>OX388041.1:23376123-24685581 GCA_947578705.1 Lacanobia wlatinum | reverse complement strand
AAAAATACTGACTGGAATAATAAATATAAAGTATTGACAATAATGAGTTCGAATTTTGTAAACTGACATCATAATATTTAATAGTCAAATCTCTAAACTACAAAAAACCTCGGAATCTAAAATAAATAAAATTGTACAATGGCTGCAGTCGGAATTGATTTGGGAACAACCTATTCATGTGTTGGCGTCTGGCAGCACGGTAATGTGGATATCATAGCTAATGATCAAGGGAATCGCACAACTCCCTCATATGTCGCTTTTACAGACACCGAGCGACTCATAGGAGATGGTGCAAAAAATCAAGTAGCTCTGAATCCAAGCAACACAATTTTTGATGCCAAACGTCTCATTGGACGAAAATATGACGATCCTAAAATACAACAAGACCTCAAACACTGGCCATTTAAAGTTATCAATGATGGTGGAAAACCAAAAATCCAGGTTGAATATAAAGGCAAGAATAAACGTTTTGCTCCTGAAGAAATCAGTAGCATGGTACTCATCAAGATGAAGGATATCGCTGAAGCTTACTTAGGTAAGCCTGTGAAAAAAGCAGTTATAACTGTGCCGGCTTACTTTAATGATTCTCAAAGACAGGCCACTAAAGACGCTGGTGCCATTGCTGGGCTGAGTGTCCTTCGGATAATAAATGAACCAACGGCTGCGGCGTTGGCGTATGGATTGGATAAAGACCTCAAGGGCGAGCGAAACGTATTAATTTTCGATCTTGGTGGAGGAACATTCGATGTATCAATACTGACGATTGACGAAGGATCTCTCTTTGAAGTCAAAGCAACAGCTGGGGACACACATCTTGGTGGCGAAGATTTTGACAGTAGGCTCGTTAATTTTCTAGCCGATGAGTTCAAGCGAAAGCATAAGAAAGATTTGAAATCCAATTCCAAGTCACTTCGACGACTTCGAACAGCGGCCGAGAGAGCAAAACGAACGTTGTCCTCTAGTACAGAAGCAAGCATTGAGATTGATGCTCTTTATGAAGGCATAGATTTCTTCTCACGAGTTTCTAGAGCACGATTCGAAGAGTTGAACTCTGATTTGTTCCGCACTACTTTAGAGCCTGTTGAGAAAGCTTTGACTGACGCCAAGATGGATAAGAGCTCCATTCATGACATCGTTTTAGTCGGAGGATCTACACGTATACCTAAAATACAGAGCTTACTGCAGAATTTCTTTAACGGAAAGAAATTGAATTTGTCTATTAATCCCGACGAGGCAGTTGCGTACGGAGCAGCAGTGCAAGCGGCTATACTGAGTGGAGATCGTCATTCTAAGATCCAAGATGTTCTATTGGTGGACGTGGCTCCTTTATCATTAGGTATCGAAACAGCCGGTGGAGTCATGACGGCTATAGTTGAACGCAACGCAAAGATACCTTGCAAACATTCCCAAACGTTTACCACTTATTCCGACAACCAGCAAGCCGTCACTATTCAAGTTTATGAAGGTGAAAGAGCAATGACAAAGGACAACAATTTGTTGGGAACATTCGATCTGACTGGCATTCCTCCAGCACCACGAGGGGTGCCACAAATAGATGTGGCGTTTGATTTAGATGCTAATGGCATTCTGAATGTTTCTGCTAAAGAAAACAGTACTGGGAAAAGCAAGAACATAGTCATAAAGAATGATAAAGGCCGCTTATCACAGGCAGAGATTGACAGAATGCTGTCTGATGCTGATAGATACAAGGGTGATGATGATCGACAGAGGAACCTCGTCGCATCCAGAAATAAGTTAGAATCGTATGTGTTTAATGTGAAGCAGGCGGCAGAGGAAGCAGGGGGCAAGCTCGGCGAGGTGGAATGTGCGAGGATTCGTCGTAAATGCGACGATACTCTGCGCTGGTTAGAAAGCAACTCTTCAGCCGAAAAGGAGGAGTACGACAGCAAACTGAAGGAGCTGACCAAAGAGTTTGCACCTCTTATGAGGAAAATTCATGCAACTGGCTCCAAGAGTGGACAGGGTGGCAGCGATGGACCAGTCATTGAAGAAGTTGAGTAGATCTTTTGTGAAACTGTCTAACTTGCTTCTTGTTAATAAATTATTATACTGCGATGTTGTTTTTGCATTTTTTTACTATTGATAGGCTCGCGTTTGACCCCACTATCTCACCTGATGGTAAGCGATGATATGGTCGAAGATGGAGCACGCTTGCCTAGAAGTAACCTATTCACTCGACTTAGATACTCCCAGGTTGTAGCTATCAGGAAATACAGACTCCGGCAGGCAATTCCACTCAGCTGCACGCACTATGAATGTGTTCCCAAAACGTTTTGTGCGCGTGGGTGGGATGTCCACCATGTACCGGTGGCGCACCGCCGTTCGTCTTGCGGTCCGATGATGGAACGGGCTTGGCGGATAGGCATTTATTAGATACTAGTGGACGTCACGCGGTTGCAACCGCGTAGTTCCCGTTCCCGTGGGAGTACGGGGATAATATATAGCCTATGTTACTCCCTGATAATGTAGCTATCCAATGCTATGCAGAATTTTTCAAATCGGTCCAGTAGTTTCGGAGCCTATTCAATTCAAACAAACAAACAAACAATCAAACAAACAAATATTTCCTCTTTATAATATTATATATATATATATAATATATATGTCGGAAATAAGTCAGTCAATAGAACAATCGGGACACCAACGCCATCTAGTGGCGTTCGACGGAGTCTAGGACGGTGTGCTCGACAGAGGCTGAGCTCAGTCTACTAGTGGCGGTCGAGCAGTGCAGACGTGCCCACGTCTAGAAACCGCCGCGTGTTCAGAATATTTGTTCAGTGTACCTATCGTGTGAGAATATTGTAAGTGAGACTTTCGAGTGTGAATAATAATTTGATTTAAAAGCAACCGGTGTTTCTATTGCGCAATAACCAACACTTCCCGAAGTACGCCCACTGTGGTTCCAATATCCTGGCTGATGTAACCTGGAGAGTTGTACCATCGCTGAACGATCAGAAAGTGGGATTCGTGTTGGTTCACACGCAAAATGAAAACACTAAAAGTGACAGTTGGCGTGTTTATATCAAAGAAACCGTGCAAAAAAAAATATGACCGTTGAATAAAAAATTAAATCATACGAGTGCTTATTGAAGCACTATAACGCGACGTCCTGCGTGAGCGACCTAGACGCGAACGCGAAGCGGCGCGGCGCGGCGCAATAACAACAAACAGTCGGAACCTATTGAAGTGGCCTACGTGACCAAACGCACGTGGGGTGCAGTGCGGAGCGGCGCGAAATGAAGCGAACGCGATCAGTTGGCTTGATATTTTCGCGCGAACTGGATGCGGTGTCGTCCTGTTTTTGTTTGGATAATGTCGGAAATAGACATTTTAATTAATGCTATCCAAGAACGTCCTATATTATGGGATAAAAGGAATAAAAATTATCACAACCGGTTATTATCGTACCGTGAATGGGAGGATTTTGCCAAATTATCTGGAACTACAAGTAAGTACAACACATTTATTTATTATAGATTGCTATTACACATATATCTTTGTAGAGGATGTTGTTCAAAATACAATTTAAAGTTGTCTCTCGCTTGTGCGGCTGCTCGTGATGTAGCATTAAATCTCCTTTGTGAATTATGTCGTGGTGCTTGTGGTATACTTTGATATGCTTGCCGGAAAGATATAAATTCAGTCTCATTAATTGATTCAAGATTACGTATAATATTGTGCAGTAAACATATGGCTTTTACGTTATGAACTGCATTTTCTACATTGGTTTCTATAGATTTATGCAAAATTCTGAATTTAGAGGTTATTGAACCGAAAGAACATTCTACTACCATTCTTGCTCGAGATAAGCGATAGTTATAATTATCTTTTGCGTCCCCTTTAGTCGTCGATCTTTCTGGAAAAGGTCTCATAAGATATTCTTTTAGAGGAAATGCAGCATCTCCTAGGAGAACATATGGAGCTTTGATATTTGAGCCCGGCAATACTTGTTCTTTCGGTATTTTTAGTCTTCCTTGTTCTATTGCACTTCGAAAGGGGCATTCATCAAAAACACCGGCGTCGTTTTCTTTTCCATAGGAACCGACATTTATCATTACAAAATTATAATTTGCATCAGTGACTGCTAACAACCCAATCGAAAAGAAGGATTTGTAGTTATAGTACATAGAACCAGTTTTATTTGGTTTTTTAATGCGAATATGTTTTCCGTCAATACACCCGATGCAGTTAGGAAACTGCCATCTGTCCCAAAAACATTGTGCTATGTTTTTAAAGTTATCTTCTGAAGGCTCGGGCATATGCTTCGTAACTAATTGTGTCCATATAGCTTTGCAAACTTGTGGTACGATTGTGGAAATAGCAGATTTTGAAATTCTGAACGAGTAAGCGAGTTGCCGGAACTGTATGCCTGTGGCTAAATACCTGAAATAATTGAAATATATTAATTAATTATTCATTTCATTTTTTTAGGTGAAATGGCGAAGAAAAAATGGAAAAATTTGAGAGACACATTTATAAAAGAATTAAAAAAAATTCCGAAGCCTCGTTCTGGGGCTGACGCCGACAACGAGCCGAAGTATACAGGCACGTGGCCATATTTTGAGTCCATGTCATTCTTAATAGTAATTGTGAAACCCCGAAAAACAGAAGGAAACATTGTACCAGAAACAGATAGCAATTCAAAAGATCTGTCGGAATCCACAGACGCTGCTAGTTTGGAAGACGATTTGGCCGTGGACGTGGCTGACAGTGACTACACCCAACTCCATGAATCTATGTCTACGTTGCAAGAAATACCACAGAATACAACTACAGATATTAACACACTTCAAGCGCCTTTGCCTTCACCCTCGTTGCCAGCTTTCACAAGACAAACACGCAAAAGAAAAGATAATGACCTAGAAGCATTCCTCGACATCGAGAGAGAGAAGATGAAAATTCTTCGCCAGGATCAACAAGATACTACTGATGATGATCTTCTTTGGTTCAAATCCATATTACCTTATATAAAACAGTTACCGTCAATGAACAAATTACATTTTAGAACGCAAATGCAGGACCTTCTACTAACGGAGCTGTCAAAGTTAAATCCACCAAAACCCAGTTCTCAACTTCTTTGTGAAATTATTGAAAACTAATCATTATTGAAATAATTAATACTTATTACTGCTAATGATACAAAATAATAAATGTAAGAAATATTTCTTTTTCTTTTTTCTTACCTTAAAGTCACCATCAATCGTTCTTCTACAGAAATAGGTCGCTGGAAATTGGTACTAGTGAATTGCAAAACAGGTTTTATGGCTTGCACAATATAGTCAAACGTGGCAGGCAACATTCGACAATATTCCTTGAATAACAAGGGTTGACCCCGTAATTCCTCATACAAATTGTGAAATTCCCCATAAATATGCCTTTCTAAGTATATAATATTAGTCCCACTTCTTCGCCGTACATACTTCTTGAGTATTTGATACTTAAGAAATGAATTTTCTAATAATATTTGTTTCCGTCCGTCCATGACAAATGCACAGTGCCCACTGAACGGCGGCGTCGTCGGTGGCGGCTGTGCGAGACGATTCGCGTGCACGTAGGACATAGCCGCCGCGTCGCACCGCATCGCATTGAATTCGCGTGTCACCGCTTCATACTCGCGTTCGCTTTGAACCGCCCACCTAGGACGCCGCGTAAGTGCGAAAGCGGAATGCATTGGCTTGCGTTGCTCCAGACAAGGTAGACGCGGATGCAAGATCATGGTTCACGATAGCAGAGAAAGTGCTACATCGCCTTAAGTATCGAGTCAAGCAGCATCGCAGTTGGCAGCGAAGTCCTTCGTATGCTGTGCCTGTGGAAGACCAGGACATATCGCAGCCCGATGGACGAGTGCAAGCGGCGACAGCTAAGTGGATAGCGGAGCAGCTGCGGCAGGCAGTGAACGGCGAGTAGATGCTCGAGTCGTACAACGACATACGACGTACTACCGCCAGACGTGTCAAATGAGAAAAAGTGAACCGTATTGTTTTTCTAGTGCTGATTGTTTGTTGTGGTATGGCCTAATTAAGTTACGTAATGTTTTTGCGTTGACGAATATTGGAAAACACGTGTATTCAGTCTATTACACAGGACAGATGTTATTTTGTGGGAAGGTAACATGCGGTGACAATGCTAGTGAAATACGTGGCGGTTACATTTTGAAATGCGGGACACGTGGTGACAGTGATGGTGGAAATCGTGGTTTGTTCTTTTTTTAAACACGTGCGCTTATCCAGACGCTAAACACTTGAGGTGTGCCATGATGTGCCGTGGAACTCAATCCGATAAACCTAAGTTCGACGTGCGATCATAGTGCGTCACCGCGGTCGTATGTTTTGTCGAGGATGCAGTGTTGTGCAGTTCAGCTTATTTTGGCTATAAGTAAGGCGCTGAAGAGCTTCGCGCCTATATGGCAGCCGTAGATAACGTAGGACCAATTCAAGGTACATTCCAAGGTCAAGTTCCTATTCGTCGAGTTTAACGCAACTACCGTCACCCTCATCAAACTGAACAATGAAAACCAGTGTCGAACGGAGGCAAGCAACTTCACAACAGCTGCTAGGTCAAGGAAGTTGAAGGTGTGCGAGGATCATCACGTGAATCTGGTGAGCTATTTTCATTCTGTAATTGCTATAGAGCTGAAGCGCTCAGTAGTTAAAATTTTCTATTTTGTTTACGAGTAAACGTTTTTGCTGTGGAGGCAGATTCGCAAAGAACTACGGTTTCATGATTGACAATTATCGATGTTTGATAATTGACTTGTCACTTTATGGCTCTATGCTTAAGTGAGGCTGTTATTCTCATGTTGACTATCGTCTTAGTGTAGTAGTAGTTAAGGCGCTATAGATTTGGTGTTGCTGGTTAAGGCGTTTCAAATAATGCTGATGGAGCGATATTATTCTGCTACCACTGGTAGAGAAACTGATCGAAGCGCTTAGTGCTATTGTTGTTGGGACACTAAAGAAATATGGTCACAATATCAACATCATCACAATACCCTACCTTACACTTAAAAAAAGCAATGTTATGATTTATCACTTTCCATAACCTGACTGCCCACTGCTGGGCGTAGGCCGCTTTCTTGTGCCAAGGATCTGATAAGATTTAGATTTTTATTTACTTTGATAACGTGACTACTACGCTAACCGGAAACCTTTATTCCCACCACAGCTTTTATTGGACTTCTACGCCACTGTTGCTGAAGTCGGTCTGTGGATGGTTGACCGTCTTATCTTATCATACCAAGACTTTTGCGTGCCTCGGAAAGTACTTAAATCCGTTGGTCCTGTTGTTTGTAGACTGGCCTGTTATTTGTAGACTTTTGACAGTCGTTACGGATTGTCAGAAGCCAGAAAATCTGACACCAGTCTGGTCAAAAAGTACCGGGTCACTCAGTTATTGGGGTGAAGTATTCAGCTGGATCCAGTTTGTCTGGAAGCCGAACCTAATATATTTGGTATTGGACACATGATGAAGATTTAGAACATAGATAGAAAACCAACACTTTGTCTTGTCTTAAAAGTCGCGACAAACCTATCACGGGGCTTTGCACCTCACCTACGAGTGATAAACCGTAAAGGCCTGCGGGCGACCAAATGTTGCCAGGTTTCCGCATAAAACCGGAAATTTGATTTTCACTGAAATTAAATGAGTCAAAGTTCTTTAATATACAGTATGTTAAAGAACTCTGACTCATTTAATTTTGTTTATCTATTATAAGTTAAAACGGTTTAATGTTGCTACTGGTCATAAATTCTGGATTTACTTACAAATCTTACAATGCTACTTAATATTAGTCAGTAATGTCAGGAGACTGTTCGCCAAATTCGCGCTTTAACGTAGAGTTGGGGATAACAATCAGAATTATGAACATACATACTTATTATTATTATTTTAATAAAAATACAAAATCATAAGTCACATAAGTTGTCAGACTTTTCATCCCATTTAATACGGCTAATTATAAATATTGGTCTCTGACAATCTCGGGGCTAAATGATAAAAGTCACGCGAGTCGATCTTTTCGGTTAAACAACGCATGCTAAGACTCCTCCGTGCCTCGGAAAGCAAGTTAAGCCGTTGGTCCCGCCTGTTATTTGTAGATTTTTGGCAGACGTTACGGATGGTCAGAAGCCAGAATATCTGACACCAGGTCTGCCAAGAAGTACCGCATTACCCTGTTTCTGGGTTGTGGAGATCTGCCGCACCACGTAAATTACTGGTATTCAGCTGCGGAACGCTGGAAAAAGGCTGGATAGATATTATATATACATATCTATCGGCTGTTCCGTGCGACTTTCTAGTTTTAAGACCTGGCAAACTTATACGGGTCTATCTTTCAACAGCTTTAGCTTATTATAAGTTTGGTTACATGTGTTAGCAGACATGGGCGGGGGTCCTTCTTCCGCGAAGAACACCGCTTAATTGAGATCAAATTAAGAATGCTACCTTGAAGTTGATCTGGCAAAATATCAATTCGGTTACATATATCGACAAATCCCTAACGTATCAAAAGTTTCACAAATAACTCCACAGTATGTAATGTTCTGGTGTTATTTCCATGAACTGGTAGTTCTATTTTTGTTCAATAGATGGCGTTACGTGTGTGTACTTGCTTTACGTAATGAAAATTAATGTTAAATTCACATTTCTTTTGATAGAGCGAACCGATTCGGATGAAATAAAACCTTAATCTGCATTCGTTTTATACTTTCCACGTGTTTTGAGCAACTAAACAGACGAACGGTCAAAAAATTAAATGCTGGAAATGGTTTCTGTTAGTAGGTACCTATTCCTGGCTATTTTATTTTATTTAAATGTACACCAACGACTCTTCTACAGATTCTACACAGATACTTATTCAGTAATACTCACTGTCGCTTGTTTGTTAACATATATATTTATTTACTTAGACAATACAAGATATGTACATATTTGTAAAGTGCTCGTTAAGACCTTTCCTTTGATACCAAACATGTTATGATTATTTCAATTTAATTTTTTTTCAGAGTCAGAAATTGACGTGTATTTTCTCTCATTTTAAATAAAGTGAAAATGTATACCTAGTCTATGTCACCCGCAAAGTTTTTACAAATCTATTGATACCTTATTCATCACAATCAGTTCAGTGGTTTAGTTAGGCGCTAGAGTGGAACATACACATATACATACATACATACATAGACAGCTAAAATCATAACCCTTTCTTTTGGATTTGCCGTAGTCGGGTAAAAAACAAACGAAACCTGTTGACTGCCGACTAGGTGTCGTGAAACGTGACACTGAGATAACGGCGCCGCAGCGCGCTTGCAGTATACAACATGCATTTATACACGTTGCGTATGAGTTGCTATCACTTTTTGGGCAGGCGCACACTCGACGAATTTAAGCATTTGTAGCTATGGAACACAGTGAAAGGCTCGTTTTACGGGTCGAGGGATTGCCAAGGGCAGGGTCGTGACCGCTCACCACGTCCCATCACGGGGACGAAGCGACATCAGAGACGAAAGCATGGCGTGATTTATTTCGACGCTAACACCATCTATCGAGCTTCGAAAAAATTCGAAACATAAATATTTCGTTTTATGTATTTTACTCCTAACGAGTAGCATAACAAATCGTAAAGATTTCAAAGATTTGATTAACTTCGCGTTGGTATCACTTTGATCATGTTTTTCACTAAATTGTACAGCCACCTCGTATAAAGTGCAGGCTTGATTTTACTTGTTTGTTAGCAATTTAAACATATTCGTTTACTTAGATAATATGATATACATACATATTTGTAATGTGCTCATCAAGACCTTTCTTTTGATATCAAACATGTCACAATTATCTGAAATTTATTATTTTCGTGGTTAGAAATTTACTTGTCAAGTACACCATAAAAGATTTAGGAATAATTCATATAACCTATGTCACCCGGAACGTTTTTAAGAATCTATTGATACCTCAATCATAAAAATCGGTTCAGTGGTTTAGGCGCTAGAGTGGAACATACATACATACATAGACAGCTAAAATCATTACCCTTCCTTTTGGCTTTGCCGTAGTCGGGTAAAAAATACTTACAACCAAACTTTTTTTGTATATTATTGTATGTGAAATGAATCCCAGAGAAATCAAATGATGCGAAATAACGTATTTTCGCGTAAGTTATTGTTCTCATAAAGTATTTACCCGAAATAACGTACAACAAGTTATTACAAAGTACGGGTGGCAGCCCTAGCTGCGACCGCGACTGGATGTTACAAATACGATGTGCAGAGTGTTGGCCACGTTGTTTTGCATGTTCCACAAAGTAGGTAGGTATATTGTTGGACTGGCTTCCTCAGTAATATCCGCCCGATGAGAACAACAATAAAACAAAATCTGATTAGCAATTTCTTTATTTTTAATTTTAATAACTTTAGAAATTGTTCGGAAAGAAGACAATGGTTTTCAGCATCATTATTAATTAATATTATGATATGAACAATAATAATTATCGCTATAATTTTTAATACTATTCATTATTATAATGGATATAACGCATAATAATAATCTATTCACTACCGGATTACTATTTACATTCTAACCTGGCAACACTCAACGTAACAATATAAAATACAAGATGGCGTATCTTAATGATAGGTGCTTCTAATATTTTAATACCCAGTAATAGTTATCCATAGCCTCTAAGATTCACAGCTGTGTATAAAGACATAGGCTAGCTCTATGGGCGCGTCCTATGTCCAGCCGGAGCAGTGTAGGCTTCCATATCAGCTATTCCTATCAAAACTGTTGATAGGTATACAGACCATACTTCTTAAACAGTTTACACCCTAAATATTTCTGTAAACCCTATATAAAATGTCTTAATATCTGAGTAGGCTACACGGAGTGAAAAACACGTGTAATTCAGTAGCTTTTGCTTACTCTTCAGAAGATTGTGAAAATGAAAAATGCCTAATTCGGTATTTATCTAAACAGTAAACAAAAGGATCTCATTAAAAATAATAATCGCTTTCTTTAAGGTATACTTTAACTGTTATTATATTTCATACGTACCTAACTTAAGTAAGGCTATTGAAGTGTATCGACAAATAAGTAATTGGTTATCAATGACAATTTTTTTTCCGTGTGGCAATCTTTAAGGGACTTAACTGGACTTAACCACCTTGATCAGCTAGTCTATTCTGTAAATAAATATTTCAATATCGAGCTTCACTTGAGTGATAAAACTCACAAAGTGAATTGTATTGTAAACATCATAAAGGTCTTAATTTAAAACTCACTTCGGATTCCGCTGTCGAGATACGAAAATGTTGTTACAGAATAGCACTACAGTCTAGCCAACATAAAAACGTTAAAAATGCGCGGAGGCGTTTTGGTAAGTTACTGTGATATGAAAAATATTCGAAGCATCTATATCGAATAACAATAATATTCATAATATACGTATATTATTCTTTTTAAAGCAAAAAGCTATGAAATGATTCTAAAAATCAATTTTTTAATAAGTTAAAAAATTTCCTTCACTTCTTACAACGGAGCTGGAGAGTTAAAATAACTGTTTTTTTTTGTAACTGTTAAACAGCCTAAGTTTTTTCTTTAATATTGACTATTACACGCTATTTCTTATCTAACTTACTGTTTATATATAACATCGATATGTATGTTGGTATTTCTAAAAATGGATGTATTTTTAAGAAAGAATTAATATTCTCCATGTAAAATTGAAATATTCCAAACTGTTCATTTTTATTGAAACCTGGAGGCCTAAATCTATTCTGACATAATTTCGTTACAATTTCGATACACTTTTAGAATGACAATAATTTCGATTATTTATGATTTACCCTTTTACGAAGTTAAATTTTTTGGGTTAAACTATTTTCCTACTTAACTATTTTTACTCTAACGTGGCATTTCAATTAGATATTTACATTTTAACTGAATATAACTATGTACAACGTGATGCAAGGAGTATGGTTCCTTTATAATTTACATTTTCTTTTACTTATTTCCTAAGAAAAAAAAAGGATAAAAAATAAGGAGGTAAAATAAAATAAAGAAAATAAGATTAAAAGCAAATTTATTGCTAAAATAAAATAAAACTATAAACCATAAGCAGTACATTACTTGCTTAATCGTATTATTTTGTGTCTTGATTTGTACATTTTCTAAAAAATATATAAAAATGAAAAGAAACAAACAATATAGCTATTGTACGGAATTAGAATTGACAGTTTATGATAACTAAACGTTATAAAATGACAGCTAAAATCACAAAGTTGAGCGGTCCCGTGGCGTTTTATAGAATAATGCAATAAAAAAAACATACAATAGTATAAAATAAACATTAATAATTTAAATGTTAAACTTATATAACCCGATTATAATATTTTAAACCTCGCCGGTTCTAATAAACATAATAATACTTTTCAACTGGGGCTCATAAACCATAGCTTAAATATACATCTGATTGCACTTTATAATTTTTCATTAACAATTAAATGAACCTTCCCTATCCCTAAATTTATCAGCAACTGAGTTTATCTTACACGAATAGTTTCTATCCTACTTATATACAGGGTCTGGTTCACAGGCAATATTCGACACATATTTGGTATATTTATTTACAATCGAATTAAAAAGCCGTAACTTAAAAATACTCAGATATTTGTACCTAATCAGGGTACGTGTTTACATTAAAAATTAAAGCAAAAATGCATCTTTTTGTATCGCAAGTTTACCTCGTCCCGGTCGGGGACGCGCCTGGCGTATCTCGAGAAGCTACGAGGGTAATATTTACAAAGTCTTTGGCCTTACAATCGAATTACAACAAACACTAGCTACACAGTAACATTTGCACTGAACGTCGGCACCGGCGCCCCGACCACACTTGTCACACAATAAATAATCGTTCGAACGTGATATGGTACAGTCAACACTTCACAGTTCGGGACCCGTTTTATCACACTCGGCTGGAGTACACGCAAGGAAAGTCTTAGTACTCCCAGCCGTCGTCGGTCTCGGATTTGATTTTGTCTTCGGGGATGACGTCGTCAGGCGTGTGTGGCGGGCGCGGCGTATGTGGAGTGTGCGGCGTGTGTGGCGTGTGCGGCGTGTGCGGCGTGCGCGGCGCGGGCGACGCGGCCGGCGAGCCCTCGCGCGCCACCGGCGACGGCTCCACGCGCACCGTCTCCTCCGCCTCTCTCCGGAAGTCATCACTTCGCATCACACATACTCCATTAATTATCACTTCGTCAGGGTTACGCGGCTTCTCATCTTGCCAGTCAGGGTTGACCCACTGCGGCGCTGCAGGCTTTCGTCTGCTGGATCGCCCTGTGGCGTGTGGCGTCGACGCCGCCTTCGGCTCAGTCTTAGATTCCTCGTCCAATGAGTCCTCGGAGCCGAGGTTGCTCTCGACGTCATCGTCCTCGAAGTCGTCACCATCGGGTTCTCGTTTTAGCGGCATCGAGAGGTCGAGGCCGCCGGACTGGTCCTTCACCTGGTCTTCGGGCGGTATTAGCCCGCGACCAATCAGCGCCGCCAAGTTGGAGTTGGCCGCGAAGTAAGGCGGGTATGGAAGGGGTACGCCAGCGAGACCCATCCTCTCCTTCTGAAGCTCCAGTAATCTCTGATTGAGGAGAAGACGGAACTGGACTGGGTCGAAAGGCGCCGAGGACTGATCCCGCGCGGGTGGTTCGGCCGGTAAGCCATGAGGTGCTTGTTGTTTTAGCCGCATGCGGTGGTTGTGGAACCAGTTGGTGATGGTTCGCGAAGATAGACCCAATTCTGCGGCTAGGAATTCGATCGTTGGCATGTTTGGGTAGGGATCTAGTGCGAATGCTAATCTAAGTGCCTCCTTCTGCTCTTCGGAGAACAGCACTCGTTGTTTCTTGGCACACGGCGCTCCCGCGGTGGGGCCCGGCGAGCTGGAGTGGTAGAACTCTGACGTATCGTTCGACGATGTGTCAGAGGAGTTGTCTTGTCCGGGGCCACTTGACCGTCGGCGTTTACTCGCTTCTCTTCGTTCATTCTTCAAAGCCTGAAGGCGATCAATGTTGTGGGCATCACTTAGCCACAGCTGCATGCGAATGAATGGTTCCCTACCCTTGATGCTGAGCATATGCCAAGGTTTCGGTTTTGATAGCAATTCACTTACAGAACCCTGTGATAGACCTAGAACGGCTTCGCCGAAGATTTTCTGACCGATGTTGTTTGCCAGTAGCGCTTCCTTAATTTTTGTAGTAATGGTTTGCGTGTCTAAGTCTTGTGTGAGCGCGGCCATCTCATAGACGCTCGGCGATATGTGCTGGTGCAGGTTGCGCATGACGGGCGGCTGGTGGTGCGGCTGCGGCGGCGGCGGCGGCTTGCGCTCCTTGTTGTTGTTGTCGTGGTGCTGCGGCGGCAGCGTGACGGCGTGGTGCGGCGGGAAGCCGGGCGGCGTCAGCAGCAGCGGCGTGGGCTGCCCCAGGTGGCCCAGGTGCCCCGCGCCCAGGAGCTGCTCTTGCTGCATCTTGCTCAGCAGGGAGGTCGCGTCAGAAATCATCTTCTGTGTTGGCGGCATGGGTTTGTTCATATTTGGCGGACATGCTGTAAGAACAGAAGAAGAAACATACAATTAAACTACCATTCACATCTTACTGAAAATTAAATGCAGGTCTGTTTTCATATAGAGATGATACTTACGAGGTGCTCCGCTGTAGTTTCCAGTCCTCATTAGTTTTTCTGGTGCGATTTTGTACTGTGATGCAACCAACTTATGGACAGCATTATCATCCTCTAAGAACATTTTCATGCGGATGAAGGGCTCTCGTCCCTTCTGCGTGAGCATGTGCCAGGGCTTCGGCCTCGCTAGCAAGTCGCTCACGGATCCTTGTGATAGACCAAGGACGGATTCTCCGAACAGTCTTTGGCTAATGGAGTACTGGCTCAGAGCCTCTTTGACTCTTCTCACTATATCTTCTGTGTTCAAATTGTTAAAGAGATCAAATTGTTGCTGTGTGATTGGTGGAAGAACTGCTTTCATCGACCTCTGTACAGGTGGATGATGAGGAGGGTTTGATGGCTGGGAGATGAGACTGTTCGTGATCGATGCCATCCTCTGTAGTGGGCTTGCCGCCGCTGAATTACTGAAATCTTCATTTGGAGTGATTGCGGGAGGTAGTATCGCGTTCCCCAGTGGACTGGAGGCGGACGATCCCGTCGATTGCTGTCCCGGCTCTAGTTTTGGCCTTACTAACGAGAATGCGCTCCCCGCGTGCCTAATAGCCTCTTCGGCATCCATTGACCTATCCTTATCACTATCAGTCATTCCATTCATTTTGGCGTTTTTATCTTTAGGCAAAGAGAGATCTTGGACCGCTCCTGAGCCGTTTATCTGCTGGTTCTGGGCTTGTTGCATCGCTTGCTGCTGCAACGCGAGGAGGTTTGGAAAGGGCGGCATGGCTGGTAAGTTGTGGAGGTTGGGAATGTTGCCAGTCGGCTGGATCTTGGCAAGTTCTCTGTGGTACGCTTCCAGAGCCATGCGGATGTCTTCCGGTGGCCTCTCCATGTGTGGTGGCATGCCGCCGCTGAAAAAAGGAGGAAACATGCTATTCGTTAGTTTTAGATATGCTGTTCTCGTTAAAATTTTTAGCAACTATAAGGTTTTCAATCATTTAAGATACGTTTTACAGGAATAAAATGAAGACATACCCAGGGAAACCGTCACGACGGATGTCTTCAACTCTCCTGGTCATGATTTTGGCAAGCTCCTCCTGGTATATGCGCGCCACCTTCTCTTGAGGAATGTCGTCGTTCTCATATTTCTTGAGTCTTCTGTTTTGACTCCCGTCCTGAAGAGAGAACAAAATAGTAATTAGTCGTTGTTGTTTCCGTTTTGCATCAAGATGTAACACATTTATTTCTTTGTGTGTGTGTGTGTGTGTATTTTGTTTCATAGTTGCGAGTTACTAATGCCTTACCTTATTGGAGAAAGGTGAGGGACACTGAGTCCTTGGCGAGCTAGAGTCCTCATTGCTTCTAGAGTCATCGTTATGGGGAGGTCCGCTGGTCGTCTTCATCAGATGCGCTTCACTAAGGATCGCGTGCGTGAGCCTGTCGTCACCCTCTCCCTCTGGCCGACCGAACACTGCGCCGGTGCCATCCTTCGTTCCAACTAGAAACAAAAACAAATATTGTTACCCTCAAATAAATTAATAATTAACCTAACGAGCTATCTAATCTAAAATTAGTTTGAATAAATTTCCATGATTTTTTTATGACTTTGCGAATTATAAAATTAGTTTTATTGGTTTAACGTTATGATAGCTTGTTCCTATGAAATCGGAGAAGAAACAATGGCGTGGCGCATATGGAACAAAAGTTGTGATGTCGTTAATTATACAATGTAAACAGCTATATTTCTACAAAATATATTGCAATCGTTTTGCATTCGAATCCGCACACGAACAATTTTAATTGCCGCTAAATTGTTCGCGCACACACACGTAGGGCTGCGTACATCCGTGTTAGTAGCTTTAACTGTTGCCAAGTAATAAATACGCGAGTTATATTTGGTACAATTGAAATTAGGCGCTTCACTTAAACTCTACAGCGATGCATAGCGCTTTAGAGATAATCGTTGAATGGGAACGTGCACTCATCGCCTAAGCCCAGTAATCCTAAAACTGCGCCCGCGCACTCATAAACAAATGAAGTTACGCGTGAATCCCGCCCGCCATACTGTGGTCATTCATCCTGTCAACATATTGTCTCCGCTCTCACAATGAAACGACACTATTTAGATGGTGATGTACGCTCAGAATTAGTTTAATTAAGTCGCGTAATTAGTTTTAGACGTTCGCCGAGATGATTATAGAATTAAAGTGCGCGCATAATGTTCGGATACTCGGATCTCTTGCGGGTAATATTTGTTACAGTATATTTCGAGTTCAAAGAATTTTTGGTGTTAAATCCGAGCGGTGTTAGCGCGGCGCCCTCATTTATTTTATCTTATGAACATGATAATAATTGGACGCCATCTCTTTAGATAACTGTACTCTTATTGTGTCTGAACATAGGTACATATTGTATGCCAATGTACGTTAAAAATCGGCCACATCCGTCAAGTGTTTAAAGAAAAACGATAATGTTATTTGCTTTGCGGTATTTTAACGACTCCGAAAACGGATCGTTTGTGAGTTGACGTATTAATTTTCAAGGATCACAAAGACTTAATTGCGTCCTTAAATTTTATTTTAAAACCGACAATATGTACGCTAATTTCCTCACAAGTATTTCCACTTGGTTTATTTTAGATTTGTCTGCTGTTGCGCCGAGTTGCTCTCTAATTATTTGACAATAAAAAGCATAATGGTGCGTTGCAATTGTTTTTCTTCGAAAACTCACAACGGGCTTTTATTGGAACGTAAAGTGTATTTTATTTATTGAGAGTTAAAAATGAATTAAGATAAAGCGCAGTGACATTGTTTATACGTTTTATTTGAAACGTTGAAATACATTAACTGATGTTTTCCTAAGTATAAAATTATCTTCACAGTTACATAACATGAGACTACCTACATTAGAAAGGGTTACCAGTGTCAAATTTCTAAATACTAGATGTCAAGATTATAATAGAGCAATATCTCAGTGTTTTGGCATTCGAAATGCCTTTTTCAACTTTCACCAGATTTATGTGGCTTTTTTGTCTCTCAACGAAAACTTTATTGTTTTCACTTTCGAAAATTTCATTTTCAATGTTGTCACTTTCTGGTGATTCTCACGTTCCAAATCATACAATAAACGCTGTTATGTCCTTCTATAGACAATATTTTTTGTGAAACCAACCGTTCACAAACTTAACGACTTATGACTGAGCGAACGTGATACAAATATTTTAAAACATATTCCAGATTATGATCTTGTGTGACCATAATTTTAGACAATAACTCTACATACGTGATTCGTTTATAAATTAATTACATTTCTAATGTTTGCGTAAATTGCCACTTAAGCTTTATGGTCGGCAAATACAATTTCTGTTGGCTTTTCCAACTATGTCGTGAATCGGAAAAATATTGAATCACGGTGACGTTCCAATTTTAAATCGAAACGCATGATCTGTCACATTTTATTTTGAACAAATGAGCAGCGACAACTTTTCAAACAGCGATATAAATGTATTTAGTCATCTGTAGTTTGCGTGGACCGTATAATAAATGCGAATGAGGTAATTTCTGGATTTTTCCAACATTGATGGATTAAGCCTTCTTCGAAATTCAATTTTCGTATAAAAAGACACCCGTTATGTCAATAAGTGCCGATCAAAACATAATTAGAATGTCAGAGGTGTCTCGTCCGGCGGCAACTTCGACTAGCTGATTATTTAGTTTATTTCCAAGTCGCGGCTCGCCTCCGGGCGGTCCTCGCGGTTTTTCTTTTATAACTTCAAAACCGCTTGACATATCGCAGCGAATCAAAATGCGAAGCACGCAGTTATCTCTTATGAACCGAGTAATTTAATGTTCAGTGTAAACGGACGGACGTAAATACAAAACTATAAAAGTACTCTATAAATAAACGTCTCGCAAATATAGTAGATAATTTTGAAATTGCAGACAAACGACTCAACGCGATTTGTATGTATGTATTCATCCTTCGACATACAGGCCGTCGATAAATTTCAACACACGTCTATTAATGCCTTTGATCTTGTTGCAGACATTTTGTTATTCTGTAAACGGCACGCGGGCAATTACCGCGACGTGCTTCGAAATATTGTCAAAAAACTGAGGTTATTTCCACAGGCGTGTGACGCAACGCAGGTCGCGCCATTTTGTGTACCTACACGTCAAACTCGTCAACATGGCCGGCCCTCGGGACGCGGCTACTCTAAATATTACATTTTTATTGATCTAGTTTCATTCGCATTTCTTATCTGCTAGACTATAAAGTATGTAACGATATCAGTTTTTATTGTGGGCCATTAAGATGTGCATTTTTGATGCATATTTTTAAAAAACGCGCTCAATTAACGTTGCCCAGTCACGGAAGTTTAAAATTTATCGGACGCCGTTTGATCGCTTCTGACCGATGGCGGGAAAGGGGCCGTGTAAATTCGAGTGGCAATAACATAATTCAAGGATAACAATAAAAACGAAGAAATTATTTGTTTATGCGACATTATATCGCGTGCGTGCACGCGAAAACTATTTTCTTTGTGGCCGTTATTGATTGCTATAGTCGTATGAATATTCAAAGGCTTTGGAAAGTAAAGGGGCTGTGCCCTAAATTATAGTGTCACTGTGACATAGTGAAAAAAGTAACGTTCGTAATTTAACCGTATAGGTTGGATTCGAACGGGGAACTCGTATCCGGGATTGTAAATCAAGTTGGCGGGTAGTCGCAAGAAAGGGGTGAGAAGTGCGCGCTCTATACGTCACACAGGCGATCGATGCTCATTTGCATTCGAGTCGTCGTCGGTAGCGGACGTCAGGGCCGCTCGAAAGTGTTGCAGAGCACGGAAAAAATACCGCATTTGAATTGTTAATTATATGCAAAAGACATAGTTGCATAAACGGGCATCTGAGTTAAAATTAGGTGCTAAGTGGTGCAACAATGAAATGGTACAAATAGTTATTGCATGTGTCGGAAGTATTTCAATGAGGAGCCCCTAAACATCGAAATACTGTTCGATAACGGCACGACATAAATCTTCCGTTGCGTTAAACACGATAACGTCGAAAATGAAGAGGTAAAGTCTGGAATGATATAATTTTCGATTGGTAAGTTTCTTTTGTTCGACGTCGCGTGCGTAGGGTCGGGTGATCGGGATTGCGTGCTAGATGGCAATCTGCGGCGACGGGGGCACCGACCACAATTGATTCCACACGAGAGAGAAACAGAATGGTCCTGTGCATGTGACGAGAGCCACATACATCCACACGCAGTACGTGCGCCGGAGGAAGCGGCCTCATGAAATTAAGATAAGGTCGAGTAAGACAATTCTAGGAATGATTTGTTTGTGCGCTCTGCACACCGGAGAAATCCAACAGTAGATATTTAAGTGGCTCTGTGAGGTGCCTTCGCCGAATCTATGTTATGTAAACATGCGATCCGGTTGTATTTCGGTGATCACGCAGTTACACATAATGGACAATCACGTTTGTTGATTGAGCCGAAAAATAGCGAATTTCAAATTGCGTGCATATGATTGACTGCTGGCTAAACTGTGCAGACGTCACGAGCGCGAAAATGACACGTTTTCTTTAGAACTATAATATTGAGGGTGAGGTTTTTATTATCCAGTAGTAAAACCGTATAAAAACGTGTCGCGTTATAATAGTGAAATAATTTTAAAGATTTACGGCAGAGTTGTAAAGTTTAAATTATTATTAGTTTACGAAGAGATTTACATCGTAGGTTTAGTTTGGTATTTAAATCATTTTTATAGATCAATTTATTCGAATGATCCCTGTGTTTTGTCAACAGACTGTAATAATTTCGGCGACTTAATTTCTAGCTATATAATTTCGAGCTTGTGTGTATAAAGCTTAGTTCTGGCAATTTTCTTTGTCTCCAATATGATTAATCTATGAAACAATTTTCGTGTCATAATATGAATTCCACAGTTTATTTATTACATATTCCTATCACATTCTTTGTTGACGCTAGCTAGACGTCGAATATCTTCTTTATGAAATTGCGAAATATTTACAATATACGCGGGACAAAATAAAAAGTCTTTGCTTACGCTCCCCCGAGAGTCAAAATCTCGGTACCGGCTAGTTTGTAACTAGATTCAATAATCAATTTTGTCAGCCCCGCTCAGGGACTCGTCCATACAGATTAAACTGAGTGAGTGCTATCACTTCATCGTGGAATACTTGGATGAAATTCATCAACTACTAACTAGAAACTTGGATTTTGTCAGTTAATGGGTCATGGTATCTTCCTTAAGTAATTAGGTGGGCTACAAATCCTCCAGATTACTTATATTAGATACTATAGATTTCGGTAACGTTATTTACCTTACCGTAGTAACAACTGCCTTTTCTTCAAACTTCACTACAGTTCATTAGTTTTCAGCCCATCCTAGGCAGACGTTGGTACCTACATCATCGTAGGTATTTGCTGTAGATGCAGTGAGATGACAGCACAAAAACTGCAGACTACACCCTGGCGTCTCCCCGGAGCTTATCTGTATAACTTTTAACGATAGCGCAGCGAAGTTTTTTAACGAAATAACCGAATTCCCGTTAACTACAGGCAGAGTAACGCGGTTAGTGCCGATCGCGTCTGCCGCTTCATGGTGCTGTTTTTAATTGATTTTAAGGTCTGTGCCATGTCTTTGTTTACAGTTATCTATTATTACTTATAAAACAACAACTATTTACATGGAATTTGGTCTCCATAGTTTTAGTTCCACTCAAATGTTGTTTACGATAGTTTAGCTGTTGAATTTACTTAATTTTCGTTCAACCGCCAAACACGTAATTGATGACTAAACAATGGCGTCGAATTTGAATACTTTGCCGCCATCTTGGAAACGTCAAACAGTTTTTTCCACAGATAAAATATATATCAAAGGTGCCGTGACAACAATGTAGCGATTTTTCACGTGCACCGCATTAATAGCAGGTATTAATGCATTGATTTCGCACAGTTGCTTTATTGATTGTGGCGGCGATTGATTGCGGCACGGCACGCGAGCACGCGCTGACGCGAGAGGGCTTTTGTTGCGTGAAAATTGAAAAAAGAAAGATCGATGGCAAGTCTATACCCCCCACTTAACTGTCGAAAGATTAGTGGAACTCTTCTATGAAGCGGTGAGTTACAACACTTTCCACAGACACGGACTAGTGGCTAAGAATAAAATTGATGATAAAACAGAACATTCATGTCAAAATCATTGTCAAACATTCCCAAGATCAAAGAATTAGACCGAATTGATCGCTTCATTGATATCGTGTTAAAAAAATAAAGCACGTTTACGAAATAAAATTGAGATGTATCAACATTTGACATGAACGACCTTACTCGTAAAATTTTCCAGGAATAAGTGTACCTCAAAGAACATCACAGTTTTTGCTGTGTAAACGTTCTTTTGGCATCGTAAGTGCGGAAATGTGGTGCATTAAAAATAGGTGACAAAAGGTCAAAATGTGATCTTGGCAGTCATTACAAACATTTTTTCACTACTAGAGCGCGTTGCTTTGACGTGGAGTATCTGTCAAAACGCCATTTCGAAATTGCGGTCGCATTTTTTGAATAACTGGAAATATTTTCAACATGCTGCACAATTCGCGGTCATAAATCTCGCGACTTTTATAGATAAATCTAGAGCTTGATTTAATTTGCGAGTGTGTTGGATTAAGACTATTTCGCGGCACAATGACGAGTCATTCATAGCTACACATTAATCCTTACTAATTATGCAAGACGGGGAGCAAAGATGTAAAATGGTCGGTCACAAATCGCGTCCGAACTGACAGTTTAAACAACCCATCTTGTGAGACAGATCCCTGATATATAACTCGGGGTTTGCTAAGGAAACGTGTGTAATTAATTACGAGGAATAATACGTCAGGATGCACTTAATTTCCTATTAAACTGTTGTGAAAACGGTTCACAAAATGGCGCCCGCGATTTGGCGCGAGACAATTTTGATCTGTTCTCTGAAATGCTTGAATATTTTCTGATAATGTTTAGTCAAGACTGTTTTTGTAAGGAAGAAATAGCCTTTATTTAAGTCTCTAAATTGTTATGCGGAAGAGATATGAGCAAGGCGCCAGCAAAACTAAGATCACTAACAGCTAAGTGCTAAACACTATTCTAAACATAGATGCCAATTAAGGATCGCATCGCGCAATTAATAGCGCTCAACATTCAGCAAATCGATCAAACATTCAACAAAGCTCCAGGCGCTGCATGCGTCTCCTCGCGCTTCATCATCAATCCAGACAAACCACATCATTATTTTGGCCGGAACAGCGACAGTGCGGGACTGCGGGTGCATTCTCGATCACATTTGCGCGAAAATCGAAACGTTTGAAAGTGAACGGTGGGCGTTGACGTAGCGACGGTCGCGCGACGTGTTTACGACCGGCGGTGCAACCGCGGCTTTATTAAAATAATTACCCGCGCTTCGTTCGCTTGCTTGACGAACGAGAATGCCCTTCTTTGTTTTTTTTTTCTATTGTTGACGAATTAAAACCTTTTTCGGATAATCTGTGCGGATTTTGAGTGCGTTCGATTTTTGGATTCGTTTTTTCACAAATCCCTCAAATTGATTGCAAAGACGTTGTGGGTTTCAAAGTTTTAACTAGAAGATTTAGAGTTTGTTGGAATGTTTAGAATCTGTTCAATGAGGTTCGAAGTCCATCGTAAATAAATACTACAGCAGCAAATACTACTAGACAACAAATAAAGCCACAAGTTTGAATGAAACCTATCAATTAATTTCTTCAAGACAAAATGACGAGCAATAAGTTTAATAAGCAAGCACATAAAATGTCTTTGTAACATCGTAGATGAAAATAGTTAACCCCGATATTTCTCTGTTGTTAATTCCAGTGTGTCAACTGATATACATTAAAATATATTTGTCTGTTCAAATGTAAAACGCAACAAAATTATTGCAACGGAACGCTTTACAACAAGAGCTCTTGATTGCGATAATTTAGCGCCATCTTATTTTAGTTTGGCTATTAAAAGCTAATTGTGTTAAGGACTATGAAGTGAGTCCACATTATATGAATAAATTAAGTGCAGTTTGAATGTAATGCCATCGCGTCGGAGTTTATTAGATTTGATGACACTTTCTTTAACATAGATTATAAAAATGACAGCCATTTGGCATTACTGGCTGAATATTATTTCTTCCTTAGTCAGATTTTGAATGACATAAAATAAACAATTGAATTACGTAAATCTGAATAATATTAACATCGTCCTATTAAGATTTCAAGAATGTTTATTTAGTAATTAAAATTTCTTAATATCACAATTACAAAGGCATAATTAAACAATTAACTAACTAAATAATATTTGCTCGCTTGTAAAAAACCAATTGTGGTTCTATTATTGTGTTATTAATTACTAGGTATGAAAGAACATCCCAACTATAAAGTATTAGTCACTAAGAACAGTCCACTCTATTATGAAAATTCTCCACAATTTTATTGGCTTGGATTACTATTAGTCAGACAAGGACAGAAGACGTTTGTCTCGCTTGTCAAGTCGTTTACGCGTTCAGCCGTAACAATTACTTAGGTATTATTATCTTGGACAGTCGTTTAGGTATAAAATCATAAAGTATATAATGAGACACGGTATTATAATCATAAATATGCCCGTAAAGAGGTCTGATTGCTTCGTCGGAAGCCATCAAAGCAGCCGCGGGACGTCGAGCATTCTTCGCAAAATAATTTCTTGACCTCTACACTAGCTTTACGCTACTCGACGACAGATGGCGTTACGTACACATTGTTGCGTGCATACCACACTTTTTCCAAGTTATTTCTGCTTAAACGTTCTTAAACGAGCATTTAGTTTTTCAAAGGTGCTTTCTAAGTGGCCGTCGCGAAACTTTTTGCTGGAAATGTCCTTTGTAATAATACTTTAGCGATAATTGCGTCGTAAATTAAATGTTTGTCTCAGTAATCGTAATTTCATAAGTGTTTGTAAGATGCATCCAGTTTATGTCACTTACTGCTAAAGTCTGTCGTTTTCTAGTCATGTTTTTTTTTAGTTTCACCGCCTGCTACGAGATGGCGCTAGGTTGCCTGTGTGTCTCAAATTGTTCTTTGTTCGGATACACGTCAATGAACCGATTTATCAAAAACTTTATAAGTTCAAGTTACAATTGGTATTAATGAACAAATATGTTGCCAATTTTATTCTCATTATGACTAATCCCTTCGATCCCTTCAATCCCGGCGGGTTTTATCGGGTCGGTAATTATTATGTGATTATCAACACGAATTTTCGTGTTTCAAAGTTTATGATTTATGTGTTATGGTCTCGTTTGTTCGCTACTTTTAGCTGATACACCCTCGTTTGGGCATTTATATTAAAGAGGAATCGATTTACCCTCCCCAATAGTTTTGTAAAGTGGGTTATAGGGATTTAGGTAGTTAGATAAAATTTTTAGTTAACAAAAAGTAACTATGTAGGTACCTATTAATCTGTCTAAATGTCAAATATCTATTATATTGTACAGAGGGATGACTGACTGACATTAGGTATTCTTTTTTACAGGAAAACACTTATTATTGTGACATCTTGACTAATGTATTTTGATATTTGTGGATATATTTATGAATTACCATCGCATCAAACTTTAAATATACTTATTAAAAAGAATTCCAAACAAAATTTGGCATGATGACAAATAACTAAAGAAGCATTCAGTTTCCTATAAAAAAATGTTATTTGCACGTTATTATAAAATTCACATCCAAAAAGTTTTTGATTCAACTAATAAAAAACATAGACAATCAAATTGAAAATAGAACACATTCAAATGAATCGTGAAGAAGCTGTTCGGTTTAGAGTCAGTGAGTTAAGACGGCGAGTCGTGTCCGCTCGCGAGGCGCGCTCGATGCGCTGTCCGCGCGCATTAGCCGGCCCGCTAATACACTTGCCGAGTTCCCAACTCCGCTCACTTCTAAACGCCTTTGACAGTCCCCCGTGCGGGCTGCCTCTGTCTACTGCCTAACGTGACCGCATCGATCACTTATTTGCGAGGACTTTACATGTACAACTTTACATTTCAACTTTAATGGTTATTGGAGAAGATGTGTGGCGACTTTACTCGTGAATAATTGGCTCTAAACCGAACAGGACTAGTAAGGCTAGACAAGAATATTGTCGAGAGATAATAATTGGCTCATTAAAGATAATTATGCTTAATTGCTCATGGTGTTATGGAAAACAATAAATTAATTGCGCTTCATGCTTGATAATATGAACCAAGTTAGATCAGAAAGCATCGAACTACAATTTCAAAACTTCGAGTATGAAGCACTATTGTAAAACAAATCCCGAACATGCAAAAGCACAATTGAATATTAAAATTTGCTTAGCGTTAAACTAAGAGCTCTACAAGGGGAGTTTACAGTATAGGAGCATCGAGGACGCTTAACTTCGGGCATAAAGCCTTTGGCGGGTGTCCTGTGCCGGCCGATAGTGGCCCATTGAAAATAGATTTTCACGCTACGCTTGAAATGCTTTTGAGAGGCGAACTTCGTCCAAATATTGGGTTCTCCAAATTCTCTGCGTGTATCCGAACATTAAGTCGAGCTTTATTTACAAACGACTTTTTGGAATGTTGGTGCCATTGATTTTGACATTTAGATTTAGAGCGGCTCTAATTCTGATAACAATATCGGTTTTTTAATTTCGGTTTTTATTCGACGCCAAAGATTAGATTACAATGATTACTTGGAAAACTTTGCATATCTTGAACTTTTGAATTCTTTCAAAGCATTCATTTTAGAAGTGTTGAAATAAGATGTTTTTGAGATAAGTTATTAGATATTTTTAATTAGGTAATATATATAATAAAAAAATAGTAGCCTGCTTTGAATTAATCACGTGAAAAAGAGCATGCTGAAGATTTACTGCCTCACATTTGAAATACGATACTTATCTCAACCAATAAGCTTTTAAATCGATTTTAGTGATCATAAATAACGAGACGTCTACGTTATAGCATTTCGTCACTGAACCGTTCAAGTAATAAGAGCAATAATTACGACCACCATTATTAAACTTAATTGGAATGAAGGATTATATGAATAAAGAACGTAGCCAACTTACATCACGGTTTAGTGCCCGTGAAAAATAATATAATATTATTGTCTTGTGTACACCCGATGTACGACGATAGTTTACCGATTTATTTGCTGTGTGCACGTTTGGAAATTGAATTCAGTCACGACAGCTACAGGTATCGGTTTAATACCGTAAAATTTGTACATCACTATTTACCTGCAATTAGACCGTGTAATCGTGAGCTTGGAATACACAAAAGTTTTGTTGTAAATTAGTTTGTTTTTCGTTATTAATTGATTAAGAGAAACGTTGTTGGTCTAACAACCAATTATCGGATATAAAACTATAAATATGGACGTTTGGTTTACGTTTAGTTATAAAATGTGCATTCATACAGAATTTATTACTTATAAATAAAAAAGAAAGTAAAAAATAAATATTTAATTACGGTTAGACTACCTGTAGGTATATAAACGAACAATAAATATGAATCATAATTATTAGAACTGGTCTTTATAATGTTATGACGTCATAAACCATAGACAAAATGAAAAAAAAACGATCGATGATAGAACATAAGAGTAAGGCATTAATAAATACTCTTTACGGTTTTTGCGCGCTGTATTTTGAAGGGCGGGATGTTAGTGTAGCTAGTTTTAATTGATCCGCCATTGTTACAGCGCGTGCGACGTTTATCCAATTATGTTTATGTTGTTTCGACTTGGGAGTACGTTGATGTAAAGTAACGTTTACTAGCTAGATAAACAATAGATAAGTAATTAATAGACGCGGTTTTTAGAACGGTGTGACAAGAAAACGTTGCAAGTCATTTTTGTTAGATATAAAATCTGTTCTGTTACAACTTATCTTCTCTAATACCTCTACAATCGTACGGAACGAACAGTATTCAACTGTCATTGACTAGAGTCACTAATACACACTGTGTCAAGCACATTGCAAGTCTTGCCCAACGCGGCCCAACTGACGTTTGATAGCTAAACGTCACAAAATGGCAGTAAGGTTCTATTCTTATTTTGAACGCAAACCACAGCCTACCATCTAGCATTGCCACAACGCTGTCGCGTGTGAACGTCGAACAACAATCGTTTCGCAACGGACGGACGAACGGACATTATGCATGTGTAGCGTGGGAACTGGGAAATAGCCGACACCCATAACGTTGCAGCGAAATGATACGTTGCTACTTAGTAGTTACGTAACAGTATTGACGTTATTGTACGTTATTTTACGTTTCTATGCTTTCTAGGATCCGAAGCAACAGTTGGGTTTGCATAGGACAGAAATAGCTAAGCTCTTTTTAAACGTTTACCAAGATATCAGTTCTGCTATATTTATTGAACTATACTGTCAATTATCTTAATAAAGGGCCAGTAAGGCAGAATAGAAATACTTGACAGCAATAATAAAAAAACTTTTCTTCTAAAGAAATATCCCAGGAGACAAACCACAAGTTAATCAGGTCTAATTATGTCTGTACTGATAGAAACTTAGAAAAGTATCTCCAATCGGAAGAAATTGCTTCCCACGATAGCTGGCTAGATTGATTACGTATGTAGCGTGACGGATGAGCTGTCATTACTACCTAATACTAGCCTCGGCTGTACCCAATGCCTCATAAAATCTAATTCATCAATAAAAATACAGGCACAGAAGGAAATGAAAGAACGCTCAAAGCTATTGTTTTCATTTCGACGAATTACAGCGATTAACATTTTCGCGAACAATGGAAATCCGCTAAAAAGGGAGAATGCATCCATCTTCCCTGCATAATAACCCCATAAACGTGGCCAAAACACCAATCAGCAATAACCAGAATAGAAAAACGAAAACCGCATAACATCGCAGCGAAATAAGAAAACTGTAACCCTTCCGGGAATTATCTGAAATTCAATCTATTTGAGCTCATCCCTATCGATGGGGACAAAGGCTAATACACAAGAGTCCATTGTATTCGCAGATTTATACTTTGTCGTGCATTGTCGGTAATGTGTACACAGCCTTACAATGAGTACAGTTCTTTTTAATTCCACCGAATTTCTGTTCCTGTTGTGGTCGTATTACGTGTCGATTTTAAAATTTTCAAGTCTTTATTGAAAGCCATTGATAGGAATAGCAATTGTCAACAGAAATATAAAGTTTGATGAAGGTTTTAAAGTTTAAAATTAACTGTATGTATGATAGAAACTTGAATATGTAAAATATATTGAATGCCTCACCATCATACGTATCTAAGCAAAGTTCTGCAGTCCGTATATGTTAAAGTTTAGCTTTAGTGTACATATACTTGTTAAAGTTGTGCCATGCACTATACAAAGCAGCTCAAGTGACAGTAGCAGTTGCTATGCCATGTAACTGAACGTGAACGCTATCGCTTTGCGGCGAGTTTGTCGTAGTGCGTGTCCGCTCCGCTTTTCCATTTATGTAACAAATGAACTCGTATTTTCAGATAAGTTGCTTCGAATAATTTGGCAAATCTTTGGAAGGAGATACCTGAATGGAATTTCACTTCATACACTCTATAGAGATCGCGAGAATAAAGGACCTGTATGAAATTACCAAGAAAGTGACGCTAAAATTTGGAAAATGGTAGAGACAGTACATAAAAGGTTTAGTTCAATTAGAAAAAAAAACGAAAATAACAATTTTACAGAGTTTGGAAGATGTTCATTGCCCCCGCGCTTCCTCTGGGGCAGTTCCTGATACTTCCGCACGAGACAGGGTACAGGATAGAGGAAAAGGATTGAGGGACAGGTCTTACAGAAACAAAACAAAAAAAAAAAAAAATAGTGTTAACAAAACAAAAAAGAGTGCGGAACTATATGAAGAAGCTTCGAGTGCGTTCTAAACCGTTAATTTAAAAATTTAAACTACGAATTTTCCTAACTGACGCGTTTGACCATAGACGTAATGATTGATCAATATTCGCGTATCAAGTAATTGACGCGGAAAATGTAAACATCTTTTGTATTCGTAGGCGAGTGGAGCCGTGATTGATGACTTGTATTGTCAGGTGAGCTTGACAAGCTAAGATAACCGGCGCGTCAAACGGTTCAGATGATTCGTGTAAAAGGAATTGATGATCGTGGCCCGACGTACCAAACATGATTAGATAATTTTATCACCGCGACGTACTAAGTGTCTTTGAACGGTTTATATCACTTTTGGTGCGTTCAGAGCTAGAACATGCGAAGCTGCGAATACCATTGAATCAAATGGAAATATAGTGGTCAGAAATAGGACAAGAAGTCAATAAGTAACAAATGTTGTTCGTCGATCCTATGGTATTCGCATCAAGCTAGACGAGGGAAATTCGTTTGACGATATTTACTCAAAATAAACGACTTAAGACGTAAATCCCGCAGTAAAATATAATCAGGCGCGAATGTGCTAGAAATGTACCTTTTTTAGGGATCAGTGACTTGAGCAGCATGATGGCGGCCTCGTCGCAGGCCCACGCATGCATCTTGCGGTACGAGTCGCGCCCCTTCTCCGTCAGCTTGTCCCAGGGCTTCGGCTTCGACAGCAGCTCCGACACCGTCCCTTGCGACAGCCCCAGCACGTATTTAGCGAACAGCCTCTGTCCGATGTTGTGCACCGACAGCAACTCTCGCACTCTCCGGCTTATGTGCAACGTGTCCAGGTTCGTGTTTGCGTACTTGTCGATGTTGTATCTTAGCATCTCCTGCAGTCGCGCCTCCATTGGGTCTCCTTTCGGGATGAGGGAGTCGCCGAGGCGGCCCACCAGCGCGCCGGGCGGCAGCGGCCCCATGTCCTCCGCGAACCTGTAGGTGCGGTGCTCCTCGAAGCGGAAGGGGCTCGGCGGCGGCAGCGGCAGCGGCGTGGGCCCGTTGTTGTTGTGGTGCGTGGTGTTGTTGTTGAGCGGCGGCGGCGTGCTGGGCCACTCCTCCACACCTGCGGTGAGAGCACGGTTACGCGGGAACACGAGGAGGGGACGCGGGCGGGTGTCTTGGGTCGGGGGGAAGGGGCAGGGCTAGCACGCACGCTCGTAAGCGTCGCAATCATTCGGCAACGGCGTACGAATGTTTAATGCGCGCGCGGCGTCTCTCATGTCGGCATCATGCTCCGAATTCTAAAGCCTAAGTTTGAAACGATTACGCGCGTCCGTGAGCGGCATGGCTGAGGTGGTGGGAACTGGATATTCCTCGTACTCCGCGCGTTTTTTTGCGAATTGTTGTTTTTTGCGGACAGAAAAGTGAAGCGAACACGAACTAGCTACGGACATACACAAGGTTTGAACATCGAACGTGCATAGCTGATGGCCGCGATCGATTTCAAATGTTGATTTAACGACGATGATACCAAGTATCCGGCTCGAAGGGACTTTACTATAGACTCGGTCATGTTTTGGAACACGACGTCATCATTCGGACCGAATGCAAGGAGTCTACAAACAACACGACTAAACTGAGTGGGACCAAACCCTAAATTTTGCTGGGTTCAAGTGGTCAGTCCACTCACGATACTCGTGGCTCCATACTAGTGACGTACCTGTATCCCGGCGCTCGGCGCTCCGCTCCCGCTCGGCCGAGTGGTCTCGGAGCGAAGGTGCGGTGCTCGGCGAGCGAATTTCAGGTTTCCGCTCTAAAGATCGCTCTCCACCGCCCAAGTCGAGTGCTCGGAGCATGCTGCAACAAGGAAAATGAGCTGTTAGGAGTGTTCGAAGTTAAACACAACACGATATCGTCGAGATACAGCAGAGTAACAGAAATTTAGTGAGAAAGATAAGAGAGCCCACGGTAAAACGCAGAAACCGGAGTTACCATGGCTTTAAGAAAAGAGGACATCGGAAAAACGTTTAAATAATGAGTCTACATGAGTGCCCTTTCTACCTCACCCTTATTCCCTAACACCGTAATCATAATTAAAACACAATCCTATAGATTACCTGATTGTAATATAAAGCTTTTAATTATCACAAGACGGCGGGTCACAGACTCAGTTCGATTTACCCCAATAAATTGGGTCAAAAGTGAATTGATTAAACAATTTCCAGGTGAATTAATTAAGTATTTTAATTAATAGGATATGCTGGGTCTCTATTGGCAATATTCCTTTAATAAATTTATTGAGATTGGCTCCTTTGAACGGTATCTTATGGCTATTAGGGAGATAAGACCGTCCGTACCTGTGCCGCTCATTTATTGGTATTATTTTATGTGTATTTAAGGTAGCCGACGGTTGCTGCCTTAAGGGTAGTTAATGGGTTGCTAGGATTACAATTTATTAATAATAAATTGGTTGAAGATGAGGTATTGCTATCACAACCGATGACAGAGAGACTCTAACATCATTTACAAATTATTAATTTAAGTATAGGTACATCATTGTCTATTTTTGACGTCTATGAATGATTTAATCAAATTTTTCAAAAATAATTTAACAACTTTTTGTTAATTTGACGCCATATGCAGATTTAGAAACCGAAAAAACAATTTTAATAGAAGTATACGTAGAATGACGTCTATTCCTTATCGCTTTGCTATTTATTTTACAAAGTATAAACAATAGAATGTATGATACATTAATTGTCGGTTGGTTTTAAATTATCTTCTATAATTATCCAATTTTAACATATACGTGCTTAATTACGTTCGATGGATTATGTACTGGGAAGACAGAAACAAGGAAATATAAAAATGTGGATTTGTCGATTCTGATTTAAAACCATTTTCGACCTCGATTCTTGCATGTGAAGTTTACTTGCGAGATTCTCAATTTGACATTTCCTCAATGCCAAATTTTAACAATGAGAAAATACTTTGAGAAATATCAGACCAAAGTATGTTACAATACTTCTTTTCTTACGTCCACAAGGGACCGAAGCTGAGGTACCAATAAAACTATCAACAACATATTGTTAAGGTAACTTACGACATACGATCTAACTTTCGACGAATCGTACAACTTATCCAAACTTTTGGTCAGAACTCCCGACTGATCGCCCGATTACGCCTAAAGACTCCGAATTTTCGTTCGGTTGGTAGACTGGTGATGCGACAAATCGGTATTACCTCCGGCACAATAGGGTTGCACCTTAATTACAATTTAATATATCGCCTATTAAATCGTTGATCGGTAGTGCCGAATCTCGGAGGTGTTGGCCCTCATTCTCTAATTGGAAGGTGTATTTATACGACTTTATTGGGATATTATTTTGGTAGTCTTAGCATGATGTTTTTTTACTTAAACTACGATAGGTGTGTGTTTCAAAGCGTGACTACGATGCACCTGCAAGTAATCGAAGCTTTAAAGTTTTTTCCAAGATGGCGTCATAAGCTGTAATAATACAGTTTTTGCGGCAATAAAGTCTGAATTTAAGAGATCCTAGCATGCATAGGTAATAAGTGAAAGGGGCCATTACTTACTGTTATTATTGGTATATTTCTTTCCTTGTTGTTTTCAAATGTTTGTGAACTGACAGCTTTTTGTTTTTCATTACTCAATATTTTTTATCCAATTAGGAGAGCGTTACAAGTTTTACAATTTTCAATTATCCACAGTGCCTACTTCTACATTTCAGACTAATTTAAACTCCCTATAAATAATATCACATGCTGAATTTATAACCGCATACAGTCTTCAATCTTTGCAAAACTGTGTCAGAAATAAAAGTTCTGAGTTCCATTTCCCAGAATACTAAAAACAATTTAAGCACTAGTACCAAAATGTTCATATTATCGCACGTACTGGCATTGTTCGAAGCTTAGTCGCGTTCGTTGAAGCGACCGCCTCACAGGGAATACAGATAACTAGTGTTGACTCCTATCGCCGTTTAGACGATTTAATTCTGGATATTGCTATTTGAAATTAAACAAGACTATAATTTGTATCTGCAGGACATCGCGTCAATTTTCGGTGCAATTTAAGTAATCGAAAATTGTGAAATTAGAATGACGTTTGATGTACTTCGACAGTACTGGCTGTATGCTTTTTTACCTTAACCAACATTTTTTTCACTGTAAATCGAATAGCAGAACCCACATAAAAGCTGGTGCAGGTAAGTGTGCAAAATATACGTGAAAAGTTCCGAAAGTCCCACAAAATGTAACTACCTCGGCGAGGAAGACCGTCGACTAATGTTTACGACGGTTTTAAAACTGATACATTATAAACAGCGATGACACAGTTAGGGAAGTGACGACATCCCACCTAGCTTAGTGTAGTGGCGTAGAGTGGCGTCGGGTGCGAAGGTTTTGTCTTTTTATGTCTATGGTTGATGATGCAGCTCTAGCTTGAATATGGGGCGGCGGCCATGTTTTCTAATTTGAATAGAGAATTTAATTGTTTACGTTGGATAAGACTTGTTTTCTGTAATTGGGTTTATACTGACTAGTGTCAGTATAAACCCAATTACAGAAAACAAGTTGCATGAGATTGATTGATTGTTGAAAAACAACATGTTGCATGAGATAGTTCTCATGCAACATGTTTCGAAGACTTAAACAATACTAGATGGGCTTATTTAAACAGTTTTGCTCTTCGAAATTCTTTTAGTGGGTAAGCTACTCCATCACCTTTCCTTAGTCCCTAAACGAAAGCTTAAAAGCATCTTTGTCTTCGGCCAAAAGCCTTTAGTATAAGGCGTGTACACACTGAATATTTGATGCGCCGAATGAAACCGATGTGCGCTTACCTAACTTTGAATTAATTAGTGGGTTAACTTTTAAAACATTCGTGTGTTTAGGCTTTAAATATTCTGCTATCGGTGTCGTTAGGGTTAACTTTGATTTCGGAGTTAGTTTGTTTATTGATTTGGTAACTTTCAACTGAATAGTTGAGGGTCAGATAGGTACTCATTGGAGAATTTGCGACAATTTTAATGCAACCGTGTTTTTTGAGTTTTTATGCCTTTGTTTATCCATTTTAAAAGAATTGATGTACCTATTTATTACGCTAGACTTAAAAGAGCCACATACAGAATCTGTAATTAAAACATCCTGAAGGAAAATCCACAGATATTCTTCAAGAAAATTTCCCGCTTTTCCATAGACAAATAACCCGCGAATGACGATCATATTTCAAAATCTGTGACAAAATGTCGATTGATCGCCCCTACACTGTTCAACCCTTTAAAGGGAATATTTCAAAGACATATTTCCAAAGGGGTTGTTCAGTAAAGGGATGTTTCAATATTGATTAGCGAATTAGGAATTCCTGTCGAGTTCTTTACCTTGTTTTATTGTACTGTGTCATTGGGGAGCTCAGCGGTTTGATTACCAATAGACTTTAGGAGATCATCTTGTAAATAACAAGATTTGGTTTGAGAAACAGTGCCAGCTATTTTGACAGTTAAGTGTCATAAAAAATCTTTTGTTATCTGTGTGAATTTGATCAAGGCTCTTATTTATGGTCACTTCTATAAAAATGGCGACATTAAATGTCATTGATTCATATCAGTCTCCACGTGTAACGAATTCAATTGTATTCAAATATCGAACACGCGCGTTGCTCCCATCAATGGTCTGACAATAACGTGACGTCACTCGCGGTATCAACTCGATCGCCGATAACGTGGCCCCGCCTCCGCCGCGCTGACCAATCACTGATCGATCGGTCACTAACGCCTATACACACCGACCAAATACTTGAAAATCTCAGAAACGTCCATTGGCTATGTCTAAACAAACTCATATTGATTCAAGCTTTCCTGGCTGAGCTACAAACGTATGCTCGACAAACACAGTAAAAAGCTTAGGACCCGTCGGGCATTCTTTATGGCATCAAAAATCGTCGGGCAACGTAAATTAGTTGATAATTTGTGTGCGACAGTGTGAGGCTAAACTTGCGTTAAATGTAAGACAAACATCGCCTAAGCAAATGAGAGCAGGTGTCTACGATAGGCCCTCTCCTATTGATATATAGGGACTAACACACTACACATAATATGAGAGAATGTTTCTTTGAAATTATGTAAATCTTGTGTGCTTAGATGTTAATTAAACATGAGATAACCAGCTAGACTCTTTATTTGACTTTCTTTAAATTTCATCTTTGACGTGTCAACAGCGTGCCTGTTGTATTTGAGCTTTAGTGAATTTTAATTATAACGAAACCTCAAAAAGCTCACGATTTTGTGTGATCATGATTAGAATTTATAACTTTATTGCTTGAACGTCTCAAAAAAAATTGTCTAAATATTGTTACTCAAAACATTCCATTTTGGAATATCAAGAATTTAATTTAAAATAAACCACAGCTTAACCAAAATCCTCGGAGAAGCATAGACAACAAATAAATCGAACGTAATGACGCCCAAGCCAAGTTAAGCGGAGATTTGGCGGGAACCGCGTTCAGAAATCAATCCATTGCTCCCTCCATTAAGCTTTAATCTTCGGGGGCTGGCTATAACTTAATCCTTACTTGAGAACCGGAATAAATAAGCAATAAACCAGTGCAGGTGCCTCCTATGTTTATATCGAGAATTATAGATCTTATAGGATTAGAACTTATCTTTTGTTGGTGAAGGAAAGCGATCATGGGAAAGAGACCAAATGGCAGCCATTCGCGTGCTGCTAGCAATAATTGAAATGGGTGTTTTCCGTTTATTTTTCTATCATATTGTGTCGTGTGGACAGATAATGTGTCAGTTATGTGTGCTTTATTATCGGGATGTAGACGGATTTTTGTTTCTTCGTGTTGTTGGGGTTCGATTGTATTTCGAGAATCTTTTATATTTTGTCTAGTTTAATCGCCTTTGCGTTTCTTAAGATGAGTTGTGAGCTCTGACGCATTTTCTCCCATCTAGTTTATATTGTCTCTCAAACTAGCTCCGTTTAAAGTTATCATCTAAGCATACTTGTTTTGCTCATCTGTGACCTTTAGATCTTAATAAAACAGCTAAAAATATCCTCAACATAGTTTAAAAGCAGCAAAATCACGCGCATGCAGTCAGCTGATATTAACTTTTATATATAACTCGTTCCAATTTCCGATTTCCTGTCGTAAACCGTAATCGATCGACATTTTATTAAAGTTAAAAAACGCTTTTTATCGTGTTTGCACAGTCTTGATTTTATGTCGCGATGTCGGCGCCTGTGATGTGATCTTTGACGGTGGATCAAAGGCGCCGCCGGTATGACACCGTATTGGTGGAACAGCACATTAAACTGTTCAAAACATCGGTTTTGGGATGTTGTTGCGGGTATTTATAGACTGAGTGGGCCTTTGTGATGTGGGCCTGCCATTGTATTGGACAAGGCGCATCTATATTTTCATGTTACAGTTTGTTTCAGTTGTGGACTTCGTAACAGGAGCCTTCGGGGAATTCGCTACACTCTGTTCCTTTTTTAAATCCAGCAATGGGATATTATCCAGTTTTGTTTCAGTATTTGATAAGATTTTTCCTTTAGTTATATGGCCTCTTTTACACCAATTTTTCATCAACTATTTCCCGCAAGACCTCTAACTAACTTTTCACTTAATCCTAATCGTCTACCAACACCAATTGGTGCCAAAACCTACTCCAATACCAAGTCCTAAGTGCTAACGTCAATCTCCCAACATCCTGTAATTGAGATGACGAAAGCACCTGCTGTGAAACTTTGTAGATAGTGCTAATTAACGTTATCACTTTATCAGTTATCAGCGGCGCAGGTGATAGATTGTTCACAAGGATGTTGACTGATCGCCTGATTACTTTCCTTCGTGGGAACAGAGCCATCGATGGTGCGGGATTATGGATTGAGGAAGCAAGGAGGAAGGATGAAGTAAATGATTTTGAAGAGATAAAAAAGGATGGCACTGTGACTAAGGATAGTATAAGACGCTTCTACAATGCGTAAGATGATGTCGTGATGAAATTGACAGAGAAATTAAAGAATGCGATGAGATAATATCAGGTAAAGATGATATTTTAAATAACGAGCCAGATCACAGTGAAGCTGATCAATGCACTCACGGATGTGGCTTCAAAGATATCGAAGTTGAAAATCGAATCAATAGGACCACGATAGAAATTGAAATTCAAAGAAATTGCTGGAATTAACACCTAAACATAACATCATAAGAACTTCCGCCTACGACTATTGTTTCCTAACCGAAATAATTTCCCATTCATCCCACTATCGCGTCAAAATATTAACATGCCTCGATAATTCTATTTATATTTCCCACTGATGCGACAGGAAAAATAAAAAAGGCACCTTTTAAAGTTCTCAGGGAGCGATTTTTGTATCAATATATAGTGTAAACTTAGGGGAGGCCGCTAAATTCCTTATCTCGAACGTTTAGCGTAGGAGTGCGAGCTGGGACACAGCTTCGGGACAAGTGCTTTTCGATTTGTGGTAGAAGAAAAAAAAAATGTGTTCGGACCTCCTTGGTGACTTTCTGGGAGCCGATGGGTGTATTCTGTTTACTGTCGAACGTGTCGTTTACCAATGCATACTTTTTGGTGTATTTGGAAGTTTGTTTAGTTTATGGTTATATTTGTTAGTAGTACTCTTATGTGTCCAGAAGTGCTCAAATACTTAAGGGCTGTAAAGTGCTGTAGATTTTTTCTCAAAACGTAAATTTTAAAAGACATGACAATGACACAAGTGGTACATGTTTACGTAAACTTACAACGTAAGTACTTAAGGAGGAAGTATCTCAAATATCACAGGCAGTACCAAAACCGCTGGCGTCAGATCTCAAAGTGAAGACTCAATCCTTGTTTGAAAAACAACGTTAAATACTTGGAAGTCCATAAAAGATCCTTTAAGATGGCTGTTGGTAATTAACTGGTGCTTGGAGCAGGCTGTCTAAACAATAGGGTGACAGCAGTTAAAGGGTGTGTCGTGCTGTGTGGTAAGTTTGTACAAGAAGATTTGGTCAAGACTGATGCAGTTTTTGCTTAGAAAGAAAAGGGTTTAAGTGACATTTTTGCAGGATTATATGAATTGATTATGATTTGGGAAGAAATGAAAAATAACCGTAATTGTATTCATTAGCAGCTCGTAACTCAATTCAATGAAAAGAGCTTTTAAAATCTTTAGCTAGATGGCACGCTGATTTGAGATACATACTATAGCAATAAAATACATTAATATCAAAGAAAACAATTCAGAGTAAGAAGGACACAAATTTTTGATTCTATCAACGTTTTCAGAGATTTTGATGATGATTATTTGTAGTTTTATTCGAATTTTTCAGCTCTTGGCTTTTCATTCTCTCATTCGCTGCGGTACTGACACTGTTCATCAAAAAAACTGTCTTGTATTGTGACTAAAATATAATAGGTGTCAGGAAATAAGTCGTTTCATTTTCTATACCTAAATCATCTTTTACAAGTTGTACATAAACATTAAACAACTTGTAAAAGCTATATCTTTGAAAACATATTCGACTAACGAACTAGTCAAACAAAGACAGGGTGTGCTGGAAGGCGCCTGCTTATCAGTCAAAGGTACGTTCAGCAAACAAATGCGCTCAAAGCACACAATGATACATTGAACGTATGTACTCAAGTGACATTAAGTTAACTTGGATTATCATACCGTTTCTAGCTTTACTGTTTATTCTATGGCGAAAGAGTTAATCTCTGCTGTCTTGATAAGGGAACGAACTTTCATTTTATGCCTTTGGGCCTGTAAAATGTCTAGCCTATAGGATATACCGGCTAAAAGCGCCATTTTATCAACCAATTCGATTTGATTGAGGATAAACAATGGACTTTCAATTACTATTTAAATTGTTTGATTGACAATATTTGTCTATTCAATAATGCAGAGGGTTGTGTTTTTCCGTGAATTATATTGATAAAAGAGAAAGCGGAAAACAAAATGCGAGCTGTCACTTTTGACGTTTGATGTCAAATAAAAGTTTCATATCCGTAATTTGTAATTTCTGACTTGCATCAGTATCATAACATTATAATTCCTTACTCATATTTAATCACAACTGCAATAATCCTGTTTTATTTCATATAAACCAAATCAAACAAGGAAATGCAGCGAAGTTTCCAACGCCAAGATCATGCTTGCCAGTACCTCGGCCACATTCAAGGCTTGTTCTACAAACAATATATAATCTGTGCGCAGGTGAATGACCGAGATACGCGCCTTATCAAGTTTATTAACACGTGCTCTATTGTACACTTTTTATTTTTTATGCAGCCTGGAGGTACTTAGTAGGGATGTAGAGGAATTGGTTTGAAAAATGTTTAGTCGATTTCTTTGAGTTCGATTTGTGGTAATAGATTTTTTAGGTTTATGTCTGTAGTTCTATTGTCTAAGATTTGATGAGTAGATTTGATATTAGAAAATACAACCTTTATTTGCAGTTTTAAATATCTTATTCAACTGCGTACCAAACTTCCTATTTAATTTTATTTTTAGGGTGTCTATTCCGTCTATCGCTTTTACTTAGTATTTCTAAAACATATTTAAACTTAAAATTAACCCAAAGTCGTCCCAATATTTCATCAGAACGACAGATACTCACCTGATTTCTCTTTTGATATCATCATAGTCCCGCTGCGTGTCGAGCCTCGCCTCAAGCCTGGCGATGTGCTGCTTCTTCTCATCCAGCCGCTCTTCCAGCCGCTGCAGTTGCTGCGCGTGCGCTTCTTGCAGCGCTGTCAGCGATGCTTGGAGACGACGCACGTCTTCAACTAATTGGGCGATCTGGGGAAGATTAAATAACTTTTTAAGATTTTTGTTTTCAAAGGTTGTATTTTTTTACTATTGATAGGTACGAGTTGGACCACTATCTCACCTGATGGTAAGTAAGGTTATGTTGTTTAAATTAATTTTGGACACTTCTGGAGTACAACACCTAGTATAGTCTGGCTTTCATGCGCAACGGACCGAATGGGAGCCTTAAGAGCGGAAAACGGAGGACCAACCCAACTCTGCATAGTCTGGCTTCTGATTGCCTGTTCAATCTTCTTGAAACATTCACATCACTATTATAAGATGCGTTCAAAAAACGAACAAAGAATCAGAATACGTTCGTAATTCCCGAGACGGAACTACCAACATTAAAATAATAACATTACGACATTAAAAATGTCGCCAGTAAAATATTTTCTAAGGAATTTAATTGCCTTATAATTATCTTATGTTATCTGTGTGCACAATAAAAGGCATCTAACTCTGTAATTATGTAGATCAATCTTTAATGATAAAGATGGGTGACGCTATTAGACGTTTTAATAAAGAAATAAATATTTAAAATTGTGCCATCATGGTATTGTGAAAACATGGTTAAGGGAGGGCCTTGTTTGTTATTAATACGGTAATTTATTTCTTAACTATTCTTAGTTTGTAATACAAATTGGTTCCATGATTGTTCAGATGAAAAACAAACTCATAATATTATTTTTCTGAGCGATGAGACACGTGTAAATCAAATTGCTTTGTTTCAGCTAGTTACAGCTCTAAAACTTTACATAACATTCGCTTAGCAACATAAAAATTAATTACGTACAACATTTTATTACTTAACAATTATTTCGGGTTTTCCCGTAGTTATCGTCTGTAATAACATACCCAACAAAAATAATCAACAATTAAACTGTAGCAATTGAGTAAATCAAAGAACTTCCAATCGTGTTATTTAGAAACAGAGAGAACTCTAAAAACTAATTTTAGTTCGCGTTTCCGTTCGACAATTGACGATCTATTCATAAAATCAGCACCCGACATGACAAGGCTATATTTGTTACACCCAACGCCACATTTTTTTGAATTTCAAACCTTATTGCTTGGAGATATGAGTTACGCAATTCTGTGTGAAGTGTTGGAGTGTGTTGGTCGGATAACTCTCAGCATGTTATTACCCGACCTTCGGAAGATATCAATTGTTGGCGCAGCGTCAGGTGGGGTGTCGCCGGCGCTCGAGCGCGAAGATGCGTATCGTCGAGATAGATGCGACGGAAATCACGGAAGGCACATGACCCTGGACGTCTTGAGACGGCCGTTTTTCCAATTCAAGTTTTATCGAGCCGTTTTCTGATAGTTATTGCAGATGATTGTCTTTTTCTTGGACTTGATGAATAATATCATAGACTAGGGGTCACGAAATCATAAAAAATTGCCATATCAATGCTGCCATATTAAGAATACGAATTTGACACGCCAGTGCATTGATTAGTTTTCCTGATTCTATTTATCGTAGGTATTGCATGAGTTCAACAAAATCTAGTCATATTTAATTCAACAGTTTTTATTTCTGTCTAGGAATTAAGTAGGATAAGAATTGAACTAGACTTTTCTCGTAAATACAGTTTCACGAGAATTTTCCATTAACATTTTCTGTTTTGTTTATTTATTTTAGTGTTTTATGATAGTTATTATAATACCTCGTGATAATTGCTGATAAGTAGACAGGAAATCATGATATTTTCAAATTAAGCTCTTACGTAAACAAATAAGTGGGTTGTGAAGTATTTAATTAAATAATTACCTGCATGAATTTTCCGAACCCTTTTTTATGCCTGGACTGGATGGTAATTAAGCTTAAATCTTATATAAAATATTAGTTTTCCTTAATGGATTAAAACAAAAAAGAAGTCTTTTTAAAATATTATTAGGTTAGGTATGTTTCATGATACAATGCAAAGTCAAACGAAATACCATACACAATCAAGTGTTGCTTGCTCAATATATTTCTTATCACCCCCAAAATACAGTTAATAATCACTTTAATTAATATCACACCTTGACATCGATATCTTTATACATATCAGTATAATAATACTTCAGTAAATATTGTCAGTTTTGTTTGACGCAGCCTTGAAGAACTGTCGTAAATAATCTTTCATTACAACCGGCCTCTTTATATAATGTTGTAAAAAACTGAAAAATAACCTTCAGACATCATTATGATTGTAATACTTATAATAATATAGAATAACTAATGAGAACAAATGAAGTATTTTGACATAGAGGACGTGCTTATAAAAAATGGCTGACAGTAAACGTCAACTCGATTTTTCGCGGCATTTTTTCGCTACTTTATTGACATTGATGTTTTTATTTTTAATTAAGTAATATATTTTGTTACTTTAAATGTTTATGTTATATTACTCAATCTTTTTGCTAGAAAGTATCATAATTTAGCCCATTGGTATAAAAATTTAGCCCCAATATTTTTCAACCGTCGGAAAATTTTAAAGGATCGTCTAGTGTCATGTTTCTAGTAGGTAATCCTTCATGACCCCATAGAGGCGATGTAAACACGTATCCCGCCATTCAGAATAGTACAGTCAACATAAAAAGTATTAGGCGAAACGAAAATTTGTGCGGACGGCACCGCGAGTCATTATTGTCTTAATTCGGACCTGCACTGACCGCTATTAACTTAGTTTTATGTTATAAGCGGTAGCGGATGAAGATGTGTAACTTTTCAAGACTGTCTCAGTCGAAAATGAACAGACTTTTTCATATTTTTTCTTTTGAATTATGTACTGTTTTTACAATAAGATGGAAAACTGGGAATGTTATCACATGAAAAACACTAGATTTGGATGTTTTTTTTGTTAAATTCGTTCTGTTTTTCGAAACCCTGATTGTCAGTGGTTCGCACGCTATCCGCCCGCATCTTACCCAGCATCCAAGGGCTGTTCCTTCAGCGAAGGGTTAAGGGTAACCCTCGCACAATTACCTACAATCATTACTATAGACAATTATGTTTTCGACCGCCGCCCGTCACAGTTTCAGCTTTTTATTGAAGTCTACCACATTTTTAGTATAATTACAGCGTGGCCGCTGGGGTCTGTGATCACCCCACTGTGACGCCGATTAACTCGAATACCTCTCTCGTGCGGATCGTTTAAAAAAGACCTTTTGCACAATTTGGTGAGATTTACATGTGTTAGCAACTTTGTTTTGAGTTCCAGATGGGATTTTTCGGGACTCAATTTGGAGTTGGTAGTTTATTCGGTGATGTTAAGTAGTCAGTTGTTAATTTGGTTGACTGTACTTTGATGACAGGGAAATGAGATAACTTATTTTAGTATCGAGTTTTATTATTACAACTTCAACTTTAAGGTTAGTCATCGTCATTCCGACATTTACACTTAAAAGAAAAACACCGTAAGGGCAATTCATTTTTCAGGCTGGAGTTGTCAAGCCACACACACGGGGGCTGCGTGCGTCGCCTCGCATTCCTGGCCGTGTTCCTTCCGATGCAAATGGTCGAGTCTTGGCCCATAAATCCGCCAGCGTCCCCGGCGGGTTATCAGACGTGCTCGATTCTACCTTACACCTACTTTTATATGCTGATAATATGCTTACACTTATTTATGGCGCTGATGATACTTTGAGAGTGGTAGAATGAGGAGACATGTCTTATAGTAGCTAGTAGAAATTATGTAGGATTTTTGTAATAAAATACGTCTATTAAAAAAAATTGCAGCAGGAAAAACTCAATGCCCGCTTCAATGCAAACGGAACAAACCAAAGAAACACGAAATGAGAATAGCAAGCCAAAAGCCAATCCACAAAATTGAGCTACAAAGGACGATCCTTTTTTATTTCTCTTTCTCAAAACCATAACCTCTTTTATCTGTCCAAGATCGATGAAAAAGCAACAAAGTCGGAGACCACGTCGATTGTCTAAAGCCTAATAAAGTAACAAAACGGAATCAATTTGGAGTACAATGCGTCAATGCAGTGCTCAATCACAAAGGAAGTGATGACAACTGAATAAAAAAAACCTAATACGCCATTTTGACGTCGGAAAGAGTTCATGTTGGCGATCTGTCAAAGTGGTCAAACAGCTTAAGGGGAATATCTGTCGTGAGTTTCGTGGGATTCGTCTCGATTACAGGGAGACGGTGATTTTATTGGAATTCGTACAATTTACCCATCATAGGTCCTACCTGTCTTTCAAAGTGGAGTGTGTTTTTATTCTGCCTAAAAAACTATTAGCCAAACCTGACCTATAGGAAGGTTTCCGAGACGTCTATTCAAAGAGGTTGATGCCTATCAAGCCATTAAAACATCCGTTTTTCTGTTATAGTATTTACCTGCAGTGCCCCTCAATGTCAGTCATTTTGTTATAGCACACCGCACTGAACTTCCGCAATAGAGCACTGGGCTAAAACGATAAATTCAACCTATTAATTCATTAATTAAACGTTTAAATCATGTCCTAAGTCTTCGGTCGAGGTGGTGACCCTACGAAAATCGCGAATCGTCAGGAAACATTTATTAGGCCGACGTTTAAGCGGGAAAATTCAAATTTCGTATTCGAACGCGCGAGCAATATCAACTGAACGAACAAAAAGACGTTCGGAAAGCTTCTACGGCGGGACGGCGGTTTTTCTTTTTACGTCATCTATAGTCTGTCTAGTTTGACGCGACGAGTTTCGTTTCGTTTCGTTTCGAAAAAAGATGATAAACGACGCGAATGATTGAACAGTTGGACGCGAGTTTCAAAAAGATTCTTACTATCCGTTTATTTCGTGCTCTTCAGCTGTCATCGCATCTATCGGAATTAAAACGGCCAGATGAAAATTATTATTTTAACGTATTGCAGGGACAAACATTTTGTGATTCATACATATTGAAATTTCGGCAAATGCTTTTACAGTAACAGTTTGATTGACAATGAACGTCGCGATCATCAATCACGTGTCATATCGAACGTGCGCCGTGAAAATGGTAAAAATTAATAAGCACGGACAAGCTCGGATTGTAGCATATTATTATTTCTATTATTGTGTAGGTGTTAGGGTTGAGTTTGGCTTGGTAATTTGATTTTGGAGTATATTTTACCGGCATACACTGACATGGAACTTGTCCATGCACTTTTGACATGATACGTCGGTGGCGTTCGGATAAACATAGCGATGAATCGTGATCATTTCGATTATTACTTTTTCGTCGCTGTCAGATCGTGTTTGGGAACTTTACGCGCGGAGATTCTGTCAGTATTAAATAGTAGATAGTTTTTAATGAACCGTGTAACAGACGTGATTAACGTTGAATGAAGGATATTTGTGGAACACCGGGCGAATTTCAGACTCGGGATTGACGGTGTTATAGTTTTTTGTTCTCTTTTAATCTCAGGACTAGGTTTAATGAAAAGCTTTGAGAGTTTTCTTTTCGAGTTAAAAATACGCGACTAATTAGTTATCCAATTCATATCAATGTCACTGTCCAAGAGCTTTTGGTATTACCATATCTGATAAACTACAACCAAATAAAATTAGCGGGCTGTCATGCAATTTCAGCGATACTTTTTATTGACAAATCCAATTATCGTTTAGAAACACGACACAGACAAGCCGAATGCAAACTGCATAGTTCTCGTTGTGAGTCGACAACCAAATGAAGCAATTATAAGTTGTGGGAGCTCATTTATTGCCTATCGTTCGCGTTATAAAACCGAATGGAAAACTAAGTTTCGCCTGTTGTGGTTTCGAGTCCGTGTTATTGGGGTGTCGCTGTTTTGATTTCGATGATAAGTTGGCTCCGTACATGGGGCTGGGAGGTATTGGATACCGATTGTGGAAGTTTACTGAAACGGGACTTTCATTGTTATTTGATGTCTGTTGTGTAATTAAGATCTTTTTGGTATTGTTTTATTATGTCAAATTGTTTGTGAATAGACAATATAGAAAAAAATACCACCCGAATTTAAAAAAAAAACGCGCTAATAATTTTGTCAGACAACTTCACCACATATTCAAATATCGAAAATGAACCAACATAACATCGCATGTTACCAACTACCAACCTCACGCGACTTGAAAATAACCCGCCAATTACGTACAGACGTCATTCGGGATTAAAAGAAAAATATCAAGTGGAACGTGTTTCTTCCGTGGCAGAGGCAGTAGATCACATGGGGTGTGCGATATCTAGCCTAGATTATTTTGAGTAACGGCCCGCCGTCGGGGTGGTCGGAAAAAATGCATACCATGGATAAAATATCGCTTCGTGTTGCAATTAAAATTGTTGTTTCAAGAACAGTGCTAGGGAAGGTTTTCTTTTTATATGTCTGCATTGAAACTATTTTTGGGTGTGAATAGGTATTATTTTAATAATTAATATTTTCAGAGAATTACAATTATTTTAAGTAAGACTAAAAGTTTTACGTCAATACATAACGTGAGAAATCTATTATAAAGCTAAATATAAACTGCAATGAAGTGATTTTTCTATCAAAAACTTAATTAATTAATTTTGTATTATTTTTTGTATGACTTAGGTACAATTTTGTCCGATTTTTGTAGTCTAGTAAGATTTATATCAGCCTGAAAATGCTAGGTTTTTCTAAAGAGAAAAAGAAAACTAAGAAACAAATCACTACAATCAGTACTGAACAAAATTTAGCGCCTTCGTGCAGTTTGTGGTGAACAGCTGATCGCGAAGGCTTTGCATTCTACCCCCGAAAAGAGGCGATAATTATTTTAATTTATAGTTACGTATCGCCCGCTTCTATCACATTTATTTTTCAAGAATTTCTACCTCTTCGTGTGATAAGGTGTTGGGTTTAAATTGGGGGTAGAAATAAAGAGAAATGCTAACTCATCGCGGATAAATTTTCAACCCCGTTCCGTGTGTTGACTTTTGAATTGCAAGATTATTAGAAGCTGATACGGAAGGAATACTTTAGCGGCAAATCGTTTATTGGATTTATTTAAGTTCCTGATTTGCTAATTATTGCACAAGACCATAAAAATCTCAAAACAAACAATTTCCTTAACAAGACTTTCCTTAGCAAATCTATTCCATTCTTAATCGAACAAAGTAGGAAGCCGGTTCAATTCAAGCATGCTCCGATGTCTTCCTAAAGTGTTCTGTCTCTGAATCACGTCTTACTTAATCGGAACACGTTCCGATTCGCCGGAACGCGCCGGAGATTGACGAAATTGTGCCTGTCACAATGATCCTATGATACTTCGATACGTCAAACTTATAGAACTGACAGCTTTCGAATAGGCTGAGGCGGGAAATCTATTTGACAGTTTTTTTCCTAAAGTTTGTAGTGCTCACTTTTTAACTGTCATTGTGAAACCATTGACTAGAAGCGATGAAGTAAAAAGGACGTAACTGAAAATCGACGTAAATTACCTAAAGCTCCTTTTTTAATTGACTTCACAGATGAACTCGTATGAGCTGTCTAAAGAACATAATTTGATAATACGAAGACATAGAAAAACAAAAAGGAGCTAAAATTCGATATTAGCCATTAGTAGATTCGGAGTTTTCTAATTAGACTAAGCACACAAACGAAATAAAGCATTAAGGAGTTGTGCAAATAGAATGGAAGAAGGGGGAATGAGTGCAGATGTAACGTTACTGGAAACGGGCATTGTGTGATCGTAAAACATAATGTGAACATTTTATAATAGAGGCTTTAAATCTTCTTTTTTTCATGTTTTTTTTTTATTTGTTAAACGAAAATACGCTTTTAAAAAAATAAAATGATTTAAACTTTCACAGTTGAATCCAGATTAAATTACAATGACAAACGCCTTTAAATTCCGAATGAACACCGTAAATCCACTAAGAAAACCTGTCACCACACTAATTAAAAAAAAACTTACCTTTTAAATCTCGAACATTTCATTCGATTAGATCGAACATTCGAAATTCAAACTAGGTACGCTCCCTCTCTATTTTCAAATGCGCTTACAATGAGGCCTGAACTTCCAGTGTGGCCATACTTCGCTGTCCGCCCGTATGCAGGCTTCGTAAGCAAATAATATGACAAGATAAAGAGAATGGAAAACGATATTTTGTTTTGTGCTCGACAAATATCGTTAATTCTCTAGTCTATTAGGGACAGACTATGAGTATTCTGAATTAGTTGATCATAAAAAGTAATAAGATAAAACTGAAAACGTCTGAGTCTGTAAGTCTGATTTTTATCAGAGATGACTGGTTTCTTATTGTGACGAACGTATTCTCGTCGGGCTACAAATAATAGGTTCCATTTTTAAAAATTCCATGATTTATTCAAATCTTCAACGTAAGCAAACATACTTCTGTATGCTACTAATTTCAAAGCAGTAAAAAGAATTTTACTGAAGTGGGAAGACCTAACCATTTCAGACGAAACCATTACATATAATTACGGCGCACAACTGATAGATACAAGACAATATAAACCTTGCCAGTCAACCTGTGCCTATTAAAGTAATCAAGGAAGCTAACATAACCTATTTATATCGTAAGATCGTCACCTGCGCTATTGTGCGCGAAGGACGGCTCACAATGCAAGAATCGTTACCATTGTTATAATGCAGCTAATTGTACTGAATTGTACCTCATATCACTCCATACGACAGTTAGACTCTGATGCCAACATTACAGTCGTAAAAAGACGTATTGATTGTTTACAGCAAGGGCACATACGACCTTTTGAATAAAGATGCGCGATATGACGTTTTCAAGACCACCGAGTGGATTACAGAAAAATGTCTTGTCATTTTTTATATGATGGCAACATAAAGTTTGCATTTCTATTAAAGGACGCATAAGCAAAATTATTCCTTATTAGTACAAAGTACGTCATAAAAAATGCGGTCATAGATTAAAATAATAAAAATTGTAGCACAGATACTAAAGTCTAATATTGTAAGAAATATTTATATTATCGCATAGCTCATGGGCCGGTCTCGTTTTTACGCAAATACCGCCATCTGGCGGCGCTCGCGACGTAATTATAAATAAAATTGACATTAATTACAAGTCTCCATGTTTTTTCAAAGTGGGTTAGTAATTTCTAGAAAATAATTCCTTTTAATACGAGAAAAGGTAAATGCGTGTAATGAAACGCAGTTATTAAATGTTGATGCAATTATTATAATTTAACAAGATAGAGATTAATGTCGGAGAGTAGCGAGTTATGCAGTACGGACACTTGGAACATTTAAACACGAATAGCCAGGAGGTACGGAACTATTTAGCGTATTTTTTATTCTGAACAAATGTTGGCGATACATGTAACTAGTTTTTCAGCAATCTCTAGTTGGGAAAATCCTTTATTCGTAATCTTATAAATCCTTATCTTTAATTGCAGGAAATACTTGGAAAAATTCCTTGTAATGTGACCGCTCAGAAATATTGAAAGCAAAACATAAATCACAAACGATGAAACGATATTAATTTAAATTGTTTCGCGCGCTTTATTTTTCGTTCCAACTTTAAATGCCAGTCTACATCTTACTCTATGGTAGAGGAGGAATTATAGACAGGTTTGCTAAAGAGCGGCGTCTTTGGTACTATTTTGTGCCATAATTATATACTTCCAGCGTTTTAACGAACTACCAATGAGCGTGTTTTGTTAAAACTTTGTTTATATGAATTACACTTTTTTGTGATAATTGCTAAAGTACCGAGGTGTAGTTTAACCAATTAACATAATAACTTAGGTAGTTTAGGCTCTATGAATTATAAAACAACTCCTCCGAAGACGTGTTTACTTCTCATTTAGAATCGCAACAAAGATCAAACACTCAAACATTCCCTCTGTCCTCCAAACAATACATCCATACTTTATAACTAAATGAATGTACGAAAACGTACTTAGCATGCCCCCATCCCATACATAGAGACACATTAAAAAATCAATAGCAAAACTGCACGCTCACAATTAAGAAGTCCTCTGAGTCGAAACATCCCTCAAACGTCATGACACCCTTACACTACAAACAACACACGGGCACACATGCGAAAATAACGATACACCCCTATTAGAATACAACAAGGTTGAAAATTCGCTGTGACATGCTAAAAAATCGGTAAACTAGAGAGTTATCCGGCCAGCAAAAATGTACGCTTAGCGGCGAAGCTAAGGGAGGTAGGGGCAATTTGGGCAATATGCAAAAGTTGGGCGGTGGGAGGAGGGGAGTGTCGTGATTAGGCCGTGTGTGCCGATGCGCATCTTATGCCCGCATTACCCTTTCGTTTTCCTTCCGATAGCTGCCTTTGTGGGCCCCTTCAGCTATCTGTGCAGCCGAGATCATACGATACCAATTTTCTTTTGACGATTTTTTTCGAGAGCCATCGATTAAGAACGGATTTTTTTTCGTCAAGACTTTGTGATATTGAATTTTTGATTTATTTTAATGGATTGGCAACGGCGGTTTGCTTGTTGAGATTGGTGGATGGTGAAGTACTTTGGCTTCAGTCAAGAGCCAAATAATATTTTGAGTTGAAAAGTTATTGTGATCTTTCTTGACGTCAAGTTAAGTTCGAAATATCTCAGTATAAGTATGATTGATTAATTTAAATTATAGAGTATCCTCATGCGTGTATTTCTGAGACTATCATTGGCTTTAAACACGTAATCAATGCGATCCGAATGGGTGAAGTTTTCCCTCCTAACGTGTGAGTGAATGTAACCGATCTGTAACGACAAATAGACGCAGTTTCCTTTCGATACCCGAATCAAGCCATTAGTGCAGTGAGCCGTCACCACTACTTACTTAACTTACATCAAAAGTTAGTTCAAAACTGACACAATCGACTAAAATGTTATACCCATTAGGAAAATCGACTACACTCGCTGGGGTGAACTCGTTAACACACTTTCCAAGTTTCTCATCGAAAACTACCCCCGTTTAGACTACCAAATACGTTGAGGACAAACTAATAAACGTGAATGTTTAATATTCCGAATCTTCCCCCCGCCGGTTTCAATACGAGTTTAAGTAATATCGAATTTTGGCATCGCATTTTCACGTACAACGCAGTAAAGGGATCCGCCATTCTTCGCGGCGGTACCAACAGACGTTATGGACTGTTCCAAAGAGTGATTTCCCTTGAAACCAATGTAGCATATAAATACCATTATTTTGAAACAATTCACGCTTTGGACCCGTTCCGTTGTTTTGGATTGAACGAGGGTATTCAATAAGACGTTTGTGTACGAACAGAAAACTTTTGAGATTTCGTATATTTTGAAGTGGAAACTAAGTTTGGGTGATATATTTACAAATTTGATGGTTTTGATTTTTGGTGTAATACGCGTCGATACTAAAGGTGTTTCATGTGTGGAAAATCGTAAAAGCGTCTTTTACGTAAATCCGAATGAATAATTCTCATTTTTGATTTATTTACGAATATAACAGTTAAAACGCAGATCAAAAGTATCATTCCATTAAACCCTTCAACAAAAATCAAACAGCCAGAACCAAAAAAATCAAAACAAACAGAACCACGAAACCAATATCGCCAAAAATTTCGCTGCAAAACTTTCAAGAGCATCCATCAGTTCGGATACTTACACCCCCCACCCCCCGCACACACACAACCTTCTAATGAAATCAGACATGCCACGCAATTGTAGATTCAATTAGTACAGAGCCGTTACCATTCTTATCGGGACGAGACGATTTCACGAACGAATTAATCCGAAAACATACGATTTCTATCTTCCCCCAGTCTCCCCCGTCTTCGGTACCTATCTGTCTATCTATCGATGTGACGTCATTGTATTTGCCAAGAGTAATTAAGTACATACGGAGAGTGATAAGTAATGGAGTTTAAAATGTACCAAGTTTTGCCAAGATGTGTATTTATTGAACATTTTCGAGTTACGACTGTTTTTGAGCTTTTGAAGCGACTGTGTGAGATCATGGAACAAGATTAAAGAGGATTCGCGTCTGTATTGAAGTTATTTTCATATTGTTCTGTAAAACTTCTGTCTTTGATTGATTAGATCAGTTGGTAAAAAATAAATACAGCGTTTCTTAAAAGTTACACCCGATATAATTCAATAGAACCATAGACATTTAATCAATTCGCTACGTCAAATTCAATTGATTAAAACTGAAGTGACAAGCCATTGACAATTGTAGAGACACCCAGACACATTCGATTATCAAAAATTAAGTCATAACCGTAAACAATTACCGAAATCGAATTATTCAATCGGAATAAATTAAACTGAATCGGAATAAATCACATTGAGGAATTAAAATGCGATACTCGATAATTCAATAGACAACGCTGTAGAGGGTCCAATCAAAACAGACGATACGAATCATCGATAAAATAGTAATAGAGAGGGGACGAAAAAAATAGGGTATTTTTTTATTATCGTTTATTGATCACTCACGCCTCTGTATTGAGAGCTATTGATAGATTGATATTAATGTCGGGTTCCGTGGGGTGGCGGTTTTTTTATCACAGACCTCGTTGACGGAACCACAATTGGATATTGTGTGTAATTCTTTTGCACACAATGGTTTTATTTTTTTATTTTATCGTTTTGTGTTGGTTGATTATTGGCGTTTTTATTTTCATGTTTGCGTTTTTTTTCATTGATTGTTTGTTTACAAACGTTTGTAACGAGCGGATATTGTGTTTGCCCAGATTTGTGCGCTGACTGACTGATCTAATTGGGTCAGGCTGTGTTGACTTTAAAAATAACAACTTCTTTGTTACTCATCCCCTTTGAAAACTGTCGTTACTATCCACTTCAGGCTTCAACAAAGAAAGCGTCTTGCATTTTAAAATACTCTTCAAGCCGTTCCAATTTCAACGAAGCCTCAGGATCCAATTTACCAGATCAGAGACAAGCAAGTTCATAGACAATATAGATTCAAACAATGGCGTTCCATATTCGTGCTCACACTTCAATATGCGAAATTGACACCGCAATATTACAAACAGAAATAAGATTGCCTCAGGCACCCCCGCGTGGGGGGACACTTTATTATACGAAATGTCTTCGCGATTGAAACCAATTGTTAATTGAGCTATATCTATGAAAATTGCGTCTGTGCGTCGCCGATTCTTATCGGAATTTGTCGTTAAATTTATTATACAACGGCTTTTCGGTTTTCGATGTGAAACGGAACGTTTATTGAGGCTTCGGATTTAAGTATTAATAAGACGTCGATTTTACGGCTGAGAAATTAATTACAAGTAATATTTAATTGAAAAGAGACAGACTCAGGCCGAGTAAATATAAATCATTGTCAGACTAATATCAAAAATCACATACCTAATCAATATGGTTAATCTAACACTGGCACAAAACACATACGCAAATTCACAAATTTGAATTTAGAACATCGAAATGTTGGCGGCAAAACAATTATTTTAATATACAAAATAGGAAAGCCCGACAATAGTTAGACAAATGAATAAATCCAAATGGAAATTTCCCTATTCGTGAACAATAGTTAGATTTGGAGGCTGTATCTCATACAGACAGATTGATTGGGCCCTTCCTACAGCTGCGGAGGTGAGGATGTGGTTACATTGTTTTATGATATATAAAATGTTTAGTTTTGAGAACTTTCGCTCGATGTTATTGTCTGGCGCTTGGCGTTTAGTGTTGTCTGTAGTTTTAAGAAGGGGTGGCACATTAGCTACCTACCTATTCTGTCTACAGTGTCGTAAAAGGTAGCAATTTCTTATTTATGTCCATTGTCCAATACAACGATAACAGGAATGACCAGAACCAGTATATCATCGAAATCTCGCGTCCGTCATCCAAGCGGCCATACATCCAACTTGCCGACAATATCTCTAGCAAAATCTCAAGTTTCGACATAAATAATCACATTGCGTTCACATAAATTTAGGATCTCTCTCCATATTTTGTTACCTGCGCCGTTTGTTACGATTTTATTATGAAAATGAATGGCAGGCGAGAGCGGGTGGTAGGGGAGAGGGGGGTGGGACGCGATCAAAAGGGTTCCTAATTCGAACATTCGGCAACGGTGCACACTATAGCAACTATGAGTTTTATGGCCCGAATCTTTTATGGGATAATCAAATTTTGTATTATTAATGCTTTTAATTCGCAGACGGGAATTGATTCTGTGCCGTTTAGTTTCTGTGGCAAGCTCGTGCTTTCAATTTAAAATAATACTTGTTTTGATTTTTCGGGTTTGTAGATGTATCGAATCGAGTCTACTTCAGTTTTGAGTGCAGTTAAAGTTTTTTGGTCCAAATTCAGTTTCAAAGTGCAGAACCAAAAACAAACTTATTTCTCATACAGACTAAACATTTATGCATATCAATCTCATATTCGTTGTAGTTAGTTCAGAGTTCTCATGTAAGTTCGTCAAAGTTCGGGCTTCCTCAAACATCGTTAAAGCGAAGAATAACACGCGAATAAAATACTTAGGTAAGGAGGAAGGTGTTTCTCTAACACGGCGTTTCCTTTTCCCCCGAAAATAAGCAAACCAACACACCAACCGACATCATTATTTACGTAACAAACACATCCCTATCATTATTTTAATTGAATATGCTTTGACGTTAACTTATTTTTGACATTTCTCCTTCTTCGGAATTAATTTGCGTGTTCTATGGTCCTCCGTGCAGACGTCATACGTTTAAACCTTTGTTTTCATTATTTAGTGTTCGCAAGAATTAATTGGAATTTACATTGTATAAAATACACGTGTAATTAGAAAACACGTTAAGTTTGACAAAGAAAATTCATCACGGAGCGAAGCACGTGTTTTTTTGTTTATGGTTTTTGTTTGACTGTCACTTAGAGCGTTCTATTATTTAAATTTCGTAAATTGAACATTTGAATTTGGAACTGTCAAATATAATTTTAATATCTGCCATCAAATAAAGTAGGCGAAGGAAACTATCCCAGCAGCCAGGCAATCTAACAGCATGTGAGCTCGAAAACAGGAAAGTATCTTTAACATTCACGGTTCCGCATACATATCTAACATTAAATGTAATCGTGGAAACCTGTGAAAATATGTAAATTGATCCTTGGAGATGCCGGACCGACGGACTGAGTGAAATTTGAATATAAACTTTCCACCAGTACCGTATAAGCGTCATTTATTTTGGCCGCCCATAAAATATAATGATTTTTGACGTAGCTCTCGGCTATATTAATTTTGTGGGTTTATAGGGGTGGGTCTGATATATCGACAGGTATTTGTGTGTGTGTGTGGGGGCGCCTTAATTACGTCATTGACCTCTTCATTAGAATATAAGATACTGTGTCTATCAGTAACTGTTTGTATAGGAGTAGTATCATATATGTATTTGTTATTTACAGGTAGCATTTCTAAAATAAAAGTTTCAGCTAAGTGACTCGTATGTTTCTTGATGTACAATAGATAACATAGTATTGGAAATTAATCCCATTGCTATCTACATCCTTTGCGCCTCTCTTTCAGCGAGTTGTGAAAAGTTGGTGGCTATAACGAAGGTAAAGTTCATGACAACACAATAATAGATACAACGAATTAGAAATTTCCAAATAAGTTATGCCAATATGCAAACACAAAACCCATTATATTAAAATATTCCAACGTCTAAATATGTGAAAAGGGAAAAAATCCGCAAAATGGACGCCACTCGTCTGAATAAGAGATCGAGAATATTTACATAAAAAACAAATAATACACGCCGAGACGGGATGCGCGCATAAAATTAAAATCGATGAGAAATTCTACCCTTCGAATTAAATATCATTGCCCTGTCTCACACACACAATACACACACACCCGCACGTTAAGATCTAGATTAATGTTGAAGGGGCTGTGAAGCGCCATCATTTAAAACCATAGTTGAATTCGCATTTAGAATCACTATTTCGAATTCAGAATCACTTTGCATTTCTAAACTTAGCAAGCCAGCATTGCACTAGAACTATTTACGATTTTAATTTCAAATGTTAAAAACAAGCACATTCTTCCGTACCATAAAGAACAGATATTATAAAAAATAGCGCTATTTCAATGGGGTGTAGGTTAAAATATCGGTCCGCGCTTATTTGCATACTAACTAAAATAATTTATTATTTTTTCTCGGAGGGTCGCGGTCGACGTGGGGTGAGATTGTATACAATGAGAATAACTAGAAACTGAGTGTTATTGGCCCGATCACAGAGCGCCGGAATATTTTAAATAACGTTCATCGGAATCGCCGTTTGAAGTTGAATTTCAAATATAGATGATATACGGGCGGTGTAGTGCCAAACAAATATCAAATTAAACACACACGGAAATGCAATATTCGACGTCAAAACACGGGATGCTTAAAAGTTTGAATCAAAGCGGTTCGGAAATCAAAGTACTGTTGGCAAAAGGATGAGTGGAGATCGCGGTTCGCGACGCATCCTTACAACGTAGCGTATGATTGCGCAGAACAAAGCCGAACAACTTTCAGAGCGAACTCGTTGCGTCGGGAAAAAGTTTGCCGCCTGCGTCGAGCGCCGTGTGTCACGTGCTGGCCGAATGGCTGTCGAACCGTTTGATTTTGGAATGTTTGTTTCCAAATTCAAATCCCTAATGATGGCTACTTTTGGGTTTGACACTCGAAGTTTGAATTATGTTTTTTTTTAATACGCCAAACCTTTTTGTGTCAATGGTATATTCATTGAGTTTAAAATTAAACATTAGAGAAAAACAAATGAACTTACTAGTCACAGTATAGTTTACATAACCAAAACAAACAACTTGTAGAGTTTCCATTTCTTGCGTAGGGTACAAAATTGAATTTTTAACTCAGATCGAAAACTGAAGTCACTTCAAAACTTTTCTAGCCGTGTTCGTATCTTTGTACCTAAGTTTTCTTTCGATCATGTATTGCCCAACTACAAATCAATCCAATAAGTTTATATTAGGAACATTCGAATGTTTCTGTTGACGCTGCGAGTCTGCGAATGAAATTATCTTCCGTATCAAAGGGAATAATTTTAAATATCTACACATAACCATGGCTAGTCCTGCCAGGCGGCCACCCCGAAAGATTTATACATTTTATACACCCCGTTCCACGATACTGTTCAAATTCTACGATTCACTGATGCATTATATGTTTCCCCGTTTTTTTGGCGTCTGCCCACGCTTTTGTTTTGGACGACGTTATTAATTGTATATTTCTGATACGCAATTGGTGTTTCTAATATCTTATTGGGATGGAGAGTTTTTCTTGCGTGAAGCGATGGAGTTTTTCTCCTTTTTCATTGAAACAGACATTACTTTTGAAGGACAGGGGGACTTTTTGCATGAAAACACGAAGGTGTTTGAGAAAAATCGAGTAAATCATCGATGTAAAATAAATTGTTCTTTTTAAAGACACCATGTTACTGTTACTTTTTTTGAGATCGAAATTAGGGGAGTTCGTCTGTGATCCTTCATTAGTTATCGCAGTTTTTTCTTCGTTTTAGTTGTGTGACAAAAGGTGTCGGTATTCATATGCAAATGTCATTGAAATCTGGTAGAAACCCGACGTTAGATCGACAGGACTCTTTACAAATATTAATGATAGGGAAGTTTTTAAATTACACGGTGCGTAGTTGTAACTTTAATGGGTTACTGGTATTGTGTTTCTTCAGTTAGTGTGAAACTAAGAAATACTATTCTTAGTCCTCTACGGAATGGCAAAAGAAGGATACGAAGAGCGATTTTAATAACATTTAGAACACTTTTTAGAAGATTTTATTTTTACTAATTTAATATGATGAACAACATCACCGATTGTCAACATAAGTATACATACTCCTACCAAAACAAAACCGACAAGGGGAGATGCAGTGAGCAAAGATATCGGACAGGAAAAGGGGTTGATTTTGATTGAATATCTGTTATTAAGACCCTCCGTACCCACACAGGCGCAGATATAAAATAATATACACATTAACTTTATAAATATGCATGAGTTTCGTTAAAACTTGTATGTCTGCGCCGAATTTATAATCGTCTCTGTGTGTGTATTGATTGTAATAAGTTGTGCTCATTGTACGAATGCTAAGCTTGCAACGAAGTTTTTGAATATGGAATTAGAAGATTGAGTATAGACAATTTTTGAGTGTTCTATTTTTTGTAGTGTTTGAAGAAAAAGTTATTCTATTTTTGAATGAAGTTTTGGTTTTGTAGGTTGTCAGTCATGTCACGTTAATTTCGATAAAGAAAGTTTTGTAAAACAACTTCTTAAAAAATATTCCACGATTATTCTCGAGTTTTCCTTACATACATATAATACAAAATACGAGTTTATTATGAGCGTTGATATCCGTCGTTGGATGATGACACTGAGTAATTAATGGCGGTCGAATTGTGCGGTTTCCTCCGAAGTCTTATTGTTTTGCAGTTTTTTTGTTCCACTTCCAGAATTAATTTACTTTTCAGTTGCCAGCGATCGTACGCAGATATTAAATGATGTACGTTTTGTTTTGATTACACCGAGTTTATAAGGTTTTGGGCCACGGTTTTGAGATTTTGGCACTGATCGGATGGTGATGGTATCATAATGATTATAATTATTTCTGCGAAAATCCGATATTCGAATTTTATTTTTATCATTATCTTACATTTCTTGGATCATTAACATCTTTAAATAAAATTCTTTGAATTCCAAATCAGCGTATTTGCGTCCCTAACAACTGATGTACAGATAATTAAACATATTTTAATATACCAAGTTGACATCGGGACGTGTTCAAGAACGCACAACAAAATTGGCAAGATGGCCGTCAGAGGGCGCCTCCTGTCAGCCATCATTAACGAGCTGTCAATGTCAACTGTCAGTTGAAGCGAAGATGTCGAGGCGATCGGACGTCTAATGACAACAATTATATTAATTCTTGGTGATGCATCGACTTGGGGTGCGGTATTTTTAGTTCTGTTCTATCTTAAGATGATTTGTTTGAGATTTTCGGTGCTCAATCTCTGTATCTCTTATTAGGGACAGAATTATTATAAGTAATTATGTTAACAGTACTTTCACACAAAGGTACAAAAAAAACCCTTTTTTATATTGCTCGTAATAAAAATGTTGAAAAATGTTTCATTAAAACATCTACATATCAATATTACAACAATTAAAATAAAAGCTTTTGATCTAGAAATTAATAACGAAGCGGACATTTTGGACGCGTTCCAGATTATTTCTAAATGAACGATCCTTTTTTTAAGTTCGATATGAATATTCGTTTGCATGCGTGTCGCCCTGCGGATAAAATACGAGGACTTCGGACAAGTTACAAGAGTAAGCGGGTATCATTCATGAATGGAAGGATTGGCGTCAATGATTCAGGTATTTTTTTAGGAAAAGAGGATTTAAAACTGGGATACTTTGATGGAATCTTTTGTAATCAATTGATGTCCTATTGATTTTTGAGCTGAGAATTTGAAGCTAAGACCTTGTTATGTTAAACTTTAATGTTTTGTAGTTTAAAAAGTTCTCATGCTAATGCAGAGTTTCTCAAGTTTAAGTCAATTGGGAGTTAAGATTTTAAATTAAGGAAATTACAAGCCAAAAAGAAACATGATTTAAAGTAATACGAAATCCTTAGGAATATACTTTACCACGTAGTTGTGCAAAAACTTTCGGTTATAGTAGATCTATTACAGCATCCGTAATGTGACCAAAAATCGCCAATCGCCCATCACTCAGCATGGCACAAGAAAGTCCCGTTTTTAACTGGGTTGTTCACCTTTCTGTATCGAAAGGGTTAATTCTATGCGAGAGGGTTCCGCATGTCCGTCTGAGGTGCGTACTATATGTTTTTATTGTTTTTGAGGGTTGGATGCTACTGTCGTCTGCTTTTGTTTTTATTTGCAATATTATGAATCATTTTGGGATATTCTGTTGATCGTTTCGGGTTTTTGTGGTAAGTGGGGTAGTAAGGTTGGAGAAAAATGGTTTTTTGAGTTATGCGAGAGGGTTTTTGGATATTACAGACATTTTTGTTTTTTTTTGTTGTCTCTGTGGATTAAAATAAGTCTGGTTTTATATGAAATTTTCTGAATGTTGGCAATCATACCGACGCTATTTTCTTCGACATTTACGCGCCAAAAATTGTTACTAAAATGTCTTCGAACCATATTACGACTTATAGTCAAATAGGACTGCCCCAAAAGTAACACCCAAGGGCGCAGTTTTAATTTGTATGTATGCAACTATAATGTATAATTCTTGTATATAGTGGGATCGAAAAGGGTGGGTTCTCTCGGGACCAAATTTGAGATGGGGATCAAAAATCGCGATTGAACCCTATCGAAAACTTACGTGTCTTGGTGTGTATGGGTTTGTGTGTGTGTGTCAGGGGTGACAGATTAGGGGGTGATTTTTTGGACATCGTTGTGATGGCATTGGAGTTGATCGGTTATCGGTGTGGAGTACTTTTGTTAATTATTGTGAATCCTAGGTTTTTCCTTCTTTACGTATATTTTGAGGGACGTGTTCTTACGGTATCATTTGTTAAAGAGCCTTTTCCTAATTAAATGGTTGTTTCCCCAAAACGATAGATTTGTTTGAGTAATTTGTTTAATTTTCGTACATTGCATGCTAATTATGTGTGTTAATTAATTCACAAACGCCCTCCACATACACGTGTCAAGTCTTAAGTATTTCTGAACATATTACCAGAAGTTACAATGAGGCAAAAAGATAAATACAGCCTCCATTTGATTTCATATTGGCATAGCGTGACGATATGTGCTAAGACATATTATTTACCAAAGAAATATACTTATAAGCAGTATTATCCAAATTGGTATAGCAATTTTTGAGATTATCTTCCTAGACGTATTAAATTCTCGCAATTTTTGTATGTGGCGTAACTAAAGGGATTTTCGTAGGGCTGCCAACTCTTATACCTTACTTAATCAGATATAATACATAAGTCGCATGATTTTATATATTAAAGTTATCGGTAAATAATAAGGGGTGGTCACGACCCAATCGATTGATCGCAAAGTCGCAATCAAAGGGTTGTTGCGAAGGGTTAGTTTAAAATATTGCCGGGGGTTGAACTGATGTGTGTACTGTTTGTCTGTCCGTATTTGTGTAGAGATTTAGACTTAGAGAACGAAATTAAAAATTCGTATTTGTTTTAGTTGCTGTCGAGATAAGGTTTGTTGAGGGCAGTGGCAAGATTTAGAAGGGGTGATGTTTACTGCGAAATATTGTGATAAACTGTACATGTAAAAATCAAAAACCGATCACTGGCTTTGGGTATATAGAAGAGGGCTTTTTCTTCATATTCTACGCTGAGGGACACAGAAATGCTCGAAAAGATTCGTCCTAGATCACAGGGACACGCGTGGGTTCGTGAAAAATGAAGTGGATGACGGGTTTTTTGGAATAGGACAGAGTAGGCTAGCTTTCTATATGTCTTGGTTTTGACATGATATTGGTCATCAATGAAGCAAGCTAGCCAAGAAGATACACAGTTCTTTGTGTCACTATAAGTCAGTAGCTCAAGCACTATCAATTTCACCTTTATTTGTAAAAAACAAATATCTATCTATAACCACAGAGTGCTAATTTCACATTATTACGTAGTTAGGCGTATTTGTGCAAAAACTTTTATATAATGTTTTGCCAAATGCACTTTTATTGTTCGGGGACATGCGATACTTAGGATCCGGGCAAACTATGATAACATTTTGAGCTCACCCCGCTGACACACAGCAGTGACACTGTGTTTGTTGTGGTAGAGTGGGAGTTCGTGTTTTAGACACAGTGTCGGGTAGTTGAAATACGGTAAGCTATCGTCGCGTGACTACCCCCATACTATTTGACACGGCATCCTCCGTACTTTTCACACTCAAATTTTCGCGTTTAAAGGCTTGCTTTTTGGTGTGCAATTAGTGATGGTTATCTTGTTTTGTATTGTTACTTTTGTTCGTAACTAGGCACCGAGGTTTTAAGGGTTTAAGTGGCAATTTTTAAATATATTGCTAAAGTAATTGTGGCTTTGGAAGTAGGTAAACGATTTAGTTGTCTGTCTCGAATGGTGCTTCAATTCCTTGTTCAACAATTAGAGTACTTGTTACTTTTTAAATAAAAACTCAGGTCGCTTCACGTTTGAATAAAACTGGCTAACAGTCCTTTCAAATCTATATAGCCTACAATAATTACTATTACAGTACACCACATCATTAATAAAAAAAGTACACGAACAAAAAGTATGAATCATTTTACCAACGGAATCAATCAAAATGGCGAATTCTCGGCGCTTAGCAATCAATCCTTGGTATAACTTATGCATACGAAATAAATATTAATAGCATACAACCCTTTCTTACACCCCTTCACTCCATACGACGACTACCCTCAGTTTTGCTAATAAATGTGTATAATTAATCATATAAATATGGGTTGGTGTGTGTTGTAAAAACTGTGAATAGAAAATTAGAAGTAGTAATAGGAATTAAACAATGTTATTTCTAGGAAAGTATTTTTTCCTTGAAGTTGATAGAACTTTTCTGCTTAATGTAGACCGATCCTGGGCTGTAAAAGCTCGTATCATCGTAATCAAAATACAACGAAATACTTAGAAAACTGAATAAATGATTACTCATATAACATTGCAGTCGCTTTTCCAAAACTGACCTTCAGACCCAGACTACGTAGAAAAACCTCTTTTCTCAAGTTGACTTACAACTGGCTACCCAAACCTTCTTTTAAAAAAATATTTGACAGTTGAATGACAATGACAGGCAGCCTTACTTTTCATATCGTTCGTTTTTCGAACAATTTGGCGGCAGCTTAACCCGTAACCGCATACTTAATTCGCTCATAATTGTAACTCAAGAATATTGATTATCCATTATTATGCGCTGTCATTAATAATTTTAATTAATTACGTGTGTGTGGGAGGAGGGTGGCTCGTGAGGGGGAAAGGGGGGTGTGTTTATAGATTCTGTCCATTGTCGTAACATCGTGTGAGATGATTAATGCGCTCATCTTTTAGAGAGAAGACGCCTCATTGATTTTTGATGACTTTGTATATTTCTATCCGGTGAAGGGTTAAACTTGCACGTACGAAAATAAGGTTTGAATAATGAATTGTTTACGATGCTTTACAAATAGCTGGTACAGAACAATAAGAAATAAAAATCATTATTCAGTTCTCAAGGAGGTTGTAACTCATTCGCAGACGTTCCATTTTCCAAAATGGCGTTTCGCGTGCAGTCGTTAAATGTCCGAGCATCGGATCATATCTAAGTCATTTTCAGTTTCCGAACCATAAAGTGTCAATAAAAATAATCGTTAAAAGACCCATTTGAATATTTGCGCAGTTAAAAAAATTAAATACGAAAGAAAAATTAATAACCCGTTCAAAGCTATTTATATTTGTTCCGTTTGTTCCACTTGAGATTATCGATTTTACGTTATTTTGTGACTTTATAACTCGCCGGTAGTTTTATTACGCAATTACTTTAAAAAGGGCAAACGTTTTTTTATACAATTCTACTGGATCGTAAATTGGTGTTATACGCACCTACACTTTCTAGTATTTGTTTTGTAGCCCTTTTATTATGGCCAGTTTAATCCAGCTTGACATTTGATGGACTTATACATATTTCCACGTCAAATCATTTACCTACGAATGACTTATTAATTGTGGTACACACACGTTACATTTGCATACGTTATTTTGTAAAAAGTAATAAGGAATAACTCGAAAGCTGCCTTGAATTTTGATTGGAAAACCTTCGTGACCGTTAATGTCACTATGGTACTTTTCGTATTTCGAATCAGAACGATAACGTCTCAAGACTACTATCTATACAGCCAATAAGGCCTGTCTGCCACGCGATTAGGTTTTATATATCTGTGACGACGCGATACGGCTCGCTCTAACTCCGTTCGCTGTGGAAAGCTCTTTACCAACCAACGGCTACTCAAACGTGTTATCGTTAACAAGTGACAGTCGATAAGTCGCGTTTAAAAATGGTGCCTTTTTATAGTCACGCGACTTTTTAATCGTTTGACGTTCAAAGATTAACGCTATTAATGGCTGCCCGGTTCGAATATTGACAAATTTCTACTGGTAATCGAGTGGGTTTCATGGCAATTGTTCAGCTATCTGTTGAATTGTTTCACTTTGATGTGTAACTGACAGTTGGCGCCAACGGATGACGTTCATTTTTTAAATGTCAATAGGCAAAAGAAAAAAATATTACGTTACTCCTTTTTGTCTTGTTTTTCATTTTGAATGTTGGTAGTTCTGTTTCGTCTTACCCAGTTCGCTTCTAAATAATCAGGATTTATTTAGATTTAATTTTGTGTCTAGACAGGTCGTGTTGATCTTACCTGAAACAAAAAAGGAGATCATTAGTTTACGAGTTCAAGAACCTGGCAACACATTACATTAATTAAGCAATCAATCAGTTTCTATGATAAGTTACGTAGATACCTATAAAATCTCATTTATTATTAATACCTATTTAGATATTTTCTGTTCTTCTCATTATCTACAAAACAAAGCAATAAAATATCATCTATAACTGTGTCTGAACATTAGGGCGCCATATTTAAATGTACGGAGAGTCGCGCCGGCCAAATCGGCAAACCATCTGGAAATGGGGAGGGCGGGGAGAATCGCACAATTTGTTACTAAATCATCGATAGTAGTTGAAAGGTTTCATAATGAGTCATGCTTTTGGGTAATTTACAAGCTTTTTGTGGACTCGGAAGATTTGTTAGTTTTAACTAAAATGTAGAGAAATTCGTGATTTAACATTTAACTAGTTACTTAAATCAAGTTGATACCTGTACCTACTGTAAAATGTTGAAAAAATATCATTTGTATATTCGGTAACGGATATGTGACAATGATACAAAATACGTTTTTTAAAATCAATTGTTTATTATTAGCTTTATCAGCATGAGTCAGAGTTATTTGTTCAATTAGATAATATTGTCGATTTGTAAGGTCATCTGGTCAGGATACAGGTCACACGTTTCAATTTAATGACCAATACCTAAAAGCAGAATGTCAAAATCTAAGTTTTGAAATAAAAAACAAAATGGAACTAAAATCAAAGACAATTTAAGATTCTTACATCGCAAACACAGAGGTCATAGATGAAGTGTCAATATTTCAGCAATAACGACTGTCAAAAACTCCAAAATGTATGGAATTAACAAGTGCTACCGAAATGTCACGTGGTCTATCAACTATTTGACATTTCGACATAGTGTGACACTTTGTCTAGAGTTGAAACCATATCCAAATAACAAGAAAACAAAAGATCCTCCTATTACAGCTACTTAAGCCAAAATCAGGAAAGGGGTAAAGTAACGCAGAGAAACGCCTCAAATAACTAAATAACGAATATATCGCGGTTATGAATATGTTTTTGTGTTGTTGTGTAGCGGATCACAAAAGATGCGCTCTCCGGATCGGGGAAGCAATTACTGCGGAGTCTCCGGTGTCTATCTGAAGGGTGAACACGACACATACAGGACTGGGTTAAGGAGGTTCTACACTGACGTGAATAATACAGAAAGAAAGAAATCAAAGGATCAGAGAAATTGGAGGACAGAAGCGAAAATGTGGTTTGAAGATTTTAAGAACTTTTTTTTTGCCTGATAGCAGCAAGCCTATTTATTTTGTTGCTCTTAGACAACATTGAGAAAAGTTATGGAAAATATGTGAATCAAACAACGAAAATTGAGATAGGACTTTCTTGGCGGGGTTAAGAAATAAACTGTCATCTTGTGCATCTTGTTATAAAATAACAGGCTCTGTAATTTAAAGTGTAGGTATCGAATTAAATTACCTTTCCATTGTTTTTTCATTTATTAAAAGCCTAAATGATACAATGGATCAAATACAACAAAACCAGACCCACATGATAAGATGATCCAAGCATGTACAGTGTAAACGGTCCCCAATAAGGGTTGCGCGTAAGAAATTTATAAGTAGGTCTCGGCATAAGGGAATTAATTGTATTATTGTAGCAGCCCCGATGAGGGATCGCGCAAGAATTATCAATTAGAGAAAGAAAACGCCGAATTCGGGGGGCGCAGGGCTGTGACATAGACGAAAAACGATTTCTTGTATGTCACATGCAGGGAAGATACAAATATGGCTGACAGACATTTGTAGCTGGGAAGAGACTATAGTCAGGTGATATCTAGTACAAATTAAAAAAAATAACCAAAAAGTTTTTTTTTTTCATTTACGCCTAAGTGTAACTTAATGAGAGAAAAAATATGATTATTATTGTGCCTGTTAGTAAGGTTATTTTACTCATTAGCAAAGTATTATATTTTATTGGTATATTAATTACGTATTATAACCAAAATAAATACATTTAGAATTACCAAAAAAAAAAACGTAGAAGGTTAAGATTTCCCTAGCCAGTCTTCTTCGTCATTATACCGAGAGACACAACAATCTTGAATATTTATAAAAATTACAAAAAACAAAACCCCATTTCCTGTAGATATCGTAAATCAGGCGTCCCTACGGCCGAGGGGAGGCTGGGGGTAGGGGAGACGCGTCGATTTTACGCAACATTCGTCTTAGCATTAGTACTTACAAGTATTCTTGTTTTCCTCTTTAATTGTGTATCGGTTTGCCCCGACCGCCTCTTTGTATATAAAATTACGTATGGATTGATATATTTATGTATGTCTTTTGAGTATTGGTTTGGATTACGTATATATACGTTAGTTAGTACGTTTTCGATAAGTAAGGGTTGTATGAATAAAGATCCTTTCTTTATTTAACATTATATTTCAACAACTTAAACAGTAGAAATGAAACACAAAGTGCATCAAAAAGTTAGTCTAAAAAATCTTTAATTACAAACACAAACGAAGTCGCAGAGAAAAATAATATAAGCCGCAGCTCACTCCCTGATTCAAATCCTTTACAGGAAACAACACCTCTGACAAACAATACTGAAGCTAACCCTGATAACAATAAAGCTGAAATTGAATTTTAAATTGCAGGAAATATAAAATAATTAGTAGGAGTTTTTTTGTCAGTCTCCAAAGCCTCAGGTGGCGAAACTCTTAAATAAATAATCGAAGGTTATTAAGAACCCCTCTCAATTATCGAGAGCCCCCTTGCGCACCAATAGCCATTGTCTTTGGAGACAAATACCCTCTTTTGTAAAATAAATAAACAGTGGCTGACGCTGAACAATTTGTCGATCAGTTTGGTCAAACTTTTGGAGTTTACCAGACTAAGATCGAAGGGTTTTTCCAGTTTATAAAAGGTCAAGTAAAACATGACAAACTTAATGATAAGTGAAGAAGTCCTAATGTCACCAATGATACCTAAGTCTATAAGGTTTAGAAGAGAATACAAACGTACGAAAATAGATCATCATCATCATCATAACAGCCGAAAGACGTCCACTGCTGGACATAGGCCTCCCCCAAAGCCATAATCGCCACGCTTGGCAGGCGGGTTGGCGATCGCAGTGTATGGTGTTGAGTTTTACAGAGAACGCTGCTGCCCATTCTCTGGTGAGTCCCTTAGTCGTCTCTTACGACACACACGGGAAGTGATGGGATGGTATTATTCTTTTACGGCACCATACGGCACCATACGGCACCGGCCGACACCATACAGCAAAAATAGATAAATATTACGAAATTCGCGAAAGAGACGAAGGCGCTTCAGATAAAAATTAACGATCAACTGCGAAATTTTGTTCAAACCTGAGCAAACATTTGTATGAACTTGCCAATATATAATTCAAACATCATATTTATGATAACATTTATATATATACTGAAACAGTTAGCTAGCATCAAATATTTGCTGCATATAAGAACATTTGACACACACCGTTTATGACAAAGCTTCGCATGGCGATGTCAATTGTCAACAGTAGTATCTACACAAGTCATTGTTCCGAGACGGACATAAAATAAAAATCGGTGTATTATAGAAGAAAATTGCTTCCCGCGGAATCGAACCTCATTATCCACGGCAGGCTGTTACTGCATGGTGGATTTGCTCAACCGTGCCGCGGTTCTGAAAATTATTGCAAATTGAGTAACTCGAATCGTTGACATTTTTATATTAGCCTGTGATGGATCGGTGCGGCGACAAGCTACGCTCATTGGTCATGGGAGCCTAGTTGTTGCTAATTATGATAAGATGCTCACTTTTACTAGATTTGCTTTTCTTTTTATTAACCTGAGATTCACAATCGTTCTTAGCAGCTAACGCAATCTTAGATGCAACGAATAGTTATTGTGGAGTTTCATATTCAATATCATCTACCTCCTCATTCTGATAGATTACAAAATTATTCGCAAGTCCATCAACATTACAAATGTCAACCAAACAATTTTCTACAACAGCCAAAACGCACACTATTCTCAAATCAGTAAACACTAGAATCGCTCGTACATCACCCGCCGCGGATAATGTCACAGATATTTGTATTCAAATACATTCATCAATAAAACTAAACAGTGATCCATTGCTGGCCCTCGTTTGGGGCTAATTCCGACTGTCATAAATCGTGGCATTAATTTAACGACAATGCATTAGACCTCCATCCTAAGAGAACTATTCCGATGGATTGGTAACAATCCTCTTCGGAGTGACGTAACTAAGAAGACGGAATCGACTCACTGTCGACCGAGGCGTGTCGATTTAGAGTTGATTGTACTTTGAGAATAGTATCCTTCGCGTAGCGCGTTTAGATCTGATGTTTTCAAGGACGGTTGGATCCCCAATCGAATGTCAATCTTATCGATGGGTGGTTTAAGTTTGTTATTGATTGCCGGTGATAATACATTAAGTAAATCGCTTAATGTGTTCTAAACGGATGGTGGAAACGTTTTGTTTCTCTGTAACTATTGTCGTGTTTGTTGTTGCTTGTGTTTGTATATTATTAAGCCGTCGATTGAGGCTGTGATGGAATCTATCTGCGTCTCTATAGGCTTTAAGAATATTATCCCTTGTACAAGTAATGATTATTTTTACATTTACTATGTATTCTAACTACGCGTGATACCAAATATGACGGATTCATGTTAATACCCTTACACAAGTAACACAGTTGTTCCAAGAACACAGATTTAAACAACATGAGCTCTTAGCAAAAAGTATCAGTTTCAACAATACCACTAAATCATTTAAATAACACTTCATTAGTTACTACCAAAGATTTCAAAGTATAAAATATCAATTAACAAATATAGAAAACCGACCTCATCACCAAATATTCCCGATAGACATCAAAAGTATCAGCAACCACTATCACTAGCGAACGGATGCAAGTCTCTGCCACACCACTGGCTAACTAAACTGATATGTGTTAAACAAAAATATATTATATAAACACGGCTTTATCAGCACTAGTATCGGGAACATTGTTTTTGTCAAAATGCGTGTATCGATCTGTAGCGAGTGTGTGTCAAAGTTCTGGGTCTTCATCCTCTTCAGATTTTGGAGCTGTTTCGTATAGTTTGTCTTGTTTAGCATTTGATGATATGATACTTCATGTATTTTAAATATTATCTATCTAAATTCTGCTTTTGTAATTAAAATGACTTTTATTTGATCTTAATAGACCTTTTCTGCATTTAATAACTTAATAGAAGTCATATGTAACGTAAATGGAAATTCTTCTAATAAGATTTCTCCTATATTCATATTGGAATCATCGTCACTGGAATCCATTAAGTTATTCACGAAAAACGACGATTAAAATTCCAAAAGTTTGACATCCATGTCTCTGCGCAAGAGTTCAGATAATCGCGAGTTCGCTCAACTAAACTATACCGAATTATTGACCCGCGATAAGCAGGCCGTTGACTTACCGTCTAAATCGTGGCCACATCGATTGTTTTACAATCAATTTTTGCTTACACGCGCTCCGTATTGCGTCAGTATAGCTCTTATCCATCGGAAGCCGTTTCTCTGAGTCTTTATTTATCATGAGCTTTTATTATTATATAAACTACACTGCAGTTTCGGTAGTCAGTATCTAAGGTAGCTTTATCTTTGCTTTCATTTCATTCGCCTTCAGTCTTACCATGCTCTTTCATATCGTATATCTCTATACTATTGTCTATCGAATCTTTTAAAGTATCTAATTCGAACAAGACTACAGTCATTTGTTTTAATTATTTGTTAAAACACAATCCCAACCCCAAATCGCCCGATGAATTGCAATGAAAGCAAATAGAAAACTTCTTTGACAAAGCTATAGATAGCAAAGGGAATATCGGTATTCGGCAGCCATTAAAATAACAAAGGGCTGTATCACGAATATTAAAGCCTGGTGTTTCCGTGTCAAAAAATTAATATTAACGATATCTTCACAATGAAGTGTTGAAAAAAGAGAAAAAATAATTTATGCGAAATATTCCTTTTGACGCCTTTGTTTCGATGGGAGCAGAAAACGTTCAATTAAAGTGTCCCCTGAAAGATAGGGATGACATGCTAATCATTTTAGTGTTTTGTTGAGCGCGAAAACTGGGTTTTATGTAGATACTTACTGCAGGCAGCTTCATATTTACATTTTTTTAATGATTTTATTAGCACATTTCGGAATATCCCAACTAATATATCAATTTTTTCGTTATTTTATAATAATAATAATAATAATATAATAAAATATCCCCCGCAAATAAATGTAAAAAAAACAATCAAACGCGGAAAACAGTAGTGAAGAGGTCTAAATATAGAGAGAACTTTCTGAAGACATCCTTAAATAAACCGAAATCTGAATGAATTAGCATACTAGTAACAGTTCGGAATATCGTTTGCAATGTTCAAATAGACCAAGCACTTAACCTGATATTTTCGAAATCACGATTTCGTGACGATAGATTTCAAAGGTTTACTCAAAGTGTCTGAAATAAACACAGTAATAGAATAGATTCTTCCATGGCAAACGCCCAGGGCTCCGGAGCCCCGAAACATATTGAAATCGTCACGCGATGCTTTATTCATACTTGACCATTAATACAACAATAAAAAACCGTATCAATAGATCTCGTTCGATAAATGTGACCAGCTGGACATCTGCGTAGATTCAAATCTGGCGAATGAATAGGCTATCAAAATGTACCAATCACTACCCTGGTCCAACTTGATTTTATCACAAAATTCTCGCCCTTATTTTGCATGAATACAGGTCAGAATAGCGTGACCTCTTATTGTAGAGTTTCTTTACATTAGTGGTGGATTGTACGAAATTCGATTGAATGGTGTTTTATTAAGAACCGGTTGCGACCGGTTTTGACCCCCGCCACGTGGTCATACGTTTTGTCATGTATTATTAAAATTATCGGCTGTTTTGTGTTGTATTGTATTCTGTTCAAATCTGTGATTTATAGCCAAAATGTTATGTTTAATATTAATGGTTTTGCGACTGGATAAACCACTTTTTTATTGACATGATGCTAAAGTATTGGTTTTTCATCTCTAGTTAATAGACATGCAGAAATATAAAATCTCATAATTCTTCAGCACCCACAATTCGACACATCCCACTGATATAAAATTAAATTTCAATTTGTACCAAAACCGAATGTATCAAAGGAAGCCAATATCATTGTGGATCTGCCACCCTTCTCCCACGAGGCGGCACACCCCATGAATCCTTAATGAGTAAATTAACAACACCTATTGTTTAGCACGACTGTTTTTTTACAAGGAATATTAATAACCATTTTCTATTGTCTCTGAGAGGGGGGACGAGAAAAATGGTCCGAACAACAGGGGACGACAAGAAAGTTCTGAATTGATTGATTTTCAGAATTAATTTTAATAAAAACAATAGTAGAATGTTTTCGACGGGCTTTAATTGCATTTGGACGAAGTTGCAGGTAGGGACGAGGAAAAAGTTTTATAAATTTTGATGAGCTCGAAATCAAAGGCATGAGGAAGCTTTTTCGTTTCTTGAATTCATTTTACATTGGAAAGATTAATATTAGACAATCTTGCGTAAAGTGTAGCTGATAAATACGTAAGTACAGACAACAAATGACCCTTTCAACCCACAAAACTCCTAAGCATTGAATGAATCACACAAATCTTCCCATTCATCCCGAACCGAAACTTTCTCGACGATAACGTAACTAGAATCGATAATACGAACAATAAACAGACAGAAACTAATTAAACACATAATGACAGGCACACACCGACAAATTTCGTCAATTACTCAGAATTGGGCGGTATCTATACACGAAACAATAAGTCCTTAATGGATGCATGTACTAACAGATACCGCATTATTCTATAATATGTCACAAATCATCTTCTATACGACACAAAGTTTATAATGAATTGACATATTCCGCACACGTGTTCGCTCTGAACTAACACGTCCCTACATATGGAGGCACATCACTGACAAACAACATTAGACTCTACAAGGCTCTATCTTGGGTCCAATTTCAATTTGAGGTGGCTTACGGTAGCCGCGGAACAAATTGGTTCTTATTGAAACCCAATAAGGTTTTAGTTAAGGCAATATGGCGGTAGTTCCGATAAGTCTAATACTGCTTGATCGTTAGTTGCGACGATAATTGCCTATGTATTAGTATTGGAGCCATTTTCATTTATAATTACTGCTTTTTATTAAACTCAATTGAGTTTAGATGATTGGTTTTTTATTGGGACTGTGGATTAATGTAACGCGTGATTATCTTTTTCATTGTTTCTTTCACGTTTTATCATATCGTGTGTGGCGTGGTCATCAATATGGTCTGCTTTGTTGCTGTTTCTTGTCTATTCAAGTGTAGATGTATTAGTGTCTAACATGCCATCAAACTATAATAATTCAACTTCACTAGACCAGAAATGTCTGGCATATCCGCGGCTTAATCAAATAATTAAGATTAATTATCACCAGACGCCCATAAACCATAATTTATTAACAAGAACAAAAAATTTAATCCCCCATAAAAATGGCCTCCTTATAAAAACTGGAATGATCAAACGTTCAATATTGAACAAAAACATAGCTAGTAAATCATGAATAAACAAAACGTATTAAAGTTTAATGAAACTGGAATGAACCTAATCATGTACAGAGGCGTGATATTGTAATTGCAAATTAATATTGATGATCAGGAGATCGAACTAATTACGGAGACATACATAAAACATTAGGTGATCAAACGAGTAGTGAAGTGATGCGTACTGCTGAGGAATAGCGGGAATCTCTCGGCGATGTGATGCTGAGTAACCTTTAAATGGTTGAATATATTCCATACTAGCTTCTGCCAGCGGCTTCGCCCGCGTGGTCCCTATGGATGTCCTTTCTCAGGCTCTAGACTATCTGTGTACCAAATTTCAATTAAATCGGTTCAGTAGTTCTGGCGTGACAGACAGACAGAGTTACTTTAGCATTTATAATATTAGTAAGGATGAGATTATTGTGTGTCATTAGGGGTTTCTTTAGCTAGGTGATCTTTAAATTGTATAGTTAAGGATTAGGGTTTTGTCATTACTTCTCGGATCCCTACTAAGGTTGTTTTAAAGTGTATTACTTAAATCTAAAACTACCACAAACTTTGTTTTCCGAAACAAAAGTCAACGCTCTAATTCCAAAACAAATATAGTTCCACAAAATGCTTTCGTGAGACACATTATGAATAAAACGTTAAAAATATTGAAATGCCTTCCCGTTGATTTACTCATCTTTCCGAGTCTCGATGAGCCATCGAAAACTCTCAGCACCCACAAAAAGATATCGAAATACATCAAAGGTGTAAATCTGTAAATGTTTCACAAAACCACAATCCTTATCACAAGGGTATAAGGTTTAAAATTGGTGATAAAAAGCTCCTGTAACCAAATATCTCCGCTGTTCACTATATGACGTTTGAAGACGATGTCCCCAAAATATAGTAGTAACAGATGTATCTTATTAAACGTGAAACACACTGAGATAAAGAGAGCTTTTAAATATAAAAAGTCTACGGAGAGTTGTATAGCAAACAGATTCCTTGGCCTTGTTACATCGAGGGCTGATTCATAACATGAAAGGCTAAACAAAGGTAAAGATGGCAGTACCATTTGACTTGGTCACGAAATTGGAAGAACAGAGAAGCATAATCCAATTGGAGGTAACAATTTTTATGTGTCAGTTTCAGCCAATTGTGAAGACGGTTCTGTATTCTTTGGTCTTTGAATCATCCCTGCTAAACTAGATCATAATGTGACGATAGTCTTGTAATGTTTTAAAATCATTGTGTTAAGAATTTATGAGGGTGCGTCAGGTTCACAGATTTTCAGAATGAGTCAATCAGTCAACTACTGACTAATTCGTGTCTACATCTATATACACAGTGACATCATGACGCGACCCATCCTCTTCGAGTCCTGCCAAACTGTTATCATACCAAACGCTATCTTTGAATTTATGATCCGTTCTTAATACATCAAATCTATGATAAAAGAATACTGGCGTTTACTTAATAATGCCAGTGACGTCTGTTGTAAAGCCAGGAATTACCGCGCTAAAGAAACAAAAGTTTCAAAATAAGCCAGTCTTTGATGATAAATAATTTATCGCTCCACTAAAACCTGCATAAGAAAGAAATGTTGATAAACATCGAACATTAAATATGTAACTGTTGACGATCGTAAAAGATGGAAGCCAGACGTAGTACATACATAAATATCACTTCGTAGGAAGTATAACTTTTATTAGTTTGGCGCAGTTGAGGCGCACTTACACCGGCTGTCATTTAAAAAACGAAACGAAACGCACGATTTGCGTGGAGAGTCATCGCACGGCTCCATCGACGTCGGCGTCCCACAGATGTGACCGACGCTGATTTTTCTCAACGCATCGCGTATTATGATGTACGACAGTGCGACAGCGCGACACATCAGCTCAGAGCCGCCGACGTGTTCGATAGTATCTGGTGCGGGCCGCGCACACGTTAATAGATTCAACAGGTGTACCGCAGGGTGGTCCGATCGGCCCGCCACACTTTTTTATTTACGTTTTCACGAATTTATTGCACATAGTCGACGTCTCGAGGCGCACGTTTGATTCATATGCTTACGTTGTCGCTTTTTAATACTGATTTACAATAAAAACAGAAATGTTTCACCGGCGATTGATGTGAGTTATGATTAATGTACGCTCTTTGATGTTCGCTGCTATGAATCTATCAAGTTGGCTTCTGAATATCGACGCGGGACCGTGTATAAATAAACCGGGACGAATTCGACGAGCCGTCTTCGTTTTAGTTAATTACGAGGTTATTAAAGTAACATTGCTGACTGACTAACAAAGTTTCCACTCGGTTGAGACGTACCGATCACTTTCCGGTCATTATTGAGCCCGAGTCACGCCAGGCGTTGTCACGGTACACACAAATTACATATTTGTGATGTTTTTTTGTCGGATAAAATTAGACTAATCAGCATCGAGTACAAAGACGCAGATCGCTTTCATCATCGACACGATGATGTTTACATCGGATCTTCCGAGAAGCGAGCGCAGCATTCAATACTAAGAAATAAATATGTGAGTTTGACATTTGCTTTCAAGTTGCGCTCGCGTGTTTGGAGCGTAATTACGGGCGTCGCCGACGAGCGAGCGAGAGAACCCACGCGCACACTACTTACCATTTATTTTTGTCCTTTTTTCTAATGTAACTCTAGGCTTTTTTTGTTATTAAATTAACGTGCGTGCCGATTTCTGACAAGATGATAGGTTGCGTTTGATGGGGCATCTGATTGCTTCTCTTGTCGACATCCCTCGATGCTTTCTCTTTGATTTGCTTGGAAATCAGTACGTAAAGGTCACGTGTGTTTGTATGTGCGCATATCTATAATCAAACATGGATGTACATTTGCGAAAACATTGTTATTTTCTTTAGCGTTGTTAGAGTCGATTCAGTTGCAATTGAGAGCTCAATGTTGAATGTCAAGCAAATGCTTGTTTATGTCAATGATCTTTTGAAAGTGTATTGCGTGTGTAATTTCTATTTCAAATATGTTATTTTAACAAGCTTGAGGTTAGTCATGTTTATCGGGTCTCGTATATCTATCGATACGAATCTATCGGTCGATATATTGTCATTCCTCACGGTGTCAGACGGTCGCGTTTTGGCATCGGCTTCGTTACATAAATTATCAGTGAATAGACCACTGCAAATTAATGTCGATAGATCGCTCCAGTTGTTAACAAAATTTATCATTAGCTTTATAGTGCGATGGATAACAATAAATTAGTGAACAAGATGCGAAACCCAACACTGTTACTGTACAGTCAAAAATGAACGTAGCGAGTGAGACTGGATTATTTACAGAACCAAGTGTTAAAAACGTTGATGAATAAGCTCTTGATGAAGCTGATTTGAATGAAATATCAAATAATTAGACCACTTCTAATCGTGTAGACAGAGATGAGGGAAAGCATGACATTTATCAAAATTAAATGAGCCGTGCTAATATAGGAAGCAAAAAATTAGATTCCAACGTTACGCTAAGCAAAATAGAATTTGGAATTAGAAAAAAAAAAAGTGTAAGACGATGGAATGCGTTACATCAAACTTGTAGTCTGGTTTCCGGTGCAAGAGTGGCCGATCATCGATAAATGTCAATAAAGTCTAATTTAGAAATGCTGCCGCCATCATTAGTCAAGTCAGGCGGGAGATAATTCAGTGTCGAACTACAGCAGTTTACGACGACCGACACATAATAAGAGCACGGTCCCCGAAAATAACAAAATTAAAATAAATCGAACTACAGACAAACGTCATAAACTAATTTCGAGTGTTTTCGTTTTGGTGTGTACAAAAATAGCATCGTCACTCTTTCATGTCTCGCCGTGAAGTGACATTAAACTATAATTTACAGTTGGATTTTAGTACAGCGCCATCTATGAGCCCCGAGATGAAAGTAACGTTTTTACTGCTTAAAAAGAAAGGTGTTTATGATTTATGTAGGACTATTATTGCTTTCTGAAATTAAATAGTAGCATCGTATAAATCTGTACGTATTGTGATGTTTACCTAGTTCTGAAGCCAGGTGTTTAGCTGTATACGTTTAATGACAGGTGCCTGTACGCATGAGATTCAAAAAGGTATTTCTAAAATAAGGTTTTATTAGAAAAGGGCGGTATCTGTCGGAGTAATTATGTTACTAACTGCTTCTTTATGCTTTAATGAAGAATAAAGCTAGTCGTCTGTTAATTTGATTGTGAAAGAAAAACATGTCGGGATCTCGTTATCTTTTGTCGCAATGTGTAAGTCAATAGTGTAGAGCCTTGATACTTATGTTGCCGATGAGTAATCTGTTGCGGTGGACAAAGTTAATAATATTTCTTTACATCAAATAGAAGTAGTTATTCTAGTTATATTATTTGTGTATCACCATTCGTCATCATCTCTCTCAGAAGTTAGTAGATACATAAGTAGGAAGTTCAATCAATACACATATATATATAAAATTCTTGCGTTACTGAGTGAGTGACTGACAGACAACGCACAGCCGAAACTACTGGTAGAAAACTGAAATTTGGCAAGTAGATTTCTTGGGAATTGTAGGGGAGCACTAAGAGGATATTCCAAATTTCCTACGGGAACGGGAAAAAAGCGGGATATGCGCTTACGGGCGAAATCTAACTTCAAATAAAGTATTAAACATTAGGTGAGCCTACAACATTAACACATTCTCACATTACATCAAAAATCTTGTTAAAACCTATTAGCACCGACGGAAACATGGGTTATTGTAATAAATAGGCAATTTATAAAAAAAGAAATATCATCGCCATCATTTATCATAATAATATGACAGTGACACACGTTAAATCTTATTTCGTTAATTCTAATAAGCCAATTGATAGAGATGACCAACTGAGAAATGTTATTCATTTCGATGGCAGTAATAAAGAGCTGAAGGCAGAAACCTAACAGGGCAGCGGTGAACTTATGAAAGAAGCCATAGAACATTTTTTGTTTAGTAAAAGCATTTCGCAACGAGAATGTTATTTTCCTTTGTGAATATATGCGAAAGCAAGTGCCAAATTGTTAAGAAATTGACCCAACTAACTCTGTATACGGTTTTCTTATTTTTCAAAACAATGAAATGTTTAATCGCACTTTCAAAAAATTCCTTACACAATCAAAAAAGTTCATAATGAAGCATTTGGTGAAAAAAAAAACCATCACAAAAGGGTTAAAAGTAAGAAATCGTCACAATGGAGCCCTGGCATGTATTCTTTGATGCTGTTTGATTGTTCGACAAATTTCGTGGAAAAGAAACAATTTTTCAGTCTACGGAGCCACAGTTTGGAACTTATTAGCCTTATCGAAGGGTCAAAAGTTTTCCTTCGCGGATTTTTTTGCCAAGATTTTAATTAAGTTGCCGAAAGGGTGACGCCCTGTTATTCCTTTTTGATGACATTCCGATAATAGGACCTCTTTTCGTTTGATAACTTTCCTTTGAATTTGATTGCACGAGTTTTTGATTTTAGAAACTTTTTTTAAAGATGTCATTGATTGGTCTGACTCTGTGGCTTTAGTTTTAATTTGAAGAATGGTTTTCGTTGTAAGAATGTTGGTAAAATTAAAGCCAACAAAGGAAATAAATACTACTCAAACCCTTAACTTTGAACTACAATAGAAGAAATTGAAAGCTGAACAACACGAATAAATCCGGAAGACAACGCTGAAGCTTGCTGAACACATCGATATTTCGCAACGCCATACGAATTTGCATAAAAAGCGGCGTACTATCAAAAGTTGTTCGTTCGGTACCTTTATCAGATTGTTTATGGCTAGTTTGTGCGCGGAACTATGGCAGAGGATTGTTTGCATTGCGGCGTCACAGTACTTTGTGCCTGTAGCTGGCAGAGTTCGCGCAGCGTTGTACGGCAATCCGTCTTTAAGATAGTGTTCGTAAAGGCATTCCTCTGCACAAAGGCGTTCGTTACGGCAAATAACAGCTTTTATATCGCGAACTCATTGAGTTTCGACACTGTGCAAGTATTCTGGAGTTCTGCATTTTTGTGACTTTTTGTCGCTTTAATTGGTGTTGTAGTTTAATTGTCATCAATAAGTTGTTTAGTCCTATTTTCTTTATTTTTAGCTTGTTCAAATAAAAATATTTCGAATTCTTTTCATTTATCCAACATCTAAAATCTCATACCCATTAGCTTTAGGCTTTACAGCGTACATTTTTCACCAATAAACCCAAACATACTTGTAATTATATAGAGCTATTGAATCCCCAACAAAGAGATGAAAATTCGTTTCAAATCCGCGTTTTCGCTTGCTTTAAATTCGGTGATTCAATGGACTAATGATTCTGAAGCATGAATGGGTGCATTCTGAAAGGCTCGCTTGCAACTAGGCTTCTTTGAAATTCGGCCGCATTGGCGATGAGCACCACTTCAAATGGATGGGGTCTGTTTTTGACTCGTGAATTGTTTGTGTAGTTTCTTTCATGTAAATGTTGTTTGTGTTGATACTGTCTGCATAGAAAGAATCTTCAGTAGGCTTGGCTTGTATAGCGTTGTATACAACGTTATTTGCTGCAAATTATTTTCTATTCATTATGCATCGTTCTCGCTTTACATATCTGACTTTCTGAACAAAAAATACAGTCTTATATTCTACTATCTCTAGGTCAATCAAATCCAAGACTTCAATTTTATGCTTTTTATGAACAGCCATCAATAATATCTGAGATATAATACTTTCTACTCACAAAGTAGCGACAGCTGACTATCTCGTCATCAGCAGACATTGTAATATGTTTCTCAGCATGCGAAGATGCGTGACTGCTACCTTCAACACATTTACTATTACACATTTTTCCACATTTATGCCATTTTTTTTTTCATGTTCATATACAACTAGTTTATTGCCGGATGATTGTACAACAAGATCTTTCACAATAGCCCGGAGTTGAAAGAGCTGGAAGTTATCAGGAAAATCATTTACTGAGCAGTGATTAGAAAAATTTGGAGGAGATGATTATTGATTGATGAGACCCAGTTATTGGAAGATTTAAACAAAAATGTTAAAGATAACACCTGAGAAACTTCCTTAATCTTATCATATATCCCCTTGCTATATATCCGCCTTTCTTATCGTCCAAATGACCTTAAAACCCAATAGTCAATATCACCGTCCCCTAGCGTCCACATGACTTATGCGATCGAGGTCAGCCGGTCAACTGGTTAGAAATTGTGAGTAAAGGATGCAGCGCGAGCGCAGCTCATCTTGTATCGAATATAACGTACGATCAATAAATCAATTACGTGTGCGGGGGCAATGCTGAATTGGGTTTGACAGTCGGTTAGATCTAGGGATGTGTTTGGCTAACTGTGGGTGGGATTTTATCGATAAAATTTCTTGGAACAGTCGATGATTTTGAAGTAAGTAATGAATGAATTAGTTGGTTAATAAGGTAAAATGAATAAGAACAGTAAACTAGTTAATCACAGCGGAAGCCGCCAAAGACTAAGGTTGAATAGTACAGAAGTAACCACTGAGGTTACTTAGCACAATAATAATGAGGAAGTTATTTTATTAACTGAAACAGGAAGCTCGTAACTAGCCATTAGGATCGTCGTCAACCATTCATGGTTATAATCGTAGAGGTTATGATGAAATAAAATTGTCCGAGGTTTTATTAAAGGAAACTATTTCACTCACTGAGAGAATTGAAAAGAAGATTAGAATTTTATCGATATCGATGATGAACTATCGATGCTCGATTGGGTTGTACATCCCTAGGCGAAGGAAACAGGATACGTTCAATGGGATGATTGATCGGCACCGAACGAACGTAATCCTTGCACTAAATAAATATCACCGTTTATGAAGCAGCTCTAAGACACGCGACACGACCGTTATTTATAGGATGACGCCTAATTGGTACAGCATTGATACGATTGGGATATGGGGATATTGTAGCAGTAGCAGTATTACAGTTCTGCTACGCGAAGATCGCTTCTTAATTTCCTGCGCATCTATGATTTGGTAAGTTGAGCTCCTTTGCTTCGATTTTTCTTCTGCCTGGTCTGGTTCTTTATTTTGTTGTCATTTAGGCTGTCTTTAGTGGAATTTAGGTCATTTAATGCTCTGTAAGATTAGTTTGTCAGTCCTTAACCTGCCGATCCATTCTATCAGCATCGCACCATGTAAAAGTAGGTGGAGGGAGCATGAATTCCAAGCTGTAATTCCATCTTGTTTCTAAGAATTTAGGGCTCACTTCATAATCACCTCACCTAAACTTACACGGTAAGATAATTACAGAATCGCATTGCTGTTTCTATGAATACAGTGATAAGTTTATTATTCCGGGAATTAGTTACTTCGTTTTACATGCTATATTTTAGTTCATCAACTCGGCTACTATTCTGTACTCATTAACCCATTTAGCTACTAGATTATCCACTGATACGAACTTCTTTTCACACGCCGGAAATCCCAGAATTAGATCTAAATCTACCATTGAGCATATGCCACGAAGAACTATAGTTATCTAATACGACTTTATCTTTTCTGGCTTAATTGGCATTGGCAAGCGATCAGAGCGCGCTGCTAATTTCAATTAGTGTTGTGCCAACACCGATGTCGAAATGTCGACAAGACATGATAAGTTTTTTCCGCACCTCTTAAGAACGCTTGTTTCATTTCGTGATGCCACTTCTAAATTGAGTTTCCATGTCCAACACGTGAATGTCTTCGCGAAATTTGTGAAATCGATTTTTCTTAGACATTTAACTGGCCCAGTTGCGTTTCCTAACTGTTTTATTGTTTTGTAACAGTAAACAAGCTCTTTTAAAAGCTTTTGTTAAGAAAGTTCAAAGAAAAAGTTACGTACCTACCACCTATTTACGCTGGCATCAGGTTTCTTTGGCCAACTCTTACGTTGATCATTATTATTGTCTAAAGAAATATTGTTGCTTATTGTAACTGAACGGACCCGTATTTTTCTAATTTAACCGAGTCACTCAATTCCCAAAAATGTACACAATCACCTATTCATTTAAGCGTCGATAACAAATGTTGGTGGCCCACCAATCGATCAATCAATATTATCGATACAGTCAATTAACGCAACTCGGCTGGGCGCAACTCTAATTGAGAGCAATAGAGCGGTGATGCAGCGTTTGAGTCAATCGTTTGTGTTGTCATAACTGGTGGATGGTCGCCCACATGCTCGTATGATCGAGGATTATGGCAGTGATATATGGAAAGATTCATGTACATTAATAGGACATGTAATGTGTCTGTAGTACATAAGGTGTATGACATGATTTGATTAGAATTTATAGGATGAATGATAGATATAGCTGTGTAACTTGTGTGGAGTCTAAGTCCATTACCGGTTGACATAGAATCTAACGATTCATCAATATTAGTCTCTGCAAATACAATTATAGTTGTAGTAAATCAAATATGATGTGGAAAATATGAAAATGATGGAGGAAGGTTTTTGCCCAGCAGTGGGTCAGAACCGGCTATAAAAAATATATTATGAGAAAGTTCAACTACAAAACGTTTTGGGGAATCCTTGCATTGTGTCTACAGCTAAGGAGTGGAATTCCCTGTCGGAGTCTGTGTTTCCTGATAGCTGCAACTCTCTTTAAGTCAAAAGTCAATAGTGAATAGGCTACTTCTAAACAAGCGTGCTCCTTCGTCGAATACATCATCGCTTCCCATCAGGTGAGATTGTGGTGAAACGTTAGCCTATTAATAATAATGAGAACCTACCTCTTTCTCCTTAGCAGCAAGTTCGCCCTCGAGATTGGGCTGGTGCACAACGGGACTACTCCTCGAAGAGTTGCTATTGCTTCTCCCGGTGGCTGCCATCTCCATCTTCTGTTCTACGTCGTCATCAACGTCGTGATTCTCTTCCTTGATGTCAGGACTGAACCTGTCTATTCTCGTCTCCGTGGCTTGGTCCCTGGTGGGTTCTATGTGGGAGCCATTGGTCTTAGGGACGGAGGCCTGGAGAGGAGTCGGGCTGGTCGTGGCCAGTTGTTCTTTCAACGTGGTCACTTCTTTTTCGGCCAGTGTGGCTCGCTGGAACAAGAGAGACATAGTTTTGAGTTTATTGGAACGTGATTTAAAACTTTGGTGTTTGACTGTTGTCGTAGTGACTTTATAAGGAAGAGAAGATAATGATTTTCTCGAGTTGAAGTCGATTTAAGGCAAAGATATACCTGTTCAAGTTGCTATAGATTTTTAATATCAATTACCTAAGATAATAATGCTAGTTTATTAATGAAGGCTGACTCCACGAGAAGTCAATGGCAATGTTGTACACAATAGGGCAAATACTATTTAGGTACAAAAAAACAATTTGAAGTCCATCAATATCCTCAATTAAAACCACAACAATAACATTCTAGAGGAAGTAAATTTTTCACAAGCGCGAGCGCAAATGAATTAATGTAATCTAATTACCAGGTCCCATAGTGACGTACTTCCGGTAACATCATCATTGGGGCTATCAGCGATCGCCGGAAGTACGTCGCTATTGGTGGTTGAATCGGTGAAATAATGAAAAGGTGTTGTTTGCTTTTATTGTTTATAAAAGGCCATCAATGTATTGTGGAATGTGCTATAAATCATTTGACGAGTGTTTTGTTTTACGATTGTGTTATTTTGGGTGTGCGAATGGGTGACAGAATTTAAATAATCAAAGAAGGATTCAAAGTTTAAAACCAAGGGACCTATTCAAACTTTAAGTTAACTTACAAGAGAACACACACAACGCAGTATATTTTGCTAATATCAAAGAAATAGATAGAAAAAATAAATCGTAACCAAAATTCAAAGCAATAGAAACGCAACTCCAAACGGCACCACCGAATATAAATATTTTCAAAATGACTAAAACTAAAATAATGAGTCATTAGTTAAAGAAAGCTAAAGTATAAAACTGAGTGAACACACGCGTGACTGCACGGCCCCTGCACAGATCGTATCAGCGCGATGATATGGACTCAGATTAGAAGGGTGTTGCCAGACCAACGGCGGTTTCATTGCGGTTTTCGGTTATACAGACACACCTTTCGAAGACGATGACTAGAACACAGACAAGCATGTGATTTTTGGTGAAAATTCTGGTAAAGATGTCAGAAACATCAGATTTAACTTTTGCGATAACGTGGCACAGGTATTCAATCTTACAAAGCTATCGATGATTCCGAAAGTTGATGAATGCGTGATGGAAATGTTTTTTAATGAGCAGTTTCGTTGAGTAGATACAGCATTAACGCAGCGTATATATCTAATCTGAAACGTCTTACAAACACGCACTGTTTACGCACTAGACGCGTGTTTCAGATGAAACCAAAGATCAGTGGATTATACGCCATACATGTCTAATTATATTAGTTAGTTAACTTTCTTCTGTATCAGCTTAGTCTTAATATGTATTTGAAAGTAATTGTACACTCTCGTTGTTTTCATTAATAATGAATTTAATTTTAAGTTCGTTAATTAGTAATATAGAATCTAGGCTTGAAATATTTGAGTGTTTAGGATGGTCACAATTTAAGCAACATAAATGGTTAAATAATCTTCTTTACTAATATACAAAGGTCAAGAGTTTGTTTGTTTGCTTGAACGCGCTAATCTCAGGAACTACTGGTCTGATTTGAAAAATTATTTTAGTGTTGGATAGCCCATTTATCGAGGAAGGCTATAGGCTATATATCATCACGCTAAGACCAATAGGAGCGGAGCAGTAATGAAAATTGTGACGCAGACGAAGTTGCGCATGTCAGCTAGTGGTTAAATAATCTTCTTTACTAATATACAAAGGTCAAGAGTTTGTTTGTTTGCTTGAACGCGCTAATCTTAGGAACTCCTCGTCCAATTTGAAAAATTCTTTCAGTGTTAGTTAACCTATTTATCGAGGAAGGCTATAGGCTATATATCATCACGCTAAGACCAATAGGAGCGGAGCAGACGAAATTGCGCGTGTCAACTAGTTTGCTAATATTTATGGTATGTACGAAGTCATAGCCACAATGTTATCCAGTAAACTTCGATTTCAGGAGACCCTTATACTCAGTAGTCAGGCTAAGAACATATCCAGACATGCTATAAGAAACATAAACAGGAGATACTAATGGCGTAGTAACTGGAACATGCCACGACATCTCATAACGATCAGGGTTCCAGGAAAGTCTTCCAATACTGCGATAGGTAAATATTTGTACGCTCCTCTGTATCTCATCGTTTTGCTACAGAATTAGTTATTGCTTTAAATATTATGTTAAATCCTACTATTATGTTAATTCGTGTAGTATTCTTGGGATCACGCTGATGTTTCAAGAGTTAAATTATAGATTTAGTAATCAGTTTCAGATTTCTTAGACTAAATTGTAGATTCTTAGTTACATATGTTAATTAAAGACGCTTTCGTCTATTTGAACTTCTAAAGTGTTATTAAAAAGTACTTTAGATTGAGTATCTAGTTTAAATTAGTCTGTATTTGTATTAATTTCTTTTTTATTGTCCCAGATTTACTTGTAACCAAATATCCGATAATTCCTATCACCTAGTAGTAAATTGACGGTGTCCCGATTACGTAACGTCGGTCAATTGAACAAGATTGATCACTCAGCCTCGTCGACTGACTCAGTGCAGTGTTTTAAGAATAAACGCCCTTGGGGCCTGTCGTCATCGAGACCTTAGAGTGCTGACATTGGGAGAGGTGAAGGATGAAGGTCTAGAAGATAGGAATGGAGAAGAAGGTATAGATGCAGGAGCAAGAGTAGATAAAGTGGTATTGAACGAGGATGCGTTATTGACAGTTTTTGACAGAAGCATGAAAGCTTTTATTATAGAAAAAATACACTCTAATAAATAAATCTTCCACGCTAATATCATACGTATCTATTTTCCAACAATATATCGGCCCCAAAACATAGTTGCAGGCGTAATATGTACATTTATCGTGTCATCTCTGTGCAGCCAGCCACGAAGCCGACTATTACTAGTTATCTATTCAGACTATAGAAAACCGCCATCGTAAAGTGCGTAATTCAAATTAAACTTTAAACAGAAATGATGTACTTCGACCGAATAATTTTATGTTTACAACTAGAAAGTCGAAACACACGAAAGTAGTCATTAAAGAGGAAGTAGCACTTTCAATTAAAATAGAAGAAGAATTATCAGCACTGTGTGAAGTGTAATGAGAATGTAATAATTTTGAATAATTAAAAACAGTCGATGTCGTCAAAAATGTTTTTATAATAGCCCAAGAGACATTTCATGCGTATAATGTGAGAAAGTAGATTTTTTTCGATTGTGTGGACAAGAAAGGTGAGTCGCACTCGACATTGATGAATTATAGCTTTAAACATGAAAGAGATGGGAAACCTTGATGACTGTGAAACTGACGGATTGACGCGACGAATTATAGATATCATTGTTCTAAAAATATTCGCGAAAATGTAAAAGAAGTTGATAATCTTACGAATGGCGGCCACAAAATCTTTTTGTAGATTCATTGTTTTGACATTGATCTTAAAATTGATATTGAAGAAAAACGTGTAGCTAGAAATTAACATATTGGTTCTGAACAAAAGGTAATTAATTCTAAAGATTAAATCCTAGCGTAAAGCTGTCTACGAACTTACATTACCAAAGATAGCAATCAATGACGATCCGTTATTCAAAAAGAACCTAGCCGAAGTGCACGGTTCCAAACCAACAATTAAAGCGATGGCGACTAACCAACAAAGAATACTTATCTATTCAAGTCATCTGATTCTAAATTTTAGTATGTTTGTGCAATAGATTAAGTCGGAGTAATTTCAGTAATTGAACTCTCACGGCTAACAATTACAGTAACGGTTGTAAGCTTAATGATTCAATGAGTTATTGCGCTGTTGGATTCGGAAAATAACGTGGTTCAATCAGATCTTGTTGATCAACGTGGTTAATTGCTGGAAATTCTGGCGATGAGTTAGTCACCTGTAAATGTTTAGTCATCGTTGTTTAAAGTGTCTGTTTCAAAACTGGTTTGAACTATCGTTATACTTCTTTTTGATGTAATATCTTTCAATTACTTAACTGTATTTTTAGCCGCTTTGGTTCTTCAAATTTAAAACAAAAGCTTTGGTTACGTCTGTTGTCAACACTTTAAGAATATTTCCTTTAAAACGGTAAAATCAATCAAACTTGTTCATTCCGGTGGTGTCGTAACCAATCAATAAAATCGAGAGGCCAGAAATCCGCGAATTCTATTGAAAGCTCATTGTCCTGAAACTCTTTTGTTCTCTATCGAATGATATTTTGTTTATGATTTCGGAATTGATTTGTAAAGCAGTTACGGTCGTTGTTATTGTTGTGAGTTTCAAGGGTTGCCAGTTTTTCTCTCCTTTAGAAATGTTTCGCAATGTTTGCGAAGCTTCAATCTTTCCGCCTACATCATTAAAGGGAAATTTCTTAGAAGAAACGTGAAAGAGCAAATAGCTGCTGCAGATAGTCTTGACACGTTTAAAGAAATTATATTAAGAGCACCTACCTCTGAAACTGTAGCAAAGAAAAGTATCGCAATTACAAGACGCTGACGATTTCTACGAGCACCGGATGGCGAGAGGTATTAGACACTTTAAAATGTTCATTACGATTTGAATGCTTTATGAAAATAGTCTTTGGATGGCTTTATCTCAAACGCAGTTCTTTAAGAAATCTCTATTTTGGAGATGAAATAATTTTTTTAGTAATTTTTTGACGTTCCAGGCGAGCCAGCCGCACGGTTGAGGTGTCCAGAGATGCAACTATTCGATATGATTCTTCACTCACCTTGAGCTATCATAAAACATATAATATTTCCACTTGGAAATATCCAATTGTCAAAAACCCAAAAATACAGAAAACGATTTAAAAAAGTATAATTTACATCTCAACGAGATTGTCAGTGTCATATTTATTATTAAGAACAAGAATATATGCAATATTATTAAAACACGACTAGGCAACGACGCATATTGGCACAGGCTTGTATATGAGTCAAAGCACACAAGTCTGTTCGTTTGTAACTACATCGGCATTTCGTGTATCCTAATGACTGATAATGACTACAAAAGAAAAGAAATAATGACTAAAAGTATGACAATTCTTATGTTTACGACAGCGGAATTGCTAAACTGACTTTTATAGCTGTTCGTCGTATAGATATGTCGACAGTTAATATTCTTTACAAAGGTTGGAATACATTAGACGAGCTTTTGGTGTAGAGTAGTTAACGAAACACAGAATAAGAATCATCAGTGTTATTTTGAACGAAGTTGAAGATGGTGGGATTGTTATTGAAGAAATGAAAGTACACATAGTTTCCAAGCTTTTTACGCATAATTTTCAGATAAGGATAAAACTGAACACAAGATAACAAAGAACGTTGGCACCAATCGAATCCACGTGTAACCGCGCCAGCTAAAACAATAAAATTATAAAACCTAACAGTAAAAACGTATTAACAAAAAACATGGAGCCGAAAAATTAAGATTTAATTACAATGAACATGAAACGACCAATTAATATGATACATGGTACGTTAGATCTGATAACAGAAAGGTGAATCTCAATGAGTAACGCATCCGTTTTCTAGAACATTATAAAATATGAAGATAATGAAGGAAAACATATATGTTTCGGAGAGAGCGGTTACAGTCCAGCGGGTATATTAAAATGCTGATGAATTTTTTAATGTTTTGAAAGTATGAGGGGCTTGTCACCCTGTGGAAGTTAGTGGAGAGATAGATGATTATTATTGTTCAATTAAAGTTTAGGAGTTAATGATAGTTATTAGCGGTTTAGTCTAATTGCTTAATTTATTTGCCCTAGTCAAGTTGGATGACTGTAGAATCAAAGGGACTGGAAGAATCATCATTGACTTTTTATCTTGCCTCAAAAATGTTGATATGATTTCACAAAACATCGATTCGCCTATGACATACTCCACACCCCAACCCTGCGGCTGCCGCCAAGAAAAATTAACGCATCCTCGCGAGGGGTCGGTCAGACCCCGCATTATACGGGGAGCGGTCACTAATTAATGGAAAAGGATTAAATTCGGACCGAATTGAAATAAAATAAATATGATAAAGGACTCCCTTTCTTGCCTCGAACGAAGGGCTTCGGGTTTTTGTTTTTTTTCGGTAGCCAGCAGCTGAAGGATTAGGACGTCAATACGAACCAGACAATTGTTTGTTTTGGCTCATACATCGATTAAATTTTTACGTGAGAGAGCTCAAATAGATGAAAAACTGAAGTATGATGGATTATAGGTGTGTTATGTAGACAAAAACACGATCTTACACGATAATCATGTAGTTAGACATCTGATGTGAACAATATTCTGTAATTGTATTGGTTTTTGGCTTAGTAAATATGCTATAAAATTGGTAGGTATTAGTTCAGTTTTTAAGTTGTATAAATCAGTAAAATTATAATATTGAAATCATTAAAGAAAAAGGTTTACAGGATTTTTACTTCAACCTGTTAAATAATGTTTGTGGGTTGGAGTGTTTAGGGTTGAATGGAAAAATCGAGTGGGCGGCCTAAAGTACCTGTTAATTCGGCCTTACTAGTTACTTTTTTATATTTCTACCGACCGACTGTGGTAGCTAACTTAATAGTAGTAGACACTTACTTTTGGAATCAAATTAGTAAAAATAATATTTGCTCATCTCTCTTTTATTTTGTCTATTTTTCTAGCCGCATCAAGCAGCAACTCTATCTAATGAAAACGTATGATTACTCTAAAAATACGTCAGTTCTACGAATGTATGTGTTCTATATTTTTTGGTCTTTATTAACCCTCGCTCGGTCCCTCACAACCCTCCGTCTTCGGTCGCCTGACCATTGTCAGATAATTTGCCTATTAATTTGTACATGTCAAGGGATGTATTGAGGCTTTTTCTGACACTTAGGTAGTAAGATATACATATTTTTGAGACTGTAAAAAAAACATTATATTAGTTTTGTTTTTCAAAAATATAAAAAAAGACTTCGTTCGCGCGGGTTTAGTGTTGCAATTTTCTTAGGGACCTGTATTTTTTTCTAGAAATAAATGTAGCCCATGATACTCAGGGATAACGTAGCATTTAATGGTGAAAGAGTTTTTGAAATCAGTCCAGTAGTTATCATTATCATCATCATCATCAAGTCAGCCGAAAGACGTCCAATGCTGGACATAGGCCTCTGCCAAGCGTCGCCGCAACGACCGGTAGTTATAAAGAAACAAAAATACAAATCTTTCCTCTTTATAATATCAGTGTAGATAAGTGTAGATACAAAACCAACACTCGATGTATTTACACCTTCGAATAATAAGTCTTTTTCTCTACTTTTATTATTCGTACATTTATACTAAGCTAAATTTAAAAAAAATCGTTTGTCATAGTCGCAAACAAAAAAAAACCGCGTTCGATTTTTCATTTCATCGCGAGATCAACGTAATATATTTATTTTCCACGTAGGCTGTCGAAACGCGTTTCCTTGTCTTACTTCCGAAAATAAAACTGTTGGGAGGTAACACGATGCTTCCAAATTAAAACCGACATTGAGATATTAAGCGCTGTTCAATAGATTTAAAGGAAAAAAAAACGTATTTTTTAATAACGTCTACATAGTAATTTGATTAGGCTCGTAGATTTCCAATTTTGTTTTTGCGTTTTTCAAGGGCCTGATTTACCTTGGTTGGTAATTTTGTAGTTTGAAATAGGTACTGCACGGGAGGGTTGATTGAGATTACACGGCAAATTTGATTGCCAGTATAAAAAAAATATTCGAGTTCTGGAGTGGCGACCGCGTACCGGAAGGCGTAACGTTGGAAGGTCTCCCACAAGGTGGACCGATGACCTGGTGAAGGTCGCGGGTAGCCGATGGATGCGAGACGCGCAGGACCGGTCGTTGTGGCGACGCTTGGGGGAGGCCTATGTCCAGCAGTGGACGTCTTTCGGCTGATATGATGATGAAAAAAATAGGTTTAATGCCAAAAAATAATCATGATGGTCAATATTTAAGTAATTAATTTGAGTGAGCTCCTTTACAAAACCCACGTGATCGACCTATTTTTCCGCATCCAAAAAGGTCGTTATTGATGGAATCGCTCCACAAAACAAAACCCTCAGAGCATGAACACCTCGAATAGACAAACACAGAACCCAAACAGAGTCGAATCGAAAACTAAATAATTCAATTCTCAACAAAGTCGGATTGACAAATTCAAATAGAACGTTCGAAAGGAGAAAATTTTCGTTCCAAACACCCTTCTATCGACTATAGGCAGGTAAGAGTTGATCATTATTAGATATTGAATTTTCGTAACTTTGGACTCATCCGCTTTCTAATTTACTAATGAATCCGAGTGGTACTGCCATTAGCTACACCCTGGGCCCCTCCACCCCCCCTCCCGTGCCGTTCTCGTGGGGTGTCGGGCAAAGGGGTAAGACTGGGAATTTTCGTCTTTTATACATGTAGAACGATAATCCGATTGGTGATTCCGGCGTTCCACATTTGAATTTTCGTGTGTTCCTGTTAATTCTGAACGCGATTAGAATTTGTGCAGTATCGCGTTGTTTTGGTAATAAGTGCCTTTTGTGATAACTTCTTGATATACTCTTGTGGCCATTGATGAATGACATTCTCTAGGGATAGAACTATTGATGTTGGCTATAGACAATGTGTATGCTCATTAGGAAAAGTTAGAGGATAATATTTTTACAACTGTTTCAATTAGTACTTTTATGATTACCAACAAAACAATCAATACAAACTTAGATAAGCTAACGAATAGACTCAAGAATGCAGAATCAGATGTGAAAAAAAAAACAACAAAATACATATTTCCAAGATGTCAGACAGATATCCACGATGTTCGGACAATCATATTACTAGATTGGAAGCGACAACTTGGCACTAAGACGGAGCAAGAAATATCTTCAATTAACCTATATTTTTCTAGAAAACTGATTACTTTTTGATTTAGAATGTCGTCATTCTTGATGTTAGGAATGCTAGACTCATTGGGGGAAGATAGACAAATCTGTTCAGCATTTGGCACTGTCTTGAAATTATAATCTTTTTTTTTTCTCTTTATTCGTTTAAAGGGGCTTTTACGCTTAGCGAATGCCAGTCCCATCGTATCCTAAACATTATTTTACTATCACAAGATGTAAGCCATGAATTGGAACAAACCCTTTGCATCGTCGCCATTTGGTTGGGATAGAATTGTGTGGAACATGCCTTACATCAGTTCTGTTCAAATTCAGGGACCCTACTAAATTATTTCTACTAGACTCATACTGGACACATTCCATCAATAAATGTTGTAGGTCTTGGACAACTCCACATTCCTCACAATTGGGTGAAGCGATTTTCTTCATCATGAAGGCAAATTTTTTGCATGGAATGTGTTCAGATCTGAGTCTAAGAGCAGTAACAATCAAATTATAATCATCAAGAGCTAGAATGTCAGTAACTGTTGATTGTACTAGTATCTTATTAGTTATTTTTTTTATTCGTAGTTGGAGTTTTCCTTCTGTCTTTATATTTACTGCCGTTCTTAGATTTGATGCCTGCATTTAGTTTTCTTGTAAGACTATAACATTTACTGCTATTAAATCTTTAAGCAATAACTTCATTAGCATCAAAATTTTAAATTAGCATTTAATTCAATAAGTTTGAAACAATATTCTTAAAATCAGCTTCCATTTTTCATTCATTTGTTTAATCCGTGGACAATAGTGTGGGTTATACTCGTATGTACGAATCTTATTGTATCGCCTTAACATGTAACTGTTTATTTGTTCCTAATAAATAAAATAAAATAAAAAATAAGCATTGTTTCTCCTGTCTTTTATCCCTCTAGTGATCCTGACACTCAAACATCAATGAATATATCTACAAAACCAACTGTTACAGGGAGTATATTGGAAATATATTTACTTTTTGATGTAGTTGTTAGCAAACTAAATCAAAAACTTGTTCTCCCGCTCGGGCGGGCGCCAATAAAACTCAATATTCGCACCTGTAACTTTGATCCAGACTAGTTATTGGGGATAGAAGCGATGCTCCTAGAGGTATATTGTGCCTTTCTTTGTTGTTCTTCTGTGAGACATGGTACTGTTGATCATCGAACGTGTTTGCTAAATTGTGAGGGTGATTGTTTTGGTTGTTTTCGCATTTTTTATATACTTGTCTCACGTTTGCAAAATAGTGGTCTTATTCCCTTTCCTCCTGTCAAAGGTCACGCTATCATTATGTCCCTTTTATGTCATTTCAAAAGTTTCGTAACGTCTTTAATATTAGCTGTATTCTCACGATCCTGACCTGGTATATGACGATTAGTTTTTTTTTTCTGTTTTCTTCGTAATGGATTACTTAGCCATTTATCCTTTCTAACTTTTTCTTCTTTGAGTTATTTTTCTTGCATGTAGGCATTAAACCTCCTCTTATCTACCTCCTATTCTATGTCCACTGTTCGAAGTTCACAAATCAAGTACGGGTGTACAGCGTTGCGCGCAAGTTGTGCCGTAGCGGGACGTTTATTCGCTTGTTGTAGAACTTTCTGTACGGACGCATTTGTGGGGTACATTGTACACTTACTGACTGTTTGTTTGGTTACACACGGATTCTAATGTGAATCGTTAGTTATTTGTTTAGTTTTGAATTTGGCTTTTGTAACTTTCAAATGTTCTATGTTGTATGCAGATAGCTTATCAGTTTCATATAGAGTTATCACTATATATCTACAATAAAGTCCTCCGCCGCGTCTGTCTGTCTGTTCGCGATAAACTTGAAAACTGTTGCACCGATTTTCACCAATGGATAGAGTGATTCTCGAGGAAGGTCTATAAGTTGTCTAGAAAAAAAATAGGGAATTACAAGCGACTTCGTCCGCAGTGCGGACGAAGTCGCGGGTGAAGTGCTAGTTAGAACTAAAGATATCTTTATACTATAGTATTTGGTGTCTTATGATTCTATGACTTATCAGACCAAATATTTAGTCTTCAATCTTGAATATGAAAAGTAGGAAACTCGCACAAAAAACTAATTTAACGTAATATATCGCGAACATCTGTCACGCTTTCTTTCCTAAGTTGCGTACGTACGTAACCGCAATTACGATCATCAAGGAAGCAGCTCTATACAAAGTCAATGTTCCCACCTATCTTAGATCACCTGCTACCCACTCGAGCCTATGATTAAGCCAAAAGAGCGCATTTAAACAATATTTAACTCGGCTCATTTAGATCTGTATCATCGGCATTGTTCGGAGCCGTTCGGAAGCGTTCGGCTGAGATCGTTCGCTGCAATGATTCACATTGTCTTGTTATTGGTCCGGTCAACTGGGAATGGTGTTAATGGCGGAATTAACTGTAACAGGTTGGCGCTTGTTAAATGTGTATTAAGGTTTGATTTTGGTTCAGTTGGGTCAATCAAAAAAATTTGTGATTTTGTGTAATTTTCATGCGATTGCAGCAATGAATTTGGGACATTTTTAACGTTTATTCGTGCTTTTCATCAAAAACATCCAATAAATCAGTAAGTAATATCGTCTAATAAAATGTTTCAATTAATTACTCCCTGCACGGCCTCCCCCCGTGAAAGTACATTAAAAACTGAACGCACGTTATTAAATTCGGCTCCGTTCGGCTAACATCGGTAATTTCCGTCGCCTCTTAATTCTGTTCGGCTCAATAAAGGCTTTATTGGCGCGTTATTAGCTAGGCTTTTATCTTCAATCGTGTTCACAATGAGGTACTTGTTAGGGATGCTGCATACTCAATGATTATTTCAGATGCGACACCTTTTAGCAGAAGGTTTTGCCTACAGATAGCAAGAGTCTACGACAACAGATGGTCAAACAACCGGGTTTAAATCAACTCTTCCTGTACTCTTGATCTGCTTACGAATCTGATCATTATTTAAAATTGCAAAATCCATCATAAAACTCATGAAATCATAATTGGAATATCACTAATTTATAATGACCCTGCTTTTAAATTTTACGACTAGATTGTCGAAAAACTTCGACCATGATGAACTAACGCACTTGGTCATGGGTAATTTACTCAATTTACACTAATAACCAATTAAAATGACGATCAAATTATAAAATGTATTGTTTATCATCATCAATCCCACCCAAAGACTTCCACTGCTAGACACAGGCCGCTCCAAGCGTCGCCACGTCAACGTGTTCTGTATTTTGTTGACGAAAATCATAATATAAGGGTACCCTTATTTTGTGTAAGAGGGTATAAGGTTGACTGGTAAAGAATACCTTGTTACAGTCCGCCCACGTACCACTATTGTACATAAAGTTTAAATAAATAACAATCATCTACTAAGTGTCGCATCTCCTCTCATATTAGAACTTAATCTTTGGCCAGCACCTCAAAAGGGAGACGTTTATTGGCGACTACCGATGCTCGCGAGGCGCGAAACAAACCGGCGAACAATATTACACCTCACATGTAATAAACATCACGTTATGTGGAAATCTTTGGAAAAGTTTTCAAGGCAAAAAGTTATTGGAGGAATCTCGGGGCGTTTTTCCCCAATAAGATGGTAAAATTATTGAATTTTCCGAGGAAAAGCGGTGGAGAGATTTTTAAAAAGATTAGTTTCTGGATAGTTCCTAAGATTGATGAATTTTGGAAAAGGGAGTTAGTGGTTGTGTGACCGTTAACAGGATGAAAGGAATAAAAAATTTGCGAAGACTGAAAGTCAAGAAGATGATGATAAACACCGAATACCATAGAACCAATTCAAATATCTCTAAATGTCAACGTGGCACTTTAGGGCACCATATTTCTTACATTTTTTGTTCGTTTATGTGTCCTCTACCCATACATGCATGTTAGATTGTTCGCCGCAACTTTAAAAAAATCAAAGTGGTGGTGGGGAGGCTATGCCAACTCCCATAGAAAAAAGTTCGAACCCTTTATTCGTTAGCTATGATTATAAACTAAGGACAATAATGTTCTGGTAAGTCAGAGGTTAGCAGTAAAGGTAGATACACTTTCAGGATCCAACTACTTAAGCTCGCATTACTCACAATTGTGTGAACTTTCAAAAGCAATAATCTTTAATGAAATAAGAACGGCACAGCATCCTTTTTAAGACAATAAACTTGACTAATGTCAGCCATTTAATAGACATATTTTCTTAAGACCTATTCCTGACATTAGTTAAGAAAAAGAAATTAAAAAAAGTCTCTTCCGCGATCAAACGACTATATTAAGTGCAGACGTAAAAATAAAACATCATACTATCTTGATTTATGCGCAGTCGGGTAAGAGCGTAGATCTATAGATCGGCGAGAGATCCCCGTAATGATCCATGCTCGCTGATTGATCGTTGACGAGTGAATGGAGGGGGAGAGGGGTCCATTGAAACGGCGCGGGCGCATCTTTTGGAGCGATGCCATTTTTTGGAGCGTCGGTTTTCGATTGGAGTGATAAGTATTTTAATTAGTTTAATTAAGAAACGTTTGGTGTGTATTGCCCTGTTCTTTTTTATATTACTTTCTTAATTATTCCTGTCAACATTGACACTTTCGACCCCATTACAAAACAATCAGACACCCTTAACCCGAAAGTTAAAAACTCCAACCCTTCTGAGGTTTATTTAAAAACGTCATTTTTAAAACAAATTTCGAGGAAAAGTCGCAGTGTAAACGTAATTACAATTTATAAGTGCCTACCTATCAGTGAATTCGAGAATCAAGAGGCTGAAAGGGGCCGATCAAAGTACCTGAAAGGGTACGAAGAAATAATTAAAAGACGCTCTGAAAACCGACAGAAACTTAATTCCGATGCCTATTTGTAGCTCATCGAGTTGGGCGCAAGTTCTTCAAGTTGGACCAAGTTGCGCCAAGTTGGACCAAGTTGGACCAAGTTGCGCCAAGTTTGCGTCGCCCGGTGTCTGACGCTTTGGTAATATTTGCAATCCACGACTTTTATGGGTCCTCGTTACGGTAATTTATAATTACTGTTAATTGGTTATTATGTGTGTTTTACATATGTTTTATATGCAATGACGAATGATACATATTTGTTTTCTGAAGTTAGTATGTTTCACTGAACATTGTTTTTTAAATATCTTTCGTATTAAAATGCTAGATTATTCGTCTGAAAACTTCTAAACTACACTTCAAACCAACTTATCATACTCGTACAAAAAATATTAACAATTCTTTTCTTATTTCTATTTTCTTTGTAAGTCTAAATTAATCTATGCAGACTTCCTCAGTCCATTACAGTCCTAATTGAATGACTTCATTGTAACATTACCCCTCAATCAATCAGAAACGAATCTTCGAATTGATTCCTATTAGACTGATTGCATCATCTATCATTCGATCAGAACGAATTAGTCGCGTCGTTTAACTCGAGCGCAACAGTAGCAATCGATTAGCATATCACTAGCACTTCATTAATCGATTCAAATCGATTGCAATATGTATCGAGTGCTGTGAGTCGAGACGAGAGTGAGTAATGTCTATATCGGTCTGTTGTTTTCTTAGTGTTTTATATCTAAAGGTATTAAGTATGAAATGTTAAGCTTGAATAAAAAAGCTTATCATGACTGAGGAATACTACGTCTATAATAAGGTTTGTCTAAGAGACCTCTCTGGTTTCTTAGACAAACCTCTGGGCTCTCGCCCATAATGGGATAGATTTTGGACATGGTGGATCCAAAACAATTGTTTTCACTCATATAGTGTCACTTTGCCTAAACCCTCAATATCTAAAATAAATATTTAATTATTCTACTCAAAATTACCAACCAAACACCAAAGCTTAAACTTTTCTGGGCCCATAACCTTCATAGAAGTAACTAAAACATCGAATCAGTACAATGCGCTCGTATTGAGTAATTAATTGATTAAAAAGGGTTCGGAGGCATTCGTTAGAAGTTTTTCTAAGCCCCTCTGGCCCTCACACGATTTTAAAACAGCCCTTAATTGATTTAACTCGAAGGGATGTACGAGTGTGTAACTTTTACTTTGGCAATGGTTGCCGAAAATGGAAAATTTTCGCGCAACACTTGAGGTTTTTTCGGCAAAAAGTTCCATAACATGATGTTTTTGGCCCTTGGAATGGAAATTCAATTGCATTTTCATTTATAGATATGACGATTCATTTAATATTGTTGGATTTAGCATATCCATTTAATCTTATTGGAAGCATCATCATTATCATCATATCAGCCGAAAGACGTCCACTGCTGGACATAGACCTCCCCCAAGCGTCGCCACAACGACCGGTCCTGCGCGTCTCGCATCCATCGGCTACCCGCGACCTTCACCAGGTCATCGGTCCACCTTGTGGAAGGCCTTCCAACGTTGCGTCTTCCGGTACGCGGTCGCCACTCCAGAACTTTTCGGCCCCATCGACCATCTGTTCTGCGAGCAATGTGCCCTGCCCACTGCCTCTTTAGTTTGGCGATCCTTCGGAATATGTCGGTAACCTTGGTTCTCTTGCGGATTTCATCATTCCTGATTCGATCACGCAAGGAAACTCCAAGCATTGCCCTCTCATCTCTTATTGGAATACCCTTATACAAATAGCAAATACCAAAGTGTAGTTAGATTCTGAAATAAAAAATAAGACCTTGACTAATCGGCTACCTACGATCTAGCAATACTACCTTCAAAACATTTAACTCTTTAGTGCTGAACAACCCTTTCACCCCCAACTACCCAAAAAGAACCCACCAAAACCCTATTTACCGTCAATAATTATTTAGAACCGAAATCCTTTCCAGCCAGATCAATACCTCATAACTGAATTATCATTTGTTTACACCCCCAAACGAACTCAAAGGGATCGATAAGATTAAAAGTGAACTTTTAATAGAATACAATTAATATCTGAACGGATTTCAGCGCCCGACGTCTGTCGATATCCCAACTTTGCCCAACTTTTAGGGGGTTTAAAAGTTTAAATGTATTTTGTAAATAGATACTGTAATTACGTTAAAGATGGGATGTGAGTATGGAGGTTAATTTTACTTAGATTTAGCTTGCCTTTGTCTTCTAGACAAACGTGTTGTAATGTTGACCGTATCATCGCTTATCATCAGGTAAGATAGTCAAATGCGAATCTATCAACAATAATAAAAAATAGACGATATTGTGAGTGTTCTAATCTTTGTCCCTAAGTTAATAATAATATCGTTTTGGCTCTTAACACCATACTAGATTTGCGGTCCTTTTATTAGTTTTTATTAATTTTCTTACATCATAAATCCAATTGGAATAAAAAAGCATCTAAAAATCTAACAAGAACACCGTATAAAGGCATAAGCTTGAACTTTGCCGGAAAAATCCAACAAAAAGTCCGACTTCCACGTGTAGGCTATCTAACATCTCCCCAACAAGAACCTATTAACAAAATCACCTTTTAAAAAGTTAATTAATATCACAGCCTTTGATGGTAATTTTTTAAACTGTATCGCCAGACATCGGGCTTTTTGCGCACCGTACAAAGAGGAAAGGTTCCGTACATAAAAACCCTTTAACTTATGATGAATTAGCGATCTCCTACGCTTTATGTCTCCCGTTATCTACCCTTGCCTCCCTGCCTACCCTCTCCGTCGATATTAAGGAATTAATATGAGTGGAAAAATTATAAAGCTCTGAGTGTCCGATGGGTAAGGACGTAAGGATAATTTTGGCTTAGAAGGTGATGGTCGGGTCGTTTGTGTTTAGTGATGGGCTATGTTTTGATGTGTGGGGTCTTTTGGGGTGATTATTAGGTTTTAAAAGGGTTGTTGGTGGTGCTAGTCGATGATGTGCTTTAGGTTTGGTGCAAATTGCAATGTGTATAATAGGTTTATTTATTTAATGAAAAAAACCTGCAATTTTTCTCAGGCTGAATAAAATTAATTTTCTCATTTAAGCATCTGTTCGAATCGAAGTACCTATTGGATAAACGATTATCTTGGCACCAAAAATATTTTGTTGACACATTAAACATATCTAGGTACTAAAGTATTCCTAAAACCCCTAACGACACATTCCAGCGTCAACACAATCGCTCCAAAACGTCAAGTCACGCCGAATTGATCCCGCCATCACGATTAAAACCTTCTCGTCATGTATTACCTAATCCTTTTCCCTAAAAACTGGACCCTTGGTCCTTCTGATAAGGGAGATGTTTTGATAGCCCCCATCATTCACTTATTCGTATACTTATACCGTCCCTCCGTGTTTCTATAGAAAAACATTGACGTAAAAAGTGGGTTGAAATGGGGAAAAAGGGGGTGAAAGGGGCGAAAGAGGGGGTGTTGGGGCAAGGTTGGCCGCTGTCGAAGTGACCGCTGAGTCGGGTCGTATTATATGGATAACGTCGTTATGTGTTGATCAATTTTAATGTGTAGCGTCAGCGTGGGCAAAGATGAATAAGATGGATGTTTTTTTTTGTAGATATTTGTGTGATGTTGGTTACATTGGCAATTGATACGCGTTTCTTAATTTTTGCAGGACAGTTTAAAATAGGAACGTCTTAAAAAAAAAATTGGTAAGAAGAGAGTATCTATATTGCATTTGTTTTGGTAGTGATGTTCTAAATATAAATTGTGAAAGCCTGATACCTACATTAGAGTAACTAGATGTAGCACATAGTAAACATTTGTGGTATCATGTTTAGATTTAATCACAGAATTGAATGAAAACATGCAACACTTGGAAACGCATTCACCCAAGAGTGCTCGCTGTCTGTTGAGCCACCATATTTGTTATTGCGAACGTTTACATAAACTAGACGATATTATAATTAATTAATTTTTATGTCTATATTACGGCAATAGCGCATTTTTTTTTTAGATTTAAAATAATCGTATGGCTTTCATAGATAATGTGGCTTTTGTCACTCAAAGATTTTTTAGGATCAAATCAGTAGGTATATTCAAACAATACCTCTTTAAAACATTAGCGTAGCCTAACAATAAAAAAATATCGCTATCAATGAACACAGGAAACCGCAAGTTTTATCATCAAATCCAATTAAAATAACAGAACAGTAAAAGGAGTAAGTTAATCAAAACGACCAGAAAAAAGACGTTATAATTAGAATCGTATTCCACCAAAACCGTTGGAAAAGAGACAAACACACGTAAGGCTGGCTACAAACGCGCGCCGTGTGAAACTGTGAAACCTCAGGGCACAGGATGGTCGCATACGGGCGGATAAAAGAAAAACACTCGTCTTTCGCTCGTGTTGCTAATTTTCAACTCTTAATTACGAGTTGGGATGTGTGGCGCTAGCATAGCGTTTGATGCGGTATTCCACATTTGAAATTGAGTTTTTTTTTTGTTTAGTAATGAGGTTTTGTATTTGCGATTTTTCTTTTATTCGAATGTTGTTCGAATAGGAATTTAAATTAAGATTATTTGCGAAATTCTAAGTAATAGTGTAACTGTGAAAGTGAATTATTGTTTGTAACGCTTTCACGCCTAAATAGCTAAACCGATTTTGATGAATTTTTAAATAGAAATAGATGGGACCATGGAGACGATTTTATAAGCTACTTTAACGCAAAGTCGCACTCTAGAACTAGTAAGTATCTGATAAGTATTTTTTTTTGGTTTGATTTGTTATTTCATCTTATTAATTATGCCGTCTATAGTATTACATTGAATTCTTAAATACGAAGGCCGTAATTCTAATAAACTACTAATTACCCTTTATAACATTTTAATTGATAACACACATCATGATATCTTCAAGCGATGAATATAACATCTTGATATAATGACTCAATTTTATCTCGTGACGACCGATATCAATTGTACGCTGGGATTCTAGACCAGCGTGACATCATATGGAAAACAATGTGATAAGTTGTATAGAGGAAGTCTGCGTCATTTGGAGGAACCGAATTATGGACCATTATCTACAGGCGAATGATTAAATTATGGATTTTATTTGAAGGTTATTTTTTGTAAAAATATATCTACAAGTAAGTGATTAAATTTAAGCTTATTAAAAAAAGGTTTTTTATTATTTATTCAGATATCAGCGTACACTTTTAATTTAATTAGCTACTGTATCATCATTAAAATAATAATTAATCAAAACATGTTTTAGTAGGCAAACATTCAGTTTAATAAAGGTTTACTTTTTGAAATTTATTTTTGATATTTATTTTGTGAAAAAAAAAACGTTAAAAATAACGATTTTTGAAAAAGTCACAGTGGGCTAGTTACAACCTTAATCTGATCTAATAATTTGTACTCGTTAGGCCCACTACAAAGGGGAGGAGTTAATTTATTAATACAGATCTCCTGTACACACGTCGGTCCTCTACCATTGGCATAATTTTTTTGAATACCTACAGACCTAATTAAACCAACTTAATTCCTAATGACATGCCGCATCCATCACCTCCTAGGTCCGTGACTGAGGTTGACCTCATCCATTACGTATAGATTCTCTTTACATTCGCTCCTGAACAAGTTAGAGCATAAAGTACTAACTACTGATCGGACGCTACTTTGCTTTTAATTGTCTTGTTAATCAGATTTATTAGGGTTAAACTGTTAGTTAGGAATTACTGCTTTGTTGTGGATTTTATTTTTTGGTGAACATGGATTTTGTTTGCAGTTTATTTTTACCCACAGCGAAGCAAATGGTGGGTTATGATTTTGACCGGTATGTATTCTGAATTGAATTACATAAATAGCGTCCGTGAAAATGTTTTTGTGACTAAAAAAATCACGTGGGTTTTAATTTTATTGAATTAAACGTACAATTAAAAAATAATAATTAAATAACTAATTTAAAAAACGTTAAAAAAAACATAATGTAGCGACACAACCAATTTATAATTAACACTTATGTAAAACTTTCATAATATTGCTTAATAAAAACGTAAAATAAACTCTCTTACCTCATGATAATAATTCCGAATTTTCATAATTTCGAAAAATGTTATCTTGAGCCTGTCACAGTAGATTTCATTCATGTGCACTGTTTTTATTTGAATTAATTCTTGAAAAAGTTTTATTATTAATCATTGATTTAATTTCACTTTAACTGAAACCCCTAAAATATTGAAAATAGATGACGTTCTGTTTGAAAGCAACTTATAATTATTGTTCGATCAATTAAAAAGAAAATTCTATTTAAATAAAAAATAACCCTAAAATATGAGCGACTAAACATTAAGAAATGTAAATAGATTTTTCCGAATCGAACAATAATTATAAGTAAAAAATCTTTCAAACTTCGAACGCTTCGTTTACACTTGAATTTCGAACACTGCGATATTGCCGCGCGTGACGTTTACGGATCCGAAGCGCGCGACCAACTAACTGAGTAAGTTAGATAAAGCCCCATCTCGCCGCGTTATCGCCTCATTTACATACGCACCCGAACATCACAGTTTCCCATACTATCTGCTCCTTGTAAAAATCGTATCAAATCATTTGCATATGCTATACAAAGAAGATGTATGCAAATCGATGCGAGCATGCATCTTACGCTTTTGTTGTTCGACATTTTATATCGAAATCGAGCTATCAATCGGTAAAACAGGTTTAAATATATGTGATGGGCTTTTGTTCGGCCTGAGATAGGATTAGGGTTAAGACTTTTTAACCCTTCGGCCCAGATGTCAGTGTCGCATTCGAAGTATTGATATTTAGTTCATTGTTCCGGCTAAGAAATTCGGAAATGGGTTTTTTATAATGCGATGCGATCGCTTGTGTGCATTAATGTCTCAGTATTCAGCATTGACGATTTATGTCGTTGACAATAATCAGTGTGGAGAAAAATGATGTTTTGAATACAAACTTTCTTTTTTTGATCTGTTAAGTCGTGAGATAGGTGCGTCGAGTAGCTTTGGGACTTTTTTTGCTAATCTTTGGCAATAGTAGTTTGTGTGTAGGTTTTATAACTGAGAATTAATGTTTCAGGCATATTAGTTGTGATAAAAAATAGTAAAAATAATATCTAGTTCGAATAATTTTCAATTTCTTCAATTCACAGTTGGATTATTCGAAAAATATCAAGTAGCCACATTAATTATTCCAAAAACAGGACAGATTTAAATAAAACGGCCACCCCGATAACAAAATACGAGTATCCGATCAATCAACCCCATTCGTGAGAAAGTGACTCAAGAAAAATAAGGAAACACTAATTGTTATTCGCATATTAAGTAGTTTCGACCTCCGTAATAATTATTCGAATTACCATATGCAGATCGATCGGTATAAATCATAGAACAATTGAGGGGGTTACGATCGGTAAGAACCGGTTTACTGAATTATATTTTATTTAATTTTTTTAATTTATTGACCTACATGTGTCGGGTTAAGGGTTGAGCGATACTCTGGTTAATTATTTGCATATTAAGAATCCCCGAATGTCTTCGACTGGTTTATTTTTTGTGAGAATCTTTAACCCGCACCGTGGGTTCGATCTTGATTTATTATTTTTACGGATGATCGAATTTCTTGATGTATTTTTTAATTCTTAATTTGAATTTGTTGTTTGATGTGATTTTATTTTTATTATTGACGAATGTGGGATTGCTAACGGGTTACATTTTTTTTTTCGTTTATTAATAGCTTTACACTAATTATTATAATTTAAAATAGCTTTTGCACATGTATTTATTAAATAATTTAGTTAATAAACCCTATGTATTTTCTTATAATTTTACAAAGAATACTTACTAGCTCTAGACTAGACCCTATTTATAACCCGTTGAATAGTAGTACTTTTTAATTATCCACAATCCCTATTTCCTTAATTTCTAATAAACGTACATACATACAGGAAGAACATATTTAGCGATTTCCGTTGCGAAAAAAAGAGTAAAATGAAAAACAAATTAGCCGATGATTCAACCGCTCTAATTTATTGTAATAACTTTTGACACGTTTCAATGGAGGACATTGCAATTAAACGCTTGTCCTAGTTAGCGAGATATTATTGGCAAATATTATGTTTTGTAGATGTCTGAATAGTTTTGTTATGACTCGTCTGATTGTTCGTAATCTAAGGACTTAACACTGCGTAAACATTTCTATGTTCTTCTTCGAAGTTCAATTCAATTAACGCAGAAATTTTAAGACAAAAATATTTAAGAATTAAAATCATACAAGTAATTAAAATCTCGAATAGTAATCTCGAATGGAAATTAAATTATAATTATTCGAAATTAAGAAAACAAAATTCGAATACCGAAACCTAAGTAGCTTTAACGGTCATCAATAAAAAGCTAATTGTAAAAGTATATCGTGGTAACGGTCCGAATAATAAAAATTAAACAATAGCTGTTAGTGCCGGTCTCACGTCCAACGATCCGTTGACTCCGAAAGAATTTGGAAATGTTTTAGTAGATATATAATCTTTTTAATTAATTATCACTATTAAAAACATAACCTGGCAAAGGAAAATCACCTTTATCAAGAAAGTTGTAAGGTTTAAAAGTTTTAACGTTATGATCTACTTTGTATGAGAAAATATTATTGTTTTGTCCAATGAATGAGCGGTGGATTAGTGCAATTTGAATTTATTTAGTAATTGTGCGCCGTAAACAATAATTCATATTAATTCGTTCGGTTAATATTTTCGGTACCGCAATTGACCTCTTTGCTAGTTGTTGGAGTTTAGATTGTTTACCGGTTTTGATAAGTTTGGTTTTAATGAACTTTAATTAAGAAAACTTAGTTACTTACGCACATTTTATTACTGAAGTGTAAGGTTGTTAAACTTGACTTAGAGATTAGATTGAGGATAGCAGAATAGAATAGTAAGATCTTAAGAAACATCGCCTATCGAGAAAAGAATATCGACTGTTCTTTGGTTGAAATTCATTATATGAAATAATCGAATACGATTATTTCAAATTCGAATAATATGAAAGTTAGTGATTGCGACATCCCTAAAAAAAGAATGGAACAATAAAACATGACAAAAATAAAATTAACACTTTTTTACCAAGAAATTAAAAATAGTTAATGGCCAATTAATTTCTACTTATTACCGACTAAATAAAAAAAGTACCTATTCCGATATCGGGCGGTAGTCGGTACTAACCGAAAACGTGCGTTAACCCCGTCACAGTACACTTGGCGCATGTTTAATTAATATAAATAAAAATTATGAATAAAAGAGTTTTTATGAAGAGCTCTCATTATCAGATTTCGAACGTAGCGGTGTGGTTGCTGAATTTTTTAATTTATCTACCGTGTCCGCCTGTATTTGAACACGTAAATGGTGTATTACGCTCCGTTTGGCGAACGTTAGCTTTTGGATTGTGCTTTTTGCTTTTATTCGTTTATCAATTAATCGAGGTTTTTTGAGGGTTTGATGGTATTTAGAGTTAGTTGTTTCAGTATTTTTTTTACTTTTCTTCTTTAAAATATGTTACTGTCTTGTTCCAATCTATTTCAGGTTTTACGAAAAAGTTTGAAATTCATGTTTCGTTTAAATTATTCTCAGTTCTGGCTCATTTTCCGCACTTAATCTCTTCCGCCAATTTTCTAAATTTTTCCTCGGATAATTTACGCGTTTTACGCGTTTCTTTGAAAGCCACAATTTGATCGGGGCCACGCGTGATCGCTCGCGAGTTACTTACGAAGGGAAAGCGACCGATGCGCCCCCTAACGACTCAATCTACGCACATTTAAATTGCCCTTTCCGAACGAAACCTCATTACTTCCCGAAATATAACCTCTATGGAGCCCATAAATAACCTAACGGCGTACATATTTCAAAACAAGAAAAAAAAAAATAACACATAAAAATTTCTTTGCCCCACGCGTCTAATGTTTGTGTGCGTTTGCATTGTCTAAGGACATTCCCGTGACGGGAGATGTGCATCGGTATTCACTATCGTCGATATGCCACAGACAGGTCGACATGTTTCCGAACCGAATCGAACATGAGTGCACATTTGGAAACTTTCGAGAATAGGCACCTTCATTTTTGAAACGTTTTTGGGTAACAGGCTAATAGGTTATGAAATAAATGTCATTTTTGTTACGAGTAGTGAATTATATATTATTTAATTTTTATTATAACCCTTTAGATACAGACACGGCTTTCCACTAAGAATAAAAAAAAATCTTATAAGATCCTTTACCATCAATGTTTCCAACAATTGTGCCAAGCAGTAGAGTTATAGTCTGAAGCCAGTTGAAGTTGAATATACTCTAGAATATACGATGCAGTGATAAGGAAGCTTACATATATTCGTAGTAAATATAGTCAAGTTTTTATGTCGACAATGTACCAGAAAAGAAAATTCTAAGTAGATTTTTTCAATAAGAAACACTCTTAATAGACGACACGACATAAAAATCTCGTGTGCAAACGCGAACGCTCCCCAAGTGCGTTCCGCGCATAGATTTTTGCATTATTTTAGTATGCAAATGTTCGGAGCGATAGCGAGTCACTGTAAGAGCAATTTAAATTATTTTTTATAGCGCCCGAGTGTATTGAGAGTTGCCAACTGACGGCATCGAGGAATTGCCTCCGTTCTTCGTAAATTTTATATGAACCAACATATTTGATATGAAAGACGACGTATTCGAATAGATTTTGTCTCCACTCGTGGGTATAGAGAATAGAGACGCGTTCGAAATTCAAATTGTATGTGTGATAGATTTAATGTGTGTGTTCGAGATTATGGTCGGAATAAAAAGTAATGCGAATATGGTTCCTAGTGGAATGTTAGGGGTGATCTTATTTGAATATTTTATCTTTGAATATTATGTGAGGTGGTTTTAGAAGACTTGTGCTTATTAGAATAGGTACTATAGAAGTGTAGACGTAGACATATTCTCAAAACAAATCAAATAGATTCAAATCCACTGGGGTGTGCAAAAAGATAAATGATGGATCCAACAAAAACACAATAAGTATTCGCATAAAAATGAAATCTTGCAACGAAACTACTAAATTATCCTCGTCTCAACGTACCCTATTTAATCCCCAAAACATTTTACCAAATGTACGGAGCAAGGAAAAAATCTGATTAGCTTCGATGATATATCGCTGAGAATTCCTCGCCTTAGTGCCTCTAATTTGAATATTAGACGCGTTATTGAAAAGAAAACTTTCGGAACGGCCCTCCGCAAGCTTTTAATGGTTATTGCCTCTTCCCTTGCTATCTGTTACCGAACGAACAAAATATTCAGAACGGTTCAGGTGTCTCAGAAAAATTAAATTCTTCAAATCGTTCACGATCCAAACAGTCGCATTCTCCATTCAAATGATATCGACAGTTATCATTCATTTTAAACGGCGTTCTTAATTCAAACGCGCGAGTTCAAATATCGAACGGAAGCGGAAACGGTACTGATTCTAATTTCAAACGAAATATCGCAACGTTTCTATTGATAAAATTTTGTTGCGCGACACAACGCATGTTATTATATTGAACGGAAATTTACGATAATGACTTATAATAGGCCGTTCTATGCAAATCTAGGTGGATGTACGATGTGCCGGCCGGCTTCCAGTTAAAGAGCAACATGTTATTTCGATAATTTCAGCGTTTATTGTGATACCAATAATGAGTACGCGAGCGTAATATCACGCAATTTTAACTTTTTACAAGTATACGTGTCACCTCAGGGGGTTGGCATATTGTGCGTCTATTTCGACGGGAAACTCATAAAACATGATTACCGGTAATGTCGCGAGGATTCGTTCATTTTTGACGTTATTCCTTTTCATATTCGGGGGTTCCGTTACCGCCAAATGCCATTCGAACCGGCGCCTAATAAAAAGAACATACCCCTGATTTGTTGACAGAAGAACTTTGTTTATGACGTAGACGATTCGATATTCAAATTGTTGAAGGTGGATGAGACACAAGTGTTTTGTGTTCGAAGTTTGAAACTGTAGGCGCGTCAAGTTCGAGCGACGCGACATCTCAAAACTATAATCGAGAATCATTGCCCGCATTCATAATCGATCGATTATACCGCGAGACTGACGCGGCGCAGGGAGGTCCGACGGAAGGATTACAAGACACATTAGCATACGTAATTTGTGAGCACATCTGTCCCGAGCTACACGTGGGCGACTCTCGCTTTCTTATTGTTCAAATATATCATTTCGCTCCTTTGTATACGTTCGAATCGCATTCTGATTCGAGATAACGCGCGCGAGTAATACGGAAGTTGTACTGTCAATTTGACATTTCGAGATTTTTTATTTAGATTACGTTTTTGTCGTTGGATTTGAAATAATGAGTTGTTGTTAACAATGCGTAGTTTAATTTGTATAGCTTTTACGTTAATTTTTTTACGATTAAAAAAAATGAAGTACAAGCGTTATTCAGAAAAATTTTCTTCCAAGGCAAATCAATTACGTTCGATTCGAAAATCAAAAATTCAAATCGTTCGAGACAAAGCGACACGTTGCCTAATGAGCCAATAACTTGCGAGACAATGGGACAGCGTGGGCGTTTCGAACTCGAAATTATCACAAAAGAATATTAATGTAACACTTATTCAAATATACCGCGATACATATTCAAAAATTATCTCGTCGTTTAATTTGAATGGTGACGGTGACACAATTTTTTAAATATCGTATGTAAGCATTGTGATCAATTTTTTTTTCGGAACTATGAAAGAGTCCCCCCTGTGATTCTGTCGAGGCGCATTCAAATATGGCTGCTTTATTTAAATTATTTCTTCTTGTTTATGATTTTTGTGCGGCGTACGCTCTTTATTACTATTTCCTGTGCTGTCAACACTAATGAATGTGACGCGGATGACGTCGGACATGTGCACGAGTATGTACGAGCGTTGTATGTCTGTACGTCATCTAACACAAGGACATTATCGACCAATCTTAACTTATATTATAAGTGCGAAAGTGAATTTGTTTCTTGTTTGTTACTTACTCTTTTACGCACAAATCGCCAAACCGAATTTTAGTACAGGAGAGACGGTTTTTTTTTTGCAAAATTCTAGATTAACGCGTGCGAAACCGAGGGCAAAGCCTAGTACTGAATATTTTGTGCGACTGTTAAAGCTCCATATCACGTAGGTAGTGCGAAGCCGCGGTCAAAACCTAGTGATACCACAACATCAAATATTAAGGATGATGGTATTAAAATTCTTCAATGGCATTTAATAACACAAAAAAGGGGAACAGTAATCACGTCTGAAATTCGTCTCGATCGAGAAACTCAAATTAGACGAATGGCGGTCGGAAGATTTCTTTGTCTTCGGCCTAATGAGTTTTTAAGTCGATTATAGCAATTTTTCATAGAAAAACGCGTTTAGTGATGTATCGGTGGTATCAATCAGTGTTGGGGCTAAATTGTTGTGGCGGTATCGGATCGTAGGCGCGGCGGACAAATGGGCCGATAGCGCAAGAAACCTGGCCGCTTTGATTATGGCTTTTTGTTTGCTGCGATGTCGGACGAACAGATGTCTGTTGTGTACAAATAGCTTGGATTATTTAGAACAATGTGGATTGCCCAATCGCTATTTGATATTGTTTTTTTTTTTAACTCTTAATGGATAGGTAAGTAAGTAATCATTTGTTTTTTATTTAGAAATAGGTTCGTCTAGGTTACAGCAGGGTTACAAGAATGACTTTGTATTAGTAATTACTAATGCGTCATCATCCAAGATTGTAGGAAAAGGGTGTCCTACAATCTTGGATGATGTAAAAAAACTGGGATGGACATAAACTTTGGTAGGCTGTTCGTACTTTAGACCCCAATAAAATAAAACCTAATAAAGTCATTTTAAACTATTCCAAGCCAATTTTGCTGTCAAAAAACAAAACAAAAAAAAAACAAATACAACAGAAACGGTACCGAATTCGAAATTGGAATTAACCAGAATCCCTCAGTTCACAGCGGCATCACTTAAAACGTCATATTGATAGACATTTTACCGCCGATCCGTGTCAATCAATTCGTAAAAAATAATGAAATCCTTGACACAGGTAGCGAATTGAAATAAACAGTTAAAACGAGCCTGTGGGTCGTCACGTTCCATCGTCCCTTATGGTAGGTCCACATGATACAGACTTCTATAAACTTCTATAGAATTTTGTCTATGGAACAAAGCAATGCACATGCACACAAATGTCGGTGTGATAGCATGTTTTTTTTTTTTCAGAGTTCAAAGTCTGTATCGTGTAGACCCACTATTAGGAAACAACACCACTCAAGTTGAAAAAGGCGGTTGTTTTACTATTTATAACCACTGGCATTTGACCACTATCTCACCTGATGGTGAGCGATAATGTGGTCGAAGATGGAGCACGCTTGCCTAGAAGTAACCTATTCACTCTTGACTTAAAGACTTCCAGGTTACTGTTAAATGTCTTTGGTTAGAACTCATTATTGCGGATCGAAGTGACACTATTACACTTGGCGATCAACTACACCTAGTTCAAAATTCAACTATTTAGTTGTCATTTCCCCAGTACATTGGTTACAATAAATAAATAAGTTTTTCGCTCTACTAATGTTGGCCAAAATGACTTGAGCGGTGTTGTTCGCTTGATATTAAGAATGGCTGAATGGTGTATTGTTTTAAATCCGAACGAATAATGAACGCGTTCGTTTTTTAAAATCGTTAATCGAGTTCTTTCACTTCATTTGTTTCGATCGCTTTTTAATCGTATTGTGAGTTCAGCCTCATTTGATGTGTTCACCTCTAGTTCTGATTGTTGTTCAAATTGGGATTGTTCTAGAACACTGGCATGAAACTCAATACGAATTAACGGTAAGCGATTTGTGATTCCAAATTCGAATTGCGTTCCATATTTAAATTTGTACTTGTATTCTTGTTGTGTTCTAATTATGACCGTTATCTTTCTAATTTGAATTATCTAGTAAGAAGATTCAAGTTCTTTTAAACGCCAATAAAAATCTCGACGCCACGCAAACAAAGGGATTATTCTTTCCTTATAGACAGTGTTAGTACAATAAGGTTATCTATATTTACCTGATATAGACACAGCATCTTAACGTACCTGGAAAAATCAAAGCAAAATAAGATAAAGAAAACATTATCAACAATGAAATAAAATAATATACGTCTTATCTCGATATATTGCGGGTACGATCGAGGGAAATAAAAAAAGTCACTCCTCATTTTTCCATATAAGACTTGGGCGTGTCCCAGCAAGGGAACGCCTTGTCGACTAAAACCTTTACGCTTGCTCTATAGAGGTGTTTTTCCAATAACGTTATATCGGCGTTCGATCGGTTCCGAACGCCCAGACTATCTTACAAGATATCGAGTACGCCTTCCAAGAAAACCACGAAAACTCCAAACTCAACCTTATTCGTGCCTCCCTAAAATATGGATTCGGTTGCAGAATGGCACAGTAAAACATATTGATGTCGTATCGGTTTTCCATTAACTCAAATAAGCGATATTGGACTCTATTCTGTGGGACTACGGACGGTTCTCGTGTGTGGGTGCTGTAAGGAATGTATTGACGTGTTATCGGAGGTGTTGGTGTCTCTTTCACTCCCGAGTTTTTTCCATATATGCGTCCTTTTCAGCGGCGCAGGTCGTCCTGAGATGAGGAGCGGGTCTTTGCGCATTCTTTCTTCAAGCGAGCAATAATGGGCAAATAAAATGTATTAGAATGCTAACCGTTTATGAATGCCTGGTACTTTGTTTAATTGAAATATGCCTGTTTGTTTTACATTTTATGTAAATTAAGTGTTGTGGGGACTTCGAGGTTGAGAATACCTTTTAGTGAGAATTTAGTTTTACGAAATAGTATCTAAAGTGGAAAACTAAACCGTTTGGTGTCATTTGGTAAGTTTTAGTGTTGTCAATCTGCCTCAGTGCTGTCAAAACGTTGGTAATATCCGTCTGTGAGCCTGGTCGACGATTTTGAAGGCTTTTGTCCGTATTTATAAGTAGAATGGCACAATATCCCTTATTTGGCGGGAGTCTATAAATATAACGGGAGGGATAGCTTCGTTTATTGTTGGATCTGCAAGTTATTTTTAGAAGTGTTTTTCAAAACGTTTTGAGGGTAGATATTTTATTACTGCAGTGACATTACATGGTGTTTTCCAGCCAAGAATAGGTGATCTACTAAGAATTAGTAGTCTTTTCAGTAAATTTAACATTTTCATAAATCCCACAGGCTTAAAAAAATCATATCATAATTATATATTAGTCCTAAGAGATGACTTCATACAAAAAAAAAACAGTGTTAACGAGCAAAAAAATAAGCACCCAGTAAAACGTCAGTGAAGTCAACAATGGGTATAGTAGGCATGACTGTAAATGAGTTAGGTACATAATATAAATGCCTATCAATCAGTATCAGACAGCAATCATCGCTTGGAAGATAACATCAATCATAACTTAAAAGATGTTTACTAAGGTTTAAGAACTCAGAATCTTGACACTTCGATTAAGAACATTTTTAATTGGAATAAAAGAATTGTCTTTAAAACTCTCAAAAGAAAATGTCTCCAAACATTATATTTTATAATGATTCTAAATTTAAATCACTGGGCTGTCAACTCTGTCATCTGACTACTAAACTGCAGCTAAGTCAAAAATCATAGAAAAATAAAACATAAATAATACCAACCGTCAAATGTTTAGAATATTTTTTATTATGTTGTCTTAGTTTAGTAAGGATATTTGTATAAGCCAGTTAACTCATTATTTAGATTCAACTAGAAATAACTTTTCAAAACATAAATATGATACATGTGGCGTCTCAATCGTGTGGAGTTTTGTTTGATTTTGTTCATAGAGATGTATTTATGTTATGATTATTTATGTATCTATAATCCTGGTATTTTCTCGTGTCAGTAATTAGTCAGAAAAGATATTAATGATGCTTTGTTTATTTAGAAAATATATTATGTATCTGTGTGTCTTTAAAAACATTGTTTTTAATGTTTTTGTCATATTTTATGACGGTTATAAATTCAAATATAATTTTTTTTTGGTGTGGCATTGAAAATCTGAGTTCAATCACATCAAATGGCGTGTGTTTGATTATGTGTGAGTCAGAACAATGAACTAACAGTGTGTATACGTACTCATAATATTTATTTGGATGTCTGATGTTCAAAGCTGCGAAAAATCTAAACAGAGTCTAATAATTGCTTGAAAAAACTACTTCAGTGATCTTGAATCATTTCTATAGAGGTGAGAAAATAATTTTAGTGTACATATTGTGTAACGTATGTTGAATCAATCCATAGCATAGTAACATGAGAGTATCATAACAATAACAATTCCTACGCAACCGTACCTTTAGCCGACTCAATCATCTTTATTGCCAATAGTCTGATTCAGTCATAACATTAATAAGCAATATCCGCTAACCTTTTGTAAACAGATTGCACGTGTTGAGAAAAGCACAATCAAATTTGAACGTTACTTCTTCTGCTATAAAGTTCTTTTTTGGGTGTGAGATCTGTCGTTTTTTATCGTTTTAGAATTGGTGGCTCTTTGTATCTCGATCGATCAATAGATGAAAGAGATCAATGGTTGGAATTCGTCACAGGGATTAGGTTTTTTGTTCGTCTGTCTTGACTTAAGCAGGTGATGTCAAGGTGATCAGATTCGTAATGACATAATCTTCTTTATTAGTTATTGCATTAGTCTATTGAAGAGCACAATACAATACACTTTAATTTCAATGTGTTAATTTTATTTTAGAGGATTATACTAAGAAGCAATTGCGTCTATCTCGATCTAAAAAGTATATTTGTTATTAACTCCCACATCTACAGTAGCTAACGAAACATAAGTTAATAAAATTAATGTTAACAGTAAAGTCAAAACTTTCAATACTGGTTCAATCAATGGGTTGTTTATGTCTGCTCCTAACCCAATAAACTATTCGATAACAAATAAACCAATAGGGGTGTTAGTTAAAGTAACCGACAGTTTACATTGAACTCGGAACTATTGACCCTAATTAAGGCGATGGCCCGTGACAGGATACAATGGTAATCCGGGATTATCCCAATAAAACACCTCTTGACCGAGTCCACTAACATCTTTGCTGTTAACTTCTTTAGGATGACCCCTGTCAAATTTGCAATCACTTGAAAAGGCAACCCTAAACTGTCAGTAAGTAACAAAACAAAAATAAGTTAGTTCAATATTTATTGGTTGAATTCATTCCAGTCATAAATACGGGGAAACTATCAATAAATATCTCAAGAAAATTAATAGAAGTTAGTTAACAGAGCTCAAGTTATATTGGCAAATAACTGGATCAAACTGCTTCGCGTCGGTTCGGACCGGACTTTTCTCGACTACAGAACCCCTTCTCTTCTATTATTTAAAGCGACCTTTGGCCTCTAGTCCTGAATTATGTGATGTTACATGGTGATATTTTAACTTCGGATTTTGTAAGTTAATTTAAATTAATTTTGTTAGACAAATGGATTTTCGTGTCGACTTAAATAAATAGAGGTGGTATAGAACATTGTTGCATTTGAGAGAATATCGCGAATCATATTGTGGACGTTCCGATTAGGGCTTCTGGAACGTCCCGGGATCGATGTCAATAAAAAAGACTTTAAGCGATTTAAGAGATCATTATATTGAGCAGGTGCTCTCAAGAAAAACTTTTACAGAACTGTCATAAAAACAAATCAATCATTTTATGTCAATATTTAAACCTATTCTTTATTCCTAATTCTTCTAAAGCTTTTTTAATTATTAAATTGATGGGGTTCCCGGAGGGTGAGCCATCCAAGGAGGTTGTATCACAATATTAAAAGGATGTCAAATTAGAGAATATCGCGAATCATATTTAAAAGGATGTCAAATTATTTTGTATTATGTCTAGCCTTACTGTATCTTCGCTCTTAACTATTGACAAATACTCAGATTATGTTAATATAATTAGACGGTTTTCAGCATAATATTCCAAAAACATAGTTTATCAAATCAAAGAGAACAAACAAACAACCAAATAGCTGTTTCAGCCGGCACCCAAATTAACTAACATTTATAAACCAAAAGCCGCATTAAATGCCTCTGCCATAAAATTTCCCACTACAAATAACTAAAATACATTCAAAGCATGTAAACCCTTACCCTCTTACCCTCCCGGAGGGCAAAAGATCGAAGGCCGGACATCCGGTCAAGTCGCCCTCAAACCGATACTATGAAGTATTTATTGAGTTGCGGCTCACCAAAAGTATTTTATTGTTGAGATATACCCTTTTGCTCAGCACCCTTTGTGTCTTGGTTTTTACACACGCAATTTTGAACTTTGTCTCTACAACATTAGAGTATTATTTCAATTGTGTTAGTAAGGGTCAGAGCGTCAGTTGCAAGGTGTTATATTTGTATTAATTGGACTTTGAAATGTTTTCGTTTGTTAGTTTGTGTTAATTCGTCGTATTGTTGTTCGTAAGTTTTTGTTTATTGTATTATTCTTATGGTGATTAGTTTATGAGTGGAGAGAGGGTTATGGGTGAAATTCACCTGCTGAGGTCTGAGGCTAGAAAGGAACTGTGAATGTAAAAATGTGGTAAAAGCTTTTAGTCCTATGATTTTGTTTGTTACATTCACACCTAAATCATTGAACCGGTTTTACTGAATTTTGGTACAAAGTTAGATGAGACCTTGAAATGGTGACAGACTACTTTTTTTTTCAAATATTAATATTAACACGAAAGAAACCGCGAGCAAAAGTAAGCACTGAATATTTTAGGAACTTTTAAAGCTCTTTAATATCACGTAGGTAGTAATATTAAAAATCTGCATAATAAAAAATATCATTTATTATTTACACAACCTCGTCTTCATATATATTTTTCTGTCACAAAAATAGGTCGTCAGATAAGTGAGATGTACGATCAGTAAATAAAGCGAATGTAAAACATTTTCCCCGAAGTGTATTTAAAAAAAAGAAATTAGAAAATTATATTTAGCCAAATCCCTCTGGAGTTTATCCCGATAGTTGAGCAGATGCTTGTCGTAACTGTCAGTCGGTTTGATTCCCGGCACCTGTTGTTTTCGAAATCTTCGATTACGACCCATTAGCGAAGAGCTCGATATTTAATACTATTGGGTTTTATGTTCTGAGTCTCTGAATAGTTGAGCTAGGTCGATGTCTTGTGGTAAGTGGTTGAGACTGTAGTTACTCAAATTCGATTATGTCTGGAACGTAAAGGTCACTCGCTGGGTTCGCTCGTTCCATCGCTTTCCATTCGAGGTTCAAGTCATCACGAAATGAATTCATTATCATTACAGCTGAAAGAAGTCCACTGCTGGACATAGACCTCCCCCAAGTGTTGCTACATCGACCGGTTCTGTGTGTCTCACATCCATAAGATTCTCGCGGCTTTCACCATCGGTCAGCCTTCCAGTGCTGTGACGAAAGAAATTTCCTTCGTCACAGCACTGGAAGAATTAATTTTGGTACTTTAGAGGACATTTTTACAGATTACTAATATCGAAGTCTTCCAATTCCATTCTAATAAAGTCTCTAATAGACATAAAATAACATTCATTCAGTCAAAAAATCTTTTCTTCTATTCAAACATCCTGTCAATAATTCATGTCACATCAAACGCCATTAGCTTAGATATAAAAATCTTGTCAACTTATATTTGTTCAAGTCTTAGCTATCTATTCAGCATTTTAGATAGACTCGTTATCATCAACTTATCTGACAGTTACGACGTATTTTTTTCTCATTTTACAATACCTATTGAGTTTAATCATACTGCAGTATTTTAATGACTGATAAATGGTATCTGTGTACCTGCAAACAAGACTTAGTTTCCAAGTATTGGTATGGAATATGTAGTACTTAATTGTTTACCATAACAGAACAATACTCTCAGATATCAAAATAGATTTATTGATATCACTGTACCTCTGTTAGAAACTTAGAATCACAGGTCTATTAAATTCCATTGCTATACCTTCGGTGTATCGTTTGCTCAGCTATCGATGGCGTTTGACAATCGCCGCCCGATTTGCGGTCACCGATACCCGACCCCCGGGACCACAGATAAGGATCACCAGTTATGTGGTCTGAACTGAACACCATCGGCCGTTTCACTTTATAGCCGATAGGAAGCCAATTGGCGGCGACAGTTAAACTTAATTGAGGGTTTTAACTAATGAAGAGAACGTTTACTTGCTATCGAAACTAACCGCAGTGAAAATGCTGTTCGGAAATAGAATAGAAATTGTTTACCCTATAAAAGTGCTTCCAATTTCAAAAGTTGCGAATTCCGGCACAATAGAATCATTGAAAGTCAATAAAAAATATGAAATAGAAAATATGACCACTTTACACAGAATCAATGGGGCGAGGGTTGAGAATAGACGTATCTTTGTCGGTGAAACTCATCCGATTTCCGAACGAGCACCGATAGCGGAAGCGGCGCCCCCTGCCGGATGTGCGTTGAGCGGGAAAATAGGCGGAAGTTTCGCGCCGGGGAGAAAAAATTTGGAAAAGAATCCCTCTGACAAATTTGCATTCGAAAAGGGCACTTTTGTGTGTTTTGCTCAGCGATCAGTTGTAAATTTGTCAGATTGTCAATTCACAACAAACGCTCCTCTCCGTCACTTTTGTTATGTTAATCATTGTTTTCTTACACCGTTTTCTATTTTTTATTTTTTCGCGGTTGCACCACTTTCGTCATCGGATTGAAAATTTAAATTTTGATCGTTGAGAAAGAGAGAGAGAAAGAATTCCAGATTCGAAATTCAAAGTTTGGATTTGCGCGCGTAATTAGACAGGTGATTCGCTAATTCGTAAAAAGAATTCGTCTTAATTCCACCGCGGGGCCTATTCCGGCGATCGTTCGAGACTGGGAGCGCTGTGGGAACGTCACGTCGAATAATCGGTATCCACGCAAAAACCGGCCCGCGAATGTTTTGAGATCAACCTTTTTATAATTGCGGACGTCTAAATTGATTGACAGTTAATTTTGAGCTTTCTTCCTTTGCGAGAAGCGTCACATTTAAACCCTTCCAATAATAATAATTATGTATTTAAAATCGCAACATTTCGAGTGATTTTCCTGTCGTTATTGCACTGAACAAATACTTGTGACTATAGATACGTGAATCCTTTCACGTTATTAGAGGCGTATTATTAAGTTTCGGGTGAATTTCAGTAGCTCCTTGAAATGCATTTCATTGTTTGTCCTGTGTAAATGGGTCACGGATCTTGGAGTTATTAATAATGAATTTTACAGTTGATTGCGTCATCGCTTTGTATGGCTTTAGCTTATGACAACAGACAACACTGATGTTCGTTTTACAGGATGCTTGCTATAGTATCCTGGGTATGGAATACTGATTCTGTTCTATTAATGATCCGTGTTTTCAACGCGATAAGCAAGATTTTACTTGACCTACTTTGTTATCACTGCTGAGGTTCAAAGCACTACAAGACTTTTAATAGATTTCTTCCATTCCTTTAAATACATTAATTTCTATGATGTTTTTCGTGCATGTATGCAGTTTGAAAGACAAAAAAATTAATAGACATTACAACATGGGATCCAATCTTTTGACTATAAATATCTCCCAATCTAATACCATTCTACTAACTGTTTCAAGACTCTTGGCCCTGGATATCAAAAACCAACGTAACAACCCAGCAATCACTCACTAACACAGTTTCGCTGCACAAGTGCGTTTGCGCATCGTATCCCCTCGCGCTCGGCACCCGTCGGCTGCCCGAGGTCAGGGCCGAGCGCCGAGGACCGCGTGCGCATGTTGAGTGAGCAGTGAGCTTGTACTGACGTCGGATTTGTGGGGAGATTTTGATGTTGGTGGCCTAAGATTGTGCGGTACCATGTTCTTATTCAGAAAATCTTCTCAGCTAAGTGGACTTTTTTAAGGTCACAAGACGGGTTGGTAAAAACCGGTACCTTTCTGAATATTTTGACTTGCAGTGGAATAGCAACAGACTAGTATTGTAAAAGAGGGATACGCTTAGGTTGGCAATGTAAAGGTGGTAGATTTCAGTCACTAATACTGATTGCGAAGAACTCATATGTCAGCTAGATTGGGATCGTGTAAGGACACAGATGATCAGAGTTTTTATGATCCACAAATTTAGAAAAAAGAGCAGTAACTTTTCTTTAATCTTCATCAATATTGAAACAGAGCAGCACAGAAGCACAACTGCACTTCATTAGCAAATATGACTCCTCGATAATTGCTCGTATGTTTCGGAATCCGCAACTCTCACAGCGGGGGCTCGGCGGCGACATCAAAAGCGGCGCGAGCGCAATTTTGACAATTAAAGCGCTGGGCATCGTGCGCAAGCGCATAGCCCGCTACCAGTCGCGTGGCCTTGCCAGGAATCCGAGAAGCAAAGCCCAGTTTTTTGTCCAGAATAGGGAACCGACGGAACCGGTCTCATTTGTACGCACTTACAACCTTTTATACATAAATACATAAACTCACGGGTTTTTCTCATGGGCGTAAATAGAAACTGCAGAACGCAACCTGCTAAGATTCTTGCATACTTCTATTGCTTCGTTTACATCCATACATTTAGTCATACATATACGCCGTTAGTAAGTACTACTCAAACAAACTTACAACTTTCCAAATAAATGGGATGTATACAGGTACTGAATAGATGAGTAACCTCATCTCCGCTTTAAATACGTTTCGGTCAATATTTCACATTAAAAAATGTCATTTTACGATCATCTGATTCTGAATTACGTGCCGCAATCATGGTCCCATAACGATACTGTAAAATTTTACGACTCTGTTTTCATCAAATCGTATATACGTAATAAAAATCATCAATTTGTTGTATATCTATATATTAGTTAGAAAAAAGCCCTATCGTTTAGTTTTAAACCGCCGTAAATTAGAACTTTCGGTCGTAATATCGAATTTTTAATGTGTAGAATTTTTTAGTAGAGGTACCTACGTGGCGAGTGAGGTCTCGAATAAGTCACGTTTTTATTGGTCGTAAAAATTTAGGAGCTCTGGTAGGTGACTCTATTCTTCAAATCGATTTTACGAATCGAATATTGGACGATAATGGCCCAAAAATGTTTTTAATTAAAAGATTATAATCTTCTTAAATCGTAAATTGAGTGAGCGAGACACTATAAATATTTGTCAAAAAACTCATTTGGGCTTTTGTAATAAATATGTGATTTGTGATTTCGTCGAACTGTGTGTTCTAATGAAAATATATGAGTATTGTTTTCCCACGACTATTATATTGATTATGTTATGGAACAGCTACTAAATATGAATAAGAGAAGCCCTAAACAATACTTATAGCGGTAACTTATGATATCTAACCAATTAAACGTTGCAATTGTTATTGTATTTTTTTCCAATGTACCTGCTATGTTATCCCTACACCACCCTTGGTTGACTGGTCAAGAACACCTACCTAAGAAATTAAGTCCACCATTGTACCATTGGGCATATAGAAATACTGTTCCTTAAAATCCACCATTTTGTTGCCAAACCTCAGTTTTCTATCAACACGCCACCTAAAGACATCTCACTCCAAATCCTCAGCAAATCTATGCCACACTCGTCGCTCACAACAGAACATCTCGAACGCTCTAAATCGAGTTCAATTGACTAACGATTGATTATTCAATCAAAACAGATTGATCGGCATTATCGGATAATAGGCGCACAATTGTCGACCGGTGCAGTCGAGCGGTTGAGCGGTCACGATGGAGCAACGTGCCCAGAAACTAAACGTGCCTGAGGTCTTTACCTTTATGTGATGATGAGGATGTTGATACAAGGATTCGTAGCAGTATATCTTACTTTGATGAGTATGTACATATTCCAAGTCAGTTTAAAGGACTTTAGTCGCCATGATAATGGAGAAACCCTCGATTGATGTCACTAATTAACAGGCTAAAACTGTCAATTTCATGATTCGAGGTGAAGTTGAGTTAGTGGACATGACTTGGAAAATACTATCAGTCCTAAGGTATTATTGAGTAACCTTTGCCCATGTTAAGATTATCTTGAATAGTTTTAAAAAATTTACATTTTGAAATAACGAACAAAAATGACACGCTAATAACCCTCCAAGTAACCGAATCCTTTATCCAAATTAAAAAATCAAACAAACTTTTAAACTTGGAACTCCGAGCGCGGGAATCAATAAAGCGCGTTCGATTCAGCTGCTGCACGTTCAAATCGTTTCGGAGGGGAAACAAAGATGTCTCACTTAAGGACATCGAACGTGATCTGTTTGCAAAAAAATACCTTTAAGCACCTCTTTACCTGTGTCCCGGAGTCCCGGACCCTTCGAGGGGAACGCCGGAGTTTTCTTTTGAACTTGTAAACATCGGCTGAAAGATGTCGGGAAATCTTTGCGGTTAAACTTCGATTGCCTTTATTTGTTTCACTTTGTTACTTTTGGTGTTTTGTAAGAAATCGAACGCTTTGTTTGTTTTTTAAATTTTAGGGTTGATGTGGTGGATAGAGCTGGGGAGGACTTGGAAGTGGAAATAGGATTTGATTAAATCTGAGCTGCAGTTTAAATGAGTAACCGTTACTAAAAAGTTTTGATAGGTACTTAAGTTTTAAGACACAAAAAAGTGCTTGGCAGGTTACATTTTTATTGTTATCTTTCACCAAAACCATAACAGACCATAATCTGATTCAAGCAAGGCCTGCAAACTGCTCAAGTGTCCAAAAACACAAATTCGCGAATGCACCGCGTCGTTTATGGTACAAAAGTAATTCTTTAATTTCATAATACGCAGAGACATAGCAAGATCATTGTCTTTAAGTTTTTGCGGATCATTTTCAAAACTACCTTTCCTTACATTTACACGCAACTTACAAAATTACGCGTTTTTAGCTCTTATTTTAAACAATACATGGTTGAAATTATCATAAATGTATAATACATTTACTGAATTTTGTCACGGACAAAGAAAAGTCGCGTTATGTGCAGAATTTTATCCGCCATTTTGAATTATAATTCGCAGCGGCTCACGCGCAAATGTTAAAAATTTCGCCGCGAAAGGGATAATACGTTTTGAAAAAAACCCGTCATAATATACAATTTATGTGAAATAAATAATTGTTGTGTGAATTAAAAGAGAGTTTAACGTTTTCTATGAATTTTTATAGTACTCCTTTTGTACTAGAAAGTTATTAATTAGTGCCGCTGTTCTAATAATGTTAATAATGTTATTTACGAGGTTTCTTGTGCCTCGATAAGATCGAGGTTTTTTAATTGTATAAAACAGTAATGCAATATCTAATGAGTACCTTGGTACTGTATTTATGCGGGTAAGTAGCTATAGACTAAAAATTATTTTCTACTTAAATTAAGCGAAAACAGTGAGAACAATAGACGATCATCTCGAACATCAAAAAATATCACCCAAAAACCAAATCGATCGATATTATAACTCAATTTACGCTTCCAACACATTTTTTCTCGTCTACCCTCAAATTCTTGTAAAGTGCTATATCGGTGCATCAGTTTACGACGCAGGGGTGTTACCTACGTGTTCCAACTGTCGATGTTGATGCTAATCAATTTTATAGCTTCATCCTCCACCCCTGTGCGATGGGGCTGACTGATGGAATAGTGGCAGTGATAGGAAATTGATTTTCAAATATTTGTTCTCAGATTTAGATTTTTTTTTACAATGCAGGACTAATCCTGCAGACTTCGACACTTTTTTACTTTGGCCGTGAAAGAGTTGTGTTTTTAGCACTTGAACGGTTTAATAATCGATTTTCAAAATGTCGAGTGATGTCTTAATAGTAGTATTATGACATCATTCGACATTTAAAGAAAATTAAATCAGTCGTCTTCGGAAAGGGGTAGGCTACCTTACCGAAGTCGAGTGAACTTTTTTTTTAGTTGCATAGTGGGCTTGATCTTGACATCGATCACGCCTCCTGGAAAGCGATGGATGAGGTCTATGGAGCGAGCGTGCCCAAGATGCACTCTGCCGGTTAACTCTTGCTTTGAAGGCAGGCACACTGCACTCCACACAACGTACTGTCAATTTTGTATACCATTTGTCAGTTTGCGATAGCGTTCCGTTTCTTGCAAAGCTTTTTCTTTTGTCCGTTTGTAAAGTATGCAGTGTCTATCAAGATTTTCTTTCTTTGTTCTGTGTCTTCATGGTTATTTTTATAGTCTTGGCTACATTTCAACATTACCTACGTATCGATGCATTTATTTGCAATATATTCTGCGTCTACTACTTACTCTATGGACACTCTGTACAGTAATTTGTCTATGGATGTTTGTTTATGGTCTCCATAACTTATGTAATTCTTTTCCTATTTCTGTTTCCAAGCATATGTAATTTTACTTGATAATTGAAGACGTAATTAATGTTTTTTTTTTAATATATTTTTCCAATTATATTATATGCTTACACAGTTCATCATTTTTTTTAAATTTTATAAGCACTTAATTTTTTTAATTACCTACATTTTAGTTAGAACAAAATAGCTTCAATTCTCACAAGCGAGGTGTTTAAACAAATAAAAAAAACACAAATGGAGAAACGCTGTGTAAGATTGGGTTCTGCATTTAAAACTTTAGTAGAAAACGCAATAATTTCGCTAAAGTTTTGCTAATACCGATGATTATTTTGGTTTAAAACTATCGCCAACAAAAACGACATGATAATAATAGCATTTGTGCCCATTCAGTATTCTGTGTGCCTAATATGAATCACGCCACGTTTAGACATAGATCTCCGACTAATCACAACTGTGTACAAACACAGTTTCAAGCCAGACACTACACATAATACCTATTAAGGCTCTTGTTCGCAATGACACATGTTATCCACATATCACTGTCCATCGCTGCATTTGTACGCGCAATGTTCGTCAAAGTACTTAGTAATCTATCAGTGTACGTCAAAATTGTGCCATACAAACAGACAATAATTTACGGAACCCTAAAATGCACGCGATGTTACAGTTGGCAATGGTAACAAATTAATAATTAATTTGCAGCATGGGGCGCTTTTTTGTTCCAAATACAAAATTCATTGGTGTTCTAAATTTGAAAACGTGTTCGTTGTTTCGAAATCAATTGTTTGTGTGCCTTCGAGATCGATGGGGATATTGTTTTCGAATGTTGAATTTCGTTTGACGTTTGTCTTGTCGAATAGGGATGTTCTTATATTGAAATTTTATTTAAAATAAAAAAATAAGAATGTCATATGGAAATCATAAAAAGAATTTGTGAGTACTCACTGTAGCTTTTCATACGGGAACTTAATTTACCTGTAAAAGAAAAAATAGGTTTATTATTAGAAACAATACCTACTGATAGGAAGACAGTTTTATCTTTTGTCAAATGAGTTTCAATATAAATTGGATCATAGTATCATTACGCTTAATCAAGGGGTGGAGTTAATGTATTATTTTAAATAAAGGATTATTAGCATCAAGTAGATGATGCGGGCGAGTCATAAAATTACAACAAACACATTATTCTATATCTCTTTACGATCCTAGAATAATTTTTACAGCCAACACTAAAACTTGTATTGAATTATGATAATAGGAGCATTAAGTATCTTCTTTTGATTTTTAGATTTTCTGATTTCAAATTGTGTTACGATAACATTTTCTTTCGTCGAATTTGATTCCCTCCCGGACTTTGTTTTCTGATACCCAAGGACTATTGCAGAATATGGAAACTAAAGATGAACCGCTATGGGTTTGGGTGGTTTAGTGCACTTATAATCGTTTATTATGGAAGGACTATTGGCCCCTGCCTGACCACTGACAATTTAAACGGCTTCAAAATGGCAGAGGGTGGGTGACTTGCACACTCAATGAATGGGCCCCCTGAAAACGGTCGCTAGCACAAAGTGACGTAGCGCCAAAGGGGCAACATATCCTGAGTGGAGAGGTATACCACGGCTATCGCTATCCCGGAAGTACGGTCAAGATCCTTACCAGCATCTTACTGGATTATACATCCTTCTCCCGAGCACGTTTGCTCTTGCGAATCACCACTCAGACCGGCCAATTCAGGCAAGAAAGAGATCAGGTCCGTGGGGTCGCTACTGCCCAACAGTTCGCCACAAAACTGCCTTGCGGATTGTATCTCTCTTTGTCTGGCCTCAGCCTAGGTATGATCTATGGTTTGTTGGGACACGCAAGCCCCACCACGACGTCAACGTAGACATACGGCCGTGGGCTTATTATTATTATTATCGTCGACCACATCATCGCTTTCTTTGAGGTGAGATAGTGGTCAAACGCGAGTTTACCAATAATAAAAATGATTCAGAAAAAGAAAACCAGCGCTTCAAAGGGATATTTTCTTTTATTTTGTATACATTTTTATTGTATATCGTTAACACTACCCGATTAATATTAATTCAGTTACCAGTTACATAAAAACATGATTGTAGACTCGATATAGAGATAGCTAAATGTCTATCGCGATCGCCGACCATTGATAAGTAGAGACTGTGCTTGTCCATGAACGTGGAAATGTCGTTTGATTTATAGAATTGGAAATTATAGATTGAGAATTTTGATTTTATTTCCAGAATTATTAGAATTAGCTAAAGGATTGATTTGATACATTAATTAGAACTATGCTGGATTTTTTTATATCTTTTTCCGAATCACCGACTGCTTCCGGTTTAGCAAATAAAATAGATTTGAAACTTTTGATTTAGTAATTTGATTGAAAGAATGAAACCAAGTGAGTCACTAAACTGTGAAACTCAAAAACATTTTTCGAAGATCGAAAAAATATTTTGTAACATACAATCCTTTGGACTCTAAGCCCATCTCCGAAAGGACCTACCTGCTCGTAACCAAATAAACCTTTAATTATCGATACATTAATAGTCCCACCGCCCTCAGGAACCGATGACATTCATAAAACGATTTTATACCACTATAAATAACAATAAAAACAACATAAAATAGTTTACTTGGTCGCGATCAATACCAACAATTTTACTACCATTTTTATGAGCCGATGGGAAGCCGAAAATGCCTAATTTGACTTCATTAAGTGCTCGAAAAACAATAAAATTATATTTAACAGGTTGGAAAATATCCACCCTGGATATAATCTGTGTAATGAATCGATATATTTACATATAAAAAGCTTATTTTCTGCTTCAACTTTTACTACTATGTGTCCACCGATCGCTGTTTACTAATATAGCTACAATTGTGATAAAGTAAATACCAAAGTGTGACTTAAAATAAGCCTCTTAATGATTTTATTATGTTCTTAAAAATCATTTTTTTGTGCGCAAGCAAAGATGTGAGAAATACTAGTGCAATTTTAAAACAAAACTAGTCGAAACCCGAGTAATTTATGCGCGTTTACGAAATGCAAATGTCAGACCTTAAGACAATGGCTTTTTTTGAAAAAACAACACGCAACATGTCAATAAGAGCTGCCTGGAAAAAAATAACCCCTTTTAAAATTTCGAATCGATCCTTTCACACTTGGAACAAGCGGCCGCGACGGTTGATTTCCGTTCTTAATTCAAACAGAAGCTTCTTTTAAATAGGTTTTTATTTCTTTTCGATTTCTGAATGAGCATAGAGTGCGGAACTCAATCGGTAATTTGAATACCGAATGAGATTCGAATTTCGATTATAGATTCATTCGATAAGTGACCTCGTTTAAAGGATATTGCTTATTTTATCGATCCGGCTATTGAATGATCCAATCAAAGGGACTTTTTATTTAAATTAAACTAATTTTAAACCGGAGTCTTGGTAAATTTTATAACATAATAACCACGGTTGGTCGGCTTTGCATATCACTGTTTAATTATCTTAGATCTGTCGATATCTTCGCTTATTTATTGCAAAACATGTGGTCGGGGGGGTTTAGGATATTAACACTGCGTGTACTGGCAATAACGTTAAATATATAATTTAATCGGCTGTTTGCTCTTATCTAAATATTAACGTCTATTTCTTGTTAGTAGTTATCGAGCATTACTTTTCGAGCTTCAATACTCAGAAAAAGTGTCATTCGTTAAACTCTTCAATAAATAACGTGCGAACAGGTCTGTGTCGTAAATTTCCTGACGTTCAGAATGTATCCGATCACGAACCCGGTGTGACTTTCATTGGATTAGAAAAATAAAATCTATAAAAACTCATAAAGTGCTCATAAACACGAAGGAGGTAATAAAAAGCAGTCCGATGTCGTCTCTCAGCTGTCGCGCGCTATTTCCGAACGAACGGCATTCAAAAATCGAACGCCATCGAACCGCGAGGGGGATATCGTTACGATTTTAAAATTAGAACGTTCTTTTATTTCTTTTAACTTTTTCATTTCGTGTTATTGCTGATGTCCTGTTCGTACTGAACGAAGTGCCTCTGTGATCGTGTGTGTCGACGTCACTCGACATGCTTTTCACATTCGGAAAAGTAATAAAGTGCAAAGACCGATATTGCGAGACGGCATTATTTGCTTCGTTATTTGATGGATACTTCGCATTCTGAATTAATGGTTATTAGGAATGAATTATTTTTAATGTTTATTAGTTAAGTAAATAAGGCAATTAATTGGAATAGCTCCGAGGGAGTTGTTATTAGTAATTAACGAAGTGCGGTAAAATTGTTAATTATTGAATAAGTTAAATTGATATACAAGTTGCTCTTCGTGTTTAGTTAATAATACTTCTTGTAAAAAAGGATTGTTCGTTATTTATTGCCTAATGTTATAATCATAATCATTATAATTTGTAGGTAAGAGGAAGATTGTAATAAATTTTCTTTGAGAGTGACAAATTTTCCATTGCTAGCAATGAAAACTGCATCAAGATTTAAGCACCACGTCACTTTAACAGTAAAATACAATCACTAAATAAATACATCACCGAAAATATGAAAAACTCCAATGTTTTCGTAAGTAAAAGCGTCATTATCCCAAAAACACGTGCCAAGTGGGTGAGTGTCAATGAAACAAAACACAATGTACCGTATTTTTAGACGATTTTTATTTAAATATTACTTTGTTAAAGAAATTAATGTCATAAAAGCGAATTTATTTTTGTGACCGTTACAAAATCGGTTACAACACCGCTCCATTTTACGGAATGTAGGAGATTATTTTTTTATAGCGTTACACGTGTTCACACTATCGCCGAGACATTGTTGTCACGATTAAAGATGAGTGAAACGGAGCGTTCTGTCGGAAATTCTTGGATTACTAGATGAATGACAGTGAGTCAGTCGACGCAGGGAATTCAAATCGCTGATCGGTATTTCATAGATGGTTTTCGAAGTTTTATGTTTCTGTCTACTTTTTAATGTGATTCCCTCTCAAAGGGTATGGTCTATCCCAGTACTGGGATTCCACAATCCAGTAACTGTACTCAGCTGTGTTCCGATGAACTGGGAGCCGACCCCAACATCGTCGAGAAATAGCAGGCAGATTGTTTTTACTTCTTAACCAATAGGAATTCAATAATTAAATTAAATTAAAATTAAATTATAATTTCGTAACATACCAGTCTTACGCATCAACCATTAAATAAAATATTTTGAATAATTAATAAAGCAATAAAAATATGATTCTTCCTATTAATCAGTAAAAACCGGATTTAAACATGATTAATAAAATATATTTTATCGATTTTTATGGATTTTTTAAATACTACGGAATATTAAAGTTATTATAATCGCCTATTTTAAATGAAAAATATTTAATATTGAATCATAATGAGATGTTTTCCAATACTTGTTGAATAATATCAATATGTTGAAGATAGAGGACTGGGGTAAGAAATGAAGTTATTTTGTAACAATAAAATTTTATTGCCATTTTTCAACGCAATCTACATGACAAGACATGATAATGGTATCTTGTTTGTTGTAGAAAGGGACATATTTTTTAACCGACTTCCAAAAAAGGAGGAGGTTCTCAATTCGGTGGGTATTTTTTTTTATGTATGTACACCGATTACTCCGAGGTTTCTGATCCGATTTCTGTGATTCTTTTTTAGTTCGATGCAGTGTACTTGCCATTTGGTCCCGTAAAATTTGATTCAGTTTGGCTCAGTAGTTTTTATTTTATGAGCATTTTTGCTTATTTCAATTTCTGCGTTGACGAAGACGTCGTTCAAGTATCACCACTTAAAAGTGAATATTAAAAAACTTTTACAAAAAATTTAACCGATTTCTAAACAAAACACTACAAAGAATAAAATAACCTTAATTTCGGAAGTCGGTGTTAAAAAACAAAGAAACAAAACCAAAAACACCGACTTCCGAAATTAAGGTTATTTTATTCTTTGTAGTGTTTTGTTTGAAAGAAAGAAAGAAAACAAGTTTATTTGGTACACACAGATACACACAATGTAGCTACAAATAAAAAGAAACTTAATTCTAAATCAATTACATTGTGTGCCCCGCGGCTGCGCCAGATAGGTCCAGTTCAGCAAAATGCCAGACAACTAGGAGCTGCCTGACGCTGGTTTTCAACTGAACCTTACGTTGAGTATACGGATGTGAATCAGTTTTTAAATATTAAATATACAGGTAAATAAATATATTATAGTGTGTAGTATGTATGTATGTAAATCGGGCTGGTTTCCGCAACTCCACGACTAAGCGCGTATTTTGCGTGCAGGTGGGACAAATGTGTCATAGTGTGTAGTAAACAATACAACATGAATAATAATTTGGTGTCAAGTGATAGATAAGTGTGTGTTGATAACAACGAAAAAAAAAAGTTTGGAAGTTGGTTATATTCTTTTGTAAAAAGTTTTTATGGGTTTATTTTTACCTAAGAGTAGGTAGTGAGCAAGGAACAATTTAGTTTAATTGACAGAAACATGGACAAGTAAAAGTATTAGTTTTGAACAATTTACAGAATATATATATATCTTTTCATTTAATCCTTAGAAATCACGGTTTGAGGTTGCTTTCAAATTGGGCTTATTTTGATTTCACACTTCATTTTGTTACAACGTCATCAAGAAAACCCGGAAAATCATTCAATTTCTTTGAATTATAAACTGACTTCTTGGTAAATCTCCACCTCAAGGCTACCTTAAGCTATCATGAAATACATACTTTAATGCAAAACATATTGAAATTTTGTTAAAAACCATTTTCCAAATTAAGACAGATTAAATCTTCTAGGTACACGTGCCAAAACATATCAACCAGTACCAACAAACATCTAATGCAAATAATAATAAATTTGCCCCATTCTAATATCCTCCATTTCCGTTCCAATCGTCCCTAGGGCCTGAGATCACAGACGAAGCCGGTAACAAATCCTAGCGTCCGAGCTGTCAAAGTGACGTCTACGGATGACAGACATCGGGAGACGGACTCGGCTTTATAAGGGACTTATTGATTAGGCCTTGTTTAAGTAAATTGGAGATGGAATGATAAAGATGTTAAGTAATATATTTTTGGAACAGGTTCTTGGAAACATGGGTAATACAAGGCTGAAAATTAGGTTGGATTTAAAATTGGTGTGAGTGTTTAAGTTTGGTGCAGTTAAAGGCTCAAAAGCTATTTTCAAGTTTAATGTCAAATTCTTCTCAAGTTAATTATGGAAATCATAAAATGTAGTGAGCTCTGCTCGATCATTAAAAGCTTTATTATTATGACATAACATCTTAGTTACGATAATCACCCATCACTAACGTAGAATATATGAAAATAAACCCCACCCACGGGCATAAAAACAAAAAGAAAAATTGTTAAAAGCGCAAATAAATTTAATATTACCAATCTCGAAATGTTTCGTAACGAAAATCATTAAACTGACAAACATCGTAAAGTGGCGACGAAATAGAACGCGTTCGTCGGTTTATATTTTTAAATTAAGAATACGACATATTTTTAAAGTTCGAACGGCGACATTTAAAACTAATCGCTGTTTTCGATTCCCGCGTATTTTGAAAGAGTTCGAACTTCGAACACGGGCGGGGGTGTTCTAAATTTGAAATGTTTTCGATTTTCGAACGGCTGCCGGGACGCGTCAATGGCGGCGCCGTGAAAAATTGCGCGGGAGTTATGAAATGCGTTTGTTTCTTATTTTTATTGTTTGCGGTGACGTGTCGGTTGATTTTCCTCGTTTTTCGTTCGGGATGCATGTTTCTGTTACAATGAAATGGGGCACGTCATGTAAGAATCCCAAGCTTGCGTAAGATTGCTTGATTAAGTGGGGAATTATATAAAGAAAAAAATGCTCTCAAGAAATCTGAAAAACTGCGACTCATTTCCTTACGATCATTAGAACAACCACGTATTTTCCTATTGTACCGAAATCTTTCTTCAAACGATAAATTTATTGTCATCGCATTAATCATCAGCGCTCGCCAAATCTTGGTATCCGGGAAACCCCAATGACAGAAATTCCATATTGTAAAATAAAACAATTCTCCGGCACGTGTCTTGAATACAAGTTATTTACTATTTAGATAATTGTACGGGAAAACTCGTGACACCATAATAATATGTCTAATAATATGAATTTCTGCTTATCTCTTTGATTGCAACATTCATGGTCCTCTGTAACTTGTATCTCCTGTTCTTGATCTAGAGTCTGGCTTTTGCCAAGTACCTACTAGTTTACTTGAAAGATATTCTACACTTCAATTATTTCATTTGTAAGTCATTTGCCTTGTTAACTTGTCTCGCTTTTGGTTAAGATATTCTTTAATCATTTTGTTTACTTTCTTCAGCACAAATTAAAAGCTTGTATCTTCTATTTTGATTGCACTGTTTATATAGATGATATGGTACCATATTCTGAACTGTCTTCGTCAGTCTACTTTTCCCTTCTAAGTTATTTATATATTGCTTATTTTATTTCTAAACTGTACTTCATCTAAAGGTCTTCCTCTAAAGAAGTATTTCTAAGCATCAGGTCAGCTTTATGAAGTCATTTCTCACAGGCAGCGCGTGAGCAATTCTAACTGCGATGCGTATCGCCTCAAACAATGGGCAGCTTTGTGTAGCGTCAGCTGACGAGGAAAGTTTGGCAAAAACTGCGTTTGCGGTTTTATTGACTTGCTGCTGACGAGTATCGATTTTGCTTGTGCAAATATGTTGCAAGGGACATCGCGGATGGACGCGGGGGAGAATTTTAAGTTTGTATAGCTGGATCCGGTTAGGCTGGAAGCCAACCTAGAGAAAGTAGGTAAAGGCTAGGCAGAGAGAAGTGAGATAGATGATGAAATTGGCAAGAACCTCAATGCCCTGGTAGATAATAAGACGAAGACTACCTACTTAACTAGTAGGCATATTCAGCTCCTATTATAGCTACTGAACATGCCTACTAGTTAAGTAGATAACCTATCATTTGCAGTTTCAGATGCTGATGTAGTTCAGCAGCACCTGCGGCTCTTGAGATTACAAGAAACAATGTTTCTCTCGACAGTATCAAACAGCTCTATCTATTGAACAGTAATTTCGATATTGCACTGACAGTACTGACACCCACAATTGAATCATCTATCTCCCAAAGCGTGCTTAGAAAATCTGGCAACCGTTCAAATCGTTACTTTAATTTTGAAAATCAAACTCACTGTTTTAAATTTTATGTACCAACGGTGCACGGCAATTCTCCTCTATTTATTGACATTATTGTGCAATAAACTGTATTACAAGAAACGTTTACTATCTCCCGGTTGGATCTCCTTTCAAACAATAAACCTTTGTTGCTGTCATGCGATTTTTTGCTATCCGTACACGGCAACATTTTGCAGTTCGATAGCAATCAGTCAAACATGAATGACATTTCAGTTGGACTTTTACAATTTTTTCTTTTTCGCACGCTTAGCATATTATTGCGTCTTGTTCTAATGATGGTGAGTTTGAAGTCGCTTGGCAAATTGTTTGAGAACTACGTTTTTAAGTTTGCAAGTTTTACCCAACGACGTATAAATTGTTCTCGCTTAGGTAACTAGGAGGTATTTGCTAAATGCTAGGATTTCTAATGGAAAGGTTTTAGGTACGTTTTTTATGCAAAACTCTTTCTTCGTCATAAGATCTTCCTTGTTCTTCTTTTTGTCGTCAATCGCTCTCAGATCGGGATCCACAGTCATCATTTCCTGCTCGTGATATATGTCCCGACGTTAATACGATTTCTAATGAAATCCTCCAAATTATAATGCATTAGCTTCATATTTATCACCGCTCGATATCTGGGCACTCTACATAAACTTTTACGATTGGTTATTTTAGACGTAAAGAGTACCCAATTAACCTTTTAAGTTTGTGCGACATCGCTTAGCCTGTCGCTTACTATAATGGTATCGTAAATCACTAACACAAGCTATTTGTATCTGTAACTCGATTCTCGATGCGTTATCGATACATAATTAATCGGTAAAACCATCGATTTAACGTTATCAATTAATTAAGTGCCGGTACAACACTACGGTTAAGAATTCTAAATTCAAATGTACGTCAAACTGAATCTTTGATTCGTGTCGTGTTTGTTTTGAATTTGGAATGCAGACGCATTCCGTATTCAAATTTTTGTGTTCCACGTTTGAATGTGGTAATGATGTTATTAAAGTTTGTCATTGTCATTGACTGTTTATTATTCTTTGTTTTTTATTTTTTATTGTTGAGACGTTATTAATTTTAAATTATGAATAGCAATTATCTAATACGGAAAGGTCGTTACTCGAGCTTGTAGACCTTAGCATTATTTTTCATTCAAAACTAATTGTTTATTGGAAATACTATTAGGAAAAAATCATCATTTTCATTTCGAAGTCTAACAAAAGCGCTGGCATATGGTTCAAGGTTGCCAGCCTACTCATTACTAGGCCAAGCTCATTACCAGCTGTTAGTGTTAGTACTGACACTGCCATAAACGGATGTATACGTATTCCAGCAATTATCGACTGCTAACTGCTTTATGAGCTGTTTTAAACTAATGTTTGTTCGTTTAATCAATTCTGGTTTAAGGTTTAATGAAAGGGTTGTGGTTCAACTTTTTATTATTAGTGTTAAGTTATCCAGGAATAGCCTTTTAGTAGAGTATAATACAGGTATTATAACGAATTTATTTGACTTTATGTACTTTCGTGTGGTACATAGACGCACTAAATGCAACTAAGAAAATTCCACAACGCCATTTGAGTGATACTCAAATGGCGTTCAAATTATTTCTGGTTTCTAGAAATAATTTCCGATTTTTCACATTAGTGTTGCCAACAATTTATTCCATATCACTGAGCTTAGGTTAGCCAGTTCTATTTAAAACCGTTATACTAAAAACAACTGTTAACAATAACCTCCCTATTAGAATGCAACGACAATTACGTATTCGTCCATAACTGCACTACAGCGATTAAATCATAATTCTTGTTTTATATTCGTAACAGGTGTCATGGCGTCATTGGATTGGATCCTACATCTGCTCTATTAACGACATTAGAAAGAAAGTTGTTTTAGTCGTAAGTGAAGAGTAATAGCAGTCATATAATTTGAACATTAAAATAATTTATATATTAGTAATAAGTATGTAAGTAAACATTTCACCGGATATGGGTGTTTTATTTTTGTTTTTATCATGGTCCTTGCAATGCAAAATATATACCACATTGAAGGCAGAGCCTTAGATACCTTGGTCTTATTGATAAAAAACCGGCCAAGCGCGAGTCGGACTCGCACACGAAGGATGCTTATTTACCTTTTAAATTAAAAATTATAGTAATTTATGTTAGATTAATTGGAGGTATTATAGGATATTTAATTAGAAATATAAATATTTATTCTGTTATACCATAAACCTTAATTTTTATTATTTGTTGTTATAGCGGCAATAGAAATACACAATCTGTGAAAACTTCCGCTGTCTACCTATTACGGTTCTTGAGATACAGCCTGCTGACAGACAGACGGACGGACGAACGAACGGACAGCGGAGGCTTAGTAATAGGGTTCCATTAGTTACCCTTTGGCTACGGAACCCTAAAAACAATGATAGATTAAACATTCGACGGTCAATTGTTATTTTTTTTCCAAAAATTAAAAATATTTTGTTTATTTGACTTCACGAGACAGTATAACTTGTCCATATTCTACACCAACTTCCAAATTCAAATCCTTTCGTCACGTAAAAATCTGACCATTCATCAAACATTCAATCAAAGCATTCACTCACTCCATCAATAGTGACGCGCTGCACCAATCAGACATCGATACATTCATTCATAAAGGTGTGTTTACAAACATTTAGTGCGGAGCATTAGCGTCGCGGCTAAACACGCGAGCGGCCAGCGCCAGCGGGAAATTAGTCGAAACCAGTTGAAAGCGGTTAAGATTATGATAATGAGCACTCGACTCCCGGCGCCCGGTGGGATGCTACCCGTGTTCGCTATTGTTCGCTAGTTTAGTCGATTTTAGAGGATATATCGATTTTGAATTAAAAATAATGAATGGTAAAGTGAAGTTGTGAGTGGCCCATTGTATAAGTGTGCTAAGATGACTACTAACAGGCAAAGATGGCGAGAAATTGTGAAGAGACGACCACAACCGCTCTGGCTGGAGCGTACCGAATAAGAAGGGAAAGTGAAGCTGACAGCTTAAAGTCACCCAAAGGGCAATGAAGAAGGCTTTGCTCGGTGATTCCTTCTGAGGCCGAATTAAAAATAAAGCAGTCTACAGAAGAACCAAGAACCGATATAGCCACAAGAATTGCTAAAATTAAGTGACAGTGGACTGGGTACCTATTACTTGCATGACTAAAGTTTGATGGGGACAATTTATTTAATTACCAAACTGAAAACACTCTTAAAACACTTAAAATAGAAAATAAAACTCCTAAGTAAAAAGGAGAGACGATGTCTTAATGAAAGTTCCAGCGTGAACACGACCTCGTGAAGGCCGCAGAAATTCGCTGAATACGAGACGCACAGGGCCGGTCAATGTGGCGACTCTTGGGGGAATCCTATGTCCAGCAGTGTACGTCTTTCAGCCAAAATGAGGATGATGAAGTAAATCTTGAATATAAGTTTAGTGACAAATGAGTTGCTTTGAAAATGATGTCACGAAAGAATGCCGAATTGATTCGGACGTTTTATTGACCTGAATTATAAAGAATTCGGCGCGGATTAAAAAAAAGCGAATAGCTGAAAGATATTGTTTAGATTCTCTATAAATATCACAGTAGTCTAGCTGCACTAAAGTGTTGGATTTTATTTCAATCCAATGTAAAAACGAAAGACAAATAGCTTGCGACAGAGCATGCTTTAAGTTTTCTATTTTGTACGACATTCAGTTCTTATAATTTTCGTATGACGCATCATGGAGACGTTCCCACAGCTGAACTATACAACCACATGGAAATACCACTAATAGCTGATGTTTAAACAGGATTATGCCCTTTACCCAGCGGCATTAAAGCACAGATTAGCGTAAGTGTGATTCGTAAGGCGGTGTTAACTGTGTCGAAGTCTTAACATTCATGTCTCGGGGCACTCGCCTATACCTAATAACCATCAATGATCGGGCCGATTGTGAAAAATATCATTAAAAAACCATCAGCGCTTGATGATTTGAATGTTCCACAGATGATTCGTGCGGCCGGCCATCAACCACAATCGATTCTTTATTTTTTTTCTTAGTATTTTTATTAAATTATTGAGCTACGTCGTGACCGCTCGTTTATAGTTCGCGGTCTTAACGTTCGATTTTGCGCTACCGAAAATTATCTCCAGCGACGAAAAATAAACATTTCAGATCCAACTATAAAAAACATATCAAGCCTTAGATCGTGGGATTACTGTTCGAAGAAGTTGATGAGTCTATGGTAATGATCGAGCTAGAGGATCGATAGGTCACGCCCACTTATAGATGCAAGGGGAGGGGCGCAAATCGAATTAGTGAGCCCGATGCATCGATTAGCCTCGAACGTATCGGCAAAAAACACGATTAGCCCCGAAAATCATCGACAGCCGAAAAAAGGTAACAACCGTCGGTTAATGGCGGTTTTTGTTCGAAATTCGAAGATTTGAATTCGTAATTTCAACCGCAAGGCGTTCGAATCATTTGTCAGTGACAATTTTTTGGTTGCAATCGATTTTTAAATACAGGTTACAGTTTTTGTACGGGCCGCATTCGCGCCGCAAGATTCCACGTTTTTGGAGACTTGGAGCTTTCAGTTTTTGCCGATAATAAGATAATTGGAGTAAAAAGTTTCTAAAAATAAATTTCGGTCAGTTAGTGCTCATTTGCTTAAAGGAGAAGGAGGCAGCGTTCCTTTTTATTGCATAGTGCCTCCGTCCTTGCTGGCGTCACTATTCGACCCAGAACTGACGTAGGCATGGGAAAGCACGCGATTTTTTGCTCTAAACGGGACACGGGACAAATTCTTCGGGGCATCAAGGCTGTGGGAACCGATTGCATTCCGCTTGCGACTCGTAGGGAAATGCTCTTTTTACGATCCGAACCGATACGATCGGCCGATGAATCGAGTCGATTAATTACGGCGTCGAAATTCGAATGTTTGCGGTGACGTTCCTCGGCCAACACTAATTAACGGTCGGGACGAAAGCGATGTTTAATTTTTAAATTTAAAGTTATTTTGGAAACTGCGAACGTGTTTCGCCACCGTGAATAGTTTTTGCGTCCAAACGTTAATATTTCTACTAATGAGTTAGGTACGAAGCATTTATGATCAGCGATTGAGACAAAAACTAAATCAAATAAAGACAGCAATGCAAATTATCATAATGATGAAGAATTTTGATGATTAAACTAATGATTGTTCGTGCCAAAACTCAACGAAGCGTTAATACTTAGTCCTACCACATAGATCAACAAATTCTGGCTGTCAATGCAACTTTTTGCAACCTAAAGTATCATCAGACAATACAATCTAGACTATAGAAGGCTTTTTACAAGACCTCGCTGTCCTCAACATCCTTATTTTTTGCCACTCACGTCGCTAAACGATATAAAAACGATTGAATCGAAGCTCGCTCGACCTTATTCAATTATAGTGACAATAAAATGATGCGAAGCTATAGGCCGCCACGATTTTATTGATGTTAATTGTTAGTTTTATTAACAACCTCCTTTGAGTACCTGGCCGTCGCGCATCATCAAAAAAAAAAAAAGTTGAAGTTGCCGCGAAAAATGACAGTTGACATGAATGAATCTGTCGCCGGCCTCTTCGGTCTCTCGTTCAATGAAGATTGGTGGCTAATCTTGCATTTATGACTATTGGTTTTGATAGCGATTATACGAGTTTTATAGACTGCAAATGACGTCTTTGCGATTGAATAGTGATGTGATAGAAACTTTAATTGAAAATTTAATTGACTCGTGCACTTGATTACTTGTGGTATTATATTTGATTAGTGATGTAGAAAACGAGACTCGTTTTATTGTATAGTCAATCTGAATACCACATCTCGGTTATTATTAAAGGTGCAGAAGAAATTGCTGTTGTTAAACTGAAATACGCTCTATTGTGAATGGCTAAAGTTATTTTTTGGTTGTAACGTGTTTTTGCAAAAAGCTATGAACTTTACTTCCCAACTGCTCTACAAGTAATAAAAACGATTTAAAGAAATGCAGTTTTATGGTTATATTAATTACAGTTTTAATTAGAAATCTATTTACTTTCGCTATTTTATGATTTCTATAATGTGATTTTACGGAAACAGCAGCTTTGTTTATTGAAGTTTTTTTTTGCGATTAGATTTATTATAATTGCGGTCATAATTATTTTCAGTTAGTTAATATAGTGCAGTGTAAGTAATGATACTTACACTTGACTTCTTTTTATGAAAAAAGAAAGAGTTTTTAATGAACGATGATTAATTTTAAACACCCGTATTATGTTTGTATAAGGTCAGCTGACAATTTCGTCCCTCACTTTCAAACGCAGCTTATAATTCCTCCAAGTCCACACAAATCCATATTAATGAAGTCCGAAGTCCCGCAACATACACTGACATATTACAGAAACACGCGAACACAGCTTTAAAATGCATATTTATATGCAAAGTAGTAGAGAAACATCATAAAATTAACTACGAAATTAAAACAAAACGTCCTTGCAAAGTTCTAATCGATAAGTGCAATTCGAGGCACGGACTATGCAAATTTTGTATGTAAATATGCTTTTTAATCAATGTTAAGGCTTAGTGTACTAACAATACTATCGGAAGGCAGCATTCAAATGTGTTCAGTATCAGCGGGACGAATCGGTAGCCCGTTCCTTGAACGCGAATGAATATTTATTTCGCATAGCAGTTTATATGATACTATTGTTCGTAATTTGTCGTTTAATGTCGTATCGGAATCTAGAATAGGGATGCGGAATTGAACTTGTAATTGTTTTTATTGGTCTGGATTTGAAATGAGAATGCTATAGTTTTAAAGCTGCTTTGTTTAAAAAAAGAATATGATTGAAGTTTCGATCACGTTGAAATTTGGAACTTAATTGTCCTTTTTAGCTTTGAATTCAATTTCTTTCTTATTTAAGTTTTCCATTTAAAAATGAATTCTATTCACTGTCCATTGTTCCGAAGATAGACTGATACATATTTTAGAAGAACAATTCTCGCACCTACATAAGAAGCGTTCAAATTCAAGTCGCAATATCATTTCAACGACAAACAATGTCAAAAAATATCAAAATTTTGGGAAATTAGAGACGTTTTTGACAGTTTGTGACTGCGAAGCGAATGATCTTTAAAAAACAACGAGTATTGCTCCTCAAAAGGTACTATAGTCTCAATTGAAATCTTAAGAAACTGTCCAAAAACACAGACAGAATAAATAACTAATTACAAATCACATAATACCCAACCCAACAAATCATTTAGCATTCTTCAAGAAGCCATTTTGACCCTCCATCGCCGCCATTTTACATGTTAATTTAAACGTGTCTGCCATTCAGGATCGATGTTATTATTCAATATTACACACATTAGACGATAATGCGACGTGTAATAATTGAATGGCGTTTGACATAGCCAATGCCGTGTCACAGATCAGAACTCATTATCTATGATATTCACTTGAAGATTTATACGATGGTGATGTTTGGATTTCGAATTTATATTCGAATATTGAAAAATAGAATGTTAGGAATTAGGTACCGGTCTAGTAAATTGAATTGTTTGTGATTTGAAAATGGAATATAGGAAAATGTACTGTTGTTTAGTTTTGAGTTAACCGTAAATAAAAATAAATATTTTTAATCAAACAAATAACTAATCTAAATAAACGATACCAATGAGCATAAAATCTTTAAAATTCAGAACGAAAGAGCACATTTACATAACCCATAATTACTGACTATTACTGACTATTAATCTTTCAATATATACGTTTTATAGCGATTACTACTCATCAAGAAGTGTTTCCTTTGTGCCGTAACATCCTGTGACCTTACTATTGACGATATAGATCTGAATATCGCAATAGATCAGATATGCTTGGAAGTTAGAACGATTGTATTGTTTTGTTATAATTATTGTTGATTTGTTGCGGGTTTAGGGGTGGGTAAGATTTTTTTTTTTGTATTTATTCCTTTAGTTTTGTTTCTATGATTTGATGGGAATGTATGTACCAATGACCAATTGTACCAGAGAATGGTGTCTAATCACTATAATTTTTTGTTTAAAACGATTTACCATTTTGTAAATGCAATTGTAACTGCTGAAATGACAGTATGAGTTAGTCTTAAGGTAGATTGTAACAATTTTTCGTTTTCTGTACTGGAAGTTGTGGTCGCTAACGACAAAGCCTTTTTAAGTTTGGATGGTTTTGTACGCAATCACGTCAGAACGGCTGAACGGATCTTAACGCTAAACACAGAGGTAGATTATAGTCTGGAATAACACATCATTTTTATCCTGGGGGTATGTTCCCTTGTTATAATTAGGCGGGCGGCAGCAGTCAAATAAAAAAATCTTCTCTCATCTTTGAATCACACACGCTAGTTTCTTTTACAGAAAACAGGCATTCCATTCCAACATTACCAAAGAACCTTCGAGAATAGCCCACCTACAAGGTACACTAACCTCAATGTCCCCAGTTATTGCTAATTCGCCAATCACTATTAGCATACGAGACAATACAATAATCACGTCTCGAACAGTCTCGAACGATCTCGATGGCGACCCGCGGGTGTGCAGGTTAATTGTGTTTCTAATGTTCAACTATTAATTGATTTTGTTGCTGGGCTATTCTAGTTTAGGACGGAGAAAATTTGTATCTGAGTGGAAAACAGGAGTAACAATTTTCCATTTTAAGTGAACTTTACACCAGAGAAAGAGAACCTGTAGGTATCTGAGTGAAAAAACACAGTCATCATCATAACAGCCGGAAGACGTCCACTGCTGGACATAGGCCTCCCCCAAAGGGGGGGCTTTAAACTTAATCGCCACGCTTGGCAGGCGGGTTGTCGATCGCAGTGTTTGGTGTTGCGTTTTACAGAGAACGCTGCTGCCCATTCTCTGGTGAGTCCCTTAGTCGCCTCTTACGACACCCACGGGAAGTGATGGGATGGTATTATTCTTATACGGCACCGACCGACACCATACGGCACAAAAACACAGTACTTAGAGGCAATTTTCCTTTTTTTTTTACCTGACGAAAAGAGGTGGCTAGACTATTAGGACGAAAAGAATTAAGATTAGTTCGAAGAGACTTAGGAGAAGAATTCCTGGAAAGACTTGGGCGATGTTTTTTCCCAGCAGTGATACAGTAATGGCGAATAAAAAAACTTTAGTGAAAAAAGCGTAACGTATTTTATGCTGAATACGTTAAGTAATTTATTTAACCAAGCTATTAATTTATTTAATAATTGAAAATTTGATGACAGGGTTAAATAGTTATACAAAACTAGAATAGCCCCGCTACGTAGCCTAATAACTATCGGTATTCAATTGTTTCTAATAGTTGTTCGAACAATAGGGGCACGCAGACCCCCGTCGCACTTACAGGGTTAGGTGATTATGTTGGTAATTCGAAAAGGTGTCGTTTCGTTCAGTTGGTAGTGTGTGTGCTTTGATTGGTAGTTAGGTAACTATTGCTTGAATGACGCACTATTTTCTTACGTAGATGCTATGATCATTTATTTCTGAGTATTTTTTTTTATTCGAGATGGGTTTGCTCTTGACTCTAGTCTAGGTTAGAAATGACAGAGACAAAGTCTACGATGGAGCGAGCTTACCCAGAAGGAGCCTGTTCACTCTGACTTTAAAGAGATGAGGGTTGTAAGGAGTATATTGTGCCAGCAGCGCTTGCGTGAAAGTCAGAAATTATACTAAGGGAACATACTCTAGGGATAGAAGTATCCTTTTTCCTTATCCAGGACGTGGTCTGCCCGTGGGCTAGTGCCAGATATCCATCCAAATCTGTTAAGACTTGAAAAGGTAAGAGACATACATAGAGAAGGACAGACCGAAAGAGTTACTTTCGCATTTAAAGTATTAAAAGTATGGATAGGTAAGGATTGGGCAAGTTCTTAGTTCATCTTACCTGTTGCCAGAACTGCGCGAGTAGATATATTCTCTCTTTCTTGAAGAGCCAGTCCATCGAGTGCATAGCTTGCACCTCCGCCTCCGGTGCGGCGGGCAGGCTCGCGGCGCCCGTGGGGTGCATCCGTCCTGGTCTCAGGCCCGGCTCATACTGACCCCGTCAACCTCGCTCCACGCGTGCCAACATCAACACCAACCGATCACCACCGAACATTCTATTTTCAAAAATGACAGTTCTTGACTCAACACTATCGATTGTTCTTTCCTTTGCCTCGCGTGTCAATTCTTTTTTCTTTCTTTTTTCTTGTTCAGCCTGAAACAGAAAAAAGGCGATTGAAAGGGGGAAGGTTTAAGGTTTACATCGATTCTATTGTCTGTAGACAATCGGCCACTCGGTTTTCGTGTCGAAACTAATTTGCTTGCGAAGTTTGATCAAAGCGATAGCTTACGAAAAAGTAAATTGACAGGTTCGTGGATCGAAAAGAACAATCGGGTGGTAGACGATTGTGGAATACAAAGGAAAAGGTATGAAAAATGGGAGCGGGTTTGTCAATGACGTAAGTCGTTAGTATTGGTCAAAGGACAAAGATTACTGGCGAGTTTCGACGATAATTATAGCCTGTATTAACTGTTTGCTATTCTACTTAAGTTGTAATTTGTCGAACAGGAAAATAGGTTAAAGTGTGTGGGCGTGTGTCGAGCAACTTGTCGCTATCTTTATGAAACTTTAACCAAGCTGAACATGTTACTACTATAGTCGGAGTTCTGAAAAAAAATTCCGTGTTGACACTGTCGCTCATAAAAAAAGCACAACTGTCATAAACATACACATTCGAAAATGGTACACGACATTCGAATATTGAATATCTACAAGTCATTCTAGAAACGCATTCCAAAGTCGTTATTTTAGCGGGAAAACGGTTTTTACCTCCTTACACGAAGTCGTTTGTTTCTTTATTTAGTTCATGTTATAGTAAATACTAAATAGTATAATAAAACATGTAAAAACTTATCGCCACCCAAACAAAGAGCCGTAAACTGCTACCTGTGAATTTGTGAGGCCGGCCCAATGCATAGACTGTGGCGAAATGTAGAAGCTTTTTACTGGGAGGGAACTGAGAGTTTGTTATAGAGAATTTGAATCAAGTTTTTTTTTTATTATTGTGTCCAAATTTTTTTTTTAATTTCTTGCGCATTGTGTAGTTGCTTGATAAGAGATATTTTCTTATTGTATAGTGTTCTGATATAATTATGGTGTATTTTTCTTAATTCTATAAACTCATAGCAGTGGATTTATTCTCAGACAAAAAACATTAAAGTGGAAATAAACAGTATTTTTGTACTCATATTTATATTGATATTTAATTACTCTATTTCTCTGTGTTTAAAAACTTTTTTGTTTGTTTTGTGTAATTTTTTTTCCCGCCACCATCTCCCAAGTTGCACAGCTCTCCGCAAGTCGGCCGCTAGGGTTGGTACTTTGAATTACTGCCATGTCAATCAATAAACATGATAAGTGCGGGACTTTCGTGCTAGCCGATATGCAAACAGGATTACACGCCGCACGAACGCTACACGCGTTGAATCGATTAGTCGATTGTACGAATCGATTGCTGATGGTAATTAGAAACTAAATGTGACAGTATAGGCTGTGTGGTTAGATGTCTGCGCCTGAGGAAAGCAGAGACAGTTATGTCAGTGATGTCTTGTCTATGGAGTTGGTTTGTAGAGTGAGGTAAGGTCAATTCGCATGGAGTATGGACTTTTAATTAAATAAAGAATGTAGTAGTAAGTTGTAGAGTATTGCTGGTAGAAAACTCAACTTTAAGGTAAGCTCGCCTTTGCACATTAATTTTACTATCACTGTACTTACTATAAGTTGTTTTTGAGTAAAATAAATAATTAAAAGTAAGAGTTAGATAATTATCGAGTTGTCAAAAGCTGTTTTTTCAATTGTAAATTATATTTAATTAAATATTTTTTACTAGTTTTTAAAAGAAAAATACTGAGCACCAAACAAAATAATCTTAAAAATTAAATGATTTCCCTATTTTAAAGTGAGTCACCGACTCTGACAAAATATATAGCGGTAACCATCCACTTTGCAGCAGTTCATATTAGTTAATATTCATTAGCGGGGGAGGTCAGATGTACTGATAAGCTGCAGTCGTTATTAGTAACGCTTTACCCCACGTTCACTTAAGCTTGTGTTACATATTACACAAAACAAATTAATATTAACTGGCTTATAACAACAAAAAAGTAGAAAACTTTTCTCTTCTTTTTTTTTCTAAAAATAATTTTGACAGCAACTGTCATTGACATGATTTTGACAGTCAAATGTCACTCAAAACGACACTGACACTTTTTTATTCTAAATGTTAATATATGGAATATGTTATTTTTAATTGGCAGTAAAAAAAGAAGAGTCGACACTGTAATTTTTCCTAGAAGCTATTATAAAAACGGAAGCAAGCATCGAATTCTACTGCCATCTTAATAAAAAACGAAATTGGCCCTTTGAATTCATTAAGAAAGCTAACAAAAAAATTGAAACCTCAATTTAAAATCGAACGTCAACATTCGTTGTTTGCGTTTTGACAGCTGAACTTTTTTTTGCTGGAATCTAGAGGCAAAGGTATAAGGATTACTTTGTTAGAATTTTTGATTACTCGATAGATATTGGTAACTTGGTTAAGTTTGTCATCGATAGTAATCTCTGGTCGCGTGTTGGTCGCTCGTTCGCTTCGTCCCCTACTACAATGGCTTCTAACAACTTTATTTTTCGACAAAATCTTAAAATATGTCTACGTTGGAATATAATATAAATTAACTGTGAATTAGAATTGTAAATTATTTTGTCGTGTGGCTAAGTGGTTTGTGTCGTGTACTTGTTCGTTCAAAATTGGCGGGTAATTGAAAACTGTTGAAGGAATCGTAGACTAGTGATGCGGCTAGGTATAGTTTACGGTTTGTGATCTATTTAATTTTTATTTACACAAATGTATGCCATAGAAAAAACAAAAAAATGCCAGTGTTTGGTACATGCATACCAGCTTGCTTTTGGATTTGAAAATTAAGTGTTTTTCAAAGGGTATTCCTACTCATCGCATTTTTTAAATTTTACGATCACCAGGAAACACGGAAAGTGAACTGTCTCAATGATAAACCACTAACATAAAAGATTTTAATATCTATTAAAGAAATCGCTCCTATAATACTTTCTTCCTTCATACCGAACCTTAGGCGCATCATTATAATGATTTAGTAAACCATTAAAAACTATTTTACGACTATCCAAAGACTACTCAACAAAAACGAACGAAAACATGGCCGCAAACATTTTTATCACTGTTGTAAATAAAAAATACCCTCAAATTCTAAAATACATCGGAGAAATCTAATACAATGGATACAAATCATTTCTGTAAACACCTTAACGACCTCTATGTTTTTCTTGCTAAGGTGTATTTTCGTGTGTTTTTCAGTTTTTGGGAGGTAAATAAAGTTTTGGCGCGCGAACAGTCGATAGTGAACCTTGCCATAGTAAAATCTATCGTGCATCGAAATCACTGTGTTCGTGACGGAAAAGTTTGCTAGTACCATTCAATCGATGCCTTTTAGTTCGGCGTTTTTTCACTAACTTTCTAACCTAATTATTTATTCACATGCAATGGTTTAGAAAAAAAGGAGGGTTAAATTCCAGTAGCTTTTTGTATCCTGTTCCATGGTGTTATTGTAGAAGTTTGTGATTATTTGTGAAAAATTAATCAGTTATTTGGCTTTCAAACTTCAAAGAGATCAATCAGGTAAAAAAAAAGTTCGAAGAGTCGCTGAAATGTAATCGAAATGAGGAGTTCATAATACGGTTGTCATTTCATAAAAAGCTAGACCAACAATCAAATCCAGCGAAATGACTTCGAATTTCAGAAAGAATCAATTCCCAGCTCTCCGAACGTTCCATTTCTAAATACCTTCCCCTTCCGTTTCCTTTTGTTCATATCGACACCGAACTTTGTACCAGATATTAGTCATGTTCGGCCATTTTGTTTTTTTATGTTCTTTTTCTAAAAATCTGTTGCGGTCTTCGCTTGTGCTCTTTGAACTACGCTCGACGTTCTGAAATTCGATTATTTCATTTCTGTTCTTTGATTGATGCGTTTTGTTTTCTCTTTTTCGAACGGAGCGGTTTTTCGAACGTGTGCTAAGTGCCCTTTTGTCGTATTGGTTTAAAACGAGTGTTCTTTTATTGAATGGAGTTATGTTTTTTTAGGATTTGTGTTCGATTCGGTGCAGTGAGCTGTGTGCCGTAGTTTTTAGTGAAGAGAACGTGCTGGCACAGTGATACCAACATTGTGAACTCAGTCTCATGTTAGACACTTAATGACATCTTCGTGTTTATAGTCGCTCAAACCTTCCTTAACTTCATAATATTAATCTATAAGCTCATTAAAATATTAATTTACGTCTTTTATAAATAGACTTAAAACGGCGCCCTAACACTATAAAAGTACAAAAAATATATTTTGAACCAATTACTTGACCGTACGACAAATAACGGTTATCACTCCAATAAACATTAATTCTACGAAATGATCAATTTCAATTTCACTTGCGATAAGGTACATCACTTTTTAACGTCCCCCTATCACGATAGTGACGCGCCATTCGATTATTAAATGGTTTATTATCGATACAGTTGTATCGAGTCGCGTGCCTGTTTATCACTGGCAGGTGCGATGGTCAATTTCTTTTTTTTTTGATCGCCATTATGTTATTGTCATAGTTTACTTTATTAAAATTGTATAATAGTATAAATATTGTGTGTCACTTGGAAAGGTCCGGCGTGTGATCGTAATATGTCGAACGTTTTGATGTTACGGTTGGTTTTTATAGGTCAAAAGGAGTTGTAAGTAATGTCGAGGCGTGTTCTAACAATTTAAAGGGGTTATTTATTATTTGCAGCAACGTTGACAATGTTACAAACGTTTTCTTTGATATTTAGAGCCTAAAAAAAAATTATAGAAGTTGATGCAGACCGAACCACTGTCAATATTTTTATGACATTTATTGTCTTATTCGTTTTCGTCGTCGCGCATTTCTTAGTAACTAAAATTATAAAAATCAAGGTCATACAGGAGAACGTTGCAGACAATACAGACGACATGCACTAATAAGTGTAATCCATCGGAATTAATAATTAGCCACAATTACTGAGGCTTGTTGAATGGACGAGAAAAAAATAGCATTGTCATGAATGAGTCAAGTATAAAAAGTGTATCGTTCAGTTATCAAGTGGCTCGTTAAAAGATATAGGAAATAGTTTTTATTATTAGGTACTTTTGAACTTTCAGTTTATTTTACGTATAGAACAGTTTTGAATTTGACCCAAATGAATTCGTCTGTTTGAGTCATTAAAGTGTCTAATCGTGAACGACGATCATTATAAAAAAAAACTCTGTTAAATTTGGTAAACTGCAAAACATTATTTTCATATAAAGAAGGGAGCATAAGAACCCAAGTAACTAGTAACTCACAAGGAATTATTGGTACTATTATCAGGAGTCTAGAACCCTGTAATTTACCTCAAAACTATAAATATAAAATGTATAGTTAGTGTAATATGTCTATGTAGCAAGAAGCTGTCATCAAGTTACATTAATTACAAAAAGTATCGCGTATTTGAACAGGTAATTAATTAAATATGAGTAATGTTCAGTGCATTATTGCATTTCCAATGGCTGTTTATGAACACATTTGTATGCAAAACGACTACTAGTAGGCGAGAGTGTTAAAATTTAATATGGCCGCGGCTGGATCGCAACTATAGAATTTTTACTTTCTATAACTTAAAGTTCTGCATCCAAAAAGCATTAGTTTCAAGCTTAAAACTTAGTAGACAATGCTAAAATCTACATAGTGGCAACAATTTATTGGTTTGCAAAACTTCTGCTTTGCAAATCTATTTTGTGTAATAAATCCTTCAAGTCGACATTGAAGCATGTCAAACTGTGGTTGAAACATTGCAGTCTACTGCTTAACATAATTCATTCGAGATATCTATTATAGGAGCTAGAAATTAAACAAAGAACTTTGCAGAAAAACTAATCAAGAACATTTTTATGTCATACCACCAAACCATATCACAAAAAACAGCAAAAAAAGTTTATTTTTGTTTTTTCTTTTAAATATTTTTATCCGATTTACAATGCCACTTGTCTTCGCGACTGCACAAATAAGCTTCACACGCGAGTCGCGAGCGACTATCGCATTACTTATACCGTCGCTCAAACGTTCATGGTGATCGATTGAGCGTTACCTAAGCTAAGCGATGGAAACTATGACCCACGGAATTAGGGCTCGAGACATTTATTTCTTCGTTCATCAAAGTACTGTCTTTTCGTAGAGTACTTTAATATCCTTCCAGCTCCTACACCTGCACCATTCAAGACCTTATGAATGCCACTGATACCGTTATAAATGTGGCCACTTACTGGGAACCAAATGTTTAAGGGTTACCATCGAATCGAAATCACTGTTCGATACTAAACTTTTCCCTTCACTAAGCTTTATGAATTGATAGATGTCAGAATAGACAGGGTGATAAAACTGCGATATTTAGTTTAGCCAATAAAAAAAAAAATTGTTATGCCACTTAACTTTTACATTGCTAGCAACACTGCCCATTTTGAGTGCCACAGTGTTGCCCCACAAAATAAATTACACTTCCCTGAAATTAACAAAAAAGTAAAATAATTATAATACTAAATATACACTGGGGCATAGTTATTGGTTAATTTAAAATTCATTTGGGATTTAACGTGGTGTGAGTTGACATAATAGTGTGCTTAAAAACTCAATCGAAGGGGAAGATGGCTATAAAAAATTAGTTTATGACTAAAACAAAATATGTTCATGTGTTAATGAACTTTCAATGAGGGAAGGATGAGAAAAAATGGAAGAGGGCGTCTTAAGTAATACTTAGTATGATTTAGCGTGTGATTGACGAAGAGTTGAAAATAGATGATCTTACTGAGCACGAATATTTTTGACGTCTGGTAACGTAACGTAAAATTTTGCTACAACTTAAATTCTCGTTTCATGCATAATATTTAATTGAATTGGATACTATATTCATATTTTTGAATGATACAAATTGTGTATGTCGCATAAAATTAAACTAAAATACTATGGGGTTGTAGTTTTTTCATACTCAAAATTCATTTACGTTAACGATACTATACGTCAGAATATTTGTGCCCTCTGTTATAGACTGAGGTTTGCCGATGTCTAATAGCGGTTTATTAGGTAAATTAATTGAAGACCCAGTACAAGTGAAGTTTTTCGGCTAACTCAGAGTACATGTGATAATAACATAGTTAGGATAGACAGAAGACACCGAATATGACTAAGAATTTGCTGGTAGATAAATTGTATGCCTTGAACAGACTTACACCCAGTTTGCAGTTTGCCTTTGTATTTGTTTGTTGGTCTACGCTATCCGATTCCTGAGAAAAGCCATATTTCCAGTCCTTCCATTCATTTCATAGAAACCAGGATTTAACATGACTATAAAATAATTCAATAACACTTACCCAAGTGTCACAAATGTTTTAAATTTTCTATTAACAGTGATACAAGTACCTTAAGTCAAAGTAGACCAGATCGATTTCTTCCCAATTGTTGGGCACAATACATGATTGACTAAGATAATAGTATGTTCAATTATCTATACACGCACCCACATAACAACACGCTATCTCCTGTAGATGAGGAGGCAAAAAATGACATCCGAATGTGTAACTTTGTACTACTGTTTTTTGTTACACTGCTTTGTAGGGTGACTGTGAAGTCTGTAGCATCAGTATTGTAGAAAAGGATATATTAATATGCGTGTAGTTCATATGGATTCTTTACCTACGCCTTGAAAAACTTGGGTAATACCTTCCTTTTTTTAAATTATGTGTTGAGATAGATCTTGATCTCGATCAAGCCTTCTGAAAAGCATTGGATAAGGTCGACGACGGTACGAACGAGCCAGAAGATGCCATGTTTACACTTGCTTTGAAGGCATTTTATATCTTGTCTTTAGTCAACATCTACACAATTCTGAGGTATCTCCTCTGCTCTTAAAAGACTAGAACACTTGTAATGGTATGACCATTTAAGAACATTCGTAGCCCAGTGATTGGTCGTTCCTTGTTTAGCCCTGATGGTCTCCTGATAACCAGAACTTGACCAAGCGTAATCAACTTTCACTCAACAATATTAATGCTAAATATATTTCTTATGCAAATTGTAATTTATAACAAACTATTCACTTAAGCACTAATTGGTTATTTGCATATTAACCTGTATAAGGTCGTAAGGGCAAGTAAGCTTCGCTGGAAAGTCTGTGGTCACATTACAATATTTACAGGAAAACTAGTTACAAAACGAATTAATAAATCGACTTGGCCTATCGCAGGACACAAAAGTAAAGAACTTGATTGAAAACGACCTTTAACGAATATGAGTTTCAGTTTTTTCATAGATAATAGTCTACTGGTTGACCACTATCTCACCTGTTGGTAAGCAATGATGTAGTTGACGATGAAGCACGCTTGCCTGGAAATAACATTAACCACTTTAGACTTAAAGAAATCTATATTAAAGATTCATATCAGGAAACACAAATCTCAAGGAATTCCACTCCTTAACGGCAAGCACACCTTTAGTTACTATTCTTTCAAAAAAATGTTCTTCTATACCAATGAAACTGTTTTAAGAAAAAATCGTATAGACACCACTCAATAAACTCACAAATCTTCTTAAGGAACAGTCCCACTATCTCCCATGTTGTGTCCACCCCATAGATCCGAGGCACTATGTCATTACACCCTCGCGTGGGACGTATATTTCGGGAAAGCTGTCGATTTCGTGTATTACGGCTACATCAATAGCTCGGGAGAGGATATTGATGGTGCAAGTCTTTTAAACCATATTGAGTCCATGATTGATGTTAATGGGAGGATGATGCCTTTCTGGGAAAGAGAAGACAGGGAATTACTGAATCTAATGCTTCTATAGCAGGAGTTTTTACAAGAACTATGTAGTGGTTGCGTCAGTAATTAATTTGTAGTATCATTAAGACCTATGTTTTGGAATCAATTATATAAATTAGGAACCAAACAATCAAGACCAACTGGAAATCAACGCTGGATGTCTGACTCCCAGAAAATGCTGAGTCCGTACGAGCATACAAAGCGCAATTTTGTCCATAATGTTTTCTTCTGTTGCTTTCTTTAACAATGTGACTGTAGCTGTTGTAACCGTACCGAGAAAAAATCTATTCAAGGAGATTAATGATAATGACCACCAAAGATAATCCAATTCAGAATTGCTTATCAGTCAAAAAATCAAATTTCACTCACATAATCAACGCAGATAGTCTTCATAACTCCAACGACATTAATATCGACAATGCTGGCGAGTGGCGCGACACTGATAAAGTGACTGAACATACATCCATACATACAAACACACAGACAGACACACAAGATGATAGTACATGATGTAATGAAGAGCAGGTGACTGAAGTGGATATATTTAGGCCTGATTTAGGGATGTGCTGTTTAATAGATGAGGTTGTTGCTGAACCAATTTATGATTCGATTGCTGTGGTTCAAAGAGATTCTTCGAAGGTGTTTGATTGGTTTTCTGTTTTGGTTTCTCGTGTTCAGATTTGGATATTTTTCTTAGCTCTGTCTCGTGTGTTAGGCAAAGAAAGAGAGAGCCTTATACCATTTTTCAGGTTCTAGGTTACCATACTTCAATGTTTTTGCCTACAATGAAGATATTAAGATGAAGATTTCAAAACGTGACTAACTCAAACTGAAAAATTGAAATGTTTTCACTGGACAATTGTTAACTGTGCTGCAACCATTAAAAACGCTTTCAACAGCTGAAAAAACGATACAGTGACCCACTGAGCATATTTGAACCAGAACAGAATTAGAAACAGACGCAGTCAGATCTTTGTCATCATTATATTGTGTTACTCTCTTCATCTACCCATCAATATCTTTAATGTCCATCATATTCATATTTAATATCTCTGTATGACATTTTGTCATCTGGCAAGGGTTCAAAACTATTGGATATTGGCAGGTCACTGAGAATTGCACAACCATTATTATGACTAACTTGTATAGTTAGATCAGAACGGCGAGTTATTTTAACCGTGGCTACATTGTTGCTGTCAAAAGGCGTGGTTAAATAATTGGGTTATTTTTGACGGTGATTTATTGGTAGTGTCTAAGATATTGATTTAGATTTTATTACTTTATCTATCGTGGGAGTGTTGACTGTTGTTTTAGGGACGATTGAATTATTGATGACATCTACGACTGGCAAATGGGCAGTCTATTACTCACACATTCATAATGGATTAGCGTCTATATCATCAGCGTTTATAGCATCGTCGTTGTATCTGCTAATAAGAAAAAAACTGCGAATACCTAACCGTCCGACTCGTCGAAAAGAGAGTATTGTGGACGTTCCGATTAGGGCTTCTGGAACGTCCCGGGATCGATGTGAATAAAAAAGACTTTAAGCGATTTAAGAGATCATTATATTGAGCAGGTGCTCTCAAGAAAAACTTTTACAGAACTGTCATAAAAACAAATCAATTATTTTATGTCAATATTTAAACCTATTCTAAATTCCTAATTCTTCTAAAGCTTTTTTATTATTAAATTGACGGAGGTTCCCGGAGGGTGAGCCATCCAAGGAGGTTGTATCACAGTATCTATAGAACAAGTAAGATTACTCATTAAATAGATCAGTACCCCTATTCAGTAAGAACATTTTCGTGTCTCGACAGCGGAATCCGAGGCGATTATCAAATTCGTATAAACATAAGACCTTTATGTTGTGTGTAATAAAGCGCACTTTGTGACCTTTGTCACTCAGGTGAAGCTCGATATCGAAGTAGTTATTTACAGAATAGACTAGCTGAACTTCAAATAGGACCAAAACGCAAAACACAGAAATATCCCGTCCAAAACTTCGGACACAGCAAATTGATCGCGTACAGACATTGTGGTGTAAAAATTGTCGCCCAAACTTCATCACGGTCGTTTCGGAGTCCGTCCAAAGCTGATGTTACTCCAATCCTTTATTTGTACAAAGCTCAACTAACCAATTTTATTACCATCGAAGCTTCGAGCATATGGCGAAATCGGTGCCTCCGATGGCTGAAAAAAAAGAAAAATTTGTTCTCTGACCCTCTTTGTCGTATAGCGTGGTCCCTCTCATCCTCCACATGTGTTTCCAGTCTGGGATCAATGAATATTGTCCTTTTTCGAATAGTTTTATTAACGGGTTGATACTGAGAAGTTATTGGTGTGATTATTATTTGTTTATCTTGAGTTTGTTTGATATTGTTATAAAGATTTGGGTCGGCTCCGGTCTTTAGATTGATTTCAAGACAATGTATGAAGTCAACGATTTTTTTTTATCAGCTACTGTAAAAAAGGTGAAAAAGATACTTTCATTTATTTTTACTATTGATTGGCACGCGTTTGACCACTGTCTCACCTGATGGTAAGCGATGATGTGGTCGAAGATGGAGCACGCTTGCCTAGAAGTAACCTATTCACTCTTGACTTAAAGACTCCCAGGTTGTAGCTATCACTAAATTCTTGAAGACTATTCAAAATGACAGAAACCGATATAGGCCATTCTTTATAGTCTCGGTCTACTTTTGATGTAGTACACCGACAATGAGTTCTTACAAGCTGATAATAATCATCACAAGCAATAATCGGTAGACCAAACCATAAACATGCTATCTTTAAGAAGAGACAAACCTTTTGCCCCTCTTTCATTCCACCTTTACCATTCCACGGCTGGGCATAGACCTTGCCTAATTTGCAGTGACAATTGTCAAAAAGTCCAAAATATAATGGGCATGACTTGCGCTACCGAAAAGCCACGTGGTCAATCCGAAACATTTTAACTTTAACATTCATTTTAAGCCGGTGCCGTAAGGTTCCGTAAAAGAATAATACCATCCCATCACTTCCCGTGGGTATCGTAAGAGGCGACTAAGGGACTCACCAGAGAATGGGCAGCAGCGTTCTCTGTAAAACGCAACAACATACACTGCGATCGCCAACCCGCCTGCCAAGCGTGGCGATTATGGCAAACTCCCCCCTTCTGGGGGAGGCCCATGTCCAGCAGTGGACGTCTTTCGGCTGATATGATGATGATGATGATGGTTCATTTTCTATGAATGTCAGAAACTTTATTCTTATTGACTGATAATCCCTCGTTTGTCCACTATCACCTGATGGTAAGCGATGATATGGTCGAAGATGGAGCACGCCTGCCTAGAAGCAAACAATTCACCATTGACTTAAATACCGCATACCTTTTGTCCTCCCAAATCCTTGCATCCTCATCTCATTGACTAAAACCGTTGGATTGTATCGTATCGTATGTTTGGAGACGAGCGGTAGTCATTCATGGGACGGTTACGGTAATAATACACCATTAATTGATCCATGTGCCCCGTGACTGCGTTTGTTAGTGATATGCTACACCGCGTGGTGTAAGGCAGAGACGGGAGCGAGAGCGGGTCAATATGTTGACAGTTTATCCTTTTTATCTACTGACAAATGTAAGATTCATTCATTATTATGTTAAGGATATTGGTATGAGCTTTTTGAATGAATTATACTCATAAAATAATAGAGTACTGTTGGTAGTGATTGGGTCATAGAATGGTTCTTCCACATGCTTGCAAATAGCGTATCAGAAGCTATGATTCGTTCTTGTTCTAGGATTGCACTTGTTTTAGGTACCGAAAATATTACCAACTAATAGGTAGATACATAAGCAGTGAATGACGTAACTTTGCTTTGAATAAACTAACGATTTTATCGTTTTTATTTGACCTTGAGAAAATAAAGCTTAAGTATAGATACATCGCTTAAATTTGTTAAACCGCTACCGCTTTTATCCTTTTACCTACCAATATATTTTCAAATCGCTTCCTCTCATACCGTACACCAAATTTACTTCCTCAAATAAAACACCCAATCGATAGCCCACCTTACCACAAAACAATAAAGCTCAAATTCCCCTGTCACAGCCGTGAGAAAATATGTCAATACATCAACTTGATAAGAAGCTGATGAGTGGCGAAATCTGATACTAAAGAGTTTTTAATTCGTAAACATTTTAATTTCCTTAAGACTAGCTTGTTATTTTTATGTAACTGTTATTGATACTTTGTTTTTACTAGAATAATTCCAATAATTGAGAATTTGCAATAACGATTTGTTTACTTGGCTATGTTTTTTACGGTTTTGTGCTTAGATATTCAATAAAATTTACTGTGTTTTTTAGTTGTATAAAACATCACCCTGTAGATGTTTTATTTTAAGATTTGCAAGACAAATTCGTTTTCTTAAGAAAACTTGCCAAGTGCGAGTCGGACTCGCGTGCAAAGGGTTCCTAACGAATTTCTTTTTTTTAACATGTTAAAAAAAAAGAAATTCTTAGCACTATAGAATTCTTAAAGATTTTTCTGTAATCTATAGGTAAAGATCTATTATCTCCATTTTTTTCAAAATTTTATGCTCAGTAGTTTCGGAGATAAGGGAGGAATGGTAATTTTTCGTCTAATTTCTTGAATAACTTCAAAACCATTTATTTTAAAATTATGAAAAAAATATAAATAAAACCCCCACACTAAGCCCTTTGGTTTTGTTTTCGTTTTCACACGACATTGTTAATTTTTTTTTTCTAGTTTTACTCTTAAAAGTGACCCCCATACTAAAAATTTAATAATTTACGTAACGCTTCCGTGTTTTGGTCACAGAATTACATATGTATACCATATTTCAACAGAATCGGTCCAGTGGATCCGGAGAAAACTGGCTGTGACAGACGGACAGACAGACAGACACCCGAGTGATCCTATAAGGGTTCCGATTTTTGTTCGGAACCCTAAAAATCATCACAATTTTGATAGAGCTGTAGGTATATAAGCTAACAGAAGATACGAGTATTTATACAATAGTACCTAAAAAGAAGATAAGAACTGAGATAACAGTGAAAACTAATCGAGAGATGTCTCGAAGAATAAAATATATTGCGCCGGCAACAAACGAGTAAGAATGTGGCCAAAACAAAAATGAGTTTTTTCAGGTAGGTAGGTACGTTAAAACTTCAGAAACTTCAAAACTTGGTGGAACGCAGAGCTAAGAGGCTCATCGGTGACGTAAAACTGGTGGATGCCAAGCTACATAGCTTGGCTCATCGCCGTAAGGTTGCCTGCTTGTCGGTCTTCTACAGATTGTACTTCGGTGAGTGTGCCCAAGAACTCCACGACCTGATCCCACCGGCCCCCTTATACCTTCGGACATCCAGACGCACAGCATCTTACCATCCCTACCTTGTTGCTATTCCACCAATTCGCACTAAGCGTTTCCAAACGTCTTTTATAATGCGCACAGCAAAGGAGTGGAACTCTCTGCCTGCGTCTGTGTTTCAAAACGCTTGCAACCCTAATCTCTTCAAAGTTGAGAGTGCACAGGCTCCTTCTGGGTAAGCTCGCTCCATCGTAGACTTTGTCTCTGTCATCTCTGACCTAGACTAGAGTCAAGAGCAAACCCATCACAAATAAAAAAAAAAACTTCTTAAATATAATTCCTTAAAATAAAGCTAGAATATTGAGTATAACATGATTCCCAATTTTACTAATTTTCAAGCAACATTCGCATCTCAGTTGCAATATGTCAAAAATGTATGAACATCTGTCAAAATAGTAAAATTCGCCCTCAGTTAGTACAAAGCTAATGCCATTTCAACAGCTCGTTCTCTCAACACTACACCAACATATTTTATTATAAAAATAACTTCACGACAATAACCGATTAACCAGGTCAATAAAAATGTCGATCTCGTCTTTCTTCCCACAGACGTCCTGTGTTAGATCTATAGATCTCTTGTATTTATTGATCTGCGCGAGAGTCGAGTTCGTGGCTCGGTTTACCGTCCTGCAGATAAACTTAAAGTAAACAATATCGGACGCTGGATCACATACAGGACGTTGTAATAAAAAATTGCGCAAGAAGATTTTTTTCTGTAACAACTGTTCTTATTTTGTGTTAAAATTAAAAACTGTGTGTTTATATTCTTAAATTAATATTTTAAATGTAAATTTAAATACTTTGGTTTGATTATTTTTTTCAATGCCCGGATCAATATAAAAACGATGTTAAATTAAATGACTATTTAATAAAATATTTACTTAAATAAATGCGTATCGGAATCCGCAGTAATTGCGTATCTCCGTATCTATCTACTAATAAACGTATTTGATTGCGCATTTACGTTCAAACCCGACTGAAACATTCCAATATTTGTTTATTTACACGATTTCGTATTTCTTGGGGATAATTTTGATAGTTTTATTACTTGAAATTCCTGTTTAACGTGTGTGTGTATTTAAGTAATTGACGGGAGATATTTTCGTGGCCATTTTGATGGCCGATCCATTTTATTTTGGTAACAACATTAGAAAGTTTCATTCAGATTAACTGTGAAGTTTTTATTTTAGTTGTTATGTTGTTTGAAGTAGTTGATACAGAGCATGCATTATATTTTGACACGTTATGAAACAAGGAACTAATTATAAATGTAATAATTTTGACGTATTTTTACTATTTGTCTACTTTTAGCAGCGTACTTACCAAAATACGGTTGTTATAAAATTGTACTGTATTAGAGTTATAAAATGAATAGCAATTCTAAAGGTGAATAAATCTTCTAATAATACTAGTTATATTAATTAATAGTGAAGAACTAATCCATTTTCTTCCCAGAATAAATGACTCGTAACACCCTCTGTCTCATTACTTATAATCTATCCTCATTACTCAATTAATTTCAACTATTAGAGTTGAAATTAATTGAGTAACATTGCATGAATATATAACTTTCATTATGATTAAATAAAAATTACATGACAAAACCTTCCCTTATTGTTTATAACTCAATTATTTATGTTCTAAAATCAAGGCAATTTATTACTGTGTAGAAAAATAACCATCGCCTATCAATATCCTTGCTTATAAACACTAGTGCGGTAATGAACATACAAAAATCGTTCACACCCTGTATAACACTAATAATGACGTCAGTAATCGAACGATATGGGAGCACCTCGGTAGACCGCGTCCCACGCCGTGTACCGAGTACCCGTTATTTGCTATCTGTACCTATGATCAGCAAATAACCAGTACGTAGAACTTATTTGATTGGCGTTTGAAAATATATTGATGTGTTGCCTTTGTTTCAAACAATGAGATCCAGTGATCAGTGGGATATATTGTACAGGTACTGTACCTGGATGAAATTCGATGGATTGTGTTTTCAGTGTCCAGTAAAACGAATTTAAGTGAGACACCTGCTTGATAAATTCTATAGATATACAAAAGAAAAGAAGACATTCAGGTAATATTTTAAACTATTCTTTTTAGGATTCCGTACCCAAACGGTAACCAATGGAACCCTATTACTAAGCCTCCGCTGTCCGTCCGTCTGTCTGTCAGCGGGCTGTATCTCAAGAACCGTTTTAGGTAGACAGTTGAAATTTTCACAGATTATGTATTTCTATTGCCGCTATAACAGCAAATAATAAAAATTAAGGTTTATGGATCGGAACTCTTCGTGTGCGAGCCAGACTCGCACTTAGCCGGTTTTTTTAAAGTTATGCTAGGCACATATTTATCTATCGTTTTGTTAGATGGGAAATCATCAAATTACTCCTGGGTGAAGCGAAAGGGAGTATGAGACTCTGAGTACAACCCATCCGTGTTCCTCCTAATACCGTTTGCGTTCCAGGGCCGCGGTGACTCTTTCGAACAATTCCGCAACACTGACAGATATTTATCTACCTGGATCTTGTAACTCGTATAGGGAGCATGCGGAAACTATAGGTGGCAGCACAGAAATGTCACTGTCAAGTATGTTTCAAGTATAAAATTCGAAATAGCCACGCTAGATGACACAGTCTACTTCGCGCGTGTTCCTCTAATCTGAGCGTGCAGGAACCATAGGTGGCAGCACAGAAGCGTCAATGTCAAGTATTCTGACCCTTAAAGTTTCGAATATGCGACACTAGATGGCATAGTCAACGCCGTGCACGGTCCCTATATACCACTAAATCTGTTGTATTAGTAAAATTTAAGACAACAGGGGGTCTAAAAAGGCCACTTTAGCAGAATCAGAAAGCACATCATGCTACCCGTCACTGTCAAATTTTTTCAATCAACCTTGAACCTAATGCGTTAGCGATAAAGATGAAAATGACATTTGACAGATTGTTGCGTAATTAATATTATGATTCTCCTAAAGTGGCTTTTTTCAAACAAAATAAAAGTATGCTGCGGATTACGGACAGACAACTCCAGTATAAACCAAGAAAACATAACACAGGTATATCGACATTATTCATTATTTCTATTTTCCTATGACCCCTGCAATTTCGTCTGCGTCACCATTTTCATTAATGTCCCGTTCCTATTGGTCGTAGCGTGATGCTAGCCTATAACCTTCCTCGATAAATGGGGTATACAACACTAAAATATTTTTTCAATTCGAACCAGCACTTCTTGGAATTAGCGCGTTCAACCAAACAAACAGACTTGTCAGTTTTATAATATTAGCATAGATACATAATGATTATCTTATAACCATCCACATTCACATTGAAAACTTTTCACACTCATTCATCAATACCACACGTCCATACTATGAAAATTGATTACTATTTTATCACACACGCGACTTCGTTCGCGCAAATTCCGGTTTTTTCCCGTAGGAATTCTGGGAAATCCTCTCTAAGTGCTCCTCTACACTCCCCAAGGAACCTAAATGCCAAATTTCAGCTTTAAACGACCAGTAGTTTCGGCTGTGCGTGGTCTGTCAGTCACTCATTAATGGAAGAGTTTAATATTATCACACAATAAATGGATGACGTTATTTTTGAGGTTCAATAAGAAATGATTTTTCAAAACTCAACCCCTTAGCGTCAAACGAGTGTTAGAAGATTCTTCGCGAACAAAATAGCGGTCAATTACTATTTCTCAGCATAGTATGTTCGTTTATATGTCCCCCACATCAATAAATTTCTTCACAACGTTCGGAACAGTGTTTAAACGATTACAACATATGGTTGGAGTATCATCGTTGTAGGATCAAAGTTTATGCTACTTTGTAGTACAATGTTTCTTGTATTAACAAGCTGTGTTATTGATAATTCCAAGATTCGATAATAATATCAAAAGATAGACGTTAGTAGGAGTATTCACCTTAATAAAATTAGGTACCTATAGTCCCATCTCGGCTTCCGTGATCTTATTTATTAAGCCCATGACACATTATAAATAAGTCCAAGTGGGTGCCGAGATGGGAAGGTGCCGAGATGGGAAGGCGCCGAGATGGGAAGGCGCCGAGATGGGAAGGCGCCGAGATGGGAATAAACCTAAAATTTATTGGCTTTGACGTTTTATGCACTAGGTAGGTTTTTGAATTAAGAATTTGTGGTTGAAAACTTGTGTAGGTAACTCTATTAGTAAAGTTCTTATACATAGTGAGACAACTTTTCAATTTGAAATTCTCAATTCTGAAACCGCGTGATAGTAAAACTAAAATGGTGTGATTTGGTTTTTAATTTTACTGACGAAAAATCACAGAGGATGGATAGAACTTCTTTACTAAGGCAATGTCAAGCTATTTTTGTTTTAATTTATCGTTTTTATTGTTAGATACAGATGATATCGGCAACTGAAAATATTTAGGTGAGTTTGCCCTAATTATTTAAGTCGCAAGTACTAGGAAAACAATATGTTAAGTAGGTACATCCGTACTAATATTTATAACGTAAACAGTCCCTCAGAAATAATCTTCTACAGTCATAGATAATTATTATACATTATAGTTTATTATCTTCCACTGCTAAACATAGGCCTCACCAAGAATTAACTTGGCGGATAAATCCGTAATATCAAGATGTTAATAGCGGGGGCGTTACTAAGAAGGATGGTACTAGTCAACATCTTCTAGAAGTATCCAAGAAACTCAAGAAAGCGTCAAACCCAAGTAAACTCTGAAGGGTAATTTTGTATATTTAAATAATATTTCTAGGTATAACATTATAGTAACGTATATGTATTAAAGGGGAAGTGTGTTTTTTTTTGCCGTTATTTTAAATTAATTTATTGTAACTTTCTGATATTTAAACCCGTAGTTATTTAGTGATATCAATTCATTATATGTGTTGTTTAACCGGCCGGCTTTTATTATTCTATTCTTAAATTTTCCTATTTAATCTGTTTTTCAATAAAAATCAAAAAATAGCTTTCTTGAAACTAAATTACCGGATTGCGTAAAAATATTATTACTTTAATTTCCCATTCAGGGTAAATGGACCTGTTACCTCCATAGGCAAGAGCTATTATAAGTTGTTACCCCTCACTTAGAAACCCATTAAGTAGGGAGCTGAGAAGAACTATCTACAACGGATTTAAAAAATCTTATTTAGGTAATCTTTTTATTAATTATAAATAAAATATAAATAGTAGGTACCTACTATCGAAAATATATTGTAAAATAACTTGGTTCAGACAATGTGATTTAACCGATAACAGCTTGTAATTATTAGTTTTGTATTTCAATAATAACAGCGCGAGATTTTATTACCAAATTAATTAGGTAAATAAAATTAACACCTGTTTAACTATCGCAATATTAAATTTAGCATCAAATTATTAATTATAACATTTTAAATTATCAAAACCAAAACTAAAACCATACAGTAATTTTAACCAAACGTTTATAAATCGTTAAATAAAAATGTTAAGCTTATAATTGAAATAACACTGCGTTCGCAATACATTCGAACGCGTGCAATAAAAATAATTTTCTCACACGGAAAAAAACAAGATATTTCACGACAACAATGGAAAAATCTCACATTATCGCTTATTCGCGTTATTCGATTCACTGTTAATCGATACTGTTTAGAATCGATTAGTTTTTTGTCGGCATTCTAATTAGTAATAACTGTAATGGATACAGTTGCAAAAACACTTGCATAGGACTTTATTCAATATTCATTATTCGTTTATTATACGAAGGGCTATTTGAATATTGCGTTTTTTGCATGTATAATGTTTCCTGATGTAATTGTACTGCAATAGATAGCATTTTTTTTAATCCAAGTTAAATATATTTTTGTATACAATTTTTTTAACACCCCATATAATGTCATGGTCAATTCAGTTGTCACAATGACAGCGTCCTAATAAAATATAATTATTATTATGAGATCAACGCTAATAATATTTTAATAATAAAATGCCGGAAACAGTTCTGTTAAACAGTAGACAAAGTTAACTCCAGGGGTCAACGACCCGAGGACGCCATCTGGGCCAGAATCATTTAACTTTACCTAGGTAGCTACTTAATTTTGTACATTCTCGATTTTAATTAATTAAACTACAATAGGACGTTTTTTTAATTCATGAAAATCCTCATTGTCTGACAATTGTTTTAGTTGCCTATAGTAATTATTTTGATATTTTTTAAAAGAAAAATAAAATGTAGGTAAGTAAGTAGGTAACTTTTTTCTCTCAGACTTTTCGTTTTAGATTTGTAAGTAATTTAACCTTTTTCAAAAGCAAAAATTCTTAGCAATTTAAAATCTCTGAAGTTGGTAAATAACCATTTAATAATGATTACAAATTCAAACCGAGTGAACGTAGGTGAATAAAATACTAAGTCAAAAATATTAACTCACGTTTTATAAAACAAATATATTTTGACGTCTCCGAATACGAATTTATTTTTTATGTATGAAATCATAATATTCAAAACTCATCACCCATTTTAATTTGTTTAGAGAAAAGAGTTCTCAACATTAAAAAAAAAAAGATTTTGTCTGTGATAAAAATATTTACACAAAACTAGACGAACTATATTTGAAATTATTTTATTTGTTTGACATCGTCGGCCACAGTATCCAACCAGCACTTAGTTCAAAAACCGGCGTTTCAAAACCATTGCTCAACTTGACCACTCAATTAAAATCAACTTTTCTCAACTCTGGAGTACTATTTAAGTCCTAAAGCCCCTTCAAATTTAACCCACAATATCTACGAAAGAAGATTGTGAGGTGAGAGCACCAACTATCGTCCAATCAATCACGGAATCATCCGTAATTCGTGATTCCGTAATTCTCGAATCTCGAATGGTCGCTCGCCGTCGCGACGCACCACAGATTATTAAACTTTCGATTGCAATTGATCATTTGATTTACCGATCGACTCCACTCTGTGCTCTATTTCAAACTTTTTATTTTTTAATGAGAAATGCATTCTTCGACGATGTGTTGAGCAATTTTTATCATTCATTTTTACTAATTTATTGTTGAGAGTTTTAGTTTTAATTTAATGTGTTGCTGCATGGTCATAAAGTTTTGCCAGGTCTAGATGAAATGTTCTTTTATTCCGGCAATTAGATTTGTCCGGTAACTTTTGTGTTTTGTAGTTAATTTTTGTGGTGTCCAGTTGGCCTAAATCTTGTTGGAACTTAGAAACAATGTTGGAACAGTGTGACAACTTTGCAAGTCTTATAAGATTTTGATCTTATTGACACTTAGGATTTTCTTGACCATCGTTCATAGTCACCGTAAAAAATCACACTTCCCCCAAAATATATAATTAAAAACACTTAATTAACCAACACTTACGTGTGTTTTCAGACGAGACTTGTAATATCACAATATTTTTCAATGTATGTCCACATAACACTTCTAAGTCCAAAAATTTCACAAGAACTGTTTTCAAAAAATGTTGTCCAGTATCACACGCACTAGTAACAATATAGTTACTAAATTATAAAAGCGAAACACAGTCAGCTACGCCCAAAAATAATCTTAAGTCCGAGCGAAAACAAAACAAAAACATGACACAGTGTACACAAAACTCAAGTTCACAAACAGCCGGTGCGGAAGAAAAAAATAATTAAATTAATAAAAAATCAGTGTGAGATTATCGACAGTTTACAATCACAATCGATTATCGGACGAACGGTTTCGATCCGATTAGTTATTATTACGTAAGGTGATCCTGATCGCGAGCGCGTGTGGCGACGGGCGCGCGGTGTCGGCGCGGCACTCGACTGCAGTGCGATCCTTCGGACGAAGCCCCACCAACTCTGCGCGCATCTGAGGCTCACTCCTTGGCGCGGCCCCGCCCAGTGGGACGCTACTCGGTAGCTAAGATGACCGTCTCCCTCTTTATCACTCGCGCTCTGTTCCACGCTTCTCGTCCCTTTCCCCCGCGGCGACAGTGGGGCGCGCCAATAGGATCGGTTCGGCGGATCGAGTCGAGACGATGAATCGAGATGTGTACTTAGGTATCACTGCACAAGTCCTTTTGTTGTAGTCGATAATAGGATGCGCTTTTTTGCGGCGCGATCGACTGCCCGCTGCTTGGACCGCTCGGCGGCTGCAGCGTTGCCATTCATTTGTTTACGTTTACTCTGCTGCTTCCACTAGTGACCACAACAAACACGCCTACCTGATTTTTTCTGTCTCTTAAAAATGTATTGATCAAAGCTCCACGCCTTGGGTCCTACTACATTATCATGTATGCTCTCTACAGCACATCCATAGTTTTTCTGCACTTTTCAGGTAATTTCTGGCGATTAAAAAAATAATGTCGCTTGATTTTTGTTGCACTGTCAATATTGACGGTTGAAAAGAATAAGAAAGGGGGATCCGGTATCGGGCATCACCTTGAAATGATCTAAAGTGCATGAATACGAGTGTAAGGGCAAGACGCGTAGGGTGATCGTCTCATCGTCGGCAGGGGTGGCTGAACTCCGTAGGGCGCCGATGTAGGTCAGTTTTTGTTTCGCGCCACCCGAAATTCGGTTACTAGGTTCATTCGTGTTTCGCTTGGGTATTAATCTTTAACGGGACCGATAATTGGCGTTTTTACCTTACTTTTCGGTGATGTCAGAAAATGCTAGGTTATATTGTCAAGTAAATAAAGAATTACTGCATAATTAAAGTTGGAATTACTTATAATTGATACATAATTCATTTTATTACCTATGTTCTCCTTTTTTCCATAATAACATTACGTAAAACGTTTGAAAAAGTAAACTTAATATTTGTAATTCTACAAATTTTCACAAAAAAATCTCTATTTTATCTACCTAAGATCCTTGTTACTAAAAATTACCTGTACAAAATGTTTTATTTATTTTTCAGAGGTAAACTTGAAACGGAAGTCTATGGCTTCTATAAAAAATCCTAGTTACCTATATTTTAACGTACCTACCTAAACAAAAACATCCACTCCTCACAGTTCCTTGCGAAGAAAATTGTAATAAGTGAGTTACGTTCCCCTCGCCGCTAGATGGCGTTAGGCGGCGCTTTTCCTCATTTTCCCTACATTTTCCGACCGCCATGACCGAAGGAATGTACGGAAGCTTTAGTAGAAGTTGTTTAGTTCTTTAAGATGGGCAATTTACTTACAAAGATGTGTATTTATGAGTTGAAACAAATATTTTGATGAAGTGTTTCTTTTTTTATAGTTGGTGTAGAATATTTGAAAAAGCGTTGATATTTAAGGTGTGAGTTTCGCAATTGAAGGTGCGTTACGGGTATCGGTTCAACGATTGATATATTCAATTACTGATACATGGAAATAAGGTACAAAACTTTTTCCACAATGGAGAAGAACTTTTTACCTCTTAGAGAATAAGATACCTAGGTTGGTAAAATATTTAGGAAGGTACTTGCGATTTGGTGGAAAGGGTTATCGTGGCCCTGGAAAGCAAAGGTCATTTTAAAGGGTGGTTTTTAGCCAATAGGAGTCTGACTCTCGCTCCCGCTGCTCCCAGAGCGGTCAAGATGATGAAAGATCCTTATGATAGTTTTCCATCCAAAAAAACTGCATACACTGTATTGCTGGTAAACCGGATGACCGATGGGGCTGAAATATTCCAAGTTGCGACCGCTTTTAGGATGATACATAGTTGATAGGAACCCATAAGCTGGACCGAAGACTTGGTGAGGACCGTGGGAGTCCGCAGATTCAGGAAGCACAGAACCAGTCGCTGTGACGGCTCTTTGGGAAGACCTATGTCCAGCAGTGGATGTTATTCAGTGTGTTGATGAAGGTGATGTTCAGATATAGGTTTATTGTTCTGGAATTCTGGTTTAAATTTATAATTTGTGGAATTGATGACGCATTGTCGACATTTGGGGAGAAAAGTTCAAATAGTCTCGTGTATTAGTAGTTATACCTAGTTGTAATTCAACTACTTGTACTATAAGAACACACGAGACTATTTAACTACTAAGTTGTACTTGTAATTGACTACATACCTACTTTTACAATAAGAAGCTGTGCCGCAAGTTTTTTATTTTATAAAATCGTTAAATTCTGACATCGGGCCATTAGAAAGAAAAAACACCAACTTATCGCGACGAACTGCATTGCTTGCAAATAGGATGACCATTGGGGCTGAAATATTTCGAGTGGAGACCGCGTACCGGACGATATTAAGTTGATAGTATCCCATAGGTCGGACCAATGACCTGGTGACTGCCGCAGGAATCCGCTGATTAAGAGAAACACAGGCCTGGTTGATTTGGTTACTCTTGGTGGCCTATGTCCAGCAGTGGATGTTATTCAGTGTGTTGATGAAGATGATGTTCAGATATAGGGGAGACCGGGGCGCGAATTAACAAAATTTATATTTTTAGTTGTAGCTTCAAAACGCCTAAACATTTTGATATGATTTTTGTGTTAAATGACGTCCAAACTATTCAATAACCATATCGTTGGCTTTAATTTGACAAGAAATTGGTACTTTTTTGAAAAAGTCGATTTTACTCAGAAAAGTCAGAAATTAATACTTACCCCGCGGTTGGGGCTAGAATTAACGGTTCCGAGGTAAGTATTAACAAAAGAGGCAACAATTAACATTTTTGGCATTTTTCTCTAAAATCAAAGAAAACAAAAAAATATGTCATTTTTTTATTAGCTATACAATTATAGCACTTTGTCCTCGCAACAATATTTTAGTAATATAAATATAAAGAAATGGAAACACAAACAAAACCTCTGTTTAGAGACGAACAAATATCAACAAATCTCTGAATGACTTCTTATTAACAGCTACTTTTACTTTTTTATTATTAAAAAAGAAAAAAACGTCAGTTTTCAATAATCACATTTTTTACTAAGTGAAACAATAAAAATTAAGCTTCAGTTGTAAAATTTTGTTCAGCGATATACATATAAGTATAGAAACCAAAAACTCAAACAAAACCTCTTTGTAGAAGAACAAAAATCAACAAATCCTTAAATAATTTCTAATTCAAAACTACTGTTACTGTTATAATAACTTAACAGTCTTTTATGTATCATATTTTCAATATGTTCTTTAATCAGACTTATGTGATATCGAATAACAATATAACCCTATACCTAATAACATTATATGAGGTAGTAAATGGCTTATTCTTAATCGTAGCAGTCTTTATATAACCTACCTATATCAATAAAGCTTAGTTTCATATAAAATCAACATCTTAATAATATTATAATCTAATAGGAATCATTTTTATATAGGGAGGGAGGTAACTAATAAACTAATCACAATAATTATGTTGCATTTTTATTCATATTCATCGTCTGAATCACAATTTCGGCAAATGTATGAAATAGTGTCGCCTCTGATACATCCTGACTGGGCCCACTGCTTGCACAATATGCATTGTACCCAGTTTGCACTAGATGTGTCTTCATTGTATGAGACGATACAGAAATTTTCATCTTCTGCACTGTCGCTGCTTTCTTCCAATATCCTTTTCTTTGCTTTTTTCACTTGTGATGTTCCCTTTCCTTTACCCTTGCCCTTTCCTTTACCCTTTTCTTCACCTTGCTCTTCTTTTCTATCGTCTTTATTCTGTGGCTTTTTTCTTTTTAAATTTCTGTTATTTTCTTCCTCTTCTAGGGCTTGTTTTTTCCAGCAACCACTTTTTTTTGCTTTTGGACTGTAGTTGCACCCGTCTCATCCATGTTCCAAATCCAGAATGGGCTAAGTTTGTTTCTTTCTAAAACAGATCTGAACTTTTCAAAAAATGCGTGCACATTTGTTCTATTTAAGGATGTCGCCCTACTTAAACTTGTCGCTTCGGGGCTTCTAATCGACAACATTGTATTTCTTTTCATGAAATTCGTAAACCAGTCATCATCCGCCATTTCCTTAACCCTCCATGATTCTGGCAAATTCTGGATTTTGTAAAAAATAGCACACTGGTAGGCAAATTTTTTTACTTCCGTAGGTAGCAGCCCGAAATAAATATTGGAACACTTTAATAAATAGTCTGCAATTCTTTTCTACTGCTCAAAAGTGAATACTAACCGGGTCCTTTTGTAGCCTACTTCTACTGGAACTCCTGTTTTCTTCTTTTACACAAACTTGAACAGCGTAACGTGACAGATTTGAAATTCTGTGGCTACTTCCCTGTAGTTTCTTTTCTTCTGCATAATTTCTAAAGCAGCTGACTCGTAGAACGCCAGCGAAGTCATGCCTCGAGCGGTTTTTCCCTTATAAGTCCTCATGCGGAATATTTAAGATAAATAGTAATTAGATACTATGGTGAACATACACAAAACAATAGAATCTATAGGCAGGTATATACTGTTAATACTTACACCGCATATGGGGTAAGAATTAACATGTTAATACTTGCCCCGTATATTTTGTTAATTTAAGCCCCATGGATACTTTTTCAATAATAAAATCTATAATTAAGAAATTGTTTACATTAGCGTTACTAAAGTTATGTAGCATTATTAAGAATAAAAGTAGCCACCACGAAACAAAAAAATATTACGGCAAAACCAAATATTCAACACGTAAATCAAAAAATCGTAAAGTGAAAAATGTTTGTTACCTGGCCAAAATAGACGCACATCACAGAACTCGCACCCACGGCGCACTGAGCGGTACTGACGAGTCTCAACCTGTACAGCACTCTCGCGGGGACGAATACCAGCAATCTTTAGTGACGTGCTATTTATAGTTTCTTAGAAATTCGCTTGTTAATACTTACCTCTGTTAATTGAAGCCCCGGTCTCCCCTACGTATATCGTTAAGGAATTCTAGTTTAAGTTTATAATTTGTGTGTATGCAACTCAGTTCTGTTATACCTACTATAAAAACTTTTCTTTCTTATTACCTAATTTGTCAAAAACAGCTTTCAAAAATCATCAAAATTACGTAAACAAAATCTTTTCATCTCAATCTATTCAAAATTACATCGAAAACAAAAGAAGAAATTAAGATTCATGAAAATTGTGACAAAATAATTGCGTCGGAGTCGATCGTGCGAACGCAATTATTATAGCTGCGCTCACGCAAGCACAGTGGCGACTTCCGAATGGCGAGGATAGAGCGGACAGCGGGGTTTGGGAGAAAACTATATTTCCTACGCTGAAGGAGGCTTCTAGGGAAGTGCCCAATTGAGATGTTGACACGAGGCGAAATGATAAACTAGACAGTTAGTATTTATTAAAAATACGGGTTAGTATTTTTTATTATTATTGATAAGCTTGCGTTTGACCACTATCTTACTTGATTGTAGCCGATGATGTGGTTGACGTTAGAGCACGCTTGGATTCACTCTGGACATAATGATCCCAGGTTTTAGCTATCAAGAACCCAGACTCCGGCTGGGATTATCACTCCTAAGGGCTTGTATCCACGAGCGAGAGAATCGCGGCGATATTATCGTCGTGCCACGTATTTCTATAACAACTATATGAACGTGTTTCCACATGGCGATATTATCGCGACGATACGACGAGTGAAAAAACGTCAACTCGCGGCGATATTCTCGTGGAGATGGTACCTATTCCCAAAACATTTTGCGCATATGGGTGGGACGTCCGCAATGTACCGGTGGGATATCGCCATAAGTCTTTTATTCCGATGATGGAACGATCTTGATGGAATTAAACTGTGAAATTCTGAGGCGCTCCCCCCGAAATGTAGCTCATAGACGACTGACAGGCAGGCAACTCGGCGTCTATGTTCAAGGCTTTGAAGCTTTGACTGGTCTGGTGCATTGGTACCATTTCCTGGACTCGGATGAACTTGTGTTGTTGAGTTTTACAGTTACTTGTAGGCACTTAAATTATAAATGATATTTATTTTGCAAATAGGTTACAAGTAACTTTACACGTCAATTTTTTTTTTTGACATATTTATCTAGATGAGGCCGGATGTTTCCTAGCTGACTACCCTGAGAAGAAACACCGAAACAAACTCAGAGGTCACAGTCTCTTTTGAAGTCCATACAATTGCCAATAACATATGAAAAACCGTAGGTTAAGGTCTGAGGTGGCCTTTTGAGGAAAGCACCACGCAGGTTTGAGTGGGCTTGTCCAGACAGTGCAAGCCTTTGTCAGTTATCGTGCAGCTCAACTCAAAACTTTGAGGAGCTCAACGAACCGACGAACAATACCAAAGTAAGGACATTTGGGTAAGCCGCATAATATACTCAAACTAAAGTTAATCTAGTCAATTTTAAGTGTTTTATTGTAATTTTTATATTTTTAGAATCGCTAACGCTTTCTCCCATGATTTACGCCACTTCATATAATTGCAGGTCGGTTAGCAATTTGTTTTATTTGAGCATCATTGTTATTGTCATTGGGCAAGCTTAGATTAATGCACTTTTCTTCATTTCATTCTGAGACGTAATTGTAACTTACTTTTCGTAATAACTGGATCTTAGGTTTGCTAACTTTAAGATCTTCAGATAGATAGATAGATAGATAGATAGATAGATAGATAGATATATTTATTTTGTAAAACATGAGTACAGCATATAGGTCTCAGAGGTCAGAGTAGTCAGATATGGTAAAACGTTTGCTAATACGCACGCACACAATCACAATATATTGTTAATACCTTGCATGTCTGATTCGACAGTTCATGTAAACGCATATTTGACAAATAAATTACACTGCGTTACAAATTAAAAAAAATTTTGAGTACCCGCTTTGAAATGTCATGTTTTCTTATTTATACCTATCGCTTATTAAACATACATACAAATTTTCTTTTCATCACGTCTCATTTTTCTTCTGTAAGAATGTGCCAATTTATATTAAAAATTAAAAGGCAAAAACATATTTTAAAGAAATCTAATAAAATCAACCAGAATTTTTTACATTCATCAAGTTTAATTTTATCATTTAGGTAAAAAAAACTCAAAAAAAGCCATTTTATAAAATTTTAATACAAAATATCATGAAAATTTAACTTTTTCTTTTGTGCTCTGAATGATCTTCTCGTTTTAAATGCCAACAGTAATCACCTAGCATGGTTGTGTCCCAACGACCTTGAAATCGTTCCTCAAGCTTCTTTACATCCTGGTGGAACCTCTCACCCTGCTCATCACTGACCGCACCAAGATTAGATGGAAAGAAAGAAAAATGAGAATGAAGAAAGTGAATTTTTAATGACATTCTGCAACCCAACTTTTCGTATGCCTTTAACATGTCGTTAACCAGCTGTTCCGCATTTTCGGCTCTGTGGTTCCCTAAAAACCCTTTTATAACTGCTTTAAGTGATAACCAGGCGTCAAGTTCCTTATTAGTAAGCTTTTTGTCGAAATTTGGGTCTTTCATCAATGTGCGTATTTGCGGTCCCACAAATATCCCTTCCTTGAGTTTTGCATCACTTAATTTTGAAAATACTGTCTTTAAATATAAAAATCCATCTCCCTCTTTATTCATAGCCTTCACAAAATTTTTCATCAAACCAAGTTTTATGTGGAGGGGAGGTAAAATGACATTTTTAGGATCTATCAATGGTATATGTTTCACATTAGATTTTCCGCAAACAAACTCTGACCTTTCTGGCCATACTTTTGTAGTATAGTGCTTTTCTGTGGCTCTGCTATCCCACATACAAAGAAAACAACAGTATTTAGTAAATCCACCCTGTAATCCGAGCAAAATAGCTATAACTTTGAGATCAGCGCATATTTTCCAGCCGTAATCTTTGTATTTTATTAAATTTAATATTGATTTCATATTTTCATATGTTTCTTTTAAAACAGTTGAATATGCTATTGGTACTGATGCATACTTGTTGCCATTGTGAAGCAATACCGCTTTCAGACTTGTTTTTGAACCATCAATAAATAAACGCCAGTCTTGTGTTTGGTAAGGAATGTTCAACTCACTCATCAAAGTTTCGATATCGTTACAGTAACATATGTTTTCAAAATTTGAATAAAATGAAGCCAGTTCCTTATTACGTTTTCGTTGCACAGATACATTTGTGTTAGGAACCAACAAATTCCACTCTTTTAATCTAGATCCTAGTAATTCAGCTTGCCTAATTGATAAATCTAAGTCTCGTATCAAATCATTCAATTCATTTTGATTTATCAGATGTGGACGGCCAAGAGAACTTGTTGAAGGTAAAAACTCGGGGTCTTCGCTGCTTTCTTCACTGTATTCTACAACATTTGGCAAATCTGGTTCTTCTGGAACCTCAATTTCATTTTTGGAGGGAGGTAAAGGAGGAGGCATTTCTTCACTGTGAGGTACTGGTTTCGACATTGAAGGAACGTCAGGATACTTGATGTTGTGCTTGATTTTCTTTGTAAAACCACGTATGTCAGTCATGCAAAAGTAGCAATCATTAAAATGATTACTAGGTTCCCGCCATAAAGCTGGTATGGCAAATGGCATTGATGTCTTGTTCCCATTGAACCAAGATATGAGAGTAGCATAGCACGAAACACAAAAAAACTTTGGTATCCATGGTTTATCTTGATTAATAGCACGTCCAAAATATAGTAAATATGCACTTCTCACTTTTTCGGAAACATTTTTCGTTTGTGATTTCACAATATACTGTCCGCAAACGTAACAAAACTTATTTGGTGCATTTGAGCAGTTGCGACGACCACTTAGTCCAGTATTCATTTTGTATTTTCAAGTAAAATATGCACAAAGATGTCGACGTTATCGAATGGAAACGATTACTAAACAAAACAAAATATTTAAAAAGTACAATACATCGAAAGCGGGGTTTACGCCTAAAGTGAGGGTAGTAGAAAAAATAATTGACTGTACCTCGAAAACTAGACGTGATGGATACCACATATGTTTGGAACATTTCATCTGTGACTCATTACCTATTCATTCCAGCTATCAGTTAAGAGGGTACCAAAATCGTGTAACGCAGTGTTATCTTTCTTTCTTTCTAATATTTACTAAAAATGTTTACTTTTGTTTCCCATTATAATTTTTGGCATTGGTTTTGTGATTGTGTTATTCTGTAGCCGATTCATCCATAAATGATGACGGAAGATGTAGTGGATTTGTCTGATTGCTTTTAATATGTACCTGTATGGACCTTCAATAATAATCAATCCTAATATATAAAATTCTTGTGTTACTGACTGATTGAGTTACTGACAGACAACGCACAGCCGTAACTACTGGTCGTAGAAAGCTGAAATTTGGCATGTTGGTTCCTTGGAGAGGGTAGAATAGCACTAATTTTATACATTCCTTTCTATTCTCCCGAAATTCCTACGGAAACGGGAAAAAACGGGATATGCGCTTACGAAGTCGAGGGCAATAGCTAGTACTACACAAAATTACAGCCATACTTACCCAGCTTTTCAGGGAACCTTGGGAACATTTTTGATGGGAAATATGGCCTATCCACTGCTAAAAGTAGGCTTTTCTTGGGACGTTATTTTAAATTCTTGTTTCCATGTTTATTAAATGGCTTAAAATCCAAGTATAACTGCGTTCTCTCATAGTTTAGAAATCTGTATACAGCATAGCCTATAGTTGTGGTTCAAAGCAGCAGTGCGAATCTGTTACATCGCACCGTGTATACTTAGGTGAAGTGAATTAGAAGTGAGCGTTCCATACAAACAAAACAAATGGTATTTCACTTTACGGCTACGCTCACTCCACCTGCCTCCGTGGTCGAGTGGTTTAGGCGTTTGCTTTGTGACCCGGTGGTCGTTGGTTCGATTCCCACAAGAAGCATACTTTGTAAAGTTGTTTCCAGTTTGGCTAGGACATTGCAGGCTCAAATCACCTGATTGTCTGATAAAAAGATGATTCCGTGCTTTAGAAGGCACGTATAAGCCGGTGGTCCCGGCCGCCAAATGGCGGTCGTGAAATAAACCATGACGGAGGCCCTTGAGGCGGTTTAGAAACTCTGACACTAGGGTGTGTGGGGTCGTTAGACCTTACTGCCCACACGAGAAGAAGAAGAAGACGGTGAGAAGTTGATAGAATAGACCGGCTGATGTATTTAAATGATCTACTATAAATGCATAATTTAATATCTTCTATACATTAAGAGAAACTGCTGGCGGCGAGACTGTATGTAAAAAGTCATAATTCGAGGTTTGGCTCTGGACGGTTTTCTCTTCCAATATTGACCCTATTTCAGAGATATATTCACAAACTGAATAAGAGGGATGTATACTGTATCTCTATGTTTTCCTTTTTGATGATTTATTATCCGTATAAGCACTAGAACTCTCACAAAATGCTCAAAATAGTCCGATAAATCGCTGTCAACAGAGCCCTAGTGTACAAATTTGGCAACTATTAATCAAAAAAAGAAAACACAGAGACACAGTATACATCCTTCTTATTCAGTTTGTGAAATATGTTTTATATCGATCCAATATTGGAGGAGAAAACAGTCGAGAGCCACACCTCGAATTATGACTTTTTACATACAAAGTCTCGCCGCCAGCATTTCCTCTTAAGTACTCTTTATTACTTTGACATATTGACCGACACAGTCAGAATCTCCCAAACCACCTGGATCAACTTTGTACCTGACACATCACAAACATTTCTTAAACAAACGTTAACACAATCGAAACCCTTAAATATCGCAAGTTAAGACGGCGCAACAATGGCTCAAAGTAAATACTGGCCAAAGGGGTGTCTCTCGATATTAAAAACATCTGTTTCAATCCCTCCGATACCTACCCTCGCAGTGAAGGGTTAAAGGGAATTCTTGTGGACGTTCCTTTGGCTTTTTCAAGTATTGAGGAATTTTATGTTTTTAAGCATACTGTAAAATAAAATAAAAATCTCTTTATTTCACTCTTCATAAAGCCGATGGTATTCCCATCCTTATCCAACAATAGGATTTAGATATTGCATTGATATATAAAAAACCCAAGATGCACAGTCTCGAACAAAATATGCAACACTCGAAACTGTCGTCAAAAACTGACATGTATCAAGTGTTGTGTGTGAGTTGTGTAGTTATACTATAAACAATTTTTTTTTGCAAATTCAACCTACACGGATCGCTTAAAGTTGTTTTTACAAAGCAGTGCAGTATGGCGAGCGATGCGAGACTGTTTGAAACTTGCGCACAATTATACATAATGCGCTTGTTTTTTGCGGACGTTTTTGAGAAGCTGAGTGTGTATCTTGGGTTTTTTATATATCAATGAGACATGGTAAATGTTTGTCAGAAGTCAATCGATCATGAGATTTCAGTGGCTCATGTCAAAAAGACATTTTGGAGTTTTTGACAATCATATTCAATTATAATTATGTAGAATATGGATTTCTTGGCTAGCATCATCTGCCTAGCTTTTTCCCAACTATATTGGGGTCGGCTTCCAGTCCAATTGGATTCAGCTGAATACCAGTATTTTACGTGGAGCGGTTGCCTACCAGACCTCCACAACCCATTAAATGCGTAATACGGCATTTCTTTCAATCTGTAACGATTACCATAGTTCTACTAATGACAGCCGGGACCAACGGCTTCACGTGCTTTTCGAGGAACGGAGGAAACTCGGTATGATGGTCACCCATCCGCAGACTAACCTTGGCAAGCGTTGCTTAACCCTGAAGATCGACCTGTGCGACTGTTACTCTTTAGCCATGAGCTTCTCTTGTCACATAACTATCAGCAACAACTTACAAGTATCCGCATAAAGCGTACCTATTGTAAATTCTTCGACTAATCTATTTTCATTTCATCAAAAACTTTTCAAACTTACCCCAACCACATCCCCCCTAATCGTACTCCGGAAATCGGAAAGTGAACGCTAAAAAGCAGAAAAAAAAACGGTTACGGAAAAAATCCCTTCTTATGCAAATAACTCCTTAGAATTTACGTTTGATTTTAGCGGCCCGTCGCGTCGGAGTGTTGCTATATTAATTATTAATTTCCAAGTGATTTATTAGCATTTTTTTTTGTTCGGAACGATTTATGAAAAATTCCGAATTCCGAATGGCACCTACTTTTTTGACGCGCCTTTGAAAGGGTTATGAATGTTTCTCGACTTTTTCGTTCAATAGAATTAATTAAAGCAAAAGAAAATCGAGGTTTTTTGAAGTGTAAATTGTCCTTTTGTTTTTATATTTCTGTAATCAGAATTCCGGATTGGGTTCGTTTGGACTTTGATGGAAGGATTTTTGTATATTTTTATTACTTGTGTTATTGTAAAGGTTGTTAATATTTAAATGTATTTATTACCCAGGGAACCTTTCCACAGTTATAATTATGAAAAAAAAAATTAATTAAACTAACATAATTTTTCAACCGTCTGATAACTTTAATTTAAATAATAAATACAGCGATTTAGCATACTTATATTATTTTGTGTAGAATATCTGTCTGTGTTTTAATAATTCTTGAAAAAATAGTTGTTGTACGGTACCTTGGTACGGTACCGGTTTTTATGCTGGAAGTTTTAGCCCGTTTTTTTAAATAATTTATTTTACGGAAAATAGCACGACAACACGAGCCCCGTGAAAAAAGCTACTCCCTTATAATTGGGAAATTAAAAAGACAAGAATTCTTATTTATTCATATTCAAATATCATCTAGAATCATCTCGTTCAACCTCTAGTAGTTCCAAACAATATTTTTCCTCAATCCGAACAAAGGCCACCACACAATCCAAACCAGCTCGTCCACAACCAGTTCTGATACTTCGTCACCCTTGTTCCATAGACAATGTGTCCACGTGTCGGGTGACAATGGTCACCCACTACTGACTGCGCATAGGTGCACGCTGTGGTGTAGGCGATGAGAAACTAGCGGGTAGATTTTATATATCCTTAGATTGTGTTTTGTTAAGTTCCCACTGTTATTACACAGATTCACCAATGAACTAGCTCAGTCTGTATCTAGTTCTGATACTTCGTCACCTTTGTTCCATAGACAATGTGTCCACGTGTCGGGTGACAATAGTCACCCACTACTGACTGCGCATAGGTGCACGCTATGGTGTAGGCGATGAAAGACTAGCGGGTAAATGTCCGTACACCTTTTAAAGCCTTGGACATCGACGCCGAGTCAAGTACAAGACGTACGGTGATGCGCCACTGATACGTGGTGGACATCCCACACATAGGTCAAAACGTTTTGGGAATACATAAATTGGTTTTGAAACTAAGAAGTGGAATTCCCTAACGGAGTCTGTGTTTAATGACAGCTAAAATCTAGAGGGCACGTGAGGTAATGGATAAATGCGAGCATGTCACTAACAAAAGAAAAAAACGAAAGTTGGTTACTAAGAGCAAACCCATCACAAATAAAAAAAAAAACTGAAGAACGACTTATTCAGTTTGATTTGATAGTAGGCATAGCATCCAAAGACAGTGGTGACCACTTTTTGTCAGGTGGGTGGTTACCGTTGTTAAACATGGGATAGTGTTATGTATTATGTACAGCTCAGTCTCCCTCTGACACCAGAATAACGATGGTTTTATGACGTCATAGTAAGCTAGCCCCCATTTCGTTGCTTGATATGTAAGGAGAAAACCTTTGCCATGCATTGCGACATATTTATTAACCTTTGTAAGCTTTTTAATCAACATAGAGGTTTAAATAACAAATCGGGTTTCTCCTTCAATTGATATTCCCGGTTAATAGTCCATACTTGGAAGGGCGCCATGGATTAGATTAGTCGATTAGTTCAGAGAAGTGAAGGCGCTGTGGATATCAATGAAGATCGCCAAAGGCAGAGAAATAATGTACATCGGTTCTTGAGTTAGTGCAATGTGCTTGCTGCATTTAAGCAGTCCAGTGATTGAAATGTTCCACGTGTTCCTTACTGGGCACACCTATGTAGATTTCATAAGTTGATTATGATATCAAAAGTCAACCGAATTCAAGTTATTGGTTGGATTCTAATAAATTTAAATTGTTTGAGTACAGGCTACGATAAACACCTGAGAATACATTACCCACATAATATTCAGTCATCGTGAAATGTCTATTTCTTTTAAGGCGATTCTGGAAGATTTTGGATTGTATTTTGCAAGCCTTATCATCTATCGTAAAACATTGGGAGCACCGATTGGTATATTTTCCAAGCTGAATACTTTTGTGATATCTTGTGCGGCGTTACGGGAAGTGTGACGTGCCGAGATGATCTAGCAAAATCGCTTCAGCTCATCACTCAGCTCACAGCCCAACATCAAAGCAGCTACCGTCTTCTGTTATAAGAATTCTGTTCTAACATTAATTATTTATGAGTGAGAAGTTTTTATTGCTGACGTCCATCGCCGTATGCTAATACACGCTGTTACATCAAAATTATTGTGTTTCTGTATCGGGCGCTCTATGATATTTATACCAAAATAGGTATTTTTTTGGAGACTAATACCTGGCCTCGTATTCGCGATGTGTTTGCTGATTGTGAAAAGGTGGTCATGGTCAAAGGATTATGAGATCGTTGTAAATGAATTTTTAGCGGAATTATTTGACTTTAGTTTTATTACTATTTCTTTTTTGTAAAAAGTGAGTAGGTATGGATCATACTGGAATATTCGATGAATTGAAAGACTCACTATGTTTATGGATCTTCAAGCGTCATTGCATTTTGGGCAGTCAAACACTCGGGTCTAAGGCAAGTCCTTGGATCCTGCCCAAAGTTTATTGGATAAGTTAACTGTATTATGCGTTGATTTGAATATTATTTCATGCTGGTTCCTCTATATAGAAAAACAACGAAACTAAAATCGTGCACTACCTCATATCGTCGGTGCGCTTGGCAAATCTGATACGTGCATTTCTATGATATTTTCTTACTAAATATCATTAAAAATCAAGTACACTAACAGTCCATTTTATTATTTTCACTTGTAGGTATCTCATTTCATACGGACATTTTGGAATTATGAATTAATCATTAAATAAAACTTGTCAACTTGATGAAAAACACATATCAGATTTGGCAAGCGCACCGACGATATGGCGTTATGTGAAATTATAAATTTCGAATTAGAATATGAAAATGATGTATACTATACCTACAACTTGGTTCTTTTACAGATAGGTAGCTCGTGCCACGGGAGCCATTTCGCGTTTAAATATCGTTTTTTAATTTTATAAGTCTGTTTTTAATATTACTGATACCATGTACCATATGCCTCTAATGTTAACAATAACCATACAATACAAAATCTAAGAAACAAAATTCAATAATCCACGCGGATGAATCTTTGATAGCGGCCATGTTTGTCACAGAGTAGTGCCAGATATAGAGGCTACATGACAATGTTATGTTTTGTACACCGTGGTAGGACCAATCTGTGTTATGGTCTAAGATCCCAGAGTCCCCAGACCTTACTTATTGTGAGTTACAAAATGTGTGTGATAGAGAAGCTATTAATTTTTTTTATTTGGCCATCAGCTCAAGATAGCAGTTATGCATAGGTTGAAAGTATATACTAACACTACTATATACAACATCAATATATTATTTACAGGTAACCTAAAGTAACTACTAAATACTTATAAGTCAGCTACGAAACACCGGCTTCACTTAGCTTAAAAAGACCAAAGAAGATTGACGTGTGAAAGTGTTAAGTTTAACCTACTTACAAAATAAATATATTTAACTAGACTAATTATCGTGAAATTATGTATAAACGCGTATAAAAACAAATACATTATTGGGAATCAAAAAATTCATCCATATCGCTGTCAAAGGCAAAAATGCTCAGAACACTGGCAACATTGTCGCGTTGAATGGCAATGCAGCAAATTTTGTTGCTGAGAAAATAAGTAAGGTCTAGGGGCTCTGGGCTCTTAGACCACAATGGTCAGACCATTGTGTGCAATGGTCAGACCACACAGGTGGTCAAATGTTAGTGTTTACTTTATATGATGGGCGTTACTTATGAAGTGATGATTGCTGGAATTAAGTGGTTTATGAACAGGTGTTAGGAGGAAATTTTGTGTTTAGAAATGACAATGTATAGTCTGTTTGTCAGCTATGTATACAGTCGTTGATCTTAGATGAGAAAGCCGATGTAAAGATGGAGTTGGAAAACCTAAGGATGTCTCCATTTAGATGATAGGTTATACAAGAGAAGGTCAAATATTTTTTATTTTATTTATGGAATTTGTTTGGTTTGTGTCGGAATTGTGCTTTTTGTATTGGGATTTCTTTTTTGATTATCATGTGTCAGTTATTTTCCATCTGTTCCAAAGTTCTAAAATCAAAAGATTTAAAGACTGAAAGACTGGCCTAACCAAACTTACAGGTTAAATAAGTTCGTCCTTTAATTTTAATTCTCTGTTGTGCAGTCTCTGTACTTACACTACCCTGTTACCTATTATCGAAATGCACATCGCGGTTTCGTAAGGGTTGAATATTTCTGTACCACACTTACAATCATAACACTACACACGACTTCTACCTTATCTTTAAAGTCGCAGAGATCATTATTGTTTACCGCAAGTGTAGGTTTAAGTTTGTAGTTCAATATTTACTGTTAGACAAAGTACTTACCGAAATTGTACTCTTTCACAATAGCTCGATATCTTTGCAGTAAGTATTGAGCGTTCTAGCGACATCTGTTTTTATGTGGTTTTAGCTGTGGATAAGTTTTTTTGTATATTCTTATGAAAGTTGAGTATGATAATTTTATTTGATTAAATCAGTATGGTATTTTAACATTAACGAAACCGGCCAAGTGTGAGCTGGACTGTTACACGAAGGGTTCCGTACCATAAACCGAAAGAAACATGTTTCTTGTATGAGAAATGCGTTCTTCCTTTAGCTTATAATATAACTAGCTTCTGCCAGCGGCTTCGCCCGCGTGGTCCCTAAGGAACATACTCCCGGGATAAAAAGCCTATGTCCTTTCTCAGGCTCTAGACTATCTGTGTACCAAATTTCATTTAAAACGGTACAGTAGTTTTGGCGTGAAAGCGCGACAGACAGACAGACAGAGTTACTTTCGCATTAATAATATTAGTAAGGATATAGGTAATATATCGTCTATACTAATCTATACTAATATATAAAGCTGAAGAGTTTGTTTGTTTGTTTGCTTGAACGCGCTAATCTCAGGAACTACTGGTCCGATTTGAAAAATTCTTTCAGTATTAGATAGCCCATTTATCAAGGAAGGCTATATATCATCACGCTAAGAACAATAGGAGCGGAGCAGTAATGAAAATTGTGACGTAGACGAAGTTGCGCGGGTCAACTAGTAATATATAAAGCTGAAGAGTTTGTTGGCTTGAACGCGTTAATCTCAGGAACTACTGATCCGATTTGAAAAATTCTTTCAGTGTTAGATAGCCCATTTATCGACGAAGGCTATAAGCCATATGTCATCACGCTAAGACCAATAGGAGCGGAGCAGTAATGAAAATTATGACGCAGACGAAGTTGCGCGGGTCAGCTAGTTTATTAATATGAGGTATTGTTTGCTGTAATAGCGGCTATAGAAATACACAATCTGTGAAAATTTCAACTGTCTATCTGTTACGGTTCTCGAGATACAGCCTGCTAACAGACAGACGGACGGAAAGACGGACGGACGGACGAAAGGACGGATGAATGAATGGACGGACAAACGGACGAACAGGCGAACGGACGGCGGAGGCTTAGTGATTGGTTTAAATACTCAATACTCCATTGGTTACCCCTCTGGTATGAAGCCTTTAAAAGCACAAAATGTGAAATTAATATATCTGCTGAGCTTTTGTTCAAATATGTATTTATGTATGTAGGGGTCAGCTTCCAGTATAACCGGATACAGCTGAATACCAGTATTTTACATGGATGTACTGCCTATCTAACTACCATAACCCAGTAACTGGGTAACCCTTAGTAAGACTGGTAAGATTTTCTGGCTTCTAACTATCCGTAACGACTTTCACAGATCTTCAAATGACGGACGGGTCTAAAGCATGTTCTAAACGGATGAAATCCAGCGTCTCATCCAAGGTGACCTTGCTTGTTGCTATCTGTGTAGACGGTGGATGCAATCTAAATTCATACAAAATTCGCGGATGGAAACCAAACTCCCACCAAGGTTGCCTTGGATGGGATGTTGGAATACATCCGTGTGGAACATGATAAACACAACCGCCAGCGACCTTGAGGGAACAAAATGCGCACTCGTTTGACAACCGCGCGACCCAAAATTCAGTAGTTTTTTGAACTTGCCTTATTATTCTAAGACTTTAAAAAATAGCCGTATATCAAAATGTACATAGTGAAATTATCTTTGGAATAGTGTAATTTCTATTAAAATACGCCCGTCGGTTTTGGTCTGAGCGCCGTTTTTATGTCCGTATATACATAACTTTACAAATTAATTACACTATGTTGAACAAATAAAACTCAAGTTTCATATATCAAATTATTATATATACTAGCTGACCCGCGCAACTTCGTCTGCGTCTCAATTTACATTACTGCTCCGCTCCTATTGGTCTTAGCGTGATGATATATGGCCTATAGCCATCCTCGATAAATGGGCTATCCAACACTGAAAGAATTTTTCAAATCGGACCAGTAGTTCCTGAGATTAGCGCGTTCAAGCAAACAAACAAACAAACAAACAAACAAACTCTTCAGCTTTATATATTAGTATAGATAATCCGTGGTGCTTGACAACTGGGCTTAACCCAGTTGTATATGTCCCTTGGTGCCTATTGGCCTAGCTCTATTCTGTCTCCTGCTTGATAAGGAGGGAAGTGGAAATTATATATATAATTTTTTCCTACTCCTCCGCTGTACTTTTCTGATTAAATTCGTTGCAGGATCCAAGACAGTTAAATCGTTTCTCCGGGACTCGTCGGGCTTCATTGGCTCGGCGTTTTTCTGGTGGGCGCCACTGTTGATTCTGGCTTTCAGGAGTTGCAGTGGTTGGGAAAGTGTGGCGGGCTTGTCTCAAAAAAAAATAGAATTATTAAGAAAATAGTCAAATGTGACATATACTTTTTCCAAAAAGATACGAGTAGCCGTTTAGACGTGATTCTCATTTTAAAATCAGCTACTGTCAGGTATTTCCGCCTTAAAAGCTCAACATGCTTTCCAAGGTACGGAGAAGTCTCGGTATGTAATGTGGTCAACCATTCACAGACCGAACTCAGCAAGCGTTGCTTAACCTGGGAGATCGCCCCATGCGGCTGTCATTATTTAGCCACGAGTTCTTCTCCTTGGCTGATAATAGAAAAAATACAGATTCCATAGTCATTTTAATATAGTTTGTAAGATATTTTTGTGACTAACAAATGGTCTATTTGTCTGAATAGATTGATTTTAATTTTTAGGGTTCCGTATCCAAAGTGTAACCAACGGAACCTTATTACTAAGCCTCCGCTGTCCGTCCGCCCGTCCGTCTGTCTGTCAGCGGGCTGCATCTCAAGAACCGAAATAGGTAGATAGTTGAAATTTTCACAGATTGTGTATTTCTATTGCCGCTATAATAATAAATAATAAAAATTAAGGTTTTTGGTACGGAACCCTTCAAAACCAAAATCAAAAGACGTTTATTCAAATTAGGCTGAGAGCCAGCACTTTTTGAACGTCAAGTTTTACAAAAGACAGTCCCCCAAAACGCCCGCCCGTCACCACTTCCTAGTGTTTTAGCTGTGGAGAAGAAGTGGCCAACAAACTCCCCAGCAATAAATACATCGTGTGCGAGTCTGACTCGCACTTGGCCAGTTTTTACGGTTCCTAACCTTCAACCTAATGGTGGCAGTAGCAGTTGTAAATACAACTGATATTACCAATAAACACGGTCAATAATCATCAATGGTTTTAAAAGCCCATAGCACAGTATTCCCCTGCTCAGCCCCCATGGTTTATAGGAGTCGTTCACCGCTGACGCATTGTTTTACCACAATCACCATAATTAATTAATCAACATTATTATATTCTTCAAAAAATTGCCCTTGAATTGATGGATACATGTGGAATGAGTTTGGTGTAGAGTTGGGTACTGGATAGAGGTGCCAACAACGACCGTATGGAGAATTTGTGGCTTTATATTCTGCACTTGGTTTATTTGATATTGTCTGTATATTTAAGGAGATGCCGTATGTTGTCGGCCGGTGCCGTAGGTAATAATACCATCCCATCACTTCCCGTGGGTGTCGTAAGAGGCGACTAAGGGACTGGCCAGAGAATGGGCAGCAGCGTTCTCTGTAAAATGCAACACCATACACTGCGATCGCCAACCCGCCTGCCAAGCGTGGGGATTATGGAAAACCGGGGGGGTTTGCCATAATCGCCTCCCTTTGGGGGAGGCCTATGCCCAGTAGTAGACATCTTCGAATGTTATGATGTTGATGATATAAGGTTAGCGGTGGAACAATTTGTAGGTGGACAAATCATATTATATTGGATGCTTCTAGTTCTGGGTCTTTTTTAAAGAAAATTATGTCCTTTTCCAACGTACGGTCAGAAAAATGTTGGAAATAACTCAGATTGACTTTACTATTTTAGGAATAAGATGTACACAACCCCCTATTGGGAGTTTAATTTAATAATCTGGCATGTTACAATTTGTAACTTGTTTTTTGTTTCTATAATCTAAAATTGTAGTTCCGTCGAGAAGGTTATACTTTATTTTTTTATAAGCCAAGTAAGTATGTCTGACCATTAAGATTCTAGTTTCTCAGTCATTGTCAAGGTTAATTGTTTTGTTAATTGCCGAACTGGTTATTCAGGCTTATAATGCTTTGAAAGCTAGTTAACTGTTAAGAAAATCGATCAGGATTTTTGATTGCTTTAAGATATTTAATCACCTCACGGAATCACACATTCAACCATCACTTAAAAAACATTTCAATTTAACACCACAAAAACAATATACACTACTGTGCGTGTGTGTGTGTGTGTGTGTGTGTGTGTGTAGAGAGAGCTAGTGAGCCACCTCTACCCGTTCCATACTCTACAAAAGTAATGGCGTCATTGTAACAATTAAAATTTGATGATGCGGGCTCTCTGTTCTCTCCAATACGACTGCGCCCGCCCCGCGACGTCGCCTGCATTTACGTGCAGTGTACTGACCTGTTGCCACTTGTACTTTCTTTTTTAAAGGGCTCGAGGTACTTATTTGGTGCTGGTGAAATTTTTGGCAAAGGGTATCGAGGGGATTGGGTTGTGTAAGGTATGATATAAAAGAAATGGTAGTGAATGATGGCGAGACTGTTGACAGGGAAGATTGAAATAAGAAAATGCACACATACTTTCATTGTTCTAGCTCTATTCTGTCTCCTGCTTGATAAGGAGGGAAGTGGAAATTATATATATATATTTTTTTTCCTACTCCTCCGCTGTACTTTTCTGATTAATGTCGTTGCAGGATCCAAGACAGTTGTCGTTTCTCCGGGACTCGTCGGGCTTCATTGGCTCGGCGTTATTCTGATGGTCACCACTGTTGATTCTGGCTTTCAGGAGTTGTAGTTTTTGGAATGTATGGCGGGCTTGTCCCATTAAAAAAAAATACTTTCATTGTTTGTATAGTTAAGGAGTGGAATTTCCTACAGGACTCTGTGTTTCGTGATAGCTACAACCTGGGAGTCTTTAAGTCAAGAGTGAACAGGTTACTTCTAGGCAAGCGTGCTCCTTCGTGGACCACATTGTCATCATGTTAAGGCTGCTCTCTCGAAAAAAGCTTAAAATAGCGTGCAGATGAAGCAGCTTGTCGGCACTAACAGAGAATTTAATCTACATTCGTAATTTGGTTTAGCCAGAATTTGTCTATCAGTATCACATAATAAGAAAAAAAACCACCAAATCACCTCCAAATCGTTGAGATGAAACCATTTTACCCCTCCATTTTTTAATTAAAGCTATGCCACACTTTGGAATATTCAAATCAATATAAATTTCATGTCATGTCTTAATTACTTTGCATACTTTTATATAGATTCAAGTTCTTAAAATGTAACAGACAGATGTGTTGCTGGGGAGTTTGTTGGCCACTTCTTCTCCACAGCTAAAACACTAGGAAGTGGTAACGGGCGGGCGTGTTGGGGGACTGTCTTTTGTAAAACTTGACCTCCAAAAAGTGCTGGCTCTCAGCCTAATTTGAATAAACGACTTGATTTTCAAAGAACTATCTTTTTATTAAACTTGGAAGTCATTATCCTATGATAGTAATTTCAATGACGTATTCAAACTTTTTACTATCAAGCCAACACCACAAGACGGTGGCATACGATACAGTTCCTTCTTCATTGTGTTAATAAAAAGGGTTGATCTAAATATAATAATACAAAGATTTGTGTATGAATGGATGACATCTGTCGAGGAGGAAGTGACGATGTCGGACAAAAAATTTAAGCGAGGGTGTTTGATTTATCATTCCGATGTTAATTAATGTGTATTGGGAGGTTTTCGTGTTATTATTATAATAGGGAATATGCATGGAAAAAATATTTATTATTTGTACAGTTTATCTAAATATATACAAAAATAAATAATAATAAGAATATCTAGAAAGCAGTACTCCTGGACACGGCGCGCATCGTTAGGAGGTTCCTCTCTCAGTAGCCCTGACCACCGGTAGCTTGGACCCTGTGCCCGATACCGGTGGGCTACTATTTTTTTATAGATATATTTTTTAAATATTTTTTTCATGATTTATTTAAAAATGTAAAATATATGTTGATAAAAAGAATAAAAGGAATAATAATATAATACTATCACTCAAAATAGAATCAAAATTGCTCGAAAAATAAACGAGACATAATTATTTTAAACAAATATATCTGTCCCTCTCGCGAAAACGCTGTTTTATATGGCAGCTGTATAGGCGCCATGGACTTTGACGTCAAGTTTATTTTGGAGTTTTCTTTCTAATCGTAATCTTTGAAGCTTTATAACTTCATCGCTGATGAAGGTTTTTATAAAATAATTTCATAAATTTTTACTAGAGCTGATAAGTTTTGAAAATAATAACGAGCATACATATTCCCTATTGAATAAAATTGTAATGATGGTGAGAGGGAACGCAACATATTTTATTAGTTCTCGGGAGTTCCAAAATTATCCCAGAAAATATATTAACTGCTTTGCAATACAAACGAAAATGATTTGGTTTTGTTACTTTTTTAAAACATGTACTATTTTTATAATTAAAAATGCGGATAGCAGAGTGGCGCGTAGAGGGGTAGTTAGCGCCGTTCATATGCACAAGGTCATTGACATGTATACCAGCCTTAAGTTCGAAATAACAAGTAAAACATCCTCAAAACATGCATGTACTTAACAAAAGAAAGTACAAACTTATAAAAAGCTCTCCCCCTCGTATAATTCCGACGCATCCTACATTTATCGATACTGTAGATCGGATGACATATTCAAATATATCCGGCCGTCAAGGTGCACTGTTTTTGTGACAACTCACTTTCTATGGGGTAAAAATGAAAGTTTCATCGTATGGTAAACATAAGAAATAGTTTATTGGAGTTTTTGTAAAGATTTATTTGATGGAAGAATCGGTAGAACAGCGGTCTTCTTCTACAAAGCTGTTCTAAAGATTCTGAAAATTAATCTTGTCTTAAAGACCCCTAGCTTGTAGCTATCAGGAAGCACAGACTCTACCAGGGGATCCCACTCCTTACCTGAACACTCTCGGATAATATGGAGGTTTTTTTTAAAATTAATTAAACTAAATCTATAGTATTAAACTAAATCAGTAACAGCATCACATTGGCATTTGTAGCTGTTATGGTGATACTGACGAAAGTTTAAATAAGTAAACACATATAACTGCCGATAGACCATGATGTAGTAGTCAAATGCGATCACCGCCTAACTTGCCTAGCACTGCTGCTGTGCTGTACTTTAGTTTTAATATGTAATGGGGTCTATAAGGTCGCGGGCATGAAGTCAGCGGGCAAGAAGCGGCGGGAGCGGAAGCGCGGGCAGCGGCGCGGCGGCGCAGACCCAGACACGAAGTCAACAGGGAGATCATAACACAACACTACGCGGCGCTGTAGCGGCGTAGAAATCAGTGTCTTGTTCGCGAACAAAATGTCTAAACAGCGCCGAAAACATCTTTTTTGGTACAAATTTTGAAACGCATTTTGGAACGTCGGCCGTCAAAAAGCAAAAAATAAAATGCTCAATATTACGTCACTACAGACGCGCGGGAACCGCTCATACACCACCGCACTCCGCACCGCTGTTGTCGTGGCCAGTTCCATTTAAATCTATGCATTTGAACGCGCCGCTGCCCGCGCCGCTGCTCGCGCCGCCGCCGCCGCCGCCGCCGTCGCTCCGCGCCCGCTGACTTCATGCCCGCGGCCTTAGAGTGAAAAGATTACTTCCCCCAGGTGAGATTATAAACAAACGCGAGACTATCAATAGTAAAAAAGGCAACCACTACAGATGAATTCTACTTCTTAACAGATTCATAAGGTAAGTAATAAAATGCTATAGTTATAGTTAAAGCCAAACTGCTGTAACTGTTGGATTGCTGGTACAGTTGGTACTGTTACAGTAACCAACGACGATTGGTAGCACCTAACTGAAACGAGTTGTCACTGGTAATGTTAACTACCTATTGAACCCCCATAAGTATACAGAAAAATGCAAATACAAAATGGCGATCCATTTTCGAACATCATAACACCCCAACAGACAAGTTGATGTCAGAAATAATTTATTATCTATCAAAAAATAATTGTTCTAGTTACTTATGCAAGGCTGACTTTCTCCCCTTTGGTTAAAAACTTTTTTTTTTATTATTCAAATCTAGTAATGACTGGGGCTTTTGTTAGAGAATGTTTGAACGGATACCTTTGCCATTATTTAAAAAAAAATAGAGCACAGATAATAGATTTGGTTTCAACCTTTGTGGAATTAAAAAAATGTGTTTGTTTTTCTCTTTTGTAGTTTGGAACGTTGTCTTTTAGACTTATTGGCCGTTTCTGAACTTAAGACGTGTTTTTTCAATATTCTTGACTGTCTCTGTGCTTGAGGTCGTGAGTTCGATTCTCAGGTTCATCAAATGGTTTTTGGGTTTTTTCATCTGGAATTTCTCAGAAGAAGCCCTTTTTTAGGATGGTTAATCATCAAATGACTCCTCCCGCTTACTGACTAAAACCCGTGTTCCTCCTAATGCCCTTTGAGTTCCAGGGTCGCGGTGACTCTTTCGAACAAATTCCGCAACCCTGGCAGCAGAAGAAGCCCTGGGTCTGTGATTCTAAGTAAAATTTAGAATCTGTACTTGGAAAACAAATTCATAGCATTAAAAACTCTAAAAAGGTTGAAAAGACTCCATAAGGTCCACTATTCACTCATATAATGACACTATTGAACAAAAACCTCTGCTTTTAAAATCTTCACAAGATAGGCGTAAAACGTTTAGTGACAGTTTATCTGTACCGCTGTCTGTTTCGATTTCTTGTTATAGTGACAGAAAAACATGTGTGAGCGTAGTTTGCGGACTGGGTTCCGTAGCCATAAATTAACTTTTTGGCATGGCCAAGCATAATATTAGTTTAGATGGTATTTTTCTCAATATTTTTATTAGCCTTTTGGGTATTTATTTGGCTTTTTGGTCTCGTTTCTTACAGATGGTGTTGACAGGGTAAGAGAAATAAGAGAATCTAGTAAAATATGGAAGTCTATACCCAGCAATGAAACAGCATGGTTTAAAGAATTGTATTATACACATTAGCTAACCCACAGCACATACCTAATCACTGCATATTGATGCGGTCTTAATTTAAATACTAGTATATTTAATGGATAATCTTTTAAATCATCATCACCATCATCATATCAGCCGAAAGACGTCCACTGCTCGACATAGGCCTCCCCCAAAAGGGGGAGTTTGCCATAATCGCCACGCTTGGCAGGCGGGTTGGCGATCGCAGTATATGGTGTTGAGTTTTACAGAGAACGCTGCTGCCCATTCTCTGGTGAGTCCCTTAGTCGCCGCTTACGACACCCATCCCTTAAATAGCTTGATAGATTATACACCGTATATTCACGAAATATTTTTTTAAATTGTGCCACGATACCCTAAAATCCTAAAAATCAAAACAACAATGCAGGCCAAAAATTCTCTTGATATGCAAAACAGGGTTTATATTTTTGACATATCCATAAAAGATGGATCGTGTTATAATAGAGGTCTATAGAAATCATAGACAAAGCGTTGTCTCTGGTGTTGGTATCATCGAACTGTTTGATAATGCTCTAGATATTATTATTGTTGAGTTATTGGAATAGCTGGCGGCTAGTTTGCTCTGAAATAGAAGTAACAATACAGCTTTTGAAAGATATTACTGTAAGCATTTCATTTGGTATGCAATTTTATCAAATAGAATCTATTTAATAGATTCTGGTGATGACATTAGGAGGTAATGTTATATAAGTGATTTTGCGGGACTATAACCCATGTCTAGTTGATCTATATTATATTATTATTCCATTTATTCATTAATATACATTTAAATTTACTTAAAAAAAAACATTTAAAATATAAAAAATAGTAGCTCACCGGTATCGGGATCAGGGTCCAAGTTACCGGTGGTCAGGGTTATATTATTTATCTATACTAATATATAAAGCTGAAGAGTTTGTTTGTTTGTTTGCTTGAACGCGCTAATCTCAGGAACTACTGGTCCGATTTGAAAAATTCTTTCAGTGTTAGATAGCCCATTTATCGAGGAAGGCTATAGGCTATATATCATCACGCTAAGACCAATAGGAGCGGAGTAGACGAATTTGCGCGGGTCGACTACTAATTTATAATCTTCCAATTTCAGCCAGCGGCTTGGCTCGGCTTTGTTCGCTTGATAGTAAAAAATTATCCCAAAGGAACATGCTCCAGGGATGATTATATGTTCTACCCTTGTGACAAGTTTTGTTTGTGGTAACAGACAGACAGATTTATTTTCACATTTATAATAAAGAAAAGTAAGTAACAAAAGCTTCCTTCCACATCTACAAGTCGGTCTTAAGAGGGCTATTACATTTTTTTTCTTGATTTTGAGCGTTTGCCTCGAGTTTTGGTGTGTGATTATGGTTTATATAAAGCCACAAATTTAAAAAAAATATAAATGGCCAAGAAAGTTTGATTCATTTTCTTAGAGTGCTTTAAATAAATATTTCAATTTGTTTACGTTTTATAAAAACCTTGTCTCTGCAAAGGATTTTTCATAAAATTTTACTTTAGGCATCTTTTGATGCTTTGTTACATCGAATATATAATAATTTAATCATTAATAAAAATGTTTGTGGTACAACTGGATCTTCTACTTTGGAGTGCTTTATTCAATTTATTAAGTTTCATACTAATACATCAAAAGTAATTCCGTAAAACAGAGAGTTACTGATAATTTTTCGTCCGAAATGATATTTTTTTTCTATGAAAATATAATCTAAATTCAAACAAAAAGTAACTAATAACTAAGGTAAGTTGAAAAAAAATTTTTTCCATTTAAATGTAAAACAATATTTTTAAACAATTGTTGTACTAGTGTATAGCGCTACAATCACTATAAATATCGGGAAACCTGCTAGTCTATTCTGTAAGAAACTATTTCGATATCGAGCTTCACCTGAGTGATAAAACTCACAAAGTGAGCTTTATTGCACACAACATAAAGAGCTTCATTTGAAACTCACCTCGAATTCTACTGTCGAGATACGAAAATGTTGTTAGAGAATAGCACTACTGCTCTGTAGCTTTAGTCCGGGCCAAGCGCTCGATTTTCTAATAGCGCCCTTAAGTTAAAACAATTGTAACTCCAGTGACAATTTTTCATTAAGACCCTCAAAACGTTGCAGCTATCGACGCAATCGAAGGACCCAAACAACTGGACGTCAAAAAGCAAACCCACAAACAAGAAACCACTAACTCCTCAACAGATGATATCCAAAGGCAAAACACTCAGAATTAACTCGCCAAATCGAAAAATTACGCACAAAGGGGAATACGTTATAAAAAACACACAATACAAATCACAGTATCGCCTGTTAATGATCTTGATGTCTCGCGATGATTGCAGAAAGGGACAGAAGATATAGAAAGCCCAAGTACGAAAGAGCCACAAGATATGATATCTCACCGGAAACGGCGTAATATATGGTGCATTGTTAGTAACGAGATCGGTTTGTGTGTCTGTTCGTCCGTGGGCGGACTTGCGCACGCGTTCTTTAAATAGTGTACGTGAATTAAATTATTTTTTGATATGAAATTCTACGGTGCTCGGTCCGTTTAAATTTAGATTTGATATTTTGTACCTGGATTTTTTAAATTTAATGTGTCTGCGGAGAGAGTGTTTTGAGCAGCATTTTGAATGTAGCTTGCTTTCCATAGACGTACAAAACACTTACATACGTAGTGGTGTTAAAGAAGTTGAAGTTTATGAAATGTTTTACTATTCACCTCTTTCGATATACTTAGAAAGTCTAATTTTGAGGCTAACCAAAATAATTAGAAATTGCTATTTTTGAATCGAAACCACTAAGATTAACAAAGCCACCGGAGTTACCTAAAACATAGATGATTTCTGTATTGTTACTAATATCATATGGCACATCAGTTAGCGTTACATTCCACTTAGAGACTTTAATTTTATTATAAATTCAAAGACTAATCAAAGTAGTTAGCAATTGTTATTTTTGAGACAAAACAACTATGTTAGTAAAGAAACCGAAGCTCCCTAATAGATAGATTCATGCTTTACTTATAGACTAGCTAACCCGCGTAACTACATCTGCGTCACAATTTTCATTACTGCTCCGATCCTATTTGCCTTAGCGTGATGATATATATATATAGCCTCAATAAATGGGCTATCTAACACTGAAAGAATTTTTCAATTCGGACCAGTAGTTCCTGAGATTAGCGGGTTCAATCAAATAAACAAACGAACTCTTCAGCTTAATATATTAGTAAAGAAGTATAAATATCAGATTCCACATCTGCTAGCGTTACTGTTTTCGCCCTATTATTCAGACATAACATTTCTTACATCCCCAAAAAGCTTCAAAGCACTCTATACTCCGAAATCACACACGACCACCTTGGTCTACCTTCCCCTAAACATTTGAAAGGGGTGTGTTACGCATCTCAAAATAGCACCAAATCATTAGTGGGTGACAAATGGTCCGCAGACGCGTGGCGAATACACAGATTTATCTGGTTGCCGAGATTTGGTTAACGCAACCGACCGAGAGGATATAGTAGTTAAGTATTCGATAGTTATCGGAGTTGTAAATGGTGCAAATCGAAGTTGAGGAGAAGTTTAGGGGATAGTAGCTAAACCTCTTCGAATGATTCGAAGTATTTCGAAGCAAAATGCAATAGAATGAATGCAAAGATGATTGAGTATACCGTTGTTTGTAAAGTCTTATTAAGATGCAAGAATTTTTATTATAGGAATGAAGTTGCTTCTTATTTGGCCAACGATGCTAATAATTACACATTCATCATCATCTACAGCACCACTTTACCCACTACTGGGCATAGACTTCTTTTTCCCTGTAATCCCTTCGCTCCTGTGGCAGCCTCATTCAAGGATCAGTAGCAGCCTCATTCGGGTTCACCCATGATGCCGCCTGCCTATCTCGAATTTTGAATGGATCTTTATTTTTTATTTTTTTGCCAACTTTAACAAGTGCTGTGGTAGGATTATGCAGATTCCAACCTGACAAAATCCTACCACAGCACTTGGTATTGAGATCAAACAACGACAGGCAGCTTAACTCAATAGAAAAACACCGCAAAAACTCTCACAGACAATAACCGATCTGTAACCAGCACTCATCGCAGGCGTCAAGCATTAAGCCTTCGTCATAACATCCTCATTAATTAATCACCGTCGTGTAATATCGTAATATCGCCAATTACGACTATGAAGTAAGTAGACATTATAGGCGACGCAAAAAGTGCGGCCGTCACGGAGGCTGGTCAAAGTGAGACTGACTGAGTGTCGGCGTATCATGGGGTATCGATGGTATAATTTTTGAATTAGGAACGTTGCCTTTTTTTTAAAGATGTATGACTAGAGCCGTCGTTGTCTTCATGGCCAGGAGGATGGCTGAGTTTAAATGGAGGACTTTTACTAAACAGGTGAAACCAGTGGTATTACCAACCTGAGATGTGTGAAGATGTAACTTCTAATAGTTGATACTGATGATCACTTATGATTTTGTATATAGGTTATGTAGTTTTTAGTTCGTAATTATGAGCACAGTAATGGGAATATACTATCATTTAACAACATTATTATTCTCACAACAATATAAAATAGTATGGTTTAACACAGCATTCTATGCCATTCCCGTCCCATTTGACCTTTGTTCAATCTGCCAATATCGAGTTCAAAAATATGATTGATTCATATTTTGAACACACGACCAATAGTTCGCCAGACCGATACGGAATCACCCGAGGACGCCCGACTGATCCTTCCGATCCCATTCGTATTTGAAATTCAAATTTGGAAATCCATTAGTGCGACTCGTCATTTTAATGTGACAGAGTATTGAGTTACTCTAATTGATCGGTGCTCTCCGTTCGTTTTTTTATTTGGTTCGGTTCAGTTCGTTCGAATTTCAAATTTGAATATGAAAGTTCGTTGTGAAGTTCTTTTTTTAAATGTAATACGTTCGATATTATTGTTTGGGCTTCCGGATTTTGTTTAGGGTCTGTCATTGTGCCGTTGGTGGGCCGGAAGGAGTTGGTTTTATCAGTGGTACTTAATTATATTAGTGGTATAAATTATAAGTTGGCATTAAATGGTCAACATTTTTCGATATAAAAAAGGTGAAGAATATCCATATTGTTTATCCATATCCATTTTGACTTTGACTTGGAAAAATAGTAGCAGTTTTGGCTGTATATCCCCAATTTCCTTAGAAGAAACCATATCAGCTTTTGTTAACCCACAGCAGATGTGAAACATCTTTAGTACGATATAAATTACTTTCATGGCAACGTATCTCAGTAATTGTACCGTATAATTCATATTGATGATCAAATCGATTCACAAATGTATCGATTTGCTTGTCAGACCTAATGTACGGACGATCATTAATCTATGTTTTTCGGAACCCGTTCTTATAAAAATGTGACAACGGCAGTTGCTGATAAAACTGATGCAAAAATAATTGATGTTTTACGATTCGTACAAAGATTATTGTGTTATTTATATATTGTGAATATTTTAAGATTAAGTTTGGTACATATACGTGCTCCACAGAATTTGTTTTAATTTTATCAAACCATTTACAGACCCTGGAATTGTCAAAGTCGTTCAGCTAATGAGACGGAGCTAGTTGCACGTGCCAAAGCGTAGACCTTTATGGAGAGAATGTGCAAGAAGAAAGTTATGTCTGTATCATCTTTAATTTTCATCATCATCATTATCATCATATCAGCCGAAAGACGTCCACTGCTGGACATCCCCCTGGCCTTTTCCCAAGTGTTCCCGCACAACAACAGGTCCTGTGCATTTCTCATCCATTGGCTACCCGCGACCTTCACCAGGTCATCGGTCCACCTTGAGGGAGGCCTTCCAACTTTGCGTATTCCGGTCGCTATTCCAGAACTTTTCGGCCCCATCAGCCATCTGTTCAGTGAGCAATGTGCCCTGCCCACTGCCACTTTAGTTTGGCGATCCTTCAGGCTATGTCGGTTACCTTGGTTCTCTTGCGGATATCATCATTCCTGATTCGATCACGTAAGGAATCTCCAAGCATTGCCCTCTCCATTGCTCTTTGAGTGACTACATTCTAATGAGGCCCATTGTGAGCGACCATGTATAATTTTAGAATGATTCAATTTAAAAAAAAATGTTTAAAAATTATACATAATTATGTGTGAGCGACGCAGAAAGACATGCACATTAAAAGCGTTAAGATTAAAATAAAACAATAGAAAACATAATTAAATAAACCGTGGCAGTTGAAAGATGACCAGTCCCAAAGGGCGGCGCCTGTTCAACGATATGATTTCTTCACCGTTGCACTTTTATTAATCATCTATATGCATACAAGCATCATCATCATAGTTGCAGACGAACGTAGCTAACTGCTGGCATACATTGGTCTTCTGTTTTTGGCATCCAAAGTATCGATTTTCAATACATTAATAATATTAATAAAGACTTGTATAATAAAGAAAATTGCCCTGATAACCTAAGTGCATTGAACGACTCAGAAACTCATCCGCATTCTACACTCAGAGTGGCGTGTTCGATTCCTACCTGTTATGGTACACCGAATAAATATAATACTACTAATAAATCAGACCATAATTAAGATCCACATAAAGCAAAAACTTACGATATTGACAAGGAAGCGAAATACAAGGAAATAGTAGACTTATCAATAATGCATTCAATCAAAATCGATTTACAAGAGAAAAAAGTTGAACATTTCGGAGGCAAAACAGTGGTAAGTAAGTTTTTGTCAATTAAAACAGCAAATGGGGTATAAAGTGCTGTCGGCGATGGACAGAGGAACTTTTATGTTGTGCCGTCGTGCGTGGTGGGCGATGAAGCGAGGCCACACCTGCGAACATCTCGCGATACGAGGGTGCGCTGGAGAGGGCTTCTGTTTAGTTCGAGGTGCAGTTTGAGATAAAAGCTTGTTACCTATAGTTGAGATTATTTAATTAAGACTGTGAAAATTTATTTTAGATTATGTTCTGCAAAAGTATATAATCGAAACTAGGCATGTAGTGATTGCATCTGTGTTTCCCAAAAATATAAAAATATAGATATGCCAGTTGTAAGGGCTCCTGTTTGTATCGTCATTTTTAAATCTTCTCAGTCGAGCTGCTATACTTACTATTATAAAACTATTATCGAATAAGTTGCAAAACTTAACAAATGTTGCCTCCATTTTGTGCTAAAATTATAGTAAGATCATCAATATCATTGATTCCTTTCTTTGCTTTCAAATTCACATTAACTTTTAAATAAATCAAACTTCAGGGTTTGACTGCAAACTGCAAAGTTAGTATTACGAAAGCCTTCTCCACACTACGCCACCCCACAAAACGTCGGTTAATAATTACAGTGTAATAACTCGATTACTCCCCGCTCGTTTAGATCAGCACTATCGATATTATTACTTATCGATTGTCTGTCCGTCCGTCTGTCTGTACTAACCGCAACTTTTTTGCGTTCAAGCGAATCCGACGTGGAAGTGTTCGAGAACGTTTTTATATCAATTTGTGTTAAGAATTGTGAGAAATCGAACAAATATTTAACTAAGAATTCGATACATTTAATCTTGCTGAAACTATTCTCGCTTTTTCCGAAGACTTTTAAGATGAATCAAGGCTTATCGAAGATCTTGACTTGCTTAATAAAACATGTACCAACGGTTTGAAGTCCGATGAAATAGGAACAGATCAAACGATGCATGAAGATGAAGAACGATAGCAAAATGTTTTGGATTTAAAAATCGTGATAGAGCATAAATGTGATATTGAAGATGTTCATAGACCAGAACCGGGTACCTATGGAAATTGGAGATTTACCTTAATGGGTCTGCATCGGTTGGATAGGCATAATTTAATGATTGTTGCAGACGATATTAATACGATATTTAGTAAGATGAGTGTTGCCCAGACCATTAGATTTGAATAAAAATGATAACATATCAACCCACATAGCTGAGATTTTGTGAAAAAGTTTGAAGTTGTGAATTATGAGGCTTCATAGAACATTGAAAATATAAAAAAGGCCATCATGACATGATAGAACCATACCTAAAATCACTTAAAAATACAATGTGTTGCTGATGAATTAGCTGTTCAGTACATTTTGTCGAGTTATGCGCACAAAAATGTATGGGGGAGTCGAATTTTTTTTCGCGATTTCAGTGTTGGTCCCATAGGGAAAGTTGTTCATAATGATGAGTAAAAGTACCCCTTAAGAGGTATTGCGTTTATTCTGTTACAGGAAATAACATTTTTATGAAATGTTAAAACATTTTCAATATACAAATATTGAAAATAAAAATGTTATTTGGCTAAAAAAAAGTAAAAATTGACATTTTGTTAATGTCAATTTGTACTTTTTTTGGCTTGACATGTCATTTGCGTACAGATATAGTCGTATTACTAGTTATTGTCGGTTTGTATCGTTCCATTGCTGGGCAACTGGGCAGAGGAACCTAGGCTATCAGATGTTTTGTTCCAGGATTACTGTGCATTACCTATTGGTTATTCATTTAGTCTTACATAATGAAAGAAAACTAATTTTTGAATTAGAAATGAAAGCAAACTGTTTGTAAATATTAACAATCAATTAGGATCATTGGTATCTAGGCGTGAGAAATTCGAGCCAATTTAATAATCTTTACAACCACTAACATTAGAAAAGGATCATCGAAAACACAATCCGAGATTCGTTCTGCTCCTCAAAATGCAGTAACTCGATACTATGTTTGTGTCCCGACTTCGCATCTGTCATCGCATATTGAATCAACCCCCGAACGCTCTTCAATCCTTGCATACGCATCCGATTGACAATGCGGAAATTTGCATACGCCATTTAAGGGTTAGAAAAAATTATCATATGATTACTTTTGAGTTCTGATTCGATTGATTTTGATCTGTATTTCGATGGGTATAAAGTTGAATGTATTTGGAAGGGTGATGCGTAAGATGCGAATGCTCTTTTGAAAGACTTTTCTTTTGTTCGCTAATACATTTTGCACCCTCTACTTTTACGATTAAGTCCAATTTCGTTTGTAGTTCTATTCCATGGGAACACTCAACCCTCAAATGGCTTATGATAATTTTTCCTTGAATTATTTTTGCTATCATTTTTCAATAGCTCATTAGTGTGTAGCTATCGGTCCGTAAGTGGCATTGGGCCAAGCCGATATTGTTCGCGATCCACGGATCTCCTCTGCATATTGTGTCGCGACCGATTTTATGGGCATCATTTGAATTTTTGAACCAAATTTGCATGATTGTGATTTAGTGTTTATTTTTGTATGCGATATGATGTGGATTTATGGTTTACGTTCAAATGCACTTAATCTATGAATGGATCGTTTCGCTTCGCATAATGTGGTAAGAGGTTAAAATCGTATGGAAATTGGCGATGATAATGCTAAATATACGTGACGTGTCTGTTTAGAAATCATTTTGTTTGTAGTATATCATGCATTTAGTTTCTGATTAACAGCTGTTTTAATAAATACTTAACTAACGGTACACACTAAAATTAAAAATAAAGTCTCCTAACTAAGTAAATTAATGAAATAAATATGCGCCCCTAAATTATGGCGTCAAAAAATTCATGCGAATCGTTCTAAGTCGTTTGCAGTGCCAATTTTAAATTGTGTCTACTTAGATGATGGTGCGTTAAAATGTATAGTTTAGGTACTACTTGGTATTGAGGGAATCAGTTCAGTAGTAATGAAGCTAAACCTATCGTACCAAAAACACTAAACTTCTTAAGGGTCTTCAGAAACCTCGTCAAGCGTATCCAAGTTTACGATCATGATAGACCAAACAGTATCTAATGGTTAGTCAACTTTTTGCGATTATCGAGACTTTCACGCCTATAAATTAACGGGGTGATTGAATGATGACAGAAAAAAATCGAGAAAAGAACTAGAGTTACTGATATAGCTCTCAGAACTAGCAAACTGGAGTGGTAACAACCCATGGCCATTGGAGCAGAAAACTTGGTCATGGGTAAATTTGACGAAGATGGGGACCCGTAGATGGATAAAAAGAATAATGAAGGTCTAGAAAAATCAATCCACTTGGAAGCAGCTTAATCTATCAGCAGAAATAATAATAATATATTGTAAGGAGGTTCCTCTCTCTGGAGCCCTGAAACCGCGCCGGTAGCTTGGACCCTGTTCCCGATACCGGTGGACTACATTTTTTTATATTTTTAAATGTTTTTTTAAATGTTTAAATATTAAAAAAAAAACATTTAAAAATCTGATGAATGATATTACTAGGAATTTAAGTGAATAAAGGAGACAATATAATAATAACAATATTTTATTCATAAAAGACAACTTTTGGTTCACAGTAGGTGTTATGTTAGTAAATATACTTTTATAAATACGACATGAAGGCCCATGGCATTAGTTTAAAATTTGACATTGGATAGAAAATTAAGTCAAAATCAACAATAAATAAAATGAAGTTATTAAAAAGTAATAAATTAATTAAAGTTACAGTAAATTAAAATATCAAGGAATAAAACCAAATCAATAAAATTAAAAAAAATGGATAAAAATTAAAATTTCAGTTAGTAAAATTAAAAGTGTTAATCAATTAAAAGAAAATGACAATAACAATATTTCAAATAACTTAAATTATAATAAAAATCAAAACAAATTCAAATCAAAATAAGCAAGAATCAATACGTTGCTTATGGTAAAAGCAAAAGAACAAGCTCGAATTGATTCTTGCTACAACCAATGAAACAACACTCGTATTTCTGTTTGTGTTGTTCAACGCGTGCTCTATTATTAGCCAAAACAACAAAAACAATCCACACACAGTTCTATTTACCTTTTTAATTCAATCCTCAACATTCCACAAAAAAACTAACAATGGTTGTCCGATCGCTGGCCACTGAACATTTTCATTACGATCAACGCTCACGCACATAACCTCAAAAACACAAAAGCTAAATAAATCGACCGGGATACCATTTATCAAACTGCCGCCTGCATTTTTAATTAGTAAAAAACATATTCGGACAGTGCGCAGTGGTGCGTTCCAATCTGCTTCCGATCTTGGCCTTTCTGACCTTCCCTTCGCACTTATTCACTATGTATCTCTCCATCCTTTTCATCCATGCTTTAGTAATTAGTTTCTCATGTATAGAGCTTTTGTTTAGAATGACATGTGGCGTCTGTTACCAACAGTTAATTATGGGCTTTTTTTAACGATTCGATGGTATCGATACGGTATCGATGTATCGCAATCGTAATGACTACATCCCTTGTACCGACTTTATTAATTAATGGTGGTTTGTCTGTTACTTGGAATATTGTAGAAAGTGAAATAGTGTTAACATTAATGGCGCTGTTTGACATAGATTTGTTAGTTTCAACGGTTTTTCTATTTGCGTTAGTAATGTCATTGTGTAATGTATAGGTATTTTATACTATTGCATCTATTTTGAAAACGTCTCTAATAATTTTAGTTTAAGTATTTTTAAATGCTTTTTAGATCATTTGGAATTACTCTAATCATGATGTGCCACAGTCAGCAAGAGTGTTTAGTCTATGACAATAATATTATTATATTTCTGGTTACTATTGGGAAAAGGCTGTTTAATTGTCTTTACATTATTTTACTTGTAGGATAATATAATAATAAATAGTGGTTTCAGTCGGTGGACTTTAAATAAAACTTTTATGTTTAAGTTATTTAAGAATACAATTATTTATTTAAACGACTATTTCCCAAGATGGTTATAATCCATTAGACCGAGGATTGGCTTAAGCTTGTACAATCGAATATTTTACAAAAACAGCAACAGTTTAACTACATTTCACAATAGCTTTTACTTTCTTTTCTTTATCCTTATAAGACCTAACGGCCTACAGCAAACAGTTATAAATAACCCATTGTAAGTATAGATACAATGACAGATTATGTTAAATTTAACTTTGACACGCGAAGTTCACCAGGGAGCATTCTTAGGACCAATAGTATTCCTATTAGAAAGCGGTCACTTACACTAAGTAGTGACGTTTTTATGGCCACCATAACCGTTGGCAGTATTCTATATTCATTCTTTTTACATAATTGTGGGTAGCAAGAACATAAAAAAAACAATGATAGATGGATTGGAAGTAAAAGTAAATTTTTTGCGTACGATGTATAGCTAAGTGAAATTTCTTTTTCCTGGTCTATAAGCTGAGTTCAATAGAATGTTCTGGGCTTGTTGAGTAGTTGAAGTGTAACATATTAGACTTTTTTGAAATGATTCATGCTGATCTAAAAAGGGAAGAAAAAATAGGACATGTTTATAAGCTAGTTGGCATCTCATGCGAGCAGTAAAAGTCAAATGAACGATTTATTATTCTGCTTCTTGTAATTGAATAGCAGAGCTACAAAGTTCTTGTTTTACAACATAACAGTTCTTTCAAACTTGCCATAATTTGCTACATGTATGACGTTTGACACGAACACAGATGGACCTTGAAGCATAATAATTTACTGTCACAAAAACTGTTGTGGTCAAGGGAACTATAAAAGTTTTGAACGAAACATACGATGTATTGTAAGTAATCAAAAGATGTTCCAACCATAACGTATTTGTAAAAGAGTTAAATATATCACTAGGTGGATAAAATAGCTATACTTTATTGTACGCCAATAATATAATACCTGTACTAATTTACTGTATATTATTCCTGTAGGTAAATCCTGTAACTTCTTCTGTTCTAGATGTCAAAGGTGCGAAAAGGAATAAAAATAGCAGCTTTAATTTTCTTATCAACCTTACCAACGGTAATCTTAGAACCGATATTATAAATATTAATACCACAAAATTCATAATGGGAGCAGCTAATCCAAAAATTGGAAATTATGGTACACCAGGTTCCACTCGGATGCGCTATCGGAACCATCGACCACTTCCCCGTCCATCAAATTCAAATTACGATCGACAACCACCTTTTACTAATAAAAAATCATTCGACCATCGGTCAGTAATTAACGATGCCGAATTCGACCATGCTATTGACCTTACGCGAAGCCAGTATCATTGTTACCGAATTTATTTCAACATTCGATAATGGCCTCTACTACTTTCTTAATACGAATCATACATCGATCTTCAATCGTGCCTTCATCCTTGAAGTTACTCCAATCTACTATAAACTCTGTTTCTTCTTCATCACGGTTTTCTTTAGCTTGTTTCTCCGCTTGACTGATGCCCGTTACGGTTGGCTGTGCACCTGCAAGATGGTCACCAATATGAATGTAATTAGGGGCACCGCACATGTAAAAGTGTGTGGTTGCGTTAAGGAAGTCCCTTTGTAACGATGCGGAACCTTGGCCTAAGAATTGAATGGGTAAAATAACTGGTCTTTTGTTGTTTCGTTCAATCAAATGATTAAGAATCAAATGGTGTTTCTATGAAAATGTTTTTTTTGTGAAGTGTGCTGTGGTGTTTATCAGAAACAACTACTTGTAAAACAGTATTATTTTGGTTCTTGTTATTGTTAAATTACTTTAAACTAAGACTAAAAGTTCAAAGATAAATACGATGGTTATATTAGCGATAAAGATTGTCACAAAATCCATAATGTATGGAATTGACAGGCACCGCCGAAATGTTATGTTTTTTTTATTCCTAGTCAAGGAATAATGTTGATACCACTATTTTGGACTTTTGACAGCTGTTTTTCTGATGGACAGCTGTTTCTCTGATGGTTTCTGAGGTCGTTTAACTGTCCGCTAACGCTACTTTTCACAACGCCATTGGTTGGTTACTGGTTAACGGACAGATAAACGACTTATAAAGTACCTCAAAAACCAGGTATGTGTTACTTGGCCTAAAATCCCAGAGGTATTTCGAATGTAGTGCTCTTCATTAGCACAGCTAGGCGAATTTAACGAACCATAAAATTTTAAAGGATTGATCTTTTAACTAGAAGAGTTATAAATATAAATGTAGATGGATGGAGAGAGAGAGGAAGGCCGAAGAAAAGATGGATGGATTGTGTGAGGAGCGATATGAAAGAAAAGGGAGTTAGTGATAGCATGACGGCTGATAGGACAGAATAGAAGAAAAAAACGTGTTGCGCTGATCCCAAGTAACATGGGATAAGGGCAGGAAGATGATGGTGATGATCTTTATACTACAACCCATTTTGTATTGCCAGTTGCTTTAAAACAGTACCAAAAGCCCTCGACAAAATGACAATTTATCAGCGATAAAGATTGCTGAAATCACGTGACATTTCGGTAGCTAAAGTTAATCCAATTAGGACTTCTTGACAATCGTTATAGCTGAAAGAATTTCATTATGCCTAGAGCCAGTATCGTCTTCATCTGTTTCATTAAGTCGATAGCCCCCCTGATCAGCGGTGAATCAATTAACGAAAGACAGTAATTTATTTCAATCAGATTGCGAAGAGTTGTAGTATTTCTGGGGAGGTTGCCGATATTGTGGCTGTCTTATAGTTCGTGTATTGATAGATAATGGAGTGGTGGAGGGTGTGTTGTATACTGATTAGCAATGGGGTTGGAAACGTGAATCATATGAGTTTATACGATCACTTGGGTTAGATTGGGTGTTACATTGTTGTAACTAGATTGGTAATGTAATTTTGTTGTGATAAGTGATAGAAAACTGCTAGTGATGTTCTTGTCTCTTTTTCTTCTTCTTTTTCAGGCCTTGTTCCATTTCTAATTGGAGTAGGCTCTCCTAATTGATCTTACCCAGAGATTTCGCTTTTGGGTCATCAGTTGATCTATACTATTTGTATGACATCCATGTTAGTCGGGGTCCATTTTTGGTCCTGAGTCAATTTGTAGCAATTTTTTTTGACATGACTGTGTTCATCAGCTCTTCTCATGACGTGGCCGTACCAACGGAGGCGTGACTCCATGAGCTTGTCTGGCATTGGTCTGATTTTGAAGTTACCTCGGATGTTTTGGTTTTGCACTTTGTCAAGCATTGTGACACTTGCGGACTACCTGAGCATCCTCTTTACCGCGACATGTATTTTATGAGCTTGCTTGTAAAACTTTTAATTTGATTATTAATTATTCCAAACTACATGCCCTAAAGTACAATGGCTTACTTAATGCCTTAGGCAACTACCAGTCAACCAAGAGTGGTGAAAAGATAACATGGCAGGTGCATTGTTGTAATTTTGAAGATAGTTTGGGGCTATAGGTTATTGACAGTTCCCAATAACATCCTTTAAGATGGTAATAAACTAAAAGTTCTTTATACACAACATCAATCAATATTTAAGTCTGTTTTTGCGTTTTTATTACATAAAACAGCTGTTAATAGCGAACTGACAATGACAGACCATTAAGTCTAAGTTTGTGGTGCTTTCTTCTTTAGTGTAATCACTCAAAATCAAAGCATTTATATATTAACCAAGCAAGTTTTAATTGTAAAAAGTCTGCCAGAACCTTGAAGCTGACTGAACTTTCCACCACGTAGACCTCAATGGAGAAGAATCACAACATCATCATCATATCAGCCAAAAGTTGTCCACTGCCAGACATGGACCTCCCCCAAGCGTCTCCTTATCGACCGATACAGCGCGTCCCGCTACCTACGTATTCCTGCGAGCTTCAGCAGGTCATCGGTCCACCTTGTGGGAGCATTTCCAAGGCTGCGTCTTCCGGTACGCGGTCACCACTTCAGAGCCTTTTAACCCCAGAGACTATCTGTACTCCTATTCTGTAAGAACATTTTCGTGTCTCGACAGCGGAATCTGAGGTGAGTATCAAATTCGTATAAACATAAGAGCTTTGTCACTCAGGTGAAGCTCGATATCGAAATAGTTATTTACAGAATAGACTATCTGTTCTGCGAGCAATGTGGGTGCTCTGCCCACTTAACTTCACCATCAGCAAAATTCAACCAATTTTACAACACAGTAGCTTCAAACAAAAGTTGACAACAAAATTCACCAGAAAAAAGGCATAATTATCGTTGAAAAAGACCCTTTTACACTCATTTAACTAACGCAGTGTATCGGCCGGTGGGAGTGTAATCGGCTCCTATCGGTCGGCCGATCGGGGTTCGATTCCCGCGGGTTGTAATTAGATTGTTAGTCGCATGCGATATTAACGTGTTATGCTGTTAGGTTAGAGGTCTTGGTACTTGGTGGAGAATTGGATATTTATGCTATCTTTCAAATACCAAAAATAGATGACATTCATCTTGACTATACAAGTGTTCTTAAAAATCAAACATAAATTTTGTTGTTATTATGAGTAAATGAAAATCTTTTTTTTTCTATTGATAGACACACCTTTGACCACTATCTCACCTGATGGTAAGCGATGATGTGGTCGAACACGCCACGCCACACGTGGTTGAGTATGCTTCACTCTAAAAAACTATTAGTTTATATTGTCCTAAAAACAACCTTAATGATTTTTAATCAAGTATTAAATTTTGGTTTTACTTAAGTTACATTTTTTTTATAAGTTTTAGTTATTATTATTGTTAATAATAACTTAAACTAACAAATACACTAAAATAATAATAAACTAAAATATAGCTTTAAAAAATTCGTCCTCAACGCTGTCAGCTGGTACTGTGCCCAAGAGACTGGCGGCACTCTTGTCATACTTGATGGAAAAAGTACCATAGAAAACAGAGAGATATCTTCAATTCAATTCATTTATTCAATAACAACTTTTACATCGTGTCTGAATTTCTATAACTAAATACACATATTATAATAATTTTTCATGCAATCCATATTTAAATAATTACAAATCCAATTTAAATTTAAGTCAGAAAGAATAATACAAAAATAATTAAAAAAGATATAAAATCTTTGTTTTCTATGGTACTTTTTCCATTGCAGGACTTACGTGAACATCTGGTGTTGCCTATTTTGAGTTGGTCATCAGCATCATATCACTTTACTTACTCTATATTTCAAGCCATGTCCTCCAACTTGACTCCACCTCGAATCATCAAGTTGACATATAGCTTGTTTATTGACATGAGATGTTTTACCGTTGTCATGGTGACTGAGTCGAGCGATTATTCAAACTAACTTAGTGCGCATCGAGTCTTTCGGGACATCAGTAAACATCTTGACAACTGTTCACGTGACCAGAGGGCTGGACTTTTCTTCAGCCAAAGAATCAGCACTCCCATTCAAAGCGGCAATGCTGCCAGTGTTCTGGGTACTTTTGCCATTGACAGCGATGTGGATTATTTTTTTGATGCCCAATGATTAATTTTGTTTTTATTTGAGTTTACACATAATTTCTTGATAATAAGTGTAATTTTGAATTCAAAATGTTTATTGAGTTTGTACTTGGAACGTTAACTTCGAATATCTTTTCTTATTTCCAATAGCAAGCCATCAATTGTTATTAATATGCTTTGACTTCACTGGCTGCAGCGATTTGGCTGACCACTGAATTATTATTGTAATCAGTTTGTAGTTTTTACTTTTAATTGCCAGTCAAGATACACTCCCCAAAAGCCTTATTACAACCAAAACATCACCTCATTTTGAATTGCCAAGACAAATGCAATTAAAAAATTTAAATGACTTACCATCAAGTATCAAGACCGCTGTCTCCCCTCAGTCGATACATTTTGATGACGATAAGAAAGTCAGTAGAGAATTTAATATACATAATTTCTTTTAACGTATGGTCACTATTTCTATGGCCACCATATTTTAGTGCAGACATCGATTGGAATTGTTGTTTTTACCACAAAATATATAGATAGAGTAACGGTTAATTATAGGGAGGTTAGGAGTTCAAATTGTGGTTAACTTGGTATAAGCATTTTTAATTTAGCTTTAGTTCTGTAGGGTATCTGGTTAATTGATAATATAGATTCTAATGTAAACATGATTGGGTCTGATTCTTGTTTGATGATAATTTATAAACAGGGTGATTTTTTCAAGATTTCCAAATCCAATATGAGGAATAATGAAAATTACTCTAACGGCTCTCAGGTCTGCCTCCCAGACCTACTCCCTGCCTCCTCTCTAAGCCCGAAGACCGTAGTTTCGGGCTTAGTTGCGGGCGTATTCTACCTTGTATCACCTACGGATTTACGATTAGTCCCGAACCCGAACTAAGAATGAATGACAACACGATTTGACTGTAACTATCAAAACGTGTTGTCATTAATTCTTAGTGGTTAGGTGATTCGGAGTAGAATACGCCCGCGACTACGGACTTCGGGCTTAGAGAGTAGCTCCCCTGATTCGTACGCGCAAATCCCGTTTTATCCCGTTCCTGTATGAATTTCGGAAAATCCTCTCTTAGTGCTCCCCTACACTCCCCAAGGAACCTACATGTCAAATTTTAGCTTTCTGCGACCAGAAGCTTCGGCTATGCGTTGTCTGTCAGTCATTCACTCACTCACTCGTTCACTCACTCATTAACGGAAGAATTTTATATCTTAAGATCTCTGACCTAGACTAGAGTCAAGAGCAAACCCATCACAAATAAAAAAATAAATAAAAAAAGTCAGGTATTCAGGCCAGACCAGGACTTTCAATCTGGTGGTAAAATGCAGTGCAACCAGATCGATTTTGGACATCTTTTCAATCCAGTTTCGAGCGTTTGGATTGGAACAATTGGTCGATAAACTGCTATGTACGAATAGATATTTTGAATTATTTTTTTGAACCAATCTGGCATTGTGTTAGCTCGGTTTTCTACAAAGGCATCGGAAGGGGCAGAGACACCGGGCTGCACTGTACGGTTAACAGTTTTTACGCTATTTTCAATTATTATAATTTCTTCTAACAAATCTAGCCGCTGTCCTTAAACGAGTACAAAACCCTGTCTCATAGGAAGGGGCAGAGACACTGGGCTGCACTATACGATTTACAGCTTTTACGCTATTTTCAATCATTATAATTTCTTCTAACGAATCTAGCCGTAGTCCACAAACGAGTACAAAACCCTGTCTCATCGGAAGGAGTAGAGACATCGGGTTGCACTATACGATTTACAGCTTTTAGGCTATTTTCAATCACTATTATTTCTTCTAACGAATCTAGCCGTAGTCCACAAACGAGTACAAAACCCTGTCTCATCGGAAGGAGTAGAGACATTGGGCTGCACTGGACGGTTTACATATTTTACGCTATTTTCAATTATTATAATTTCTTCTAACAAATCTAGCCGTAGTCCTGAAACGAGTACAAAACCCTGTCTCATCGGAAGGGGCAGAGACACTGGGCTGATTTACAGCTTTTACGCTATTTTCAATCATTATAATTTCTTCTAACAAATCTAGCTACTGTCCTCAAACGAGTACAAAGCTCTGCCACATCGGAAGGGGCAGAGACACCAAGCTGCACTGTACGATTTACAGCTTTTACGCTATTTTCAATTAAAGTCCTAATGGCTCATGGGCCACCGATGCGCCGATTGTCTAATTGTTGAACTATATAGAGAGGGACGACTGTGATGTTTGAGGGTTTTGGTGTGACAGAAATATTTTGTGTAACGAACCTGTAAACATTGCACAAGACACTTATATCAGGAATCTTACTATTACGATAAATGCGAAAGTTTGGGTGGATGTTAATTACTCAATTACGCCGGAACGATTATAGTCTAGAATACCACATAGCTATAGGCTACTTTCTATCGCGGGAGTATGCTCTCTTGGGATATTTTCTACGATCATGCAGGCGAAGATGCGGGCAGAAACTAGTTGGAAAATAAAAAGGTATCACAGATATGCAACTTTTTGCTGTGTTATGTAAAGTGGACATTCATTAATGCCCAGGGTAACCTTGTATATGTCAGTCAACTTGTTCATGCCCACAACCGATTGAAAAGGCTTACTGTGAGGGTTTTATTTATATTTTTTCATAATTTTAAAATAAATTTAAGAAATTAGATGTAAAATGACCATTCCCCCTTATCTCCGAAACTACTAAGCCTAAAATTAAAAAAAAAAAATTGTTTGGAACCCTTTGCATACGAGTACGACTCGCCCTTGACCGGTTTTTCTATTTACATGTATAGTTGACGAAGTCGGAGCTACGTTTTCTGTACATGTCAATCGCGCTTCTGTTAGAATATCATCGTCACTTATGAAGATATTTCCGTTAAATATCTATACTAATATATAAAGCTGAAGAGTTTGTTTGTTTGCTTGAACACGCTAATCTCAGGAACTACTGGTCCGATTTGAAAAATTCTTTCAGTGTTGGTTAGCCCATTTATCGAGGAAGGCTATAGGCTATATATCATCACGCTTAGACCAATAGGAGCGGAGCAGTAATGATAATTGTGACACAGACGAAGATGCGCGGGTCAGCTAGTACTTAATAAACTATGTTCTGTAAGTAGTAGCAAATAAATAGTTTTCACCCAATCTTCAGTAGGTATTAACAGCTCTATAAACTTCCGTCCGTCCCCAAGCCATACCCTTTTGTAAAAACTTTCTTCTTAATCGCCTCGCGTTACAATCATAATGTGCCAAGTTTTGCTCCGTACTGGACCAGATCGAACGCCAGAGTATTGGACTCACCCTAAAGATTATTGGACTCACCCCCTTAAGAATATTGAAGTTACCCCTTTACTAATATTGCAGCTAATTTTGATTGTAAATGCGTTTTGTTTTGAAGTATTTTGAAGTTGTTTTGTAAGAAACATCATGTTTGAAATTGTGCTATTTATTAATAATGGTGAGCGAGATTATGGTCCTGATTTGGTATAAAAATAACGCTATTTGATCAGTAAGTGAGAGCAGTTACTGATCAAATGGTTGGTTGATGAATCTGTAACTTTTTTTTTTAACTATGCTGCTTTGTTTTGTCTGTCACTGGATGTATGGTAAGAACCGTTACGTTATAACAATTCGCGTAAAATTCTGATTTTTTTCTTCCTGGTAGTGACCGGATGTATTTCAAATTGAAAAACAATTTATTGTGTTTGAAAAAATTTATTCACAATATCGGGAGGTAGGAATATTATACATATATTAGGAATATTATAGCAATATTTATTACAAAATTACGGTATTTGCAATCAGCCGGTGATATGCCCATGTCAAATAAAAGTTTTTTCGGATAAGATTTAACTGATATTAGGTATGTTTTGAAGCAATATAATAGATATCATATCAATGAGAAGGTCGGTAGTGGTCTTTTTCAGGAACCCTTACAAAAATGTATCTTTTTGTGTTTATTTCAAAGATTATAGTACATTTGTGTGATGATATTAATATCATCGTACTGTTTGTTTAAAATTATGTTTTAGAGTTAAAATTAATTCTCATGTGTTTTTAATGAGTTTTTCTGTAAGCATAAGTTGCAGCACCTCCCGACAATTACACAAAGAGCATTAGAGCTGAGATCGGCGAGACATTCGTCGCCTACTTACGTTTGACATATTTTACTCAAATTCTACCGGCGCGCTATAATGAGTGTCATATTCGGTGTACGGTCTGCAGAATACGAAGACAGGTTTTCTTATTTTATTTACGTAGTGGAGCCAAGGCGCGGAATCAGTTATGCCTCAATCTGCCTAGCCTTTTTCCCAACTGCTGTCGATATTGTTTTCTTTATATAATTGCAGTATCGTGCATCCTGAGGCCGCGGACACGAACTCAGCGGGCAAGCAGCGCGGCGACGCAGACCCGTTCACGAAGCCAGCGGGCAGATCGCACGACGCTAGAGCGGCCTGCATAGTATTGAAAGAAAGAAAGACTACGACCTATCCTATCTATGACTACGTCACTGCAGACGCGCGGGCACTGCTCACCTGGCGCGCGCATCTCGTACGCCGCCGCCGCGCTGCTCCCGCGCCACTTCCGCGCCACTTCCGCGCCACTTCCGCGCCACTTCCGCGTCGCTGCCTTCGTGAACAGGTCTATATAAATCTATGCATTTGAACGCGCCGCGTCCGCACCGCTGCCGCCGCCACCCCGCGCCCGCTGAGTTCGTGCCCGCGGCCTGAGAGTTATAGAGTTCCTGAAAGTGCGATAAGCTATTGGTGCCGGTTGACATGAGTACATTTTTGACAGTAGTTACGAATAGTCAGAAGCCAGAAAATATGTCAGAAAGGCACTTGCTCTAAGTATGATCCTGGTACCCAGCTACATTTGGCTAGACTGGACCGAACTCCAACCCAGTTGGGTAAAGACTGGGCAGATTATTATGATAACGATATATCTATACAGTATACATAGTTGGTATTGGTACAAAAAAATATATAAAAAAACTGGCCAAGTGTGAGTCGGACTCGCGTGCAATGGGTTCCGAACGAATTTAATTTTTTTAACATGTTATTTTAACACTACAGACTTCTAATAGGTTTTCCTGTAATCTTTAGGTAAAGATCTATTATCTCCATTTTTTTCAAAATTTTAGGCTCATTAGTTTCGGAGATAATGGGGGGGTATGGTCATTTTTCGTCTAATTTCTTGAATAACTTCAAAACCATTGATTTTAAAATTATGAAAAAAATGTAATTAAAACCCCTACAGTTACGCCCTTTCATTTGATATGTCACACGATATTGTTCAAAAAACTTTTATTTTTTATTTTCTGGTTTGACCCCCAAAAGTGACCCCATACTAAAAAAAATATGATTTACGTAACGCGTCCGTGTTTGGGTCATAGAAGTCCATATGTGTACCAAATTTCAACAGAATCGGTCCAGTGGATCCGGAGAAAACTGGCTGTGACAGACGGACAGACAGACAGACAGACAGACACAGACAGACAGACACCCGAGTGATCCTATAAGGGTTCCTTTTTTTTCGGAACCCTTAAAAATGATTGTAATTAAAACCGTAAATATACGGTGCCATTTTAGTCGTCTTACAAAGGCGACCCACTCAATGAACCCGACATAAACTACCTCTAGGCACGATTATTTTTTTAAATAATTCATTAAGATAATAAGTACAATCTTCTTATCGTGTGGGCAGTAAGGTCTAACGACCCCACACACCCTAGTGTCAGAGCACACTAAGAGAGAGTGAGAGAGTTGTTAGGTACAATAAAAATAAATGTTTACGTATCAAAACAATGTCACCGATTCATTGCGCGCCGTCATTGGAACTCAAGGCTCGGACTGTGCTCGCTCCTGGATGTTGCAAACTACGTCATGCGTCATGATAATGATTAATATTTTAATTTTTTAAATAATTCAAATGATCATAAATATCATTTTTTTTTAATGAATGTGTAGTAGTCATTGGTTAGATGAAGTGGACTGGCGTTGTAAGTTAACTCAAATGGCACCGTATATAGTGTCAATAATAAATAATTCACAGTAACGCATAATTTGCCTTCTCGAAAAAAAGCCTCGGCTCTTGTCAATAAATAATATTTCTTTGATAAAAAGACAAAAGCCGTCTTCGCGTGCTACCGAACCACACTACCGAGTTGACTTTATAATAATCTAATATCTAGTTTTTATAACAGTTCCTTTTAATGTAATGTCTCATAAATTCAACGCAACGCGGTGTATTGTATAAGAATGTGCTTAGATACGTATCTGTCACGCTATGTCTACCTGAATTACATGTTGCAATATCTTGTCATATAATAGGCAAGAAGTTATATATGGATATAATCGTAGACGCCAAGTTTATTAAGGAAGATATCTATACTAATATATAAAGCTGAAGAGTTTGTTTGTTTGTTTGCTTGAACGCGCTAATCTCAGGAACTACTGGTCGGATTTGAAAAATTCTTTCAGTGTTGGATAGCCCATTTATCGAGGAAGGCTATAGGCTATATATCATCACGCTAAGACCTACAGGAGCGGAGCAGTAATGAAAATTGTGACGCAGAAGACGTTGCGCGGGTCCGCTAGTAATCAATATAATATTGTTGATTCTTCTATTATTTCCACGAATTAATTATTTACAAAAAAACTTAAATTGCATGTTCGTTGCACCCGCGACTTCGTACGCGCGTATCTCGTTTTTTCCGTTCCTTCTCTTACTGCTCCCCTCCACTCCCCATGGAACCTACATGCTAAATTCCAGCTTTCTACGACCAGCAGATTCGGCAGTACGTTGTTTGACAGTCATTCACTCAGTAACGGAAGAACTGTATATTTTAGGACTAACTTTTGCCCGCGATTTCGTTCGCGCGTATCCTGTTTTTTTCCCGTTGCCGTCGGAATTACGGGAAATCGTCTCTTAGTGCTCCCCCACTCCCCAAGGAACCTACGTGCCAAATTTCACTCAGTCACTCAATCACTCAGCTACGGAAGAATCTTATTATTATTGATAAACTTGCACTTAGGAACTATAACACAGAGGTCCACCGTGACTTTAAAATGGAATGCGTCACCACCATTATCCAAAAATTTGCTGAAGCCCACGAACACAGACTTCATTGACACGTGAATGTTGAGGCAATTCAGCTGCTAGACAACCAGACTTAGTGCGTAGGCTAAAAAGAACTAAACCTTTTGATTAGGTAGTGTACAAAGTGAGTGAATAATAGTAACAATGTAGTGCTATACATATGACACAATATGAACATAGTGTTTTTATGAATTATATCAGACTCTAAGAAAGTGCTACGGATTTGTGTAAAAGTGCAAATGGACACTATTCTTAGTTTTAACATAATCTATCACGTAACATATTAAGTTACAGTTAAATTGCTTATTAGTCTTTTAGGCTAGATCGTAATTAATTATTAAGAATATAATTCTTACTAATAAAGTACAAAAAAAAGCACAGAGGTCACCATCCTCGCTCTTATTCCAATTTGATTGGGATGAGCACATCATCTTTTGTTCTTCTATATCTCCATTTGCATTTTAATCGTCAGCTGCTTCCTAGCTATGCCATCTTCATACAATCCAGTCGTTATTTCATTCACAAAAATACACCATAATGGTGTTTCAAAAAATCTGCTTGAACAAGACTGACCTGGCTTGTAATGTAATCTTAACTGAAATGGAAAGATTCTGTAGCTACATCCAAGTCGCATTTAACGTACATACAGCCCATCTTTTCGCACAAAAAAGAAACAAAATTACATTTTCAAAAAAAAAAAAAAACATTTTCATCCGGCCCTCATTTGCTGACGCTACGCAACAGTCTACGCGATACATCCGACACACCCGAAGAGTAGCGACGTGTAAAATCTGCATTTCTTTGAGATGCACTTGTCCTCCCCCCTCCACCCCCCCCTAGACGGCTCTTAGATAAAGAGGGCTCTACTTTCTCGCGCTTTGAGCAGAGTCCCTGGGTTTTGTTAGGAGTGCTGCCTCGTACGTATAGCCGAGTTAGTTGTTAGGTGTTGTTTTGTACACCGTACGTTAGCACGGAGCCAGGTTAGGATTTCTATTGTCCTCGAAAGTATGAGGATATAAATCTGTGTTGAGTTTAGATTTGTGTGTGCTGGGGTGCTCGTGTTGGGGGTTTGTTTTTTTGGTTCTGCGTTTGGGTAGATGCCTTTCGATTGCAATTGGTTTTCAGGTGTGTTAATGACCAACATGGAGAGGAATTATGATAACGGTGAATTCATTATTGAACATACCGGGACGGAATTGTAGAAGATTTTAATTTTTAACAAAGGACTATCTTTATCTCGTTGGTTTACGATATAAATGCCAATGTTTTAAGGCGGAGATACCTGATTTTAAAATGAGAATCAGGTCTAAACGGCCAGTCGAAATTTTTTGGAAAAAATATATGTTACATTAGACAATTTCCTTAATAATTTGATAATTTTTAGGCTTCCGAAAAAAAAAAGGAACCCTTATAGGATCACTCGGGTGTCTGTCTGTCTGTCTGTCCGTCTGTCACAGCCAGTTTTCTCCAGATCCAGTGGACCGATTCTGTTGAAATTTGGTACATATATGGACTTCTATGACCCAAACACGGACGCGTTACGTAAATTATTAAATTTTTAGTATGGGGGTCACTTTTGGGGGTCAAACTAGAAAATTAAAAAAAAAAATTTTTGTACAAAATCGTGTGACATATCAAATGAAAGGGCTTACTGTGAGGGTTTTAATTATATTTTTTTCATAATTTTAAAATAAATGGTTTTGAAGTTATTCAAGAAATTAGAGGAAAAATGACCATTCCCCCCCTTATCTCCGAAACTACTGAGCCTAAGATCTTTACCTAAAGATTACAGGAAAACCTATTAGAAGTCTGTAGTGTTAAAATAACATGTTGAAAAAAATTCGTTCGGAACCCTTTGTTTTACTATTAATAGGCATACGTTTGACCACTATCTCACCTGATGGTAAGCGATGTTGTGGTCAAAGATGGAGAACGTTTGCCTAGAAGTAACCTATTCACTCTTGCCTTAAAGACTCCCAGGTTGTAGCTATCAGGAAACAGACTCTGGCAAGGAATTCCACTCCTTAGCTGTACGCACTATGAATGTGTTCCCAAAACGTTTAATGCGTGTGGGTGGGATCCACCATGTACCGGTGGCGCATCGCCGTTCGTCTTGTGGTCCGATGATGGAACGGGCTTGGCGGAATTAAATCATGTAATTCCGTCGCACACTCACCAAAATGCAACCGATATACGAACATTTTGAGTTTTATTCATTCAACATAGTGTAATTAATTTGTAAAGTTATGTCTAACACGGACATAAAAACGACAATCGGAACAAAACCGCCGAGCGTATTTTAATGGAATTTACACTATCTCAAAGACGATTTAATGATCTACATTTTGATATACGGCTATTTTTTTAAAGTCTTAGAGCAAGTACTAAAAACTACTGAAGTTTGGGTCGGGCGGGTCGTTTTGTTCCCTCTAGTTCGCTGGCGTATGTCGTGGCCTAAAAATTGAGTCCGTGGCATCGGAAGGGATTTCTTGAAAACGGCATTGGAGAGCGGGCTGACCGGTGGAAAAGCCCTCTGCTATTCCGTCCCGATGTACGTAGGCCTTTATTCGTCACTAATTTAAACAGATTTGATTTGAACTGACTCGGTGGACCGATGACCTGGTGAAGGTCGCGGGTAGCCGATGGATGCGAGACGCACAGGACCGGTCGTTGTGGCGACGCTTGAGGGAGGCCTATGTCCAGCAGTGGACGTCTTTCGGCTGACATGATGATGATGATGATGATTTGAACACTAATTTGAAAATAGTCAACTAATGTTTGGTCCTCTGACCGTCCAAGTTTGGGTAAGATATATCATTCGTTGAGAGTTTGGTCTCTTGCATTTCTTGTTCACTTTGTAAGTAACAGAATCTATAACATGCAGCCTAATGCACATGCAGTCTGACCCGTACTACCACACTACAAATAAATCAACTTTGCGAAATTGCAGAAAGACAAAAGTTGCAAATACATCATCATCTGTCAAGCCTCTTCCCAGCTATGTTTTAAGGAAGGGAAATTATCAAATGACTCCTCCCGCTCTGGGCGGAGTGGAAGGTAGTGTCAGACTCTTACTGACTAAAACCTATCCGTGTTCCTCCGAATGCCATTTGCGTTCCAGCGCCGCGGTGACTCTTACAAACAAATTCCGCAACTCCCAGCAATGTTGGCTCTTAACGGGTTGCCGCTAAGTACCAGTATTTTACTCGAACCCACTGCCCAGTAACTGTAAACCACCATGTACAAGTTAATTTACAAAAAGGTTGCATATAAAATTTCCCATACATGTAAGAAATGAGTGCGTTGCGCAAACGGCACACAAATGTAATGAGCGGTCTCGATGTGTCACATAGAACGATTGTTACGAAGGTAACAATAGAAATATTAATTGTGCAAGATGTTATGTAAAATATGTAGAGTTTTTGATGGAACATGACTTGAAAATTGCGATACCTATACTAATATATAAAGCTGCATAGTTTGATTGTTTGCTTGAACGCGCTAATCTCAGGAACTACTGGTCCGATTTGAAAAATTCTTTCAGTGTTAGATAGCCCATTTGTCGATATATCATCACGTTAAGACCAATAGGAGCGGAGCAGAAGAATTTGCGCGGGTCAACTAGTGTTTTTACATAGAGGCTCAAGTTAAACCTCGGTAAAGATCATGAAATTATAGACTAAGGAAGCAGAAGAAAGGAAAAAGGATTTACTTAGCATTAGATGGTAATTAATTGGCTCTTTTTACAGTTCCGTATCTAATAAAACAAGGAACCCTTACATATAGTTTCGCCATGTCTGTCCGTCCGTCCATCCGCGGGTTCACTCAGAGCCTGTTGATGCTACGACGCTATAATTTGGTATCTAAAAAATTAGGCTAAGTGGGCTTTAGAAGTTTTCGACCAACTTATAAAATTTTCTTGAAAAAGTAAAATATCGTAAGAGTTTCTTAAAAAAAAAACTCCAAATTTAGACTCAAAAATAAAATCGTAGACTACGGAACCCTATCGTGTGCGTGGCCCGACACGCATTTGGCAGGGTTTTATGAATAGTTAGTAGTAACTTCAAATTATTTTTAGGATGCCGTAATGATATGGGTGCCGTATGGTGCCGTAAAAGAATAATACCATCCCATCACTTCCCGTGGGTGTCGTAAGAGGCGACTAAGGGACTCGCCAGAAAATGGGCAGCAGCGTTCTCTGTTAAACGCAACACCATACACTGCGATCGCCAACCCCACTGCCAAGCGTGGCGATTATAGCAAACCTCCCTTAGGGGGAGGCCTGTGTCCAGTAGTGGACGTCTTTTGGCTGATATGATGATGATGATTTTTAGGAAAATTTTCAAATATTTAACTAAATAGCACCTGTAGTATACCAACAATATATTCACTCCTACATGAGGCACACCTACGCAGCACTACGTCAATCCACCTACTTTCAAAACTACTTAACAGCTTGAACTAATAGAACAGAAGGGGAATTAAGGCTGCTCTCTCGAGAAATGCTTAAAAACAGCGTGCAGATGAAGCAACTTTTCGTCGGCATTTACTGAGAAATTACATCTGAAAAAATAGGTTGTAATCCACATGATATGGTACGTAATTTGGTTTAGGCAGAATTTATGTATCTGTATCACATAATAAGAAAAAAAATCCCCAATTCACCTCCAAATCGTTGAGATGAAACGATTGTACCCCTTCATTTTTTAACAAAGGTGTAAAAAAAATAATTTAGCATTATTCCTTTTTTTAAATATGTGTTATTTTTTTATAATAAATTAAAAATTAAAAATGCGGGTAGCGGAGTGGCGCGTAGAGGAGTAGTTAGCTAAGTTTATGTGCACAAGGTATTGGCATGTTGGTGTCTTAGTAGGGACGAGATCCATCGGTAAGAAATCTTGTGTCCAAGATCATCATCACCATCATATCAGCTGAAAGACGTCCTCTGCCGGACATAGGCCTCCTCGCGATTGTCGCCACATTCTCAAGTCCTGTGCGTCTCGCATCCAACGACTACCCGCGACCCTCACCAGGTCATCGGTTTAAGATCATCAATATTGTAATTCCAGCCGCAAGACGTCCACTTTTGGGCGTCTTCCGGCGCCGGTTTTTTATTTTTCACGTTTTAGTGGTACCTGCGTACCCATTCACAGCGTACCGGCGTGATGTTATGTTATGTACTGGTTCCAAGACCCCACGTTATCTTACCAATAGCTAGACCAACAAGTTACCACGCAATCCCGATTGGAAACTGCATCAAACCCACAAGAAAAATGCAAGAAGCTCCACCATACGTACATAAAATGGAGTGTCTGTCTGTACAAGAGCCATCGAGCTCTATGCCGCACGGCACGGCGAGGCCCTTGAACGGCGCAGTACGGCGCGGAACGGCTTGGAACGGCAAGATACGGCCCTTGAACGACACAGACGTAGATATTGCTGTTTTTGTCACCACTTGCCGTGATAATCTTGGATGCGTTGTGCCGTGATTTAATATGTATTAAAAAGGGGTAGTTTGATGGCTCATTTGGATTTTTGTTGAGGGTGCAAAGTACGCTTTTGTTAGTAAAAATTTTTAAAATATTTTTGACATAAAAACATAATTTGCTGCTAAGCAGAGGGTCAGTATTAGAATCAGGAATCATTATTGCAGTATCATATGATGTCTGAATTAAAAATATTGAACGTTACTTTTTTCCTATACAAATCTTATCTAAGCTACGACACCCACAGGTAGGAGAAAGCCCCAATTACTCGCAGAACCACAAAGTAATACCGTCCCACTTACATACATTGAACGGAAAAATCACAAATCCTACCCATTCCCCCCTTTCCCCCCTCAGACACTACCCATCACTCATACCCCACAAACTAGGAAATCATTAAGATTTTTACAATTTAATAAATGCTTCTCCGCCATTACTATATTACAGGGATAAGTGGGTCGCGTTCCCCATTCCTCCCCTTTTGGGGGGAAGGGGGAGGTCACGTCATACATCTCGATTCCAGAACTTTGTTCAGTTCATGATAATTGAGGGATTCATAGGCTCTTTACATTTTAGTTCGAGGAAGATGCCTTTGTAGTTTTTGTCTGCGAGTCTTATAAGGCTTTAGTTCACTTTTGTTTCACCAGTGAAGGTGATGCTTCTAATGTAGCCTTTTTACCAGGAAGAGGCTTAAGATGAAGTAAAGTTTTAGTAGCGATAACGATTGTCAAAAAGTAAAAATCACTCCTTTTTGGGCAGTCGTGTAAAGATAACCCTCACATAATTAATTATAATTTAATAATAACTAATAATAATTATTTAATTAATATTATTTAATTATTATTATTTTTTTTATATTTTAATTATTATTATTTATTTATTTAATTATTTATTATTTAATTTTTTTTAATATTTTAAATAAAATTTTATTTCAAAAAAGTACCTATGGCGTTTCTAGTCCGTTCTTCTTGTCTCTGAATGGACAAATAGCACCTTAATTTTTTTTTAACTATAACTGCAAAAATATCTTTTAATGATCAATTAGAAATAAATTATTTGACTGGGACTGCTGAAAATTTAATTAATAAATTCTTGACTTTGACTGGCGAATTTCATATGAACTTTATCTTACATTTTGACTATTCGACTGTAAGTATCAAAAGTAATTTTATAAGAATCGAGCCTAATATTATTTTACCTGTCAAAAGTTTTTTATTAGATACAAAATTCATCAAATGCATCTTTTACGACAAAAAACTTCAGTTTAAGTAAAGTTATAGCTGATTTGTAACTTTATCAAAGAATAAAGAAACTAATGCGTAAGTAATTATTCCTAGCAGTATATAATTATTTCCTAATTATTCAGCAAAACACACCTCCTGACAAGGTGCCGACGGATAATAAGCTCATTGCTTAGTCAACTAACTCTTCAGTCTTCATCGGACCCTAGTATTACCGCTATACTATCAGCTGGTACCAGTTCTTATCCAATATGTTAATTATGCTTTTTATTCTAATTAATTCTTAGCACATTATGATCTTCAATAAAAATAAGATCGTTCTCTTTTTATGTATACTTCTTACCATCTTACCGAGTGTTTCTTTTATACAGTTGGGTGAACTTTTAGAGTGTTTAAAATAGGGTTGAAAATCGCGTGTTTTGCAAGAAAATAAGACAGTAATTTGTATGGTAATGTACTGTCATCAGTTAGGGATGTAAGTATGAATAATTTTCTGCACAATTCATTTCTAGTTGTTATTGTAGAGCAGAAAAAGTTCACGATAGTAATCATCGATGAATTGTTATATCTTCATCGGGTATTAGCGCCACTTTGCATTACTGAATAGGTTTTTTAATGCCTTGTCTTTATGGGTTTCTTGGCCCAATGGGTTTCTGAAGAACAGTTATTGTGGTGAATAATTTTATTGTTTTATTGAAATTAGGTTTTTATGTGATGTTATTGCTGATGAGGGGAAAAACTGAACCAATGGATGATCAATGGGTACTTTTTCATGTTTCCGATGTAAGTCGATAGAAATGATTCAATTCAAGAACGTAATTGCCATCAATAAGGTTTTTTTTTATTATAGACTAGTGGACGTCACGCGGTTTCACCCGCGTTGTTCCCGTGGGAGTACGGGGATAATATATAGCCTATGTTACTCCCTGATAATGTAGCTATCCAATGCTAAAAGAATTTTTCAAATCGGTCCAGTAGTTTCGGAGCCTATTCAATTCAAACAAACAAACAAACAAACAAACAAACAAATCTTTCCTCTTTATAATATTAGTATAGATAGTATAGATAGGTTCGCGTTTGACCACTATCTCATCTGATGGTAAGCGATGATGTGGTCGAAGATGGAACACGCTTGCCTAGAAGTAACCTGTAAGACTCCCAGGTTTTAGTTATCAGGAAACACAGACTCCGGCAGGAATTCCACTCCTTAGCTATACGCACTATGAATGTGTTCCCAAAACGTTTTGTGCGTGTGGGTGGGATGTACACCATGTACCGGTGGCGCATCGCTGTTCGTCTCATGGTCCGATAATGGAACGGGCTGCAACTCCGTCACACATTCCCCAAAATGCAACCGGTAGAAAACCGACAGGCCAGCAACTCGGCGTCTGTGCTCAAGACTTTGGAGCTTCGACTCGACGAGCCTTTCATTGCCAATAAATTTATTCCAAAAAGTACGTACATGAAATCCATGTACGTACTTTTTGGAATTATTTTTGACTTTTTCGAATTTTGATTCAAAGTCACCACTACAGAAGACTTTTCAGGTTTTTTTTCAAGTTCTTCGCCACAATGTTAATTACCTTGTCGCTTACGTGTATGCTAGTTAGTAGTTCATAGTTGAAATGTTGCATCTGAATCTCGGTAATTTCACCGTGATTTCACCCTTCAAGTAAATACAGAAATTCTTTTTAGGTCATACGCCGACATTAGCCATGATTGTCTTTAAAGGATTCGCTCAAAAAATTGCGATCCGTTCCCATCTGAGGTGCACACTCGCCAAAACAAAATTACATGATAGAAATAAGTGACGGTTCTGTCTATGAAAATCGAAGCTGCCAATATCCCAGTTTACAAATGTGCACGATATTTTATTGCACTCATATTTCAGAAATTGCATAACTCTGTCAAGCCATCCCCTCCCTGGAAGATCCGCAAAATACTTCTGCTATCATCATTAATCCTCGAGTCCTGATGGCTATTTATTTGCAGTCAACTTATCAGTTATACAATTTCCCATATATCTATCTATTTGCTGTTGATAGTGAGATCCTTTATCTAAGCATGCTATTTAAATCATCGTTTCTTTGGTCCCCTTTACCCTTGTAACATAACCTTCCCGAAATTGTATTCAAACCTCTATAAACGTCACTAAAACCCAAAATTTCATTACGATTTTAATTCTGACTTTTGATTTTAATTTTGCTTTTCGATTTTATTTACTTAGTTGAAAAGAAATTGTGAATTTTAATATTTTTACATTTTATCATTTTTAATTTGTATTTCATTCAGTGTTTCTCGTAACATTTTTGTGTCACTGTTTATTTTCCCTAAGTAAATAAATAATAAACCCTAATGTCATATTATATAACTATCCAATAACAAAACACCAATTCAAAACAAAACACATCGTTGTCACCAGAAAACAGGTCAAGAAGAGCAACAGAATGGAACAAAGTCGTAATTTTCTCGTCGCCCGACTTTCAAAGATACATATACTCCTGACGTGCTGGAAGGCAAGGAAATAAAAATAGAAGACACACACGTACCTTGGGGATGCAGGCGGACGGCGATGTACATTGTGAATATGTATGTGATAGTTATGTAGTATTTGGTATCGTATCGTAGCGGTAAAGGAGTTGTGTCATGAAATCTTTGAACATATTTGGAACCTTGGAATGCATGTGAGAATTTCAAAACTATAGTATATAGACACATTATGTGACATCATCATTATTATTACAGCCGTAAGACGTCCACTGTTGGACATGGGCCTTCCTAAAAGTTGCCACATCGATCGGTCCTGTGCATTCAAAGGATTTCTGCTTACACTCCACAAGGAACCTACATGACAAATTTCAGCTTTCTACGACCAGTAGTTTCGGCTGTGCGTTGTCTGTCAGTCACTCAGTCAATCACTCATCAGCGGAAGAATTTATATATATATATTTCAGGATCAGGATCATCAGGATTTATATGTATATATTTTTTTTATAAAAAGCTAGTTAGCTAGATATTTTGCTATAATATTATAATCTATGCATATTCATAAAATTTATTGGTATTCCAGTTACCTACATCTAAAGCTTTCATAATACACCAGTTCTACAAACAAGGGTGGGGAAAAAGGGGGGTGCATTCCTGCACCGCGCCAAGATAACGAGAGTCCATACAAAATAGTCCATACTCAATTAACTATTCTCTATATTTTTGAAGTCCATTTTAATACGGCAGAGGAAAATTCAGCGTCCATGTGTGTGTAAGATCCGTGTCTGTGAATGTTCGTATGTTTGTGTGAGTGCCGATTTCTATTAACTATGTAAATTTTGGTCGGGCGAGCCACAGGAGCTTTTTTGTTTAGTTTGCTTCCTTCCTTTTTTGGGTGCAATCGTTTCGTTGTGGTCTCTTTTGATGTTGTTTTAAGAAGGTAAGGGATAATAATTATGACATTATAATTTACAATTATTTATATTTTCTTAATCTGACATTTTATCTTGTGAATCGACATCTAAGGTATAATCTTGACATTAATATAATTCCATATGCATGGGAACTGTTGCTGTCTGTGTTTTTTTTTGTATTACTAATTAAAAACTAACATAAAATAAAATATTTGCACACCATATGTAATGGTAGAATGTAAGGGCCCAATATAGTTTTAAGATCTTGTATCAACCTACACTGTACTACATTCTGGCAAATAAACAGATGATTTTACTCGATTTGATTTGGTGGGTGAGATAAATGAAGAGATATTTGGTTCCTAACTCTTCATTTTTAATTTGAAAGTTTTAAGTCAGTCCTCCTCCCAATAAAAGCTGGCAAATAAGTACTAACGCTTGTCATATTAGTATTAATGCTTACTAACTTGTTACAAATACTCAGCTACCTTGTTAATAAATAAGTCTTCACATTTTGAACAGCTTAGGAATCAAACTCAGAACCACACTGGTAACGCGTAATGACTGCCAGTAAGCCAATGTGGCAGTAAACACAAAATAATATGCCATCCTCTAGAGAGAGTAGTGGAAATTCATTCCTGAAACAAACAATAAACAGAAAATGCAACATTTGACTCAAAGTATGCTAATATAACATAACTATCGTAAAACGTTCTCATTTCATTGCCACATTTAAAACAAAATTGAAAAGTTTCAAACATGTCGCAATATCAGCGGAACACAAAGCGCCCAACAGCACAATTTCGCTTGAATCCGCCACCAGCAAAGATTTACTAAACACAAAGTATTTCTCGAAATCAAATCCCCAATGCACAACAAATAGTGCAGACCGTCGAACGAAAATCCTCCGGTTTCAGCAAATCCTGAATATTCCTGAAAGCAACTCGAACAGTTTCATCTGAAACGAATTAATTACACCCATTCAGTATTCTACGAACATCGAAAGCGACCGCAAATAATTCACACACACACACACACACCCACACAAGCTATATACAAAAACATCTAAATCGCGCACATAAAATTTCATGTATAAAAATGTCAATAAAACACGCACACTTGTGCACGGTAATACAAAACAGCGTTGACACAGAACGCACACAGCTGGAAAACCTTTCGCTCGGCGAATATGTATTGCTACTACATAGGAGTAATCTTTCATTGACGCACACAGCTGTCTTCGGCGTACATTGGTGAGGTTTTTTCCGTGTCGCTGTGTGTGTTTTTGCTTGAGCGTGGGGGTGGGGGGGTAGCATACATTTTCAGGAAGGCTTCGGCGTCACAGGGCGTCTTTCAGCGTTCCGATGCCGCACACATCGCAGGCTATCGGCGCGACGAAGAAGCAAAGAGTGCCTGTAGGTTAGTTTTAACTTCAGAGGGGACGCTTTTCAGGATGCTGTTTTTCAGTACGCGATTACCTTTTGGGATGGTCAATGTTGTTCTAAATATTCTTTAAAAAGAGTTCGGATTTTGTTAAATAATACATTTGGTTGGTCGTTGTATTTGTGAACTGTAAAATATAATTCTACAATGTCTATAGTTGCATTCGATTTCACTTTGAAGTTTTACACTTTGAAGTTTGGAAGTTTAATAATTATTGTACCTAGACTTTTTCTTAATAAATCCTGTGTAAAGAAGTGCATAATAGACCACTATTTATTAACAGGATTTAGCTATATCCTCAGTTGAAAGAACCCCTTAATTCAGCATGATTTGACACTGGTACCGTTGCAGTTACAAAACTTAACATTTCTGAAGAAAAAACAAAGTCCAACTTCGGAAGTCTCTGGCAAAAATTCTCAGGCTACTCTATGGTATCGGGCGCAGATCACCGGGAGTTGGGGGGGACTTGGGGAGGGGGTAGTGGTTCGTGTATGTTCGGAAAAATGCCTTATGATCCCGCCCGCCCGATGTAAGCTTTAAGTTTTTTATCCTCGTCTACAATGTCAGCCTTAGGGACAAATAGATTATTGTCCGCATATTGTATTTGTTATTTTTGGAGGATGGGTTTAAATATAGATTTTGGTCTGGTTCTAAGTTTTTTATGTAGGTCTTCTTTGTAGTTAGTAAGTGGGTTGTATGGGTCACCTTTATAAGCACTAAACTACATGTATTTGTCCCAAACATTGGCAGCAGTATCCTTTGCTCTAGCTTCAATGATCATCAGTATAGCCTGGTGATCGTGGTTATTCCTTATTCAACCATTTCTGAGAAGCATGGTGTGATCTGGTGGAAAGGTAACGTTCAATGCACTTCGAGTTCAGGTACGAAACCAAGAAATTATTACTTTGTTTCCCTTCTCAGAAATGTGAATGCGAAAACTTTCATTTAAAAGAAAGAGGAGGTAGAGATTTTCTACTTCCTTTGCACATCATTCATGTGTTCTTAGGGTTCCGAACATCCGTAAAAAACGGAGCCCTTATAGGATCACTCAGGTGTCTGCCTGTCCGTCTGTTACAGCCAGTTTTCTCTGGATCTGCTGGACCGATTCTGTTAAAATTTGGTATAAATATGGGCTTCTGTGACCCAAACACGGACGCGTTACGTAAATATTTTTTTTTTTAGTATAGGGGTCACTTTTGGGGGTCAAACTAGAAAATAAAAAAAAAGTTTTTCAAACTGTATTGTGTAACATATCAAATGAAATGGCTTACTGTGAGGGTTTTAATTTAATTTTTTCATAATTTTAAAATACAAAGTTTTGAAGTTATTCAAGAAATAAGACCAATAATGACCTTTCACCCCTCATACCTCCGAAACTACTGAGGCTAAAATTTTGAAAAAAAAAAATGCAGATAATAGTTCTATACCCAAAGATTACAGGAAAACCTATAAAAAGTCTGTAGTGTTAAAATAACATGTTAAAAAATTAAATTGGTTCGAAACCCTTTGCACGCGAGTCCGACACGCACTTGGCCAATTTTTTTTTAGAGAAGGCCCGTTTTTAAATACATTGAATACCTGTCAGCCTGATTTGTAGGTAACCCTGCAAATTGCTTATTAAAACATGATAGAAAAAAAAATGGGCTTGATCTTACAGCCAGAGAAGATCCAAGCATCCTAAAACGACCTAAAGCTGGACATAAGTTTGTCCACAGCATCATCCACACTCCAAGACAATACAAAACATAAAATTCTCAATACCACCCAGTTTCCCACAGTTCAATATAATATAATACATATAAAAAACCAGTTTCACACGTACAGCAGTCTCCCTACCCCCTTTGGGGGAGGTTTGGGGGTGGCGCACCCCTTGGGTGACAAGAGCCCAGTGCTAGCACGGGCAGGTGCAATGTATTGGTGCAATCTGGTCTGCTCCTGCATTATTAGTTTTAACGTTTCTGTGCCGGGTTACTTATTAATTTTAAGGTTAAATTCTGGTATTTGGGTTGTGGTGGGGATTTGGGGGGTTGATGATGTTGGTTGTTTATTTTTTTTTGTGGTTGAAGATTTTGGTTTATTTTGAGTTTTTTCGGATATAGGTAGAGGACAAGATGATATTAGATTTACGACTGGTCTAAGGTTGTTGTAAATAATCAGAAATCAAATTTCAGTATTTGTGATGAGACAGTCATTGTACCCTTTTATTTAAAATATAATTTTATGTAGGCTATTCGAAGCTGGTGGCGTACTAATGCTTCTGCCGACATCCACGTACAGGTGTGAATTTATATCTGTATGTATGGTCGACATGGTCGTATCATTCAAAGTGTATACAATGTGTAGATATTATCATCTCAAGCCTTAGACAGGACAAGCAGAAGATGTAGATATAGAAACTTTCATCTGTTATTAATTAAAACTGTCATTACGCTAGCTAACTCGAAGGAGGTAGGCAGAAATAAATCATAATGCTGATTAGTCCACAATGAAGTTATTCAGTCTCAACGATATGTACAGCCTGCCCTCTTTTACGAGCGGCGATAAGGGACATCGTTAGAGCCATTTATTGGAACACTTTGGGCACTATTCCAAATCTGGAAAAAGGATCGAATTCTTTTTTCCAATGTTTTGCATCAAGACCAAAGTATATTTGATATTAAAGTGAACTATATTGATATGAATATTCAAGTGAAAAAATTAATAAGGAGTGCTGGAATAGCATAAATCTGTTCAAGCTACTCAAGAAAAAAATGTAAACAAAACACTGTAGTTTTATTTTTATAGTATTTTTGTTATTGACTGAAACTTCAAAACGTACTACTATTTACGTTTGGAAACGCTTAGTGCGAATTGGTGGAATAGCAACAAGGTAGGGATGGTAAGTTGCAGTGCGTCTGGATGTCCGATGGTAGAAGGGGCCGGTGGGATGAGGTCGTGGAGTTTTTGGGCACACTCACCGAAGTACAATTGGCTTGCCAAATGGCAATTGAGATTGACAAAGGCTGTCAAAATGTCACGTGATCAATCCTTATGTTTTGTTATTTCGACAACATTGATACATAAAAAACCAAAGATACACACTCAGCATCTCAAAAACGTCCTCAAAAAACAAGCGCGTAATGTATAATTGTGCGCAAGTTTCAAATAGTCTCGCATCGCTCGCCATACTGCACTGCTTTGTAAAAACAACTTTAAGCGATCCGTGTAAGGATGAATAATCACAAAAAATTGTTTACACTATAACTACACACAACTCGCACATGACACTTGATACATGTCAGTTTTTGACGACAGTTTCGAGTGTTGCATTTGTTCGAGACTGTGCGTGTGATCTTGGGTTTTTTAAATATAATCAATGTTCGACAATCGTATTCTCTGCTAGAAAAGTATTTTATCTGGAGCTCCGAGGCTTTAGATATGGGTCATTCGATACCAATTTTCAGTATGGAAAAATTATACTTTCCGTCCTATATTTTCTGAAAGATGCTTCAACAACAAGACTCCTAAATTCTAAGGAACTTTCTAACCAGGGTTGCGGAATTTGTTCGAAAGAGTCACCGCGGCCCTGGAACGCAAAGGGCACTAGGAGGAACACGGATGGGTTTTAGTCAGTAAGAGTCTGACACTACCTTCCTCTCCGGCGGAGCGAAAGGAGTCGTCATTTGATGATTTTCGAAACTTAAAAAAATTAACGTTCTTACACTGTGCCACCAAAATTCGCTCCAAATTCAAAGTAAACAAAAGCACATGATATCCCAACGAAATCATATTTTCTATAACATATTCTTCGGTAAGGAAGCTGTAACCTCCGCTCCGTTGCTCCCGAACTACAGATGTTACTCCGTAGATTCCGTACGAATACGAATATTGCTCTCAAAAATTCGAACGAAAATCATGACTTATTATGTAATTTTGCAACTGGTTGGAATTATTGAGTCGCAATTGTTATTAGACTCTTTGTAAATAAGAACATATTTGTGTCAGCTGAAGTTTTAGAAATAAAGGTCCTATTTAGAAATTAAATAATACGTAGGTCAAATTCCAAATTGGAAATGTCAAGAGGGTATAGATTAAGGGGCGAGATGAGCGGTCGATATTTGTTGCCAACGCAAACCCGGATGAGGCAGGCTCAGGCAGGAATGTGGGGATTGGCACAAGAAATGAGACAATTGGGGGAGGCCTAAGCTCAGCAGTGGGTGAAGTCGGGTTGTGGATGGTGATGATAGAATAAGTATGTTTTCTTAGTAAATTTACCCTTTAAGAGGTCATGTTAGTACTGAATATGTTGTTTAAAAATATAAAAAAACAAACGCCTAGTTGCATCACTTTTAAACTCAACCCAGCTTTATTTTTTAGCCAAACGAAACTTCACGGTCGCCAAAAATAGTTAGCAAATACTTTTCCTTTTTAATTTCATCGGGTCACCCACAAAAGCGACTGTTACAACAACCAGTTGCAAACTACACAATACAGTTGCCGAACATTTAAGTTTCGTGTGTCCGTTATAAATTCCGAGCGGGCGTTCTATATTCAAATTGGCCGCCGCTATTGGCTGCCGCTGGGTGGTATTTTACATCCGAGAAACTTTGAAATACTGGATAAGGTTCTGTTTCACTTCTTATCTTTAGAATGGTTACTTTCTTTTCTTGGGATAGAAGCGTATCAAGGATTTGTTAAATATCGTGTCAAGAAATGTCCATTTTGAAATCGAAATGGCGATGGGGCTTATTATATTTTTGTAAGTATTTTACAAATAACTAATTTTTAAAGAGATTCTGGCAGAGTCACAGTATTTTACTTAGAAAACAAAGACTTTAACAATATAAACAGATTTAAACAAAGAGTATACACCTTGTTGAGAGGACCAGATGTTACTTACTGGTTACGATAAAGATGACGTAACTAGTAACATCCAAAAGACGTCCACTGCTGGACATAGGCCACTCACAAAAACCATTCCTGTGCTTCTCATCATCCCCATCATCATATCAGCTGAAAGACGTCCACTGTTGGACATAAGCCACTCACAAAAACCATTCCTGTGCTTCTCATCATCCCCATCATCATATCAGCTGAAAGACGTCCACTGTTGGACACAGGCCTCCCCCAAGCGTCGCCACAACGACCGGTCCTGTGCGTCTCGCCTCCAGTGAATTCCTATGGTTTCAGCCATTGGTTCCCTTTGTGGGAGGCTTCCCAACGTACCACCTGCAAGTACGTGGTTGCTTCGCCAGCCAGTATATCCCGTTAAAACGTCACCGTTAAGACGTCACCGTTAAGACGTCACCTTTAAGACGTCACCGTTAAAATTTCACTGTTAAAACGTCACCGTTAAAACTTAGATGAAGTGTGCGTGAAGTGAACTGTAACTCCACTAAATCTTTGGATTGATAGCTCAATGAGGGCTACCGTTTTTGTACTCACCAGCTGGCGCCACTGTCGAGTAAGGTTCTTAATCATAGCATTAAAGTTGTTATTACGCGCATGTTCACAAAGTTAAAAAAATATAAAAATCAACCAGCAATGAAATTTGACACTTAAAACCTCAGCTACACTAGCGCCACTAGCGATGAATTTAAATGTCCTCATTCAACTACACACATTTTTTTTGGTGAGAAGTTTACAGAATAGCACCACAGGAACTTTCAGCCCTATCAAGAATCCGTTCTGCAAGCAACCTATCTTCTTCCAAACCTTAAAAAACTACTGTCCACCACAACACCAGTCCCACAAAGGCCATAAAACTCAAACCCCTCTATATTTCCTTATCCACGAGCACCGGTTCCTTGAGCATTGGATGAAATTTCTCCAGTACAGAAAGCTTGCCGTAATGTCTATGCATAAAGTATTTTAAACTGGTTAAAATGCAACGTTCTGAACGCGGTGAGGTATCAAAGGGTGTTACTTGCTTACCTTTGAACAACTTTCTAAGTTTTGAATTTTGAGTGAGCAAGAGTGAGGTGAGTGGCAAAGAATGGTGTTTGAGTACATTTTGTGATAGATGCGATCATTTTTTTCGTTTTAAAAACCAAAAAAAATACACTACTTTTTTGTATTTTGCAGTGGGCAGGGCACATTGCTTGCAGAATAGATGGTCAATGGAGCCGAAATGTTTTGGAGTGGCGACCGAAAGACGCAGCGTTGGAAGGCTTCCCACAAGGTGGACCGATGACCTGGTGAGGGTCGCGGGTAGACGATGAATGCGATACGCACAGGACCGGTTGCTGTAGCGACACTTGGGGGAGGCCTATGTCCAGCAGTGGACGTCTTTCGGCTGATATGATTATGATGATGATTGGGGGAAACAAAAAAGTGCTGTTATAACATTTTTAGGGTTCCAAACAAAAACGGAACCCTTATAGGATCACTCGGGTGTCTGTCTGTCTGTCCGTCTGTCACAGCCAGTTTTCTCCGGATTCACAGGTCTGATTCTGTTGAAATTTGGTACACATATGGACTTCTGTGACCTTAACACGGATGCGTTACGTAAATCATTAAATTTTTAGTATGGGGGTCACTTTTCGGGGTCAAACAAGAAAATTAAAAAAAGTCTTTTCAACAATACCGTGTGGCATATTTTTTTTATACTATTTATAGGCGCGCGTTTGACCACTATCTCACCTGATGGTAAGTGATGATGTGGTCGAAAATGGAGCACGCTAGCCTAGAAGTAACCTATTCACTCTTGACTTGAAGTCTCCCAGGATGTAGCTATCAGGAAACACAGACTCCGGCAGGGAATTCCACTCCTTAGCTGTACGCACTATGAATGTGTTCCCAAAACGTTTAGTGCGTGTGGGTGGGATGTCCACCATGTACCGGTGGCGCATCGCCGTTCGTCTTGTGGTCCGATGATGGAACGGGCTTGGCGGAATTAAATTATGTAATTCCGTCGCACATTCCCCAAAATGCAACCGGTACAAAACCGACAGGCTAGCGACTCGTCGTCGATGCTCAAGACTTTGGAGCCATTCCCCCCTTATCTCTGAAACTACTGAGCCTAAAATTTTGAAAAAAAAAAATGGAGACAATAGATCTTTACCTATAGATTACAGAAAAACCTAAAATGTAAGAAGCCTATAGTGTTAAAAAACATTAAAAAAAAAAAAATTCGTTCGGAACCCTTTCCACGCGAGTCCGACTCGCACTTGGCCAGTTATTTTTTCTTTCTCATGCACAAAAACATACATTTCATAAAGTTATTGACAGAGTACAAAGACGAACTGAACTCAAAGAAAGTATAGAAAATCCTATTTCTGGGTGATAACTCACCCAGAAATAGGATTTTCTATACTTTCTTTAGACGTCAGAGTCAGCAGTAGCTCACTTTTCACTAATATATACCTTGACAAACTCATATTATGAAAAACAATGCAAAATTCTCTGCTCTATACTTACAAACTTATCTCTTTATTATTTGTGACCATGAATATATTTTCAGTTCAGGGCCAAAATAGAGTATAGCATTATCTAGAAAGTTAATACTTTACGCGTATGATATGTGCAAAGGAAGGCAAGGGTGTAATGGTCTACCAGGGTTGAGGAAGTAGTTCGAAAGAGTCATCATGGCCCTGGAAGGTTGTAGCTTCAGGAAACACAGACTCCGGCAGTGAAATTTACACCTTAGATTGAGGTCCTTTGGTCCCGGCTGTCATTTGTAGATCTTTGGCAGTCGTTACGGATTGTCAGATGTCTAAAAGTCTGACTCCAGTCTCGTCAAGAACCACCGTGTACCCTAGTCGATGGGTTGCGCAGGTGTGAATCTAAATTTTTGGTATTCAGCTGAATCCGGTTTAACTGGAAAACATAGCTGGGAAAAGGCTAGGCAGATGATGAGATTTTTTTTTTTAGTAATTGATAGGCACGCGCTTGACTACAATCTCATCTGATGGTAAGCGATGATGAGGTCGAAGATGGAGCACGCTTGCGTAGAGGTAACCTATTCACTCTTGACATAAAGACTCCCAGCTTGTAGCTATCAGGAAACACAGACTCTGGCAGGGAATTCCACTCATTTGCTGTACGCACTATGAATGTGTTCCCAAAACGTTTTGTAGGTGTTGGTGGGATGTCCACCATGTACCGGTGGCGCATCGCAATTCGTCTTGTGATCCGATGATGGAACGGGCTTGTGGAAATTATATATTGTTTTCCTACTCCTCCGCTGTACTTTTCTGATTAATTTCGTTGCGGGATTCAAGATAGTTGAATCGTTTCTCCGGTACTCGTCGGGCTTCATTGGCTCGGCGTTTTTCTGATGGTCGCCACTGTTGATTCTGGCTCTCAGGAGTTGTAGTGGTTGGAAATGTGTGGTGGGCTTGTCCCAATAAAAATATGTTGAGATTTGATAGCTGATTAGTGATTTGCTTATCTGAATATTTGAGGCCAATTGCATAGCTTACACGATGCTACCAACTCCACAAAGTTTTTTTATTTCTATCTTTACTATAGTTTCTTGGTACAAACGTCAGGTCGAAATTGAGAGCTCCTAGTAGGGGCTCCGTTCTTTGCTAGTAAATACGACCATTTTTATGAAGTTCATAAAGAACTACCCGCCAACTTGCAGGCAACGTACACTTTGATTTTATTTAAAAACAAGGTGAGTATAACTTTCAGTTAGCTTACCTCGGGGGAATATTGAAAATTTTTCAAAATTCTTGAATAGTAAATATATTTTTGTAGCACGTTCGAAAATAGTTTTGGAGTTAATGGGTAAGGGAGGGAATTCCACTCCTTAGCTGTACGCACTATGAATGTGTTCCCAAAACGTTTTGTGCGTGTGGTTGGGATGTCCACCATGTACCGGTGGCGCATCGCCGTTCGTACGCGCATATCCCGTTTTTTCCCGTTCCCGTAAGAATTTCGGGAAATTCTCTCTTAGTATTCCCCTACGGAGTGTAGGGAAGCTACATGCCAAATTTCAGCTTTCTACAACTAGTAATTTCGGCTGTGCGTTGTCTGTGAGTCATTCACTCAGTAACGGAATAATTTTATATAAGGATATTTCGCAAAAAAACCTGATCACAAAATACATTGCGAAGAAAACGTGATAGTAAATCGATAGAAAACGTGTATATTCCCGATTAAAATCGATGGTTCTACAAAATCAATTGGCCTGGTCTTATCTAATTTATTGGAATCGGTTTCTATTCTAACCAAATGCAGCTAAATACTAGTAACAACAAACAAATAAACACTAGAAGTACATATATAATGTACGTCTGTGAATTCAATATATGCGCAATCATATCCAATTTATTTAAAATATAAGCCAAGAGTCATCTGCGAAGGATTTTTCGTGGTGCATCTCTATTAAATATGAAATATTATATCGGAAGTGCTGTTAGAGATGGGGGATAACTTTATCGATACTTTGGAAACGATTTTTCTCTTTTGAAACAAATAAGTGGCGTTTGAATGGAAGAAGTGGTTATAATAGAGAGTTAGAGTTTACTGGTTCTTAGAGGAGTCAGCAGAACCAGTGCAAAACATGACTTATCACTAAACCATGTGAAGTGTCATTGTTGAGATCATATTCTTTGCAATTGTACTATGGTCAAAGTCAATGTCGAAGACAAAACGTTTATTGCGAACTAAGTGTACAATGTTGTTATGTTTTGTTTGGTGGTGGTTGTGTTTGGTCACAGAACACAATAATTATGGTTTTAACAGTTGAACCGATCAATTTATCAGTTACCCTATTAGTCAAACTTTGACGCACACAAAATTCTAAGCTGATAATCAGTCTGCAGCTCCCGTAAAGTTATCTGCATTAGTAAAAGACAGATATCGTAAGGCCTCTACTTCAAAAATGATATAATTTTTATATTTATCGATATATCACTATAAAGCACATCACTAACCAGAGCAATGTTTCACCGGGATCGAGTGGAGGCGACGTGCTCTATATCGAGCATATTCCGAGCGCACTGCCACCAACTATGTACCGTGTATGGTAAAGTTATTGCACACTTGGAGCACTACTTTATATTATTTCAATAACGTGTGAAATTCTGTTGATTTTAAGGTCTATAATATATCATCTCACCCTGTAAGCTTAGGTGAAGTGAACACGAAATGAGCTGTTAATCCATGTAATCAAACAGCAGTGCGATGCTGTAAACATCTTACCGTGCGAGCTTAGGTGAAGTAAACACTTAGGTAATCAGCTGTCATTCCATGTAATCAAACAGCAGTGCGATGCTGTAAACATCTTACCGTGCGAGCTTAGGTGAAGTAAACACTTAGGTAATCAGCTGTCATTCCATGTAATCAAACAGCAGTGCGATGTTGTAAACATCTTACCGTGTGAGCTTAGGTAAAGTGAACACGTAGGTAATCAGCCTGAAGGCTTGGGTGAAATGATCACGAAGTGAGCTGTCGTTCCATCTTGATTACTTGGATTGAGAGCTCACTTAAAATTATGTTACCGACATAGCCCGAAGAATTGCCATACTTAAGTGGCAGTCACATTGTTCGCAGAACAGAAGGTCGATGGGTTCGAAAGGTTCTGGAGTGGCAACCGCATACCGGAAGACGTAGCGTTGGAGCGGTCTCGTATGTACAAGGTGGACCGATGGCCTGGTTAAGTCTGTGAAAATCCGCTGGTTGCGAGACAGGAATGGTCGATTGGCGACCCTTGGGGGAGGCCTATAGACTGAGGTCTTCTAGAGCAGTGGATATCTCTCGGCTAAAATAATATACATTCAGTGTCTCACTAGCTTGTTTGCCCAAAGTTTTGCAACGGCGTTGTCGAAGGCAATCACATTCATTATTTCAGATCAACAGCAAGTCATTTTGCGGAAATGTCCCTTATTATCCCGATATTTTCCAATTTAAATATCTAGCAATATTGTCTCTCCCAGTGTGTCTCCTACGAACGAACGTGCGACGCCTCCGCCGGCCGAATGCCGGATATCTCGCTGTGGCGATACTCGATTTTGTAGTAATTCTCCTTCTCTCATGTGGCGCTACTGAGAATTTTATATATCGTAACGTGAGGAATATTTCAGTGATCATTTGCGAAGCTTTTGGAAAGGACTAGTGAGGCGAAAATAATGATTCAAATATGAAACTGTATTTGCATTTTTCAAGCCTTTTGCTTAGTATATTAATATATCGTTTTTATTGACTGGTTTTAGGGATATTTGGACTTCCAAATAAATGTACTCTAACCGAGGATAGCATGAGTTGGGAAAGTTCAAAATTTAAGACCACAATAAGATTAAAGGTTGGAATAACCAGACCTTTTACGAGGAGACTAGCTTTTGCGTTTTCTTTATGGATTTTTGCAAACAAAAGAATAGCCATTATATAACCGTCTCCAGGAAAGTTCATCAAAATCAATGAATTCAACGATGTAGGCCTGTTAGCGTAACAAAAAACTCAATTTCACATTTGTAATATTTTTGTTAGAATAAGGATGCGCAGTTCTCAAGTTATCAGCCTTTCTGAAGCATCTCTAAGTTTGTTTCGGTTTTTCTTCTCAGGGTAGTCAGCAGCTATATCTGAAAAAAAAAAATATGTGTCAAAGAGTTGCTTGTAATGTTTGCAAAATGTTAAAATAAATAAAAATAAAAAAGCCTTTAATTTCATGAATTGAAGAATAAATTGTCATTTTTACATGAGTGTGTTGACATTAATACAAAGAAAATTTTGTTTGCAAAATAAATATGATTAATTATTAGCGAAATTTTAGAGACATGTCAAGGTATAACAAAGCACAACTATCCACAACCTTGTGCTCCAGATACTTTAATTAAGCAGACCGTTCCTCAAGCAATCTTTCCTATTGGTCCGCATAAGCTAGAAAAATAAAAGGCCATTTATCTTTAGCCACCCGCATTATAAAAAAGAAAAACATCAAACATAATGCAGTTACGGCTATCTGCAGCGGAAGCGACGACGGGACGCAGGAAAAATATTTTTCCATTTTAAATAAGTACACGGGAAAGCATATATATTTGCTTTATCTAGAAGTTCGTTAAATATTAGTAGGTAGTGAACAGTAAAACCCCGGATTGCGCACTTTTTTCCTATTAATAGCCACGGCTGATGAGGATGTTCTGCCATTTTTTATCTGTGAAACTTTTTTTTTTTTGTATCCAGAAATGGAGTGGAACGTGCTTTTTTAATTTGTCGAAACGAGCTCCGGTTTTTTCGCACTGACGGATATTTGTGAAGATTCGCTATAGTAGTGAATTATGGACTTATTTTGTTGCGTTTTAATTAACGGTGGGTTGTGATTTTTTTATTTATTTTTTTCTACGTGTTGTAGGAAAGGAGTGTGCGTTGATTTGTGAGGGAGGTCACTTACGTGCTGAATGGGTCGCTCATAGTGTTATGTAGAGTTAGATGATTGAAACCGATACTTAATTTCATATTTGCCTGTTTATATTGTGACTATGCCGATCTTTCATCTCCAAACTGTCATCAACAATACATAAGTGATAAAACAACAAATGAACAATGTTAGTTTAATTACGACACTATCTATTACTAGACGAATGCTTTCATCCAATCAGACAGCGTTACGTCACGGTAACGGTCAACGAATGCATACCGAATTCAAATATCACGTTCCAAATTTAAATCGACAGCGACGCACGGCGATTGACCGATCGGCGAGCAGGCGTCACAAATCGAATCGATACCTAAACCAACACATCGGCACATGCCTATCGAAGGCGGCTTCACGCACGCACACATACACACAAACGTCGAACGTGGTAAATACGAAGTATCGGTTCGAGTGTGCGCCTTCGTGCCCAATCGCGCAGAACCGATCAACCAATCACGACGCGTGCTTCGTTCTCGATACTCAACGACTATTTTCGCTTGCGCTCCGCTGTAACTTCACATTCCCCGTTGCGGTTCGATTTTTGAGCTATATAGAGAGGGTGGGGAGGTCTTGGTGCGCTGGCCGTTAATCGCCGAAGGTTCGATACGCCATTGGCTATCGGTTCTATGTTACGTCACGTAGATTTTCCGAGGTTTTTTCTCTCGTAAATGGGAGTGAGCGCTACGGACATAGCGGGCGCTGAAGCGTCTGATTGGTATGGCTCTAGTATGTACTTCGTGACCGCTTGTCATGTATTTTCAGGTGCATTTTTTAGGACTATTTTTGTGGAGTGGAGTTTGCATAGTTCAGAGTGTTGTTGTCTGGTCCTGTTACGTTGTTTTGTGAGTTCATTGGAATGTTTTAGTTGAATGTGCAAGCGAGATTGGATATTTTTGTTTAATGCCCTTGTTTTTATATTGATCAATAAAATGTAGCGTCTGTCTAAAATCATTCCACTTGTATGGGCAAGATAATGATGATAATTCTTTATCTGATCATTAAACGTACTTATGAGATACTAGTGGACGTCACGCGGTTTCACCCGCGTAGTTCCCGTTCCCGTGGGAATACGGGGATAATATATAGCCTATGTTACTCCCTGATAACGTAGCTATCCAATGCTAAAATAATTTTTCAAATCGGTCCAGTAGTTTCGGAGCCTATTCAATTCAAACAAACAAACAAACATACAAACAAACAAACAAATCTTTCCTCTTTATAATATTAGTGTAGATAAACGTCAAAATTTAGAAAAATAATAATATGAAGAATCAATCTGTTTTAGTGGCAAAATTGAATCATGGGCATTGAGGGTACAGCCACTTATTTACCCATTGGTTAATTATTCATGGTCGCAAAAACACCTTTTTCAAATTTATTCTCTGTGCACACAAAGACAACCACACACATGAAAAAATAACACCCTGTACACTCATAATTAAACAAAAAAACAGCATCAAATTAATATCAAACAAACACTAATTAATCTAAAACCGTAAAAACAGTGTCGCACTGTGTAAACACGCCACACAAATACACACAAGGTCAGGTGCACTGTGTGTATAATGGCTGCAGCTGGAAAACGTCCCCAAGACGTGAAGTTCGGGGGGGTGCCACCCTGTATAGATTTTTCTTTTTCCTCGGGGCTCTGGTCTTGATATTAAATACTAGTGTCTCGCTCCCAACTTTGCTTATTGAATCAAATAACTCGTTTTTCTTTTGGATTTTTATTTTGTTTTGTTGTAGTAGGACTAACTAACTATGCTGATATGGTTTTGTATGCTTCTATCTTGGATTAGGATATCTTGGATAGGTCGTCAAGTTGGGTTGTAGAAACAAAGTATTTTTTTAAATAAAGTTTGGGGAACTTTTTTAATTATTTCTAAGAAAGCGTTTTATTCCATCAAAAGTCATTTATTCAAATTAGGCTGAGTACCAGCAGTTTTTGAACGTCAACGTTTACAAATAGACAGACCCCCAAAACGGCCGCCCGTCACCACTTCCTAGTGTTTTAGCTGCGGAGAAGAAGTGGCCAACAAACTCCCTAGCAACACATTTGTCTGTTGAGTTAGAAGAACTTGCATTTATACAATAGTATAAATGCAAACTTAAGAAAATAATTGAACACATCTTCGACTATATTGTCAACACTATGCGAGATAAAATGCAAGTCTGGTGGCTGATGGTAGTGGCCTGGTGGTGGTGCAAGGAAGGAAGTAGAAATTATATATTTTTCCTATTCCTCCGTTGTATTTTTCTGATTAATTTCGTTGCGGGATCCAAGACAGTTGGATCGTTTCTCCGGGACTCGTCGGTCTTCATTGGCTCGGCGTTTTTCTCATGGTCGCCACTGTTGATTCTGGCTTTCAGGAGTTGCAGTGATTGGGAATGTGTGGTGGACTTGTCCCAAAAAAAAGCCTGGTATATATGATAGAAGCTGTAGAACTCAGTTTTCTTATTTTCTCAAATCGACTTGATCGACTTCTTTTCTTATTGAAATTTGTACGCCACAATTGGCAGAATGTGATGATACCACTAAATAATTTGAAGACCATTGTACCATATTCTAACAAATAAATGATTATGATTATGACTTTAAAATGAGTGAATTAGGTATTTCGGAAATAATGAGAGATTGATTGCAGTCTCTCATACTTTTCAGGACATTTTAGTTCGGATAAAGAATCCTAATGAAATGGCACGTAATTGAAAGTGCATAAATTATATATAATTTATAATTTTAAATGTTTTCTAGACATCTTTTTTTTTATTTGTGATGGGTTTGCTCTTGACTCTAGTCTAGGTCAAAGATGACAGAGACAAAGTCTACGATGGAGCGAGCTTACCCAGAAGGAGCCTGTTCACTCTAACTTTGAAGAGATTAGGGTTGTAAGCGTTTGGAAACACAGACGCAGGCAGAGAGTTCCACTCCTTTGCTGTGCGCATTATAAAAGACGTTTGGAAACGCTTAGTGCGAGTTGGTGGAATAGTAACAAGGTAGGGATGGTAAGATGCAGTGCGTCTGGATGTCCGATGGTAAAAGGGGGCCGGTGGAAGGAGGTCGTGGAGTTCTTGGGCACACTCACCGAAGTACAATCTGTTGAAGACCGACAAGCAGGCAACATTACGGCGATGAGCCAAGCTATGTAGCTTGGCATCCACCAGGTTTTCGTTTTCGAAGACTATGTTTTCTGTGAAGATGATTTTGTATAAAATAATTTGGTTCCGTATTTGTGCAGTTCCGTCGTCACGCACGCTAATTTTAAAACCGGCTGTAAACATTTACATCAGGTGACTAGTGACTCGAGCATTGACTATACTTTTACAGAAAACAACAAGTTTATTTAACTTTTCACTATGCCCTCTGGTAGCACTTTCTTACAAAAAAAAACCACCAATATCTCCACTAATTCTTCCTTTTGCAAAAAAAAAACAACAACATTATTTTGCTTTTGACTGCAAACTTTGGTTCCATTTCCATTAAAAACACTACCAATATCCTCAGCAATTCTTCAACTATAATTCCTTTAAAAAAGTCCAATCCCCCTTACATTAATATCGTGACTAACAGCCAACCAGACAGACAAACAGACAACCAACATTTAAAATGGCGGCGTCTTCGCAAGGCGACAATATTGCAACCAGTTGGATTTTTAGTTAACTTTGCTGCGAAAATTGAAATTCCATTAAGAAGATTGCATTTTCGCGTAGCCTAGATGGGGGGGTGTATAGGTAAGTCTTGGGGGGAAGTGTAGCGCTGTGTAGCTTGAGGGGTAAATAGGAATGATGGTTACGGGTAAATTGGTGCTGGGTAGTGTATTTTTAAGGCGATGGGTTTTGGTTTCTGTTGGTATGGAGGTTTATGGAGCTGCTTTTGAAATCTGTCTTTTACTAATGAGATCTTTTCCGAGTCGAGGTCAGAAGTAGGTCTGGCCATTGATGGATAGAAGTGAATCATTTTAAAGATGATTTGGCTATAATTTTAAGTTACATCAGATATGACAGCGAATGGTCCAGAAGGAAATCTTAATTAATAGGTTTTTTCATTTGAAACAGCCACACGAGTAGATCTTCGAGGTTAAGCAACGCTTGGCGAGATCAGTCAGGAGATGGGTGTCCATCCATTTCATACAAAGACTCCTCCTCAGGAAAGCACGTTAAGCCGTTGGTCCCAACTGTCATTTGAAGGCCTTTGACAGTTGTTACGAATAATCTGAAGCTAGAAAACACCAATCTTGCCAAGAGGTACGTATGTCTTATCCAGTTTCTGGGTTATGCAGGTCAGATACTGGTATTCAGCAGCATCCGGAAACATGAAAGCAAACCCCGACATAGTCAGGATTAGGTTTTTTTTTGTTTAAACCTTTGGGATATTGATGTCCATTAGGAGCTTCTTGGTAAAGCTCCTTATTGAATTTCAACAAACAAAATTTTTTATACATAGATTCTGGTTAGTTAATGAATTACAGTAACAAATACCCTTGGCCGGCTTTGTTACTGTAATTCATTAACTACGTACCATACGCCTAAAACTATACGTTTCTTCTATGGGAGCCCCTTCAATGTTTAGCGGCAATAGAATTACACACTCTGTAAAAAATTCAACTGTCTACCTATTACGGTTCTTGAGATACAGCCCGCTGATAGACAGACGGACGGGCGGATGGACGGACGGACAGCGGAAGCTCAGTAATAGGGTTCCGTTGGTTAACCTTTGCGTACGGAACCCTAAAAAGCAGTCGCTCAGCGGTTAGTTTTTTTTCTGAATCCAAAATTTAATTATTTTGGTACCCCATCCTATAATTCCTATCATATCATAAACCCCTATATCCCCAATAAACGCGGAAATCCCCACAAACTATCGAAAGTTATATCCTCTACAAAGTAGCGTGCGCACTTGCGATTAATTTGTCGCACATTGATGCGACTGTCGGCGACGCGCTATATTTAGCGAGTGCACTTCGATCTTATGGCAGTCGGTCGGGTTAGTTATTAACTGGGTGAGGGATTTGGGGAATTCAATATAAATAAATCAGGTGAGACTGATCAACTCTTACACGCCACTGGCTTATTTTTATCTGTACCTACATTTTGAATTGTTTATATATTTTCTTGTTCTTTGCATTGTCCTCACGTATAGAAGCAATAAAAGATAAAGTTAACAAGATTTGTAATATATGTAATACATTACATGGTTTTAAAAAGTGTCCGTGGAGTTTCTTGCACGTTCTTCTCCATAGAGATCTACGCTTTGGAACGTGCAAATAGCTTCATGTTTTTGACTGACCGACTTTGACAATTCAAAAGTGCTTGTAAATGGACTTTGAGTTTGAATATATCTTCCGCAGAACAGATGGTCGATGGGGCTGAAAAGTTCCGCTTACCGGAAGACGCAGCGTTGGAAGGCCTCCCACAAAGTGGACCGATGACCTGGTGAAGGTGACGGGTAGCCGATGGATGCGAGACTCGCAGTACCGGTCGTTGTGGCGACGCTTGGGGGAGGCTGATGTCCAGCAGTGGACGTCTTTCGACTGATATGATGATGATATCTTCCAATCTTCATTTACTTTCTGCCTTCTGTCTTTATCCTGATTTGTTTGGGGTCAGTATAGCGTTTCTTCTTCATTCTTGTGTCTCTGTTTTCCATTATCTCCTATTTAAGTCACTTTTTAACAACCTCGTTAATCTCGTGATTGTAAGCACCATTGCCGATAACGTGGTCCTGGGTTTGATTCCCAGGTTGAGTAAGGGGTGTTTTTGGGGTTTTCCATAAGAACTTTCGCAGCTGGTGGTGTGACATCCTCGTGCATCAGAAAGCGCGTAAAGCCGTTGGTCCTGCACCAGATCTCCTCAGTGTTATCGGTATGCCGTCTCTTTGGACTACGGGAGTGAGGGCTGGGTGTGCCAAATAGACTTGTTTTTTTCTTCCTCTCTTTCTTTCTTTCACTTGTGCACTTTAATCTGCTGTACCCAGTTAGACTGTAAACCAACTCCAAAAGTGGTTCGGAGACAGCTAGGTAGATTGATTGTCTTGGCATGCTTATATCTTTGTTAATCCTAATATATAATAATCAATATATTCAAACAAAATCACAACTAACTATCCTAATATGTAAAATTCTTCCGTTACTGACTGATTGAGTGACTGAGTGACTGACAGACAACGCACAGCCGAAACTACTGAGGGCCTAGCACGAATAACCAGCTGCCAACTGAAAACCAGCGCTGGGTGTCTAACGCTCAGCAAATGCTGAGATGGCTACCCTTTCGGTATGGGTGCGCTCAGCGCAATAATTGTGTACTCGTACCTACTATTATTTCTGTTCACTTTGTCTATGTTGCTGTGAGTTTGTGTCTATGCTGAATAAATGTTTTCTATTCTATTCTATTCTTAATATTTTTGACGTATAGTAACGTAACGTAAAATTTTACCATAGCTACAATACTCGTTTCGCACATAATATTTATTTTAATTAGATACTATATTCATATTTTTGAATGATAAAAATTGTGTATCTACACTAATATTATAAAGATGAAATATTTGTTTGTTTGTTTGAATTGAATAGGCTCCGAAACTACTGGACTGATTTGAAAAATTCTTTTAGCATTGGATAGCTACATTATCAGGGAGTAACATAGGCTATATATTATCCCCCGTACTCCCACGGGAACAGGAACTATGCGGGTGAAACCGCGTGACGTCCACTAGTGTTCCATAAAATTAAACCAAAATACTATAGGGTTGTAGTTTTTCACATTCAAAATTCACTTACGTTTACGTTACTATACGTCAAAATATTCGTGCTTGGCCCTCTGGTCGTAGAAAGCTGAAATTTGGCATGTAGGTTCCTTGGGAAGTATAGGGGAGCACTAAGAGAGGATTTCCCGAAGTTTCTACAAGAACCGGAAAAAACGGGATAGTATGTGCGTACGAAGTTGCGGACAAAAGCTAGTCTGACTAATAAAGGAGCCAAAACAGTGCAGTTAAAAATGAAATTTACGTTATACCCAGATAAATGAATGTCTATAATTGCCCCTGTTCATTATTTAAACGCGTATGCAAAAAACTGTAGTTTTCTGCAAACAAAAGCACTTTAAATGAACACAAAACTATTTTTCATCAGCTCAACAGTTGCAACAGAAATCAATAACGTGCGCTGTAAAACTGCCAATTCGCCAAAAGCCCACATTCCGTCGACAATGTCTCCTGAGCGATTAATTCCTCTCAAATTGATGGCTGTTGGTGTCGCGTATATTTAGATACTTGCACTTCGATCTGAGCCGGTCGTTCGTTAGTTATGACTCGGTGAACGGACTCGGCTGATTGCGATTCGTGAATAATTTGTCATGAAGTCTGCCAATTTCCTTGAGAGATTTCAGAGGAGCTTGACAAAATGGCGTTTTATTAGAGATATCTACTGACTGTCAAAAGTACATTATGACATCATCATTATTATATCAGGCGAAAGACGTCCACTGCTGGACATAGGCCTCCCCAAGCGTCGCCACAACGACCTGTTCTGCGCGTCATTATGACATGCAACACTGAAATGGCACGTAGTCAAATATCTACTCGTCAAATATTTTAGACTCTTGGTGATCTGATAATTAATAATCTGATCAATAAATAGAATGTCACTGTATGAATAGTCTACAAACAAGTTTTTAATTAGAATTTGCGTTAGTCCAGATGACCCAGGTACTCAGGTAGTCGTACTAACGACACGAACAAATATTGACGATACGGTCGGCGCAGTGGTCGAGCGATTGGCTGCTGCGCCACGTGTCGCGGGTTCGATTCCCGCTCGGAACCAATATATGTGTGTGACATTGTATGTTTCATCATCTTGACCTGGTTTGTTATTAATTTAATTTCCTTTTGACATTGTACGTGACATTTATGTATTATTTTAATTATTATTTTTACTTCTCTTTTTGTTGACATTATTGACGTTGTTTTTTATTTTTTGACATTTATACTTTTTTGTTTGTAGTTTATTATTATTTTAAAGAAGAATAATTAATTCTATTGGCAATCAATTGTAATTATATTTTAAATTTTAATATCAGTGACTTTTATATATGAACATTTTGTACGCCTTCTGGCTTAACATAGCGCACTTTTATTTTTTATTACAACTATTTATTGTACCCATGTTAACAAATTAATAAATGGTTTATGACTTATGTTTGTAAACGCACCCACGAAACAGGAGAAATTTCTAGAGTAAGGCAAGGTTTAAAAAAAAACATCGCCCACGCGAAAGACCGACCAATTTAAGTCTACTGTGGGCACTTCCTTGCTCACGCAAGCACTAGGAAGTCAGCAAAGAGAAGTGGCGAATGATATTAAGGCAAATCACATTTGCCTCTTCAGAAGTATTCTTCTTCCTTACCTTCTTTCTTTATTTGTGGTAGGCCCTCTTCGTTTGTCCACAGGACCAGTATCCTGGGTTGGCCATGTGTTCATCTGTGCCCGTTCCATATCTTTGGTAACTACGTGACCAGCGATCTTCCTCTGCTCTTTTATTTCCCCTGCCTCAACAGAAGTTGCTACATTACCTTCTCAACCGCTTTGTCGAAAGTCACTACCAAGAAAAATAAATATACGAATCAAAATAACACCGCGCAGAATCCGCCCCTGGCTCGGTCAGATCATGAAAGCATTCCAGTGACATTAGGAGCACGTTCATTTTCATAGATTTATCGACGGACCGAACTTATTGCGGTGCGGTGCTCAAAGTTCGGCCTTCTAGTTCGTTTTACTGCTGTTTTATGGTGTGTTTATTGCTGTGGATTGACATTGAGGTGTTTGTAGTTTGAAAGGTGCCGTGTTTGATACAGGAGACGTAATTACAGTTTTGGCTCTGTTAGCTTGTTGTGAGGCGCCGGTGGTCACTCACTATTCTGAGTTACCGGTTTGTTTGGCATTCTATAATATAAACATACATAATTATGTCATGGTAAGATTATGTCAAAATGAATTGGATTCCGTTTTACTTACCCACTTAGACTCCCATCCAACTCGTTGCTCGTGGGGTGCGTGGTTGTACTGGCCAAGATTAACCCAGAAAAACCCAGTAAAGTTCACTTCACAAGCTTCGTGAAGCGACTCCTCCATTATACATTGCAGGCAGTGTAATAATTTACTACGAGTTTAAGGATGCAAGAATATGTGTATACAGAAGAGTTTAGTTGGTGTTGCACTGTGCAGTATCCGTTGTCCCAAATAAAGCTTTGCTTTTTAATTGTTTCTTTCACTGGATATTCTTATCTGAATTGATACTAAGAACATTGTCTTATGATCAATCTCACTGAGATTACTGTCACAGTTGCTGGTCGATATCAAACTATCGCTTACACTTTACTTAAAGTCTAGTCGCTCGTGACTTGATGGGTCCTAAATTAGAGCTATCAGGAAATCCAAGAACTGATCGCCAGACGCCACACGATGAAAACAAACCAGATCCCAGAATAGATTGACTTCGACATCTATTAAGATTTATTTAACCTTTTGCTCGACACCGAAGCGTTAAGTGTTGAAGTGTGTCCAAAGAAAACAATTGTCGAACTATCGGGTACTACCGCATGTCAATTATCACATCATTTGATCTAAATTATTGTACTGCAGGAGTGTCGCTACTGCTATCAAAACGATGATGGGAAATATCGTGCAATAACCAGCTAGGACCAACATCATCATCTTCCTGATCTTATCCCCTGTTATTTAGAGCAACACGTTTATTTCCTTCTCTGTTCTGTCAACCGTCACACTTTTACTAACTCTCTCACACAATCCATTCTTCTTTTCTTTGGCCTCTCTCACTTTCTCCATGCAGCCACAAGTATCCAACTAGGATCAAAAATATCGAAAACTGACTGGCACCGGACATGTGTAGTGGATTGCGGCCTGGCAATAGGTCGTCATCTAATATGCAGGCCAAGTGCGGAGGCCTCATAGAGAGGAGATCTTGTCGCAGTAGAGGGAATACTATAAGCTGATGAAGTCAAACTTGTGAGGCCTAATGGCGAAGAGCTGTCAGTGAACAAAAGTGACGGAACCGATTTTCCTATCAAATCTACCAAACCAGATGAGCTAGCTACATAATAAATGCAATTAATAAACTTTGAGTACCACTTCAAAATGCCAATTGAGATGGCGAAACCGAACCGGTTGCGATGTATTTGCGTCGAACACCTGTCTTCTCACAAATCATAGGACTGCCCAACGATGCATCATCGAACCACTGAGAAATTTTTAACGGTATATTATTAGATATAGTGATATGTGCTGCAATTGGAACGGTATTGAAGAATTTTGTGCGGGTGGTGTGAGATTTTGGAGAAGAATCACTAGACTTTGCCAACCATTTGCGATTAGATAAATCGCAAATGGTTGGCAAAGCTTGTTTTAGTATGACAATGGATAGTGGTATTTAACTGTTTTAATTATTTTTATAATTTCTTCAACTTGGATCTTTATTTTTGGGTAATGAGAATGGCAGTTTCAATATTATAATTTTGCTGTAATTTTTAAGAGCCGTGCCCTCTTTTGTTCTTTTACCACCTAATCTTCAACAAATATCTATATCGGCGTCATCTTTGTTTTCTGTGTTATTGCGTATCACCTGTACACTTTATATTATATTCCAGCTGTCTTCTCATCCGCCTCTTCGATCATTTCGTTTTTTGCCATTCCGAATTCCCTCACACGAAATTCACCAACCTGATCGATGTCCACCACAGGTGTCGCAATCAACATGGAAAAACATTGCAATTACAAACATGATCTATAATTTTAGAGCTTCTCCGAATGTCGAAGCATATCGTTCGTAAATTTATTGCGTACATATGACAGACAGTTATTGATGGTAATATACCAGATGTCTTGGCACGAATCATTAATCGCAGGCGCAATTCTGCATCACATAGTTGACGCATCATTGATACTCTATATTTATCACATTATGAGTTTCGACGTGTTATTTTATTATCGGATGGTTATTTAAGATGGCGACTTCAAAAGATTTGGTGTCGTCGGATTTGTTCCTGTCGGTGTGTGTTTGTTTAAGTTTTGTATTGATGAGTAGCTGGTTCATTTGGGTTTTATTACTTTTTTACATTTGTTATAATCTGTTTATAAATTCTACTGACACTAAATATATTTTCAATACGGGGTAAGGCCCCATATGTATATGTTGATGTTTCTAGTAATTAGAATTTGGAAGCGGAAATTACATTTTAGGTGCAATAAAAATCTGTATGAGTTTTTCGGTCGTATAATTAGATCCTGTTTTCTCAAATACTGATGTGTGAAATTATTTACGTCCAATTACTGTTTGACAGTATTCCAAATTATAATTTTGATTCATAACGATGCTACTGTCAATGTTATTAGACCTACAATTTGTAACAAATTACCTTGTGCTTCGACCTCATTGGTGTACAAATCAAAATAAATCTGAATATCCGAAGCTCGAAGGCGTGAATTATTATAACTGTTCCGTACGTCTAGTAATGTCATTTTAATACGACAGAGGTTACCTACCGTAACGTCATTATCACCAACCACTTCGGAACCATCGTTAGCATTCACTTCATTAATATTTCCTTGTATATTGTTACTGGGATCTTAAGGTTCAATTTGCAATGTCGACAGTTTCCAGAACAGCATTATATGTTTGTGAAGTGTGAAGAATTGTCGTGGTGTTATAAGAAAAAATGATCTATTTGTGTAAAATAATAAAGATGACATTTGCATAGCAGATGAGAATGATTGTAACAATCACAGATTTACAGTTGCGCAAACGGTGGACTTTCTTTATGTTCAAGACAATAAGATAAAAATTGCAAAAAATATGCTGATTACAATGGTAAATAAAAGTAGGTGATCGCAGAAATCGCTCGATTGTTTCTGAATAGGTGACAATAAGTTTTTTGTTTTTATATCTAAACGATGACGTTCATTTCAAGTAGCTTATGGTGAAACTGGGGTTTTAATGGTTTTTTAAACGATCCCGATTTCCCTCTGGTGATGTAGCATTCATTTATGTATTAACACATACTGAGGTTTTGATTGGTAAAAGCGAATCTGTCATACAAGTTTTCTTTCTTTTTCTTTCATAGTATTTTGACTAAATTCTATTTTCAGCCCGAATCCAGATTTGAACATTATTTTTAGTTGCTTTTACGAACTATTTCAGTATCACCACGTTGCCATATTAAACAAAATATTTATTCCTCAAGTCAATCTCAATTTAAATAAGCTTTATACCAAAGATGCTACAAAAAAAAAACAAAAAATACTTCCTTCATTTTTACAAAGACGGTTGCATGTTAGTTCCTACCTCCTGTGAATACCATCTCATTTATGCAGACTTCAATTGTCCAATGATCGTTTCCCAATCCAAGATCAAAGTGTAACGTCGCTTCACAAGTAACGCGTACCTGCGCAAGCGCATAGAACAATGTGCGGAAACTCACGCGCCGGTGCGCAGAAGACTATCGCTATTGGCGATTTACAAAGTATATTTTGATGATCTTTTGTTTTTTATCGTTGTTTGAGGTTTGATGGGTAATGTTGAAATGATTGAAGGAAAATTCTTGAAGGAATTCTTGAAGGAAAATTCTGATAGCAAAAATATTCTCTTTTATAGAAATAAGTAAGTAGCGAGTTAAGTATGTAGAATACTGTTAGCACTTATATCCTAATCGGATTTGTAAGTAGATTGCAATGATAACAAATGCATATAGTTTTTGATAACATATTAAATAAAAATACTGCAAGTTGACAGGTGTACCTATATCAAATTATTCATCATCTATGATCACCAAGTCAATTAATTAGCTCATTCAAACAGTATCCTCATTGTCTTAGAAACAGAAGAACCCTAACTAGTGTTAATTTTGATGTCTGTAAATCCTCCTAAACAGTTAGCAACTTCAAAGATTTAACAAATTCACTGAAACACGAACATGGTCATATTTTTCAGTGACACTACAAATCATAAACTATGCCAGGTATTCACTGCTGTATCAAAAATGTGTCCAAACGGCTAATATATCTCCCACACTCTACCGGCACATGAGATTTATAATCCGACTAGTTATTTTAATAAGACATATGTAGGCAAAGATTGAGACATATTAAGGATTAGTTTCTGTTTGTTTTGCTCCTCCAATCGGTATTTAGGCAATGTTTGTTGTTTTTGAAGCTTTAGCAACGGTTTCAGTAGTTTATGGCTGTGTTGATGAAGAGTTACTTGCATGTCTTCATCATGCATAAATTAAGGAAAACATAAATTGTGTGCTAAGATTTGGAACTACATAATCTGAGATTAGGTTGTCAATTATTGTGTCTTTCTATATCAAGTCCTTGTTGTAGCTCGTCGTTAATTCAACTGTGTTTTGGAAATCGACTCTTTCATCGATATGGTTGATAGCTTTTGGTATAACATCAAGTTCCTCTTTTTAAGTGGTATTGGCGTAGGTTGGGAGACTCATAAAATATCAGCCCTTACCGCTACAAAGGGCGTAAAAGCAATTTTTTTTTAGGTGGGTTTTCTCTTTACTCTAGTGTAGGTCAGAGGTGACAGAGACAAGGTCGACGATGGCGTGAGCTTACCCATAAGAAGCCTGAGGCTCGAGACCTTTAGTTAGCGGTAGCGTAGCGAAAGTGATTGTCAAAACGCCAAAAATGTATGGGATTGACAAAAGCTGTCGAAATATCACGTGTTCAATCCCTTATATTTTGGTATATCGACAGTGGCTTTCGCTGATAGAATGGCACTTTGTCTAGAGCCTCTGGTCACTCTTACTTTGAAGAGATTATGACTAAATGTGGGAAAATTCACAATTTCAATCACTTACTCAATTTTTCACGATCTTTTGATCTGTATATTTAAAATTTCGTTACTTTAAAAAAATGGTTCTTACTACTCCACATTTCTTTAAAGATAATTCATTGCTACACGTATGAGATTAGAAGTTTGCAGTGGTAGGAGTCATATTTATATAAAGGTATTCAGACATGCAATGTTGTAAGTCTGGTAAAGAAAGTCGTTATTAAGAAGTTTAGTTTAATGATCACAGAAATATATTAGAGATTTGTTACCCGTCGAGATCACAAGACACAACCAGTGTGATAATAACAAAGTATAATACAAACACGTGCTTCATAGACCATGCAATTACTCACACATTTGCTGCGTTAGAATCTATTCTAATACAACGGGTTATTAATAATATTTTCTTATAAATGTCGATGCATCTGGCTTGATTCCAGGATCTTAGTAGACAAGCCAAGATGATCGATTGGCATCGTTTAAATTGAACTTTGTTGTACAGCATCTGGCCAAGTCTATTGAAGGAGTGATGGAGAATCGAGAAGGCGGAGTGGGATGATGGAGATTGGGATATACTGCTGCAACTTTGCAGTGGGGTTTATCTAGCAGAATGACTGCGATAAAATTTGTGGAAAGGTTTTTTATATTGATAGGCTTTTGTTTTACCTCACTGGATGGCAAGCGATGATATGGTCCACGATAGAGCACGCTTGCTTTAAAGTAACCAATTCAGTCTCACCTTAATGACCAGACTTATTGGCGAGTTTTCTAGTGTAAGCATGCGTCAGTCCAGCTTATTTTCTAAGTTTAATGCCTGCTATCTTTTCTTTATACGCCATCATATCTTGATCTATATCAACATCGTAATTATCTACCATTTATTTATCATTAGTCTTATTTGCCGTTACCAATGTGCTATTTCTGTATACCCGTCTGAACACTACAGTGAACCTAGGTAACCTAACCTATACTATAAAAGTGTTCTCCTTCAGGGTATTTTGCTGCTTATAGAAATATCAGCCACTTTAACTTGTTGGGAACATAATCAACGTCCCTCTCCACAAATCTCTTGGATTCACGAATAAATAACACTTAGCAATTATGTCACTATGTGCTACCATTTCCAAGATTCCGTCTTCCTCTCAACTAGTACCATCATTTACACCAGTATCATTATTCTTATGCACTGTTACTTCATATACTAGGAAAACGGCAATAATTCCTTAAGTTTTTGCACCACCTTAAATCATTCGGCGCTATGCTCGACCGAGATACGCTCATCCGCATTTAATTAGTCCTTTTAGGGTGGTTGCATGCTTGCAATTAGTCGATGATGGTAAAGACAAATCTGTCAAGGAATGGGATATTTTCTACGTCAAAAGGGTTAATTTCTGTTAATTCATAGGTTGCAGTCGCTGAAAAAGCTGCTTATTACAATAAGTAATCATCACAAATTCACTTGGATGATCTTGACTATCTCATAAAATAATTACCATTTCTAATTTATAGTTGACTCCTTGGGAATATACAAGCAACTTATTACAACAACAACCGACTAGACACAACAATTAATCCAGCGCCAAAAGAACTAATCCTGCCTCTATCTCCCAAATACTGACTCACAAATTCCATAACAGTCGCACATGTACTGTTTATGAGTCGCCAGCCCGTAGCCAGCCTATTCACAGATCACTCTGTCGTATCACGATTAACATGTCCTGGCAACTTAGCAAGTATACATTCTACAATCCAAATTAACTTGTCTCCTATACTCTAAGGTTGATTTTCGCTTGGCTTGTGTGCAGTCAAGTCTTGGTGGAATAGTATCTCAATTTACTCGGTTTGTATCAGTAACTGTATGTTTATAGGATCGGAGATAGGTTAAAGACTGTTATTGGGATGTCCAGTTAGGAATGTTGGTTTTAATGCAGAAGCTGAGGAATTACGTTTTATTTCTGATGCAGAAAATTAGATGCCACTTATATTTAAGATTGTCGCGTTTATGGGCATAACTGTTTAAGGACTTCCTATTTTAAAATATAAGTGGAAAATTTTAGAAAAAAATCTTAGCTGTAGCTCCTACCCCTTGTCAGTGACCCTTTGGTTAGATTTAGATACGATATAATGTTTACAATTTACTACAGTAGGGACTAGTATTAGACTTTATCTATTCAATATTTTTTTTCGCATAAATACTATAAAATTTATTTTTCTAAGCTTCTGCACTTACAATATACTTACTCTAAAAAGTCAGCCCAATCCCTTGAGATCACACAAGCTGAATACAAGACATGAAGGTAAAAACATCATCTTAAAAATATAGGTATAATATTTTCACCGACGCACCACGATTAAAAAGTCGCAAACGTTACGTACATAATTGTGCATTAGAAAGTGCGCGTACGCACTCTCACGCACGTATTGTCTGATATCTCGACGAATATCTTGCTGGCTTCACACGACTTGTGCCCACTAATTAAACGGATGTACCCAACAATGTAAGGCTTATCGAAATTGGTTGAGTGATTTTGTAGAGAGCATTAAAATACCTAGATAAGTTCTATTATAATGACTGTTGTAGATTCTTTATATGTGTGCGGTCTTGCTTCTTCGGGGCGGTGAGTTCGGCCATTTTGATATTTGAAAGGTTTGTGATATGTGTTCATATCAACGATTATATATCTGAGCCCATTTTGATTTGGGAGAGTTTCAGTCGATAGTATTCAAACATTTCTGATTTGTATCAAAGTCACTGTTTTTACTAAATGGTGCTTACTAAATGGTAGTAAAAATTGCTTTAAAAATATTTGGGTGTCCTATTACCGAGGCCAGGGTTGATGGTTTTCATGCCATTATACGAAAAAGGTGCGCTTCTGTTCTCAGTAGAGTACGTGCTAGCTCCCACAGCATCCTGAGTGTATTATGTGATAAGTGGGACAGCCCCATGCTGGCTCACTGGATACGGCTGCACACGTAGGTGTCAGTTGTTTCAATTTTGTATATTGATGTTTTGTACTAACATTAGGTTAAGACTTTTACTAACAAGCTATGGATAATTTTATCTGCAATAATTCTTTATTATTATTAATTTGCAAGTAATTTTTTCGATTTTCTTCACGCGTATTTTTGACTAGATTAAAAAAGAAAGCTGCATGTTGAAAGCTCAATTAAGTAGACCTTATTCCCATAGTAAAACATAGATATTTCTACCTTCGATTAAACGGTGCAGTAACAATTTTCCAGTACACCTAGAGCCTCAGAACTATCCGACACCTTAGGCCGCGCTTGCTGATAGCATCTCTTCCTGATTAGACACGGCTTACCATTGTTGTGGGTAGGAAGACTCTGCACTCTGGTACTTAGTTGTAGAGTGCGTGGACGTACTAATGATTCTCGGTGATGTTGGACTCGGATGGTAATCACTTTGGAGTTCTTGTTAAGATGCTTTTGGTCAAGGTGTGAAATAATACGAAAATTATCAAAATGAAGAGGTAGATGAAATTATTGAGTGATTAGCTAGCGTGTCTTTATTTCTTAGACACTATTTTTTGTAGAGTGGCATCATTATGTCTTGCATTTAAAAATGAGGGTAAAAATCTAAATTCTCCTCATTAGCTTTTCTTCTTGGGACTTGGACTAATATGCATACCAAAATGTGGGCTAGGCAATGTAATGCTTAATTTATCATATCATCATCATCATATCAGCCGAAAGACTTTCACTGCTGGACATAGGCCTCCCCAAAGCGTCGCCACAACGACTGGTCCTGTGCGTCTCGCATCCATCGGCTACCCGCGACCTTTACCAGATCATCGGTCCACCTTGTGGGAGGCCTTCCAACGTTACGTCTTCCGGTACGCGGTCGCCACTCCAGAACTTTTCGGCCCCATCGACCATCTGTTCTGCGAGCAATGTGCCCTGCCCACTGCCACTTTAGCGATCCTTCGGGCTATGTCGGTAACCTTGGTTCTCTTGCGGATATCATCATTCCTGATTCGATCACGCAAGGAAACTCCAAGCGTTGCCCTCTCCATTGCCCTTTGAGTGACTTTGAGCTTTCTAATGAGGCCCATTGCTTAATTTATACAGGGTATATATTGTAGCATTTGGTATGAAACAGTTTTTTTTTGAGTTTTCAGGGTTAATCACATAGTAAAATCATGTGCACTTTCAAAATACAGTTAATAATGTTAGTGTTTTACAAATAAATCTGAAAAAAAATCTTTATTTATCTCTTCATAGTAGTGGTAACGAAGAATCTAGTCACCATCAAGATCTTAGCAGCCTCGCTCCGCTGGGCAGCGAAGTAAAAAAACAACAATTTGTTTATTTACTATAGCACTCTTAATAGCTTGCAATTAATCTGCTTCAAGCTATAAGTCGGAGATGATACTGATTATGTTAGATTTTGTATCGCTATCTGCTTTTTTCGCTTTGTCAGAACAAATTGAGTTGGTATTAGCCTGTCACAGGTCTGCTGGAAGAATTTTCTTTTGAAATAAGTAGCACCTTTCATCGATTTCTCCGCCTATTGTCAACCGATTTTGATGATTCTTCTCTGTTTGGAAGAGTATTTTACCGGAGTGGTCCCATTTTCCCTTTTAGGCATTTTTGTGTAAATAAATTAATGATTTTTTGACATTTACCAAGTATCAGATTCGTCAGCTACTGATCACATTATATAGACAAGGACGAGTTTGTCAGTGATTTTGTTTGCCAAGAATTGATTGATAGGTAATTTCGTCTGATACATTGGTTTGATTACTAAAATTCCAAAGTAAGAGCTAAAGAATTGAAGTGACAATAATAATGGCAAATTCCATTCTAATTTTAGAACTTGCAATAAAACTGATCCTATCATAGAAAATAAAGAAAAACAATCTTCCAACACAAAACACAATACAATTCCTTGACATAAAAGTACAAAATCCAATTATAAAAACTATAGAGTCACAGCAATCATGCACAATTAAACGCACGGTAGACGACATACAGTAGTAACAAACAAATTACATGGATATGTGTTATTAGATAAACCATTGGCTGGAGACAGATCTGAAGATAAAGCCCGTCTTATAGGTAAGGCAAGCACGAATGAGGATGTCGTTATGTTATTAAATAGGCTAATAATGGTTAGAAAAAAATGTTTTATTGCTTTGAAGTACTTAGTAGAAATAATTTAAGAGATGATATACGTCGTTGGCTTAATATTGTGCTTTTGATCATTAGAAGTTTTTGTTACATGGTGGTCTGATTCGACTGAATCTATAGATTTGATTGCATGCATCTAAATATAATTTTTAATCTTAATTTTATCAAATTTTAAACGTGGTTTTCTTCTTGTGTCTAAAGTATTTTCAAAGGCGCCGTTGCTTTTTGCTTCGCTTTTCAGTACTTTACATTTTTAGAAATAGAGAAGAGAGAGAACGACTTATCCACAAATAAAAAGGCTGATGTAAAGTTTGCCAATATCAAGAACTCTTAAAAAAACATAACACTGATTAATTTAAAAAGAAATGCATGCTAAAAAGCTCAGAAGCATCAATCCATATCTTTTCTTCAATATATTCGTCGTACCCCATTAAACCCGTCACCTCGCGGTGGAAACAATGATGTTAAATTAAGCACGACCAGGCACGGGTCATTAGGTCCCAAACAAGCAGGTGGGGGGTTGATTGATTCAATACATGTCATTTAGGAGCGCAACCAAGCGCGTGATTGACGTGTTAGGAGACAAGGGACAATGGAAGGCACGGGTTTTTTGGTGTGAATTGCTGTTTTTTTATAGATTATGATGACGGAGTATTTTGTCCATTCTGAAGAATACATCATGTTGCGCAAGAAAGAAATATTTTAAGAATTCTTTTGCACAAGTTGAGTTAGCCAATGATCAAGTTATTAGTTATTTCAATTTGTTTTTGTTAGATTGGCAGAGCATTTGTATATCTATGTATCAGCATTGCCATTCAACGTGACAATGCTGCCAGTGTTCAGGGTATTTTTCGCATTAACGATGTGGATACATAATAAAATAATAATACCAATTTGAGTATATTTACCACTAGTGGACGTCACGCGGTTTCACCCGCGTAGTTCTCGTTCCCGTGGGAGTACGGGGATAATATATATCCTATGTTACTCCCTGATAATGTAGCTATCCAATACTAAAAGAATTTTTCAAATCGGTCTAGTAGTTTCGGAGCCTATTCAATTCAAACAAACAAATCTTTCCTCTTTATAATATTATATTATTATAGTGTATAGTAACTTTAAATAAGCAGGTACTAAAATAATTTAAAAAACCTCTAGGTAGGTATGAGTCAACTGGGGCAAGGTGACGTAAATTGTAAAGGAAACCTTATTTTTGTTCCAACTTAAAGTACGACCGAACAACGAAAGTTTTAGAATCCACCTGTTGAAAACGAACCAAACCTAGTGTGGGTACTTTCCAACCTACCATCATCATCATCTGCCTAGCCTTTTCCCAACTATATCGGGGTCGGCTGTCCAGTCAAACCGTATTCAGCTGAATACCAGTATTTTACGTGGAGCGGCTGCCTACCAGACCTCCACAACCCATTAAATAGGTAACACGGTATTTCTTGGCAAGACTGGAGTCAGATTTACTGGCTTCTGATAATCCGTAACGACTGCCAAAGTTCTACAAATGACATCCGGGACCAACAGCTTAACGTGCTTAACTTTCGAACCTACCATGGATCAATATTGATGATACTTCAAAACTGGCAGGAAGAGGGGAAAAAATATCCATGAAGACATAAAATCAAATTGACACCAAGCTAACCCATTAAAAATACCGACATCCAAACCCCATTAGCCAGGAGCAACATCTTACCATCAACATATTTCCGAGATGGCATCGCACAAAGAGACAGACAGGAAGGAAGAAAGACATTTCATTGGCGTCGCGACAATCGCCATTATATCATCACGCTTGTGCCAAAGAGGGCAGCCAGGCGTGACGCCCCCACTCAACCTATCGAATTGTGTGTTTTTAGCTGTTGAGTCCTTGGCGTGGGTAGTTTTGATTTTTAAAGTTTATTGTTTGAGAGTTTTTTTTTCTTGGCACAATAACTTACTACTTCTTATTCCCGTACTGAACATACTTCTTATTTCTGTATTTTATAAGTGGAGACTTGTAATTGGCTGACAGTTTTATTTCTTACTAATTTATTTTTATATTTATTTTTCTTATTTTTTACTTTTTACTAATATTATAAATGCGAAAGTAACTCTGTCTGTCTGTCGGTCTGTCTGTCTGTCACGCTTTCACGCCAAATCTACTGAACCGATTTAAATGAAATTTGGTATACACATAGCCTAGAGCCTGAGAAAGGACATAGGCTACTTTTTATCCCGGGGGTATGTTCCCTAGGGAAAACGCGGGTGAAGCCGCTGGCAGAAGCTAGTGCTTAAATAAATAAATCAAAAATTTTTGTGATGAGTAAAAAATAACACAGGTACTATAATTTTAAATAAATTATAGTACCTGTGTTATTTTCCTACTCCTACTTAACATTGAAAATGTAAAAGTTTGTGCCGATGGATTAATGAATGGATGAATGGATCGATCGAAGGATTTACTTTTGTTACTCTTTGACGCAAAAAAATAATAAAAGGATTTAGGTGATGTTAATGTAAGCTGTATATAGTTGTGTGTGTGTGTTATAGTTTGTATAACCTGGATTAAGACATATAGTACTTTTAATCTCGGAAGTACTCGTACGTTCGCTTGGGATAATTTCGGACTTTTCGCGAGCGAAGCCGCTGCCAGACGACTAGTTTCTATCTATACTTTACATGAAAAGCTGAAAAGTTTGTTTGTTTGCTTGAACGCGCTAATCTCAGGAACTTCTGGTCCGATTTGAAAAATTCTTTCGGTGTTAGATAGCCCATTCAGTGTTATATAGGCTATATAACATCACGCTTAGACCAATAGGAGCGGAGCAGACAAAGTTGCGCGATCAACTAGTTACAAATAAGCATCTAGCATTGATTTTCAATACCTAATAAGTTCAATAGTCAACTATTCTGGTGCTCTATTCGTAGGGGCTTGTTTTATAATAATTAAGCTAAATTCTATAAATGTTTCGATACAAATATAGGTGGCGCAGGCTGTAGCCAATAACGAAAATTTACCAAATCTCTTCATTCTCAAACCACCTCCTCACACAAAGCCTGCCATTGATTTCAAAGTACCACATCGAGTCCCTGACCTTAAGCCTGGTGGTGATTGATCAGTGTGAAGCCTGTCGTCCGGTGCCTCGTTACTGAACCCAACCGACCGGCAACGCTCACATACTTACCGAGGGAAACTGTGATTGGAACAAATTGTTGGTATATTGAACCATGCAGGACTGCAGGTATTGGGAGCGATTTGAATGAAATGTGGTTTTCATCTGAATGCTTGAGTGTTGTCATAAAAAAGTACTAGCACAGAAATTTCTGGTGGCGATTGACGAATAATGCTCAAATGTAATGCCATAGGCAAAGAGTATGACGTTAGGAATACGCTAGGAAAAAGTATGACATGTGTCTTCGAGTACAGTAAACTAGGATTGGTGTAGATATATTTTAAAATTCATCAATGAGGTCAAATAACTCTCATATATTTTCTTTTATTCATTTGTCAAATTTTGTAACAATAATGATAGGAAGTTTATATTGCAATCTTATCGCAGAATTCGTTGTTGACTCAGTTCACACAATTTCTTATTTTCTGGAACTGTTGATGACCTTGCTTTTATTTAAGCTAGCTATGTCTAATTAGCATTTTGAAGATGGTTCTGCTGCTTTTTTTCTAACCTTAGTTCTTTTATTGTTTTCTAATAAGCGACCTGTAATGTTCCTACTGCTTTTAAAACTTTGTGCAACGATCGATCAAAACCACTCGGCTAAAGAATTGTGATAGAGATTTACACAGTGCTTACATACAATAACATGAGTAAAGCAACGAATAAAAATCATAGATGTGCATGACTGATAAGAACTAGCAGCATTATGAGTTTTGCAATATTCTTACAATTGACTTTCAAAACTGGTTCAATAAGTTTATTATCTTCAACAGGTTTCTTTGCTTAATCAAGTTTCTCCTTCATTGCCAAATCTTATCAAGTTTTATTTATATAGACCACAGTACAAGCATCTGCTAGAGATGGCACTGATGAAATTTTCCATACAAATCACCCACACGCACTAAATGATTTTGGGAATATGTACTTTCATTGTGCGTACACCTAAGGAGTGGAATTCCCTGCCGGAGTCTGTGGTTCGTTAACTAAAACTTGGTGGTTTTCACGTGAAGAGTGAATAGGTTATAAGGCAAGCATGCTTCATATTCGACCACATCATCGTTTTCCATCAGGTGAGATTATGGTCATCCATGAGCTCATCAATAATACAAAAAATAACGTGGCATGTCATCGTTTACTTGCATTGTGACTTCTTCTTTGTCATCGGTTCTTGATAGAGCGGTAGTTATTATGTATACCGACATGAACTCAATTTGTCGCAATGTGACGCTATTCTTCTTTACTGCTGCTTTCCTTATGCATTCGTGTATGGAATAGTCAATTGCAGCTTTGACGGTTCATCTTATTAGATATCTCCCGTGCGATTTAATGCTATCATATTTTACATGTACTGGTCACCAGGCGATTGAGTCGTGGTTCTGACGATACATATGGCCAAAGATGGTGAGATTTTATTAGAACTGGCGGGCATCTCTAGTTGCTGCTGGAACTGCAACTCTGTGCTTTGTGATATTAACATACTGTAATGACAAACATGTCTGATATCATCAGGGCCTAAATATGTCTATTGTGACAATATTGCAACACTCTATTTATCGACATTCGTTCGCACCGCGGAACAATTGACTTGTGTCCATGCGAACTTCCCGCCACTATTTGCATATTTGTTACTAGCGCATAGAACACTCTTTGCCTTTATTTTTAGTATCACGATTCCATTTTGTAGCTTAGTCATTGAAATTAAGGTTTGATTTTCGATGGACTTTTTTCATCAAATACAAAAATATGTTTGTAATTGTTTGTTTCAACAATTTTACTTTTAGCTGTTCTGAAAAGATTATTTGAATTATTTTGGATCGTATGTGTTCGGTTTACGATCAAAGGTTCACATCTAACTATTTGTTGATTGTAAATTGCAAGTTTGTCTATGACAAAATAGGGCTTTGCTATTAGATTGGTATTTTAGTTATTTTGACTATTTCTATTAGCATGTCAGTGTTATTGGGTGTGAAAAAGAATTGTTCCATTGAAAACTATCTTATCGGAATCACTATCAGTTTTACACATGGCCGTCTTCTGTGATAAAAGTCGTCCATTTTTAGTATTCCAAGTAATTTCCTGATGAACGATGACTTTATTTGGATATTTGTCCTTTTGGGTGCCGACATCAATCGTCAAGTTCTTCCGTGATATGTCAACAGTATGTTAAATTGAATTGATGATATAAATCTTACGAGTTCTGAAATAAGTTGCATAAATATATTTTGAACGATTTGTTTGGAGACAATTTACACTATGGGTAGACTCTTCGATTTGGAGGTTTTCCTGTATTATTTTACTTGCTGTGTCGTTTGCTCTGTGTCTTGTTTTGAATACAGGTAGATCAACTTATTGAATTTTAATATAACAAAGTGTTTCGTCATCATATCAGCCGAAAGACGTCCACTGCTGGACATGGGCTTCCCTCAAGTGTAGCTACAACATCTGTTTCACTGTGTCTCGCATCTATCGGCTACCCACGAAGTGAAGGCTTGGGTGATCTCGAAGTGAGCAGTCAATCCAAGTAATCAAGATGGACTGACAGCTCACTTCGCCTAAGCCTTCACTTCGCCATGTTTACAAAATCGACCGGCAGGTGGACTGATGCCACCTTTACGAAGTTGAACAAAGCTTTTAGTCTAAAAAAAAAATGTTATGGTTGGAAATGGTCATATTAAATTCAGAAATGGACCTTTAGAACTCTTAGGCATGCAGGCCAGAACCTTATGAAATATGACACCTTTAAAAAATCAAACAGTAATAATATCAATCACTTTTACAATCTTGCAATCCACACTTCAAACTTGCAGCAATCCAAACAAGGACACCTGTCCTCCATCTTACAACTTGCTGCCATGTAGTCTACCGTCATACCCAATAATATTTCACACTCTGACTCACCGTGCCACATCGGAATAATTTATTGATAACATCTAGTATTTCCCTTGAACTTCAGCCGTATCTTTGTTTTAAAATCTCATGCGTTTAAAAAATAACTTGCAATTACCAAGTCTTATTTGCATCTACAATACCTTTTTCCCCTCCAAATGAAACCTTAGCTTTTATAACATAAAGTTCGGGTTTATTTGATTCTTTTTTGTGGTAGCAGACGTCTGGTGTCATGAATATCTGTGGTATATTAAGTGTCAACATTTAGCACCTCTTTTGAAGTCGTTAAAATTCATATTCGGACGTGTTTCGAGTTCTCACGGTCAAAGTTTCTTTTCCAAGTATCTGATGCGATACACCTGGACGAGGACAGGTTGCTGTCAATAGTTGGAAGCCGTCTTTGGGTAGGTATGCTAATAACTTTGATAGTTTACTTTATATTGTTGGAAATAGCCGCAGAATTAAATATTTTGGATTTGAGATTAAAGTAGACAGGTGAAGTATATTGCTAGGCTTGCATGTTATTATTTTTACAGTTCATACTAACATCAGATAATAGAATATTTTCTCTCTACTTAAGGCAATCCATATTACCGTGGTCAGTCCCAGGTTTAGGATCTTCTATTTATTTATACATATTTGACGCTTAAGAGCTTCATTTAGAGCTTGGGCTACTTATGGAAGAATACACTACATCATAGTATTTATTGATGTCTGATTTGATTTACTTGTAACAGCATAGTAAACTATGTTATTTAATCAAAATACATATTTACGTATAATGAAAGCTATGTTTATTACAATTATATCATCATTCTATTTCCTAATCCCAACTGTATTCTCTTCAATATTATTGTTTTCTTCTTCCATACATCTCGTTAAGTGATCACCACAGTAGCCCAGCCCCCTATAAGAATGTTACTATGAAACATCAAGCAATCGAGGAAAGAAAGTGGCAACCTCGAGAAGCTCATCGTAACCGGCAAAGTAGATGGAAAAAGACCTCGTGGACGCAGTCCAATACGTTGGTCTGACCAGAGGGCTAAGCACGAGTTTCTGTCGACAGCGTAATCGTATCGCCTGCGACAATTTTTGTATGCAAAATTGATCAGCGCCATGTGTCCGTATTTGGAACTAACTAATCGGTAGCACAAGTTTTTGACACTTACTTTCGTATCGAGTTTACGTTTTAACGTTACGTTAATGAACCAAATGTATGGAAATCGGTAGCACCATGGTAGCACGAGTTGTGTAGTTTCGACTTTTTCGCTAGCTGGGACTTACGCACGTAAAAAATTGTCTCACTGACATTTTCTTGGTGAGACAGTTTACGTCAAACAATTTTCCGTATTTATTTTGGACTTAATGCAAGAATATGCAATTTTATCATGAAAACAAGAGGAAAGCATGTTGTATATTTATCATCCGATCTCCTATATACATAAAGACGCCAGGAGAAGTTGTGAAATGAGGTAGGAAAATTTTTCATTTTCGTTGTAAACACACGTAATAGTTTCTCATAAAAGAATCGTTTTATTAGTGTTATTCATGCGAATCACACAGAGCGGTCCGGCGCCGCCTGCGCGCCATGGTGAAGTTCGTCGTTTTTCGCCGCAAATCCACGTTATTTTCTGGTGCTCCATATCAACTGAAGTTCCAATCACGCAGCATCGCGATAGGCGTTACAAATAAGTGCTTTAGGTACCTACCTAATATAATTCACGTGTGTGCAGCATGTTCATTTGTGCGCTCATCAAGTTTTGCAACGCAAAGTTGTAATGTTATAGAACTAGGAACAAACCCCACTGATTGCAAATTATGTACTAGGCACCCAGAGCTCTTTCCATCCCTCAGTAACCAAATACATTATACCTGATACCCTATTCACAACAATATAAGGCTTCAAATTTCTTAATATACTTATAACATATTTTTCAGCAGGTTTGTGAAAATAATTGCAATACCTATTTAAATGGCAAGAACTATAGTCATAAAGCACGTTTTACAAGCCTATCGATGATGGCTAAAGACTTAACAAAGGATAGAAGCACGACGAATATGAAATAAAACACCTTCGCAGCGTGACGACTGGTTTATTGTGAAGATCTTACCTGCTGCCCCTATACCGTGCCCCTTATCTCCGAAGTTTGCATAGAGAAAAATCTGAAAATATTCTCTGTCATAGAAACTTATGTAATAATTACAGGAAAAATAAAACTATGTCTATAAATAGCACACTTTTTCAGAAATCATCAACTAAAATTACACTAGTTCAACTAGCGGTCAGTCAAGAGATGGCGCTGATCTAAAACTGCAATATACACCACAGTGACGAATTCTTTGACGAATATAGGCCTCACCGATGAAAATTTTAAAACATTTCACGTTTTAAACGATGCTACGAAACCCTCAGTGCGCGAGTCCGACTCGCTCTTCAACAGTTTTTTTAGAATTTGTTTACTCTTAACTAATATTGGTGGTAACGTCGCAAATGTAAAATTGTTTGTTTATAATTTTGTTAAGGTAATCTCTTGAAGTCAGGTCCGATCTTCGATCACTATTCTACGAGATCGAAGGGTGTGTGAACACTAATATTGCTTCTGTATGACTGAAAACGCACAGTTTTTGTGGGACAACCTCATGATAGTCCAGGCAAATTAGTCAATTAGGTAAGAATCTCGGAATGAGAGAAAGTCGGCTATAAACTTGTATAAACCTTTATTTTGACCCCCTAAAACTTGTCTTGAAAACCTCTCGTATAATGATTTATTTAAAAAATACCTCATACTCATGAGTATGGAAATTAAGGGTCGTACCTAAAGTAAAAGCTATGAAAATTTATTGAAACTTCTCCTGTGTAAACTAGATTTCGATTAGGTACTCGAAAATGAAAACCCATTATGGTCACCAAGTTATCTGGGCATAAATCGTTGCACACAGATCGAGTCATTGGTAATTGCTCAGTTGAAATTACCAATCACACTGTATATAATAGATGGATGAAAAAAATATTTAGTTATAAACAACATTTTATATTTCATAATGTCTAACATACGTAGGTACACGGATCACAATGAATCACAAAACATATTTATGAAACCGCCGGTTTTGTCCACAGTGTAGTGACTACGGCGGGCGCTTACGCGGCGGACTCGCGCGAGATAGCGCGCGTAGTTTTCAAACGCTCCTACCCGCGCGTTACGGCCGTACTACGGGCCTAGTCCGCAAGCGCCTAATGCGCGGGTGGCGGGGGTATCAATCCAGTTAGATCTTGTCGCTAGGCGTATGCGCGTCTGATTTTATTTTTAAAATTTGTATCTTCTCTTGTGATTTTAGCTGATATTTTATTGAGAATGTAGGTAGTCAAAGGTTGACACGGGCATTCGAGTGTACTCAAAGAATTTTGTGGGCTACAATCACAGTTGTTCATATAAATTAAAAAAATCACTATTAACTTGTCGGCTTTTATTTATTTCGTGCACACCATCTCTTGTGTTCAACACTCCCATCTCAGGATCGTACTATCTAATAAAAATACCAAATCCTCGTGCATGGTTTGCAGCACTTGAAATACGCCGCAACGCTACAACGGCTTGCACGTCACTGTGGCCACCGCACGCCTTCGCCGCCGTGCCGTTGCGCCCGCTACAAGCCGTAGTCACCGCGTGTTCAGTGAGGACGCACACATTGGAATGGTTTGTCTGCTCTTGGTGGCAATGCTGGCTTATATTGTTGCGGTGTCAACAAAGGCTCTTGGCTACAATCTGAAATATTTTTCTTGTCGTCACCTGTTGATAAAAGAAGTTAAAATAATTTTGAAAAACTAGCTTCTGCCAGCGGCTTCACCCGCGTGGTCCCTAGGGAATATACTCCCGGGATAAAAAGTAGCCTATGTCCTTTCTTAAGCTCTAGACTATCTGTGTACCAAATTTCATTTAAATCGGTTCAGTAGTTTTGGTGTGAAAGCGCGACAGACAGAGTTCCTTTCGCATTTATAATATTATATTAGTAAGGATAATTCAAAAATTGTGACACTAAATGCAAAAATGTTGGTGATTGTTAGTGTTTTTGGACTTGAACTGGGTTGTGAAGGCCAGATAGGCAACCGCTCCTCGTAAAATAGGTGCTGGTATTCAGTTGAATCCGGCCTGACTTGAAGCCGACCCCAATATATTTGGGAAAAGGCTAGGCTAGGTGATTGACATTGCAACTAGGAATTTCTTAGTCTTTCTCAGCCTGAAGCCTCATTCTGTGTGCTTGCAAGGCAATCATACTCTTAAGTCTTACTACATGGGACTCAGCATAATAGACGCATTTTACATTGTTGTATGGATTTGTGTAATACAAGTGTAGATTGTATACGCTTGGGGGAGGCCTATGTCCAGCAGTGGACGTCTTTCGGCTGATATGATGATGATGAATTGTAGATTATAAATATTTAAAAATATGCTTAGGTACTTTTCTTTGAAGTTCTCCTTGAGGACGATTTGAATGAAACTGTTTTTGTTGACTTCGTTAAATAAAACATCTCAGAACTGTACAGCGCACATTTTCTTATAAAAGCTGGTTAATAACTATTTTTATTTTAAATGACAATAAACAACAATACACGTTTACTCCTTAGGGTCAACACACACCAGCACACAACGCAGTGCGGCACTTTCAACCCGCGGTATTAAAAAAATTAAAAATCCTCCATAATATGAAGAAATCATTGCAAAATATGTAATACTATGACTACTATAATTGTTATTACAATTAACCGAATGATTATGTGAGAAAAGTTAACGAACAATAATGTACGGAGATATACAAGGTGTTATAAAATAAAAGCAAATACCCTTATGAGGTCATTTTACTCATCATTATGAACAACTTTTAGAACGGGCCAAACTCTTAATTCATAATTCTTTATTGTACACCATAAAACCATAATTATATTGGATACAGACATAATAAAGTTCATGTACAAAGGCGAGCTCAACCCAAAGTTGAGTTTTCTCCCACAAACCTTTGAGTGACAAAGAGAGATCATCATACAGGGTAGGATCTAGTGTACTAATACTACACGTAAATATACCTACACACATAAATGTATACCAAAAAAAGAAATCAGCGGTTCAGTATGTACCTACATTTTGTCGAGTAATGCGCACATATATCAGCAGGCGGTCGATGTTTTTCGTTTGAATAATGAATACAATGACCCTTTAAGAAGTATTCCGTTTTTTCTATGTATTTATTATTAAGTTTGCCATTCGCATGTCGGAAACATTTTACAGCTACACGCGTTTGCATCAGTGTGCTGAGGGTTTTATATTTTTTGTAATTTGAAGGAAACCATCAAACGTGAAATGAAAGGTGTCAAATGTCGTTTGCGGAACCGTTCAAAACCAAATAATTTATCATAAATTACGACACCAATAAACTGAAACTATCAATAGTTTATGAAAAAAAGACTTTTTTTTTAAATGACAAACAAGTGTTAACATGTGTACAAAATAAAATATATTTTTAGTTCTAGTGTTTCCAGGCTCTAAATTATTCAAAATAGAATTACCGGTTTTTTTGTGCTCATTTTCAAAACGCACCATTCAGTTCAAATCGTTCCAATCGCTATTGTATTCTCTGCCTAAATTAACTATCGTTCAATTATTACTTTCGAGTAGTCGCAAGACTTTTATTAGAACTCGTGCTACCAAAAAAAAATCTCGCTGTAGCGAGTACGTTAAGGTCTGGTAAAAACGTCTCGATAACGTTACTATTTCGCAAGAAACTTGTGCTAAGGGTACAGATTCGCACCGTCCTTGACACGTCCGTTCACAAAGCCCTCCACACCGGCAGGGACAGAAACAGGTGGAGAAACATCATACGTGTAAGAGTGATACAGAAGGGAGGTCACGACCCTCAGCATTGAGGAATACGACGCAAGGAGGAGGATGAAACATCATACCTGAAAAATAAAAATTCCTGAAGATGACTTGAACAGTAGCGTTTACTCGTGCCATTATGTAAGGTAACACGCAGCGGCGCAAATTGCGCTAATTCACTCATAGTGCGGCTCAATTTGCACGTATCACCTTTATTTCTGAGTTGAATGCGAAGACGAAGTTACATGGAAGATCTTTTGTTTTTGTAACAGAAAAGTTTGCTAGTATCATTGACTTTTGAATTTAAAGAAATATTAATATTTATCATTATTAAGTTGTCCTTCTAATTAAATCATGACTTAGCTCCAGTCAAATGCGTTCCAGGGTGAATTCAGTAAAAATATTTTCCGGTTGACTACTACAATGAAAGCGATGAAATTAACGATCTAATTCATTAACATTTTCATGCTCACAAATCATAAAATCATAATTTCAAATAGTATTATTACGTGAGCTAAATCATAGCCGATGCTTCTCATCTTCTAAGACAAGATAAGAGTAGGTAAGAGATAGATAGTAGTGTTCATTTGCCTTCAATTCAACATTACAATTTCTCAGATTAGCAGTTGACTGCTAGTCAATGGCTTCTTTGAGCAACACTCACAGCACAGCCACAACGCTCTTTTCGATTTCCGTCTTACTGTTACACGACTCTTTGTTGTAAGATATAACTTCTATCTTGTATCCATCGTCACCTGTCTCGGCCACTTCTTAAGAGTTGTGGTTTCAGTGACGAGCCGTGGGAACGGCAGATGCGGCTACGAATCTTAGATTAAAATTAACGTTTGGCATACATATGTACTAACCTGGATGAATGTGTCTTTTTCTGGAGAAATCAAGTTCGGTGTTGCAACTGCATACATAATGTAACATTACTAACAGGAAATTCGCGAATTCTTTATCGTCAATAAAAGTAAAGTTCCGCGTATTTTGAACTGTCCCAATTTCTTTTTCTTCAAATACTTCACAAAATTGTTCCTTTCTATATACACGTATATTTGAAAGTCGTTTGAGAAGATCAATGTTCAAGATCTACTTATCATTTGTCTCCATTTCATCAATCTACATCATTTTATGTAGGAATATATAGTCCAGTAGTTTGTATGCCACATGTATTAATATGATGACTAACATACCAGTGTTAAACATCTTAGTGTAAATTGGAGTCATTGGAAGCGGAACTGGCGACTTTAAACTGTTGTGTCTAGGTCCTCATGACTCATATTTAAACAAATTTATCATCACCGACTCCAAATCTCTCTTAACCTTTAAATTAATCACATTAAGGTTGAGAATAGTAAGCAATGTGTGCAAATAAGAGGTAGTGGGGTAATTCTCAAGAGTTCCTTGATAAAAATTTGGGGTGAGTCAGTCAGATTTTGTCTGGCAGGTCAATCGGGGACAAGGACGTATTTTATAAGTTTAAATATTTTTAACACCTGCCCAGGCCCATCTGGAAGAGTAATAAGAATTTGAAATTGATGACAAATAAGATATACTTAGGTGTGTTTACGATGAAATACGTGGTGCAAATGTTAACTCTTGCGAAAACAAAAAAATATAGTACTGAAGCTTCTAAAGGAAGCTTGAGACATTCTTAAGTTCAATTAAACAAATAGGTATATAGAAGATTTTTAAAACCTTGGAAAATGTCTGATAGAATCTAAAAACTCTGAAATATGTAGATTTTGCAAGGGTTTATCATTATAGAGCTTTCAAGGAATTCAGTTAAGATTATGTAAAAACATAAGTAAGAAAAATCAAAATACATATTTCCTTTAGTACGTTCAATACATGACCACAATTTCTACATTATTTGTCTCTTCTACATGGGAACCTGAACTCGATGCCAGTCAATTTGCAACTCTATTCTTTGAGCAATAAGAAAGAAGTATAATTAATGGTGTGTCAAATAATATCTTTGTCAAAGCATAATGGGTGGTGGAATTATGTCAAACGTCAAATTAGATGTCTGCCTTCCTGTCGTTTGCGTTTTGTGTTACAATAGAAACGCTATTAAACGACAATGGAGGGCTGTTACACCGAACTGTAAGATCGTTAATGACAAAAGCTTAGAAACTGAAGAAGAAACAAAAAATTAGGACTAAAAACGTACCTTGAGAGAGTCTAGGCACGTGGCATTAGTTTTTGGAGCATTACGTCTGGTATCACCTTTCTATCATTATCAGTATCATAGTGTGCTAGCTAACAAGTTATACCTTTCGTGTCATGTATTAATTACTTAGCATACTTTTATATACATTCAAGTTCTTAAAACGTAACAGACAGATGTGTTGCTATGGAGTTTGTTGGCCACTTCTTCTCCACAGCTAAAACACTAGGAAGTGGTGACGGGCGGGCGTTTTGGGGGACTGTCTTTTGTAAAACTTGACGTTCAAAAAGTGCTGGCTCTTAGCCTAATTTGAATAAACGACTTTTGATTTTGATTCTATTACTAAGCCTCCGCTGTCCGTCCGTCCGTCCGTCTGTCATCGGGCCGTATTTCGAGAACCGTAACAGATAGACAGTTGAAAATTACACAGTGTGTTTTTCTATTAACGCTATAACAACGAATAAAAAAAAAATAATAATAAATAATTAAAGGGAACCGAAAAAATCATGCTACGGAACCCTTCGTGTAAGAGTCCGACTCGTACTTGGCCAGTTTTTATCTTTTCTTTCTAATGGCAAGTCACCACCGCCCATGGAAATCTGCAATACCAGAAGCAGAAAGGTCTGACCCCGTCACATTAGTGAGATGATAACAAAAAAATATATTACAAAGAATATCATTAGCAAAAAGGCAACTGAAATTATTGAGAGTCTTGTCCTCTAGAATTCTTCCAATCATGCTAAAATATAATCATTACCCTCATTTGAATACCATAAAAAGCTTTTTTAGGGTTCCGAACAAAAAACGGCCCCTTATAGGATCACTCGGTTGTCTGTCTATCTGTCTGTCACAGCCAGTTTTCTCCGGATCCACAGTACCGATTCTGTTAAAATTTGGTAGACATATGGATTTCTGTGACCCAAATATGGACGTCTTACGAAAATTATTAAATTTTTAGTATGGGTGCCACTTTTAGGGGGCAAAGTAGAAAACTAAAAAAAAAAAAAAAAAAATTTATAATATTATGTGATATTTCCAATGAAAGGGCTTACTGTGAGGGTTTTAATTATATTTTTTTCATAATTTTGAAATAAATAGTTTTGAAGTTATTCAAGATATTAGACGAAAAATGACCATACCCTCCCCCTTATGTCCGAAACTACTGAGCCTAAAATTTTGTAAAAAATGGAGATAATAGATCTTTACCTATAGATTACAGGAAAACATGAGAAGTCTATAATATTAAAATAACATGTTAAAAGAAATTAAATTCGTTCGGAACCCTTTGCACGCGAGTCTGACCCGCACTTGGCCAGTTTTTTTTATTTCAGATTAGTTTGCTCTCGACTCTAGTCTAGGTCAGAGGTGACAGAGACAAAATCGACGATGGAGTGAACTTTATATATTTTCTGTTCACTTCGGTGTAACAGCTAGCCATATTTACTGGAAGGTTTTTATACGACAAAGGCGCCTTATTGAATTCTATTGAGAAAAATACGTGACAGTGAAATGATTACAGAAACGTCAGTAGTACCGATATTATTGCTGTCACCCCTCACATTGTGAGGCTTGATGATATGAATGACAGTACTGAAGAACGACGAGAAAGTAGTCATTTTTGGAAACTAGTTGGATTGACTATTGAATGGCATTTTTATATGGGAACTAACAAATTTTATTTTTATTTGAGATGGGTTTGCTCTTGACTCTAGTCTAGGTCAGAGATGACAGAGACAAAGTCGACGATGGAGCGAGCTTACCCAGAAGAAGGTTGTTCACTCTAACTTTGAAGAGAGTTGTAAGCGTTTGGAAACACAGACGCAGGCAGAGGGTTCCACTCCTTTCCATTATTGGTAATTTTGGTTGTAAGAGACTACAGTGCAAATATTCTTAGCATGAATATGGCTGAGGCAAGTAAGAACGTCAGTAGTATCGGTTGATCATATGATATTAGTCAAATTTAAAGAAAGAAAGAAAGAGAAGATGGATAGGAGAGGCAGTTTGTTTAATTATTTACATAGTTATGGTGAAATATTATGATGACTTTTATTAAACATGATCTGAATATCATACGAATCTAATTTTACGGTAAAGCCCAATAAGTTATCGTTGATACGTCTAAATTAATCCAGATGATGTCAGTAAAGGTGCTGATGATTTCAAAAGCGAAGTACTCAAGTACTCCAACTTAATTAGTATCGATAGGCATACGTTTGACCACTATCTCACCTGACGATATGCGATGATGTGGTCGAAGATGGACCACTCAGAAAAAGATACTATAACCACATAATTACCATATAATCCATATTCAATTATGACAAAAACTTTACTTTTATTAAAATTCCCATCAATCCGTGACTTCACGACCTCAAGGACTCTAACGGTAAACATAATGATAAACAAACAGAGTATAAACATAAAACGTATTCTTGGGACGTGTATGAACAAGTATCGAATTTGTATTGTATTGTAAAATGAATACAAATGATGGTGGAGTAGGAATTTTAAACATGCTGTGGTTTCGGTCGAGTGGTTCACATGAGCTAAGGGCTGCCGACTGACGAATGGACGATGTGGTTCGGCGATTGGGAATCAAATTGAATCCATATATTAATGAAAAGATAGAGAATAAATTTGGGTAAACAGTCTGCTTTTAATGGCAATCAATGTAACGGATTGTGGCCAAAAGTATTGGACTCAGTTTGTAATATTATTGCAACCCTGACTGAAAACAATCTCTATAGGTCATTCGAAGCACAAATGTAAAGTGTATCAAAAATAACGAAATTAATTATACAGGAACAAGTTTCATTACAAAAAGAAACTGTTTCATAGTGACTTCAAACGCAGTAGATATGTAGACTGGACTAGCTGCAACCAATTCTAAATTACACGACTCACTTGATGCACATATGCAAATCACCAAAATCAGTTGGCTACATCCATAGGCTGTTCTCCATGACAATGCACATCGGTCCTGTCAATCAGGTAGACAATTATCGGTCTCCACCGGACCGTGGCTAACCACCACCTCGCCGCTGAATTTGTACGACTTAGAATAACATGACTTGGTTGACTTGCTACTAATATTTGCGGTGATTTTTTGGTGTTCAGTATGTTGTGAAGTTTTTGTGGTTGTTAGTGAGTAGTGCATTATTGATTGATAGTTAGTTTAAGCCGTTAATAGTTATAGCCCGCGGCACTGGGATTATATCGAAGAAATTGTTTTAAGAATGCTGTATTTTGACTATTTCACACTAGACACAGGCTTGGTAGTCACAAAAATTGTTTGCCCTAATTAGACGATTTGTACATTTAGAAAGGTACTGTAAAATTAATTACCACATTAGTATGGAAATTCTTTCTTTTCATGACTTAAGTCATTAATGTATATTAAAATCTTCCTTTGACTTTTATTCCTGTTATCCAATAGCCTCACTACTTCCATCTTTTTTACCCAAGCTCTCCCCATAACACATATTCAAATTCTCACCTGACAAACAGCCACATCTGCATACGAACGCAGTCCTCGCCCGCTGGTCACAGTTCACAGCCCCCATTCATACCTGATGACTGGTTGGCGACGAATTGATTGATGCTCTCGTGTTTATTGAAATGTGTCGTATCCTCTACCTCTATTGTGTGTGCCGCGGTTACTGTTCGACTAGGTCACTTGAATTGATGGTGTGTGTAGTATGTTATGCATTAGTGTTTTTACTAGCTATTGTTGATTTTATTAGAGTTACTAGGTATGGTGAAATTGGTTTAGGCTTGGAAGGTAAAGCATCTGTAGGTTTAGAATAAACGGTACAAAAATCAAAATATACTTTATTTTGCAGCACGAAATTTTAAACTACAAGTTGTGTTACCTAACATTTCGGGTTTTCCACTTACGTCTTTCAGTGTTTTTTAATCATCATCCTAACTAATACGATAAATGTTAAAGTGATTTTTTTGGTTTGTTTTGTAACGTTTTCACGCCTAAATCACTGAACCGATTTTGAATTTTGGTACAAAGACAGATGGGACCTTGGAGTCGGTGTAAGCAGCGGGCAAAAGCTAGTTCACTAGAAAAAGTACACACATAGTGTTCAGCACTTAAAAGACTGGCTCCAAGCTTTTTCTATCAGCTCTGAAATTTGCATAGCAATAAATCAGGTTATAGTAACATCCTCCTCCTTGCGTCGTATTCCTCAATGCTGAGGGTCGTGACCTCCCTTCTGTATCACTTTCACACGTATGGTGTTTCTCCACCTGTTTCTGTCCCTGGCGGTGTGGAGGGCGTTGTGAACGGTAGTGTCAAGGGCGGTGCGAATCTGCGCAGACACTCAGCTGACATAGTAACATATCATAGTAACATATCCTCCACTTAAATTATTTCATAAAATAACAATTGGTAAGTTTTGAGCAGCGACAGTGCAATCCATTGTCAAAGTGTACGCACAATAAAATTGAACCACTTGCGACACATCACGACACGACACGAAGGTGTATTGTCTGAATAGCTCGTGGGTTGAGCAATTTTTTAAGTTTGATTTGTTTTGGGCAATACTTTTGGCATTGGTTTGTAGATTAAGTGGTCTGCTAGGCCTTGGGTCTCTGTTAGAAGTAGGCGTATAACGTGGAACCTTTTCAATAGGTTGTTACTACTAACATAACAGTAAGAGGAAGTGCGTACAAGCAAGTTTTTTCAGACGATGTACAGAAAAGGAGGAGGAAGACTTGCTCTTTATTTAATGACTACAGGTGATATAGCAGACCTAAAATTAAATATCGGGGTGACTTGGATTCTTTCCGTAAAAATCAAAGCACAAATGATAGAAGGGATCCAGAAGCATAAGCGTTGTCCTTCTACTGAAGCAGTTAGGTTAAAATCTCGTGATAACGCTCATTGAGTAGACGATAATTCCTAGGCCTAAAGAAATAAGGTAGGAAGATAAATCATTGACTTTCACCTACACCAAAACTTCTAAGAACACCATAATTAACATAAAACAAAAAAAAACTCCGATCCAAAAATTTAACGATACTTATAGCTAGTAAGATGGCCCCGATGCTCGTCGATACCGCAGCGGTTTAGATCGAAATCTACCCTCGGTATAAATTTAGACCTGATGGAAGCCATGCGTGAACGGGCGTAATTGCTAGCGTGATGGTCTGTTGTAAGTGGCGCCATCTCTTGGTGAACGTTGGGAAGCTCTTATTGATTTATTGGTGGATCGTTATTTTGTTGCAAGTATGCATGTAAATGATAAAATTGGTCACAGTCTATAGTTACTGATCTAACAGATGAGCTAGGCTGAAATGATAGTTATCCATTGCATTTTAGATCTCAATATCTATATATACTCTTGCATGCTAGATCTCAATGATTAAATTATTCTAGTTTGTAGATTTTCGAGAATATACTTAAGGACTTTGCTGCAGAAAGGACTAAGGACACACATATTATGCAGACTATGCATATTATACACAACATATTATGTAGATAAAGAAAAAGGTTAATTTCAAATTCAAATTGATGAAATGAAGAAGAAAATTGATGGTCAATTTAAATAGATTATTATGAGAGAGAGAGGTTAAAGTTAATCTAATGTACTATTCAAAGCGCTTTTTGTGTTTTCATTAATGTTTTACCTTGGTGTAAAATAAAGAATAAATAAATTAATAAAACTGTGGCAAAATCAGATAGCCAAACAACTCAATGAACACCAACAGGATGTCAACTCAACCACCAACTTTTATTTTCTTCAACCAAAATTCTTGCACATTTCCCCTCTACTCCAAAATCAACCTTACCACCTGTGACTAGAGTTTGGATTCTTCCAACCACAGTGATAGTTGCACAAACATGGATGCAATGTTTAATATAATTTTTATTAAAGTACGAGTTCAGAGGAGCGAAGCTATCTGTGCTCTAATCGTCGCCTGTAATGATTACGGTTCGACGTAATTATTTCGAGCTGGCAGTCTTTGTAATGATTTAGAGAATATGGATGTGAAGGATGAGTGTAGTTTGAGGAGTGATGTGAGCGTAGTTGGGCTTAATATCATTATGTACTTGTACGCACAAAACACGTAAAAAAAAGTAAATAGATAGAAGAGCACAAATTATCTGTAAAGTGACGTGAGAAAACGAGGAGTGCGTTAAAAGGGTATAGAAGTAAAGTATCAGGCATGTTCGACCTGTAGACTTGAAGAATGAAAAGGTCTATGACACTGAATAAACTGTCGAGACCTTTGATGAGAAGAACATAATGGGATGAAATCTGAATACTTGTGGTTAAGTTGATGTTATATATGCTTGCATGTTCTAGAGCAGGAGTGCATAAATGACCTGAACAACATCATCAAAACATCTTATGGAAACTGGCAAATTCAAAGATGATCTATTTGACATTCACTAGCACGAACTGACACTGCATGGTGTGTATTACTGGCTCACTAACTATCACAAAGCGGAACCGTGGACAATTCCATACATATTTATTATTTAAATTCAATTTATAGTTTGTCTGACAATGTAATAATATATATATTTTTTTTAATTACTTCTTATTTTGCGACATTTTATAATTTTGATAATTTGTAATTTGGTTATTTATAATAGTGGACGTCACGCGGTTTCATCCGCGTAGTTTACCGTTAACGTGGGAGTACGGGGATAAAATATAGCCTATGTTACTCCTTGATAATGTAGCTATCCATTTCTGAAAGAATTTTTCAAATCGGTTCAGTAGTTTCGGAGCCTATTCATTTCAAACAAACAAACAAATCTTTCCTCTTTATAATATTAGTGTTGAAGTGTAGATTAGACTTTAAGACAATTTAATACAAGTTTATTATTTAAATTCAATTAATAGTGTGTTTGACAATTTAATAACAATTTAAATTTTTGAATTACTTTTAACCTATATTTTGTATGCCACAAAGGCCGAACATGACTGATCTTTCTAGTTTATGAATAACCTGCATTCTTTTTATGTATACTCATGTTTCTACAAATAAATGTCTTGTCTTGTCTAGCAGTGAGGTTATTATAAGCTGGTTCTGTCATGGTTTTTTTTGAGGAGCTCGTGGCTTAATAATAATAGCTGTACGGGTCAATCTTCAAAGTTAAGCAATGCTTGCCGAAGTCCGTCTGTGAATGGGTGACCATCTGAACTTACGAATAGATAGAAGCTAGAAGATCTGACACCAGTCTTGCCAAGGGGTATCGTGATATCTAGTTACTGGGTTGAGGAGATCCTTGTAAAATACTGGTAAGTACTCAGGTAATATCATTTATGACATCCCAGACCCCTGCCACATCCAGCACTTCACCACGCACCACTATTTCATTACGGTAATCGTAATTTTTACGTAATGGCAGCCAACTCGTGATAGTATCGCTGTGATTGCAAACTGCAGGCTGATTACTAAATGCTGCGGCTTGTCTTACCCACGCTCCAAGCTATTGGCGCTTGAAAATGTGATCGTGTTTCTTAAGATTGTGAAGAACTAAATTGGAGATTTAGCTTTTAATATAGCTGAGTAAGTTAAAGAATTATCTAAAAAGTCTTTGTTACATGTTTCTACTAAACTGAAATCGTCTGTCCTCAGAAGCATCTTCATGAAGTGTGAATATATATTTATTTTTTCAATGACATGTGTTAATAGTTCCGATTCTCTAATTAATCGTGTTTTATTCTCAATGTTACACCTACCACTATTTGTCTTTGCATCACCTAATGGTATTAAGTTCTCCTCTAAAAGTTTGTGCGCAGTGTTTAATAAATAAATTAATGCATCATTACATCTTGAATACTGTGGTCTTTCTAAGATCGCATCACACATGGTGCTGTAATTATAAAATCCAGAAAAGGTATATCCTTCTCGTCATTATAAACATCTTTTATCATGTTTTTTTCCAACTTATACTGGAATCCTTTTCGATTCTACTACACACCCCAATTCAGCTCATTCCTACGACCATAATAACAACTAAACCATAGTTACTAACTAAGCAAATACAGGAGGTGTCTAAAACGACAGTTTAATTGAGTATCTCAGGCTAGCGATCATAATCTTCGTGTAATTGCTATAATAATGACTGCTATAAGGCTGTGGAACTGTTTCACACTATGTGGTTGTATGTACCTACTTGAAGATCAGAGTGTCTTCTGACTGAATTGAACATTGGAAATTGAGTTTGTACTTGGAACTTGATATCACCATCCTTTTTTAAACTTATACTATTTTTTATTTGTCTCCTACATACTCACATATTTCTCTATTAGTCATCATCTTAATGGTCTAGTTTTTGGAAATTTTTCCCTTTCACACAGTCCATTTATAGCTTCTTTGTACATTCCCCAAGTCTTGTGGCGGTCCATCCTCATTTAATCAAATCTTTCTTAACGACATTTTACTTGGAACTTGAACCACAGTAATTTATTCGAATGCTTGAATATAGTTCATAATATTCTCTGAAAGCTTAGGCTGAGCAGCACATGCCACAGCCATATTTCGCCAGCTGTATTAAAGACCCATGTAATAGGCAAGCATCATTGCCATCAACCGGGCACAACTCCAGAGTCGAAGCTACTGAAGAAAAACAGATGAAAAAAAAACTATGACCAGCACTGCAATCGAATCTAGAACCTTTCACGGCGCTTGCAACTTCACGACCAATGAGGGAATATTCTTACATTCTAACTTGAATCTTAATTAAAAAGTAAGCGACCCGGAATGTTTTAAAGGTATAAAACCACTCAATAAAGTTTTTACAACCTTAAGTGTGAATCAATGATTTGCATATTGATTTGGCGAATCATAATAACCATGACAATAAGCATTTATAGTCTTCAGCTGTTTTCATTACCTAGTGACTTTACAAAGTCACTCATACTGTACTAACTTTTAACCGCAGTTTCGCTCCCGTTGTCTGCTACACTGGATATCGTGAATTTTTCCAGGATAAAAGACACTATAACGTACTCAGCTACAGTCTTTTTATCAGTGGAAGAATGATTGCTATCAAACCAGTATTTGAGTCAATAAAATCGTGGCGGTTGACAGGACGTAATAGATTAGTGGCTTTGTTACGATGACCACAAGTAATATGGGACAAGAGGGGGAAGGTGATGGACCAGTGCTTCCACCGATTACCCCTACAAACGCACAAATAAACAAACAATTTAATCAATATGTTGAAGTTACTTTAAAAGACAAAGTAATGTTTCCAGTTCTGCTGATTCCACACCGATCACATCTGATAGCAAATACAAACTAGCAGATTAACTATTAAAATATTTCACACGTTTCTCAGTAGCTCCTCAGGGCACTATCCTAGGCCCCATATCGGTTCACACCTTATCTTCCCAGAAACCAAACAGATGCTTGAAACTACCATTTTTATGAGTAGAAAAAAAATAAAAAGTAAGCACAGTCATTAACCACTAGCTACCAGTGTGAGGCGTTTAACCGAACGGTTACAATTTTACAGTAACCGCTATAAAGCAATAAGACATGCGTATCGTACGGTCGTATGTTCCTATCTGGTTTCGGCATCTTGAAAGTACTGCACGCGCGGACGTGTTGAACTTGTGGGTAGATGACGACAGTGGTGGTTTGGAGGATTTTGGGTAGTCATTTTTATTAGGGGAAAGATTATCAAAATAGTACCTAAACATGTAGAGCTTCTTACGTAGAAAGGGGTTCGAGCTTTTTTCTATGAGAGCTGGCATAGTCCCCACGCCGCCAATTTTTTTTTCTATGTTGCGGCGCACGATCCAACATGAATATATGGGTAAACGACTCTTAAACAAACAAAAAATGTCAGTAACATGGTGCCCTAAAGTGTCATGTTGCCGAGATATTTGAAGGTTAATAGGAATTAAAAATGAACTTATCACGCGCTTAAATGCAGTATATTGTATTCTAATAACAGTACTCAGCATGATTTAACCATTTGTAAGATTAAACACTACTATTTTGCGAATTTCTGAATAAAGTGGTTTTCACGTGTTATTATTTTCTCCCAATAAATGATTAGATTAAGCTGGAAACTGTTATTTGAATTAATTTAATGCATTTAAGCTCATAATTAGGTCTTTTTTTAGTGATATTCATGACTGTCATATGGTACCATGTTCTTAACATTTTTTGTTTGTGGAAGTGTCCTCTACCCATCTATACATGTTAGATCGTGCGCCGATGCCACAGTAGTTCTATACCTTTTAAATCCTAACGAATACTAGAAATACGAATGTGAGTTTGTATGTTAACGCTTTAGTGTCAAAATCGTCAAAATGATTTTTATTAATATTAATAAAGAGAAAGATGGGACCCTGGAGATATTGTGTCATCTGGTCCTGGATGATAGGTATTTTGTCATAGTTCTTTACCATAGTTTTAGTAGACAACTGAATTTACTTAATAGAGAACGAATTTGATTTGTGTGTATCTCTGAAACCCATCTGAAATAGTATTAGATGGATATCTGCATTCTCTGTTAGTTCATACTGATCAGCAGTGCGATTCTGTAAACATGTCAAAGTCAATGTCAAAACATGTCATGACAAAGTTAGCTGTCAATTCATGTAATCAATTATGGAATGACAGCTCACTTCGTGATCATTTCGTGATCACTTCACCTAAGCCTTCACTTCGACATCTTTACAGAATCAACAACTGTATGCGTTGTTTCTGATTTAACATTAAAGTAAGGTATTTAATTTGCTTCGGGGATCAAAAATAAAGCCATACACATAGATGCATCCCAAACACATCTGTACCCACCAGTACGAAGAACGACACATCACAATTCAAGTATTCCAAGAAACGGCAATAATTCTGAACAAAATCCTCCACTCTTGTATTAAATATGAATATCTCACTGATTTATGTTTTGAAGCCGGTACACATTAAAGAGAAACAACTGACATTTGACAGGAGAGCTCATTATATTGATCGTTAAACTTTATCGGTGTCATCGCATAGTCCAAATCGACACCTATTACGATGAAGGCTGTAAAATTGCAGAAAACCTGCGCCATCGCCATTTTGTGTCTCATCCTTGATATTTTGCGTTTCGTTTTTATTATTTTTTAATAGACATAATTTGTGGTAATTATGTTAAATTTATGCTAGTTTTATGGTGGATTCTTTCGTTTTGTTTTTATATAATTTTCATTTGATTATTATGTGGTTGAGATGCATGGGCCATTATTATTACACTAGATTATTTAAAAGAAGTTTGACTTGGTAAAAGCAAATTCCCGTTCTTGTCTTTTCCTATTTATGTTAATTACTAAACGCTACTTTACAGGACGATGTCTCAAATAAATATAATTAGAAAAATAAAATACAACGTTATTATGCACTAAAATTGTAACACTGCTGCGCATATACGAAGTACCTGCTTAGCAGATCACATCATAGCAACCTTCAAAATATTCTGTTTCGATGCAAGTTAACATAATTTCCTATGAGACCTCAAAATCCCAAGAAAAATACAGACACTCTAAAAACATAAAATAAGTGATGTTACATTCTGATCAAACCAAAATTCCGATACACAATCTGGGACTTCTCAACGATGAGATTTTGTACCAATCAATGGAAACCACAATTCAGTTAATTAAACCATAACAAACCATCAACAAATACTTGGAGCTACCAACAGTAACCACACATCAAAGTCATCTCCAACCCGAAACCTATCCGACCGATCAGCCATCAAGTATAGAGACATAAAATTTTATAGCCTCCAGAAACTTGGAACTTCGAACCAAAAAAAAACCGATAAAAATTCGATAAAAATCGGTAAAAAGCCGATGCACATACACAAGTCAGCTTTTCTCGGAAACAGTCGATATCTTGGAGTATAGAATATAAAGAGAAGTTTCAAAGGTGTTGGGAGTTTTGTAATCGATTTGAAATGCAACGCGACTCAGTCATGGGACCGTAATGGGTTGATCGACAAGGTAAGATTATTAAATACTGTAGTTACTACTGATGTCAAATGTATGGTTAAATGTTTTATAGGATTACGTGACTATTTATTGTGGTTGAATTAGTAGTTTACTACTGTTGTTATGTTGTATAGAATACTTGTTATTTGGGTGGACAAAACACTTGACTTTCTCCTTCATTTTATTATTTAGGCGGGTTGCCTTTTGCTGAAGTAATAAAGATTGCTGTGTCATCACATGGTGATGTATGTCTGTGTCAAGAGACGTTCTTAGCTTCACGGAACTTAAATTCATTTGTATGTAATTAGTAGCGTTATTGTCTCGATGCAAGTGCTTTGTCTTTTCCCTCACATTTCGATTTACTTTCTCTATCTTCTATCATCAGCATCATCATTATATCAGCCAAAAGACGTCCACTGCTGGACATAAGCCCAAAGCGCCGCCACAACAACCGGTTCTGTACGTCTCGCATCCATCGGCTACCCGCAACCCTCACCAGGTCATCGGTCCACCTCGTGAAAGTCCTTCCAACGTTGCATCTTCCGGTACGCGGTTGCCACTTCAGAACTTTTCAGCTCCATCAAACATCTGTTCTATGAGCAATGTGCCCTACATACTGCCACTTCAGTTTGGCGATCCTACGGGCTGTATCGGTTATCTTGGTTCTCTTGCGGATATCGTCATTCCTGATTCGATCACGTAAGGAAACTCCGAGCATTGCCCTCTCCATTGCTCTTTGGGTGACTTTAAACTATCATATTTTAAGTCATCAGCATCACTACAACCTAACCTAATTCTGCATACAGACTTCCTATTATACAATTCTCAAAACTCGCAATTCCCATGCAGAAAACCTCATAAAAAGCGCTTCAAAACACGACCATACCAACCTACGATTTACACTTGCAGTTAACAGAATCACGTAAACAAAACGTAAGGAGCCATTGTACAAAGCGCACATTTCCATAAGGACTTTGTGGCCCAAAACTTTGCTCCACAGACACAATAATTTACCATTTCTTGACTGTTAATAGCCAATAGGATTTTCTGTCCTCGCTCTACACCGCAGGGAGAATTCGGGAACTCATTAGGGGTATAATTTTCACAGCAATAAACACCCCGCGATAAATATCAGCCCCCTAAAAGGGGTGAGTGGTGAGTGCTGTTATTTTTGGTAGATGTTAGTTTGTGTTTAAGTTGTAATAGTCGGTTGTAAGCGGCTGTTTTGATCTTAAGGAACTTAATAAAATAAAATGACGATTACGCTGAAAGTTGTCATTGACTGATGTTTGTTTTCGATAGCCTTGTCCAAATTATAACGAACTGCCTCATGACAAATAAGGACCTTGATTTATGAAGGATCATGATAATTTCAGCAGCCAAAATGCTTCCACTGCTGGACATAGATCTGACTAGGCGCAACGACTATTAAAAATTCGTGAAAATAAATAAAGTTTCTAATTTTGGATTTATTTTAGACAATTATACAGAAACATTTCATTGAAATAAGAAACATAGTAACAAATTAATTACATTAATAAATAAATTAAACATACAAAAAACTAAAATAAAGCATAAAAAAATTCGTCCTCAATGCTGTCACCTGGTAATGTACCCAAGAGACTGGCAGCATTGCCATTCAACTTGGCAAGACCGCAAAAAGTAAAAGGATACACTTTATTTATTAGATTTAAGATATAGTTCAAATCCAAAAGAAATATACCAAAACAACTTAAAATATCACTAAGGTCAAATATAATATTCATCAACTATGCACATATTACAAGATTTCTGACAAAATCTTATCTATGATACAAAAAATATTTAAAACACAAAAACAGTAGCAATCAGGAGCCGTACCACTAGTATGCAATAAAGAGATGACTATCATCAACAGACATAATATAAATACATATAGAAATATCATATTAGTCGGTCAGTGCGGTGTCGATTCCGAGTATATCGAGATAATATCGAATGAGGAGGACCCACTAATTAGTGGCGATCGTTATTATTTGATATATAACTATCGAAGATGTCAGCATTAAGATTATATTATATGGATTATATGACCAATCTATGGGAGTAACTAAATATTTGTGGATTAGATATTGAACAAATAAAAATGTTTAAACAGTTATAAAAAATAGTCATCTAAAAGAAACAAATAAGCCTGCTTCAGTGTTAACAAAAAATGACACCATGTTGCTAAATTAAAATTTTCTAATGGTAATAATAATAATGAATCTGCAATTCAGTATTTATACTTAGCATACGGTTAAAAAACTTTTATGAAAAGGGCTGGAAGTCTCCAATCAAGATCAACGGTCACAAATAAGGAAATCAGGACCAATTTAAAAAACTACGATGTCATTGACAGTTTCTAAACGCATACCTACAATCTTACTTTGGACAGTGATCAACTTTACGGTCAGTTATTGTAATAATTTCTTTGCCATACTCATCGGATATGACAAGAAATACAGCATCCAGTGATTCGAAACCCACTCTCCAACTATTTCCTTCAAGTTCTCGAGCCCCCACTCTTCAATATCCAGTCCATAAGTCACAGCTGCCGCTTACAGGACTCTTCATTTTAATTCCAGTTCCTGATCGGGCCCGGAATGCTGCGGCGTAATTATATGAACCCTTTCGGCACTAAATTCGTGCCGTGGCGCAATTTAACTCAATGTTTGAACATGTCTCGTTTTATTGCCCTCTACAAATTAATAGCGTTAAGGTCAATTATTAAAATAATTAAAGGATTTTTGGAATTTCTTCGCTTTGAGAAATTTCGCTCGAAATTGCAGGTTGCTCGATTGTCCTGTCCAAGGATTGTGGTTGTCACTTTCAATCAGGTGGGTTATCTAGATCTACTTGGCTAGCTTACACACGATCACGGCCGACATATGCATGGAAACTAAGTGTCGGGTCACTTAATAATTTTAAATCACTTGAAGGAAGAACAGAGAAAGTTTCTGAATATTATCAAAATTAAACACCAATATTGCATTAAATTATGTGTGAAACACTGCGGGAGGCTTTAGAATCTGGCAAAGAGTTGTGAAAGTCAACAAATCATGATTTGAGACTTACGAGGTGTTTACTCGTTGATTCACAATCTCTCAATATCTATGAGAGTATTTTTGAAATAGATGTTTCTTCGGGAAAAATGGTTCAAAACAATCAGAAACAAAAGACTCAAGAAATGGAATAATAATATGCGTCGATCAATGGATCAGCCGATGGATGCGAGATGTACAAAACTGTTTTCTGTGGCGACACTTGATGCCTATGTCCAGCAGTGGACGTCTTTTAGCTTGTATGATGATGAATTGAGCAGATTCTCTAGACAAATGACATTCTGTCAGCGGTAGCGTAGCGTAGCGATTGTTGTTGGTGCGTTTGTTGTTGTTGGCGGTTGTTGTTAATTAATAACGTCAAAAATGTAAAGGGTTGACAACAGCTGTCGAAAATCAGAATTTAACCTCTGCACAATGATGATTAATTTTTGGTCATTGTGATTTAAAAATGAGAAAATAATGAATGAAAATAACTACTTTAGTCATTTCAAGATGTCTTTATTCCAACTGTTACTAATTCAGAATTGAGAACAGCTGTTGCACCTACAATACCGATCCTTTAAAACCTTCTCCATAATCGAATCCACCAATATACTATTCTGTCACATTTTTAATTTCATAAATACCCGTACATTTGTCTTCAGCTTAAACTTTATGGTGCATTATTTATATATTAATTCTTGAATCTTCAATACTTTACACTTTTGAATTAAATCGATTGGATTATATTAAAATTTTCGTATTCCGCGCGTCTGAAGTGTCATTCGCATAAGTTTTTATTGTGCCGTAAATTCTATATTGTTTTATTTCCGTTTTTTTTTGGTTTGGTTTGGCCGTATTTTTGTATTGAATCGAAAAGGTTAAAGCTTATTTGGGAACGTCTTGCGTAATGTCATGTTTAAAGCATTAATGTAATATGAATTGTGCTTTAAAAGCCGCTTTAAAATACTTAAGAATTCTGACGCATCCTGGTTGGTGAGTTCCGCTCCTACCATGGTTGATAGGCTCTTTTGAGTATTTATACTATCTTTTAATGCTTCTACAATATCATCATTATCTTCCTGCTCTTGCATCATGTTATTTGGAAGTGCAACACGATTTCTAACTTTTTTTTAACTATTGATAGGCACGCGTTTGACCACAATCTCACCTGATGGTAAGCGATGATGTGGTCGAAGATGGAGCACGCTTGCCTAGAAGTAACCTATTCATTCTTGACTTAAAGACTCTCAGGTTGTGACTTCTTCCTTTCCGTCCAGTCAAACGCCACGCTTTTCTTAATTATTTATTTATTGTACACCATAACAACTCATATTAAATTACAATGGTACAAAGGCGAGCTTAACTCGAAATTGTATTTCTACCAGCAAACCTTTGAGTGCTAAAGAGTTAAGGAATGGAATTCCCTGTCAGAGTCTGTGTTTCCTGATAGCTAGAACCTGGGAGCCTTTAAGTCAAGAGTGAATAGGTTACTTCTAGGCAAGCGTGCTCCATCTTCGACCGCATCATTGCGTACTATCAGGTGAGATAGTGTTCAAACACGTAAAAAAAACTATTAGAGAGAGATCACAATAGAAGGTAGGAACGTTATTCTTAAATCTCATTTCTTACAAGCCATTCTTCATACAACTCATACAAGATATAATAAAAAAAAACAGACTGTTACGAAGCTCACTTAGACCACACATTAGTGCAACCAATCTGGTCGTCCAGCCCCCAATCATTTCACCAAACACCACACCACCAGCCATTACCAGTAACCCATTAACACTTTTAAACCCATCCCGAATCAAAAGTATCTTAACCACTGCACATAAATCGAAGGAGGGTGGTACAACCCTTACACACATAAATCTAGCGTCTCGACCACCCCTAACGGGGCTTCTTTGTTACGTCTAGATGTGAGGGGGCCTTAATCGAACAAATGCAAATGTAGTATTATTGTAACTGTCTATTATGCGACAGATCTTTGTCTTTGGAATCTTTATGGCTGATTTTAGTGATGGGAAAGGGTTATTTTCTAAGTGGAGGGATGGTTGTCTTAGCTTGATTAAAAATGCGGTCCTTGAGTAGCGATGAAGGGAACGTGTAAAATAGACATTATGAGAAAATATGAACTCTACTAAAATTTGTAATGGGACGAGAATAATAATATACTGGGTAACTGAAGAAGAATTTTAGTGAGCTAAAAGTCATATTGATAATCAAGGTACCCTGCACGTAGCTGGGACATAAGGACAGACTAGGCTGGGACACTCTATGAAAGTGAAATTATTTACACAAAATAAAGCCTGTCTGGGTTCGAACCTAAGACCACTTCTGCTTGTTTGAAGCAAACATCATGCTTTTTTCGATCATAAATGAGTACGTACATTAAAAGCCTTAGTTTAGCCCCCTAAGGTTCTATTGATGAAGTTCTAACATCACTTATTAGAATTTAAACATGTGATCGTCAATGAAATGATGAGTTAAATAAAAAATAATTTTACAATCATTTTTAGATTATGTAAAACCATACTACATTTAGGATCATATTCCAAGTCGGTTTGAAGGGCTTCTACTCGACTTAATCGCAATGACAACGAAAAAATGTAATGTTTAGGTAATGCCATATACTGCGATCGCCAACCCGGATGCCAAGCGTGGCGATTATGGTAAATCCCCCCCTTTTGGGGGAGGCCTATGTCCAGCAGTGGATGTCTTTCGACTGATGATAATGATGATGAATGCCAGCAGTTAACAATATGATGGCTTGAGGTGAAGACGAGATAAAAGACATAACTCGGTACACAGAAGTTCGTCATTATAACCATCAGTCTCCTGAAATCTAAACTCAAAATAGATACTAAAACAACTCAAACAAACACAATATCTAAATAGAAACACCTTTAAAAAAAATACAATCTCCTTATTTAAATTATTATTGGTCCCCCGATCACAGATAAGCTACTACCGATACTAACCTGATTAAGTAATAAATATTTTAGCCACTAATCTACTAAATTCCCCGTTTCCAACGAACTCATCGACTCAAAAACTCTAAAATACATTATGATACCATAAACACTTGTATAAATTCCGTTTTACGATCGCCGAGAAACGAAAAACCGATTTTTTTGTCGATAAATATCGATTTTCGTTTCGGAAATGCCGCTTTTGGGCGACTAAGTTATTGTTTTGTACGACTATTGGTTTAGTTTACGGTTATCGTTGTATTTAGGTGCGGCACTAGTTTTTGCCGCGGCGTTGCTTGTTCTTTTTTGTTGGATTTTATTTTCACAGGTGTCTTTTTTATAGTTTTTTAATCACCACCTTTGGGAGACGGTTGGGGATTATAAAAGTAATGTTTTTAATTTAGGGACAGATTATTGTGAGTTGTCTTTTTTATATTTTTAGTGCAATTATTTAAAAGATGCTGGAAATTAATTCGATTGTTCCGTTTGAAAGGAAATCTGGCAAAAATTAGTAGAAGATAGTGATCCCCTACTATTTAGTATGCATTCATTTTTAATTTCTTACGACTGATTCATCAGAAGTCAGAATTTAAACTGATGCCAAAACACATGTTAGTTCTAATAGAAAAAATATCTATTGTTTTTAGAAAATCTTATCGGACTTCTAGTAATCTGGAACGCAATTTTGAGTTAAATAATATTGTAATGGAATGGAACTTTAAATAAAATACTTATTATTTACAATAACTGCATTATTACTTACAGATTAAACTCAAACCCGACAAAATGTCTTCCAATATAAACATACAAACTAACAAATAAGAATAAACGATACACCGACGACACCATATCGTTATATTTATCGTTATCGTTATTATCGGTCGTTATAACGTTATTAACGATCGAAAGAACAGAAATATAATCGTTATTTGTATTTATATCGTTATACCTGAGCGTCGCGTCCCTAAATTAGGCTTATACTGATATATGTAGTATTCAGCGGCCAATAATAGTGTGGATAGTGAAAGTTGTGTGTTTGTTTGTGGGGATTATATTTTGGGATTAGTTGTGATCAAAATAAGGGATAGTAGATAGGTAGCCAAGGTTACCGACATATCTCGAAGGATCGCCAAACTGAAGTGGCAGTGGGCAGGGCACATTGCTCGCAGAACAGATGGTCTATGGGCCCGAAAAGTTCTGAAGTGGCGACCGCGTAGCGGAAGACGCAACGTTTAAAGGCCTTCCACAAGGTGGACCGATGACTTAGTGAGGGTCGCGAGTAGCCGATGGATGCGACGCGCACAGGACTGATTATTGTGGCGGGGGAGGCCTATGTCCAGCAGTGGACTTCTTTCGGCTCTGATATAACGATGATGAGACAGGTAGCCTACTACATATTTTCCATGTCATTTTGGAGATAGGTTATAAATGTTTGGTTGTACGTTGTACCCATTTAAGGGTTTTCCAAGCACTCTTATATTACTTCCAAAAAAGGAGCAGGTTCTCAATTCGGTTGTTTTTTTTAAATGTTTCTTACGTCATAACTCCGTCATTTATGAACCGATTTGAATAATTCTTATTTTATGTGAAAGGATATACTCCTCGATTGGTTCCATTTAAATTTCATTAAAATCAGTTTAGTAATTTGGCTTTTAAATCAAAATAGCTTGGAATTACTTAGATGACGTATTTTGTTTGCCATCCCAATAAACGAAATTGCGTATTTTCTTTCTTGCGACTTTTTAGTGGTGTTGTTAGATGTAGGGCGCCACTAAAAAGTGAAAAATAAAAAAAAACTTTTTTACAAAAAAATACAACCGATTTCCAAATAAAAAGAAAACACTACAAAGTTTAAAATAACTTTAATTTAGGAAGTCGGTGTAAAAATACGAAGACACAGCCAAAAAAGTCGACGAAGTTATTTTATACTTTGTAGTTTTTTTTTTATTTGGAAGTCGGTTGTATTTTGTTAAATCTCACTGCAAAAACTTAGGTGAAGTGAACGTCAACTGCAGTGCGATTTTGTAAACATATCGAAGTGAACACTTGGGCGAAGTGAACGACAGGTGAGCTGTCAAACCATACAAACAAGATGGCGTGACAACTCACTTGTCGTTCACTCCACTTATGTGGTCACGGTGAGATGTCGACAGAATCGACTGGCTGAGCTGTAAATCTTGATGGATTGACAGGTCACTTCATGACTTCAAGGTGGAATGACAGCGAGAAAGGAAAAATAAAATATTTATTAAGGTGACATGTTTACAGAATAATAGCCGCACGGATCGGTCTTCAAGATTAAACAACGCTTGCTGAGGTTGGTTGTGGATGGGTGACCGTCTTAACATACCGAGACTCCTCCGTGCCTCGGAGAGCACGTTAAGCCGTTGGTCCCGGCTGTCATTTGTAGATCTTTGGCAATCGTTACGGGTTGTCAGAAGGCAGTAAATCTGACGCCAGTCTCCAGTTTTGAGTCAATCAACACGAAAAGAAAGACGAAGAAGTAATACAAGTTTATGGGCGTCCCATATGTTGAGGGAAAATCAACATGACATCTTCCAATTACCTTACTGATATCTCTCGCCATTTTGTTTAAACAATCCATGAATCACAACGGTTTCATAGACTAACACTGCAATCTAAAAGAATTTAGTAACAACTATCTCTTCTGTCTGTATCTTTTGGTCCATTTAGTAACAACTATTTCTTCTGTCTGTATCTTAGTCAATTGAATCGAACACTAGCACCTCTGCTGGAACCAGACAGGTTATTAAATTTTGCTCGCGTAACTCAACAAAATGTAGGAGACAGCTGATTTTATTCTCTTTTTTGTGCGTGTATTTTTGCATAAATCATGTTTTTAATAAGATAATATAAGATATTTTATTTGCATAAAATATGGTATACAAGGTGTTATTGTAAAATATAGATCAAACATGTTTTGCTTAAAAACTAAAGTGTGCAAACTTACATACTAAAAATACATTATGGCAAAATTACATTACATTGATTTTATGTCAAAAAATTCATGAATACTATAGAAATTATTATTAGTAAGCCATTTATATAATTGGTTTTTAAAAAATGTACAATTTAGCGTTTTAAACATTTTTGGTAATTTATTATAGAGACGTATACACATAGCCAGAGAGTTTTTTTTTTCGCTGATCGAGGCAGTACATCCAGCACAAGTCTGTATTGGTCTCGCCTACTTCGAGAGCTTATTTCCTCTGCTGTTTTAAATAGTTCTTTGTGTTTTTGAACGAACATGCATGCTTCATATATATATAATGAAGGTAACGGTAGCAAACCAAGCTCCTTAAATATAGGAATTGATACCTATTACAATTTTGTTAGCATCTTATCGCGAGAATTTATATGAATGAGCGTGAAGTGAATAACCGGTCGATTCTGTAAACATATTGAAGTGAAGGCTTGGGTAAAATGATCACTTCAACATGTTTACAGAAATTCTTTTTCTTCTTATCGTGTGGGCAGTAAGGTCTAACGACCCTACACACCCTAGTGTCAGAGTTTCTAGACCGCCTCAAAGGCCTTTGACATGGTTTATTTGACGACCGCCATTTGGCAGCCGGGACCACCGGCTTATACGTGCCTTCCGAAGCACGGAATCAACTTTTTAACAGACATTCAGGTGATTCAAGCCTGCAGTGTCCTAGCCAAACTGGAAACAACTTCACAAAGTATGCTTCCCGTGGGAATCGAAACCACGACCACCAGGTCACAAGGCAAACGCCTAAACCACTCGACCACGGAGGCAGTTGTTTACAGAAATAATCGCACTGCTGTCATTTCATCTAATGCTATGAATTCAAAGCTCGCATCATCAAGTTATCACAATGACATTTTTACAGAATCGAGCAGCATGGAAAAAAACCGGTCAAGTGCGAGTTGGACTCGCCCACCACACTTTAAGTAAAGACTATATTTTTATATGATTTAATTACAAATGTATAGTTTTCAGACTTTTTCCTATACTTGTAGTATAAGACGGTATTAATTGCCAAATTTTATAGTTCTAGCGTCAGCAGGAAATACCCTATACATTTTGATTCACTTGAGAGTGTCGAAATATATGTTTTTTGCGGTGTTAACAGCCGTATCTTTTTTTAACGTTAACTTACAGGTTTGTTTTTTTCACAGCTTCAAGAGACCGTAGACCTATATGTTTTTAATTTCAACTCGATACATCCACGCGTTCCCAAGATAAAGGGTCTTGACAGACAGACGGACCGACAACAAAGTGATCTTATAAGGGTTCTGTTTTTTCTTTTTGATGTAAGGAAATCCTAAAAAATGGTTGTTCATTGAAAAATAAACCTGTATACCTACATGAATCGCAAAACATTTCAGTACAGATTAAAAAAAAAAACTATATACAACAATAACAATAAAAAACTACCAATAAACAAAGACAGACTGTACGTATGTCACGAACAACAAGTTCAAACATCGTCAGGCCATCGACACGCCACATCCTAATTATGTGCACCGTTCTAAGCGTGTTGATTATTAATTAAAAATAATTACGATTACGACCATATTCAATGACTCTGGTGTTACTGCTATTAACACTTTAGGGATGGGGCGTGGGTGTGGCGACCAGTATCGATAGATATGTGGGCTTGAGGTAAAGCCCTACTATGTTACGAGTTGCAAGTTAGCCTATGAAGTGATGTAACTGTACTATAGTGTGTTTGTGCCGTAATTAAATCATTAAAAAATAATTAATCTTAAAGAATTTAATCTGTATGGTACAGGCTTGTATTTATTTAACATTTTTAAGGTTTTTTATTTGTTTTAAACATGACCTTTGTAAAATAACGTTGCGGAAATATTTTACTAGGACAATTCCATTACCTTGATCACTTGATATTGGCTGGCATCAACCTTGTACCATAGGTCACTAATTTTGTTTCTTTTTATTGCGCAAATAAACACTTTTCCTTTCGTTCCTTCTAGAATAGATAGATGTATAGATATATAGATTTATTTCTTTTTCTATAGACTAATGAGGATTCAAGTAAATTAGGCATACACGAATTTTATTTTTATTACAAAATGAATCGAATAGTTTCCTTACGTTACCAATAAATAAAAATCTCTGCCTTAGCCCATTGGAAAAGTGTTACGTTGTGTGTGTGTGACCTCCTGACCTTTTATAAGTGTCCATATATGTAGGTATATTTTAAATAAAGAATTGAGAACCTCCTGTTTTTCTAGAAGCCGGTTAGAAATAATTACATTTTTGTTGAGTTTTCTCAAAAAAAATATCGATATCGACATTCCCCATCCCTATTCCCAGTTCTAATTAAGGCATCGGCCGTGCACCGAATGTGTGTTTAATCAAGCATATTGCCGCTACACTCGTTTGCTTTGTCGATGCGCAGGCGCACGTTGTGGCGTTTTGAAAAACTTTCATTTATTGTTCGCTTCCGTATTAATTCTGTTAGTAATATATCTATTTTTAGCCGTTTATACGCTGCTAGTCGTTCTGTATTAATTCTGTTAGTAATATGGCTATTTTTACCCGTAGTTATTGTTTTTGTAAACAGATCTTCAATGCTGTTTAGACATGTTACTTTCTTTTGATTAGCTACATTCTTTTGAGGTGTAATGACGGAGTAATATTCAGTTTTGTTTGTGTATTATTCAACCAGTCCGTCTTGAAAAACAATACGTTATTGGACTATTTGCAATCTATGCTATGCGATACAAGCAAGCTTAGACATGAAGTTGACAAAAACAACCACTTACTCTCTTGAAAAACTAAGCTTGTAATTGGCCGTTTCTTACATGTTGTTACTTTATATTGTTATAAAAAAAAATAATCTTAGTAAACAAAAATACAACTTATTCCTATGTTAGTAAACTTATAAATCTATTTAGACACAAGGATGTTGTTTCAGATACATCTTCAAAAAACATCCCCTAACAAAGGAGAGTCGTAGCTCCCCGCTATGGTCTTCAGGATGTAGTTGGAGCTGACCCGCACTCTGCAAAGTAAAGAGGCAGATTTCTGTCTGACGATGGCGTGGAAGCCATCGACGTGTGCTTGTACAAACATACCTGATGCACTGTAAAAACGGGGCAGCCCCATCAACCCGTTATTATGCTGGACACGTAGGGCGCTGATAGCCCGCTGAGTATAGTTGGTCCACAGGCTGCACTTGCACTTGGCAATAAGCTTTAAAAAGCGTTATTGTGACTTCTTTGCTACAGCGTGCAAACCTGCGAGCTAACATGTTACATCGAACTGCCGGCGCCCTACGTTCCCGCTCAATAACCACTTGGTCACTAAGATCGTCAGTTACATAATGCCCCAAATAAGTGAAAGCTTTCTTAAAATAAATAAATAAAATTAAATATTCTTTATTGCATAAGAGCCAACGAATGATTTGACCCCAAAATGACAATTCCGTGCTGATGTCATTTCAGCAACACTTTATTTTATGAGAACCCAAACTATTTTTTTATTAAATCGTCACTTAAAAAAGTATTTTTTCGCATAATTAGATTATATATATATTTTTTAAATAACAGTTAAAAACCTCAATCAAAAATCTGTCAGTGTACAATGCGGTTCAAAAAAACATACCACACCATTTAAACCCGCAAAACAAAAAACATCTTACAAATCAGAGGAAGCACAAAACATCAAGACGCTATAAATCTAAATAGTATCGGACATAATTTAATCGGGACCTCTCGATTTTGGTATCATAAATAACAGATTTTTACATTTTATAAAAACGAAAACAAAACATTTAATACGCCGTATCGGGTATAAATCACTCGAAAGTGGCGTATTCGTCTTTGGTGGTATGCCATCTTAAATCGAGTCACCCTAATCCCAACCTTAAATGACAAACAACAAAGCTTAAACTCCCTCAAGCATAAGAAATTTGGATTCCCTGACAGCTGTCAAACGAAACCAAACTTAGCCATGACTTCCTAAAGTTTGTATTCGTTTGGACTTTTAGGATGATTTCTCATATAAATCAATGAGTTTCGGTGTCTCCCTGATCCCCGATAACCGAGTATTGATACGGGAACGGAGGTGTTTTGAGATCTCGTTCGTCATGCCGAATTATAAAATTAGTGGTATGTACAGAATTCTTGGCCTCACGCGTACAGCCCGATATAGGGAGAAAGACAGAATTGATTGCGGCAGGTGGTACAAATTGTTAGTTCAAAGGTGAATTACTGCTTTATTGTCGAATAGAGACATTAATGGTTATCGATTTCTTTGTTTTCTTGGTTTATTGAAAGTTTTTTTTTGAATAGTATTGATCTTAGGTCAAGATGAAACCAATATAATCCATCTAAAAAAAATTGAAATAGGTAAATTCTTTTGTTTGGCTGTATGTTTGTGTAAAGTAAAGTCTAGTTGTTCTGATCCGATTCCGAAAATCTTTTATATATTAGAAAGCTACACTTTTGTTGAGTATCATAAGATAAGATAAGATTTCTTTACTTGTTTAAACATTGCATACATACAAGAGCATGCAAGATATTACACAGTTTAAGTCTACTCATGTTTAGCCGTAATTAGCGGCGTACAAATATTTCCATAATATTGAAAGAAATAACAATTAGAGAAAATCGAAAGATTACCTAGAAACGTACGTTACGTTTAATCTCTGAATTAACCCGAGACAAACTACTAAGAAAAAAAAAAACATACGTTGTTATCGTCATTTCAATTAATTGTGCTTTTGATAAAGTTCTGCGAGAAGATAGCCCTGCCAGGAGTCTGTGTTTCCTGATAGTTACAACCTGGGGGACAAGAGTGAATAGGTTACTTCTAGGCAAGCGTGCTACATAATCGACCACCATTGCTTTCCATAATTTAATTGTGGTCAAACTCGTATAGGTTCGTCCTATCAATAACAATAATAAATAGTTGATTGACTTAGCAGTTATAAAAACCCTAACTTGAACCATTTTTTGAAACAAGAACGAGTTTCCCGATACATTCTCTCTCAGAAGACCTTGACAATAATCTGACAAAACTATAGCACAAAAAGTGCAACGTCTGACAAATGACTGCGTTGACAAATAAGTGCATTACTGCATTACATGTATCACTTCTCGAGGAAGATAAATAAAGTTAATGTTCGATACCAATTATCGTGATTTATTCCCTTCCTTGCTTCCTTTTGCGGACTGGTCATCAATTTCATGTGTATGTTATGTGACTTGTATACACGATCTTAAACATGACGGATGAGCTTGTTTTTTCGTAAATGGTCATTTTTGTAGACATTTTTGTTTTAAGGTGATGAAAGATTTTTCTTAATTGTAATTTCGTGTGATCTGCCTAATTCCTTAAAACGCTTATGTCCACAAGTTTGGTCTTTGAATAACATCCAGAAGTCCAAGCTCAAGGTCTACCAACGGGCGATGGAGCGCATCATACTTCGTGTCAAACTTTCTGACAGTTTAAGAAAGTTCCTATGTTTCAGAATGCAAATTGCTGATGAATCTCAAAAAGCTGCAAGAATAGAGTGGGGCTGAGCAAACCATGTATGACGGATGCTTCTGTGGGCCCGTATATTGCAAGACTGGAGCTTTGAATCGTGCTAAACCGAGGAGAAGTGGGCAGGACGCCATGGATGGCTTCCTAATGAATTGGCGTTAGAACCACATCAGAGGTAGAAATGGAAGGAATGGTGCTCTTTGCCCGAGAGTGAGACATTTCAGGCTGATAAAAATTAAATCGGTGTACTTAAAAATAAAATTACTTTTCCCCCGCTTATTTTATTACCCATATTTTTAATTAAAGCGATATTCCTAACTAATTTTAAACACCACTTTTGATGCACCTTTTCGTTTTCAACCAAAATTTGATGCTGTTATCCCGGGATAACAGCATCAAAATTTGATAGTAAGAAATGTGTTAAATCAAAAATGTAGATGTATTTATTCTATTTAGCAGAATATGTGAAAATAAAGCCTAGCAAAACAAAATTTTAATTGTTAAATAGTGGTCAAACACTGCCCACCAATAGTCTGCTAAAGTACCTAACATCAGCAATTTATGTTTTTTTTTTGTCGGGACATAACCTATGTTTTGATTTGTTTCAGCGATTTTCTAAATTTCAAACTCCCGAGATCACCACACATCAACTTACTCACGACCCAACAATGACGAAGTCTCCTCCCAAATCCGAAAACAAATAGGCCAATAAGATATGAATAAATTCATTGAATCGACAGTGTAGTGGGATGCTGCGTAGGCGCAACTCGCAGGATGCCCAGTTAGTTCGCAATCAATTTTATAGCCGACTGGTATTTGCTGCTTATCTGTACACTGGAGGATCGTGTGCTGGCGAATTAATTGTCTGTTGAGATATAGTTTTGTTTGAAGTGTGTCTTGTCTTGTGTCGTAGTCCGACATTTTTGTGTTTGGCATTTCGTTTTAAAGAGTGGCCTTTTACTTATTTACTAGACATTCTCGTTGTTTCTTACAAGTTTTTTTATTCAAATTTATAAAACATAAACATCATTCAAAATCATCAATTCATAAAAAATCTTTCAAATGCTGATTGCAAACTAAACATTAGGTTATATTTTTTATGGATAAGTCTGTAGAGGTCGAGGTAGGACTTGATATATATTTGTTTGTTGTAAAATCAATTTTCTAAGGCATGTATGTTTTTCCTTCTGGGTAAGCTCGCTCCATCGTAGACTTTGTCTCTGTCATCTCTGACCTAGACTAGAGTCAAGAGCAAATCCATAACAAATAAAAAAAATGTAAAAAAACACGAAGAATTAATTTCTTTGTTTATTTCGTCAATAGTAAGCTTTACACATTCATAAAATCTAACGTTCTTAAAATTCATAAATAAAAAGTTTTTTTTTCCGTGACTCCATATTCCTGTCCGCCAGCACACAGCGCTAGGTAACCTCCAAAATTAAGCGTAAACAAGTGATGATATGAATTGATAGAGGAAACCCGTGTGATGTCAAATTGTTGAATATGACACCGTCTGAGCAGTAAACGATGTAATCGTGCTCTAATGGATGAGTAATGGCGTCAGTACCTAGCCGTATGAGCTGTGACATCGGAATTATTTGATGGGCATGATCGCTTTGAGTGGGTAGTTTTATATTTTTGATGATGTCGGACGGAGTCGCACCTATCGGACTGTGGACTTGGTTTGAGGATTGAGGAAGCCACGAGGGCTTAAGAGCAAATGCTGACGGCGAGACTTTGTATGTAAAAAGTCATAATTCGAGGTTTGGCTCTCGACTGTTTTCTCCTCCAATATGGAACCGATTTAAGAGATATTTCACAAACTGAATAAGAAGAATATATATTGTGTCCCTATGTTTTGCTTTTTGATGATTTATTAACCGTGTAAGTACTAGCACTCTCACAAAATGCTCAAAATTGTCCGATAAATCGCTGTCAATAGAGCTTTAGTATACAAATTTGGCAACTACGGTATATATATTTTTTATTCAGTATGTGAAATATCTCTTAAATCGTTTCAATATTGGAGGAGACAACAGTCGAGAGCCAAACCTCGAGTTATGACTTTTTACATACAAAGTCTCTCCGCCAGCATTTCCTCTTAATAATAACAGCCGCACGAGTCGATCGCTGAGGTTAAGCAACACTTGCCTAGGTCGGTCTGTGGATGGGTGATCGTCTTAACATACCAATACTCCTCCGTGCCTCGGAAAGCACGTTAAGCCGTTGGTCCTGGCTATCATTTGTAGAGCTTTGGCAGTCGCTACGGATTGTCAGAAGCCAGAGTTCTTGCCAAGAATTACCGTGTTACCCAGTTACTGGGTGTTGGAGGTCAGATAGGTAGTAGCTCTATTTAAAATACTGGTATTGGGTCTGGGTCTATTAGATGGACTATGGACGTGAATTTAAGTAATTGTTACTCGACCATAACGAATTAAACTGCCCTAATATGAGTGTGCCTAACGTAGGTACCCACTAAATTGAGCGCGATGCTATGGTTTTCAGGGTTCCGTAGTAAAACAAGCAACTCTTATAGTCTCTCCATGTCCGTTTTCATGGTTACCGGTGGCAACTACATAACCCTTTACTGTGCGTGGCCCGTCACGCACTTGGGAGGTTCTTTACTTAAAAAAAAAAAACGAAAAAATTTTCCAATAATGTCTGTATCTGTATGTGCCAAAGAACATGTTTTCTTTCTTTCTTTGAAAGCTAAATTACGAATCAGAATTCCAATACGCTCTATAGTCTCTACCGACGACTTTAGCATAACGGCATGAGTTTACTTGTACAACGCAAACCAAATTGCACAAAACCCACAAAATAAATCACTCAACTGCCAACTGACGATACCAAAACGTGACGACAGCGAAGCAATATGTAAAACATAACCCTGTTTTCCTATCCCACACAAAAACGAAAAACATACGGAACCCATAGTGCAAGATTAATTGCCGATAGTTCTTGAACAGCGCGCACGGGACAAACGAACAAACAGACATGCGAACCAACAGGCGAAACACGGGGATTCGATATGCGAGCTATAATTTTAGCTGGCCCTGTTACACCTACGGACGGTGGACGGGGGTATTCTGGATTTGTGGAAAGTGTTTTACGATCTGAGGACCAATTCTACAAATTTTGTGCTCCGTCTTCGACCACATCATCGCTTACCATCAGGTGAGATAGTGGTCAAACACGTGCCTATTAATAGTAAACAAAAATGAAACAACATTCGCATTCGCGGTTGTAAACATGTCGAAGTGAAAACTTACATAGGTGAAGTGGACATGAAGTGATCTGTCAATCCATACAAACAAGATGGGATGACAGTTCACCTCACGCTCGCTCCAGCAAAGTTAACACGGTGTGACGTTGTCACAATAGACCCGCTGACTTATAATCCTGAACGTGGCATTCAATTGTTTTTTTTCTAATAAGCGCGCGAGAAATACCTGTTTGTTGTAAACACAGGTATTTCTAAGAAGAAAACAATTTTTATTAAGAGTTCTTTCTTGAGATAATTATGTAAATAAACGATCTATATACGACACATTAATTTTTATGTCCAATATCAAACTAGTATGTTGATATTATTATCAATTAAATTTATTTTAAAACAAGCTATTAAAATACTTATTTTATTGACTATTTTCATAAAGTGGAGAGACTGCTCTTTTTGGTTCTTATTTTCCAAGAATCTTTATTTTAATTCTCAATCGATATTACTACCACTAAATGTGTAGTATAAAATTATGTTAATGCCATATGGTATTTACCTACTTTAGTTGATTGTCTTGCTTACAATTATACCAACAAAAACTTTATTTTAATGATTGTTCATCGGTTTTAATTTCTTGGGCTATATAAAAACTGACATTCTAACAGCAGCGAAAATGTCAAAACTCTAAAATTTTTCATAGAGTTATAAAATTTATGTTTACATTGACAAATTGGTATTCCTCAATGGTACGTTACGGTTAAAAGATGGTGATTCTTATATTCCAATAATAACTGATAATGATTTTAGTAAAAAAAAAACCAGCAATTAACTGACTTATGAAAAGGTATAAATGAGTGATTACCTCAAGCGTAATTTTACGCGGCGCGGCTGAAAATCGTGTCTTAAATCAAACGTACAATAAAGTCATTTTTTAAAAGAAAGTAAGTATACCTATATAGTATACCTTGATCAGGCACTAAATATTTTAGTAGATAACATGTTAGTAGTAAGAATAAAAATAGTTATTTAACATAAATCTAACTAAACTACACTAGCTAAGCAGTTTAAGTAGTGGTAACTAAATTACCGCTACTTAAACGAAGCTACACTAGTTTACTTGAAATTACTAATTTTAGTTGTATTCGGTATTAGTTTTTCTATCTCAAGACAGATTTGTTGTTATATTTAGAGCAATACTTCATCCTGGAGAAAATCGAAAAGGACTGTCCGCGCGAAATTTTAAATTTTAGTGAGAGTAATGCAGTAATGACTTCATATAAGTACTAGAAGACGTATAGACGTAATATACCTGCAACTTTGCAAATTGACAAACAACGGGGTGGAGTCGCAGACATATTTGAATGCCCCATGTTGCACAGTGGAAACAAGACTTACACAACGAGCACATTTTCCGAATCCGACATCTCTACAAAAAAACATTGTCCACACCAGAATACAGCCTCCCGATCACGTCTCAGTACATATCGACTTGAGGGATTGGCTTGCCAGCGGACCCTAAATCAAACTCTCGATAAAAAGGCTAAATGTTCGATTGCAAGGCGAGAACTCTTGCGCATAAATTTATGCGGTACTGATAAATTAGGAGATGTTTTCTGTGAGTTATGGCGACTTAGCTGTGTGTAAAGCGCTTTCTGTGTTTCGAGAATTCAATAGTTTGGCGTATTGTTTACTCTATGTTGTATGCTAAAGAATTGTGTGACATACTTGTGCGATATAGGCATGTATACTTTAGCTTTGGGTCCGATTGGGGACTCAGTATCCAGGTACATAATATTTTGGGTCAGTAAAACATCAGCTGTTTAAAAATGAATGGGGCAGTCAATATTTTTTCGCGATCAGGGTTGGCCCCGTAGTAAAAGTTGTCCATAAAGATGAGAACAATGAGCTCTTCTCAAGTGCTGAGGAAATAATTTATATAGTAATTTAATTTGTTACGTTATTTAACATCGTCAGCATCATATCAGCCGAAAGACGTCCACTGCTTGACATAGGCCTCCCCTAGTGTAGCCACAACAACCGATCCTGTGTGTCTCGCATCCATCGGCTTCCCGCGATCCTCACCATGTCCTCGGTGCACCTTGGAGGCCTTCCATGTATTTTACATAGGTATATATTTTTAGTAAATTTCTGTTCAAAAATGCAACAAGCAATGTGACTGGTAGTTGCATTTTTGAACAGAAAATTTGCAAACATAATGCAATTAAGAAAAAATCTTACCGCCTTTTTTTTTTTTTTTTTTTTTTTAAGGATGGGAAATCATCAAATGACTCCTCCCGCTCTGGGTGAAGCAGAAGGGAGTGTCAGACTCTTACTGACTAAAACCCATCCGTGTTCCTCCCAATGCCCTTTGTGTACCAGGGTCGCGGCGACTCTTTCGAACAGATTCCGCGACACCGGCAGGCGCTGGTCCTAGCGGGCCCCGTCTTCTACGCTGACGAGCTGTCAAGCTGTTTAAGGCGCGCGTGGAACACAGCGCGCCGTCGACCCGGGCTTGGTTCTGATCGGACAGCGAGCCACCCAATGCTCGCCGTCCGCAGGCCCGTGCCTACGGTGGACGGGAATCGCCCTGCGACTCCCGACGCCCGGGGCGTCTTCTCCTGTTGCGGCGGCTGGGGCGTGAGGTTTCCCTCTCTCTCACGCGTTCGGCCTCCTCCTTTGCTAGCATTACTGCTTCGCAGAAGGAGGTGACCGCTTCCCATGCCTCCTCGCTCCGGACCATGGATTGGACCAGGGCCGGACGCGAGAGGTCGCCGCCGCCAATCGCCTCGACGGGGACGCGGCGGTGTTCCTCCCAAGCAGGGCAGACCTCCACCGTATGCTCCACCGTGTCCTCCGGGCGACCCTCGCAGTGTTGACACCCGGGCGTATCCTCCCGCTGAATTCGAAACAGGTACCTCCCAAAACAACCGTGTCCGGTGAGTACCTGCGTCAGACGGAAGGTGAGGACGCCGTGGCGCCGCTCTAGCCACTCCTCAAAGAGGGGACTTATCGCCGCAATTGTGGCGTGCCCAGCGCTGGGTTGCGACAGTCGCTGTCTCCATACTGCCATGAGATCCTGCCGGAGCTCCGTCCGCCGTGCTACGATTTGCCGCGGCAGAGGAGTCTCGCCCCGGCGTAGCGCCTCCACGCGCCATTCGCGGTATCCCCGGGCCAGCCGGATGGCCATGACCCTCTGGGACGCGTTCAGGTACCGGGCAGGTCGCTTCCTCAAAGTAGGCGCCCACACCGGCGCCCCATAAAGGGCCATGGACCGCACGACCCCCGCGTAAAGCCTCCGGCAGGAGGCGTTTGGACCCCTAGATTGGGCAGAAGCCGCTTGAAGGCAGCCCCGGCTCGCCCCAGTCTGGGAGCCAAACGTCGGAAATGCTCGACGAAGTTCCACCGGCTGTCAAGGACGAGACCCAGGTACGTCATCGTCGATCCGACGCCGATGTGAACCCCTCCTACCGTTATTTGGGATCCCGATGGTGGCCTGTTCCGAGAACCATGGAAGCACATGGCTTCGGACTTGTGCAGGGCCACCTCGAGACCCAGCTGCCGGATCCTCTCAACGACTATCGCAACCCCGCGTGTCATAGCGTCGGCCGCCGCCTGGTGCGACCTCCCTTGCGCTAGGACCAGCGTGTCGTCAGCGTAGCAAACCACGCTGACGCCACTAGGGAGGTCGGCGCGCAGCACCCAGTCGTAGCCGATGTCCCACAGGAGCGGCCCCAGAACCGAACCCTGTGGAACACCGCACGACATCTCTCGCCGGTTCCACTCTCCCAGGTGACCGGGGTAGATGACGGCTCTGTCCGTCAAGTAAGCCTCGACTACGCGACGGAGGTAGGTCGGCATCCGGTGATATCGAAGTGCCTCCCTGATGCAACTCCACTACCGCCTGGATCGATCAATTTGCTACCAAAAACAGATTCAAAACGGATTCCAGTGCTGCATAATAAATAGCACTATCAAACAAAATTAATCGTTACTTCGATAGAAATTCGAGAAATTAGTGCGATTCCAAATGAGCTGGATTTTAGTGTGAAAGATACAGATTGATACTAACGACAGCATTTTGTTGAGCTCAGTTCACAACGTGAGTCTTTTTTTACTTTCATCAGAATATCCTGTTTGGTTTAATTTGAAGATCTCGTGGCTAAAGAATTCTAGTAGCGCGGATCGATCTTTAAGGTTAAGCAACGCTTGCCAAGTGTCGTCCGTAGATGGGTTACCATCTAAACATACTGAGTTTCCTCCGTGCCTCGGAAAGCATGTTAAGCCGTTGGTCCAGGTTGTCATTTGTACATCTTTGGCAGTCGTTACGGGTTGTCAGAAGCCAGTAAATCTGACTCCAGTCTTACCATGAAGTACCGTGTTACCCAGTTAATGGGTTGTAGAGGTTTGGTAGGCAGCGGCTCTACGTAAAATACTGGTATTCAGCTAGGCAGATGATAAGATAGTGCTAGTAGCCTAAATCAATTAACCAATATGGACACACCCTAATAGATGATATCTTGCGCAAAATACCGATCCGCTCGAATTTCCAAGTGGTCATACAGTTTTAATAAAATGCAGTGAAACGGTAGCGCTATATTGCCGTATGGCACCCAAGATTTGAGCGATACGTTACTTGTAAGGTGGCCATACTGTCTCATTTCTTGAGAACTCCTTGCTGTACCTACTTCCTACGTGTAATTTTGGCGTTAATAGTTGATTGGCTTGGAGGTTCGTTGGTGTCCTTAGTTTAGAATTAGTCATTTCATGATGTGGCTGAGATAAAGTTTGAGGGAACTTAGGGCACGCTGACACGAAGAGGTTAGTTTCGAATGAGAAGACGCGAGCTAGAGTGAGCGAGCAAAGCTCCCGTCATCCCATTCATATTATGACCCCACCACTCAGGATCCGTAAGCAAAATCGCGGGCGCAATCGCGCGAACGTCGGCTTGTCCTGAAAGTGACTTACGGATTCCGAAGGTTGGGGCGTTTTGTCCCGAAAGGGATACGGATCCTGGGTGGTTAATCCCTGAAGACAAAAATTAGTGGCCAACAATTTCTTGAAATGGCTGACCTTTGATGAAGTGGCCAATTCTACGATATGGCCACGACTTCTACTTCTAGCGGGGAGCTGTTGTTTCCTTAGCGGTGTCGGCCATGTTTGTCATCTATTCGCAGTTAACATTTCCATCTTATTCCTAAAGTATGGTAACCCTAAGAGTAATGCTCGCTACTCCATTTTGGGCGCAAATTAATGCGCTCGCCGATACTGAGCACAATCGTAAGTGCACAAGTGTGACATTTTGTGTTCGTAACTTTTTATTTTTTACTTTTTGTTTTGCTAAATTTCAAAGTGGTAATTACAGTCGTTTATATTCAGATCTGCTGATCATGGAGAAATTCGTACAATCTGTAACTGGTCGTAATTATTATTTCAATTATAGAATGATAATGTCTTTGTTCAAGTTAGCACGACCTATTGTAGTACGACAATAGTTAACGCCGTGATAGGGCTTGGATGATTCCAGTTTTTTATAGTATGCTTGTCAAAAATAAACTCTTTTTAGCCGACTTCCAAAAAAGAAGGAGGTTCTCAACCCGGTGGGTTTTTTTATGTATGTTCACCGATTACTCCGAGGTTTCTGATCCGATTTCTGTGATTCTTTTTTAGTTCTATGTGGTATACTTGCCATTTGGTCCCGTACAAATTTAATTCAATTTGGTTCAGTAGTTTTTATTTTAGGAGCATTTTTGCTTATTTCAATTTTTGTGTAGACAAAGACGTCGTCCAAGTATCACCACTTAAAAGTGAAAAATAACCTTAATTTCGGAAGTCGGTTTTAAAAAACAAAGAAACAAAACCAATAACACTGACTTCCGAAATTAAGGTTATTTTATACTTTCTAGTGTTCTGGTGTTTGTGTGTGTGTTACTTTCTTATTAGCCAAAGTAAACCGGACATACAATTACATACAAGCATAATAATTTATTTACAAGAATAGTGTATGCCGGTTATAATACAATAAGGTGCAAGTCATGTAATAAGATTTTACAATAACCATTTGTAGATGTCTCTTTGAGCGAAATGGTCTTACAGAGCTTTATAGATATTCCGTTAGCTAGCAGAAAACTGATTCTTTCAATACCATCATCGTCTCCATCATTTCTGCCACTATTGAGCATTGACCTCTCTCTCTTGTGTCAATCCCCCTGTGACTTTTTTTACGGGCGAAGAAAATGCCTATCGCATACCACGTCTTCCGGGGAGACGACGTGGTTATGTGAGACTTGCACCCACTAAAAACTTCGCCTGTGCACCTACTTTCGCCTTGATGACGTTCGCGAGAACTGCTACGCATGATATTCGCGACCCATCCAGCGTGGCCCACTTCTGGGCTCCCTCTTCTATGCCCGCCTCCGGGCTTCCTCTTCCTTCAGCGATTTCCGGGTGCACTGGGACATCACCACGACTCACCCTGTGCCTGTGCCAGCCTCATCCAGGTTATATCTCTGTCCCTCTCGCCGCCGAACGACCGATTCTTCTTCATCCAGTCCGTGAACGCCAGTCGGTCACCGCCTTACTCCACCAGTTTCAATACCATGGCGGAGTTTAATAAGAGGTTTGTAGGCAAGCGACATCTAACAGTCATCATCATCATCATATCAGCCGAAAGACGTCCACTGCTGGACATAGGCCTCCCCCAAAGGCCCCCCCCCTTGTTTTTTTTGGTTTGCCATAATCGCCACTCATGGCAGGCGGGTTGGCGATCGCAACGTATGGTGTTGCGTTTTACAGAGAACGCTGCTGCCCGTTCTCTGGTGAGTCCCTTTGTCGCCTTGTACGACACCCACGGGAAGTGATGGTATATCTAATAGTATGTACTCCCAATACTGCCCCGTTGTTGCAGCGCCACTGCCGAGTCGTGTCGGAATTGCCCCATTGGACTATATAGATAGAGGATAGTTTATTTTTATTTATCTATTTATTCATCTTACATCTATCATCACAGGTAACATCTATAACTAATTATAAATAATGCATGCCTTGTGAATTCACCCAGAGTACAACAAAATATGTCTGTTTCATTAGCAATCAGCAGTGCAATTCTGCCGCTCGATTCTATAAACATGTCGATGCTGTAAACGTGATCACGAAATGAGCTGTCATTCCATCTTGATTACATGGTATGACAGGTCACTTCGTGATCACCTTACCCAAGCCTTCACTTATGTTTAGAGAATCGACCGGCTGGTTGAGCGTGTGAAGTGCACGTGTCAGCGGAGCAGCAGCGCAGCGTCGCAGCGTCACCTCCCTTAGAAGGTTGGTTCGACTGCGCGGCTCCACCTGCCTTGACAATGCCCCTATCTTGCCGCACACACGTCATGTGCACTATAATATCTCTTGTGTAGTAGGTACTTGGCTAATCTCCGTTGACAATGGCCAACATGATCGAGATTCGGTCTAGAGGATTATTAGGGTTCCAAACAAAAAACGGAACCCTTATAGGATCAATCGGTTGTCTGTCTGTCTGTCTGTCCGTCTGTCATAGCCAGTTTTCTCCGGATCCACTGAACCAATTCTCTTGAAATTTGGGACACATATAGACTTCTGTTTCCCAAACACGGATTACGTAAATTATTAAAATTTTAGTATGGGGGTCACTTTTGAGGGTCAAACTAAAAAAAATAAAGATTTTTGAACAATATCGTGTGACTTATACTACTTACTTATGAAAGGGCTTAGTCTGAGGGTTTTGATTATATTTTTTCCATAATTTTAAAATAAAAGGTTTTGAAGTTATTCAGGAAATTAGAAGAAAAATTACCACCTTATCTCTGAAACTAGTAAGCATAAAATTTTGAAAAAAAAAATGGAGATAATAGATCTTTATCTATAGATTACAGGATAAGTCTATAGTGTTAAAATAAAATGTTAAAAAATTTCGTTCAGAACCCTTTGCACGCGAGTCCGACTCGCATTTGGCCAGTTTTTATTTTTATTTTATACGTATTCATCCACATAATGAATTTATGTTTTCCATATCGATAAAGTTACCTTACCCAAACACGTCTTCCGATTTCAATAAAACAGACTTTAAACTCAAACTAGACCAATATAATAAATTATCGGAAATCTCGATAATGTTGCGATAGCCGGCGACAAGACGACCGGTGTCGTTTACAAACTAGTATCGACTGTTTTAATTAATGGTTCGGTCATTAACATAATCGCATACACCTGCCGCTGATAAGGTGTCGATATAGAGGAGCTGTTGGGGTAGATAACATGAGGTATTCTGCCTATCAGTTATTTTTTCAATATCATCAAATGACTTCTCCTGCTCTGGGCAGAGCGGGAGTTTGTCAGACTCTTACTGACGAAACCTCACCCTTAATCCTTCAATTAAATGCCCTTTGCGTTCCAGGGTCGCGGTAATTCTTTTGAACAATTCTGCAACTCTGACAGGGTCTATCAATACTTGGAAAGTAATCATATTTTCTTCTATTTTCTCAAAAGTTTGGTTCTAAGTCGTCGAGACCGCATATCGGCAGGCAATGCTACGCCTACCGATATGTGGTTTGGACGCCTAATCGGTCCCCAGCTGGATGGACCGGTGACCTGAAAATGGATGCAGATTGTTGAAGGTAGGGGACTGGGTGGTATACTCAAGCTTAGGAGAGGCGTGTGTTCACTGTCCAGCTATGGCTTGTGATAGGCTGAATACTTGTTTAGAAAATCCAGCATAATATAGGTACTGTTGCTTAGGGTTAAATTGTCTGTGACTGACGATATACGAGTGATCATATAAGGGTTTTCGTTGTTTCAAAGTGACGTTCAGAAAACGAAAACATCTAGTTATATTAAGCAAAACAATATGATGCCTTATTGGTCTCGGGTGCCACTGCTGGTCATGAATCTGCCAGTTGCGAAATTTGTTCGAAAGAGTCACCGCGGCCCTGGAATGCAAAGGGCATTAGGAGGAACACGGATGGGTTTTAGTCAGTAAGAGTCTGACACTCCCTTCTGCTTCACCCAGAGTGGGAGGAGTCATGGCTGAGATGGTTACTCTTTCGGTACGCTTACACGTTCAGCGCAATTGTGTATGTACTTATTATTATTTCTGCTTACTTTGTTTTTGTTGCTGTGCGTTTTTGTCTCTGAACTAATGATTTTCCATCCTTAAAAAATATAGGGCCATGGATGTCAATAACGGACGGAATAATTGACGGCACAGTTGGCGCAGTGGTTGAGCGATTGATTTCTGCGTTGTGTGTCGCGGGTTCGATTCCCGCACGGAACAAATATTTGTATGGCCTACAAATAGTTGTTCCGGGTCTACCTGTTTGTGTATGTGAGTTTGTATGTTTGTAAACGCACCCATGATACAGGAGAAATTCCTAGTGCGGGGTAACGATTTAGAAAAAAAATAACAACATTGATAGATTAGGTATCCATATCTGTTATTACCTGTTCTGAGCTTTTAAAGCTTAAAAATAATGTCCCATAGTCTCATCTATTTAAAATATCTACTCTACAAACATAAATACTTTATCTGCGATCGACTGGTCATTTGACCACATCGGCTAATAAATTGTACTGGCTCCTCAATCAGTCACGTGACGGCCGAACAGCCGTATCAATTTATTATGGCTTGCTAATTAACATTCTATGATAATTGCCTTATGGGTTATCACATTTCTGATGGATTTTATATGGGTTTTTATTGGGTAAACTTACTTATCTTTTATCAGAAATACCTGGTTCGTCCGGGAAGTACTACTGCCGTACTTATTTTGGCTTAGAATTCTTGTCTTCTGGTTTGCAATGATATACGATGCCAGATGTGACAGAAAGACAGATTTTTTATTTTTTATTTGTGATGGGTTTGCTCTTGACTATAGTCTAGGTCAGAGATGACAGAGACAAAGTCTACGATGGAGCGCGCTTACCCAGAAGGAGCCTGTTCACTCTAACTTTGAAGAGATTAGGGTTGTAAGCGTTTGGAAACACAGACGCAGGCAGAGAGTTCCACTCCTTTGCTGTGCGCATTATAAAAGACGTTTGGAAACGCTTAGTGCGAATTGGTGGAATAGTAACAAGGTAGGACCGCATTTATAACATTAGCATGGATTGATTGATATCACAGCCGTATGGTGTCGGCCGGTGCCGTATGGTGCCGTAAAAGAATAACACCATCCCACCACTTCCCGTGGGTGTCGTAAGAGGCGACTAAGGGACTCGCCAGAGAATGGGCAGCAGCGTTCTCTGTAAAAATCAACACCATACACTGCGATCGCCAACCCGCTTGCCAAGCGTGGCGATTATGGCAAAGCCGCCCTTTTGGGGGAGGCTTATATCCAGCAGTGGATGTCTTTCGGCTGATATGATGATGATGATAATAATCAATCCATCATCATCATCATCAAGTGTCGCCACAACGACACCGATCCAATGATTACTATATGAGGTGTAAGTTGGTTACTTAATAAGTCCTACACTATCCTACCAAAATTTAAAATTTTAAAATCTGGATAATTTGCTGATCAATCAACCCTCAAAGTGCCTACTTTTTGAAGTACTTTGCCCTGTATCCAGCGACCTCTGGGCAACTTTGGGGCTGATTAACCTCTGTATCGGCTTCCTTCTGGCTCTGCAGATTGAGCTTCCTGGAACTTACAGACTAAGAGCTGCTTACTAAGGAGTGGCCAGCCAGCAGTGACTGTGCGCAATGTACGCAAATGTAGTTTTGTCAGCTGTAGGAACTGTGAAGCGGACATCAATATTGAGAAGTGACTGACTGATTGGTTTTCGGTTGGCGCAGTGGTTGAGCGATTGGCTGCTGAGCTGCGTGTCGCGGGTTCGATTCCCGCACGGTACAAATATTTGTATGGCCTACAGATAGTTGTTCCGGGTCTGGCTGTTGGTGTATGTGAGTTTGTATGTTTGTGAAAGCACCCACGGTACAGGAGAAATTCCTAGTGTGGGGCAACATTGTATATAAAAAGTAAAAGTAAAGTCAAGTTTTTGTACCTCATGTGTTAGAAATGAGGAATATTTGTGTAGCCTTTGCGTTAATACGTGACTCATGTGACAAAACATTTTCATCTTATCTCTTCGATCCCTTAAAAGGCAATCGCTTAATCAAAATATCGGGAATAAACCAATACAAAAATCAAGATTTATTACTTCAGAATCAAAGTACTAACACGTCAAAACATAAAGGTGTACACCCACTTACACCAGTTCATAAATAAGCCGCCACAAAGGTGGGCCATAACTTATAATTCAATAAAGCATTATTTTTTAGCCGCATATTAATCAATGACCGATAGCCGGAGAATTGATTCAATTATTATTTAAAATGCTGTGCACAATAACTGAATGGATGTACCCTTATTTGTTACTTCGCTTTTAGTTATTCTATGTTAATGTTGCGGTTGTGGAGTGTGGAGGAGGCTTTTATTTAATGAGTTAACACTGACACTTGACTCAACGTAGTACCTTCGTGAAATTGGCATAAGTTTAGCCTTTACATAAATAGTATTCCAATCGATTTTAGAGTTAACTTGATTTGGCTTAAATATCAGAATTGTGTTTCGTTGTGACTGGCATTTGAACCTTGAATAATTTTCGAGAAACTTAGAGAATTTCACAAAGAATTATTATTTTGATGCAACTATTTATGAACCAATTGAATCTAGCATTTACTTTTACCAATTTGTTAAATCAGTCTCGTAATTTTATTCATAGATTAATTTTGCTTAAACTGCTTATTGTCCACTAAAATAAATTCAGTAGTTTTCAGTTTATTAGCTTCCTAATTTACTCATGTAAAGCAAATGTGAATGACGTTCAAAAGTGCCGTTTAATAATTGGAATAAACGTTTTGACTTTGACTTTGCACTACTATGAAGTATAATGCTTCGGCCTCATCAAGCTCCTTATACAAATAAATTACCAAAGCCCCTTCCATTCAACCTCCCATCTCCACCACGCGAGGCGGGCGGGCCGATCTAGCGGGCGATCGGTCGTGGGCCACTACTGTGGGCGGTGTGCGCTGGCCCTTACAATGCATCGTGTGTGCGCGCCTTAAATCATCCTCTCGTACTTGTGTTATGAATGCTGGCTGGTGTGACGCTGGGTTTATTTGTTTTTAGATGGGTTGCTGATGGATTGGGTTCGCGCCTTTTATGGTAAGCTGTCGATTGGGGATTGGGAGGTCTGTCAATCAATTTGTTCTAGGGATTTGTCTGAGTTTTGGGTTTGGAGGGTTCACTGTGTAGTGTATAAGTATTGTGTTGATAGTTAGAACCTTTTTATTTATTTTTTCCGTCTCCTCCGCTGTACTTTTCTTATTAAATTCGTTGCAGGATCCAAGACAGCTAAATCGTTTCTCCGGGACTCGTCGGGCTTCATTGGCTCGGCGTTTTTCTGGTGGTCGCCACTGTTGATTCTGGCTTTCAGGAGTTGCAGTGGTTGGGAATGTGTGGCGGGCTTGTGCCAATAAAAAAAAAGCTATAACCTGGAAGTCTTTAAGTCAAGAGTGAATAGGTTACTTTTAGGTAAGGTAAAAGTAAGGTAGTAAAGGTACCTTTACCACCACTTGGTAAGTAGACATTCCAAACAATTCTTCTAGTAGATCTTTCTGTTGGACAAGAGTGTTTGTGTCTGACCTTTTCGCGTTTTGGTAGGATTTTATATTGATGGTGCACTATTGGGAGGAGCTCGTGAATAAATTGATTGACAATCAAGGTTAAATAACGCTTGAAGAAGTCGGTATATTGATGGGTCAATCTTAACATACAAAGATTCCCTCGGAAAACGCTTTAAAATCTAGGTCCCGGCTTTTTTTTCAAGGACGGGACATCTTCAACTGAATCCTCCGCACAGAGCGGTAGGGAGTGTCAGACTCTTACTGACTAAAACCTATCCGTGTTCCTCCTAATGCCCTTTGCGTTCCAGGGCCGCGGTGACTCTTTCGAACAAATGCAACCCTATCAGTTGGTCCCGGCTGTTATTTGTAGATAATTGACAGTCGTTAAGGAAACACAGACGGAGAGACTTTGTGTGTAAAAAATCATAATTCCAGGTTCCTCCTCATATAGGACGAAGGATATACAGGGTTATGTGTAAAACACCAACAAACTCTTAGGCAGTGAAAGTACACATGATTATAAACAACTTTTACTTTGAGAACAACCCTGAAAACTCGAAAAAATATCAGCTGTTTCATACAAAGTGTTTCAGCCAATGAAAACGTATGAAACAGCTGATATTCTTTTATAGTCTCAACGTAAAAGTTGTTTATAATCACGAGTACTTTCACTGCCTAAGAGGTTGTTGGTGTTTTAGAAATAACCCTGTATACCTTTTCTGTGTGATTTCCTTTTTGATGATATTATAACCGTATAAGCATTAGAACCCTCAAAAAATACTCAAAATTGTCCGATAAACCACTGTCAACAGAGCCCTAATGTACAAATTTGGCAGCTATGAATGAAAAATGAAAAACATAGGGACACAGAATACATCCTTCTTATTTAGTTTGTGAAATATCTTTTAAATCGGTCCAATACTGGAGGAGGAAACAGTCGAGAGCCAAACCTCGAATTATGACTTTTTACATACAAAGTCTCGCCGCCCGCGTTTCCTCTTAAGGTTAGTCAGAAGCCAAGAAGTCTGGCACCAGCCTTGCCAAGGAATATGATGTAACCCAAGTACTAGGTTATGCAAATCAAATAGGTAGTTGCTCCGTCTAAAATACTGGTATTCAACTACATCCGATTAGACTGAAACCCGACCCCATCATAGTTGTGCTGTTGCTGTTGTTGTTTTGTTGTTGTTGTTTGTTGTTGTTATTATCAATGGTCCCCCATCCAAAAACTGAGCTCGGCAAGTGTTGCTTAACCTCGAAGATCCGTGCTTATTAAGCCATATTAAAACTAGCTCTACCGTGACTTACCTACTTTAAATACTAATCAATTATCCCTCAAATCGATAATTAATCTCGCCAGTATCGAACACGGTCGAACGGGTACACATACCAGTTGTGCTTATTAATGCCTGCGCAGGAGTTGACTAATAACATGTCTGTTTTAATTAACAATGGTGATTATAAAACATTTATGTGGCGATGGTGGTTTGTTTGTAGAGTTATGGGGTTCTTTTTGTGTTGTATATTACATTGAGGAAGAGTTTAGTAGAGGATATTGGTATAAAATATAAGAATTGGTAAAATTCTACTTCCTATACAAAAAATATCCTTATTACTACAACCTGTAACAGAATAAACGCAATACCTCTTAAGGGGTCATTTTACTCATCATTGTGAACAAATTTTTACTACGGGAGCAGTCCCGAAAGCGCGAAAAAAGTATCAGCTGTTCAGTACATTTTGTCGAGTTATGCGCACATAAATGTGGGTGACGATTTTTTTTCACGATTTCAGTGTTGGTCCCATAGTGAAAGTTGTTCATAATGGTGAGTTCAATGACCCCTTAAAAGGTATTGCGTTTATTCTGTTACAGGTTGTAGTAATAAGGATAATTTTTGGATAGGAAGTAGAATTTTACCAATTGTTACAATACCAATATCCTCTACTAAGCTCTTATTACTAAGTATATTATTACTTAAGTCTATCTGTCTGTCTGTCGCGCTTTCACGCCAAAACTACTGAACTGATTTTACTGAAATTTAGTACACAGATAGTCTAGAGCCTGATAAAGGACATAGGCTGCTTTATATCCCGGGAGTACGTTCCCTAGGGAGCACGCGGGCGAAGCCGCTGGCAGAAGTAATATTAAAATTGTGAAATTTTCTGAGAACAGATGGACGTTTTACGCAAAATCTAAAAAACGTATATGGCTTACCAAAACTAATGTTTTGAATGGACATCTAGAATTCGATTATTTTTTACGCCGCGGTGCCTTAGAATAGTGAACATTTAAAATTTCACTACGGGGTCTGGATTGTGCTTGATTGGTAGGGATAAACTTGCCTCCTATAACATAGGATGACAGCAAAAAACATTAATTCTGCCGTAGTTTTTGGTCTATCACTTTTGCAGCATCCTTTGGGGATACCCAAAGGATGCTGCAAAAGTGATAGACCTGATGTAATGTTAAGTTTTACTAAGGGACCATCACTGAAATATCAGCTGTCTCTTACAAATGAAATTTACAAAACAGCTAATTTTTATATCTATGCAGTTAATAAACAATTCTTGCAAAATAAGTTGCATAGTTAATAAATTCTCCAGCAATACTTATGCACCCATAATAATTAACTGAACTTTATTAATAAAACCGGGTTATTAACTAAAAAAAGAAAATTATAGGCTAAGTAATTGGAACGGGGCTATGTCACATATTTATGGTACAGCCCCATTATTGCAGGCGTATCCGGGAAGCGAGGCATTGGCGATATGTTTTTAAGTGGTTTTTGTGGGCCAGTGACTAATTAGGACTACAATTAGGCAAGTGAAGTCAATGTTGGACGACATGTTACTGAAAATTTTGGGCGTATGAAGGTTTAGAGAGGGCAAATGGAAAGGAAATTTGGTCTGTAAGGGAGCAAAAAAATAAATAAATATTGTTCGTCTTTTTTGCCAACATAGATTTATTTGTCTCACAGGTACCATGTTTATCACCTGGATATAGAGGTTCAGTAGTCTATGCATGATTGCCATCCTCGATGCTTGTGTAAATGCACGTGTTTGGTACGATGGCTATGAAAGAAGACAGTAAGACACTTGTCTCACTGCCGGCGAGGAAGCGATTAGCTATCGACTACTTGCTCGCTGAGGAAAGGGATAAAAGATATAGATTTCGGGTAAGTAAAAGAGACACATACATGCATAGTCGATAGCTGGCTGATCACACTGCCAGCGAGCGGCTCTTACCACTAATTGATCGCAGCGACAAGAGCTATCAAAGATTGTACTCACTCAGCGACACTCGCTCGGCGATGCTCGCTTGGCGGTCAGAACTCACCAACCAGCGTAATTTCTACCTACAGTGCGGGCCGTAGCGAGTATCGCGAATAATCGCCCGTCGCACAAAAGCACTCGCTGAAAGCCGAGCGTCAAACTATCGAAACTCGCTGATCGCCGGCATGGAGAGACAAGTGCCTTAATGTCAACACCTTAGTGTCAATTCTACTAAATTTTAAGAAACGTTTGCATATCATAAGCATTCGCGTATGTCAGTCGCAATCTGTCAAAGACGCCTCAATTTCCATACATTTTTGTCAGGTTGCAACTGACATACGAATGCGAATTTGATCTTTGGAAAGTTTCCATTTGTCACCAATCACGCGATGTCTTTTTCTACAGACAGGTTTCCTGAGGACCTTTGAGACAGTAGAAATGTCTTAAAAATGTCACCGGCACTCTAACAATTCAAACCGAAACTTAGAAATGTAGCCTGACAGCACAAAAAGTTGCCAACTATCCATAGTAAAATTATAAAAAAAATATATGCTTATTTATCTTTTAAATATGAGGTGTAAAATAGAGTATAAATAATAAATAAAAATCTTATATTTCAGACAGAGTCCATTATTTGGTTAGTATACAAAAACTTAGAAACTATTATTAGTACTTGTTACTACTAGAAAAATACAATTAAATAAGATCTAATTTGAACATAACTACGTACCTACACCACAACTATAACTGCGACCGGAACTATCTGTCTGTCTATCTATCTGTCTGTTTGTTTGTTAACTTTTGACGTCTTAACGGATGAACGGAAATGCATAAAATTTGGCACACTGGTAGACCATGTCCTGGAATAGGAAAAAGTATACTTTTCATCCCGGGATTATGTTTTCTTGGTATAATTTCCGAATTTCATGCTGGCAAAGCCGCTGGCAGAAGCTAGTATAGAAATAAATGTAATTTAATGTCTTTATCAGATCTTGCATGATCACTTTCATCGAAATATTTCAAAAGTTCTTGAAGAACTTAATACCATTGGTGTCGTCGCCGCGTCTATACGGTATGAAGGCGTTGTCTCCCGAACAATTAGCGATTGAATTTACTACGGAGTCGCGTGCTTGCTGAACGGTTAACCGACGGATAATGTTGGGCATGCGCGCTGTACGATCACCTGCCTTCGATGCGTTTGCGCTGTGTTGGGATAGGGTGGGTGCGAATTTACAGTTCTTGGCAATTTTGGCAAAAAAATTGCAATAACTACAAATAAATAATACAAACTCATGCCTAGGCTGAATAACAGCCTAGTCATGAGTTTGTATTTTTATATTTTTGTTTGTTGTGTAAAATGAGTAAAATATAGTAGAACATGAAAATTACAATACCGCCTTTTTGAAACGTGAAACGCCACTAGTGTAGATTTAAGATTTGAAAGTCTTTAACTCATTATATTGAAGACCAAAGTTGGACATTATTTGCTCCAGTCTCCTTTTTGGTATTTGTTTTATTTCGGTCTACTCTGTTGCATATTGCTGGGTAAAAACCTCCCTCAAATTATTCTAGATTTTTTTTCCTAAGTCACCTCGAAACAGCCCTAACAGAAGATGTCAAGGTTATCAAGCCACTTGTTGGAAGTAGTAAACAAAATAAATTTTATTCAAAGTAAAATGGCTGACTTTTTGACTAGTGCATAAAGTTTTTTTTTTCTACACTTCTACACTTATATATATATATATATATATAATATTATAAAGTGGAAAGATTTGTTTATTTGTTTGAAATGAATAGGCTCCGAAACTACTGGACCGATTTGAAAAATTCTTTCAGCAATGGATAGCTACATTATCAGGGAGTAACATAGGCTATATTTTATCCCCGTACTCCCACGGGAACGGGAACTACGCGGGTGAAACCACGTGACGTCCACTAGTAGCCTATAAATAGGCTCGCGTTTGACCACTATCTCACCTGATGGTAAGCGATGGTAAGTTTTGATAAATAACATAATAAACCACATCCACCCAAATCCAACGCCAATAAATAACTCCAATAGGATACGGGTTTAAGTCAAAACGATCGAAATCTGCCATACTTACTTACCAACGAGAACATGCCTCCGTAATTACTTCCCTCTGCCTTTAATTAATATTTCTCTTTAATCTCACCTTTTCATTATATCTTTGTGACATACGCTTTTCAGGTATTCCTGATCTTTGGAAAGTTTGTCCATTTGTCACCAATCACGCGATTATTTGTCATTTTTGAAAGTCTTGTCAACACCTGCTTTGAGTTTTCTAGATTATCTATGTTGGGTTACCACTTTGTGTACCCAGGTTCTGCTAAGCGTCAGTTTTCATAGAGTGACTGCCATTTGACCTTCAGTCCTTCTCAAACCAATAATCTCAAAGATTTTTTTTGAGTTGTCTGCACCAAGAGATATTAACGTCTTATTGATGGCAACACAAAGTTAATTTTAATGTGTGTTAAAATAATTTTAATGTCAATGTCATGGCGATTTCTTGAAGATCGCTCTTGCCAACTAACGTTGCGTTGTAGGTGGCATGTATTTTCATGTTTAAACAATTATAACAATATATATGTATTTTATTCTTTGTTTGTTTCAGTCCTGTACTAACAACAAGTAATCAACTGTATCGATTGACGAATCTAAATCGTTTCTGCAGGAATCGTAGTTCTCTCCAGGAGTAAAATTTGCACACTTGCTTCTCCAATCCACTTTGAACATTAGCAGAATAGTCGACATCGGCTCTCCTTGCCATATATAAAAATAGAATAGAATAGAACGTTGTGTATATCAAAGTGCTCAGTGAATAAAATAAGTATTTAAGGCAATCGTTTTACTGTACAGTCCACTACAAATCAAGCCCTTAACACGTCGTACTAAGGTACAACATCATCTGCCTAGCCTTTTCTCAACAATATTAGGGTCGGCTTCCAGTCAAACCAGATTCAGCTGAATACCAGTATTTTACGTGGAGCGGCTGCCTACCAGACCTCCACAACCCGTTACCTGGGTACACGGTACTTCTTGGCAAAATTGGAGTCAGATTTACTGGCTCCTGACAATCCGTAACGACTGCCAAAGATCTACAAATGTCAGCCGAGATCAACGGCTTAACGTGCTTACCGAGGCACGTAGGAGTCTCGGTATGTTAAGATGGACACCTATCCATAAACCAACCTCGGCAAGCGGGGCTTAACCTGAAGATCGACCCGTGCGGCTGTTATTATTTAGCTACTTTTATTTATTAATGTACAAAACGCTAAAATACATCGTTTGCTATTTAGCAACAGAAGTGCATCTAGATACGTGTTTATTTATTCAATCCTTACTAATATTTTAAATGCGAAAGTAACTCTGTCTGTCTGTCGCGCTTTCACGCCAAAACTACTGAACCGATTTAAATGAAATTTGGTACACAGATAGTCTAGAGCCTGAGAAAGGACACAGGTTACTTATTATCCCGGGAGTATGTTCCCTAGGAACCAAGCGGGCGAAGCCGCTGGCAGAAGCTAGTGATAAAGAAAAGGTAGATGGGATATAGCAGAGGGTTCTTTCGGGCAGTGATTATAACCGAATTAATCATATGCTGGTCAGTTTTTAATATTGTATAGCATGGTTACAGGTTACAGAGGTGGGAGTAGTCTGGCGGGCTAGTGATGATGCGCAGATCACCCATCGTGGTGATATTGATGATGTTTACTTTCTTCTTTTTTTAACCAACTTCAAAAAGGAGCAAGTTCTCAATTCGGTTGTATTTTTTTATGTTTGTTACCTCATAACTCCGTCATTTATGAACCGATTTGAAAATATCTTCTTTTATGTGAAAGGATATACTTCTCGATTCCATTCCCCTCGAGTCCCATTTAAATTTCATCTAAATCGGTTTGGTAGTTTGGCTTTTAAATCAAAATAGATGGAATTCGTTTACTTAGATGGCGTATTTGGTGTCATCCAAGTAAACGAAATTGCGTATTTTCCTGCGACTTTTAGTGGTGTCACAACTAAAAGTGAAAAATAAAATAAATCCTTGTTTTCCTGCCGATTGACTCTTTTTAAAAAGTTCCAGTATTGAGCAACCTGTACAGCTCTATCATTGGCCTCGCTCAAATCTTGGATGGCACAGGTAGTTGTGCATGACGGGCAACTGAGGAGGTGATGCATATCATGTGAAGTGGCTCCGCACTGGCACTGCGTTTGGGATGGGTGAAGAATTTCTCATTTGGCCAGGTCATGTTTACAGTGGCCAACCATGATTGCACTGATATAATAGAATATGGTAAACCAACAGGTCATGTAGTTCCGGATGCACTTCCCAAAAAAAAAAATCCCTTGACTTACTTGACTTATGATCCTATGTTCCCTAGCTGGGGCAGAGGGCGTCCTCAGTAGACTTCCATCGCGAACAGTCTTGAGCTTTACGCTTCACCTCGCTCCACGTCATTCCGATGCTCGTCGCTTCTGCCAACACGGTGCGTCGCCAGGTTTGACGGGGACGGCCACGCTTCCTTTTCCCTTGAGGATTCTAGTCCATAGCCTGTTTGGGAATGTGTCCGGATCCGTCCGGAGCGTGTGACCAATCCACCTCCACTTACGGCGCTTGATTTGGCGGTCGATCGGGCTCTCGTGACATTTCTCTAACAGCTCTACGTTAGAGATGGTCTCAGGCCAAAACATTCCGAGTATGTGACGAAGACGTCGGTTGACAAAGACCGGTTGACCAAAAAATCCCATAGCAGTTACCTTAGTCTGTGTACTATGTTAAGCTGTGTTTTCACTTCTAGCTATTTAGAAGTACTTACCTCTATACAGATAGAAGTGAACCAAGTGACCACAACAATAATATGTTCCGGGGAATGAACTTGACGGCACTGACATAATGTTATTACTTATTATAATAAAAAGTAAATCCATTCATAATTAAATTGGAGTATTGATTGACTGTCAGTATACTGAGATTATCGGTAAGTTGCTCTACTTAAGGCTGCTCTCTAGAAAAATGCTTAAAAACAGCGTGCAGATGAAGCAACTTTTCGTCGGCAATTACTGAGAAATTACATCTGAAAAAAATAGGTTGTAATTTACATGACATGATACGTAATTTGGTTTAGCAAGAATATATGTATCGGTATAATATAATAAGAAAAAAATCACCAAATCACCTCCAAATCGTAGAGATGAAACCATTCTACTGCATAAACGAAAATAATTTAGTTTTGTTACTTTTTTTAAATATGTTATTTGTGGTGCGAGGAGTGTTGGAGTATTGCAGCAGGGCTGGTTCTTGGAGGTTTTTGCAAGTGTAGAAATAAATAAAAAAGCAGGCTTTTTGTGACACGTGAATGGATCGGATTTAATTGCAGACTCAACTGTTTTACCCTTGACAGTAATTTGACATAAGGATACGGAAACTTAAAAATATATGTTTTGTTGGAGTTGCCAACATGCTGGGGGGGAGGGGTTAGCAATTACAGAAATACATTATTTACTGAAGATAAACCAAATCGAATGGACAAACAGAAACAACCGATATTTAATTACTTACTGAATTTAAGTTAAACAAAACTATTACATAATAACCTCCTCTTTAAATTAAATGTAAGTTACATGTTATTGGTATTTATATTTATTACATACTGTTTTTCAATAAACAAAGGGAACAAGTATTCAAAAACTATAATGCTACATTGAAATACCAGATTGAAAGTAAACTAAGACTTATTAGCTAACATTCAGCTCTTACACTATACTAGGGTAAAGTATATTATAGTAGATATACAAACTTAATGCGTAAGGTAAAAAGTTAAAGTAGAGTTTTAAAGGTTACAATTTTTAGATATAATTATAACACTAGTCACCTACCCACTAACATAGTAACTAGGTAATGTAAGAATTTTTTTTTCTTAATATAGTGTAAAAAACATTTACTCTTCTAGAGGCAATAAAGAAATAGCAGACAAAGAACGTTTATAAATCTTCTGGTTAGGTGTCATAACATCAACCACACGGATTTTTCCATCTTGGCCTGGGTACACTTTCACAATTCTAGCCATAGGCCATGATAATGGGGGAGAATTAGGCTCCCTCAGAATAACCAAATTTCCTACTTTTATGTTATTGACACAGTCACGCCATTTGGGCCTCGACTGCAGTACATTAAGGTAGTACTTGTGCCATACATTCCAAAAGTGAGTTCTAACCTTATTACAAATTTCCCAAAATTTTAATCTGTTAACAGGAATATCATTAGTATTATTTTCAGGATAAGACGTTAAAGAAGCGCCTATCAGGAAATGTCCTGGTGTTAAATAAGAAAAATCATCAACTTTTTCAGCTGTAACAGGCAATAATGGTCGAGAATTTAAAACTGCTTCTATTTGACATAAGACAGTGTTTAACTGTTCGTACGTTAGGACATACTTTTGTATGATACGTTTCAAGTGAAACTTCATACTTTTCACTGCTGCCTCAGCAAGACCAGCAAACACAGGCGAATAGCTAGGTACAAAATGAAAAGTTATGCCTTCCTTGGCCGCATAGCCTTGCACCAGTGCTTGATGCTCCCGTGAGGTTTGCAAATTATATAGTTCAACTAATTCGTTCCTTGCCCCCTTAAAACAACCTGCGTTGTCACAGAAAACGTCAGTAGGCAATCCACGTCGCGCTATAAAGCGTTTAAGACAAGCAAGGAAACAATCAGTACTTAAATCAGAAGCTATCTCGAGGTGTATTGCCTTCGTAACGAAGCAAACAAATACACAGATATAACCTTTTGTTTGTATAGCACGTCTAACACGTGAGTTTTTGACTTGTATTGGTCCCGTAAAATCTATACCAATCTTTTGGAAAGGACGACAAGCTGTGACTCTATGAGATGGCAAGGAACCCATTAGTTGTTTAGCACATTTAGCTTTCATTCTGAAACAAAGTAAGCATTTATGAATAATCTTTTTTACATGTCTGTAACCATTTACAATCCAATATTTTTCATTAAGGCTAGCTAACAATAACTTTGGTCCAGCATGCAATAATCTTATGTGTTCCTGGTATATAATCAAATCAGTAACACGAGATTGTTTAGGTAAAATAATAGGGTGTTTCTGTGAAAATGAGACTTCAGAATTATCAATTCTACCACCTACTCTTAACATATTCTCTTTATCAATAAAGGGATGTAAGGGTTTTAAAGGGCCTTTAATATTTTCATCTTTTGAATTTAAATGATTTAACTCATGACTGAAATGTATGTTCTGTTCACGCTGTATAATTTTATGCAAGGCATTTTTTAACTCAAGAGGAGATAGTGGAGTACCCCTCTTATCTAGATTATAACAAAACCTAAGTATGTATGCCATGACACGGATCATTTTATTTAAATCAGAATACTTATCAATGAACAGATAGATATTAGATTTATTATGTGTTATCAAGGCTACCTTGGAATCAGAGAATGCAGCACCCTTTTTCATCTCAGGTAAGTTTTCCAGGAGTGGTATGGGAAGTTTATTATTAAATTCATACTTACTGTCCAGCATAAACTCTGGACCATGCCACCATAATTTACAGTTAGATAAATCATCAGGAACGGCTCCCCTGCTAACATAGTCAGCTGGATTTTCGTTGCTCGCCACATACAGCCAGCGCCATTTGGAGGTCTGCTCCTGAATTAACTTAACCCTATTAGCAACATATGCTTGAAGCTTAATTGGCTCTGTAGCTAGCCATGCAAGTGCAACTTGTGAATCTGAATATAAATAACCACCACTTATATTTATTTTAAGGCTTAATGTGTCATAAACTCTATTGGCTAGTTTGGTAAGCAAAAGCATTGCATTCAACTCTAATCGCGGTATGGTGAGTGCATTGTTGCTTTGGGGGTTAATTCGGGATTTAGAGCAAAGTAAGGAAGATGAAGCCTCACCTGAATCCTTCACCACCCGAAGATAAACACAGCAGCCATAGCCTGTAGAGCTAGAAGCATCAGCAAATCCTATTAATTGCACTGCATTCGCATTTTTATCGATCCTTATATTTCTATCAATGTATAAAGGTTGCATGTTCATCAAACATTTAACAAATGAAAGCCATTCCAATCTTATCCCCTCTGGAGGAACATCATCCCAGTCTAACTTTTCTAACCATAATTTTTGCATGAATGCCTTGGCTTTTACTATAACGGGAGACATAAAACCTAATGGGTCAAAAAATTTGGAAATGTAACTCAATATTTGTCTTTTTGTAGGATATTCAATATTAAAAGGCTCTGGACATGAAAATACAAAGCAATCCTTACTCACATTAAGTGTTAATCCTAAAGTTTTCATGAAATAATTACCTTTTTGAAGATCAAAATCATCAAAATGCTGTTTGTCAGAAGATATGTCATCTAAAATTTGTTGACAATTAGATGCCCATTTGTGGGTTTCAAAACTACCCTTACTTAATAACTCACACAATTGCCGTTTTGCTTTTTTGATTACATTTAAATCGGAATGGGAATAGCAAGCATCATCAACATAAGTACAGTTATTTAAAATATATGAAGCAAGTGGATATTCTTGTTTATGAGTTTCAGCAAGTTCATGCAAACAACGTGTAGCTAAAAAACCTGATCTCTTTTGACCATAAGTAACAGTGTCTAATTGAATGCATTTTATTTTGTCATTAACATTATTTCTCCACAAAATGTTTTGCAATACAGAATGTTCTGGGTTAACATTAACGCAACGAAACATTCGGCGTATATCTGTGGTAAATGTATAGTCACCCAAACGAAATAAAAGCATAATGTCAAAAAGTTCTTTTTGCATCGGAGCACCATTAAGCATGATGTCATTAAGTGACTTCTTTTTGTCAGTTTGCATGGATGCATCGAAAACTACTCGAGTTTTGGTACTTTTACTATTCTCATTATATACAGCATGATGTGGCATAAAGTATAAGGGCTTATCTTTAAAATCTAGTGAGTTAAATTCAACATAATGCCCATGCCCTAACTGCACATATTCACTTATAAATTTATCATAATCAGAAAGCAATTTTGGGTTTTTATGCAACTTTCTTTCTAAGCTTAAAAACCTGTATAGTGCAAAATCAAAAGAATTTCCTAGGGTATCTTTAACCTCATCTAGGGAAATCTTTAATGGTAAATTAACTTGAAACCTTTTATCTTTAAGTATAGTTGTGGATTTGAAAATACCTTCACATAAATCATATTCTGAACATTTCTCACTGAAATACTGTGGAACAGATTCAGTTGCCCAAAACTGTTGCAAGGTTTTGTTAACTTCTAACTCACCTTTATCATGAATACATAAAAGCGACACATTACTTTTGTCGGGTACTGCATGGTCAGTTAAAGCACCAGCTATGACATGCCCAAACCTTGTACTGATAAAGCGGGGTTGCAGGTGTTGTTGTTGAACTGTTTGTTCAGTAAATCGCGAAGCAGCTGGCTGCAATACCTCCACTGGCTCCGGCAGCAACACAATAAGCACAAGAGTTGGTCGCTGATGCTGTTGCCACGTTGGTCACTACCTTGTGTGCCTTGGTTGACGTGCTAGGTTCTGCATTTTCCAATGCCAAGGCCCTTTTTTCCAGGAACAACAAGAATTCAACCACCGTTGGATCAGACTCATTGCTCCTCTCAAGCTGGTAAGCCCTTGATGTGTAGGCATCTAGTTTACGGTATAAAATAGATAAGATTAAAGGATCCCATCCCTCAACATTAACATTTAGGTTTTTCAGAGCAGCTAAACACTGTTTAATACTAGAAACAAATACTCGAATGTTAACTGGAGTAGATTTGGACAGAGCATTCAAATCAAGCAGTGCATTATTATGCTCAATGATAATTTTAAATCTATGATTGTATCTTCCATCTAAGAGCCTAAGGGCTTCATCATAACTATCAGGTGAAAGTGGTAGGTTTTTTATAATATCAAAGGGTTCCTTTTGAAGAAAGGACCTTAGGTAATACAGTTTTTGGACCTTATCAATAGACCTGTCTTTGTTTATTATGGCACGAAACATGTTTATGAATGGCGTGTACTCACAGTATTTTCCTGTAAAGATTTGGACCTGGATTGCAGGTAATTTTGCCTTAAAAGCTACTGGATTATCTACATTTGGTGAGGATTTGCTGAGTATCGCCTCATTGAGCACAGTTAGAACATGAAAATACTTTGCTTCACACTCCTCGACATTTTCATTGTCTTTCTCGTCTATTGCGAGAATCTTTTTGTTGTATGATTCGTATTCGGAAAACAATTCAGTTATTCTAGCCCTTTTTGCTTGTAATACAGTCACACTACTGAGCTTTACATCTTCGCTGTTTGAAACGAATTGATACAGTCGAGTAATTGAGGCCTTATTATAGCCACGTGAGGCTTTCATCAACTTCAACGCGGTCTCATCCATGTTTTACACGGTATCACTACACTTACGACTAATACTGGTTTTAGTAATACTTGTACACACCGTAAACTGCCTATAATAATGTATGCTTACTAAAAATATTACAGCAATTATAACTTTTAAACTTAAAATACGTAGTTACAAGTAGAAAGATGGCGGATGGCGTCTTGTCGTTGAAAAACTTTTCTTGAGCAGTGATTGACTTGATTGAAGAATCGAACGAAACGACCGAACGAAGTTTGACGTTTGAATTGCTTCCGTAAAGATTCGTCCAATAGGGTTGTAGGATGTTGCTTGACGTTAACACGACGAGAGTGCTGATTGGCTCGCAGCTATAGCGTCGTGTGGTTGCGTCAGCGCGCGGGAAAAATAGGCCCGCCGCGAAACAACAAAATGGCTTCCTCTGGATACTTGCACAATGGGTAAAATGGGTAACCCTTGTTATCGCGTCATGCGACCCTCGGCCCCGGGAGGCGTTGAAACGAGGGTTTATGACGAAATATCCTATAAATACCTCCTTGCAGTCGGCGACTGACGAGTTGAATCCGAAGTAGGATTTGCACTCACGCACGTAGCAGGCGACACGGCCCGAGCCCGTAGGTACGTCGTAGAAAGCACACGACGATTTTTTCTTGTTCGTATTTCTGCACCAATTCCTCTTCCTTCGAAGGACCACAAATATGTTGGAGTATTGCAGCAGGGCTGGTTCTTGGAGGTTTTTGCAAGTGTAGAAATAAATAAAAAAGCAGGCTTTTTGTGACACGTGAATGGATCGGATTTAATTGCAGACTCAACTGTTTTACCCTTGACAGTAATTTGACATAAGGATACGGAAACTTAAAAATATATGTTTTGTTGGAGTTGCCAACAAGGAGTAGTTAGCTCCGTTTATATGAACAAGGTCATTGGCATGTACACAAGCCTTAAATCCTAACTGATATTATAAATAACTCTGTCAGTATGTATGTTTGTTTATTACCTTTTCAATTAATGACGGTTCAACGGCTTTGGGTGAAACTTGGCACACACCATGTATTGGCTTAGAACATGGGTATACATACTTTTTTATCCTGGGAATATGTTCCCATGCGATGATTTCCGAGTTTCGCGCCGGCAAAGCTGCTGGCAGAAGTTAGTGTTTCTATAAAATACAAAATCTTGTGTGATTGCTTTATTTGTTTGCAATTTTGCAGGTGTTAAGTATTTTTTTTAGTGTAAGAGTGTTTTCCAATACATCAAATTCAAATCCAACTATATTAATATTTTTTGTTTGAGTATTTTTTCCAATGTAGGAAAAAAATACTAGTGTTTTTTTTTCAAACGTTTAAATCAAATTGATTCTCGATTCATCAAAGTCCACGTGTGGGTGGACATCCCACTCACACGCACAAAACGTTTTGGGAACACATTCATAGTGCGTACAGCTAAGGAGTAGAATTCCCTGCCGGAGTCTGTGTTTCCTGATAGCTACAACCTGGGAGTCTTTAAGTTAAGAGTGAATAGGTTACTTCTGGGCAAGCGTCTCCATCTTCGACCGCATCATCGCTTACCAACAGGTGAGATAGTGGTCAAACGAACGCGTGCCTATCAATAGTAAAAAAAAAACTTCGTAATGTATTGCTAACCACTGCTGAATTCACATTCTCCTATTGTAATGCACTTGTTGTTGTTTTACAATGTAAAACATTTCAAGCTTCATTTGTAAAAACCTCTATCTTGTAATATTTATTGGTATATTAGTAGAGCAGCTTTCACTTCATAAATCCCCAGTCGAATGGTCATCGTAATACAGTCGCCACCTACCGTCGCACTGATTGAAATCAATTCCAAAGCTGTGCTCATCGATTCTTTATCTATTGTCCAAAATAACACTTCTTACTAACTAACCCAACCCAATGAAAGTTAAACCAAATGCGAAGAGCGATAGGGTCTAAATTGGAACGAAGAGTTTTGGGTTGTACAAATTTTGATTTGCTGTTGACCAATTTGAAATTGGAGGGATTCTAATTCTTATGACTGTGGAATACGGTTTGAATTTTGGTCGATAGGGAGTTTAGCAACAGCAATTGTAACATTGTCAATCTACAGGTGATTTTCTATTAAAAGTTTGACCACAAAAAGCTCAGATGATTCGTAGTTTCTCGGAGTGGTTCCCATAGATGTCTTCAAATAAAATAATTCTTCGAACTGTGAGATTTGGATTAGGTTTTTGTGGAGTGCGATGATCCGAATTCGATTTATAGAAATTAAATAAGTGTGACGAGAGTATTGAAGTAAAGTCGACCTGTAAAAAAGCTAGGCGCCTCGATCAAAGACTTTTGACAAAAAACGTATCTTTCTTTGAACAAGTTTTTATTTATTTTCTTGAAATATGAAGAAATATTACTGATATTATCTAAATTGCCCAGAATAGTCGTGAAGAATGTCCCATATATTATAATGAACGCGATAATTTTGCGTCAAGAAATTGTTCTTTGACGTAATCGGTCCCGACGTAAAATTCCAAGAAAGAATCGGTCAGCTGCTTATATTTTCAGATAAGATATTAAATAACTTGGTTAAACCCTGATAGGCCACCAATATCGTGATGATTGACCTGATTCTATATCCACCTAGTAGGAATGTTAAACAAGTTTGAAGTAGGTGACTTATTACTAAGATTTACATATCGACGGCGAAGTGCCAATACCACCTAACTGACAAAATCAAAAATGTACGCAATCTTAAACACGAAGTTAAAAATTAGTTATAATATTTATTAATTTAGAATAATAATGATATATGATTTTTATATAATGCGAAATTCGTCAGCGTAGTAGTAGGTATTGGGTTAGATAGGACGTAACGCCATAAAAAAGCGTTGGTTTAGTTGGGAGGTATGTCCACATTTTAATTTAATGCTGTTGCAACTCAATATACTTAAGAGATTTTACTAAAACATGCGAATGACGCTTTTAAATTCAAAACGATAAAAACGTGAATTTTTGATAAATGACAGTTAGGAGGTATTGGCACTTCGTCGTCGTTATAGGTATGAGACCATTTGGTGGATATCCAGTAATTATTGATAACAGCATCACCTTTTGAAGAACTATTCAGCTAACTTATTGTGAACTCTTGATTTGAATTGAAAATATGATTTAATAAAAATGTTAACGTCTGTTTTGTTATCTATTGAACAATATAACACTTATCACCTGCCTTATCTATTGAAGCCGGACAGGCAATAAGCAGGCTTCGGGGATGGTCGCGGACGCGCGTGTGGATTGTTTCTTTGCGACAATGCGTAAGCGCTGTGCGTCCCTGGGGGGCTACTCTCTAACGAAATCCGTAGTTTCGGGCTTAGTTGCGGGCGTATTCTACTCCGTATCACCATATAGACTTACGATTAGTCCCGAACCCGAATTGAGAATGAATGACAACACGATTTCACAGTAACTGTCAAATCGTGTTATCATTAGTTCTCAGTGGTTAGGTGATACGAAGAAGAAAATGCCCGCCCGCAACTAAGCCCGAAACTAGTAGCCCCCCTGGTTCGTAGAGTGTGGGGCAGCAACAAATCCTGTCTCTGATTTCCAGCAGGCTGGACTGTCCGTACGTGAATCGCTGTTGTGCCATTTCCCATAGAATGGTGCAGCTGCGGTGAAATGTCGGGCAGTACACTGCCGCTGTGTATGTTGTGTTATGTATGTTAGTTGTTGTGGTGTGTTGTGTAATTTGTTGTGAATAGAGTTGTTTTAAATTACTAATATAGGAAAAGTCTTTTACTAACAAATGAGTCATGGTTACTCGATGATAAAATATATTATAATTGAAATTTAAAATAAAATAGTTAAATATTAGCATGTATTCTAGACCTTGAAAAGGTGGCTAGGATAAACAGGAAGCAGAAGGCTGATGGCTGGGAAGTTTGTTGCACCACTATTACTTCCCAACTAAAACACTAGGAAATGGTGCGGGCGTTTTGGGGGACCGTTTTCATGTAAATGACTGACGTTCAAAAAGCTATTTCAGCCTAATTGATAAATTTATGTTTTTATAAGTCTGGGAAAAAAATCCTGGTTTATAATAAAGTTTTAAATCACTCTCATGTTACCTTCAGTGTGATCGAGATTAGCCAATCACATATCTCCGAAATCCATAAAATCAGTCAAAATATTCACCCATAACTTTGGACCCATAACCGGAACGCAGGTGACCAAAAGATAATGAAAGACTACAAAAGAGGTGAAAGTTTTTCAAATAATTCAACCCCATAGCACAGTCCCCTGCAAGCCTCGAGGAATTAATTAGGGCCAAAGATCGTGATTTATGCTTTCATTTTTAAGCTCGATGTCCTCGGTTGTCTTACTATGGGTACACTCGATGGGTACTCACTTGATGGAGGACCAAGTGACCCTAACTTCAAGGCAGCGGAATTTGTTCAAAAGAGTCACCGCGGCCCTGGAACGCAAAGGGCGTTAGGAGGAACACGGATCTCTGTCGTCTGACACTCCCTTCTGCTCTCCCCAGAGCAGGAGGAATCATACGATAATTTCCGATCTGTAAAAAAAATTGCCCTAACTTTCTTGGATCAATAAAACTAACTTTTGTTTTTTTTTTTTCAATTTTACAATGCTTCGCATTGTCACCGGGATATTGTAAGTTTATAATAAGTCGCGTGAGATTGTAAACTCTTTTTGCTCAATGAGGCACTGATATATCGTTAACTTTTGAATTTGGATGAGATTTATTGTATTTAAAATTATCTGTTATCATTGATATATAAAAAACCCAAGATGCACAGTCTCGAACAAATACAACACTCGAAACTGTCGTCAAAAACTGACATGTGTAGTTATACTATAAACATTTTTTTTTCAAAATCAACCTTACACGGATCGCTTAAACTCGTTTTTACAAAGCAGAGCAGTATGGCGAGCGAAACTAGCGCACAATTATACATATTGTGCTTGTTTTTTGCGGACGTTTTTGAGGTGCTGATTGTGTATCTTGGGTTTTTTATATATCAATGTCTGTTATCGAGAGATTTGAATTTAATCAAGATTATATACAATCTTACTGTGTTTTCAATAATCCGGTGACAAGCTTTAGCAATCAGGATCTATATTACAATCATAATAGTGTTTGCAATACTCCGGTGAAGGTTTGTTAAGGTTCCATCGAGTATCGTTCGTCAATGCGTTTGATAGGGCCATTGAAAGTTTGTAAAAACTATTCTATGATAATAAAGTATTAGGAACTGTTTAATTCAACTATCATACAAAGCTACTTTTCAAAGAATTAAAATAATCCTCTATTTTTTAAGAAATCATCGAATGATACTATCAGAAAACTGACACCAGCTACTGTTCTCACTATATTTTTTCTAAAATATTCTCAATTTCGAGTTCTTTAGATCTCGTGCACCCCTGGTAGCAGCGATGGCCCCTGATTAAAAGTTTCCCTGTAAAACCTTTTTATATTCAAAGGGATAAGTCGTGGAGGAATTCGTTTTACTTTATCATTGATGTTCTGCTCTTTGGTAGCCAGATTTACAACACTTTTTACAATAGTTTAATTTGTTTTCTTTGAAACATCCTTATTAAACAGAATATAGATCGCTTGGAGGAAAGGATTTGGGGGAAGCGTTCTCAATGGGAAAAAAGGATGTTTTCGGGAATATTGGGAGTTCAAACCAAGGCACGTTAACTGAGAGCTTTTCAACTGATAATGATTATACTAGTTTATTGACTACCGTACTTATAGGTATTGTCAAGAAAGCTATTTGGTGTATATGTCACCGGAATATTGCAGACTCCGTAAAATTATAATAAATCTTTATTTGATTATGATTTCTCAATGTATTATGAAAAAATCGTTTTGTATTTAGTAATACTGATAATAAAGCCCATTTATTTCCTACAATCTAAAAATTTTAATTACAATATATCACTTTTGATGTGATATACAGTGAATTAAGTAATGAATTTATTTATTAATAAAAAATATTTTTTTAATCGCTGTCGTTGCTACCTTCATCACCATTGATTGGAACCCCTTCTTGGGTATAAGCCTCCTCCAGCTTGTTCCAGGCCTCTCTGTCCATTTGCTCTCTTTCTCCATTTGCTTCCTGCTATCGCTTTTATATCTTCTATCCATGGATAGAACATGTATATAGTAAATCTCACCCAAATTCAATAGTTTTGAATATGTCCTTGGCTTATTAAGAAAAAATATTTTACAATTTCACGCGATATTTTACAATTTTACGACGTTTGCAATTTAAGGGAGGAAGCGCAAGAGAAAAATATTAATTTTTCCACTGCGCTTCCAATATTTATTTCTAATGTGTTGATTATAACTATTTAAGCTTATGACATACTTACGGGTGAGGTGTTCAATAATTGTCTACTCAGCACACTTACATGGTAGTTGCGAGTTAGCTGCCTGCATACCAAATAGCCTTGTATCAGTAAAATCGGCCAAGTTTTTTTTTTAAAACATTGCCCCGTACTAGGAATTTCTCCTGTATCGTGGGTGCGTTCACAGACATATAATTCACATACACAAACAGCCAGATCCGGAACAACTATCTGTAGGCCATACAAATATTGTTCCGTGCGGGAATCGAACCCGCGACACGCAGCGCAGCAGCCAATCGCTCAACCACTGCGCCAACCGTGTCGACAAAGTGCGAGTTGGACTCGCACAGGAAGGGTTCCGTACCATAAACCTTAATTTTTAATTATCTGTTGTTATAGCGACAATAGAAATACACAATCTGTAGAAATGTCAACTGTCTACCTATTACGGTTCTTGAGATACAACCTGCTGACAGACAGACGGACGGACGGACGGACGGACAGCGGAGGCATAGGAATAGGGTTCCGTTGGTTATCCTTTAGGTACGGAACCCTGAAAAGTACTTTCAATTGTAGGTTCTGGTGTAAGCAAACATGTTCTTATCATGAGTGCTTAAGACCATTTAAAAACCTGATAGCGAATTAATCTTATCATCATGACTCCGTAGGCCTGTTTTAAACGACCCTGCCCAATTTACACCTTGTCACTCGTTGACAAACAACCCCAAACGCCTAATTGCCACGAAACCTGTCAAACTTGACACTTGGCAAACCCATAAGTTCTTTATCTAAAAACTGTGAGCAAACAACTACATTTGCAATTTTATACGCACAAGCAACCGAGTCCGTGATACTTTCGTCATTTGAAACTGCAGTACTTACAAATGTGGCGGCGAAGCTTCATACCAACTTAAAGGGCATTTTTTATCTTCAACATCATACATCCATCTCACTCAGATATTGATGGGGAAATAAGGCAGACAGAGACAAAACATCTCGCCAGTAACCCTTTTGATGTCGCCGCCCGCGGTCATTGCATCGCATAAGTTATTCGCTGACTTTTTTTTACATATCGAAAACTAAGAAAAAAAGTAATAATGATAGTATGTTGGTATTTTCGTTTGGTAGCAATTTTCGGTAATCCAAGACGTCTGGTTTGTACATCCTACGATTATGTTCGGCAAGGTTAAAACAGTGCCAAATCATTGATTCTCTGTCTTATATTTTGGCGAATAAAGCTTATTTTTAAGGTTCAGAATCGTTGGTATATCTTTGTTTCGCAGATTACAAGGAGCTAATTGATTTCGGCTGCGATCGGCAGCGGCCGAAATTGCCCGATTCGATTTGTTTGTTTGTTTGTTCCTTTGTTTAATGGATACAAATGAATGAAATTACAAATTCAGTTTTCCAATTATCGGCTTCCGAATAAGAGACGTCGAGAGTGATTGAGTTGTGGAGTATTGATCGTGAATTGGATTTTATGTTGATTGTCTTTTAAATATTTTTATGTCCTTGTCTTGTCTTTGTAATTTCTGGGTTATGGGAGGTCAGATGAGGATGTAAAGACCGTTGTATTGAGCTGTGTACTTATATTTTGTTACCTTCTTACTTTTGTGCTTACGTTCCTTCTATTTTATGAATGAATTAGGGTTTGTGCTTTTATTTACTGTTAGAGGTGTTCTTGCAATTGTTTTGTAGATTTGGACAGCTATCTTTATTTTTGATCTAAATCGTGTAATATTAAACATTTTCTTTACACGGGAAAGGCTCCGTTTCAATGAATTAAGATGGTTTAGTTAAATTGACAGTGTTGACCTCTCTTTGGGAACTAGTTAAAATGATATTCTGACAAAGATAATGATAGTAAAAAACTTTTTACAAAAAAATACAACCGTCTTCCAAATATTTTTTTTTTGTTTGGAAGTCGGTTGTATTTTTTTTTGTATATTTTTTTTTTATTTTTCACTTTTTAGTGGTACCCCACACATATCAACACCACGGAAAAGTCGCAGGAAAGCAATTTCGTTTACTTGGATGACGAACCAAATACGTCATCTAAGTAAACGAATTCCAGCAATTTTGATTTAAAAACCAAACTACTAAACCAATTTTAATGAAATTTAAATGGGATCAATCGGAAAGTGTACCCTTTCACATGAAAGAAGAATTTTTCAAATCGGTTCATAAATGACGGAGTTATGAGGTAAAACACAACAAAAAAAAAAAAACCGAATTGAGAACCTCCTCCTTTTTGAAATCGGTTAAAAAGTCTAAAATGAATGGAATTGACTAAATGACATTTTAGTATATCTATCTATCCTACATATTTAAGACTTCTAGACTATTGTTTTCACTGAAATAACGCTTTTCTAGAGCCCAAGAAAGGGTGAAGTTACATTCGACATTTGAAATATGCACAAAAAATCCATGAACGAGAACCAAAGACAAATATCTTCCCCCTAAAATACCAAAGACAATAAAAACACACAATCCAAAGATATCAATCCTTAACAAAAACATCTCGAAAGACATGGCTGAAGCCTGAAGAGTGATCGAGTCTTTCCCGAACCTCTCCGAAATGTCCCGAAGCACTTCGAGTGCTCAAGCACCATCCAGTGTAGGGCTCTAGGGACAATCTGTCGGAAAATGACGAGGGAAAAACAGACCTTTGTCACGATCACCATCGAACTGAGGGTTACGTGTTCTGGAGGCTATTGCTATCGATTTGAAGAAAGGCTATCTATAAATTATCAGAACTAAAGTCACCGACATTGCGCGAAAAATCAGCATGCTGAAGTGGAAGTGGGCCAGCCATGTCTCTAGATTGACAGAAGATCGATGGAGCAGTCATGTGGTAGAGTGGAGAGTGGAGTGGTGAGTGGGTGGTGTGGTGGAGTGGAGTGGAGTGGAGTGGAGTGTGGGTGCATCTAGGCAAATGTGGTGTGGGACGCCCTGCGGCACGATGGATCGATGATTAGAAAAAGGTGGCTGGCAGCGGATGGATGCGGACTGCTCTAGACCGGGATGGTTGGCGCTCTTTGAGGAGGCTTTTTTATTAATTAATTAATTAGTATTTTTTTTTTATATATTTTTTTTATTATATTTATTTATTTATTTATTTATAATAAGCACAGTCACTTGCAATTCATATAAAATAACATCTGACATCGGCATTTCAGTAACCATGCAAATAACAGGTATGCATTCATCAGTGGTTTGTTCAGCAGTGGACAGCAATTGGCTGCAATGATGATGATGGTGATCTTCACATAAACTTCAAATCAAACCAATGAATTGCATGCACTGAATGTTTTAACACATTGTGCCAATAATACTAGATAGTAAAATAACTATTTTACCAATAGGCCTCTTAGTGACGAAGAAAAATTCATCATCGTCCTTAATAAAACATCCACCATGGAATCTATACTTCTATACTAATATATAAAGCTGAAGAGTTTGTTTGTTTGTTTGTTTGCTTGAACGCGCTAATCTCAGGAACCACTGGTCCGATTTGAAAAAATCTTTAAGTGTTAAGTAGCCCATTTATCGAGGAAGGCTATAGGCTATATATCATCACGCTAAGACCAATAGGAGCGGGGCAGTAATGAAAATTGTGACGCAGACGAAGTTGCGCGGGTCAGCTAGTTATAATATAATTAGTCATGAGAACGAAAACTAATGACACTTTCGTCCATTTAATTTAGGTCAATTAAGTACATTGCTACATTGCCCTTTTTCATGACTACATTTTTCAAGTGGCCCATATTTTGGTCACTTGGTTCGTTTCCACGTACTGTCAACGTATTTAAATCATATTGAAGTTGCTATTATGCGATAGCAATCAATCTCCATCGTTACACGTAATAAAATCCCGTACCAATTGGAAAATTCTACAAATCAACAGTTAGAAAATTCCCGAGAAGCACCCGTCTACTGCGACAGTAACAACCCTTTCAGTCGAGGACCATTCAGACTACAGACGTTGTCCCAAGTTCGAGTGGTCCTTAATGTCCCCACTATCGACTTCCTGGGATACTTTGAGAATTTTTAATTAATTATTGTTGTATTGCATTGTTTTGTGCATAAAAATGGAGGGTTTTTGAACGGGGATGATGGTTTTGTCATTGGAGGAGTTGAATCTTGAATATTTTTGAGATTTGTTTGAGATTTAATTGTTCTGGATGAGTGGTCAAGGATCATGTGAGAGAAATATCCTCCCATTGTAAAGGCCTATGTCCAAGGGTGTTTTTTCAGACTTTTAGGGACATTTCAGGTCTTTCACTATTGCAAGTTTAGGCGACTGCTGCTCTAACTAGCTGTTGCGCGCAACTTCGTCTGCGTCACATTTTTCATTACTGCTCTGCTCCTAGCGTCCTTGGTCTAAGCGTGATGATATGTAGCCTTCCTTGATAAATGGGCTATCTAAAAGTGAAAGAATTTTAAAATCGGACCAGTAGTTCCTGAAATTCCAGCTTTCTACTACCAGTCGCTTCGGCTGTGCGTTGTCTGTCAGTCACTCAATCAGTCAGTAACGGAAGAATCTATACTAATATATAAAGCTAAAGAGTTTGTTTGTTTGCTTGAACGCGCTAATCTCAGGAACTACTGGTCCGATTTGAAAAATTACTTACAGTGTTGCATAGCCCATTTATAGAGGAAGGCTATAGGCTATATATCATCACGCTAAGACCAATAGGAGCGGAGCAGACGAAGTTCCGCGGCCCAAATAGTTAAAACATAAAAATGTGCTTTTCTTTTTTTCTTGCAAATCAATCAGCGCTAAAACGAAACGTTAATTCTGCTTAATCTCCATCTTAAGACTATTGGCTTATTCAGACGCCACCCCCACTACGCTTGAATTTAAAAATATAATCTTAATGGACTACTTCTGCTAATACTAATTACAAAATAAAAAATTACGACAGCTCGCGATTGGTTCCGATTTGAATAGCGTCGGCAAAACAGTTGTTCGTTTATTTCGATTTTGTTATATTGTGTTTTTCTATTGAATATAGGCAAGTTAATCGAATACACGAAGCGATGGTCAACTTATGTTTAGTTTAAATTGCAATAAATTATGAATGTATGTCATAATCTCATTGACAGATGTTTTTATAGGTAAGTATTATTTTCTGTGGTAGAATTAAATACATGCATAATAGAAACATTTAATTTATCATTGTATTATTTTCAAGAAAACCGCAACAAGAAAAATAAATATATAGTATCTTATTAATTGCTTCATATACTATTACAAAACCACTACAGTTTTCATCACAAAAAATATCCACATTACCAAAATATGTTTCATCAAAACTTTAATTTCGCAGCGGCACATAAATTGTTTTTATTAATTTTCAACAAAAACAATAGCTTGTTTGTCTCACGGTACTAATTTAGATTAGCTCTCGCCATTTTGTTTTTACGCATTTTTTTTTTTCAAATGCCAAACGTTCGTCTCTAGGGAGCTACTTACCGTGCCCATCCCCAAACGGTAATACCGTGAAATGGCTGCTTTCCAATCAGTATTAATTTTTTCTTTCAACGTTTTGTTTCAAATGTTTGATATTTTAAGTTTGAAACGTATTTTTTACAGAATAGAATAGGTAGCTAAAAGAATTGCATGAAGAAGATTTTTTTTAGACTGTCTAAACCCTTTTTAAATTGTTTTAAAGTAATAGCCGTCGTATTTTGTTTTATTTAATTTTTATTCTTTTGGTAGGTATGTGTCATACTTGGCACAAATAAACGCTTTTTCTTTCTTTAGAAAGTTATCTCGGTGTTTGTAATTCTATGTGAATGAATATACAGATATGTGACTCTGTATGTTCTAATCTTTGTTAATCAGCCACGCTATAAGCGGCTGAATAGATTTCAATGAAATTCGGAACACAAGTCCGGTAGATCATAGCCTGTGTTAAAACATAGGGTTTTTTTTTAAGGAGGATAAACTTTTATCCCAGTTATAATATTATTCAAAGTATATTCTCCAACAATCCTGGACTATTTGTACATATGTGAGTATTATGTTCCCTTACTAGCAAACTTATTAATTTTACCTCTGCTGGCATTTCTTTATTGTACCTATTAGTAGTATATAATTGTTTTTTTGGGAGCATCGTCCTCACAATAATCAACTGATTAATGTGTGCAAATATTGTAAAGCTTATTTTTGAAAAGAGTAACTATGGAGTTTCTTGTCCGTTCTTCTCCATAAGAATCTACCTTTTGCGAACGGACGACTAGAGTCACTATAGTATTTTATTTTATTTTAATTTGACGTTCAAAAGTGCCTTTATTGGTCTAGTTGAAATAAATCATTTGACTTTGACTTTGACTAACTATCACGCGAGCTACGTCGCGGTAAAAGATACCTATAACCTTAATACAAGTTCTTAAAAGAACGGAAAACGCCACTTACAAATTAATACAGATACAACATTAAAATTACCTAAAACTTAGCCAAAATAAAATATTCACTTCTTTGTCTAAAAAGTGCGTAGGTATCGTAGGCAAACTTAATCAAAAGAGGAAATATTTGATCAAAAAAATTAAAATAAAGACGAAAAGAATGGCTGACCTCCCAGGCCCGTCCATCTCGATCAAAGGGAAACAATTATGAAACATTTTAAAAAACAAACAAATAAAAAAAGTATTATAATGGGTAAAACAAAAAAATGTTCGCATTCTTCTTCCATTCGAGTTGAATTTTTTCTTAGGGTGGATTTCACAACCCTTTATGTTTAAAGGGAGAAGTAAAGCCAAAACAATACATGAGGTTTTTTTTCTCGAAGAACCATATTTTGGAGCGGGAGTTGGATAGGAAATGTTTTAAGTGGCTTCATAACAACAGAATTGGCCAGTGGCTCTTGTTATTACAAGTAGTGACCGAAATCTTAAACTAACTCAGAATTTAGTTACATATAACGCGTTGTTGGTGAGTAATAAAATCGAATAAGGAAAGAAAAAGATTTCCTCCATTACAAGAAATACTCATTTACCTACCGTTTTAGTAGTCATTTGTTATTTTAGTTTTAATACAAAAAAATGCGTTAAAACTTTATAATATAGAAAGAAAACATGTCTTTTTAGCAAACACAGAAACACACAATGTAGGAACAATAAGGAGTCTTAATTTTAAACCAATAACATTGTTTGTCGCATGGCTGTGCCAAACAAATAGAAGTACATAGTAACTTCCTTACAACCCACCATATTAAAAATTAGAAACACAAGAAAAAATCAAGATATTATCTTTTTATTTTCAATCCAGGCTCCCGTGCTACCTCCGTGGCCAGTGCCGCGGGTACGTCGTGTGTTAATTGTTTGTTCTTCATTATTTTCGACTTCAATTGCCCTTTTGTCTCGACCATTCTTTTCACAATTCCGCATTATTTCGAAGGCTTTCTTCCAGTAAACGATTCAGTTCATTTTTCAGCCTTTTCAGTGGCGAACCGTGCGTCATCATTAACTGAAAAACTGAAATTGTTTTTTTTTATTATTTTTCCGTGTCTGTCTTTCTTTTGGTTGTCGATGTGGAAATTTGGCGCGCGGTGAGCTGTTTTCATTTTTTCCTTTTTTTTTGAGATCATCAGCAATTAAAATTGTTTTGCCGACTGTAGTTGATTGTTGGTCGTCGATATTCCGGGTAACTTTAATTATAATAACTGAGATTAATTATTTTGCAGCATTGAGAATCAATAATAATATTATAAAGATGAGGAATTTGTTTGGTTGAACGCGCTAATCTCAGGAACTACCAGTTCGAACCGAAAAAATATTTGTGTTGGATAGCCTTTTTTTGAAAAAATATTTTAGTGTTGGATAGCCTTTTTTTTGAAAAAATATTTTAGTGTTGGATAGCCTTTTTTTTGAAAAAATATTTTAGTGTTGGATAGCCTTTTTTTTGAAAAAATATTTTAGTGTTGGATAGCCTATTTATCGAGGAAGGCTTTATAACATCACGCTACGACCAAAAGGAGCGGGGCATTACTTAAAAATGTGACATATCCGAAGTTGCGCCGTTCAGCTAGTATCAGAATATTGTGATATGAGAACAATAATAAAATATTCAAGAGGATTATAGAAGTGGGACGGGGAAATAACTCATTGGGCATACAAAAATTCGTCAATATCGCTGTCAATTGGAATAGTGCCCAGAACACTGGCAGTATTGCCACGTTGAATGGCAATGCTGATTAGTTAAATAGGCTAGCTTTTTGGTCATATGAATAGTCGATTCCACGCCAAATCCAGGTCTTTGTCAACCGATATCTTCGTCGCATACTCGGAATTTACTGGCCTGAGACCATCTCTAACGTAGAGCTGTTAGAGAAATGCCAAAAGAAGATCGGGCGATCGACCGCCGGATCAAGCACCGTAAGTGGAGGTGGATTAGTCGTACGCTCCAGAGGGATCCCGATCATATTCCCAAACAGGCTATGGATTGGAATCCTCAAGGGAAAAGGAAACGTGGCCGTCCCCGTCAAACCTGGCGACGCACCGTGTTGGCAGAAGCGACGAGCATCGGAATGACATGGAGCGAGGTGAAGCGTAAAGCTCAAGACTGTGGACACCCTCTGCCCCAGCTAGGGGACATAGGATCTTAAGTCAAGTAAGTAAGTCACTAGTCGATTAATCCTTTACTGAGGTCACGTTCTGAACATGGTGCAACCATGGTATGAGGAGCAATGATGAGCATTTTAAGTTTAAGTTATCTAAGACTACTTTCGCCGTATGATGTCGGCCGGTGCCGTATGGTGCCGTAAAATAATAATACCATCCCATCACTTCCCGTGGGTGTCGTAAGAGGCGACTAAGGGACTCACCAGAGAATGGGCAGCAGCGTTCTCTGTAAAACTCAACACCATACACTGCGATCGCCAACCCGCTTGCCAAGCGTGGCGATTATGGCAAACCCCTCCGCCTTTGGGGGAGGCCTATATCCAGCAGTGGACGTCTTTCGGTTATGATAAAGACTACTTTATCCAATGTTCAATGACAGTTTTTTAACTAACTGTATTTAGCTTTTCCTCGTAATTAACTACCCGTCATTATCATCTGCCTAGCCTTTTCCCAACTATATTGGGGTCGGCTTCCAGTGAAACCGCATTCAGCTGAATACCAGTATTTTACATGGAGCGGCTGCCTACCAGACCTCCATAACCCATTCACTGGGTAACACGGCACTTCTTGGTAAGGCTGGTGTCAGATTGTTTGGCTTCTGACTATACGTAACGACTGCCATAGATCTGCAAGTGACAGCTGGGACTAACGGCTTCATGTGCTTTCCGAGTAACGTAGAAATCTTGATATGTTAAGATGGTCACCCATACACAAACAACCTCGGTAAGCGTTGCTTAACTTTGAAGATCGATCCGTACAGCTGTTATAATTTTAGCCACGAGCTCCTTTTATCGTACTCAACTACAAGTAAAATAAATAATATCCAGAACCAAATAATAAAACATTTGTTTTGTAAGTAATCTCAAAATATAGGTACATAGGTAACTTACTTCGTCACAGCATTAAAAAAAAAAATTATCGAAACCGAAATGGCGTGTCAAGTTTTAATATCACCTTGTAAACAGTAAAAGACACTGGCCATTGCCGTCGTGACTAACAATTTTAGTAAAAACCAACTTAAAAATCAACACCACAAAGAAAAACCTACAAAGAATTTTGTAACTTATGATTAAAGGAGTAAGAGTGATGGTGAATGTATTTTCGGGGATCAAAACTCCCAGAATAACTTTGTAAATTAAAAAGATACGATCTACCACGTAAGTATATAGTCTGATGGCAGATAAAAAACTTTATACATATAGAGGATTTTTGGAAACACCGCTCCCGACCCATAATTGGCCCAAAAAGTTTATCTTTTCAAAGAAGTTATGGTCATTTATGGTACAATATTGTCTCCGTAGACTCGTAACGTACGTTTTCGGGCTGTTTCCTTTAAGTTATGGGTTCGTGATGTTTAAAATAACTTATTTGTGTTTTATATTGCCTTGAGAATGTTGTAATTAGTGACTCATGCAGGAATTGGATTCTGAATTACGGTTTGGTAGCCTAATGCTATAAAGATTATGAGATACTAGCTGACCCGCGCAACTTCGTCTGCGTCAATTTTTTCATTAATGCTCCGCATCAACTGGTTGCAACGTGATTTTATATAGCCTAAAATCTTCCTCGATAAATGGGCTATTCAACACTAAGAGATTTTTTCAATTCGAAGCTGTAGTTCCTGGGATTAGCACGATCAACCAAATAAACGAACTCTTCAGGTTTATAATGTTAAGTTTATGTTTGCAAATTAGAATATAGTCACACTTTGGTCGTAGGCTGGTCAAGTACAGCAGGTCTAAAAAGGCCACTTTAGCAGAATCAGAAAGCACATCGCACTACCCGTCACTGTCAAATTTTCTCAATCAAGCTTGAGCCTAACGCGTTAACGATAAAGATGAAAATGAAATTTGATAGATTGTTGTGTATTATGATTCTGCTAAAGTGGCATTTTTAGACTCGCCGTCTGATCAGAACCAGGCCCGGGTCGACGGCGCCCTGTGTTCCACGCGCGCCTCAAAGCGCTGTCAGCACAAAAGATGGGGCCCGTTAGGGCCAGTGCCTGCTGGGGCTGCGGACTTTGTTCGAAAGAGTCACCGCGGCCCTGGAACACCAAGGGCACTAGGAGGAACACAGATGGGAGCCATAGCGAGAGGAGTCAGTTGTTGATTTCAATCCAGTCCTTAAAAAAAAACATGTCGAGTACCCATATCACCACAAACCGTTTTGGCAATACTTTCATAATGCGTACAGCTAAGGAGTGGAATTCCCCACCAGAGTCAGTGTTTCCTGATAGCAATCACCTTTTTTTTAAGGATGGGAAATCATCAAATGACTCCTCCCGCTCTGGGCGTAGCAGAAGGTTGTGTCAGACTCTTACTGACTAAAACCCATCCGTGTTCCTCCTAATGCCCTTTTTGTTCCAAGGCCGCGGTGACTCTTTCGAACAAATTCCGCAACCCTGGCAGGCACTGGCCTTAGCGGCCCCTATCTAGATAGCTACAACCTGGGAGTCTTTAAATGGACGAGTGAATAGGTCACTTCTTGGCGCTTGTCTAGACTCTTGATTTGTCTTGATGTTTATGCCTCATCATCGCTTACAGCTTAGTAGTTCAGATTGTGGTCAAACTCGAGCCTAGCCTAAAGAGCTGTGTTATTACTATCGTATTCAATATAGTACATCCTGTTCATTATTTTCTGCTAATTTTCCAATTACTTTACCGATTTCAACAAGAAATACTTCATCATGACCAGTAAAAATCCTAACATATAAAATTCTTCCGTTACTGACTGACTGAGTGACTGACACACAACGCACAGCCGAAACTACTGATCGTAGATAGCTGAAATTTGGCATGAAGCTTCCCTACACTCCGTATAGAAGGACTAAGAGGGGATTTTACAAAATTCTTACGGGAACGGAAAAAAACGGGATATATATAACGCGTAGGAAGTCGCGGGAATAAGCTAGTACTGTTATAAAAACCCTTAAAATAAGTGGACTCTGCAAATATAACAATACGTCTTTATGCTTACCATTTGGTTTACCCCATATGAGGATAAAATAATCGACGAATATGGCATCTGTTGTCTTCAAAGTATCTTGTTTCCTTGTTTGTTTAGTATGCAAGGACTGTTTTGACCTCTGTATTACCTGATGACAAGTTCTGATTTGAAGTTTTTGAAATATTCGAGAAGGTGCTCTGTTTATCAGAGCTATAGGCTACTAGTAATGCCGAAAAAATTGCATGGTTCCTGCGGGTTAGGCCATGGGTGTAAAGCTGCGGGGAAAAGGTCTAATGTCTGTTATAAAAAAAAGGCTGACTCCAGCTATCTTCTTCTAACAGTTTTATTGTTTTCAGCACTGCTAAATATAGATGTAGTAGAAAATAGGGTTCATCATTATAATTATGTTTGATGACTTTTAAACATTTCTGATTTAGTTCCCGTGCTTGTTGTGTAATCTGTTAGTTTTGTCCATCACAGATAAGATTTTCTTCTCTTCATGCCTTACTAACTAGAGACTGTTTGCTCAACTTCTGCAAAACAAGACATTACCAACTTGTAACGCGCGATTTTGAAATTTCCCGCGACGCCGCGAATGAGAATGCCGCGGCATCGACTGGCAACACATTAGGTAGGAAGATGGCGGCGCGTCGGCAAAGACGCTTGCCTGCTCGACTGAGAGACTGACTATTATTACACTCCAAGAACCTTATGTAACCTACTGATGGACCATGTGTAATTTGTGGAAACTGAAATAAAGTGCTTTCTGCCGGTACTCAATTAATTTTTGCTAAAAACTTAATAAAATAAATGTTAAGATTTTTAAAGCTTTTGAAAACCTCTTAAAATCTGTGGACCCCTAAACCCAAAACCGATACATCTTCAAGAATCGAAGCTGCCACATAAACAAAGACTTTTATGTAACCCAATCCGATTCGGGAGCCTCGGTCAAAGTAAGACATAAATAAAGAAGTTATGAGTTTGGAGAGGCGACGCGATACGGTGTCTGTGTCCACACTGTTGTAGGCAAGTGTGAGTCGGCTCTTGTTGATGTTTCTTTGTTTTGTTAGTATCTGCAGTTCTTAGAATTTGATGTGTGATTAATCGTGACTTTCCGCTTCATTTCTTTTGGTTCTTGTTTTGTCTATATTCAATGTACTGTTTGTAGAGAGGACATGTGGTGGTTTTATTAGTTTTTATTGAAAAAAATCTGATTGGTCCGTTAGTTGGACCCGTATCTTTTCGTTTCTCACATAAAAAAACATGAAGACCGTGCAGACCGCTGAAATTTCTTGCTATACTATTGACCAACAAAGGACGTCACCAAACCTCACTCCTGAACTTCGATATGCCTTATTTTTGTAATTTTTTATTGATTCTAAAGGAAAATAATACTTGTTCACTATGTTTTGAAAATGAAACTGATTCACCATTTAAAATAATTATTTTCGATCCAGGAAAACTCCAATGACATGTTGATAACAGTAGTAATATTTTTTGTTTTCAAACCTATGTTTTTCAATATGTTTCTACTCTTTTTCAATCATCAGGTTGTTCTTGTTCAATTTCTTCAACAATTGCCTTTTCTGCATATAATTTTGTTTATTAAATTTCTATGCAAGCAGATTTTAAGACGCTAGTTACATAAATTAAACAAGATGACAAAACAACCCGTACTTTCTAAGTCCGATCTTCCATTTCCCATATCTACTTGTTTCATATGCGCACACGCATCCGATGTCTATCAGCGAGATGAAAGGTGACCGAGCACAGAACGAATGCCGTGAATGCTAAACACAGTACTCGTTTTGTCTATTAATATTACCCGACTGTTACAATGACCATATCTAGAAGTTTTGGATGTCGCAATTCGGTTTCGAATTTAATGTTTTTGGTGATTTTTGTTCCGATCGTGTAGGGAAACCACGTTTGGTGTATTGTCAAAATAAATTGAGAAAGCATAATCTGTATGCGTGGACTGTGATGACTTTATAATCTAATAGTGGATGTCACGCGGTTTCACCCGCGTATTACCCGTTCCCGTGGGAGTACGAGGATAATATATAGCCTATGTTACTCCCTGATAATGTAGCTATCCAATGCTGAAAGAATTTGTCAAATCGGTCCAGTAGTTTCGGAGCCTATTCAATTCAAACAAAAAATCAAAGAAACAAATCTTTCTTCTTTATAATATTATTATTATATATATATATATATATTAAGTATAGACTAAATTTGTTTAGATTTGGATTTCCAGGTTTTCATTCTCGAAATAGTCATTGCGGTCGTGGAAGGCAAAGGGCATTAGGAGAAATACGGGTGGGTTTTAGTCAGTAAGAGTCCGACACTTCCTTCCACTCTACCTAGAGTGGCAGGAGTCATTTGACGATTTCCGTAAAAAAACTGGTTAAGTGCGAGTCGGACTCGCGTGCGAAGGGTTCCGAACGAACTTAAATTTTCAACATGTTATTTTAATACTACAGACTTCTTAAGGTGTTCCTGTAATCTATAGGTAAAGATCTATTGTCTCCATTTTTTTCAAAATTGTAGGCTCAGTAGTTTCGGAGATAGGAATGGTCATTTTTCGTCTAATTTCTTGAATAATTTAAAAAAAATATATTTTAAAATTGTTAAAAATATACAATTAAAACCCTCACAGTAAGCCCTTTCATTTGATATGTCACACGATATTGTACAAAAAACTTTTTTTTTAATTTTCTAGTTTGACCCCCAAAAGTGACCGCCAAACTAAAAAATTTAATGATTTACGTAACGCGTCCGTATTTGGGTCACAAAATTCCATATGTGTGCCAAATTTCAAAAGAATCGGTCTCGTGGATCCAGAGATAACTGGCTGTGACAGACAGACACCCGAGTAGTATATATAAGGATTCCGTTTTTTATTCGGAATCTTAAAAATGGGTAAATACCTAAACCGTTGCAGTTACCTAAACCGTTTGCTTGTTACAATGACAGTATCTAGTTAGATCCTGGCCGAAGGACAATGTAAGCCTTATCTTTATTTTCCTCATCAGAGCTTTCTACGTCTTACGTCATCATTGTTGCTTTTCTTATAGTAATGATTCATTACAACTTTAATACTGCTTAATTTATTTACCTTATTTTTACCATTATATTCTTTACTCTCATCAGAGATAACAAAGAACAATTATGCATAAAGTTTTAAAGCCACAATGACTAGCTTGTTCACAAATCCACCGCGGTTATCTGCGGCATCTTATAGCGAAATATTAAACGTCGCCGCGTGCGCAAGTTATTGATATTCTTTTGCGACCGCTAATAAAATGGTGGCGAACATGACTTTATAATTCTCTACCGATTTAAGATGTATGTCGTTTGGTTTGTATTGTTTGTTGACTTATTTGCTTGTATCAATTACTTTCAGTGGTTTTTTATTTTATCAAAATGCTCTTTCTTCTTGTTGCTTGGTTAATCGATTTGTATAATATATTCTTCTATTGTTTTAATTTATCCTCTGTTTTATTCACTAAGTTTCAAAAGTCTTATACACTCTAGATACGCCAAAGCTTCTTAGGTACCTGCCCCTAAAACTGTTACTATGTATCGTTAAATCTATGACCATCACTAAACCCACTACCAAAATTAATAAAACAGTGTCTTCATAATTTCTCGTAAAATCAATCAGAATGAATTTACTTACAAGTTTTATGTCCCCATTAATTTCTAGAGTCTTCATCATCACGACATAATGTTGCCGATAACTTCCTCTGACCCTTCATTCCCATAAAGAAGCATTTGCATCTAAAATTCTCAATACTGAGAACCAATATCATCGAACACAATACTGATCATGACCCTGGAACCTTAAGAGTTAAACAATAAGGACTAAAGTCACCTGGCGATGAGCACAGGTGAAAAGGCACAGGTCCATGCGGCATTAGCATGCAGGCGGCAATCGCAACCCGATATGACAAGCCCGTGTTAGTGCTTTATGATTTTAGATTTTTCTGTTAAACGTCAAACTCGCCGCTGCGTGCGTTTGTACGGCTTTGGAAGGGATTAGACTAGCCTTGGCTTTGTTCGAACAGGAGTTTTGTCAGAGCTTATTTCTTTTTTTGGCTAATATGGCTAAGCTTTTATCTTAGACTAGTGGACGTCACGCGGTTTCACCCGCGTAGTTCCCGTTCCCGAGGGAGCACGGGGATAATATAGCCTATGTTACTCCCTGACAATGTAGCTATCCAATGCTAAAAGAATTTTTCAAATCAGTCCAGTAGTTTCGGAGCCTATTCAATTCAAACAAACAAACAAACAAATCTTTCTTCTTTATAATATTAGTGTAGATAATGTGGTATTTACTAATTATTCATGTAAAATTTTAAACTTATATTGCTGGTCATCAGCCTATTCCGTATCCGCCGCTGAGTATATTTCCAGAAGCCTGATTCAACGATTAATGATAGTTTTTGTATTTATTTAAAGGAGACTCTTTTGGCACCGTCACTAATATTATAAATTTGCAAGTGAGTTTGTTTGTTACGCTCCCACGCTTAAATCACCGAACTAATTTTGATAAATTTAGTACAGACCCTGGAGACGGTTATAGATTACTTCAAAACGACCAAAGCCGCGGGGAAAACCTAGTTTTGCATGACTTTTATTATCGCCTGCATGTTCTATTTCACCATCCCCAATGCTCCTCCTCTGTCCATTCCCAACTCTACGACCTCACGATCCCACATCGTTGTCAGTGTACGTATTCATTGTTTTTATATTATTTATACTGTTTTGGTCCCTCTGTACAAATTAAGACATGAGATAGGCACGGTGCGTGCTGTGCGCATTGCTTTATGATCGTCGATGGTACAACTTTATTGCATTCGTTTTGCGAGTCGGTGTGGTGTTGTGTTTCTTCAGGGTTCTTCGTCGATTGTTTTTTGTTATTGGCTGGGAGATCTCTGTGTTTGTGTTTATCGGTTTTTCTAATATTGTTACGTTGGTGTTAATTGATTTTATCAAAGTCACTCAAAGGGCAATGGAGAGGGCAATGCTTGGAATTTCCTTGCGTGATCAAATCAGGAATGTTGTAATCCGCAAGAGAACTAAGGTTACCGACATAGCCCGAAGGATCGCCAAACTAAAGTGGCAGTCGATGGGGCCGAAAAGTTCTGGAGTGGCGACCGCGTACCGGAAGATGCAACGTTGGAAGGCCTCCCACAAGGTGGACCGATGACCTAGTGAAGGTCGCGGGTAGCCGCGGATGGATGCGAGACGCACAGGATCGGTCGCTGTGGCGACGCTTGGGGGAGGCCTATGTCCAGCAGGAGACGTCTTTTGGCTGATATGATGATGATGAAATGGTGGATTACGTGGAGAAGCTTGCGGCTAAAGTATAACAGCCGCACGGGTCGTTCTTCAAGGTAAAGCAACGCTTGCCAAGGACGGTCTATGGATGGGTGATCATCTTAACATACCGAGACACCTCCGTGCCTCGGCAGGCACGTTAAACCTTTGGTACCAGCTCTCATTTCTCTTCAGATCTTTAGCAGTCGTTACAGATTGTCAGAAGCTAGAAAATCTGACTCTAGTCTTGCTAAGGTGTACTGTGTTACCTCTTTTACTCAGTTACTGGGTTGTGGAGGTTAGATAGATAGTAGCTACATGTAAAAGCCTTATCTGGTTAGACTCGAAGCCGTGTCCAAACATTGTTGGAAAAGTACTAAGCTGATTGATTCAGCCAAACTTTTAAACAAAGACAATTTTTTTTTATCTATAATTGGAATGTCAATCGAGATTCAGCGATACCAATCTTTGATTTATAGTTATGGAGCCGACTTTGCTACAATTATTTTTTAATTACCATAGATAAATTGCTCGAATCTGATAATAAATGCACTGGTACTGAGAACCAGATTGATCAGGAATTTACAATTAATTACTGCTACTAATATTAATTACGTCAAGGTAGCTGAAGTATTAGCAACTTAAGGAAACTCTAAATCTATCAACTTGGAATTCGAAAACACTATTTCTAAACGAAAGATGGATTCTACTTTCTAGGAAATATGAATGATTAGCAAATAGACTAAATCTAGCATCAGAATTTATTCGTCCAAATTCGTGGTAAGTTCATGAATTTGACTAAATAAGGACTAATTAAAATCTCATTGAGAAATTACGACGGGGGCGTTTGTATTTATAATTCATTTTAATTAAGGCCAGGCTACACGCAGCGTCTTGCATATGACAAGAGTTTGTGCAAAAGTTTCCAAACGTCTTTTATAATGCGCACAGCAAAGGAGTGGAACTCTCTGCCTGCGTCTGTGTTTCCAAACGCTTACAACCCTAATCTCTTCAAAGTTAGAGTGAACAGGCTCCTTCTGGGTAAGCTCGCTCTATCGTAGACTTTGTCTCTGTCATCTCTGATCTAGACTAGAGTCAAGAGCAAACCCATCACAAATAAAAAATTAAAAAAAAGTTAACACAAAGAATATGTGTCAACTGTGCCGTGTCAATTTGACTGTGTATAACAATTTGTGCTGAAGTTTTGCGCAAACGACATTTGTTTAGTATCCACACAATTGCTACGAAAATCCATTATGTGCATAATATAGTTACATACACATCAGACGTTTTTGTGTAACTAGTTGAACAAAATATTTAGGTACTAGCTTTTGCCCGCAACTTCGTACGCGCATATATCCCGTTTTTTCCCGTTCCCGTGGGAATTTCGGGAAATGCTCTCTTAGTGGTCCCCTATACTCCCCAAGAACCTTTGACCAGTAGTTTCGGCTGTACATTGTCTGTCAGTCACTCAGTCAGTCACTCAATCACTCATCCACTCAGTAACGCTAGAGTTTTATATATATCACCGGAAAATTGCAGACTCCGTAAGTTTGTAACAAATCTTTATTAGATTATGATTTCTCAATATATTATGTAAAATCGTTTTGTATACAATGAAGCTCACCCAAATTCAACAGTTTCCAATTTGTCCGTGGCTTATTAAGAAAAACTATTTTACAATTTCATGCGGTATTTTACAATTCTACGACGACGTTTGAAATTTTCCAGTGACATAATATTGATTGTGCAAGTCATTTGCACAGCATATCGTTTTGCTGTAACATGCTTTTTTTGCAAATTGGAATTTGAGCACTATGGCAAAATAGTGCGTGTAACCTGCCCTTTACAAATAAATATGTTGGATATCAGGAGCTGTTAATTGGACGCTCAAAACACAATTCAGTAGGTTATAATTAGAGTTCCCTTTAAGAATACCGCGTGGCCTTTTTGGAATGTGTCCAGGGACACTACTATGAATCTTGATCGTATTTGGAGAATAAAGTTTAGTATTTATTTACTTTGGTACTGTTTATTCATTTAGTTCATGTAGTACCTATTACTTTCCATTGTTTACTATTTTCGTTTTTATGCAACTGATTTTGTAATCCACCATTTAGATATCAATATTTATTATCAAAATGTTTTCAACAGGTACCTTGTTCTTGTGTGTTGTTTTTGTATATGTTGTACTAAACCCCACCGTGTTTCTCCTAGTGCCGTGTGCGTTCCAGGGCCTCGGTGACTCTTTCGAACTAATCCGCAACCCTGGCAGAAACTGGCCCTAGTTAACCCCGTCTACTACACTGACATCTCTATGAGGCGAGGGTGGAACACAATGCGCCTTCGACCCGGGCTTGGTTCTGATCGGACGGCGAGCCACCCAGTGCTAGCCGTCCGTAGACCCGTGCCTACGGTTTCCGGGAATTGCCCAGCGACTTTAGCAATTTCAGCCATAGATCTTGAACTTTTTCGTCTTGTGATGTTGCCTCATGGATTTCTTGATTCAAATCCACCTGAGTGTCATCTGCATTCGTCTTAATCCAATTGAGTTCGCAAACCGTTAGTAGCGTTCGTTCCAACATTACGTCTGTCATATTGGTTGTTTATAATGATGGAGGCCCGCTAATCCAACAGGACAGTTTCTTTGTCCGTCTGTTCGCTTTTGATCTTAACGTTACCACCCAAGGTGGAAGTGTTTATTAACACTTTTATTACTTGATTTGTATTTACCATTGGTCACCATTTAATTGAATTCTAAATAAGGATAATTTCATTAAAAAAAAACATGTGATATTTTTAACCGACTTTCAAAAAAGGAGAAGGTTCTCAATACGGTTTTTTTATGTATGTACTCCGATTACTCCGAGGTTTCGAATCCGATTTTTGTGATTCCTTTTTAGTTCGATGCGGAATATATGTTGCCATTTGGTCTTGTAAAAATTAGATTCAGATTGGCTTAGTAGTTTTTATTTTATGAGCATTTTTGCTTATTTAAATTTCTGCGTAGTCGAAGATGTCGTCCAAGTATCACCACTTAAATGTGAAAAATAATAAACGTTTTTACGGAAAAATATAACCGACTTCCAAACAAAACACTAAAAAATGTAAAATAACCTTAATTTCTGAAGTCGGTGTTAAAAAACAAAGAAACTTAAAAAACACCTATTTGCGGAAGTCGGTTAATTTTTTTTTTGGTAAAAATGTTTTTTATTTGTATGATTGGCGTCCAAGGACTGGTAGAATAATGTCGGTCGTCCGGCAGCGAGATGGGTAGACGGCATCGTTGCCATCGGGGGTTAAACATGGATGAGGGTAATACAGGAGCATGGGGATTGATACAGGAAACGAAAGGCTTGCAGTGGTCGAAGCCGGGCTCTAGATTGTGTGTCTTGTTGTAGGAAATTTGACACTGATGAATTAACATCGAAATAGTTCTACACTGGACATTATGAACCTGCAAATTAGTAATTTCCGTACGACTCGTCTTTTTGAATGGACGCCTAATTTTTAACCATTATTTTTTTAGAGTTTTTGCGTTCTCGTGCTATTTATGATCAGTATCTTACTAAAGCCACGTTTTCATTTGCAACTTGCAATCAGCTCGCATGCGAGTTGCAATCAATTGCGGGCTACCGAGTAACAATGTGATCAATCGGTCGATCTTACTCCGCAATTTAATTAAACTTGCATGCGAGTTTCTTTCAGATGAAAACCCGATTCTTTTACTTCCTCAGGGCACCAGTTCTAGTGGTTGTTCCAGTTGTTTCGGGAGTTACCTGTTTCAGATTCGGCGGGAGGACACGCCTGGGTGTCAACACTGTGAGGGTTGCCCGGAGGACACGGTGGAACATACTGTCTGCCCTGCTTGAGCGGAGCATCGCCGGGTCCTCGTCGAAGCGATCGACGGCAGCAACCTCTCACGACCGGCCCTGGTTCAGTCTATGGCCCGGAGCGAGGAGGCATGGGAAGCGGTCACCACCTTCTGCAAAGCAGTAATGCTAGCGAAGGAGGAGGCCGAACGTGTGAGAGAGAGGGAAACCCCACGCCCCAGCCGCCGCAACAGAAGAAGTTGCCCCGGGCGTGGGGAGTCGCAGGATGATCCCGGCCACCGTAGGCGCGGGCCTGCGGACGGCGAGCATTGGGTGGCTCGCTGTCCGATCAGAACCAGGCCCGGGTTGACGGCGCGTAGTGTTCCACGCGCGCCTCAAAGAGTTGTCAGCATAGAAGAAGGGGTCCGCTAGGGCCAGTGCCTGCCGGGGTTGCGGAATTTGTTCTAAAGAGTCACCGCGGCCCTGAAACGCAAAGGGCACTGGGAGGAACACGGATGGGTTTTAGTTAGTAAGAGTCTGACACTCCCTTCTGCTTCGCCCTGAGCGGGAGGAGTCATTTGATGATTTCCCATCTATAAAAAAGCCTTATAAGCCAATTCGGATAGCCATGGTTTGTCGCGCAGTCCAAATAGAGTTTTTACAATACACAATGTAGTATTCTGCATAGGTATGTAAATAGCACAGTCCAACAGAATATCTGCAAGCTATTCGAAGCTCGTGATCCCGATGTTAATTTTAATGTGGGCAACACAATTATCACTCCACACTACAGTTACTAATTTACGCAATTGCATCACTACTGCGCTTGTGGTCTGTATATTTTGTTTCAATTTGATTCTGTCTTTCAGGATTTAATTTAGCAGTTTTAATGTGACCTGGGTACAGGCACCGGTGCTATTAGGGGTATAGGAGAATTGTCTTAGGACGAACGGCATCAGAAAAATTTAGTTATTTTTCATAGGCCTGTACATATTGACGAGTATTCAATAGTTTAGGCTTAGGCTTTGCGACCTTTACAGGGTTCCGTACCAAAATGGTAAAAAGGAACCCTTATGGTGTAACTAAGTCTGTCTGTCTGTCACAGCTGAATATCTCAAGAACTACTAATGCTATAAACTTGAAATTTAGAATAGTTTTAGATGACTTTTGTTCAACTATTTTGCAAATAAAAAGAAATCAAAGTATTTATATATTTCTTGCAACAGCGACTGAGAGGGATTATTAAAAATTCAAAGTGAAGTTACTAGGGCATGTGGGGTATCATATGAAAGTGCGCTCTTTACACATTCTCAATCACATTTTTTTTTTCTTTTTAGGCCGCGTTTTTGACTTATGTCAAAAATGTTGAAATTTTGACCATTACCCCCGAAGTTTCATCATCTGCCTAGCCTTTTCCCAACTACATTGGGGTCGGCTTCCAGTCAAGTCATTATCCCCGAAGTTTGCATAGAGGAAAATCTGAAATTATTCTATGTGATAGACGTTTATGTAAAGATTACAGGAAAAATAAAACGATGTCTGTAAAAAGCGCACTTTCTCAGAAATCGTCAAAAAACATTACAATAGTTCCACTAGCGGGCAAGAGACGTCGCTGATCTAAGACTGCAATATACACAGCAGTGTTAAAATTCTCAGCGTATAAAGGCCTCGCCGATGAAAATTTAAAAAACATTTCACGTTTTATATGGTGGTACGGAACCCTCGGTGCGCGAGTCCGACTCGCTCTTGACCGGTTTTTTTTATTGAAGAATGGGCTTGCTTTTGACCTTAATCACGCCTGATGGTAAGTTATGGATGAGATCTATGATGGAGAGAGCGTGCCCAGAAGATGCCTGTTCACTCTTGCTTTGAAGGCATACGTGTTATTTGAGGAATGAAACACACATGCTAGCAGAGAGAATAAAATAATGTGGAAGAGAAGCGCTGAGTATGACAAGTCGGGATCTCGACCAAGTGCGGATGGCACCCTACAGAACGTCTGGTATTATGGTAGTAAAAGGGCGACAGTGAGATCACGTGGTGGAGTACCTGTCTGTAATATTTATTAGCCTTTTGAATTAAGCTGTCGGAAAAAAATTTCTTTGTCTCACAACGCTTTTAGCTTAGTTTTCTAGCACAGTTTTCTCTGAAACCTATCTACGAAGTATAAAGTAATTTTTAGGGTTCCGAACAAAAAACAGAACCCTTATAGGATTACTCGGGTGACTGTCTGTCTGTCCGTCTGTCACAGCCTCCGGATCCACTGGACCGATTCTGTTGAAACTTGGAACAGATATGGACTTCTGTGACCCAAACACGGACGCGTTACGTAAATTATTAAATTTTTAGTATGGGGGACCCCCAAAAGTAGGGGTCAAACCAGAAAATTAAAAAAAAAAGTTTGAACAATATCGTGTGACATATCAAATAAAAGAACATACTGTACGAATTTTAAACATATTTTTTTTTAATTTTAAAATAAATGTTTTTGAAGTTATTCAAGAAATAAGACGAAAAATGACCATTCTCACCCCTGATCTCCGAAACTACTGAGCCTAAAAATTTGAAAAAAAAAATGGAGATAACATGTCTTTACCTAAAGATTACAGGAAAACCTATAACAATTCTATAGTGTTAGAATAACACTTTAAAAAAATTAACTTCGTTCGGAACCCTTTGCACGCGAGTCCGACTCGCACTTGGTCAGTTTTTTGTTATGTTGTAATAGCTTTTTCCCACGACTTCGTACTCGCATGTCCCGTTTTTTCTCATTTCCGTAAAAAATACAGGAAAACCTGTCTTGAGTTGGGTTTGCTCTTGACCCTAGTCATAGTAGAGGTGACGATAGAGCGAGCTTACACAGAACAAGCCTGTTCACTCTAACTATGAAGAGATTAGGGTTGTATGCCTTCGGAAAAACAGACGCAGGCAGTGCGCATTACAAAAGACGTTTGGAAATGCTTAGTGCAAATTGGTGGAATAGCAACAAGGTAGTGATGGTAACATACAGTGCGTCTAGATGTCCGATTAATCAAAAAGATGGGCAACGGGGTTAACACCTGAGTAATAAACCATCATCACTCGCCTATATCCCACAAAATTAATTGTCAAAGTAATGAACGACATTCGCTAATAGTTTAGCACCGTTTTACGAACAAAGTGCGCCTATTTGCGAGATCGCACGTAATAATAACGTACGATACGTCGCGGCAACACTGTGACTCATATAAAACTGACAAGGCTATTGGAACTGCTCCAACGGGGAGTTAGGGTTGTGATGCGTTGGTGTGTAAGCGAACATTCGGACTGGAAATGAAATAAAGTTTTTTGACTAACTAGCTTTTGCTCGCGAATTCATACGCACATACGCGGTTTCACACGTTTCCGTAGGTGTTTCGGAAATCCTCCTAGCCCTCCGCTACACTCCTCAAGGAAACTACATGCAAAATTTCAGGTTTCTTCGACCAGTAGTTTCGGCTGTCCGATGTCTGTCAGTCACTCAATCACTCAGTAACGGAAGAGTATGATCTTATCGTGTGGGCAGTAAGGTCTAACGACCCTACACACCCTAGTGTCGGAATTTCTAAACCGCTTCAAGGACCTCTGACATGGTGTATTTGACGACCGCCATTTGGCGGCCGGGACCACCGGCTTATACGTGCCTTCCGAAGCATGGAATCATCTTTTTATCAGACAATCAGGTAATTCAAGCCTGCAATGTCCTAGCCAAACTGGAAACATCTTTACAAAGTGACGATGAAAGGGACATAAGGGATTGATAATGTGTTATTTTGACAGCGTTTGTCAAACCTATACATTTTTGACGTTTTGCAATTGCCTTCGCCACGCTGCCGCTGACAGAATGTTATTTGTCTAAAGCGTCATGACGTTTTCACAGTTGTCATCATTGATTAAAATTTATGCCACCTTGTCTAGAGACTTAGGTGATTCTTGTTTGCTTTTCCTTGCTTTGTTTTAGAATGATATTCTGTAGTTTTCTTAGCGTAATTTACTGCAACATCATTTCAGCAGAAAGACGTTTACTTCTGGACCAAAGGTCGCGTCAAAGACAAATCAGAGTGCTAGTTCGCTTGTCAGTCGCGAACTGTCAAAAAAGCCTCATCTTTCATACATTTTTTCAAAATAAATAGACTTGCCCGTTTTGATTTACTGGGGTATACGCGCATACGCGGTTTTTCACGTTTCTGTAGGGATTTCGGGAAATCCTCCTAGCTCTCCCCTACACTCCTCAAGGAAACTACATGCAAAATTTCAGGTTTTTTCGACCCGTAGTTTCGGCTGTCCGATGTCTGTCAGTCACTCAATCACTCAGTAACGGAAGAGTATGATCTTCTTCTTATCGTGTGGGCAGTAAGGTCTAACGACCCTAGTGTCAGAGCTTCTAGACCGCCTCAAGGGCCTCTGAAATGGTTTATTTGACGACCGCCATTTGGCGGCCGGGACCACCGGCTTATACGTGCCTTCCGAAGCACGGGGCACTGGGGTATTTCACTAGATACTTTATTGACAAATGCGATATCTATAACAATGAGCATTATTGCAGATTCCTTGGTACATATTTTTGCAAGACCTTCTTGCTTGTCTTTGCGTAAAATTAACCATCACATCAGTGTGTCTACGGTCTAATAATATAATAATATAGTAATGAAGACGTGTCCGTACATTGAATAGTGTTTGACAGAATCCAAGATTTATAACCAAATGAAATAGCGAAAAATAAAATATTTGCTCTTGTTTTGTGTGATTTGAAAATACAAAAGAGAAAGAACTTTAAATAAGTACAAGCTTTTACCCGCGACTTTGTACGCGCATAACCTGTTTTCTCTTTCCCGTAGGAATTTCGGGAAATCCTTTCTTAGTGCTCCCCCAACACATGCGAAATTTCCGCTTTCTACGACCAGTAGTTTCGGCTGTTCGTTGTCTGTCAGTCAGTAACGGAAGAATTTTATATATATATTGATTTTCTTTATAATATGAGTCTAGCATGGAATTAACTCTTTCAATTATCTTTTTGAATTTTGCTGTATATTCATGTGACCCCATATAAAGAGGTCATGCGGATATCATAAGGTTTCCTAGTGCTTGCGAAATTCCCTTTAGATCCCTTAGTTTTTGTGTCATTCCCCTGACTAGGAAAAAATAAAATTAGGTACTTTTAAATAATTATTCTCCACTATGTTTTAAAAAGAGACTACGAAAAATAAAACGATGTTCGCATCAATAAGGTAGTTATTGCTACGAACACCATTTTTGTTTTTCTATTCATAGGCACATGTTTGACCATTATCTCACCTGATGGTAAGCAATGATGCGGTCGAAGATGGAGCACGCTTGCCTAGAAGTAACCTATTCACTCTTGACTTAAAGACTCCCATTGATGATGATACCATGATTGGAAACTTGTAAAGTATCGGCCATATTTTCTGAATAGTAAATAGGTAGATTTAGTTTAGTGAAAGTTCCAAGAAAACCCAGTAGCATATTTAGTATAATGCAATGCACCCGTTTTATTATTATTGCGAATAAATTGTTTTCATCTCATTGTAGGTCAGCGAGCGTTTAATTTAATTAGCTTTAGGCTGCAGACAAACGCTACGATTATTTTGTCGCAAGATTGTAAACGAATTTTGTGATTGTGAAAGAATATGAATCACGATTTGTATACACTCTTGCGACAGTTGTGAGACTATTACATTTTGTGGTGATGTTTTGAAGTGCAGTTGCACACTCCTTACAAATATTGGTTTCCAGTTCCACCCCGAAAGACAGAAAATCAACTCTAAAAAAGTTCATCATCATCATTTCAGCTGAAAAACGTCCACTGCTGGACATAGGCCTCTTCCAAGTGTTGCAACATCGACTGGTCCTACGCGTCTCCTGCGGCCCTCATCAGGCCGTCTGCTGCTACCGGTACGTGGTAGCCATTCCAGAACCTTCCCAGAACCTCTGTTCCGAGTTATGTGCCTTGCCTCCTGCGACTGAAGTATTGGCCATTCTTCGGGCTATGTCGGTAACTTTTGTTCTCCTGCGAATGTCTTCTTTCCTTTTTCTATCACTCAAGGAAACTTCCCGCATAGCCTTCTCCATTACCTTTTGGGGGTCTTAATGTCTTCTGATGAGGCTCATTGTGAGCGAGTACGTTATAATATTTCATCACTGGTGACACGTTCAGCCAGAAAAGCAGTGTCAATTCATAAAGCAGGAGCATCGTCTAATGTAAATTATCCAGAATTTCATCACTGTGTCTAGAAGATTTTTTAATTGTTACAGAGGATACTTTTCCTGAGTTAGTTTATGTGTTTCATTTTTAATAAATAAATAAAAATAAAATTCATTTGAGCTTTACCAAATAATAATTGCAGCGACAAGTCGCAAGTTAGTACAAACCCTAACGTGTTTACTCGGATTAAAGCGAATTCTTTATGGATTTATAGCGCGCTAAAACTGATTCCCTGTACTATGCAGTGGATCTGCATGTAGGTGAGCGTACTTGTAGGTGGGAATGAAATAATCTGACTGACGTGTTATTTTGTATTATTTATTGAGGACGCACCTCTTCTATTACTGTGTACTACTGCATTATTTTGCAGAAGATGTATTGTTTAATGCATTACCTAGAAGTCTAATTTTCTTGGTACTGTTATAATTGGTACAAGTATTACCTAAGCCTCCACTGTCCGTCTGTATGTCTGTCAACGTGTTGTATTTCATGAACTGTAACAGGGAGACAATTGCAATTAAAATACACTATGTATTTTATTTGCCGCTTAAACATTCTTAGTGCTACAAAAACATTATCATTATTTGGACGTTCTTCCTCAATATCAAAATCAAAGTTTCAAAATTCACAGTAAACATTGTTAGCTGTGAATTTTAATACTTTGATAACGCAGGTTATTTTCAGATTCCCTCATTATTGACGGCTCATTTACCACAAACTGGTAACTATACGTGTTTATGTTTTACAAGTAAGGAACGAGTTAATGTTATTTTAATACATATTCAATAGTGGACAGAGATGAGTTCTCAATGCTTTATTTGCATATTTTGGTGCGTCTTTGTGCTACAATATATGTGGTGTGTGGACCCCGGACAGACTCCTACTTCAGTAAGTTGTTAAAGAAATCTATACTACCTATTCTAATAAAATAAAGCAGAAGAGTTCTCTGGAACTATCAGTCGGATTTGGAAGATTCTTTCTGTATTTATGATAGCCACATTCATGAAGAATATAGGCTATATGTGCACGGGATGTGCGCGTACGAAGTCGCGGGTAAAAGCTATGAGTAGTTTACTATATCTATACTATACTAATATAATAAAGCAGAAGAGTTTTTTTGTTTGAACGCGCCATTCTCTGGAACAACCAGGCGGATTTAGAAAATTGAAATGATAGCCACACTTATGAGGAAGGCTATAGGCTATACGAGCACGGGGCAAAAAACGGGATATGCGCGTATGAAGTTGCGGGCAAAAGCTAGTACACACATCAAAAAAGTTTGTGATTACTAGCATAAGCCGCTATTTTTTTTAATTTAACTTTGTCAAGAAAAATTCTTTGTTGTCTTTTTCTTTAAATAAAAAACCCTGTTTGAAATTAAAAAATACAACTATTTTATATTTTTTGTTAACAAAAATTGAGTAATTAATCAGAATGTAATTGTAACAGGAATTTGACGGAAAAAATACTGTTTAACCAAACTTAAACAACTATTAATAAAAGGTTCAACTTATCCCATGGCTCGAAGACATGCGAAGATCCTCCTGGGCATGCTGAGGATCAAGTTATCCAGCATTTCTGGGGGTAACCTGTCCCATTCTTGAATAGCGGCTTCCCTGAGCTCTGGCACTGTCTGGGGACGTGGCTGACGGTTCCAAATAGCTCGCTTAAGAGCATCCCACGCGTGCTCTATTGGGATTAAGTCAGGCGAGCCGGCAGGCCAGTCTAACCTTGTGATATCGTATTCTTAGAGAGCAGCATTGACTCGTTGAGCTCGATGTGCGGGCGCATTATCATCCACCAGTACAAATTGGTGCCCATGGTTTACTTGGAATGGTCTGACAATTCCATCAATAGCAACTGGTTATTACATGTCTGCTGTTATGACGCCTCGATACGGGATCAAAAGCTTTCTAGCTCCAATCATAATACTACCCCAAAAGGACACCGATTTCCCGCCTTGCTGAACTGTTCCAGAGGCAGTTCTTTGCCTTTCACAGTCTCCTGGTCTTCTCCAGACACGGACACGTCGGTTATCGATGCGTCAACAAAGAGACAGTTTTGCCAAATGTTTGCTTCTTCATCTTCTTCATTTTGCCAAAGCCCACTGCAATCTCTGTCGTTGACGTTGCCGGGAATTCAGAGGCGCTCGCCAAGACCTCCGTGCTCGTAATCCAGCCTGGTGCAATCATTTCCGAATGGTCTGAGTGTTATCTTCACGCCCAGAGGCCGCCCCTAACTCCTGCTTTTATTTTAGTAACGTTGATTGTTGGGTCACGGGCTGCCAGCAATCTAATATAGCGCTTTTGGGCAGCAGTCCAAACAGTTGGGCGACCACTGCAGGTTCGGTCAGCTAAATTACCCACCCCGTGGTACCTCTGCAACGTGGTCACGACACATGATTGGGATATAGCAACTCTGCATGCTATTTCTCTCGTGGTGTATCGTTCTTCCCTCAAAGTTACTATTCTCACTCGTAAAATGTCCGATAATCCTCTTGGCATTTTTTCAATTACAACTTTCCGCGAAAAAGTATTTTAAATCCGTTAAAATTGACTAAATCAGAATTCTGAATGAGCGTAAGCTAGGACTAAAAGCCTTGTTATATGGAAAAATAATTGAACTGTTTTATATTCTAATTCTATATTTTTAAATAAAGAATCTAAAAAGAAGAAGAAATCATACTATGATCTACCGTAACAAAAAAGTTTTCGATTTTCAAAGGGATCGCAATTTTTTTTTGATGTGTGTATATTTAGTACTTGATTTAAAGGCAGTTGAGCTCGTGCCTAAATACTAATAGTTCCCCAGGGTGATCTTTAAGGTTAAGAAACTCTTGAAGTGAGCATTATAACATATTGAATTTCATATGAATAGGAAAGCATGATCAAGCTGTTGGTCCCAGCTGTCATTTGTAGATTACCTATCCTCCAGGAAATTTGGATAACTAATGAAATAAGTCGATTTCCTTAATTGCCAAGTGTGTAACAAAGTCGAAGATGTCCAACATCTGCGACATCTGCGTGGAGTATCAAAAAAACAAGAGAGAGAGGGAGATAGTGATGCGGGAGTCATTGACGACACGGTTGGCGCAGTGATTGAGCAATTGGCTGCAGCGCTGCGTGTCGCGGGTTCGATTCCCGCACGGAACAAATATTTGTATAGCCTACAGATACTTGTTCCGGGTCTGGCTGTTTGTATATGTTTGTGAACGCACCCACGAAACAGGAGAAATTCCTAGTGTGGGGCAATGTTTTATTTAAAAAAAAAAACTTAAATGTTAATGTGTATGATGTTGGGGCTTTAATTAGAATATTAGCTACAACTTATTCAGGAGAAGCGAAACTGATTTTAAAATGGTTGCTGCATCACTATCTCCCTCGCTTACGCAACAATATGTTTTGTTATAATTACGTGTAATAATTAGTTAGATTGACGTACCTATGTTGGGTAAAAAAAGGTTACATAGCCAGCTCAGCTACGTTGGGGTTACCCCTCTTGCTGAATACAGCTGATTACCATTTTACACACAGCGACTGGCATTAGACATCCACAACCCAGTAACTGAGCAGCACGGTATCCCTTGGCAAGACTGACATCAGTAACGACTGTCAAAGATCTAGAAATGACAGCCAGTACCAACGGCTTAAGAGGAAATGCTGGCGAAGACACTTTGTATATAAAAAGTCATAATTCGAGTTTTGGCTCTCGCTCTCTCCTCCAATATTAAACCGATTTAAGAGATACTTCACAAACTGAATAAGAAGAATATATACTGTGTCTCTACGTTTTCTTTTTTTGATTCATTGTTGCCAAATTTGTACACTAGGGCTCTGTTGACAGCGATTTATCGCACAATTTTGAGCGGTCGAAAACAGTCGAGAGCTAAACCTCGAATTATCACTTTTTACATACAAAGTCTCGCCGCCAGCATTTCCCCTTATGGAAGCCCAGCATTTCCCCGAGGCATGGAAAAGTCTCGCTATACATTTAATAGCCAACAGTCTCTTGATGACCATATCGAATAAGATGGAAGGCCTTATATGGAGGCATTGGATGAGGTAAATTGTGTTGTCTTCAAACCGCGCCCAGAAGTAGGGTGTGTAAATGAATATTAGAGTAATAGATGAAATCATCTATCTATACTAATATACAAAGCTGAAGAGTTTGTTTGTTTGCTTGAACGCTAATCTCAGGAACTCCTGGTCCGATTTGAAAAAATCATTCAGTGTTAGATAGCCCATTTATCGAGGAAGGCTATACGCTATATATCATCACGCTAAGACCAATAGGAGCAGACGAAGTTCCGCGGGTCAACTAGTTATTACATATTATTGTTTGTGACATGTTTTTGAATCTATTAACTGACAAAATTAAATGTACTAACACTATTTTGTAAGTTGTGTATGTCCTTGCTAACAATATTGGATTGTACTGATCTGATAAATGAAGGAATTATTATTTTTTATTATTATTAATGGTTGATCACCAATCTACTGACTAACCTTTGCAAACGCTGCTTAACTGAGCCTTGCGACTACCACGAGCAGCTCACTTCAACACATTTCTAATTCTGTTTCTTGTTTTTAGTCTCATCTCAATCATGGTCAGCCGTATGGTTTGCCGTATGATGTCGTACCGTAAAATAATACCATCCCATCACTTCCCGTGGGTGTCGTAAGAGCCGACTAAGGGACTCACCAGAGAATGGACAGCAGCGTTTTCTGTAAAACGCAACACCATACACTGCGATCGCCAACCGCCCTGCCAAGTGTGGCGATTATGGCAACCCCCCCCCCCCCTGTGAGGGACGCCTATGTCCAGCAGTGGACGTCTTTTGGCTGATATAATGAATCATGGTCAGAAATTTACAGAACTTGATAATGTTTTAGGGACCCTTCAAGACTTCGATCGCCAGCATCCAAGACTGCAGCAACCCTAGCAAGCCTTACGCTAAGAATCCCCCGGTGGTGTTCCAGCCCACCACTCACAACAGTACCCTGAGTGGAAGCATTACCTTCTTGAGGGACACGAAGAATATGAAGGTAAAATCTATGTATTATGAACTTAACTTGAACAAGACAGCGGTTGGATATCTGTCCCCGTAACTCTAATTTTTATTCATCTTCTTTGTAATAATAAAATAATAGGATTTACTATATTTATTTGCCCTTGGTTTGCTAAAATTGATGTCATTATAAAATACTAGTGGACGTCACGCAGTTTCACCCGCGTAGTTCCCGTTTCCGTGGGATTACGGGAATAAAATATAGCCTATGTTACTCCCTGATAATGTAGCTATCCATTGCTGAAAGAATTTTTCAAATCGGTCGAGCAATTTCGGAGCCTATTCATTTCAAACAAACAAACAAACAAATCTTTCCTCTTTATAATATTACTGTAGATGAAAAAAAAAAGCTGGCCAAGAGCGAGTCGGACTCGCGTGCAAAGGATTCCGAACCAATTTTATTTTTGTAACATATTATTTTAACACTTCTTATAAGTTTTCCTGTAAAAAACTATTATTTCATTTTTTTTTCAATATTTTAGGCTCAGTAGTTTCTTACTTTGCAGATAAGACTCAGAGGCTTTGTACAAGTTGATGGTAAATGGGTGTCTGCCTACCTTATAAACAACCTGGACTGCCATGGCATGGTGTTGCATCTCATGTGCGTCACCATGAACATCAAGTATGACAGGACGAATTGTCTCTACTCTAAGGTAAGCTGGTATAATTGGTGACAGGAGAGTTGGATCAAAGATGTGGAGTCAGTGCGTATGTCGTCATATCGTCGAATAGATTAGATGACTAAAAATCACGTATCGTCGAATAGATTAGATGACTAAAAATCACGTGTTTTTCTTTTATTCACGTAAACTTAAATTAAGACAATACAGTGCGTTAATAACTCGAGTGACGTCACTTGTAAGTACACCTTATTTCAAACAAGTGATGTCACCACCCCCACTCCTGATCCTTGATGCATTTTGTCCGTGTCAATTTTTAGTGATTTGATAAAGCAAAAATACGTGTCTCATATTTTTCGATAATCTAAGTGACGGAGTAAATACAATCATATTTTTTTATCCAGGAGTCATCCCTATTAGCTATTTCATGATGGCGACGACATGTACAACCTATAACAGAATAAACGCAATACCTCTTAAGTCGTCATTGAACTCATTATTATGAGCAACTTTCACTATGGTGGTCCCATAAAAAATCGACTCCCCCATACATTCTGTGCATGCGCACGGAAATGTATGGGGGAGTCGTTTTTTTTATCGCGAACTCGACAAAATGTACTGAACAGCAGATTTTTTTTTTCGCGATTTCGGTATTGGTCTCATAGTAAAAGTTGTTCATTATGATAAGTACAATGACCCCTCAAGGACCCCTCTGTTACACGCTGTATAATAGAAAATTAGTCTTAATCTGATCTAATAAAATGTAGCTAGCAATAAATAGTTCACGAAGTCATTATATTTCAGGGCTCCTATTCCTTCGAAAATTTGGATGTGAATCAATTACTGCATTTATGGATTTCCAAAGCCCAGTATGGACACATCCTATGGCGATCAGAAACGTACTCACAAGCTGGAACGTTTGCCTGCAAGGAATTTGAGACGTTGATTGAACCTGCTTAGATTCACCATTATCGAAGTATTTTTCTTCTGCTTTTATTTCACCACTATCGAAGTATTTTTCTTCTGATTTTACTTCACCATTATCGAAGTATTTTTCTTCTGCCTTTACTTCACCATTATCGAAGTATTTTTCTTCTACTTTTACTTCACCATTATCGAAGTATTTTTATTCTGTTTTTACTCTGTCATCTAAATTAACTAAATTATCAGTCCTTTTTGGATAAATCATTCAATCTATCTGCGTTTTTTTATTTGAAGATGGGAAATCATCTCTCTCTGAGTGTACCCCTCTACTTCTGTTCAATTGAATTTGTACTCAAAACTTTTCAAACGACATATTCTGCCTTTCGTGAGGAGTTCGTGGCTAAAGAATAACAGCCATACGGGTCGATCTTCAAGGTTAAGGTTAAGCAACGCTTGCCAAGGTCTGTCCGTGGATGGGTGTCCATCTGAACATACCGAGTTTCCTCCATGCCTCCTGCCCCTTGTTCCGGCAGTCATTTTTGGATCTCTGGCAGTCGCTACGGATTGTCAGAAGCCAGTTAATCTGACTCCAGTCTTGCCAAGAACTACCGTGTATCCAGTTAATAAGTTGTGGATGTCTGGTAAGCAGCCGCTCCACGTAAAATACTGATATTCATCTAAATTCCGGTTTTACTGGAAACCGACTCCAATATAGTTGGGAAAAGGCAAGGCAGATGATGATCAATCCAATCAAATACGACAATTTTTGGCATACTTTTAGCTGTGCCATCTCTTTCTGTGTACCCCTCTACTCCTGTTCAATTGAATTCGTACTTTAAACTTTTTAAATGACATATTCTACCTTTCATGAAGAGCTGGTGGCTAAAGAATAACAGCGATACGGGCCGATCTTAAGGGGTAAGCAACGCTTGCCGAGGTTTTTTTTGCGGATGGATGACCATCTAAACACATCGAGATTCCTCTGTGCCTCGGAAAGCACGTTGAGCCGTTGGTCTCGGCAGTCATTTGTAGATCTTTAACAGTCGTTACGGGTTGCCAGAAGCCAGTAAATCTGACTCCAGTTCTTGCCAAGAACTACCGTGTTACCCAGTTAATGGGTTGTGGAGTTCTGAAAGACAGCTGTTTTTTGTGAAATACTGGTATTCAGCTGAATCCGTTTTGACTGGAAGCCGACCTCAATATAGTTGGGAAAAGGGTAGGGAGATGATGATATGCCTTTCATAAAATTAAATAGACATTTTCAATAAAAATGTCATTTACATGACATAGACAACAAAATAATATATTTGTAAGTCTATTTAAATCCTCGTTATCTGTATCATTTGCTACGGACAATATCTAAATATCTACGGCACAAATACTAAACCAAAGTTAATGTGATTTTAACTGACTTGATTCCATGACGGCTGGCAATGTTTCAATGTTTTCTTTTTATATTTTTGTTAATTTTGTGTTTGTTGCCGATGTGTTATTCTGGAACTGAATCTCCTTCGACATCGGTAAGTATAATATATTAATATTTTTTAATCTGTACTTAACGAAAGAAAAAAAACGAAAAGAGAAAGAAAGAAAAGGAAAGATTTTTTCTTTCTTTGTTTGTATCGTATAGCTTCCGAAACTGCTGAACCGATTTTAACCATGTTTTCACCAATAGAGAGCTAAATTATCGGGAAGTAACAGAGCCTATAATTTATAACAAAAAAATAAAGTTCTTAAGAAAATTGCATCGCGATGAAGTGATATTTAATAAATAATGTTTGGATAATTATTAACCGACTTCCAAAAGAGGATTATTAAAGAGTATCTCTAGACAAGTGCAATACTATTATCGCATGCAATTATCGAAATACCAAAATATGAGGAATTGTCGCATGATATTTCGACTGCGTTTTTCAATCCTATACAATTTGGACGAATTGATAATCGTCTTCGCCACGTTACCACTGACAGAATGTCACTTGTCTAGAGCCTTATCATCATCATATCAGCCGAAAGACTTCCGCCGCTGGACATAGGCCTCCCCCAATTGTCACCATAGCAACCAGTCCTGTGCGTCTCGCATCCATCAGCTACCCGTGACCCTCACCAGGACATCGGTCCACCTTGTGGGAGGCCTTTCAACGCTGCGTCTTCCGGTATGCGGTCCCCAGTCCATAGCTTTTCGGCCCCATCTGTTCTGCGAGCAACGTGCCCTGCCGACTGCCACTTCTGTTTGGCAATCCTTCGGGCTATGTCGTTAAGAATGATGATATTCGCAAGAGAACCAAGTTAGGTTTCGTTGCGTGAACTCGACTATGCGGAAACTCCAAGCATCGTCCTCTCCATTGCCCTTCGGGTGAATTTTAATTTAGCTTTCTGATGAGGCCCATTGTGAGCAATCAGCCTCACGCCAATAATAATAAAGAAACCAAGTGAATACTAAACATACTGTTAGTTAACAATTATGCTTCATCATCTTCATCATCATATCAGCCGAAAGACATCCACTGCTGGACATAGGCCTCCCCCAAGCGTCGCCACAACGACCGGTCCTGTGCGTCTCGCATCCATCGGCTACCCGCGACCTCCACTAGGTCATCTGTCCACCTTGTGGGAGACAGTTCCGCTTACCACAGTGAATTCATGACCGCTGTTAGTCTTGATTTTTTTTACAGAGAATGGGGTTTTGTTGAATTTATTTTTAACCCCTCCATCATCACCGTTTAAATCTTTCAGGGCCCTTTTAAAACGTCTGTCGTCAGTGTGAAGGACTGCCGTAATCCTGACAGGCCTTACTTGAAGAACCCTCCTATGATCTTCCACCCATCGATTCAGAATGTTGATGGGAAGAACATGCTGAACGGAAACCTTACTGTTTTGAAAGACACCAGGGATGTTAGGGTAACTATCACTTAGATAAAGTACTTTTTGGCTGTAATGCCAAAAAAGAACAGCAGGAAAGTGAACATTAAGTGTTTTCTGCTCTAATCTTCTGTTGTTCTTTTCTGATGGTACTTGTATAATGTCTTAGAGGGATCCAAGTTAGTTTAGTCGTTTCTTCAGGACGTGTCGAGCATAATGCTTTTCCGATTTTTAGGAGTTTAGTAAACTGTTCCAGTATTGGACTCTGAAGATATATCTCAGAAAATGATAAAATAAGCTAAATCTTTTCAGATGAAGGTGAAATGCTACTCCTGGCGCAATGGGAAATGGCGCCAGGCTCATAGTTTTAACAACTTGGACTGCCACGGGTCACTGCTGCACTTCACCTTTGCAGCCACGAAGGTGAAGTACGACAAAAAGAACTGTATGTTCTTTAAGGTAAGGTTGCTTTACTCCTACTGGATAGGTCTACTCAGAGACGATTTCATCATGTCCAGCTTATAGTAGTCACTGCAGGAAAAAGGTGTCCAATGAACTGATTGATGACCCTCGCATACCAGAAAACTGTTGTAGAGAGAGGAAATTTTTAAAAGTATTTTTGAAGTTCTAGTACCTGGAAGAAACGTTTAAAATCACCACTTTTTGATACGATTTGGAGACCAAATAATACCTGAGAGAGATTTGGCGCAGGACCAAACGGCGCCACTTGCTTTCCGAGGCACGGGAAAAAAATATCAAGACTAACAGCGGTCATGAATTCATTGGGGTAAGCGTAACTGTCTCCCACAAGGTGGACCGATGACCTAGTGAAGGTCGCGGGTGGCCGATGAATGCGAGACGCGCAGGATCGGTCGTTGTGGCGACGCTTGGGGGAGGCCTATGTCCAGCAGTGGATGTTTTTCGGCTGATATGATGATGATGATGATGAAGTGTTTATATTTTTGACTTTGGTCAGTTTAAAACTAGTAAAGAAGGTATTTCTTGCCTTTTCCAGGGTTTCTACTCCTTCAAGAACATGGACGTGAATCAGCTGCAGCATATCTGGGTCCCAACCATGCCGTACGGACGTCTGCTGTGGCGATCTGAAACCTACTCCAATGGAGGAATGTTCATCTGTAAGGAGTTTGACACTATCACGGAACCTGCTTATTATGGTTGAATTAAAAGATAATACTAAAAAGTTATTTTTAATTATATTTTTATTTATTTATACTTTATGTACATTAGTAGTGCATGGGCGGACTTAATACAACAAGGTATTCTCTACCAGCCATCCTTTGGATTAAAAAGACAACACTGTGGTAAGTGTACAAAGATTAATAAAAACAGAATTTTGTTTCAGCAACAATTAATATAAATAATATATTATTTAATACTAATCAAATACATATTAATTTGCTAAAAGAATAAATTAATATGATTTTAATAGTAATCTTTCTGATTAAGAGAACTTACAATAATATAATTAACTAGCACTTCCCGCGACTTCGTTCGCGCGGGTTTAGTTGGTACTCCACGAATTTCATCCCCCCTCTACCCTTTTAAAGGATAATGTGTAAATTTCTTACTAATAGCAACAAATAGCAAACAAATATCGAATTGCAGTTCGCTCAAACAGCAACAGTTTTCTTACTTAGAGTAATTTTATACACGTCGTAACTTTTAAAGGAATGGTTCGATTTGAATAATTTAAAGTGTAATTAACATGTACATAACCAACCTTAATATTAAACAATTTAAATAGATAAAGATTAATTATCATGATACTAAAATCGCCACTTCCATTTCACCCGGGTTTTGATTGCATAATTTAGACAAAAAGCGGTCATTGTGATTTAACCATAATAGTTAGACATATACTTTTGCAGATTTTTTGTAGATATTGATGTCTTCTATAAAACTGTAGTACATCACTTTGCTCTCTTGTCAATAGTTTCTGCAGAGTACGCGATATCTCTTTTGTTTTTTTTTTCACACTTTGGGTTACATTAACGAAGTTTTCATACGGATTCTTAACTTTTTCAAAATATTCTATAGCCTATGTTCATCAGAGAGAATGTAGGATCCTAATGGTGAAAGAATTTTTCAAATCCGGATCAGGATGTTTCGGAGCCTATTCAATTCAAACAAACAAACAAATCTTTCCTCTTTATAATATTAGTGTAGAAGTGTTGATATAATTAGTATAATTATTTCTATAAATACGTGCGTTATCATTTCAAACATTAAATTATGAGCATTATTGTTTTTCAGTGAATTAATGGAGCATTAATCGTAAAATTCGAATCGACGTATTCGAGTGACCAAACTGGCAGGAGGAAAAAGCTTTGTACCAAAAAAAAACAATTCTTGAATTAGAGATTTTCAATACTTTAATTAGTGAAGTCCCGACGACTGGAATAAAGGTCTCCTAATCACCGTTCCTAAGAAGGGAGACCTCAGTCAATGTGATAACTAGAGAGGCATCACCTTGCTTTCGGCCCCGTCTAAAGTGCTCTGCAGGATCATCCTGAACCGGCTGGTGGGGCCGTTGAACCTCTTCTTCGCGGAGAGCAGGCTGGATTCCGACCTAATCGATCGTGTACGGACCAGATCGTCGCATCAGAATGGCAGAGGGAAATGTATTTGACCTTCGTGGACTTCGAAAAAGCCTTCGATACGCTGAAGTGGAGTTGCATCTGGGCCCGCCTGCGTGAAATTGTGTACCCCAGAAAATCACGAACTTAATCAAGGTCCATCTACAAGTAGTATTCTTGTAGAGTGACACACGACGACCTCATCTCGTAGGACATACCGGTGCATGCGGGTGTTCGACAAGGGTGTCTTCTCTCACCTCTCCTCTTCCTTGTTGTTCTGGATGGCATCATGCTCAATACATTGAGCAACAAGCGCCGCGGCATAGAGTGGGGACTGTCCAGCGTCTTGGAAGACCTGGATTATGCCGATGACCTATGCCTGCTAAGCCACACAAGCGCTGACATGCAAGCCAAGCTGGACGACCTACGACGAGAGGCTAAGGAGGCGGGACTAAAAGTCAACATCCAGAAGACCCAGGAAATGAGGTGCGGGGCGACAAGCTCTTTGCCGTTGCTCATCGGCGCAGAGGAGGTGGAGAGAGTCCACAAGTTCACATACCTCGGTACAGTAGTGTCAGAAACTGGAGGAACTGAAGAAGACATCACTTCGAGAATTGCCAAGGCAAGAGCATCCTGTGCACAGCTCCGTCCTGTATGTCAATCAAGGAAATTGACCCGAAGAGTAAAACTCAAAATATTCTGGTCCAACGTAAAAACCGTGTTGCTGTACGAATGTGAGACATGGAAGGTCACTAAGGACATCTCGCACAAACTTCAGGTCCTTATAAACAGACTTCTTTGTCGTATCCTCGGTGTTTACTGGCCCGAGAAAATCTCCAACCAAGATCTGTGGGAACGCTGCGATGAGACTCCTACCGATCAGCAGGTCAAACGCCGCAAGTGGAACTGGATCGGCCACACGCTCCGAAGAGATCCTGAACACATACCGAAGTAAGCCCTAGGCTGGAATCCCCAAGGCAAGCGTAAACGTGGTCGCCCCAAGCAGACCTGGCGCCGGAAGATCATTGCAGAAGCGAAGCAATTAGGAAAGACCTAGAGCGAAATGAAGCGCGAAGCTCAAGACCGTTCGCGGCGCATTGTGGACGCCCTCTGCCCCATCTAGGGGACACAGGAACTTAAGTCAAGTCAATTAGTGACGAGGATCTTTCGTACAAGCAAGTTGTAAACGACATTAGTTGTGACGGAAATGACCGTACCGCATACAAAACAATCACGGACAAGTGCGAGTCGGACTCGTACACGAAGGATTCCGTACCATAAATCGAAAACAAAAAAAACACGTTTCTTGTATGGGAGCCTGTTATATCATTTGTTGTTATAACCGCAATAGAAATACACAATCTGTGACATTTGAACTGTCTACCTATTACAGTTCTTGAGAGACAGCCCGCTGACAGACAGACAAACGGGCGGACGGATAGCGGGGCCTTAGTAATAGGGTTCCGTTTGTTACCCTTTGGGAACGGAACCATAAAACATTAGCCAAGTGCGAGTCGGACTCGCGTGCAAAGGGTTCCGAACGATTTTTTTTACATGTTATTTTAACACTACAGACTTCTAATAGGTTCATAAAGGCAAAGGCTCAAGTGGCTGCCAGAAAGTTGGGGGTCCTAGCAAAGGTGAGACGGTACTTCACGCCGGAACAGCTGCTCAAGCTCTATCAAGCGCAAGTTCGATCGTGTATGGAGTACTGAACTCATCTTTGGGACGGATCTGCCAAATACCAGCTTGATGCCCTTGAGTCAATTGAGAAACGAGTCAAGAGGATCATCGGTAATGACAGGCTCGTCGAGTCGAAGCTCCAAAGCCTTGAGCATCGACGCCGAGTTGCTGGCCTGTCGGTTTTCTATCGCTTGCATTTTGGAGAGTGTGCGACGGAATTGCATGATTTAATTCCGCCAAGCCCGTTCCATCATCGGACCACAAGACGAACGGCGATGCGCCACCGGTACATGGTGGACATCCCACCCACACGCACTAAACGTTTTGGGAACACATTCATAGTGCGTACAGCCAAGGAGTGGAATTCCCTGCCAAAGTCTGTGTTTCCAGATAGCTACAACCTGGGAGTCTTTAAGACAAGAGTGAATAGGTTGCTTCTAGGCAAACGTGCTCCATCTTCGACCACATCATCGCTTACCATCAGGTGAGATTGTGGTCAAACGTATGCCTATATATAGTAAAAAAAAGGTAAATCCTGTAATCTTTAGGTAAAAATCTATCATCTCCATTTTTTTCAAAATTTTAGGCTCAGTAATTTCGAAACAATTTATTTTAAAATTATGAAAAAAATATAATTAAAACACACACATCACAGTAAGCCCTTTCATTTGATATGTCACACAATATTGTTCAAAAAACTTTTTTTTTTAATTTTATAGTTTGACCCCAAAATTTCAGTATGGGGGTCTACCCCATACTGAAATTTAATGATTTACGTAACGCGTCCGTGTTTGGGTCATAGAAGTCCATATGTGTACCAAATTTCAACAGAATCAGTACAGTGGATACGGAGAAAACTGGCTTTGACAGACGGACAGACAGACAGACACCCACCCGAGTGATCCTATAAGGGTACCGTTTTTTTTTTCAGAACCATAAACAGATACAAGATTAAAATGTTGTCTCATCAAGTTCTAATATATAGGGAGGCCAGTAAATCTGACTCCAGTTCTTGCCAAGAACTACCGTGTTACCCAGTTAATGGGTTGCGGAGGTCTGATAGACAGCCGTCTTTGTATTCAGTTGAATCCGTTTTGACTGGAAGCCAACCTCAATATAGTTGGGAGAATATACAAATAATAGGTAGAATATCATCATCTCCCTAGCAAAGGCTAGGGAGATGATGATATTCTGCCTTTCATAAAATTAAATAGACATTTTCAATAATTATGTCATTTACATGACATAGATAACATAATATTATAGTTGTAAGTCCATTTAAATACTCATTATCTGTATCATTTTCTACGGACAATATCTAAATATCTACGGCACAAATACTAAACCAAAGTTAATGTGATTTTAACTGACTTGATTCCATGACGGCTGGCAATGTTTCAATGTTTTCTTTTTATATTTTTGTTGATTTTATATTTGTTACCGATGTGTTATTCTGGAACTGAATCTCCTTCGACATCGGTGAGTATAATATAGTAATATTTTTGAATCTATACTAAAAGAAAGAAATAAAAACAAAAGAGGAAAATTAAAAAAAAGAAAGAGGAACGACTTTTTGTTTCTTTGTTTGTAGATAGTGGTCAAACGCGAGCCTATAAATAGTAAAAAAAAATAGCCTCCGAAACTGCTGAACCGATTTTATCCATTTTTTCACCAATAAAAAGCTAAATTATCAGGAAGTAACATAGGTTATAATTTATTAAAAAAAATAAAGTTTTTAAAGAAAATTGCATCGCGCACGAAGTCGTGGTTGAATTGCTATATTTAATAAAGGATTGGGTAATGATTAACCGACTTCCAAAAAAAGATTACATACTAAAGATTATGTCTAGAAAAGTGCTATTCTATTAGCGCATGCATTTGTCGAAATACCAAAATATGAGGGATTGATCGCATGATATTTCGACTGCATTTTTTAATCCTATACAATTTGGCCGATTTGATAATCGCCTTTACCACGCTACCACTGACAGAATGTCATAGACAAGTGAGCCGTATCATCATCATGTCAGCCGAAAGACGTCCACTGCTGGGCATAGGCCTCCCCCAAGTGTCACCACAGCAACCGGTCCTATGCGTCTCACCAGGTCATCGGTCCATCTCTCCCGCAAGATGGCCTTCCAACGCTGCGTCTTCCGGTACACGGTCGCCACTCAGAGCTTTTCGGCCCCATTGACCATCTGTTTTGCGAGCAACGTGCCCTGCCCACTGCTACTTCTGTTTGGCAATCCTTCGGGCTATATCGTTAGCTTGATTCTCTTCATTGATTATCATCATTCAAGAATGATGATGTCCACAAGAGAGCCAAGTTAGGTTTCAACAATGAATTCATGATCGCTGTTAGTCCTGATTTTTTTGCAAACAATCGTGTTTTGATGATATTATTTTTAGTCTTTCCATCATCACCATTTAAATCTTTCAGGGTCCTTTTAAAACGTCGGTCGTCAGTGTGAAGGACTGCAGTAATCCTGGCAGGCCTTACTTGAAGAACCCTCCTATGATCTTCCACCCATCGATCCAGAATGTTGATGGGAAGAACATGCTGAACGGAAACCTTACTGTTCTGAAAGACACCAGGGATGTTAGGGTTGGACTTTTTCTTAATTCTCCGCTGATTTTTTTTTATACTAAATAAAATTGTAACAAACTTTTGTAAAGAGAGTTTGTTTGCTACGCCTTCATCGCCGAGCCGAATTTAAAAATTAAAAAAGATGAAAAAAAAATTGTAGTATTGAGATAGTTGGAACTGTTCGGCCGAAAAGTTTGCAAAAGATGCAGCGTTGGAAGGCCTCCCACAAGGTGGACCGATGACTTGGTGAAGGTCGCGGGCACAACATCATCACATCAACCGAAAGACTTCCACTGCTGGACACAAGCCGGGCCCAAGTGTCGCCACAACAACCGGTCCTGTGCGTCTTGCATCCATTAGGCATACTGCCAGTCTTTTTACACGTGCAGTCTGTGGGTTAGGTATACGCTGAGGTATTCAGGATGCTGTTGGGTCTACCACGTTTTTGTAGCGCTTCTGGGATGTTCACCGAGGCCAGGGTTGATGGTTTTCATGCCATTATACGGAAAAGGTGCGCTTCTGTTCACAGTAGAGTACGTGCTAGCTCCCACAGCATCCTGAGTGTATTGTGATAAGTGGGACAGCCCCATGTTGGCTAACTAGATACGGCTGCACACGTAGGTGTCAGTTGTTTTAATTTTGTATGTTTTGTACTAACATTAGGTTAAGACTTACTAACAAGCTATGGATTTTATCTGCAATAAATCTTTATTATTATTATTAGCTACCCGCGACCTTCAGCAGGTCATAGGTCCACCTTGTTGAGGCCTTCCTTGGATTTGCAATGGTTTGGAATAATTTAGTAGAGATACTCTTTCTCTATTTACCTAACTAATACTCGACAGATGAATCTTCCACGTAAAACAGCTCTTTTACAACTATTTCAGATGAAGGTGAAAAGCTTCACCTGGCGCAATGGAAAATGGCGCCAGGCCCATAGTTTTAACAACTTGGACTGCCACGGGTCACTGCTGCACTTCACCTTTGCAGCCACGAAGGTGAAGTACGACAAAAAGAACTGTATGTTCTTTAAGGTAAGGTTGCATTTCAAATAATTCTCATCACATTAGGTTCTAAGTTCTAGACTCCTACTGCATAGGTCTACTTAGAGACGATTTCATCATGTCCACCCTATAACAGTCCACTGCTGAAAAAAGGTGTACATTCACATTGTTAAAATCGATGCCTCTTCATATCAACTGCAGGATGTGGATATGGAGCCCATTCACAAACCATGCTCCACCTCCTATCTTGCCCTTTGTACCCCAAAAAATGCAGCCGAAGTGACCTACATACTATCATCAACGATGCCGTGGAGTTGGAAATGTTTTGGGCCACCAAGTTTAAAATACTGTCGTGCCAGCGACACGAAGAAGAAGAGTTTAAAATCGATCTTCGGCCAATAGAAACCTTTAGTTGAGAGAGAAATTTATTGAAGGTATCTTTGGCCTTCTAACGCTGTTTGGAAGAAAAGTTAGAAATCACCACTTTTGTATATGATTTGGTCACCAAATATAATACCTGAGAGATCAGGTGCAGGACCAACGGCGCAACTTGCTTTCCGAGGCACGGGAGGGGGGGTGTCGTGTCGGGTTGCCGTCCCATCGGAATATGAGAGTGATGGACGAGAGTATGCACCTGTGTTTGCACATACACTTGTGCACTATAATATGTCCCGCGCCGATGGCCAGCCTCGGTTGAGATTTGCTATCATGACTGAAATCAGTCAGGAGTACTATAAATATAATACCTGAGAGTTTTACTACTTGAAGGAGTCTTTTCCAGGTTTAAATACCAAGAAGGAGTGAGTGAGGATGATCGTGCGTTTTGAGGGCAGTCTTCTTGAATTTCGTGCCAAATAAGAGTTTTTATTTTTATTGATCCGTTTAAGGAGCTGATAATAACAGCCGTACGGGTCGATCTTCAAGGTTAAGCAACGCTTGCCAAGGTTGGACTGTGGATAGGTGTCCATCTTAACATACCGAGTTTCCTCCGTGTCTCTGAAAGCACGTTAAGCCGTTAGTCCCGGCTGACATTTGTAGATCTTTGGTAGTCGTTAAATCCAGAAGCCAGTAAATCTGACTTCAGTCTTGTCATGAAGTACCGTGTTACCCAGTTATGGGTTGTGGAGGTCTGGCGGGCAGCCCCTTCACGTAAAATACTAGTATTCAGCTGAATCCGGTTTGTCTGGAAGCCGACCCTAATATAGTTAGGTAAAGGATAGTTAGATGATGATAGATCAGTTTAAAACTAGTAAAGAAGGTAAGTCTTGCCTTTTCCAGGGTTTCTACTCGTTCAAGAACATGGACGTGAATCAGCTGCAGCATATCTGGGTCCCAACCATGCCGTACGGACGTCTGCTGTGGCGATCTGAAACCTACTCCAATGGAGGAATGTTCATCTGCAAGGAGTTTGACACTATCACGGAACCTGATTATTATGTTTGAATTAAAAGATTAAATTTAAAAAAGATTTTTTATTTTTATGTCAGATCGACTAAATTTTTAGTGTTCCGAACAAAAAACGGAACCCTTATAGGATCACTCGGGTGTCTGTCTGTCTGTCCGTCTGTCACAGCCAGTTTTCTCCGGATCTACTGGACCGATTTCGTTGAAAGTTGGTACACATATTCTGTGATCCAAACACGGACGTGTTACGTAAATTATTAAAATTTTGGTATGGGGGTCACTTTTGGGGGTCAAACTAGAAAATAAAATAAAAAAAGTTATATGATCAATATTGTGTGACATATCAAATGAAAGGGCTTTCTGTGAGAGTTTTAATTATATATTTTTTTCATAATTTTAAAATAAATGGTTTGGAAGTTGTTCAAGAAACCAGACGAAAAATGACCATTCGCCCCCCACTTATCTCCGAAACTGATGAGTTTAATGAAAAAAATATGGAGAGAATACCTATAGATTACAGGAAAACCTATAAGAAGTCTATACTTTCAAAATAACATGTTAAAAAAAAATCGCTCGGAACCCTTTGCACGCGAGTCCGACTCGCACTTGGCCAGTTCAACTTGTTAACTACGTCATTTTATTCTTTTCAATATCGCCGCGTATAATGCGGAGATAGTAACTTTTTTGGCCTCGCACAGGTATTTTATTTATTTTTCTATTTATTAACATTTCAATCAGTACAAACATCCTATGTCCCTTTTATATTATTAACTAATTTATTTTAGTTATTATTGTTAGATATTAGTTGCAAATATACACTTTTATTCTTAACTTTGTAGAGCATCGTCTCTGTCATTTAAAATCAATGTGTCATATTTACAGAAAACGTACAATAGTATGTTTGGATATACATGTTTTCGCACAAAAAATGCGTCTTTTCATAAGAATCATTGTTTCAGTGTCCCACCAATTAATGAATTTGACATATGCGCCCACGGTTGATTAAACAATGTCTGTACCTATTGTCAGGAGAAAAAGGCTTTTTACGACTAAAATATTATTCAACTATTTAACTAAGGCTGCTCTCTCGAGAAATGCTTAAAAACAGCGTGCAGATGAAGCAACTTTTCGTTGGCATTTACTGGGAAATTACATCTGAAATAAATAGGTAGTAATCTACATGATATGATACGTAATTTGGTATCGTAGCTAGAATTAATGTAACGGTATCACATAATAAGAAAAAAACTGGCCAGTGCGAGTCGGACTCGCGTGCAAAGGGTTCCGAGACTTCTAATAGGTTTTCCTGTAATCTTTAGGTAAAGATCTATTATCTCAATTTTTTTTTCAAAATTTTATGCTCAGGAGTTTCGGAGATAAGGGGGGGGGAATGGTCATTTTTCGTCTAATTTCTTGAATAACTTCTTAATCATTTATTTGAACTTATGAAAAACATATAATCAAAATCTTCACAGTAAGCCCTTTCATTTGATATGTCACACGATATTGTTCAAAAAACTTTTTTTTTTTATTTTGCAGTTTGACCCCCAAAAGTGACCCCCATACTAAAAATTTAATAATTTACGTAACGTGTCCGTGTTTGGGTCATAGAAGTCCATATGTGTACCAAATTTAAACAGAATCGGTCCAGTGGATCCGGAGAAAACTGGCTGTGACAGACGGACAGACAGACAGACAGACACCCGGTGATCCTATAAGGGTTCCTTTTTTTTTCGGAACCCTAAAAAAACCAAATCACCTCCAAATTGTTGGGATGAAACCATTTACGCCTTCATTTTTAACAAAAGTAAAAAAAATCTATCTACTGCTTTGCAATACACACGAAAATAATTTGGGTTTGTTATTTTTTTAAATATGTGTTATTTTTATTATAATAAATTAAAAATGCGGGTAGTGGATTGGCGCGTAGAGGAGTAGTTAGCTCCGTTTATATGCACAAGGTCATTGGCATGAATACAAGCCTTGAGGAAGAGGGTCTTTCGTAGAAGCAAGTTCTAAACGACATTTTGTGACAGAGATGATTGTCACCAGATACTAAAAAAAGTATTTCTAAAGTACCTATACCTATAGATCGACTTTTAATTGTATTCAGTAACTTGACAGCTGTCATATTTTAATCATTTATATCGTGTTATTTTAAGATAAGTTATTACATTAAAGAAAAGTTTGCAAATAAGTACTTTATTTATGTTCATTCAATTTCGTCCATTCTTACACCAAATAACTATTTTTTTTTGTGAATCTGACAGTCGAACTGGCAAGTTACTGAATACAATTAAAAGTCGAATTTGATTTTCTTTATGTGCGATAAATATTAAAAATTACTATTCTGTAACAACATTTTCGTATCTCGACAGTGGAATCCGAGGTAAGTTTCAAATCAACCTTTATGTTGTGTGCAAAAAAGCTCATTTTGTGAGTTTTGTCACTCAGGTGAAGCTCGATATCGAAATAGTTGTTTACGGAATACACTAGCTGAATCGTAATAATTAAATATATCTTTCCGCAACTATAAAAAAATACAGTAGCTGCTCCAAAAATAGTCCCCAACAAAACCCAATATCCAAAACAGAATAAAAAACAATCCTATTTATAAAATAATTCAATTATTACCAAACACTGTCCACAACCAAACAGGTTTTAAATCTTCAAAACTGTCGATCGACATAGAGCAAACAAAAAAAAAGCTTTTTAAAAACCGAACAGAGGTTACTTGGGAGCGTCGATAAATCATAATTAGGCCCGATCTAACTTTTCAACGGGTGCCGATACGGACATAATCCTGGAGGCTCCATTCAGGCACCTTGCGGCCTTTGACTTGCCAGACAATATTTTATCGATACTGACAATATGGGGCTAAGATGCTGCTAGGAAAGTGTTTCTGCAGGAAGTTTCTGACGTTGGTTGTATTTGTACGTTTTTTATATTTAGTCTTTCTTACTCTTTTTCAGATAAATTTTACGTGTTTTCAGCATTGATATATAAAAAACCCAAGACACACACTCAGCATCTCAAAAACGTCCGCAAAAAACAAGCGCAATATGTATAATTGTGCGCTAGTTTCAAACAGTCTCGCATTGCTCGCCATACTGCACTGCTTTGTAAAAACAACTTTAAGCGATCCGTGTAAGGGTCAATTTGCAAAAAAAAATTGTTTATAGTATAACTACACACAACTCACACATGACACTTGATACATGTGAGTGTTTGACGACAGTTTCGAGTGTTGCATTTGTTCGAGACTGTGCATCTTGGGTTTTTTATAAATCAATGGTTTTCAGATAAATTTTAATGTCATAGTAAAAGGTTTTTATAATAATGAGAACCTACGTTTTAAGGTATTTATCATTTTGTCGATATGTTTGTTTATTGAGAGATTTATGGAATATCGTATCCTTTTCCACAATAAAAAGTGTTTGACATGGATTCAAGTAGTTCATAGATACCTCTTTGACCGCAAAATCTGAATAAATAAGTAAGTAAACATTTAACTTCAATTCGAAACTTCTAAACTCTTGCTGAGCAATGAAATATTCATATACGAAATAATGGAACGAAAGAATCAGTTTGAAATTTTTACCTTCAGCACCATTTTAGGGCTCAAAAAGGCTTCGTTTTTGTACCAGTAATGTACTTTCGCGAGCGACACCGCGTGGGCGGTAGCGTCAACAAATGATAAGTATTCTTTTGAACGCGAAAATATAAGAGTTTGATTTAAATAACTGTGCCATGAGCATGCCGAATATTTCACTGTGACAGACCTTGATTTTATCAGAGAATTTTATCAATATTCTTTAATCTTAATAATTTAGTGAAAGGAAAATGACCGCAATGGTATTTTATAAAAGAGCTGTAATTGGTCCATATACCTATCCTGGTCGATGTGCCCGAAAAGTATTGGAGTGGCGACCGCGTACCGGAAGACGCAACATTGGAAGGCCTCCCACAAGGTGGACCGATGACCTGGTGAAGGTCGCGGATAGCCGATGGATGCGAGACGCACAGGACCGGTCGTTGTGGCGACGCTTGGGAGAGGCCTATGTCCAGCAGTGGACGTCTTTCGGCTGATATGATGATGATGATGATGATATACCTATCCAAAAACATTATTTATTATTGGACATATCACTCTGAGGAGCAGCTCATGGCTAAATAATGCCGTCCCCAATGTAGTTAGAAAATGGCTAGGCAGATGATGATGATGACCATCTCACTTGCATTGCTTTTTGATTCAAATATGCTGATATCCAGCAGACGGAAGAGTGCTCTTAGGCCGCGGGCACGAAGTCAGCGGGCGTCGGCGGCGGCGCGTCAGTGGCGCATTCAAATGCATAGATTTATATGGAACTGGCCAAAACGGCAGCGACGCGGCGGCGGCGCACGAGCGGTGTGCGCCAGTCGAGCGGTGTTTGGAGTGCGCTTTCGCAAACAAGACACAAATTTCTCTCGTGACCAGTCTGCGGGACCGCCGCTCCTTGCCTGCTTACTTCGTGCCTACGGCCTTAGAGACAGCAAATACCTTGTTTCGACCCAACCTCTTTGAATAAGTCGTCAGTTTCTTTTAAAAGTGTTGGTACATTTCAGGAGTTAGATACCTCAAAGACTCTGACTGACAAGTTATATTTCGTCAGAGGTAGCGTGACGTGATCAAAACCCTTCAAATTCCACCAAGGAGTACGCCAGAGATGCATTTTATCACCCATTCTGTTCAACGCCTACGGAGAGCACATTATGAGACATACTTGTGAGAATTGGGAGGGAGGCATTACAGTTGGTGGCGTGAAAATCACCAACCTGCGCTACGCCGATGATACTACTCTTCTTGCAGCAAATGAGTCGGAAATGGCTGCACTTCTAGACAGAATGGAGCAGATTAGCGAGGAGATAGAACTTCCCGTGAACAGATCCAAGACCAAGGTCATGGTGGTAGATCGATCTGGGAAGTTGGAACTCACTGGCGCATTAGGAATAGAATCAGTGGACAACTTTATATACCTGGGTTCCAACATCAGTAACAATTGGCATGGCTAAGAGCGCCATGTCTCAGCTTGGAAAAATTTGGAAAGATCGTAACATTTCCGTAAAAACTAAAACTAAACTGGTACGGACTCTAGTCTTCTCGATCTTTTCGTATGGCGCTGAGACTTGGACACTGAGAGCTGCAGACCGCAAACGCATTGACGCGTTTGAGGTGTGGTGCTGGAAAAAGATGGTCCGTATTCCTTGGAGGGCGTTTCGGACTAACGTGTCCATATGAGTGTCTGCGCAGAGTCCCAGAATACTTCGGTCATATTGCGAGGAAAGAAGGTGACAACCTCGAGAAGCTCATTGTAATCGGCAAAGTAGACGGAAAAAGACCTCGCGGACGAAGTCCAATACGCTGGTCTGACCAAATTCGCACCGCCCTTGACACTACCGTTCACAACGCCCTCCACACCGCCAGGGACAGAAACAGGTGGAGAAACATCATACGTGTGAAAATGGTACGACCCTCAGCACTGAGGAATACGACGCCAGGAGGAGGAGCGTGACGAGGGCGATTGTCAAAATGTCAAAAATGTTTGGTGGGGTTGACATACGCTGTCGAAATGTCACGTGATCAATCCCTTTTATCTTGAACATTCGACAATGGCCATTGCTAACACGACTTTGTATGGAGCCTCAGGTCACATTCAGGTTATGTTCCGAAATATAAAACAGTATACTGGCCAGTGCTCAAACGGGCGTGTGTGCGTCAGACTTTGAGGTTTTTTTCAATATAGCGTCAATTTATGACGCCAAAGCACTAGCCAGTATATTTCGGAACGACTCAACAGTATGGCGTCGGTTCATGACGTCATAAGCACTGGCCAGTATACTGTTTTATATTTCGGAACACAGCCTCAGTCGGTGACAGCTAATGACTTTTCAGTGTCTATGCAAAACGTACAACCTGTAACAATAAACGCAATACCTCTCAAGGGGACAGGGAACAACACTGAAATCGCGATAAGAAAATCAACTGCCCCATACATTTAGTGCACATAACTCGACGAAATGTACTGAACAGCTGATATTTTATTCAACATTTCGGGATTGGTTCCATAGTAAAAGTTGTTCATAATGATGAGTACGATGACCCCTTAAGAGGTATGCGTTTATTCTGTTACACGTTGTATATCTTAATATATAAAATTCTTCCGTAACTGACTAATTGAGTGACTGAGTGACTGACAGACAACGCACAGCCGAAACTACTGGTCGTAGACAGCTGAAATTTGGTATGTAGGTTCTTTGGGGAGTGTAGGCACTAAAGGATTTCCCAAAATTCATACGGGAACGAGAAAAACGGGATATGCGCGTACGAAGTCGCGGGTTATAGCTAGTCTACCTATAAAAATGACCGGAATAAAGAAAGTAAGTAGATACTTATCCCAAACAAAAAATACGTTATACCAATCGATCTAAAATCGAGCAAGCTTTACGTCAAATCCCGATCCCACCCGATTCACACCGAGCCGATAATGTCCGATTATTTTAAGCAGTTTACATTATTTTGACAGGAGTGACAAATTGAGTGCCTCCCTGGCGGATGTCGGAGATTCATGGCCGACGCTCCAGGACCGGATTCCGGATTCGAATTAATAATATTATTTTATTTGTGTGGTCGATCGGTGAATGGGTGTAAGTTGGGAACTCGTTATTTGCTGTAAAGTTGGAGAAATTAAGGCTTGTATACATGCCAATGACGTTGTGCTTATAAACGGAGCTAACTACTCCTCTACGCGCCACTCCGCTACCCGCATTTTTAATTTATTATAAAAAAATAACACATATTTTTGGTTGTATTGTAAATCAGTAGATATTTTTTTTAGACTTTTGTTATAAAATGAAGGAGTAAAAGGTGTACCGATGACCTGCAATCAGATGCCTAAACGACGCGACAGCGGGAGTCTGCTGGATGTGAAAAGCATAGGACCGGTGGATGTGGCTACACTGGGGGATGCCCTTCCAGTTGAAATTGTAATTAAAGATTCTAAATAAATATTTACAAAAAAAAAAAACCATAGAATTGTTAATTACATTTTTGTCACTGATCTAAATACACGATCAATGCGTAGCACTTTTAGCTCCTTAATAGCAGTTTGCCAATATCCATTGCAAAATTTATCTCTTCGATAACTATTTTGCTCTATCAGTAGTTTAACTGTAACAGCGTTTTTTTACCACTAAACCCAACTGAGCATAATTCTAAAATTCTGCTCAGTTCGTGACCAGGAGTGCTATTCTGTAACAACATTTTCGTATCTCGACAGTGGAATCCGAGGTGAGTTTCAAAGAAGACGAGTTCGCTTTGTGAGTTTTGTCACTCAGGTGAAGCGCGATATCGAAATAGTTACTTACAGAATAGACTAACAGATCGTGGTTTGAAATTGTTCATCAAACCATAATCGTGTTCTTTTTCTCATGATCTCTCTTGTTTATGATTTTTTCAACTTGCTCCAACTTTTAGCAACATCGCTCCCGAAGGTGTGTGTGCTTTACGTGGTTTGGATTTGTTCTGACCAGCATATAGGATCTTCATCTTTTTACTCTCTCGGTTCTTTACACTCGACTTTACAAGTGGCGGTCACCAAGTTTAGGCCCAGTACCTGGGATAAAAAATATCGCAAAATTAACTTTCTAAATAAGCGAGCTGTCGCCATAGATGATATGATTTTTCATCGATATCGATCGCAACACTATCTATATCTAATTTATTTCTAGATACTGGGTGTTACTTTACATTAAAATTTTGGTACATATATTTATTTAGATATGAACTAGGTACAGCATTAAAGTACTAAATATATACACTTAAAATAAAATATCCTAACTAAGATAAGGCGTCAAAAAATTCGTCCGCATCGCTGTCCACCGGAAGTGAGCCCAAAAGACTGGCGGCATTGCCACGTTGTATGGCAATGCTTATCCTCTGTCCGAGGTAAAAGCCAGCCCTTGGGTCACGCGAAGTGTCAACGAAGCGTTTAGAAAGATCTTTAAATAAGGCATGAGCACTCGGACCCCACGGTCCAATAGTTTCAACCCCAAACGGCTCAAAAATATAATTGCCAACAAGGTTATTAAATGAATTTAAACAAGCCAGAAGCTGAGATAATATTAAAATTACATGATTCTAAGATAAGACGACCCCACCATTTTCTCATATTCCCCACTTATACCATTCGTGGCATCTATAAATAATATTTACCGACGATAAATAAGAAGAGCCACACTAAATCAATTGATGGACGATCTGTCTGTATAATTGCTGCTTACCCCCTTACTCATAGCCGACGTCGTGATGTTTGTTTAGCTTACTGAGGTAATAAATCGATTCGTATTATTTTAGTCGATATTATGAGTTGTTTTGTGTTTTCGTTTGATGTTGGGGCTGAATTTAGGGCCCAATATTTTACTAATTTGACAACACGGATGGCGCAGTGGTTATGCGATTGGTTGCTGCGCTGCGTATCGCGGGTTCGTTTTACCCACGTATCAAATATTTTTATGGCCTATAGATATTTATTCCGGGTCTGGCTGTTGGTGTATATAACTTTATATGTTTGTAAATGTACCCACGATACAGGAGAAATTCCTAGTATTTGGAAACGTTTTAAAAAATCATAGAATAAAAATGCAATAGTTAGTTACCACTTCAAAACTGTTATAGACGCAGCAAAAAAATCTACATAATTTTATTTTATCAATGAGCACTAAGAAGAAACTTAATAGCTCTGTTATATTAAACAATAATCAACCTTGTGACTATCAAAATAAAGATTGAACGAACAGCACAATTAATTCTGTCGATTCTAAAAGAATTTGATTAATAGTTCAAACGGACAGTAGCCGTATACTTTTTTAATTTTTATATTTCGAACGTCCGGTGACTGGCCACCTTTGTATTCGATTCATTTATCAAACTCCGAAAGGATCAAATCGATTCATATTTTAGAATCGATACTTTTATTCGAATCGGTTTGAATCGTCTTATTTTTATGAATGGGAGGCATTAGTAAGGGCTTAGGAATGTGTGAATGGAATCGTTGCTACTCGATTCAAATGTGTTCATCACGATTTCAAATCTCCGGTGTTCGGGTTGTTGAGCTGTGTTTCATATGTGGATGAATCTTTAGGTTAAAGTTATATTCTACCAGCGATAAAGATTGTAAAATAGTCCAAAAGGTAGGTATGTCAATCTCATATTTTCAAGGGATATTGAACTTTTTTCCTACTCCTCCGCTGTACTTTTCTGATTAATATCGTTGCAGGATTCAAGACAGTTGAATCGTTTCTCTAGGACTCGTCAGGCTTCATTGGCTCGGCGTTTTTTTGGTGGTCGCCACTGTTGATTCTGGCTTTCAGGAGTTGCAGTGGTTGGGAGTGTGTGGCGGGCTTGCCACAAAAAATAAAGTGATACTGAAGTATGTGGCCAGTCCTTTTTTTAAGGATGGGAAATCATCAATGCGACTGTCAGAATTTCAAAATATACAAGAGCGACAGCGTTCCTCAATTGCATATTTTTTTGACGTTTTGACAATTGCCTATTCGCCACGCTACCGCTGACAGAACTTCACTCTTTACTGTTAATGGCAACTGAGCCTGTTCCGACTATTCTGCCAGTGTCACGTCGTGAGAATGTCACTTGTAGTGAGCCTAATATTCTTCTACGCGTCGTTCGCATTCACATCTTAGTCGCAAGCTGTCAAAAATGTATGGAAATTGAGGCTTTTTGGGTTCCGAACAAAAAACGGAACCCTTATAAGATCACTCGGGTGTCTGTCTGTCTGTCCGTCTGTCACAGCCAGTTTCCTCCGGATCCACTGGAGCGATTCTGTTGAAATTTGGTACACATATGGACTTCTATGACCCAAACACGGACGCGTTACGTTAATTATGATTTTTTTAGTACGGGGGTCATTTTTGGGGGTCAAACTAGAAAAAAAAAAAACTGTCAACATGCTTACCTTGGGCATTAAAGCAAAGAGCTATTTTAAACACCTTATGAAGGCCATGACATGTGTTTGTGTATTATAAAAAAATAACACATTTAAAAAAAGTAACAAAAGCAAATTACTTTTGTTTGTAGTAGATATGTTTTTTTTAGCTTTTGTTAAAAAATGAAGTAGTATTTTTTTTTTTTTTACTATTGATAGGCGCGCGTTTGGCCACTATCTCACCTGATGGTAAGCGATGATGTGGTCGAAGGTGGAGCACGCTTGCCTAGAAGTAACCTATTCACTCTTCACTTAAAGACTCCCAGGTTGTAGCTATCAGGAAACACAGACTCCGGCAGGGTTGGCATGGTTTCATCTCAACGATTTGGAGGTGATTTGGTGATTTTTTTTCTTACTATGTGATACCGATACATAATAAACAATAATATAATAATTCTGGCTAAACCAAATTACGTATCATATCATGTAGATTAATTACTACCTATTTTTTTCAGATGTAATATCTAAATAATTACCGACTGCTTCATCTGCACGCTGTTTTAAAGCATTTCTCGAGAGAGCAGCCTTAAAGCATTAAAGCAAATAGTTATTTAAAACACCTTATTAACCAAAACACCAGCTACTAAACCTCTTAAATTACCCAGAATAACAAGTAAAAGTTACAAATATCGTCAGTGTGCAGCCATCCATCAAGCCTGTACTTCCGAGGGTAGCCAGATAGGTAGATAAAAATGATTATGCTCGCCTACTAGATCAAGATAATCGGGATATTGAGGTGATAGACGCGATCGGTATAAGCCGATCGGGTGCCACTGCGCTTGGCGTACAGGGTGATACTAAACGGTTCGAGAAATTGTCAAGTACAAAATCAGCTTCCAAAGTCTTCCTCATTAGTTTGTAAGGAAAGATAGTGGTCAAATTCTAGCCTGTTCTATAAAAAAGTTTATTTTCAAGCACCAGAGGTTATTTTGAAATGACATGCCACGATTGTATGGATAGAAAACATTTATTTGGCACAGAAAAAAAAACAAGTGCGAGTCGGACTCGCGCGCAAAGGGTTCCGAACGAATTTTTTTTTTTTAACATATTAATTTAACACTACAGACTTCTAATAGGTTTTCCTGTAATCTATAGGTAAAGATCTATTATCTCCTTTTTTTTTCAAAATTTTAGGCTCATTAGTTTCGGAGATAGGGGGGGGGAATTGACATTTTTCGTCTAATTTCTTGAATAACTTCAAAACCATTTATTATAAAATTATGAAAAAAATATAATTAAAACCCTCACAGTAAGCCCTTTCATTTGATATGTCACACGATATTGTTCAGAAAAGTTTTTCCATTTTTTTCGGTCCAGTGGATCCGGAGAAAACTGGCTGTGACAGACGGACAGACAGACACCCGAGTGATCCTATAAGAGATCTTTTTTTTCGGAACCCTAAAAACAAGGTAAAGGAATATTACTAGGTACAGTATTGCAATGAGCTTACCCATACCTAAAAGGTTACCATCTCACTTCAACTAAGTATGTATGTATTTATATCACGGAGGCATTTTTACAGAATAGCATTTGAGAATGCCTTTCAGTTGTATTATAATTATAATCAAGTCGCTTATTCAGTCGGTTTTGCTGCTGGCCATACCCATTAATTTTTCGGGGACAAAAGTTGTCTATAAAAGTACTCAGTGGTAGTTTAGGTTTCTATGAAAATACTCACAGAAAGCCAGTCACTTTACGATAGTTTTTTGGATTCATGATGATTCAAACTGCCATTACACAAAAAATGTATGTTACTATGGTAGGCGACAGATAAATGTGCAATAACGGTCATTGATCCACATATATCTACTGAATTTTTAATATCAGAAACAGAAATAACGACATACAGCTGTCCTGAATCGACTTCTGTCGTGATCCTTTACGTTCTCTAGTAATGAAAAACGGCTCATAATTTATAGTTCAGCTATCTACGAAGGGATATTAGAGAATGGTACAATGTACTATCAGGTTACAGGCGCATAACATAAAGATCTTGACTACAATACTACTCGTAAAACAGACGCAAACTTGGGGTACTTGCAACCAGTTTTCTCCTCAACCAAAATCAATAAATCTCCAATATCACACCACCCTGTATAAAAGCTTGCGGCTCACGGAAGATCCCAGTGTCGCGATACTGTCTTAGTGATAGATAATCTTTGAAATCGAACATCGTTCGACGGCTGCCCAGCTTAATGTGGCAGTCATGTATTGGGCAAGCTTGCACAAGTTCGGGCAAGCTTGGCCAAGCTTGCGCAGGCTATATCAGTGGTTTCCAACCTATATTATTTGACCTGGGACCACTTAGATTTCTTTGTTGTTAGTAACGACCAAAAATCAGGAATACAATTAAACTATGTAAATCTTAAAATTTTATATCATACTAGCTCCTGCCCGCGACTTCGTACGCGCACATACCGTTTTTTCCCGTTCCCGTTGGAATTTCGGAAAATCTTCTCTTATTACTCCCTTACACTCTCCAAGGAACCTACATGCTAAATTTCAGCTTTCTACAACCTTTTTGGCTGTGCGTTGTCTGTCAGTCAGTCACTACTCAATCAGTCAGTAACGGAAGAATTTTATATATTAGGATCTTTGATATATAAAAAAACCCAAGATACACACTCAGCATCTCAAAAACGTCCGAAAAAAACAAGCGCAATATGTATAATTATGCGCAAGTTTCAAACGATCTCGCATCGCTCGCCATACTGCACTGCTTTGTAAAAACAACTTTAAGCGATCTGTGTAAGGTTGAATTTGCAAAAAAAAATTGTTTATAGTATAACTACACACAACTCACACATGACACTTGATACATGTCAGTTTTTGACGACAGTTTCGAGTGTTGCATTTGTTCGAGACTGTGCATCTTGGGTTTTTTATATATCAATGATTTGGATAGATATACAAAACATGTAGCGTAACTATTTTTTTCAATCAAAAGAAAAAATCCTTGACATACAAAACACATGTCAGATATAATCTAGAACTATTTGCATCAATGACATTTTTAAGGTGAAGAGTGGCCTTTGGCGGGCCCATGCAGACCACCAGTAGTCCACAGACCATATGTTGCAAACCACTGGGATATATGGATCTTAGGTCGTGTAGGTTTGAAGGATAACAGGATGTGGTGGGTGATTTGTGACAACAAAGGTGGCTCTTTGATCTGATAGCAATGTATTTGATGCTAATTGTCGGTTTGAGAATGCCCATCTGGTGCTCTGAAGGAAATATAAAGGTGAAATAAGGTGGAAGATTCATAGTTACTTTGTGAATTGGGATAATAATGTTGATCTGTTTTCTCAATTACCCATGAATGTAAAGGGGTTTTTGAATGATCATCATTGTGTTGATGTTACGGCAATAGTGGAAAAATATCAGGGCTGGGTTTTACTTCGGACAGAGGATAAGCATTGCTGTTCAATGTGGCAATGCAGCGAGTCTTGGGCTCACTTCCATTCGACGGTGATGCGGAAGAATTTTTTGACGCCATGTTTTAGACAGGAGTTTTTATTGTATAGAGTTACATTAGGGTGTACTAGTTCGTGTGCAGTAGTTTAAAGTGTTATTGTAATATGTATTAATTTATTTATAGCTGTTATTGTTTTATATTTATGTATTTCATTTATGGGCCATAGATGCCTGAAATAAAGGATTAAATTAATTAATTATGCCAAATCGAATGCCAAATAATCGAATATCAATTGATCGAACACTAATATATCGAACGTCCAAATACTCGAACGTTCATAATATCGAATGGTTAATAAATCGAACATTCAATATATTGTACACCAAATATACATCGAGTGTTCAAAATATCGAATGATTGTTTGATCGAGCGTTTAACATTATGTAGAAATTGTAGGACACAAGAAAAACACAAAATTAACTAATAAGTATACTAGTCTCCGTCTCTACTTACTTCGGTTCACATACAAAATGTCTTTTATATTTCCTATCATGATACGAGTATAAGAAAGAACCAACTATCTCTACAACTATGAACTATCACATACTACTATCAACTATCAGGACACCGGTAACTGTCCATTGTATTCACAAACCTTCCCCAATCAGCCACATCGAATCGTTCAGGCCGACAACTCAATCAGAATCGACACAAACTAATGACATACATATGTTTACGTCAACCGTCCAATGTATCCAAAATATAACAAATTTTCTATTACCACATATTTCTATGCGATTTCTACGGCTATTTCTCTATATTACATCATCAAGAAACCATTTATTTATGACCAACTAAAAGTCAACCAAAACTGAACTCTAAGCTCTGGATATAAGAGTGATGAAATTTTGAAGGAGGTGTATAAGTAATTTGGTAGTTTCTCAATAAGGTGCGTCGTCCATCACAATCGATTTGTCCCGAAGGCGAGCAAAGCTACAAAAAATGTCAGATAGGTCGCTCAATCAATATAATGACTTTATTTAAGATTGACAATAAAATATCGCTGGTATTGTATGTGGCGTGGATAAGGTACAGGGTAGTGGAGACTGTTGATGGACTCGGGTTTTGAAAATTACTAGTTGCCTCGCAAACGTTGTTTTGCCTTGTAAATGAAAAATAGCCTACGACCTATTCTTAGACCTACCAAACAAACACAAAAAATTTCATAAAATTTGGTCTAGCCGTTTCGGAGGAGTTCTATTTTTTATATATTAGAAGATAGATGGTATTTGTAAACCACTATTTAAGGCGTTAGTCGAGGTAATAGTTAAGGAGTTGGCATACTTAAATGTCATAATATTTTCATCTTTTTGCCTCTGATCGGAGGTTTAATTTGATTCTACAATTCTTAAACTGATAGAAAGCTGTACTATCGATATGTACTATTTTTTACCCAGGATAAATGCAGACAAATAAATAGGTTAAAACTAAACATTACGCCATTACTAAGAAGTAAAAATACTTCTTAGTAATGGCGTAATGTTTAGTTTACATGGCATTACTAAGAAATAGTTTTACTTCTTAGTAATCGCATAATGTTAAGGTTAAAATAATCAAGTTAGTTTACGTTATAAAAGTGCAGGTTGTAATTTTTTTTTTCAATACCTACGTATTGAAAAAAAAAACTACAACCTCCAAGATTTGGACTTTAAAACGACTTCGAGGTTTCGACGACTTAGTCGAAAGAAAACACTCTTTTTTTATTGACATGAACTACCAATAAAACTATTCATACCAATATACAGATAAAAATTATATTTTTTAATAGACAACCAAAAACAAAAGTACCTCCCAACAACCGCCACACTCGCCCTACTAAAAAATATTCAAAGCTCGATCCAGATGGGCCAGGGCCAGCATAAGCCGACAATACTGATCGAGCGCCATCAAGCATCGTATTGAGAGATCTGTCAGTTCGAGACAATGCCTTCGATTCCCGGTTGATGCCAGCTGACACGATTACTGGCTCGCGGTACCTTGATTTGATTTATTTGAGGTGACTATGAGTTGTTTTGGGGGATTAGTTGGTCTTCGGTGCCTTGTAAGCACGATGAATCGAAACTAGCGGTACCATTTAGTAACATGAATCCTAGAAGTCTTCTGTAAAAATTCGAATGTCGTTTTACAGATGGCAATAACTCTAAATCAGTCATTTTGATTTCATCCTGGCCAGTACTGTCGGCTTAAAATGACCCTGGCCCGTCTGGATTAAGCTTTGAATATGTTTTAGTGGATACAAATATAATAATAATAAAATATCTTTATTTCCCAATAATAGTACAGATAGTGGTACAGTTAAGTCTTAGTATAGTTAACAATTTTTGCAATACATCGACCAGAACATTTACATAAACATTTGGATGACATAGGAATCTGTACGCAATAAGTAAAACTCTGCCTCTTAAACTAGGTTATCCTGTATTTCAAGAGACAGTGTTTCGCAATGAGGGCCCAATTGAATGTGTAAGTGGACTGTGTCAATTTATTTTAAGATTATTATGCCATCCGTCATCAACCATCGTATTGAAAGATCTGTCAGTTGAAGACGATGCCTTCGATTTCCGGTTGATGCCAGATGACACGATTGCTGGGTCGTGGTACTAGTATTGGAGGTGAGTGGAGAATCTGTGGAGTTCGTTTGGAGGGTTAGATTATCTTCGGTGCCTTGGAGAGCTTGATGAATCGATAATGTCATTTGAAACAGGATTTACTACAAGTATTTAGCTGTTGTTGAACTCATTGACCTGGTTTGTTATTAATTTGATTTTGACATTGTACGTGACATTTTTGTATTATATATTTTAATTATTATTTTTACCTCTTTTGTTGACATTATTTTTTTTTATTTTTGACATTTATGCAATCAATTAATGTAATTATGTTTTAATTTTTAATATCAACGACATTTTATTAATGAATTTTTTACGCCTTCTGTCTGGCATAACATAGCGCACTTTTATTTTATTTTTATATCAACCATTTATTTGTACCTTTGTTAACAAATCAATAAATTACTTATGACTTAACGTGTTTGTAATAAACTCACTGATTTGATAAGAAAACATCCCAACGGTCTGATGTTCTCCTGAAAATTGGCTGCAAAGGTCACATCTCGACAGGCAATGAAACCAGTGATTTATTGTTTGATTTGATTAATTTATTGACATTTTAAATTTAATTTACTGACATTTTGAATTTTAATTTATTGGCATTGTCAAATTTAACTTATTGACGGGATTTTAATTTATTGTTTTTATTTGTGATTTTATGATTTTTGTGTAATGGGTTGTAAAACCTGAGTAAATGAATTTATTATTAACTAGTGGACGTCACGCGGTTTCACCCGCGTAGTTCTCGTTCCCGTGGGAGAACGGGGATAAAATATAGCCTATGTTACTCCCTGATAATGTAGCTATCCAATGCTGAAAGAATTTTTCAAATCGGTCCAGTAGTTTCGGAGCCTATTCATTTCAAACAAACAAACAAACAAATCTTTCCTCTTTTTAATATTAGTGTAGATAGTGTAGATTTATTATTATTGAAGGCGTAACGTGCCACAGCTTGATTTGACCACAACTTTTGAAAAAGTGTAGACTGGTTAACTAACACGTGTGCTTTTTCTGGCTTCTGAAGACTCTAGAAATAAAATTCATAATACCTACAATATTGTTATGACGCTAACAAAATATTTGACACCATATTTAAGCGTTTCCTACCGTAAATTCATAATCATAAGAACTACTAATTTGCCACATACAGTAACAGCAACATACATATGAACGACTGTTAGTTCAGAGTTGTCATACCTACTTATAACAACCCCAAACTATCCGCTAGATAACGATCTTAAATGAATCCTAATCAACACCTAACTCTCATTCAAAATATTCACATTCTAATCACTTCCTCGTACTAAATACTCCCCTGAGAGTAAACCATTGAACACACACAAGCACACACAATGATACAAAGAGCTCACATGATCCCCACCATGGTACATGATGGGCCATCACTCTATAGTCGTCGCGAGACAATCGGCAAATGATGACAGCTAATACCAAATGACTATTGGATGGTGATCAAAAAGCTGTAGAAGAGACATGAAATGCTGGGTCGAGAATTGTGCCTATTGGGGCTTTGATTCTGTGAGGGCGTGTGAATTATAAAACCAACATATAAGTCTTTGATTAATGTCGGACAATGATGCATAATGCTCTGTAGAAAGAGAATCTCTTATGATCGTCCAGGAAATCTGCTGAAAGGTCCTTTAAATGCTATCAAACTGGTGTGGTTTAAGTGAGGTGCGTGTGATTTTTCTCTTCAGCTTAGTTAATTTCTAATAGACTAGCTGACCCGCGCAGCTTCGTCTGCGTCACATTTTTCATAACTGCTCCGCTCCTATTGGTCTTAGCGTGATGAGCCTTCCTCGATAAATTGGGCCAGTAGTTCCCGATATTAGCGCGTTCAAGCAAACAAACTGCAGCTTTATATATTAGTAAGTATAGGATAACTGTAGGAGATGTCTTCAGGAAGCTCCAATCTCCATGTGGAAGAGCAGCTAATTTTCTGATCTGCATCAAAGAATACTTCTGTTTTAAGTTACATAAAATGAAGACACCAAAGAGCAGATTAATTGGTACCTAATAGTTTTGATGCAAATCAGTTTCAAGTGACTTAGTTCATCGGTCAACAAATTAATTATTTGAAGGGCATCAATATTTTCGTCAACAGCACCTAAGTGACCATTGTCGACAGTATCTCGTCTTACCTATGCATTTAATCTTTGGTAAACCTCAGCATTGCACTCCAGGGCTGCGTCCATTAACGTAAGTGACTCTCAGTTCGATGTGCAGACGTTTTTTGTCCGTGTACGTGATTGATAAAGAAATGGGAGGGATACGACACTTTTTGCTACCAACTCTTCTATACCATCATCATTAAACAAGCCAAGCAACTTCAAATCTTCTTCCCTTGACTTAAGACTTACAACATTAGACGCTTTGAGGCTTTAAACTTTGCTCAAAACCAATCCTCCCTTACAATCTTTCGAACGCAATTTTTTTTTTAAGTGCTGTTGGCAATTTCTTTGTCATTCTAATCTGACTCTCATCAGGTTTGATATAGAGTTGATTATGACTCGTTCAGAACGGTAAAAACAAGTTGGTTGATGAACAAATCATTCCATGGCTTGTAAAGAAATTGTTTGCAAGTGTGTTGTGTATTAATTTGAAAAATGGAAAGTACAATGGATTGATTCTTATAGCATTTTTAATGGAAGATGTCATTTGGATGAACCTAAGTAGACTGTGCCTGGTAGAAATAAAAATATTGCGAGAGGTGTTTTTCCGGCAACTCCTCCTCGGAAAGAGTTGAACTTGTTAGAGGTTGCGGATCGGTACGCGTTACGTGAAGATTATGTCTAGTCCATCCCCGTGGTTTGATTTGCAACTGAAATAATAGGTGTGTGTACGGAGATAACAAAACACAGCAGTGGCGTCAAATATGCTCTGGTTTTATGCTCAGATAAACACAGATACAATTTATGGTACATATATCCAAAAATATAGATAACAGTTTAGGGAACATTACCAGACAGGTTGATGATCTCAGAGAAAGAGGAAGCCATCGAAGACTGGAAATGTCAAATTGAAAAATAGATAATGTCGTGGTAATGTTGCCAGGCCATACATAAAATGATTCAGTACAGATTATATATATTAGGCATTTTCCAACAGAACTTCGGCGAGAGAAGATCCTCCTCCTAATTATTTCATCGAGCCCTTGGAGAACCTTCCACCTGGGCACACACAGCCGCTGACTAACTGTAAAACTCTAAATAGACTCCGCACTCAGATCGGTCGCACTAAGGATAACGTCCTCTGGTGGGGGTTCTCGGTTGGCTCCGATCTTCAGTGTTTATGTGGCGTCACCCCACAGTCCATGGCCCACCTTTTGTCTTGCGTAGCATGCCCTGTCACCTGTACTTATGATATGAGAACCTTAAGGTAGGATGAGATAGAAGTTAACGCCATTCGCTGACGCAGCCATCAGCAAATGGCGTTACCGTTGCTGAGTAAACATAAGGCACAAACGCTAAGAAGAAGGGGCTAAGTGATAGCAGTCGCTGGGTCGATCTTCAACTCTTGCTGGAGTCGCGGTCGTTCCATATCTATTTTATATCAAGACACTTCCAAGCCTCGAAAAATAGTTTAAGCTGTTCGTGGAACTGTATTTGTAGATCCTTGACAGTCGTAACGGCTAGTCAAAAGCCTGAAGGTCTGACAATCAGACTAGTAAAGGCGTTTCGTCTTACCCAGTATCTGGTATGTGAAGTTCATATAGGCATAATAAGCAAAATACAGTAGAACCTCACAAATCCGAGATTAGTAAAAACTAAAGGGTGCCGGATTATTGGAATATTTGGATTATTGATTCTTCGGATAACAAGATAATTAAATAAAGCATTTCAGAATGGACTTTTTTAATAAGGGTATAATATGTAGGAAGTGGTAGAGTAACAGTGGGCAGAGGTCGGAAAGCCGGATTGCCGGATGCCCAAAGTGCCGGATTAGTGAGACTACTGTACTGGTATTCGTCTGGTATGCTATTAGACTGAAAGTCCAACCTAACTTAGAGTTGGGAAAAGACTGAGCAAGTAAAACATGATTAGGTATAGGCTAATGCTTTATTAATCGACTTCCAAAAAAGGTTCTCAATTCGGTGGCTATTTTTTTTTAAATGTATTTACACTGATTACTCCAAGGTTTCTGATCTGATTCATGTGATTCTTTTTTAGTTCGATACGGAATACTTGCCATTTGGTCTCGTAAAAAATTAATTCAGTTTGGCTGAGCAGTTTTTATTTTATGAGCATTTTTGCTTATTTCAATTTCTGCGTTGACGAAGACGTCGTCCAAGTATCATCACTTGAGGGGAGGCCTATGTCCAGCAGGGGACGTCTTTCGGCTGATATGATGATGATGATGAATACTTTGGAGTGTTTTGTTTGGAAGTCGGTTATTTTAAAGACAACCGTTAGTAAGATCTAACTTCAAGATTTGGTGAACCACAAGAAAGATAAGATAGCACAGCAAACAAGCACAAAAATACTCCAAAATATTTTCATTTCAGTTTTTTTTTTATCTCACGAAACAAACGGTATCAAAGACTTCTCCACGAATAAACTTCAATAAGCCTGATACCCGATTATAATCCTCTTTGAATAAAACTCTCCAGACAAAGGCACATCATTGACAATAGAGTTTTTTTTTGTTTGAACCTACAAGGAGGTTGACATTGCCATTGATATTAAAAAAAAAATCGTGGGAGTCGTAAACAGGTATCGATTGTGACTTTTGTCGGTTCTTCTATCGATTCTTTGACGGTTTTTTGGGTTGGGAATTTTTTATCGATATTTTTGTTTGGATCGAGTCAGATGTGAAATTGTTGCTTGAGATTTTGTTGGGTTCTATCCGGCTGTACGGTAGATGTCACGTGTTTTTCATCTATAATGCTTATGGGTGAATTATTTACGAGTTTCAAAGTCCATGCATCAATATTGATCACAACACCATATATATGAGTCTTTAGATTTATCCATCTTGTATCAATCTCTTAAACCATTTTTTGTGTCTCAAATCGTCAGATTTGCATCTTCTTTAGTGTCATCCATCATTGTTTCCAAGAGTGACGTCAGTTCTCTACATTGAGTGCCAATTAAACCATTATTTTTAGATGTTCTAAAAATCTTCAAATAAGCCTTTGACTTGCTGAAAAGTCTGTGTTTCCAAACGCTTATAACCCTAATCTCTTCAAAGTTAGAGAACAGGCTCCTTCTGGGTAAGCTCGCTCCATCGTAGACTTTGTCTCTGTCATCTCTGACATAGACTAGAGTCAAGAGCAAACCCATCACAAACAAAAAAAAAAAGCCATAAAATAGTATCAGCAAAGTTATTATAGTAATATTTCCATCGTCAAATTTAAAATAATTGCCACATTTATTAATAATAAAATTGTGAGTACTCAGAATTTCAATCTGAACTGGAAGTCAACCGTTCATTATCGAAGTCGTTTCATTGTGGGCGATCAAAAAAATGTAAAATCAATATTGTATGCAACCGCTGTGATGATGCGCCTGTAAGCTATAAAAGTTCAATCTCGGAAGCAGAAGACGTATTCTGAGATGGGATATTGTGACGAATGAAACAGTGACAGAAAATGTTAATTTTAGGGTTCCGAACAAAAAACGGAACCCTGATACATAGGATCACTCGGGTGTCTGTCCGTCTGTCACAGTCAGTTTTCTCCGGATCCACAAAACCGATTCTGTTGAAATTTGGTAGACATATGGACTTTTGTGACCCAAACACGGACGTGCTACGTAAATTTTTAGTATGGGGGTCACTTTCGGGGTTCTAAATAGAAAATTAAAAAAAAAGGTTTTTAAACAATATTGTGTGGCATATCAAATAAAAGGGCTTATGATGAGAATATTAATTATATTTTATTTTCATATTTTTAAAAAACATTTAGGTTTTGAATTTATTCAGGATATAAGAAAAATTACCATTCCCACCCCTTATCTCTGAAATTAATGAGACTAAAATTAAAAAAAAAAACGAAGAAAATAGATCTTTACCTACAGGAAAACCTATAAGAAACCTATAAAGTAACGTGTAACAAAAAAAAGTCATTTGGAACCCTTTGCACGCGAGTCCAGCTCGCTCTTGAGCGGTTTTTTTTTATAAAATCGAAACAATCAAGAGAAGTTTGTAAGTATTTTAAATAATTTTGAGATTAAATCTACAATTGAAATTAAATCGTTGTGAAAAAAAATGAGGTGAGAAAGATGACATTTTCTCGTGTTTGACCATCAGGTAAGATTGGTATCTCACCTGATGGATACCGGTGATTATCAAATGAAGCTCACTTACTCAAAAGTAACCTATTCTCTTTAAAGGTAAAGACGTCCAGGTTTTAGCTATCAGGAAACTAACTCCAGCAGATAATTCCACTCATTACGGTCACTAGACGTCCGATTTGACAGCTAAGTAGAGAGGGATAGAAGATTGTTTTACCATTAAGTGCGAAAGAGATTTATTTTTAAGTCTCTCTCATAATTACTAGTAAAGCAATGTTGTATCCTGCTGTCAAAACGTAACGTAGTTAAAACAATATTTTCACATTTTATAATATTCTAATACCCAGGCAATAATAAACTCAACTCCATCCAATTTAATCAGAATACGGCAACCGCCACAGCGGCGGCGAGCGTGCGCTTGCGCTCTTTAATTTGTAAATTGAGCCGCGCCGCTAGCGCCATCTATTAGCTGCGCCGACGCACCGCCACTCAGCTACTGTGCCACCTTCAGTCATTACGTGCTGTTGATTTATTTTACATTTGTTTCTACACTAATGTTCATGGGGATTGGTGTTTGATTCGTATCCAGACCTGTGGAATTAGTTTTCTAGTTGATATGTTAGTTTTAACTTTGTTAGGCTTTTGTGTCTAACTTAAATTAGGTTTCAGGGAGTTGACTGCATCTGTTTTTTTTTTTAACTCAATAATTTCACACACTAACACCTGGTTTCTTGAAAAACGTCGCGTCATAAGCCATACGCAAGTTATGTGAATCTGAGCCGACTTAGTAAAGTTGTTTCCAGTTTGGCTAGGACGTTGCAGGCTTGAATCACCTGATTGTCTGATAAAAAGATGATTCCGTGCTTCGAAAGGCACGTATAAGCCGGTGGTCCCGGCCATCAAATGACGGTCGTCAAATAAATCATGTCAGAGGCCCTTGAGGCGGTTTAGAAACTCTGAAACTAGGGTGTGTGGGGGTCGTTTAGATCTTACTACCCATACGATAAGAAGAAGAAGCCCACATGCTTTTCCAATTTATTTACTTTCACATTGGCAGATTGGCAGAATTATCGACTTCGCCTTTACTTGCTATAACTAAACAATTAAAATGGAATTTGAAAACTCAATAAAAAAATTCTCGTTACATATTTTTACAGAATTTTCTAATAAAAAAATGTTGTCCCTAAAACTGGGCTTCAAACGGTCAATCTAGGAATCCAAGGACAAAGCAAAACGGACACCTTTTTACGGCATGACACCTAATTAAATATTTTGTCAAAAGAACTGTTGATTTTACAGACCGCTACCTACCAATCACCATTCATAAAATAAAAACGCAACTAGTCAATAAAATCGACTACTGAAAGTCGTTACTTCCAATAAACTGATACCGATAATAACCTGATTCATGGAGTAATTACATACGATTGTAGTCGACGTCGCCTTTGATGAACACCGATGAATCAAATAGGGAATATGCACGAAAAAAATATTAATTTTCTATACAGTTTATCTAAAAATATACACAAATATAATACTAACAGTGAAAATAGAATCAAAATTGCTCGAAAAACAATTCAGGTATAATTATTTTAAACAAATGTATCTGTCCCTCTCGCGAAAACGCTGTTTTCCATGGCAGCTGTATAGGCGCCAAGAACTTTGACGTCACAATTCATATCGGACTTCTCTTTCTAATTGTAAACTTTGAAGCTTTATAACTTCATCGCTGATGAAGGTATTTAAAAAATAACTTCATAATTGTTTATTAGAGTTAATAAGTATTTTATTTTGCAAATAAAAAAAATCGCATGCATATTCCCTATTGACGTCATGTAACGCGGTGGTGCACTGAGGTGTAAATAGTAAGGTCTTGCTGATGACTATACTTTTTAGGGTTCCGTACCCAAAGCGACATAAAAACGGAACCCTATTACTAAGCTTCCGCTGTCCATCCGTTCGTCTGTCCGTCCGTCCGTCTGTCAGAGATCTGTATCTTAAGAGGAAACATGTGCGGCGAAACTTAGTATGTAAAAAGTCATAATTCGAGGTTTGGCTCTCGACTGTTTTCTCCTCCAATATTGGATCGATTTAAGAGATATTTCACAGACTAGGACTCGCCCACCGAGATTTCCGTACAAATTCCTAGCGACAAATTAGTTTAAATAAAGACTATATTATTTTTGTGATTTAATTACAAATGTATAGTTTTCAGACTTTTCCCTATACTTGTATTATAAGACGGTATTACTAACCGAATTTCATAGTTCTAGGTCAAGAGGAAATACCCTATACATTTTGATTCTCTTGAGAGTGTCGAAATATAAGTTTTTTGCGGCATAAACGACCGTATCTTTTTTTTACGTTAACTTAGTTGTTTTTTTTACAGCTGCAAGGAGCTAAAGACCTGAGTATATGGTTTTAATTTAAACTCGATACCTATACGCGTTCCCGAGATAAACGTCTTGACAGACACACGGACGGACAATTAATAACTAACGGTCAACAGAAGCTCTGAACTGAAAGATCTGGAAGTAATTCGGGGAAGTCTTTACCCAGCTTCGAGATGACATAAGTAGACTATAGTCTCACGATGGGCATGGCAACGTTAAGGAAATATATGCTGAGAAATAACCTATTTACACTGACACGTAAAAACAGTTTGATTTCTAGATGTTTAAGGCTTGTATACATGCCAATAACCTTGTGCATGTAAACGGAGCTAACTACTCCTCTACGCGCCACTCCGCTACCTGCATTTTTAATTTATTATTACGAAAATAACACATATTTAAAAAAAGTAACAAAACCATATTATTTTCGTTTGTATTGCTGCTTTTCAATACAAACGAAAATAATTTGGGGGTAGATATTTTTTTTTAGACTTTTGTTCAAAAATTAAGGAGTAAAATGGTTTCATCTCATCATTAAACGATTTGGAGGTGATTTGGTGTTTTTTTTTTCTTATTATGTGATACCGATACATAAATTCTGGTTAAACCAAATTACGTCATGTTACTATCTATTTTGTTCAGATGTAATTTCTCAGTAAATGCCGACGAAAAGTTGCTTCATCTGCTCGCTGTGTTTAAGCATTTTTCTCGAGAGAGCAGCCTTAAGAACTGGCGACATAGCAGGAGTACATTTAGTTAAGATACTAAATATACTCAATTAGTATTTTCAGTTTATCAGGTTCAAAATGGTCAATCATAAACCCGAAACGATATTTATGTAATGTTTTGCCTTCAAAAACCTTTTTATACAGAAGGCCTCTTTCTCAGAAGCGTACGGCACGAAATCAAACTCAATCAAAACAAAAATTAACAAATCGAATCGCCATTGCATATCATTACACACAGTACCAGTGTATTATTACCTCAATAATCGGCATGCGATCACATAATAGAAACTTAATCCGATACACGAAAACACTCACTTGAAACTCAACCCAATCACGTGCACACAAAATCGAAAATCAAAAAATCGAATAAGAGTTTTTGATTTCAGAATTGGATTTATAAATCTAAAAGTAAGAAAGAGATAGTTCGATAGGGGTTTCAGTGAGAGCGAAAGTGATGGTAGATTCGTAAGACCGGTAGCTGAACGCTTGCAATTATAGTGATCATGGTGCCAAGGCAATTTCCTTCGTATTTCTATCGTGGACTCGCGGTCCTAATTAGGTAGTTTTGCTAATCGAATCGCATGCGGTGGTCTGTCGTCATTATTTTGATTATTCCAAGTGCGATTCGCTAATAGAGTTGAGATTGGGATGCTTGTGAGCTATTTTTATCGTGCAGACAATGTGGGGATGGAAAGTGTGGGATTTTCTTTTGTTTTTGTTTATTCTATGGTTTTATTTTCTAGCTAGTAATCATTGATATATAAAAAAACCCAAGATGCACAGTCTCGATCTCAAATGCAACACTCGAAACTGTCGTCAAAAACTGACATGTATCAAGTGTCATGTGTGAGTTGTGTGTAGTTATACTATAAACATTTTTTTTTGCAAATTCAACCTTACACGGATCCCTTAAAGTTGTTTTTACAAAACAGTGCACTATGGCGAGCGTTGCAAGATTTTTTGAAACTTGCGCATAATTATACATATTGCGCTTATTTTTTGCGGACGGTTTTGAGATGCTAAGTGTGTATCTTGGGTTTTTTATATATCAATGCTAGTAATAGACAGATTTTTACTAAACTATCATCATCATCTCAGCTGAAAGACGTCCACAGCTGGACATAGGCCTCCCCCAAAGGGGGTTTGCCATAATCGCCACGCTTGGTGGGTTGGCGATCGCAGTGTATGGTGTTGATTTTTACAAAGAACGCTGCTGTCCATTCTCTGGCGAGCAGCAAACTAGTATGCAAACACAAAATCCTTCATTTCAAATAGACCAGTTACAGACACTTTTGAATAGTCAAGGTCTGTCAGTCAAATAGATGAAGCTAATTCTGCCGCACTTGTGACAAGAGCAGCAAGTTGCTCTGCAGCAAAACACACTCACCGACCCTATCTCCAGTGCGGCAGTTGCACGTTCCAAAGAGTAGATCCTATGGAGAAGAACGTGCAAGAAACTCCATGTGTATATGGTTTCTATAACTAGATTTCAGGCTTCAATGAGACCTGCCAGAGTTGTGGACTGTTTCAAAAGAGTTACCTTGACCCTGGAACGCAAGGGAGCGCATTTGGAAGAACACGGGTGGTTTTAGTCAGTAAGAGTCTGACACCCCTTACGCTCCTTATTCAGTCATTTGATGTTTTAATATCTACAAAAAAAGGCATCTATGATAAGGCGAGGATACACGTATCTGTGCTGGATAGACCTGAAAGGTAATGATTTTTAGCCGATGTGGAAATTGAGATTTGCGGGTCTGAGCCACTTTAACAGAATCAGAAAGCACTCCACGCTACCCGTCACTGTCAAATTTCCCCAATCAATCTTGAACCTAATGCGTTAGCGATAAAGATGAAAATAAAATTTGACAGATTGTTGAGTGGTTAATATTATGATTCTAATATGATTCTGCTAAAGTGGCTTTTTTGACCCCAGGCCTCTATGAGACCTGCCAGAGTTGCGAACTGGTTCACAAGAGTCACCGCGGCCCTGGAACGCAAAGTGCGCTGGAATTATGGCTGGGTTTTGGTCAGTAAGAGTCTGACACTCCCTCCCGTTCCACCCAGTACAGAAAAAGTCATTTGATGACTTACCATCCACATAAAAAGGCCTCTATGAGAAGGCGAGGACTTATACACGTATCTGGGCGGCTACTCTCTAAGCCCGACGTCCGTAGTTTCGGGCTTAGTTGCGGGCGTATTCTACTCTTATCACCTACGGACTTATCATTAGTCCCAAACCCAAACTGAGAATGAATGACAACACGATTTAGCATTAACTGTCAAATCGTGTTGTCATTAATTCTCAGTGGTTAGGTGATACGGAGTAGAATACGCCCGCAACTAAGCCCGAAACTACGGACTTGAGTAGCCCCCCAGTGCTGGATAGCAGTGGCGTGCGGTAGGTGTAAGCCAGCAGAACTCCTTAGTCCCTATACATGGTGCCATTTTAGTCTCTCTAGGCTCTTAAACCATTTACGTTATAAAATACTAATAGGTTGAAAAAAGTTTTGATCTTGCTCAGCTGTTTTAGTTATTTTCATTATGTTATAGTCGATGTTATTAATGATATCTATACTAATATATAAAGCTGAAGAGTTTGTTTGTTTGTTTGTTTGTTTGTTTGCTTGAACGCGCTAATCTCAGGACTACTGGTCCGATTTGAAAAATTCTTTCAGTGTTGGATAGCCCATTTATCGAGGAGGGCTATAAGCTATATATAATCACGCTAAGACCAATAGAAGCGGAGCAGTGATTAAAATTGTGACGCAGACGACGTTGCGCGGGTCAGCTAGTAAGAAATAAACATGAGCAATTTAATATCACTATAGCCATTGATGTATAAAAACCCAAAAAAACAAGCGCATAATGTATAATTGTGTGCTAGTTTCAAACAGTATCGCATCGCTCGCCATAATGCACTGCTTTGTAAAAACAACTTTAAGCGATCCGTATAAGGTTGACTTTGCAAAAAAAATGCGCATCACTCACCGTACTGCACTGCTTTGTAAAAACAACTTTAAGCAATCCGTGTAAGGTTGAATTTGCAAAAAAAATTGTTAATAGTATAACTACACACAACTCACACATGACACTTGATACATGTCAGTTTTTGACGACAGTTTCGAGTGTTGCATTTGTTCGAGACTGTGCATCTTGGGTTTTTTATATTATATCAATGACTATAGCATAGAATTCAGTTCATAAACAACACGGTGCAGTGGGTCAGCATGATAGCGATGAGTTTTATGTTTTTTTCTTTTTAACCAGTTATTACGTATGCTGGTCTATGCTGGTTTGCACCCGCCGCACGCCACTGCTGGATAGAGTTGAAAAGCAATGATTTTTTGCTGAAGTGGAATTGAGGTCTGTTCAGCCTTTTACCATCTGTGTTGGGGTTGGCTTCCAGTACAACAGGACGCAGCAAATTACCAGTGTTGTACATGGAGCGACTGCAAAACTGACGTACACAACTCACCAACTAGGTATAAGATGCCCCTTAACAAAACTGGTGTCAGATCTTCAATAAGGTTTTCAATAGATATTACCAGAATCTCCGGGGAAAAACACGGACACATCTATATAATCTACTAGTTGACCAGCGCAACTTCATCTGCTCCGCTTCTATTGGTCTTAGCGTGATGATATATAGCCTATAGCCTTCCTCGATAAATGGGCTATCTAACACTGATAGAATTTTTCAAATCGGACCAGAAGTTCCTGAGATTAGCGTGTTCAAGCAAACAAACAAACAAACAAACAAACTCTTCAGTTTTATATATTAAGTATATAGATTAATACAAATATTAACATTCCAGAACACAGAAACTAATTAAAATATCGAAAATCAGACCTTTTCCTGAATAACAAAATGCAACACGATTATCAGAGTTTTATACAAATCACGCCACCCATGTCATTTGACATCCATTATCCAATTAGGCTAAGTAAATATCTTACTAACAAGTACATACCTTAAAAATCCTTGAATTAACTACCACAAGTCAACGCCCTCACTGACGTTTAACCCTATGCTCGCTGCCTCAAAAAACACAATATTCAAAGCTTTAAAACTCATCTTTCATACAAACATCACGCGAACTGGAATCTTGTCCATCTAAAACAATGCTAAGAACACGACCGAGGACACTTTAGATTAAACCAACCGATTATGGTGTATTTTATTTAAATTTATGTCTTATTTTCATTTTCTGGGAATTTATTAATCGGCTAATATGAATTCCGTTTGAGTTTTACAACGCTGAGAGAGGAATCTGATATGTTTTTTGTGATTTTTTTCTGTTTTTTGTTTTCGTTTTACGGCTTGTATTGATTTAAGTGTTAGTTTGGCTGTTATTTGTGATTTATTGGCGATTGGTTTTTGTTTTGTGTAAGAATTATTCATGCTGTTATGTCAAGTTGAAGTGCAAAACCGTGTTAACGCGAATATATTTCAAAGCAATTCTTGTTCAAACACAAAAGTCTTGATAGGAGAAAATATGCTTAAAACCTTGATAAAGAACTTGGTTGTCTTTTCTCCACACAATAATTAATGTATATCTGTCCAAAGCCCGATTTCAAAGAAATGTTTTTCTAATTTAATTTTAAAAGATATTTAAAACGATGCATACCATTTAATACTTCACTGTTTCTCGTACAAGCCGCCTCTATAAAGGCAGTGTTCACTCATTTGTCAAACTGTGTGGATATTTATTTATCACAGACCCTCCGCGCGTAAGAAATACCTGAATATAAAACCGTTTATTTTCCTCTAAAAAACTCTACGTACAACCTTACTAACCAGGCAATAAAATCTCATTTTCTCTGACAGAAAAGCTTTTTGAACGCAAAACTTAACTCTAAGATTGGTTATTTATTCTCGCGACAATCTTTTATTTACTTTTGAGAAATAAAATTCCAAACCTTACTGCCTTCAAAATAAACACTAAATTCGGTTATGTTTACTAAAATGAATGACATAATTGAAAATGTTTCGTCAAACGTAAATAAATTAAAAATCTATACGCGGGTCGTTTCGACCGGGCCACTGTTTTTGAGTGTTAATAGATTACAACCTTTTTCGATTTTTTGTATTTTATAGCTTCATTCTTTACGGTTTATTAGTCGTTTATGATAATTTATATTCGGATTTGACTCGATAAGAAATCTATGATATCCTTCGGAGAAATTATAGATTCAGTTTCTGGAACAAAAATTGAAACAATATGAATGTGACCAACTCTCAAATGACTTCCCGTGATTGGTTGATTCAATTTTAAACAGGCAGTCGGATATATTGACATGCCTTTAAGTTGCCGCATCGATCATTTTCTTCTAAAATCTGGGTGAAAGTTTTCTACTAGCAAACAGAAGATTGATGCTGCTTATACTTTTTAATGATTCAAGGCGTTTACCCAATTCGTTTACAAGGAGTGTCTTTTTGACTTCCAAAATCTAGTAAGTCAGATTCTTAAACGTGTTCTACACGGATTTAATCTAGCATTCAATCCAAGGTGACCTTGGTGGGAGCTTGGTTTCCTTCCGCGAATTTTGTATGAATTTGGATTATATCTGCCGTCTACACGGATGCAATCCAGCAAGGTCACCTTGGATTGAACACGTTTTACTGAGTAAAACCCATCCGTGTTCCTCCAACTGCTCTTTGCGTTCCAGGGCCGCGGTAACACTCTCGAGCCTGGACTTAAGACTTGAAATGCTTCAAAAATTGGCGTTTTTGGATATCAACAGCTACCAGATGTCAAAACTGGACAAATCTATAGCTCAAACTATACAGTACGTCTACCATGAGTTTTATAAGCTTGCGACTTGCCTTGCTTGTTAGTTAACAACTTAAACAAATAAATTAGAAACTTGTTTTTATAAAGTTTTCATACATTTTTTAACTACAGTCGCTAGCGAGTATAGATTGATAAAACTCATGGTAGACATACCGATCAGCGTCTTTAACAGTCGAAGCTAATACATGCCAACATACTTCAAAATAAATTACAAATACTTCACAATCTCCATATTTATCGGCTACCGCTGCACAATAAATACCAAAACGACAATAACCTCTCAAAGGGTAAATAATACAATTTCTTGTTCATTTTCTTTGTACCATAATGCTCGAATGTTAATCAATCCTGCACAATAGTTGTACGAACTAATAGCAGGCATAAAGCATAGACAAAGGTAAAGAGCGAGCGGTCTGACCACACGACGACCGACCACAGACTGTGAACCATAGACGTAGTTTTATGGAAGGTTACTGAGCTGAATATTGGTTATGGAATATTAAAAAATCAAAAGTGAGTTTTTTAACCGGCAGTGATTGTTGAGAAGACAGTAGATGTTGAGAGACATCTACGAGAATAATGCCAACAAACTGTAGGTACTGCAGTTTGCCGAAGAAGTGTATGTAATAATTATAAACTATAAAATGAATGGCCTAATATTTTTAAGACTAGCTTGAAGACCTGTCCCCATTGCGATTCAATATTATGTCATGTTTCGCTACGGTTCCTCGTGTCTCATAACTATGAGTGACCAAATATACTAAGGTTATTTCGTCCCAGAAATGATATTGATTACGCCAGTAACCAATCGAATAAATAATTTAAAGACGATGAAAACGTTTTCAATGGATATCAAACAATGAAGTCTCATTGCAGAAATCTAGACACACAACAAATGCATCAATTGGACAATAATACCCAAACTTACAGAGCGTTAATACAATTCATTGGATTTTAAAAAGAGGCTGTCAAACAGACGAGATGACATAGACAACGCACTCCAAATTTCCTTTTGCCAAAACACGTGTCACATTTACAGCTACACTACATCATTAGTTGACTCGCTCACATCCCCAACAGTTCAAACGCTTCTTTTCAAAAGTTTCCAGCAACTAATTTCTGCACACATCCAGCAGTTTCACGTATATTCCAGTGACATTAATATGTAACTTCTCTCTATACGTTGCAGGCGTGGGTGTCATTCCGGGAATAAGACGCGAGCAAAACCGGGCATAACTAATAACTTGTCGCGCGAATAACATATATCTATATCGTCATGTATATGTGTGTGGAATTGCTTTTGTTTAATATAGTTATATCTACAAGGCACTTTCATATGTTTTCTAGAACTGTACCTAGTTCTTAAGGATCATCGCAGAAAAGGTCGTCCGAGAAGATAGTACCTACGACTGTGCTTATTTTGTCTTTTAAAGACGAAAAGTTAATTTAAAATCAACGGGCATCATCATCATCATCATATCAACCGAAAGACGTCCACTGCTGGACATAGGCCTCCCCCAAGTGTCGCCACAACGACCGGTCCTGTGCATCTCGCATCCATCGGCTACCCGCGACCTTCACCAGGCAACGGGCATAATCATGACATATTTCTACTTTCATTTTCTATTGTACAAGGTTAGATTTAACTATAAGGCGTCGTTCATTAGAGCAATCTCGGTAAAACACAATCCATTTATTTCATTAAATCGTCGATCTTATCGTCGCGCCGATAGAAGGTGCCTTCCGGTTTTTCCAAACAAAAATTTAAGCGACGATTGCTTATCCCCGCGATGATCGCTTTGTGCCAATTAAGCCAATGCCTAAGCATTTCTAAACATTTCTATCAGGTATGCTGTGAGACAATTTGTCAAAAAAAAATGGCCAAGTGCGAGTCGGACTCATACACGAAGGGTTCCGTACCATAAACCTTAATTTTTATTTGTTGTTATAGCGGCAAAAAAATACACAATCTGTGAAAATTTCAACTGTCTACCTATTATGGTTCATGAGATACAGCCCGCTTACAAACAGACGGACGGACGGACGGACTGCGGAGGCTTAGTAATAGGGTTCTGTTGGATACCCTCTGGGCACGCAACCCTAAAAAAGATGGTAATGTGTGTTTGCGAAACTCATTCATTATTGAAGCAGGCTCAAACTTCTTGCTGATTTGAAGTTCTTTTAAGGTTTTAGTGTCACAACTTTAAAGTATGATACATTTTCTATCAGATTATTTACTATCTAATATCCTCTATTGTATACCTCATAGACTCCGTTCTGAAATAAAAACATTCTATTCTATAGTGTAAGCATATTACAAACATTTTTATTATCAAGTGCACAATGTGCGATAAGACTGCCCATCTGTAGGCTCTTGGAGACAACCTTTGAAAGGTCTGAACGAAAGAAAATGGGATCTAGGGTCCCTTATCGTCTCTAATATAGTCTACTAGCTTCTGCCAGCGGCTTCGCCCGCGTGGTCCCTAGGGAACATACTCCTGGGATAAAAAGTATCCAATATCCTTTCTCAAGTTCTAGACTATCTCTGTACCAAATTTTATTTAAATCGGTTCAGTAGTTTTGGCGTGAAAGCGCGACAGACAGACAGTTACTTTCGCATTTATAATATTAGTAAGGTTTTCATATTCATTTCTTTTTGACTGCCAATACACATAGGAAGGCACAAAAGCTAGAAAAACGCACCTACAAAATTTGCCCAAAAACACATAAAAGCTGATAGTTTCTAAGCTATTATGCGAAAAAGAACAGCATCCTTGATGCGAAGGCTTCGAGGGAGCACCAACAGCATTTTAAAGGTGATAGTGAATAAGCCTGATTGCCCGTTCCTGGAGCACTGGACCCGTATGCACAGCTGCAGGTCTGGTGCAGCGGGAAGAGGACATTATAGGTACCTGAATTAGTTTTATTTTTGTTTTATTTTATTTCTTTTGTAGTGGCGACAAAAATTTGCTAACATAGTTTTAAGTGTTACTAACAACAATATGAATATTTTGTGTTCGAAATAAATAAATAATAAAATAAAATAATAAATCTTATGCTCTTCGGTGAAAAACCATAAAATAACCCTTTCCATAGCCACTGGTAGACACGTACAGTTTCCGACGTTCCTGGAGGTCAGTCGGAGGCCTTCTGAGAACGAACTGGCCTCCGATGGAGTCGACTGATACTCCTCATCTCGATGACAATGTCACGTACTGGGCACACGAACTGCCGACGGAATTTTGTTTTTTGTTTGTTCAATTGTTTTTGTGTTTAAGTTTAATTAGGTAGGTTTTTGTAGTTTGATGGGCAATTGTTTTTATTTGAATTATAAGCAAAAAAAAAACTTTTTTACAAAAAATGTAACCGAATTCCAAAAAAAAACACTACAAAGTAAATAAAATAAAATAACTTTAATTTTGGAAGTTGGGGGTTTTGGTTATTTCGTTTTTTGACACCGACTCCCGAAATTAAAGTAATTTTATAATTTGTAGTGTTTTGTTTTGGAAGTCGGTTATATTTTTTGTAAAAAAGTTTTTATTTTTCACTTTTTAGTGGTAGGCTGCGTACCCATTCACAGCGTACCGGCGTGGTCTTATGTTATGAAAATGAAACTTACTAAGAGCTTTCGGTGTAAAGGTCTCGTCAATACTAATGAAATAAGCCCAAACACTTGGTAGTTCTTACATACCGATGTGGAGTTCCCTTGACTCTCTGTCGTCTCCATCATCAGATCTGATCCAAACCTTCATTATTTTGTAGTATCACCCAATATACACACGAACATCAAGTTTTTACCAGATGCGTGCCTACAATTTTCGAGAGTTGCCCTCGATTTCTCAGGGTTTCCATCATCAGATCGTGACGTGGGGTGGCAATGGGACAATCTCAGAAGCATACCCTTTCATATACAAAAAGATTCATCGAAATCGGATCATAAACGACGGAACACACATAAAAAGAAATACATATATACGCTGTCGAATTGAGAACCTCCTTCTTTTTTAGAAGTCGGTTAATGAGGAGCTCGTTCAGCTGCACAGGTCGATCTTTAAGGTTAAGCAACGCTTGTCGAGGTCAGTCTGTGGACGAGTGACCATCAACATACCGAGATTCCTCTGTTCCTCGAAAAGCACGTTAAGCCATTGGTCCCGGCTGTCATTTGTAGATCTTTGACAGTCGTTACGGATTGTCAGAAGCCAGTAAATCTGACTCCAGTCTTACCAAGAAGTACCGTGTTGCCCACTGAATGGGTTGTGGAGGTCTGGTAGGCAGCCGCTCCACATAAAATACTAGTATTCAGCTGAATCCAGTTTGACTGGAAGCCGAGTCCAATATAGTTGGGACAATGCTAGGCAGATGATGAGTAAGGAAAAATAAGAAGGGATTCTAGACAATGTGTTTTATCACTGATAGTGATTGTCAAAACTACATAACGTTATTGACAATCGTTCACCCCTCTATTGTGATCTTTCTATCTCTCAAAGGTTTGCTGGGAGAAAATTAAACTTTTAGTTAAGCTTGTTTTTGTACATAACGTTTTTAGTTAAAAAAACACTACAAAGTATAAAATAACCTTAATTTCGAAAGACACCAACTTCCGAAATTAAGGTTATTTTATACTTTGTAGTGTTTTGTTTGGAAGACGGTTGCATTTTTTTTGTAAAAACAAAAAAAATCACTTTTACTTGGACAACGTCTTCGTCTACGCAAAAATTGAAATAAGCAAAAAATGTTCATAAAATAAGAACTACTGAACTAAACTGAACCAATTTTTATGGGACCAAATGGAAAATATACCGCATCGAATGAAAATGAAGAATCACAGAAATCGGACCAGAAACCTCGGAGTAATCGGTGTACAAGAATCACAGAAATCGGACCAGAAACCTTGGAGTAATCGGTGTACAAGAATCACAGAAATCGGACCAGAAACCTCGGAGTAATCGGTGTACAAGAATCACAGAAATCGGACCAGAAACCTCGGAGTAATCGGTGTACAAGAATTACAGAAATCGGACCAGAAACCTCGGAGTAATCGGTAAAAAACCCACCGAATTGAAAACCCTCCTCCTTTTTTGAAAAGCCGGTTAAAAACAGAATAGATTTGCTGTTCACTTTTGGCTTGAAGGCAGAATTTTTTGGGAAGAGTAGGGAACACTGGAGCTGGTCAAAGATTATATCTTGTTAAGTCGATAAGTTTAATTACCCAGTTCGTCAAGGAGCGGGGCTCTGCCTGCCTAGATCATACCTGGAGGTATTTCATCATAACAGCCGAAAGACGTCCACTGCTGGTCATAGGTATCCCCTAAAAGGGGGGGTCTGCCATAATCGCCACGTTTGGCAGGCGGGTTGGCGATCGCAGTGTATGGTGTTGCGTTTTACAGAGAACGCTGCTGCCCATTTTCTTTTGAGTCCCTTAGTCGCCTCTTACGACACCCACGGGAAGTGATGGGATGATATTATTCTTTTACGGCACCACACGGCACCGGCCGACACCATACGGCATATGGCAGGTATTTGAAGCATCAAGAATTTGTGGTTCTAAGTCCTTAGGCATCCCTTCAATTTCACATGGTCACAACCGTAATTTAAGCCGAATGTAACCTACATTCGATCTGTGGACTTTCCGGAAGCCACATCTTATTCGAGACGGCAACTATGCCATAAGTTCCTACGCAGGATGCATTTACTAATTCCTTTGTTTTATATCATGTTGAAAAAATGTTATAAAATAAGAACATTATAACTTGCAATCATTAATCATTAGTTTCAGTGTATGATAAGTCAACTGACGCTTATATGAAACTAGCTTCAGCCAGCGGCTTCGCCCGCGTGGTCCCTAGGGAACATACTCCCGGGATAGAAAGTAGCCTATGTCCTTTTTCAGGCTCTAGAATATCTCTGTACCAAATTTCATTTAAATCGGTTCAGTAGTTTTGGCGTGAAAGCGAGACAGACATACAAACAGACAGACAGATAGACAGACAGAGTTATTTTCGCATTTATAATATTTATATGAAATTATGAAACTAGGTTCAGCCAGCGGCTTCGCCCGCGTCGTCCCTAGGGAACATACTCTTGGAATAAAAAGTAGCCTATGTCCTTTCTCAGGCTCTAGCCTATCTCTGTACCAAATTTCATTTAAATTTGTTCAGTAGTTTTGGCTTAAAAGCAAGACTGACAGACAGACAGAGTTACTTTTGCATTTATAATATTAAGTAAGGATTAAATCATATCTCTTGAATGTATACCATAACTTGTTAAAACAATAGAAAATTATTATTATTCGTAGGTACCTATGAAGTTAATATTACCTAACTAGTGTTAGTACCATAAGGCCAGACTGAGGCATCAGACTGTAGGGCCTTCCCTACAGTCTGATATCAACCTTTTTCGAAGATTATTTTTGAACCCAATCACGGATTAAATCGGATCCATAGCTAATATGGCATTCCCATTGTTTTATTTTATTTATTGCATTCAAAAACATTTGTTATCCGCGTTGTTGCATCGGAATGTGTTTATAAGATATCTTTCCAATCGGTAGAACTTGCTACCGAACCCGTCGAACTTACAAACTTATTTGTAGTCACAAAACAAAATTCAGTGCAATTTTGAACTTTACATCCTTGTCTCAGAAACTATGGTCTATTTTTAAAATGGCAAATAAAACCGTGTAAATAAATATTTTTAATATTTTTTCCAGTCGAACGCGCGCTACCCATTCGGCCATGTTCGAATACGTCAATTGAATTCGAATTTCAAATTCAAATGTGTCAATTGAACACTGGTTTTCTGATATGGGAATTAGATTATTTCTAAGATATTGATAAAGAATTTTCGACGGAGTAGTGGTTGCAAGCGTTGCTACTGAGCTAGAAGTCCTAGGTTCAATCCTGTGTCGGGCCAAGTCCTATTGTGTTTTTCTGTCTGGAATGTTTCTGTAGTAGGTCGAAGAATGGATTAGTGTCCGGTTGATGGTAGACTGCCCCCCTTATAAGTGAGACTGATGCACATCAGTAGGCCCACTTCTGTCCCACTTTTCAGGAAACAGGCGTGATGCTGTGTTTTAAATTGGTAAGGAATTAAGATTAAAAATCTAAATATTCTAGAAGGTAAACTACTACAAATTCGCCACAAAATTGTAGAAAACAAAAACTCCATAAGTACCTGGTTCCTAATAAAAGAACCAAAAGACAAAAAAAAGTTACAGAACCTATTCTATAATTGCATGCCAGCAAATTCCATATTGCACTAACAACGTATTAAAATTCATCCAAATAAGAATCCAACTGTAACAAACGATCACAAATAAAATTTAATTACCCAACATATATATAGAAACGCAATAACCATTTACCAAAACAAAAAGCGACCACAATCGGAAACGCATTGGAGACAACAGTTAAAAAAATGGTCAAGTGCGAGTCGGACTCGCATACAAAGGGTTCCATATACTTCTTATAGGCGAAGAACTACGAGTACTATTTTTAATTGTAAATTTTAGGATTAGCACTTTCGGAGATAAGGGGGAAATGGTAATTTTGCATGTAGGTAATTTCTTGAACAACTTCAAAACTGTTTATGTACATATTTGAAACTCTCACAATAAGCCTTGCATTTACTATGTCATACGGTACTGTTTGAAAAATTTATGTTTAATTTTATAATCATTCCATCAAAAGTGTACCCCCTACTGAAAATTTATTTACGTAACACGTCCGTATTTGTGTCAATTCAGTAGATTTGAACCAGATGTTACGGAGAAAATTGGCTGTGACAGACGGACAGATAAACACACGAATTTGGGTTCCGTTTTTTACGGACGTTCGGAATCCTAAAAAGAAGAAAAAACGTGTTTTTTCCAATATCGCAGCAGCGGGTCGGCCATTCATATTGTAAGTTGACAACAAAAAATAGGGACACCCAATGCTTTAACTGAAGAAGACATACATTAACTCGGTAATAATTATAATTCAAAGTGGACATTACTGTTTGTGCGTGGGTGAAGTTGTGAGAGGTAGCGGGGAGCGGATTTTGTAATCTGAATATCGCTTTAGGGAACAAATAGCAGCAGCGAGAACCAGGTAAAACAGGCTGAAAGTAAAGCTAAAACTGAAAAACTTAAGGTAAAAAGTGTGCATATATGGAAACGAACAAGAAATCAATAAGAAACCAGAATTGTAGCAATGTCAAATTTATATTCATTTGACATAAACAATACATTTCATGCAATGAAGACCATCAAATTGGTGTATTGTGAGATAATAGCGCTGGCAGCGGTGTAAGAGATTGAGGCTGATTTTGTAGCTGAAATATTCTGTTGACAACTTCTAAAAATCATCAAAGCTATGCACACCCAATCTACCTACGTTGGGAATATACAAAGTGAATGCGTTCCTTCAAATAGAAAGTTCTAGAGCTAAAGTGCAAGTAGCTGAAGATAATTCCATTTGAAGGAAGGCACTCAATAACTAGCCACCCTGTGTATTTTATTAAGAGGAAATGCGGGGCGGACTTTGCATGTCATCATTTCAGCCGAAAGACGTCCACTACTGGACATAGGCCTCCCCCAAGATGGGGGGGTGGTTGCCATAATTGCCACGCTTGGCAGGCAGGTTGGCGATCGCAGTGTATGGTGTTGAGTTTTGCAGAGAACGTTGCTGCCCATTCTCTGGCCTTAGTCGCCTCTTACGACATCCACGGGAAGTGATGGGATGGTATTATTCTGTTACGGAACGCCGGACTTTGTATGTAAAAAGTCATACTTCGAGGTTTGGCTCTCGCCTGTTTCCTCCTTCAATATTGGACCGATTTAAAAGATACTTCGCAAACTAAATAAAAAGGATGTATACTGTGTTCTTACGTTTTTCTTTTTTCACAATATTTGCCAAATTTGTACAGTAGGGCTCGGTTGACCCGGGGTTGCGGAATCTGTTCGAAAGAGTCGCCGCGGCCCTGGAACACAAAGGGCATTAGGAGGAGCACGGATGGGTTTTAGTCAGTAAGAGTCTGACACTCCCTTCTGCTTCACCCAGAGCGGGAGGGGTCATTTGATGATTTCCCATCCATAAAAAAAAAAAAAAGAAAGGGCTCTGCACAGCGGTTTATCGGACAATTTTCAGCATTTTTTGAGGTATTGCTTATACGGTTAATATATCATCAAAAAGGAAAACATAGAGACACAGTATTTAGCTTTCTTATTCAGTTTATGAAATATCTTTTTAATCGGTCCAATATTGGAGGAGAAAACTGGCGAGCCAAACCTCGAATAATGACTTTTTACATACAAAGTCTCTCCTCTTGAATCCTCTGCTCTCCCATCCCTTGCACCACCTCTAGAAGGTCATTTAGGCTACAAACTGACGATTATTGCCTGAATGTAATATTGATGTTGTATTTGGTAATTTGTATTTCGCAATTTATTTTTAAAACTGTTTTAAATGTAAAGTTATGCACGGACATAAGTTTGAGAGGAGACAATTTTCTTATGGAACTTTTTGTGATAATGTCCTGTACTTATGTATTCTGTTAATTGTGTTTATAACTTAATTGTTTGTTCGTTGTTTTTGTTAGTGTGGTATTTTTATGATTTGTTGGTGTTTGGGGTACTTTCGCTACTTTTGTTCTTTTAGGACCGTTTATGTTTTAGAGAAAATTTATCTCATCTCTTTTACTAAGGTTATATTATATTGATTTGTCTTAGTTTTCATGAATGATTTTTGGTTTAAGATTGCATGTTGGTCTATCTTTAAAATTTTCTTTTGTCCAACTGTTAATTCACATCTCTTCCTCAAATTCTGGGGGGCTACTATCTAACGAAATCCGTAGTTTCGGGCTTAGTTGCGGGCGGGCATATTCTACTCCGTATCACCTAACCACTGAGAACTAATGATAACACGATTTGACAGTTACTGTGAAATCGTGTTGTCATTTATTCTCAGTTCGGGTTCGGGACTAATCGTAAGTCTGTAGGTGATAGGGAGTAGAATACGCCCGCCCGCAACTAAGCCCGAAACTACGGATTTCGTTAGAGAGTAGCCCCCCAGGTTCGAGACCGCGCGGAAGAAGTATGTCTGAAAGGATTTGTTGGAAAATATTCTTATGGTAAGAAAATTTTGAATGACCGAATGTTTACCTATACACCCAGTAATATTTTGTACCCATTGTTGAGCTGCATTCTTTTTCTTCTTCGGGCCTTATCCCATTTCTAATTGGGTTCAGCTCTCCTAATCGTTCTTCTCCAAAGATGTCGTTTCTGGGTCGTCAGTGGGTCTATATTTTTTTTTGTGGCAAGGTCTTTCTTAATAAATAACGTCCATGTTAGTCGGGGTCTACGTAAGTCCAGCTGTAGCACTTTTTTTGTCATGTGTTCATCAGCTCCTCTCATGACGTGGCCGTATTAACAGAGGCTTGACTCCATGAGCTTGTCTGGCATTGGTCTAATTTTGAAGCTACCTCGGATGTATTGGTTTTTCACTTTGACACCTGCGAACCACCTGAGCATCCTCATTTCCGCGACATGCATTTTTTTAGTCTACTATTTCTTAATAGGCCAGCACTCTGCGCCACAGGTCATGGAGGCATGCGCTGCATTGCTATCGTAAAAAATAGTTTATCATGAGAGTATATTATGCGGCTTACCCAAGCGTCCTTACTTTGGCATTTTTCGTCGGTTCGTTGAGCTCCTCAAAGTTCTGAGTTGAGCTGCACGATAACTGACAAATGCTTGCACTGTCTGGACAAGCCCACTCAAACCTGCGTGGTGCTTTCCTCAAAAGGCCACCTCAGACGTTAACCTACATGGTTTTTCATATGTTATTGGCGATTGTATGGACTTCAAAAGAGACTATGACCTCTGAGTTTGTTTCGGTGTTTCTTCTCAGCGTAGTCAGCTAGGAAATACCGGCCTTATCTAGATTAATATGTCATAAAAAAATGACGTGTAAAAGAGTTACTTGTAACCTATTTGCAAAATAAATATCATTTAGTTCATTGTCCAAATATCCTACATATACTATTTCATGTACAACTTACCTATTAATATCCTTTGTTCCTAACATTAATCGAAAGAACTCCCATTCACAGTCACCCATAACTTATCATCATTACATTTATAATTGAACCTCAAAAATACGCTCAAACTTTTTAACAATCGTCCATAAAATAAAAATATATCGTGAAATGAAAAGGCGATAATACAGAATGGAATTATTGCGAGGGGTTCGTGACGTAAGAGGCACATTTAAAGAACTTTGATTGAGCTGAACAGAACTTTTGATTGTATCCCAAAGATTTGGAATAAAAACAAGATATAAATAAGATTGGAGGAAAACAAGGAAATACGTAATGTTTTGTTGGAGCACGTAGTGTGGGTGTCTGTTTGTGCGTATTTGTGTTTAGGGATGGAATTGGTGTAGTGATGTTGACGGATAAAGCATCAACTTAATTAACCCAAGAGGTTCTTAGGTTTTCGCTAGTACTGTTAATTGTAACCTGCCTTCTTTTTTTCGAGTCGATGGTTAACTTCTTAGATTTTTTAGGCCCAGTAGGTGGCTACGTTAATTGCAGCGTCTCGGTGGCATTCATCCCCCAAAGTACAGGTGTATGGGCACTTGGGGCACTCCAACGTGTGGCTCATTTTCTGAACAGGAGCACCGCACTCACATTGAGTATCCGACGGCTCCATGAATTCCCATTTTGCCAGATTGTGTTTGCAGCGGACCTGCCTATTATACAGCATATTTTTTTTAGCCTAGTCTCCCACTGCTCGGTAAAGGCCTCCCCTTTCTCCTTTCAAATCTCTCTGTCTTGATCGATCTCTGGCCAAGTTTGCCACAGTATATTACGTAAATTATATTATATAAATATTGTATACTAACGGCCCTTTCCGGTTTTGCTTAGGAGCAAATTACATGCACGAAGCTTCGTGGCTTATTGATCTTTTTATTAGTATCTACCCTGACAAAATCAGTTGCGTGGTTAAAAAAAGTATGTTGAAAAACAGACAGGCAGACTTTTTCATACCATTTGGAGAGACCAAGATTGATCTTAACAGGTTCAGTGTTAGCACAGCAGATACAATAGTTAAACTCACACATCAGTGAAGACCACATGTGGTTCATGAGGCTGTGAACCGGTTAATAATTAGATAATTCATATCATCAAAGCTGAGATCAGAAATTTTTTGAGATTTCTGTATACTTGAAGATGAGCCCCATTTCGTGGAGATAACTTTCAAAAATACACAAGCAAAACCGGAAAACTAAAGCATAACAAAACAACACAATGAATATCGTAATCTGATTGTTGACGAAAAATTCAATTCCGTTTATTGCTGAATACTTTGACAGCTATGACACTTCGTCTTCGCCTACCCTCTAATCCAGCTATGCTCAAACTTTTTTCTTCTTGGGCCACATAACGCTTCTACTTTTATCATGATGGGCCGCAATAGCGTACTGTAAAATATAACCCTACATTTAACAATATCAACATGTATGGGATTTTTGAATTTGTGAGAAAAAGTACATCATCATCATCATCAAAGTACGGTTCTCGATAAAATAACTATATGTAACATGACAGCCAACTTTTTCGTTTTACTAGCGGGTGAACAGTCTCACATATCCTCAGTAAGAGAATCAGAAAGCCGATTTCTGTAAATTATAAATAAATTGTTGCAGTTTAGTACTGAACAATACACGCACAAAACGTTTTGGGAACACATTCATAGTGCGTACAGCTAAGGAGTGGAATTCCCTGCCGGAGTCTGTGTTTCCTGATAGCTGTAACCTGTGGGTCTTTAAGTCAAAAGTTAATAGGTTACTTCTAGGCAAGCGTGCTCCATTTTCGACCACATCATCGCTTACCATCAGGTGAGATAGTGGTCAAACGCGAGCTTATCAATAGTAAAAAGCATAAATGCTACCGAGACACTGAGAATAACACCAATAATAGGTATAATTTATGCTAGGCTACGGGCCACACAGAAAACTATGGCTGGCCGCAGGTTGAGTATAGCTGCCTTAATCCTAGGAAATGTATTGTCGTGTTATCTCGATTTGTTTCGGCAATACATCGGCTGAAGATTGGGTTTCTCATCAAATTGTTTTGTTTTCTGATGAGTTATCTGGTTTTCTGTTTTTGGCAATTTTTTCGCTGAGATTTTTGCTTTTATCGGGCTGTGAATGTGCTGATTTTGGGGCGCCAAATACTTATCTATGTATTCTTAGGTATGGGTTAAAAATAGGTACATGCTTATAGATAAAATGTATGTTAATGCTAGAATTCTCAAAATATTTGTGACTCTGTATTTCAAGTATTAAAAAGACATAAAATTAAGATTTTGTATAGATTAAAGACAGCTAAAAAAAAATCGTATCGTAATGCCAAAGGTTTATAGTCTGTTGCTGTGTCATAATTTACGAAATGATAACAGTAACAGTATTTTTTTTTAATTTGTGATGGGTTTGCTCTTGACTCTAGTCTAGGTCAGAAAAGACAGAAACAATGTCTACAATGGAGCGAGCTCACCCAGAAGGAGCCTATTCGCACTAACTTTAAAGAGATTAGGGTTGTAAGCGTTTGGATACAGGACGCAGGCAGAGAGTTCCACTCCTTTGCTGTGCGCATTACAAAAGACGTTTGGAAACGCTTAGTGCGAATTGGTGGAATAGCAACAAGGTAGGGATGGTAAGATACAGTGCGTCTGGATGTCCGACGGTAGATTTCCGTTCCATCTTTTCTAAGTGATGTGTTTTCATTCAATAACTATCCTGTTATTAATACAGTAACTAAAACAAACAGTTTTTCAACTATTTAATGAACCAATGTAGACAATGTCTCATCTCCTAACTCTTCATAGGTTCAGTTGAAAGATGAACTCACTAAATAATTCTTTTGCTTGAGATCAACTTCGCCAAAGGATATTTCATTAAAAACTTAAAATAAGTTGTATCTGTACTGTGTTGCAGTAAGAATGAGATAGTGGGCGTTTTGGTAAATGTCTAGTAGGTATTGATAAAATAGTTCCTGCAATTGGTATTATGGATAGAGCCGAGGAAAAGTTGAAAAAGAAAATAAATATCATTTTGATGGTCAATACAATTATATTCCCAATACTATATTTAACAAAGACATTTTATTTACTATTGATAGACACGCGTTTGACCACTATCTCACCTGTTGGTAAGCGATGATGTGGTCAAAGATGGAGTACGCTTGCCTAGAAGCACATTTGACAAAAGCAAATTAAAGCATTGATACGGTAAGAGTATAAAATATTCAGCAATGCCCTTTTAATGCCCTAAAAGACTTACTGAAATGATCAAACTCGTTTTCTTCTTTATCCAAAAGTCTATTTAAAATTGCAATCGGTCAAAAATAAATTAATTATTCCAATAACTTTTCTTTATAAAAATTAGTCATTCTCCAATTTCCACGATTTCCCAAAACAACCGTATCACATGTAATGCTATAAATGTGTTACTCCGTCTCGACAAAGTTAGATTGGCATCGAACGAACTCTGACAGATATGTCGTAAAAACGCTGCGACTAATCGCAGCGACCGGCGATTTGTCGCAACGGGTTTTATTAAAAGTTTTTATTTTTATCTGTCATTTGTTATTCGGAGACAAAAAGTTTAATGCTTTATGGTAATTGGAGAATCCGTTGAGATGTAAATTTGGGGTATTTTTCGGGTTATTTTAAAGATGAAATAAATGATTGTCTTGTGTCAATAGTGTGATTGCTTTTGGTGTTTATTTTTTTAGTAGCAGTAACTTTAGTAGGAGATTGTCAGGGTAAATTACCCTAGCAAAACCTTTACTTCTATGGGAATCGAAATAACATATCAACTAGCTAGCAGCAGCTATAATAGTCTATTCAATTTTAAAATTAAATGGGACCTTGTACCATTAAACTAGATGGGCCAACTTTTAAAAATCAAATCAAATCAAATCGAAATCAGTCCAAAAACATGAAGCTATTTGCACGCTCCAAAGCGTAGATCTCTATGGAGAAGAACGTGCAAGAAACTCCACGGACACTCTTTTAAAAATAATAAATTGTTACAAAGTTTTGTTTACATCAAGTTGAAATTATACAAACATGTGAGAACGAAGTAACAGACGAGCAGGATAAAAGCGTCCGGGAAAAACTCATTCAGACTACCAAATTAAGGACAGTGAAGAAAATAATAATAAGAAAAACGTGAGTGCAAGAACCTATATAACGAATGTATTCTACTGTAACGGTAATTTTATTATTTTAGGTCAAAATAAAATCACTGTTTTTTAGGGTTGCGTACCTCAAAAGGAAAAAACGGAACCCTTATTGGATCAGATTTTTTTTCACGATTTCGTTGTTGGTCCTATGGTAAAAGCAGCGTGACGATGAGTACAATGACACGTTTACACTCAAACTTTCTTATCCAAAATTTCATTGGAAATATCGTCACCATTCACTTTCATTTTTCCCAAATTATAAATTACTAGTGGACGTCACGCGGTTTCACCCGCGTAGTTCCCGTTCCCGTGGGAATACGGGGATAATATATAGCCTATGTTACTCCCTGATAATGTAGCTATCCAATGCTAAAAGAATTTTTCAAATCGGTCCAGTAGTTTCGGAGCCTATTCAATTCAAACAAACAAACAAACAAACAAGCAAATCTTTCTTCTTTATAATATTAGTATAGACTAGCTTCTGCCAGCGGTTTCGCCCGCGTGGTCCCTAGGGAACATACTCCCGGGATAAAAGCCTATGTCCTTTCTCAGGGTCTAGACTATCTGTGTACCAAATTTCATTTAAATTGGTTCAGTAGTTTTGGCGTGAAAGCACGACAGACAAACAGACAGACAGAGTTAATTTCGCATTTATAATATTAGTAAGGATTTGGGGGTCGGCACAACATAATACGACGAAAAGATCATTCATTATTTTTTATAAGTCGTCATCTCAATCTAAATTATTAAAAAAGAAAGAGAAATAGTTGCTTGAATAGCAGTAATTGGTACCAAACATTAACCTTCTAACCTTATTTCAGTTTGCTCATCAAATTTCAATCATCTCCTGCCTGCAACTGACGTCTCCGCAACAGTAAACAGTCTATAATTTAATAACAAAATAACTGATCAGCTAAGAGTGAAGCAAAATTAATTGACCGTAAGCGATTCCCCAAAATATCAAGTTTGTCATCAAATTACTTCGCGTCTCAATTAATTACTGAAGCGATTTTCCAATCGGTTGTTCCAAAGAGTATCTTGATACAGACATGGAAGACGCGGATAGGCAGTTATTCTAAGTAAAATACTGGTATTCAGTATTCAACTGGTAAGACTGGTAGTCAAAAGGCTACACAAATGTAAGGCAAGAAAGAGGATGACTACGGAGTTGACGGCTAATGGAGATGAATGAAATAAGAAGAAAAGGCATGCAAGGCTGACTACACTAGAGAAGAGAGATGTATGCTCAGTAGTGGTTAAAGATGAGCAACGGACGATGAATTACTTAGGACAATGATGTCAGCGACTTAAAAAATTCAAAACTTACATTGCAGTATGTGATGACAACTTTTCTAAAGAACTAGGGATTTAATGGCAGAGAGATTGAAACGATAGGCAGTCAAAATAAACTTAAGTGGTCAAAATTGGGCAATGGACGATGAAGATTTAAATACAGGACGATGCTGTTGAAACCAGCTACCCAAATAATACAAAACTTACATGCAGCACTTATGTGAAGACAACCTTTTTAAAGAGCTAGGGATTTAATAATAGAGAGATCGAAAGGATGGGCAGCCAAAATGAATATAAGATTGGTAAAATAACATCATTAGTAAAAGAAGCTTCAAAAGCTAGGGTTAAAGAGTGAGTCATATTTTTATGCCACAACTTGCTTTGTTAAAATTGGACACAGAATACACAGGCGTCTTTGCAAAATTTCGAATGCAACATCTTTTAAAAAAATCTATCTGTCACAACAACACTGGTACTTAATCTTTGCCCGTCTGTAGCTTAATTTTATTTGACGTTTTGACAGCTCCGTTCATCCGTTAGAGGAAGACAAACATATTAATTTGTACAAAAGAGAGACAGAGTCAGCAACACATCGATCGGGATTAAGTTATCAGCAGGTGCGTCAAGATATTTAAGAATTAGTAGCTGTCAAAGATGAAGACTTTGTATGCAAATCTTTCGGATTTGGTAACGCCTTGTGAGTTTTGAGTGAGAAATTACTGCGAATCAATTTTTATATTCGAGATGGTTTTGCTCTTGACTCTAGTCTAGGTCAAAGATGACAGAGACAAAGTCGATGATGGAGTGAGCTTACCCAGAAGAAGCCTGTTCACTGTCATTTTGAAGATATTAGAGTTGTATGCGTTGGGAAACACAGACGCAGGCAGAGAGTTCCACTCCTTTGCTGTTTGCATTATAAAAGACGTTTGGAAACGCTTAGTGCAAATTGGTGGAATAGCAACAAGGTAGGCATGGTAACATGCACTGCGTCTAAATGCCCGATGGTGGAAGGGGGCCGGTGGGATGCGGTCGTGGAATCGAATGTAATTGTAATTATTATAACAATAACGCAGCCTCTAGCTTTTACAATCCAGAACAGGGTTTGGAAAAATTAAATCTCCTTCATGACGGTTACATTAAATCTGTCCAGACATCGACCTATAATGTTATAAGATAATATTTTCTTAAATGTTGTCGTCAATGTCTTTCCCTCCAGTCTTTCGTTTCGTTAAGTGGCGTCTCAAGTTCCTTCTATCCATAAATTATTATAGATCTTTCTCACGACTTTTAGTCAATTTCGTGCTTGATACTGTTTCCAATGCTGTGCATACAGCAAAAACGATTTAAACATCATCATCAACATATCAGCTGAAAGACGTCCACTTCTGGACATAGGACTCCCCCAAGTGTCGCTACAGCAACCGGTTCTGTGCGTCTCACATCGATCAGCTACCAGCAACCCTCACTAGGTCATCGGTCCACCAGACTTTACATGCTCTTGTCGAAATATAATATCCTAGCTATCACTCAAAATCATGGCATGTTTTCGCTGTGCTACACCTGTGTCTGTAGAGATAGAATTGTAGATAGTAGGTACACGTTGAATATCCCATGTTTCAATTGAATCCTAACTCCAAAAACAGGACACGCCGATCATCCCAACAATTTAAGTCAAATGAACATCAAACATTACAACATCTACTATTTAACAAACGAACAAACACAACAGACAGAATGACTAAAAAACAACCAATTAGTATTAATACTATCCGTGCGATGATCGCCGGCTCTCATAATTGACTACATGATCCTATATTCATACGAATGACTTTGGTCATCAATACTCTTCACATGACAAAAGAAACTATTGACCTCCCTACGACCAAAAGATTTTGAATCGTCGACATGAGGTACAAGGTTGAAATTTAAATGAGAGGGGAGAGGGAGTTAAGGTAATTACAGACGGTAGCTGTAAAGTCTTAATTATTAAATACGTTTGACATCCGTTCACGCAATATCGTGTCAATGACATTAGTGTAGCGACACCCTTAGTTTCGTTGTGTTTGGTATGTACTTAGTTAACAATTCTAATTGTTTCTTAAATGATTGCTACAAGTTCAGGTACCTACAGAGAGATGCATCGCAGATAAATTCAGGGCTACCATATATACTACAGCCAAGGTCTGTAGGCATTACCATCCATACTAAACACGAAAAGGGGCTTATTTGCTGTTTGATACGCTTTCACACCTTACCCCCAAACCGATGGTGATGAGGTTACTTGATCGCTAGCAAATCTAGCGGGCAAAAGCTAGTCATTTATAAAAGCTCTAGGTAGTATCTTTATTACTATAATCAGTCCAGCCTATTCTGAACTAGATTGGTTTAAATTTCTAGTCTAACCAAAAGCCATAAGTTTTGCAGAGTTTGTTCGAAAGAGTCACTGCGGCCCTGGAACGCAAAGGGCATTAGGAGAAACATGGATGGGTTTTAGTCAGAGTCTAACACTCTCTTCCGCTCCATCCAGAGCTGCTAGTCTATTCTGTAAATAACTATTTCGATATCGAGCTTCACCTGAGTGACAAAACTCGCAAAGTGATCTATATTCCACACAGCATAAGTCTTATACAAATACGAATTTGATACCTCACCTCGGATTCCGCTGTCGAGACACTTACAGAATAGCACTACAGGAGTTATTTTTGATGACTTCCCAACCTAAAAAAAGTGGTATAAGTTCACATTTCATGTCTGTATCTTCTCTCATGTCTGGTTTGTGAACTTTAAAACTTTCACTATAATCAGGTTTCCACACCCCAATAACTAGGCCATACCGGGATATTGTATTTCATAGAAAAACAAACCAAGAGCTATAATTTTTTACGCTTTGTCTATTTAGATCATTCCATTGATCCAGCGACCATAAATAACAGAAGATTGAAAACTTAAAGACACATTTCTATTCATTCAGTTTTCTAATTAATAGTTTATATAAATTCGTATAATAAATCAACGGTTAAGACGTGTGATACAATGGCAGTCAAATGTTGTGGGCAAACACAAAAAGTGAGGCCGATACAAAGTAGGCGTTTTGTTTGGTTCTACTTACTAACGTTTCTCGAAGTTGAGATACTGACTTTGGTTAATATTTTTTAGACTGTGGCAGGACATTTGTCGTATAAAATGAAATGATTTTGCGACACTAGAAATAAATTCTGAATTCAGATGTGTGACTGATCATTTGAAAGAAGGGAAATCGTTTTTTGAATATAAATTGATTATTTTTGAATATAAATTATTATTATATAGAATATAAATTATTATTTGCATAAGTAAATGACAGTGGCAGTTAGCTTTTAGACAAAATAAACCCAAAGACTAACAAAAAGAAATCTATTCAGATAGAAGAAAAAAACGAACTTTTTGAAACGAATTTTTGATGCTATATTTTAGTTTGTTTTAAGTTTAGTGTATTTGTTAATCATGGCTTAATAGAAGCGCCGGCTTTAAATTGCTTGAACTGAAGATTTCAAATTAATGTTGGTAAAAAAACAGTCAGATCTTTAAGAAAAATATCCATCGATTTAAGGAAAAGTTCAGCTTTAAAAGCATCTGTATCTGTAACTATAAATTTGTAAAACTCAATGACATTTACTCCAGCTAAAATTAAACTGGGTAAATCAGTAAATCATTCATGCCAGTAAGTTGACATTCAACCGTACTTTACCATCGAAACTCCTTAGTACTTCCTTTCAAAAAAAGCTATTATTTTCTCAACACCAAACAATACCACAAGAGGCTTTCTGAGGCGACTTTTAATTCATATAAAATTGAATCCCACACCATTGAAATTAGTACATATCGTTGCTGTTTGTATTGTAATGTAATTTATGATTTCTTTATGACTTTGAGTAAGCTTGGCGGTGTTGACAACATTTGGTTGTGGTTTGCTTTTGTCTTTATAAATTTTTACTGCTTGTAAAGACGTCCTTTGAGCAATGGGCTCATGAGTTATCAGATAGATATATGAAATATACTTTATTGTAGACTAAAGTTAGTAACACACCTCTTTTACACAATATCAATTCTATGGTATATCGGATGAGAAAGTGAATGACTGTTTTTTGAGTCAAGATTCAGTTTGTATCCAAATATTGTGTTTTTATTTTCTTTAGTCTTTAATTTAGTAGATTGTAGCATGTATTTTCAGAGGGTGTTCGATTATCAACTTAATGTTGCCACCAGGATTATGTTATATTAATACTAACTATAATTATCTTTGCTTTTTAAAAATCTCCTATACACGAGTCTCTCAAAAGTTACTTTTCAGATTCTTGATGTAAGTCTTCATTAATTTAGACAAGTGTAGTTTCTTCAATACTTTCTTCACTGTCATCATCATTTTTATCACCTATTTACTTGTCTTCTAACACTAAAAGCTCGCTTCATATTTGCTAAAATTTCTCTAACTTCAATGTACTCCAAGTGTTTACATATCCTGCGTGTTCAGGGGTCCATTCACAAACGATGTCTCCTCTAACTCTTGCAAGCGATGATGTGATCGACTATGGAGCACACTTGCCGAGAAGTAACTAATTCACTCTTTACTTTTCAGACACTCGATGCTGACTGTTCCTCATTAATTAAGTATGGTGTAGTTTTTAAATGCTTTCTTCATTGTCACCACAATTGTAATCTATAAAATTGTCTTCGAATACCAAAAGTTCGCTTCATATTTGCTAAAATTTCTCTAACTTCAATGTACTCCAAGTGTTTACAAACCCTGCGTGTTCAGGGGTCCATTCACAGGCGATGTCTTCTCGCTGTGTTGTCGCCTACGCACCCCGCAGGATTGTCACCCGCCGATTATTGTTTATAAATTATTAGCAATAATACACATTCGTATTGGTCTTGTATGTGACTAACGTAATATTAATGGCATTGATGAATTTAAATATAGGTAGAAATATTTTGATGCAATCCCAAAAAAATTGCATAATGTTTTTCTAAAAATTTGAAGTGTATCTATGTTTTTAAAGATTTGGTGAATCGATTGATGAATACGTAGACTTTGAAAAACTTAACGTTAGAAAAATTGACTCCAAAAAATTAAAAATGCCATTAAAGAAATTCATTAATTAAAAAGAAAGAGATGAAAAGAGAACGAAATGCAGCCAGTATATTCACAAACGATTTCACAATCATTTTTACGAACATTTATTGAGAGCAACCTTTAAAATGGCTAAACTAGCGAGACTAATTGACGTGGTCAAAGCACATTTCATGAAAACAAAATTAGATAAATAATCCCGAAATCTAAGTAACCCAGCAACCCTACAATCCCCTACATCACCGGGGCAGCATACCCGGCGATATTTTTGCCCACAACTATACGCTTTGATTCAAACTCCATTGTGGACCAGTTAACAATACGCGACCAGTAATGCCAACCACTGCATTTATATTTTGTATGATAAATTCATATTTTCTGTTTTGATATAGATTTTTCCTCGAATCACGAGCCTATAATGGTATCGACGAATAAGAGTATTTATCATCCTAATTCACTAATAAGATGGGGCTAGTTTTGTAAAAGTATAATTATGTAGTGCATTGATATATAAAAAACCCAAGATGCACAGTCTCGAACAAATGCAACACTCGAAACTGTCGTCAAAAACTGACATGTATCAAGTGTCATGTGTGAGTTGTGTGTAGTTATACTATAAACAATTTTTTTTTGCAGATTCAACCTTACACGGATCGCTTAAAGTTGTTTTTACAAAGCAGTGTAGTATGGCGAGTGATGCGCAATTTTTTTTGCAAATTCAACCTTACACGGATCGGCTTCAAGTTGTTTTTAGAAAGCAGTGCAGTATGGCGAGCGATGCGAGACTGTTTGAAACTAGCGCCCAATTATACATATTGCGCTTGTTTTTTGCGGACGTTTTTGAGATGCTGTGTGTGTATCTTGGGTTTTTTATATATCAATGATGTAGTGCTAACTTTTGCACCTATCCCGTTTTTCCGGTTCCGTAAGAATTTCAGGAAAACCTTTTATGGTACCCTACACTCCCCAAGGAACCTACATACCAAATTTCAGCTTCTACGACCAGCAGTTTCGGCTGTGCGTTGTCTGTCAATCAGTCAGTAACGCAAAAGTTTTACACATAAAATGTCATTGATTATTATAATATTGATTACAATAAACAGCTGTCGCTACTTTACGAACTTAGGATCAGAGCGAACTATTTATTTTTTTGTGAAAAACCATTTCGCGACTACGACGACTACGACGACTACGACGATGTCGTCTGACGGAAAACGATGAATGTGGATTTTTTATTGATGTTATAACGCTGAAATTTTTTCGATATGTATAATTATTGTAATTCCAATGATCTGCCACTTATTTTTGAACTTTTGTTTGAAATTATAATGTGACGGTAAAATATGGAAAATTAATAAAACACCTATAAACTATACCCATATTTGCAAAGAAATAAATGATTTAATTTAAGGTCTAAGACCGAACGAGTCCAGAAGATGCCTGTTCTTTTCACTTTGAAGGCTGTCGGGATATTGGACCCCTATAATGCAGCCCTGGTCCCGATGACTCAAAACACTGGCAGAGTGTTACACATTTTAGCTAAAATATCAGCAAAACATAAAGTCATCTGCGACCAAAACCAACAGTACTTCCATTCATACTTAAACTAAGGAGCAGAACACATATGGGACGTAAACGGATTTAAAACCCATCGAAGCAGCTATAATATAGACGTATATCTAAGCCAAGCCAATGACTCCACAACTCCATTCACATCGAAAATAAAACAAGAAATAAGGCTATTGCACACAAGGCTTTATTCGCCTGGAAATCATAAATCAATTGTGAGTAGCCACCTTTATTGTGGATACGAATCTGTCACCGCCTCTAATCCTTTAAGAGTTTTCAAATTTAATACTCTTTTTGATAGTATATGGTGAGTTTGAAGATCAAAATTGTTGTGCGTGGGATGATGACAAATGTAGTGAAAATCTGCATTTTTAAAGCTTAGAACTTGATATGGATTACTCTTTATTTGGCTCAGTGTTTGCATTTTTAAGACACTTTTCTTGAGAAAATTGCCAAACATACAGAAAGATTGACCATAACCACTATTCTATTTTACTAAGCACAAGCCATTACTTAAGGACGTTAACACAAAATATGTATTTTAACATAACCAGCCGCTCGCATTACAGTTGGCATAATCCAATGGGAGCATACTTCCAGGATACAAAGTAATGCGCTATAATCAAGGTTATAAATTAAACGTGTGTCAAATTTTATCCAAAATCCATTCAGAAGTTTTTGTGTGAAAGAGCAACAAACCCCAATCCATCTCAACAAACTCACATTTATTATGTAACGTAGGAAGTAGTACTATGATGATCTTTTTCAAACTACATCATAACCTGGGAGTCTTTAAGACAAGAGTAAAAAGGTTGCTTCTAGGCAAACGTGCTCCATCTTCGACCGCATCATCGCTTACCATCAGGTGAGATAGTGGTCAAACGTATGCCTATCTATAATAAAAAAAAACTATCATCTGCTATTTTTCAATATACTACGCACTAACCATAACAAAATCATCACAGTGTTTATGGTTTAAGAGTCACAATTTGTCTCCACACAGAGAGTCGATCCACCACACATTGTATGTCCTTTTATATTTTTATTAATTCCATCTATCATCCATACTTCTCTTCAATGCATGATGACAGATCATTTCATCCATTTCTATTTGTTGATTTAGATATTTATAGTATCGTTGCTTATAATTAATTATTCTTGTAAGACGTATCTGAATGGTCTTTTGTGATTTAGCTTAGAATATATGTCATAGGAGATATGAGAGTTGCTGCTATTGAACAATAAACTTTAGACAAAATGCATGAACAAAGACACGTGGAGGTAGCATAGATAATAGGAATAGTAATGATTGGAGCTTCAATTAAGTAAACATAAATTAAATAGCACAATAAGTGCAGGAATTAGTAGATGAATTTAATTAGCACGAAGATCTTCGAAAATAATTCATTGAATAGTGAAAAACTCTTGCATAAAGACTACACTTAGTGTGTAAAGTTAATCATGTGCTTGAATTTGAATTCAAATAGCGTCACAAATTAAAATGTCATGTTAACCGTGTGATTTATTTTTCCAGAATACATCAAAAATATCGAAAAAATTAATTAAAAAAAGATCTCCATTTCACAGTTATCGGTCATCTTCCCCACATTGTTAATTAGCTTTCAGACATTTTTATTGAAATCATTATGGTCTTCAAAAAATCCTCTTTATTCGAAAATACAACAAAATTCACTGCCACAGTCCCAGCCTCGAATGCTGGGATAATCTTTGCAATCTATATATCTATATATCTCTTCTATCAAACGTTACTTCTCTAGCATCTACATTAGACATCAACAGTAACGCCTAGCGCAGACAAAAGGTCCATATCTCCAACCCTCGTGACCTGATAACAGCGTGACTCATTAATTATAACAATCGACGCCTCACTCGTCTCACAGCCATTAAGAACAATCTAATCTTGTTAACATAATCCGATGCTGGCCAGCCCACGCTGAGGAAGTCAATCATCAGCAAGCTCAACGTTTAGTTCGATCAAAGAATTGAGACGTTTTAAATTTTATCACGTGACGCTCTTAATTTCCATTGTCTCTTTGACATCATGTATATCAACCCATATCCACGTACTACCATCTATAAATTGACCTCTCACTATCTTTACTTCTTGTACTTCGACTGTTCAACTTAAACTGGTAATGTAAGCTTGATATGTGGTTATATGTATCATGTTGATTGGTATGGCTTCTTCTAAAGTTATTTTATGGTTTCCTTTTCCTTTAATTGTGGTTATCTTGGCTCTGTTAAGCTTTATTGTTGTTAGTATGTTATGATCTGTTGTAGCATTATGAGAGTCAATTGTAACAGGGTTTTAAATAGGATTAACTATGGGCACTGTTGGCGGTACTAGATTAACAATGTAAGTACTATTTGGAAGGTTACTTTAGATTTACTTTTGTGATACCCACTATAATCATCCTTGGCAGCCATGCTCAATTGTTTGAGTGTTACCACCTCTTTTTTTGTACCATACTTCCCAGGTTTGTGTGTCATCCAGGTGATTCATTCTTCTTAGATTCATAATTATAGAAAAAGAAAGAAAAATGTTTATTTGGGACTCGCAAAAGACTATATCAATCAATATATATAAAAGTAAGATAAGTAAAACTAACCGTAAAATCGTTTTTTTCTTGGTACACCAAGTCTATTAAAAATATGAAATGCTAGCTGTAAAAGCTAGTTGTTATTATATTTTTTCTGGCATAGGCTTCCCCATATACGGTCCTGGCCTTGCTGCATCCAATTGAATCTGTAGTCAGTTGACCTCCTTGGGTCCTGTGACCCTCACCAGATCAGTATACACAATGCTCAATAAAAAACCTAAAACAAATTTTACTAAGACCTGAAACTAAAAGCAAGTCTGAGTATGATAAACAGATTTAAACCTCAAGCCAAATAAAATCAAAGATATCTCAATAGATCACAATACATCATTAACGTACCAATTTACCATCAACAGGGTTATTATCTACACCATTCTTAACCGAACCCGAGAATTAACCGACAAAATATTCAAATCGATACATTATGGGGATCAGAGCGACAATTTGGTCCTCCATTGTATGGTAACGATGTGTTTAGGTACAAAGGACCGAGAGGAGAGGAAATTGGTCCATGGAACCGCTTCCTGTTGACAGTGTTAATTGTTAGTTTTATAGTTAGTTAGCGATAAGCTGTGGATGTTCGTGGGGTTATAAGTTGGCTACTGTTTGGTGTTGACTAAGCTGCTGGTCTTAAGTTACCCAAAGTGACATCACTGGACATCACTGCATTGGTTAACGTTTTTGGTGGTTCTAGACCTACATCACTACAACCTGTGTACGTGTGAGATTACAACGCTGACCTATGTAGTTTTGATCAGTATAGAATTTGAATTGTAATTACAACTTTGGTCTATGCTCGGTCTATCAGGTGGGATTAGTATTGTATATTTGGTTCAAGATCAGTAACATAATCTTGTCTGTGTTTCCGAACACATTCAACCCTAATCTCTTCAAAGTTAGAGTGAACAGGCTTCTTCTGGGTAATCTCGCTCCATCCTTGACTTTGTCCCGGTCACCTCTGACCTAGACTAGAGTCAAGAGCAAACCCATCTCAAATAAAAATAAAACCTAATTTCTCTTCGATAAACTGTATTCGTTAGGCCTTGTACTTGTATCTACTCTTTGGTATGAATGAATGATTTTTGTATCACGCACTTTTCTCATATTGTTTCAGAGCTACTCTTACTAAATCCGACTAACGGCCTTCTGGTATTATCCACCAGTCACCGACATGAAATCAACATTTCATTCTCACATATCCTGATTCTTTTTTAACACAATCTGTCGAACCCAGTAGCTCTCAACCCGTCAGCTACTGAACATCAAAATTAATCTTTTATTGACCTCAATGACAGCCGGACGATTTTTTATCATAAAGCATTCGAATCTGCCGTGTCATGGGGACTTTGGGTTGAGTCCGGTGTTTTTTATTTATTGATAAATTGATATGACTTTTTGGGTTTTGATCCGATGAGTGTGATCCCTTTAAATTATTTGAGTACCTACCGATATTTGGACGTAGCTTTTACCTTTTATTTTTGTGTGTTAATGTTCGAGTAACAGATGAATTGTGCCTCTTTTTTCGTCATACTGGTATTGACAAACTGTTGTCTGTTCTGATCTGCGTCTGTTGTGGCCAAAAATCTTAATAATTGTAGACTGAATTTAGCAATATCCACCTCATATACATTGTTTTCTATATCAATCGACTTTTAGTTTATTAGCATAACAAAACAATACAATTATAGCGTACTGAATCCCTTAGATTTATCAACTTACTACGTAATGCATCCACCAAATTAATTTAAAATCGTGATCATCCCGGTCTCACGATTATAGCATCAGATATCAATTCAAATGAACTATCATCAATAACTTTCATAACCCAACAATTCAACGCTTTGCTCGGTATTAACCCTGTATGGTAGAAACACGCTGAAACTATTATCATCATATTTTCTTCAGGTAATTGCGATATAGAACCTGCATCGACTGTTTTAACTTCCAGGATTTAAAAACTAGCTATTCTTAGTATGTTACGATGTAGGGATTAATAATTCACAGAATTAAATAACTTAAAAAACGGAAGAGATTTGATTGACATTGATCTTCTTATGGTCTTAAGCAACTTAAAACTAAGAAATATTTAATGCATATCAAAGTAGAGATCCCAATAAATAAATAGCCATCGAGACACGCTATCAAATAATGAAACAGCAAAATAACTATTAGTACCCAAGATCAAATCATAAAATATTTACTTTTTCTCCAAACAATTGATGCACTCCGAGCTGATTCTTAATTGCCAGTACCTTCACAATTTCACAAAAAAGAAAGGATGACTGATGAACGTTAATAAAAATCAACCGGATCCACAAATAGACACAGCTGATGATAGACGTAGAAATACGACACATCTCCCAGTAATAAATATCTTTAAAGGGAACATCAATAAAATATGCTATAAGAAATAATGCAATCAGGCTGCGCATGCTTCATACGAATTATCAGACATCATTCAAGCAATCATTCGAGGTAAAAGTAATTGTACAGTCGGTACGAATGTATCAAACCTCTCCGACTGCTATTAAAATCGAATTATTGATGACCAAACATTGATAAACCCTCTACCCGGAACTACACTCTCAGATTGGAGCTCTGATCAAATTGGTCGAAGATAGTGGCGGTAGTATTCAAAGCTTGATAAGAGATGGCGTTAGTGTGCGATGCGCAAGAGTCGATTGTAAAGTTGTGAGGTATAGAACGCCATCTTTCGTAGAGTAGCGAAAACTTGTGTTTGAAAGCTTTGTTTTGCAGGTGTTTACATAATTTCTTTAATTTCAAGGTTAGTATTTGATAGATCTTTTAAAGTAAGTAAGACACAATTAAATACGCAGTTTTGGAGCTCGACGCTAATGAAATTAGTAGACTTTAACTAAAACTCAATAAAACAGAAAGAAAATAGATGGAACAATGAATTTAGATGGAATCTGAGAAGTTTTCAATAATTTCTTTAAATGCTCTTGGCTCAAAAGCTCTTTCAAAATGGAGGTGACTGGATACTAATGAAAGTTTATAGGTACCGAATTCTTGTAGTACTCAAATTTATAGAAAGAGATAAAAGCAGAAATCCTAATTATTTAAGAGGAAAAAAATCAACGTGGTTTTGGTGGTAATAAAAAGTGCTATTTTAGAACGTGCATCGCTGAATCTAAACGATCTTTACCATTTTTCGTGCAGCAAAAAATGACTCATTCGCCTATTAAGACTTAGGAAAAAGCGAACAAAATAGCAAAAATAACTCAATAAGCATGTCAACGAACTAGCATTGACCTCACACACTGCCTAGGATCAGAGAGATTCACGTTTGAACATTTAAAACGTACATAATTATGAGTCATGTCGTAATAAACATTTAAAATGCGAGATTTAAGACTCCCACGGATGGGGTAATAAAGATAATTTTAAATACAAAGCAACCAGGCGCACGAGTAATCGCGAAACGAACATCAAGTCATGACGAGATTCAAATCATTGCGCCCGCGCACTCAAACGGGTTTTTCATTTATCAGATCGATTGTGGGGCGTGGCTTATAGATCGGTAGGATTTATATCTGTGCTCCTCGCTCCTGTGGCTTTTCCGTTTGTCAGTGTGGGAGTGAGAGAGATAGGAAACGTTACGCCCGATCGATTCCAATGAAGTGCGCGCGCGACTATGTATTTTCTCAGAACAAGAAAGTGGACAGTGTCTTGTTTTAGAATATTATGTACCGTAATAGTCCGGTCGTACGTGTAGATGCAGCACAATTATTATTATTGCATGTATTTTGATTTTTTAACAAGATTAATGCTGTATGTTCATGATATATGATTTTTTTATTAGACTGGTTTCTTGTGATATTGCTACTGGTTTTTGCGTAATTTAAAGCGAAAAGTAAAGACGTATGGAAGCCGTTTCGGTTATGTAAATTGATTGAATTATCAGATAAAGAATTACTTAGAAGAATGCTCAGTTACAAAAATTTGGACACATTTTGCTACTCAACGGTTTGTGCTTATGTTTTAAGATGTTGATCTTATGTTGTCATACTTTCTGGACTGTCGAATTTTAACGAAAGACTGCCCATTCGCAAACAAAATAAGCTAATAACAAACTACGGTACTTGAAGACGATTAAAATTACCGTGTATATACCCAAGTTCGGGTAGCTGTGTCTGGTTGTTTTTTGAATTAAGAACGTGTCAGGATTTTAAGGCTAAAGTTGAATTTGAGTAACTACTCAAATTTAAACATAAAACAGAAACTGGCTTTAATTTATCAATCATCCCTATCCAATCAAGTTAAGTGTAGGTACCAAAGGATAAAAGACATTGCAGTTGACTTAAAAAGTTATCAAGTAGATCATTAAAGCGAGCTTAATATGACTTAAATGCTATTAGTAGCAAAAATACAGATATCACTCTTGCTACAATCAAAATCATTATATTAGGCACTCCTCAAACGACAAACCTATCCTATCTAAACCAAATCAAAAAATTCTTTCTTCAAATCTCACATTTAGAAAATTCAAAAGTAAATGTAATCGGTCTATTTGAAATAAAGATATTTCATTCTACGAGTATAAATAACAAATCCTCTGTCTCAGAAACTACTCTTGCCACATCCGAAGACCTTCCAATCATTATCCGTTAACGCCATATAATTATTTAGATATGCACGCTGCTATCCTGCCCACCTCCTCTCCTCTCCTGGGGCGTCACGCGTGATTTTTTGTCTCTTTTGCAACAAAAAACAGACCATATTTTAATTGCCCTAAAATATTTTCGGTTCGAAGCTAATGTGCGGATAAAATACGTTCATTAATCTCAGATTTTTCGTTCTACTGATTTAAGACGATGATTTGAGGTCGAATTCCTTAATTTACCGAGACATTGCAGAAGAACCGTATTAATTTCTTAAGATTTTGGGAGTCAATTCTCATCAGTTCTAACTTTCTTCAGTACTAACCTACCATATTGTATGCTGTTTAGACTGTAAGAAAAAGTTTGGAATAATTAGTGGGCCCATTATCGTGCCCTGAGAACTCCGATTTTAAAAATGGATATGAAAAGATTTTCAAAATCGTATTATTTCAAATTCCTCCTCCTCTATAGCTACATTTATATTTAAACACTAAAAACTATGAAATGTCTAGATATTTTGAGAAGTTTGACCCAAATTATATTCATTGCAAAACAAAACATACATTTTAAGGGACAAAACCAAAGTCATCACTACATGATAATAATCCACAATGCTTTTACATGAGTGCATCCTCATCAATAGGATTTTCAACTTTCAGATAACCCTTCCCATCTCTTACTTTATAATCAAAATTACATTTAAAGTAGATGCTTCAAACATATTTTTATCCAGACGTAAACACAGGCATACGAGTGTATTTAATTCATTAATCCAAATCGGTTCACTTCGAAATCACTAGTTACGTTTCGTTCAATTGCGGCTTTCATTACACCAAGTACTAAACCACGACTTTCGGAATTTCCCCTCAGCAATAAGGTTGAGTTTCCTCTAAACAAACTGCAAATAACTTCATCATTTATGTAAAGCAAGTGACGAAGTTGCTAATGCGGTTGACTTGAATTTTATTTCTTTAGATTTAGGAGTGATTATTGCTTGGTGGTGTTTTGTTTTTAAGTTTGTTGTCGCAGCTTAATGAACATTTAATAACAGTGTTTTTTTAAAGGTTTTGTTCGATACGCTCGTCTATATGTTCAGATGAGTTGCTGCAGGCTATTTCGTATTTGGACAGGGTAGTTAAAGAGTAGAGACTTTCATGTATTTATAAATCCTATGGATTTACTGCAAATCAATAAAATTTGCCTGTAGCTTTTTCCCAAATATGTTGGAGTTGCTAGCCAGTCTAAAAAAATGCAGCTGAATATCAGTATTTGCTATTGCTGAATTTTAAAAACTCATTAAAATTAAAAAATATATTGAGAGAGATGATTAACACCAAACTAAAGTAAATATTAAGAGAATTACTAGGATAATGAATAATGATAGACTAAATGAGAACAATATCTCCCAGGTTGCTTTCAGATTGTAAGATTATCATGACTAGATTTAAAGAACGTCTATAATAAAGACTACGCTGGAGTGGTTACATGGGTCTCAACCAAAATAAAACTAATATTGTCAAAGCAGAAACAAACTCATAAAAAACCAACATACATATTCAAATCACAAACAACTATGTCACAGTACCAATTCTCGACAAGCTTACATGCAATCGTACAGAGCTGCTAGCAAATCCGATAATGTGCCGTAGTACAAAGTTGCTACCGTTTACCACAGCGAAAAACCCATTTTCTCGCTCGATATACCAGCCGTATCAGGATGAGAGCAATTAAAGGTCGGATGACAAGGATTCACGTGAGGGATGTGGATGTGGTATCTTGGAATGGATCGAATTGAATAGTATTTGTACAATGTAGAAAATAAAGCACAAAGTGTCTAAAAAAATTAGGAAAATGACACAAAAAGAGGAAACGTGACAATAGAAGCTAAATCAAAACACATAACACAAAAATGAAAACAAAAATAAAACGATAGTAGAAGACCAAGGTGAATTTATTTGAAATAACAATTCACTTGTAAAATTGTTAAAACAAACAAGCCGAAAACATAGACATTGCTGCACGTATTGCAATCATAACACAATGTTACCGTAAAAAGGATTACAGATCATAGTCCAACAGATTTACAGGGTAAATATAACAAAATATTATTATATCAGGAAGAAGATCACCATCATCATCATCATAACAGCTGAAAGACGTCCACTGCTGGACATGGGCCTCCCCCAGATGGGGGGGCCATAATCGCCACGCTTGGCAGACGGGTTGGCGATCGCAGTGTATGGTGTTACGTTTTACAGAGAACGCTGCTGCCCATTCTCTGGTGAGTCCCTTAGTCGCCTCTTACGATACCCACGGGAAGTGATGGGATGGTATTATTCTTTTATGGCACCATACGGCACCGGCCGACTCTATATTGATATTAGCTGTCATATTAATCACATTCAACCATATTTACTTACATGAACAATAATTATCTAAGACTACACAAAAAAATACCATCTCCAAAAAACTTCATGAATCGTTCACCAAAACTGAATTGCGCATAGCGTTTTTACGGCATTCGGCGGAACCGTATGACTAGACGCGCCGGATCATTAATCCTGAAGTTTCAGATGTGAGCAGAACGATAAAAATTACGCTCGCAACGCTAGCCGAGCGTAGAAAACGTAATGACATGTTATCTAAGCGACATATTTCTGTATATATGCTTTTTTAAGATCGGAGAATGGAGATAGAGGAGTATTTTTAGGTGTGCATGAGTCGTTTGGTTCTGTTGATTATGATTTTGCAGATATATGGAAATAATAGTTGTAATTTCGTATTTCGAATTTTTGCCAGTCTTCTGTAGTGTTGCTTTGGCCCATGAGAAGCTTATCATCTGCTGAGACTTTTCATGAATTAAGTTGGTAACTAGCGTTTAGCATGATTTCTGTTGACTTGTTGTTATTTCTTTTATTTTAGTACTGTAAACTTTTGGGTTCTTTTTACTATTAATAGGCACACGTTTGACCTCTATCTAGCCTGACGGTAATTGCGCTTGCCCAGAAGTAACCTATCACTTATGATTTAAATACTCCCAGGTTGAAGCTATCAGGAAACACAGACTCTGGCAGGGAAGTCCACTCCTTAGCTGTACGAACAATTAATGTGTTCCCAAAACGTTTTGCATCATCTTTTTTTTTAATTTAAGGATTCTCCTTCTAGGTAATCTGTAAGGCTTTATCATAATCACAGTTTTAGCTGAAAGACGTCCATTGTTGGAGATAGTCTGGACACAGGATTGGTCAATGTGGCGACGCTTAAGGGAGGCCTTGAGCGTCGCCACCTCGACCAGTCCTGTGCGTCTCGCATCCAGCAGATTCAATATCTGATTTATGTTCTTTCCGACACTGAGAAACAAATGGACATATTCCAAAAGTTAAGTCCACTAAGTAATTGTGAATTTAACTTCTTCACCTAATTTTCTTCCGCTAAATCACTACTCTCGAAATTTCCAAGTCGAATTTGGAAAGTGTCAAAAGCTATTCAAATAATGTGTAAGTGTGAACAAATCAGAGACTACTTGAACTAAGTTGTAACGTAATGTCGTTGCAGAGACGCTCCACTGAGAGTTAGATGGTATGCACTGTGCTGCGTTTAGACGGGGTTAGCTGCTTGATTCACATCTCGACTTAGCTTTTAAGAAATCGATTTAGAAGTGACGTAATACCTCAAGCTCTAGACAAGTGAATTTCTGTTTGCGTGGCGAAGGCGATTATCAAAAAGTCAAAAAAGGGATTGTCAAACGTTGTCGAAATGTCACGTGATCAATCAATTATATTTTAGAATTTCAACTGTCGTCATCGCTGTTGAATGAAACCGTGTTTAGAGCCTCTTGTTTGACTTACGTGTATAACTACTAGCGAATACGAAAGACATCGCTATTTGTAGTCCATTTATTTTCTAAGATGGGAATGTCCAATTTATACATTTAGCAGATCTGACGTATATGGGTGTCACTTTGAAAACTTCAACATCATGACCTTAAACAGGGAGTTTAAGGTCATGACTACAATGAATACTATTTTGATCAACATTGCAGAAGCAGAGTCATTTAACATAGAAAGCTAAGTAAACAATCAAATAACATTCAAAATGCGTTATATCTTGGTTTGCGTCCATTCAAACATCATTCTCGCTTGCGACAGTTACTAGCACAAGTACCCACTCCAGCAGCTCTCCCAATCTGAACACACCTAATCGAACTCTACCACCTGTTGGCAAGAGAGGTGCAATTGTCAACATATTGCATGACATTTGCACGTGCCCGACACGCCCCGAGGGTTCAATCGGGAATGTTGATATAGTTCATTGAATTTCAGAAGTACTGGCGTTAATATTTAAACGTTTTCGTTTGTAAGTAGTTTGGTGCTAATTGATTTAGGAGTTTGTGAGTTTCCGAGGATAGGAACGAAGGAAAAGATGTTTTCAAACACTGATTGTATCCAATTATATTAGTCGGTATTGATCAGTGGGTCGGTTGAGTCGGTATATGGGGTCTTACCTTAATGAGCTAACCTAGGAAAGAATAGTTTCAATAGAGTTAGAGGTATGTACTGCTTTTGGTACCACTGACCACTGGCTTAGAGGTAAGCCACGCGTACTGTGCTTGAAACACTATTAGACAATTTATAACTTAACAGAAGAAACTTTACAATGAGACAGAATAATAAGTACGATCTAGAATTATAAATCGGAAGAAACGGTTTTTTCAACGGTAATACTGTCCTCTCAAGTAGAATTGAATAGTAGTAGAGCTCCAAAGTCTTGAGTATCGACGAGTAGTTGCTAGCCTGTCGGTTTTCTATCGGTTGTATTTTGGGGAATGTGCGACGGAATTGCATAATTTGATTCCGCAAAGCCCGTTCCATCATTGGACCACAAGATGAACGGCGATGCGCCACCGGTACATGGTGGACATCCCACCCACACGCACAAAATATTTTGGGAACACATTCATAGTGCGTACAGCTAAGGAGTGGAATTCCCTGCCGGAGTCTGTGTTTCGTGATAGCTACAAACTGGGAGAGTCTTTAAGTCAAGAATGAATAGGATACTTCTAGGCAAGCGTCATCGACCACATTATCGCCTACCATCAGGTGAGATAGTCGTCAAACGCGTGCCTATCAATAGTAAAAAAAAAAAAATTGCGCAATGCCAATCTCAGGCATCTAAATAACAAGATCCTAATAAAATCCTTTCGCAAACCCGTGGGAAAAGACAATAGTCGTACATTTGTCATGTAATCCATCACATGATTACAAAAAAAATATTCTACAAACACACAATTAACCACAAACGCAAGACAGCAGAAATAGAACGAGTCTCCAACCGCATAGAGCGTCAAAGCGTCCGAGCATCTGGACAAAAAAAATAATATTAAAACTTTCCTTTCAAGAACTTATAACACCCTTTGCGGTGAAAGGTTGCAACTTTCGCAAAACAATAACCGCTGGGCGAAAAAAAAAACTTTATTTTTAAACAGGCCACTTAAACAAGACAACTCGCTCGCGTGCCGTTGCTAAAAAAAAACAAACTCAAGCTCTAAAAGCTCACGAAAATATTTCAGATATTTAACAAATGCTAACCGCTAACGATGTCCTTTAATATTTGGAATATAAAATAAAAAATCCTCTTTTGTCGGTCGAGGCGAGTGCCGACAACTTTTTTTTTCTGTATTTTAAACGCTGCGGTTCGTTTGTATGGCGGAGGGAAAAATGCCCGGTTGGCCCAGGGAAAACTTTTTTGCGGTAAGAAAAGGTTGTGTACCACTGTGTGTCCGTTCATTTTTTCGTTGTTGTAAAAAGTGATGGTACCTACATTGGGGCTTTGATGTGAATTGGCGAACAACAGAATTTTTCCTAAAATTTTCTCGGACATATTTGAGGTGTACGTTTGGAAAGATAAACTTGTGTCCGTTTCAAATGGAAAAACCTGAAAAAATCCGTGTTCAAACATTTAGGACAAGCCCCATATACATACAACAACAGTTCATAATATTTTGGCCCATGATGAGATCGCTGAAAGTTTTAAATAAGGTACTACGTCATAGCTTTAACAAATATAGAGGTATACATAAAACCTCCCTTAGCCGTTTTCCTGCTGTAAGACAGACTTGGGTGGTCTATCTTTAAATGCCAACATGGAATATGTTGTACAGAATTAACCTCCATACTGCCAAATTAACGAATACAAAAACTGGGAACACAATAATTTATCCAATCAAACTAATATTATAAATGCATAAATGTCCGTAATTGTTAAATGAAGTAATATCCTTCCCACAGTTTTTAGACTAAAATGAATATAACATATTCTTGTCATCTACATAGTGTCATCAGCATTTTATAGTGCCATCTGCATTCTGTCATCCTCAAGCTTGGCAGTATAGCAATTTGTCTCTGACCATACGTTGTAACGGTCATTGGATGCCCATCTCTAGCTATGAACCTTCTAATTGTAATTTCAAATCGAATCGTTGCATCAATTTTAAAACGGATAGTGGTGTCATTCTTATCCCAAAATTAAACATTTTCTAATGTGGCCATTCCCATCGGTAATAAAAAAGAATAAATAGGCACATTACATTCATGTGTATGAAACTCCACGATAGTGTACTTTCCATCAATGAAAGAAATAACGCAATCGGATCAGAACTTATATTACATTACATACTGCAAACAATAAGTTTTAACTCTTTTGTAATATTCGTTAACATATTTTATCTTTTCTTACAGGTATATAATATACATTGCACAAAAACATTACAGTTGACGATACGGTTGGCGCAGTGGTCGAGCGATCGGCTGCTGCGCCGCGTGTCGTGGGTTCGATTCCCGCACGGAACAAATATTTGTATGGTCTACAGATAGTTGTTCCGGGTCTGGCTGTTTGTGGATGTCAAAGTCAAAGTCAAAGTCAAATGATTTATTTCAACTAGACCAATAAAGGCACTTTTGAACGTCAAATTAAAATAAAATAAAATATTATAGTGACTCTAGTCGTCTGATGAGATGTGAGTTTGTATGTTTGTAAGCGCACCCACGATACCGGAGCAATGCTTATTCTTTGACCGAGGTAAAAGCCAGTTCTTGAGTCATGCGAAGTGTCAAATTAGCGTCTTGACAGATCTTTAAACAAGTTATGAGCTACTACTATAGTGATGTCTATCCACACCTTTTTTTTTAAGGATGGGAAATCATCAAATGTCTCCTTCCGCTCTGGGTGGAGCAGAAGAGAGTGTCAGACTTTTACTGACTCCGTGTTCCTCCTAATGCTCTTTGCGTACCAGGGCCGCGGTGACTCTTCCGAATAAAATCCACAGCCCCAGCAGGCACTGCCCCTAGCGGGCCCCATCTTTTGTGCTGACAGCTCTTTGAGGCGCGCGTGGAACACAGCGCGCCGTCGACCCGGACCTGGTTCTGATCAGACGGCGAGCCACCCAATGCTCGCCGTCCGCAGGCCCGCGCCTACGGTGGCCGAAAATCGCCCTGCGACTTCCGGCGCCCGAGGCGTCTTCTTCTGATGTCCACACCTAGAGTATATTTGACCTTTTTAGAAAGGAATATAAAACCTTATTCCATCTCTTTTATTCCAATTAATTATTTAATATCTGAGTATCATCATCATTTTCTTCCTTTGCTCCAAGTTATTCAGAATCGGCGCAACACGTCTTATTTCAGATAAAATTCACATAAAAATGATTATCTTGAAGAAAAATAAAGATTTAGCGAACGTTCAAATAGAGCTATCTGTTTAGAATGCGATACATTATAGGATAATTATTCAAGATGTTAAGGTGTGGACATAGTGGAGAATAATTTTGAAGGCTATTTAGTAGTAGTATTTCTGAATGAAATTATATTAAAAAAGTGACTAGAGTAAAGATTTAATGTAATGAGGTAGCTGATTAAATTGGTCTTACTTTAAACTAGCTTTTTCCCGCGACTTCGTTCGCGCATATCCCATTTTTTTCGTGCTCGTAGGAATTTTGGGACTAATTATCCACTCAACTGCCGCAGGAGCCCATTGTGGGTCTGTATTTTGGGACGAATCAAAATATATAAACCTTTCTTTTGATTCACTTGGTCTATTGAAGATAACCGCAATAAAATCTGTTGCGTAGGTTAAAAAGTATAAGCGTACAAACGGAAAAAGCGACTTAATTCTAATTATCACCAACGAGTGTTATAAAATGATAAAAATTAACTCCTCTTCAGTCCAACCAGTATGCGACGGTATTGGTCCATGATCTTATAGTATTTATTTCGCAAAAGTTCCTTATCTCTAAGAGCGGAATTCACCATTGAAACTGAACCCAATCAGTGCATCTAAATTGCGTTCAAGAGCTGTCAGTGTCAATATTCCACCGAAAATAATGAAACTGACAGCTCGTAAACGTGGTAATATGCTTCTTCTTCTTCTTATTGTGTGGGCAGTAAGGTCTAACGACCCCACACACCCTAGTGTCAGAGTTTCTAAACCGCCTCAAGGGCCTCTGACATGGTTCATTTGACGACCGCCATTTGGCGGCTGGGACCACCGGCTTATACGTGCCTTCCGAAGCACGGAATTATCTTTTCATCAGACAATCAGTTGGTTCAAGCCTGCAATATCCTAACCAAACTGGAAAACAACTTTACAAAGTATGCTTTCCCGTGGGAATCGAACCCACGACCACCGGGTCACAAGGCAAACGCCTAAATCACTCGACCACTGAGGCAGTTAGTAGCAATATGCTGATCGCGTTCAGTTTCATTGTTGATATCCGCCCTAATACTAACTCCATCCACCATAACCGCGACCTAAGACCAGCACAAACATTGGCGATGTATTCCTTGAGCACAATGCGCGGACCTAATTTGAATACCATGCTTATGGGACAATCGGCAGACTAAAAAATATGAACAATACGCGTGGTCACGTCAAACGCCATGGTTGTCTCTTTCGGGGATCGTTAAATTTTATCTTTATTGTCTATCGGCTTTTCAATGTCCTTTAGTTTTCGGAAGAGTTTTTGGACGGTAATAAAGTAAATATGGTGGATTATTCATTATGATGGATGGCTTGTACGGTCCATGTGGAGTACCTGGGTGATGATATGGCATATTGAGAGTGTCTCACGGGTGTGAGTTACAGAAATGATGCCCTAAATGGTCGAACTTGTCTATGTCACATATAGCTCGCTATGACGCGATTTTAATCCTGGATTATAATATTTTTTTAGTAGAATTTGGGGTTTCCTTGACGAGACTAAAGTAGGTAAATACTAATTCATTATTTTTTCGATAAGAGAGAAATTTTTGGTTGTCGGTTCACGTTCTTTATGGGCTTTAAGTATGAAGCAATCTAGCAACAGTAACAGTAGGTTTATTGAAGACTAGTTGACCTTCGACACTTCGTCTGCTTCGCTCCTATTGGTGTTAGCGTTATGATATATAGCCTATAGCCTTCCTCTATAATTAAGCTATCTAAGACTAAAATAATTTTCCAAATCGGACCAGCAGTTCCTGAGATTAGCGCGTTCAAGCAAACAAACAAACTCTTCAGCTTTATATATTAAGTATAGATTTATTTTAGGTTAGCTGCCAGTCTTAGGTCTTAGGTATCAGATAAGGTGAAATGTTTCTAAGTTAAGGAAAATGTAGGTACTATTATTGAGAAAATATTAACAGTGGTGGCCAGGGGCAGCCCTAAGACAAATGTAATAAATAATGTAGAGGGACAAATATGAAAATAAGTTCTCTACCGCGGGTATCGGCACTCGCACAACTCATTTGCCTACCGTTTTCAGGACGGTCAGCAAAATCATACACTCGAACGTGTTTAAAATTTACAGAAATCATTTGGTTTGACTGAAAGCCGACCCCAATATACCTAGTTGGGAAAAGGCTAAGCAGATGATGATGATACAGAAATCATTTAAACACAAGTGGCCTCGGAAACACAGAACACATACACAAGACACTTCGAAGTCAGGCACTGTGATTTATTTCAATACCACTGATCTCAAAACGTTGAAGGAAAACATATCGAGGAAATTGGCATGCCATGGGAAGAAAGAATTGAAGACATTTGTGTCATCCCGGTCCACGTCCTGTTCATAATGATGAGTACAATGACCACTTAAGATGTATTGCGTTTATTCTGTTACATGTTTTAGACTTGTCCTTAAAGGCTGTCTTTGAATGGGGCGATGCCAATCTGGTCAAGTTCAATGCTGCTAAGACCCAAGCGTGTCTTTTTTCCGCTAAAAGGAGCCAATTCCACCCAGCTCCATCTTTTCGTGGTGTAACCGTGCCGATAACCGACCGACTTGAGCTTCTTAGTGTTACGTAAGCATCTACCCTCAATTTTGGCCCTTTCATATAGGCAAAGGCTCAAGTGGCTGCCAGAAAGTTGGGGGTCCTAGCAAAGGTGAGACGGTACTTCACGCCGGAACAGCTGCTCAAGCTCTATCAAGCGCAAGTTCGATCGTGTATGGAGTACTGCTCTCATCTTTGGGACGGATCTGCCAAATACCAGCTTGATGCCCTTGAGTCAATTGAGAAACGAGCCAAGAGGATCATCGGTAATGACAGGCTCGTACAGTCGAAGCTCCAAAGTCTTGAGCATCGACGCCGAGTTGCTGGCCTGTCGGTTTTTTATCGCTTGCATTTTGGGGAGTGTGCGACGGAATTGCATGATTTAATTCCGCCACGCCCGCTCCATCATCGGACCACAAGACGAACGGCGATGCGCCACCGGTACATGGTGGACATCCCACCGACACGCACTAAACGTTTTGGGAATACATTCATAGTGCATACAGCTAAGGAGTGGAATTCCCTGCCAGAGTCTGTGTTTCCAGATAGCTACAACCTAGGAGTCTTTAAGACAAGAGTGAATAGGTTGCTTCTAGGCAAACGTGCCCCATCTCCGACCGGATCATCGCTTACCATCAGGTGAGATTGTGGTCAAACGTATGCCTATAAATATAGTAAAAAAAGACTGATTATACTTATGCATGTAAAATTAAGTTATTTCTTTTCTGACCGTACATAAACGATTCAATACAATAAACAATCACGGATAATCTTTTTGCTCATTCGCATATTTACAAGACGTATCGGGCTGTAAGTAGCTGACCACGTTCCCGTACAATATCCACAGACAATCGACCAGGGACTTCTAGTCACTTCGAGTTTGTATTGATTTTTATTGGCCTGATCTTATAAGGTAGCAGTATTATTGTCATTTGGAAAATAAATGACTAATAATGGTGTATTTTGTTGTTCTTTCTGGTGAATTGACTCTGAATGGGCTCGTTTGATTAAGTATTCTTGAATCGATGTTTGCGATCGTTTATATTGGTTCTGGATCATTCTTTACCAGTAAAAGTTAGTAGCTTTGGCTTCGGGATTTAAATGGGATTTAAAGGATTTTGTAATACATCACATGGTTTAAAAGAGTGTCCGTGGAGTATCTTGCACGTTCTTCTCCGCTTCCTCTACGCTTTGGAACGTGCAAATAGCTTCATCTTTTTGGACCGACCGACCCTGATAATTCAAAAGTGCCTGTAAATGGTTTATTTGAAATATACGATTTGAGTTGAGTTTTTGAGTGAAATGAGTATTTGTACTAGCCGTTTTCTGCGGCTTTGCTCCCTTGGCATAACCCACGGGATAAAAAAAGAACCTATGACAGTCAAATTCGGTTTCTGAATTACGATTTGGAAGTTGAATAGATTGGAACGTTACTTCAGCCAGAAAACTTGTCAAATTTTGTTACTAACTTTTGTCTTGAGTTTTACTAACAGTTGAGTCGTGATACTCGAATAAATAAAAATTCTATTCTATTCTATTAAAGTTGAGATTCATACATTGATAAATTCACGTATTGGAAACCATCAGCTCTAGCGTACTTTCCAACGAGAAAATATTTTTTGAAAAATCGGTAGTTCCAAAGACTACGACAAGCAATTTTAACTTTTTACAAAACATATTAGAAATCAAAATTATTATTTAGCTATAGAAGATTCTGTCAAGATTTTTGTCCAAATTCTTGTTTCTCTTAATTTGGCATTCAGTAAAAGCAAATTTTGATTCTTCAGAAAATTTAAATTAATGCATACGCAGAAATTGCAGTGTGGTCCTCTTCAAACGATAGACCACCCACCTCTTTCATGTATCGCACGAAATTACTGAGGGAATAAAATTTACTCAATTAACTATAGGTATTCTGGAAACATTTTATTAGAATCTTCATGCTACTCTCTCTGAAACTAATCTATATCTATACTAATATATAAAGCTGAAGAGTTTGTTTGTTTGTTTGTTTGCTTGAACGCGCTAATCTCAGGAACTACTGGTCCGATTTGAAAAATTCTTTCAGTGTTAGATAGCCCATTTATCGAGGAAGGCTATAGGCTATATATCATCACGCTACGACCAATAGGAGCGGAGCAGTAATGAAAAACGTGACGCAGACGAAGTTGCGCGGGTCAGCTAGTCCTAATATATAAAGCTGAAGAGTTTGTTTGTTTGTTTGTTTGTTTGCTTGAACGCGCTAATCTCAGGAACTACTGGTCCGATTTGAAAAATTCTTTAATTGTTAGATAGCCCATTTATCGAGGTAGGCTATAGGCTATGTATCATCACGCTAAGACCAAAACGAGCGGAGCAGTAATGAAAATTGTGACGCAGACGAAGTTGCGCGGGTCAGCTAGTATACATATAAAGCTGAAGAGTTTGTTTATTTGCTTGAACACGCTAATCTCAGGAACTACTGGTCCGATTTGAAAAATCCTTTCAGTGTTAGATAGCCCATTTGTCGAGGAAGGCTATAGGTTATATATCATCACGCGAAGACCAATAGGAGCGGAGCAGACGAAGTTGCGCGGGTCAACTAATATTAGATATACATAGAAACTTTTATTAGAGGCTGTTTTAGGTGGTCGTAATATTAGTCTGGATTGATGACAATAGGTTGGTCATCGATAATTGGTGTATACAGTCATGTTGTACGCACGCGAATAAACAATTTTTCTTTCTTTCTTTTCTTATCTTCTCTGGCAAACCTGTTAAAACCGAGTTCATTACGTTAGAATTTATAAGGTCTACCTTGCTGTCGACGTCTGTTTTCAGGTCCATACTGAGTGATGATCTTGGTCCACCTGGTATCATGCATCCTGTAAATGTGACCCGCCTAGTTTACTCCTAAAGAAGAAAGTTATTTGTTACTAGCTGACCCGCGCAACGTCGTCTGCGTCACAATATTCATTACTGCTCCGCTCCTATTGGTCTTAGCGTGATGATATATAGCCTATAGCCTTCTTCGATAAATGGGCTATCCAACACTGAAAGAATTTTTAATCGGACCAGTAGTTCCTGAGATTAGTGCGTTCAAGCAAACAAACAAACTCTTCAGCTTTATATATTAGTGTAGATACTGACACATCGATAAAGAATCTGTAAGTTACACAAATGCATCTGAGTCTGCTAATACCTCTTCAATTAACAAAAGTCTCCCAGATATGCAAAGCAAATGTTCACATAAAATTGAATCCTAAATAAGAACCACATAATCCTTTTGATCGACACAAAATTAAAATCGTATCATACGCCAAAGAGATCAGAAATCGCCATTTTAATTATAAATAACCACTTCGCTCGTCAAACCGATACAAAAAGAATTGAAAGAAATCAAAATTCTAAAGAGTAATATCAAACTTGACTTATAATTGGTTGCTCATCTTTACAAAGTTTTAGCTTACTAACCTTTAAGGAACTGTAACCACCAATCAGAAACGTACTCTAATTTCAGTCGGGCACAGTTTAATTTCGAATGGCAATGTTGTCGATATAAGGTCGAAGGCACATGGATATAATATTTATAAGACACGCTTGTATCAAAACCGAAGAGCTGTCTTCCAGGCCGATGACGTTTGACGTATATTCTGACATCCCCTTTATAATGTGGTGCAAGTGACGGACTGAAGCGATATCACGAGTTCCAAAAACGATATACGGATAGTGTCAAAGAAAGAAATAGTTTATATACTAGCTTTTGCTCGTGACTTCGTACGCACGTATGCCTTCCCCAAGGAACCTACATGCAAAATTTCAGCTTCCTACGACCAGTAGTTTCGGCTGTGCGTTGTCTGTCAGTCACTCACTCAGTAACGGTAGAATTGTATGTATATTAGGATATGGAATTAATAACATAAAAAATGGTACACCAAAACTTAGTGTTTGTCTCAAGGCCTTCAGCGATGTGTCAGACAGATTGATGCTGTTTGAAGCTGATCTTTTAATTAACTTTTCAAAAGACTAGCGGCAATTCATTTATTATTTCACAAATATTTAGGGTCAGTTCTTCCCGTCAATCTCTGTCAAATGTATCTTCGCTGAGTTTTTGAAACAATTTGAAGAAGAAATAAATAAAGTCAAACTGTTTATTTAGCCAGAAGTAAATAGGAAAATAAAATATCTAAGTGTAGTTTACAGTCGTCGTAACATAAATAAACTATTTATTTCTTAATGATTTTCTAGGGCCAATCTATTTAAATGTAGGGAAACTGGAGGTGGCTATGACAGATTGCGACTAAAACGCGACTTCGAAAATTGCTTATTAATACTGATTTTACTATAACTGTACTTAATATACATGAATCTAGTTATATATTATATAATTTGACTACAGTATTTGGAATGACCAAGTTTTTAGTTTAGCCTAGAATTTTTTAATCTATACTAATACGCGGGTCAACTAGTACTAATATATAAAGCTGAAGAGTTTGTTTGTTTGTTTGTTTGCTTGAACGCGCTAATCTCAGGAACTACTGGTCCGATGTGAAAAATTCTTTCAGTGTTAGATAGCCCATTTATCGGAAGGCTATAGGCTATATTTCATCACGCTAAGATCAATAGGAGCGGAGCAGTAATGAAAATTGTGACGCAGACGAAGTTGCGCGGGACAGCTAGTAGCGTTATATTCATCGTCAGAAAGCAGAGTCAAGCTATACAGAAACTCAAATAGATAATTACAAAGAAAGGATTTTTTAAAGTGATCTTAGAAAGATCTACATCATATGTTTAATTCTCTTCATTCTATGTCATAGACCACACACAGAGTATCGCAACTCGATGAGCAAATAAAACACAAGAAAGTTGAACTGGTACAGCTTTGAATAACTTACGGCCAATATGGAAGATTGTTTTACATATAGCCAGCGATATTCATTGAATACTCAATGCTATTGACTAGGAGTTTCATATTCTCCTGCTGTATGGAGATTTGGGTCAACGTCTGACTTTCCAAGTGAAATGGTGACATATCCCGAAGTTAGCTGTAATTCCATAATGTTATTTTTCAATGATTAGCCAATTTGTTTGCAAGCATTAGGTTCTAAGTCTTAGTTGTTTAAAAAAAAACGCTCAATAAAAGAATAATATTAATTTGCTCGAATAACTCGGCAAAATGTATGAGCTCATTTTGCTCTTATCTCACTATCGGATCTCTATTCTGAAGGTCCACCAAAATTCTGCTTAGGCTTCCAAATCTTCAGTATGTGTCTTCGTAAAGTGAAGGTATTTCATACACACGACTCATTCACTCCAATTTTGTAATTAGTTATATTCAATCCATTTTCTTATGTCTAACATTTTAATTTTTCCACTTATCTAAAATGTTATAATTAGATAGAAACTGCTATAAGCTCATTCATAGGACACATTACCCGAAGAATATAAAATTCAATTTCTTATAATATATCGTCTAAGTGACAATCAATGTTCAAAAAAAAACTTGAGAGGTGTCAAGGGACACCCGGATGGAACGAAGTTCGGAGAAGTGATTGTAATATTTTTTTTTTAAGTTATAATAATATTTTTTTTATTATTAACAAATGTAATATAAACTTAATCAGTAGGCTCAACTTTAGACCCTACCCACCCTGCCTACCCTGCCAACCCTGCCTACCCTGCCTACCCTGCCTACCCTGCCTACCCTGCCTACCCACCTACCCTGCCTACCCTGCCTACCCTGCCTATCCTGCCTACCCTGCCTATCCTGCCTACCCTGCCTACCTTACAAATATAATGAAAACAGAAATAGAAAGACGAAACGAAAATAACTGGCTTGCTTTCTATGAGAGAGAGAGAGAGAGACAGACAGAGAAACACGCGCACGTCGCACGGCTTACAACTATAGCAAAAAGTGTCGTTACAACTTTTCGTGAGAATTTTTTCCGTCTAGCCCCCTTTCACAACGCGCGATAAGGAACTTCGTTCCAAAATTACAAAATGCAAGAAAATTAGAGTTGTTTTTGACAGTTAGCGACAGCGATGCGAATGCTATACTAATGAAGATGTAAGCTGTCCATTACTGAACATCACTATTATCTACATATCACTACGTCTCTCATCATGACCGCACACAATCGCTCACAGTTCGTCGCATCCTATGAAGCTGATCTCAAGCCGGGCACTTTACAGTTCAAGTCAATTTCAGTCAAATAAACAACTTAGTTCGTGAGCTGTAGTTCAGCCGGTCGATTCTGTCAACATCTCACTTGAAGCTTTGGTGAAGTTAGTACGAAGTGAATTGCCGGTCGATTCTGTAAACATGTCGAAGCTGTCATTCCATCTTGATTACACGGATTGACAGCTCACTTTGTGATCACTTCACCTTAGCCTTCATCTCAACATGTTTACAGCAATGCGATTCTGTAAACATGTCGAGGTGAAGGCTTCTATCTTGATTACATGGACTGACAGCTCACTTCACGTTTGCTTCACTTAAGCTTACACGGTGAAGGTTGGTTACAGAATCGCACTGCAGTTTCGCTTATTTGGCATTCTCCAAAGGAACCTTGCGTTTTCCAGGATATGATACTCCGTGACAGTGTAACTTCCTATCAATCAATCTCTTTATCGGTTTTCCCTTTTCCCAACTATATTGGAGTCAGGGGGGCTACTCTCTAACGAAATCCGTAGTTTCGGGCTTAGTTGCGGGCGGGCATTTTCTACTCCGTATCACCTAACCACTGAGAACTAATGATAACACGATTTGACAGTTACTGTGAAATCGTGTTGTCATTCATTCTCAGTTCGGGTTCGGGACTAATCGTAAGTCTGTAGGTGATACGGAGTAGAATACGCCCGCCCGCAACTAAGCCCGAAACTACGGAATTCGTTAGAGAGTAGCCCCCCAGATTCCAGTCTAAAGAGATACAACTGAGTACCAGTATTTTGCATGAAGCTCTGCTTACTGCCTACCGGTCCTCTATAACCGTGACACGATATTCATTAGGAAGACTCGTGTAAAATTTCTAGGCTTCTGACTCCCTGTAACGCCTGTCAAAGTATTACGAATGACAGCCGGGACATGCACACCTCGACATGCTTTCCGAGGGACGGAGATGTCTCGATGTGTTAAGATGTCATAAGTCATTTTTCATTTGTTTAACCTATCCGGGTACTGGGGGCCTAGCACGAATATTTTCACGTATAGTAACATGAACGTAAGTGAACTTAGAATGTGCAAAACTACAACCCCATAGTATTTTGGTTTAATTTTATCGGACACTAGTTGACCCGCGCAACTTCGTCTGCGTCACAATTTTCATTAATGCTCCGCTCCTATTGGTCGTAGCGTGATGATATATTCCTCGATAAATGGGCTATCCAACACTGAAAGAATTTTTCAAATCGGACCAGCAGTTCCTGAGATTAGCGCGTTCAAGCAAACAAACAAAGAAACAAACTCTTCAGCTTTATATATTAGTATAGATACACAATTAATATCATTCGAAAATATGTATATAGTATCTAATTCAAATAAATATTATGTGCGAAAAGAGTATTATAGCTATGGTAAAATTTTTCGTTACGTTACTATACGTCAAAAAGATTCGTGCTAGGCCCCCTGATCCCCGTGTTGTAAACCTGTGTGTCTATAATTATAGGTGTTAACCACGAGCTCCTCAACCTAGCTTCTTGCCAGTGAATGAGTTTTTGTAATCGTGCCTTAGTTTGTTTGTTGTTAGTAATTCTACTAAAATAAAACAATTTAATGTCCTCATTTGCAACTAGCTGACCCGTGCACAATTCATTGGGCGGTGTTTTTCGGGTTAATATATTTATAGCCTATGACACTCACGAATAACGTGGCTTTCTATTGGTAAATGAATTTTCAAAATCGGTTTAATAGATCCAGAGATTACCTTCTACAACTTCACAAACTCACAAACTTTACCTCTGTATAATATTATAAGTATCGATATAGAAGTATAGATATCAGTTTTAAATCAATAAAATTGTATTGTTTTCCTCAGGAACGATATCAATCGGTAAACACCATACAATTCGGTAGACATCAAAACCAACATTTTTTACCTTTTAACCCATGTTACGCGTTCAGTAACATGTGACAAAAACAATCCAAAAAAAGTGTTGCAACACAAAAAAAAAAACAAAGCTTGCGGTATTTTCGATGAATGTCGTTTTCCTACCTGTGTTGATCCGATTATTTCGAAATTTACGCGACACTGGTTTGCGAATAACCCTCTTCAATGATACTCAATGGATCAAGATTATCGAGTAGATCACAATAGTGTTGCACAAAAACCGTACTTGAGGTTGGGAAATCGATTTATTTTGATACGTCGGGTTTTGGGGTAGATGAAATCTGTAGTACTTGATGTATTTTTGTGTGATGAGTTGGGATCTCAACTAAAGATTTGCGGCCCTATTTATAAAAATATGTTAAACTTAATTATGCTTGGTTTAAAATATTGCTTAGCAGAAATTAAACATGTGGTTATTTTTATTTATTTGAAAAACCTACAAAAGGCTAGTTTTACTCATTCCTGAGTGCTAATTCTACTATTGTTGCAATCTGCCAAAAAACCTAACTTGTCATACCTACACGTTTGACAGCACGCGACTGAGATGCAAATGCAAACGTTGTTTGAAAATGATTAGAATGAAGGCTACCGTTTTTGTACTCACCAGTTGGCGCCACTGTCGAGTAAAGTTCTTAATCATAGCAATAAAGTTGTTAATACGCGCATGTCAATAAAGTCAGACTGTTTAAAAAAATATATTCACAAAAATCAAAACAAATGAAGAGTAAAGGAACACTACCTTTCTTTAACCGTCATAGTTGCATATAAGTTGCTTGTCGGTCTTCTACAGATTGAGGTGAGTGTGCCCAAGAACTCCACGACCTCATCCCACCGGCCCCCTTCTACCATCGGACATCCTGACGCACTACATCTTAACATCCCTACTTTGTTACTATTCCACCAATTCGCACTAAGCGTTTCCAAACGTCTTTTATAATGCGCACAGCAAAGGACTGAAACTCTCTGCCTACGTCTGTGTTTCCAAACGATTACAACCCTAATCTCTTCAAAGTTAGAGTGCACAGGCTCCTTCTGGGTAAGCTCGCTCCATAGTAGACTTTGTCTCTTTCATCTCTGATCTAGACTAGAGTCAAGAGCAAACCCATCACAAATAAAAAATAATATTTATCTTATAATAATATTTAGTATGTATTAGTGTCATATTTTAGTAATATTTATGTATTGTATGTTACATTTAAGTATATTGTTTTATTTGTAAGTACAAATGAAACAATAAACAGTGTATAACTTTTACACACGGTGTCTACATATCTTTTATACCTACAACTCTCCTTTCACAGGTATGCTGGAATTGATTTCTTTTGAAATTAGCATCACCTTTGTACCTATTTTTCTGTTTCATTCATTTTATCTTTCTATGTAATGTGTAACATAAACTGCTAAATGAATAAATAAAAATAACAAATAAGTAAATAAACTCGCGTCAATTGCCAACCAGCAGTGTAATACAACATACGTAAATTGTCCTCAATCCTTTTCATAATATAATTACCTATGATATCAGTTGTCATCTCATTATTGTGATAACGTCATTTTTTTATAAATAAAAGTAATATTAAAATAAGTCAAAAGCTTAAAATCATAAACAAAACGCACTTTTTTACACTAGTGCTACAAAAAAGTAGCCTCAAGACTCAAGATTCATAACATATGATGGAAATTAATCAATAACCTGTAACCAGTAATTAAACATGGATTCCAAGCTGAACTTAATTCTGATTGATGATTTAATAATAAGCGATGCTACGTATATAAATATCCGTTTGTCTGTCCATCTGTCAGCTGTCAGTTTCATGTCAATGCTGCGAGATGGTCGAATATTTTGAGACTTTTGAAGAATGCTTTTTTTAAATTAAGATGGGTTTGTTCTTGACTCTCATCTTGTCTAGGTCAGAGGTAACAGAGAAAAAATCGACGATGGAAGTTTCTTCCTCATTTTATTTATAACTTGATTGGTACAGCAGAGTTACTGAAGTGTCTTCTAGAAGTTTCCAGAATCACACTTTATATGGTTTAAGACATTTATTTCTCAAAAAGAATACAATTCACTTAATATGAGAAATACAAATTATTCTTAAATATGATGATCTGAGAAATGTAGGTAGGTACTCAAACAAATTAGTAAGTTGATATTATTTGCACAATACTTTTCAATGTTGTAGTTAACCAGACAAAAAAGTACATATTTGTTGTGTAAGTGAAGTTATTACGTATCGTTTCTTGAAGGCAATTAAACATTGTTCATTGCCTTCAAGAAACAAACTTTATACTTATGATTCTATACTTTATAACATTGGTCAGTGAAGAACAACGGTGATTCATTATAGACAGGCTCTCGTTTGAGCACCATCTCACCTTCTTCTTCTCGTGTGGGCAGTAAGGTATAACAACCCCACATACCCTAGTGTCAGAGTTTCTAAACCGCCTCAAGGGCCTCTGACATGGTTTACGACCACCATTTGGCGGCCGGGACCACCGGCTTATACGTGCCTTCCGAAGCACGGAATCATCTTTTCACCAGACAATCAGGTGATTCAAGCCTGCAATGTCTAGCCAAACTGGAAACAACTTTACAAAGTATGCTTTCCCGTGGGAATCGAACCCACGACCACCCGGTCACAAGGCAAACGCCTAAACCACTCGACCACGGAAGCAGATCCTCCTAATGGTAAGCGATGATTTTTGGTCGACAGTGAAGCACGTTGGTCTAGAAGTAACCTCTTGCCTCTATACTTAAAATACCCCTAAAGTTTTCTTATGGGTTTTCAATGCGTTACCATTTATTGTATTTACAACACATACCTGTGATAGTGGCTACTTTATGTGCTGTAGTACACTAGCTGACCCACGCAACTTCGTCTGCGTCACAATTTTCAATACAGCTCCGCTCCTGTTGATCTTAGCGTGATGATATATAGCCTATAGCCTTCCTCGATAAATGGTCTATCCAACACTGAAAGAATTTTTGAAATCGGACCAGTAGTTCCTGAGATTAGCGCGTTCAAGCAAACAAACACACTCTTCAGGTTTATATATTACAGTATAGATTTACTTGATCATCTATTTCATCCAATAGACGTTCATTACTGGACATATAAGCCTACCCCAAGTTTTACACAAATAGTGGTACATAAACATACATAATGCAAGAAGGCATTCAAGGCCATCTAAAGCGTCAATCGGTTTTGAATCTTAATTTAAGTAATACATAAAATAACCCTCCTTCTGGCGCAGTCGGTTAATTAACAATATTATTGTATGCCACAAATTATTCAAGCCTCTATCTTAGGCTCTATCAAAGCCGTTATGACATTGAAACTCAATTGAACTAAAACATACAATTAACATAAATAATAATATTATTTACCAAAAACAATAAAACCCTAATTAACAAGAAACAATAACAACTAACAGACAAAACAAAATCAAAAACAAGTAAAATAATATCAGGCTAGGGCTGTCAAGCGCGAGTCGGCGGGCGGGGCGAAACGGTATGATTGACAACCCTTGACAGCGGTTAAACACAGGTCGAATCGCGAAAGGTAGTTTTTTTTTTTCCTTTTTTAAAAATGAATCAGGGGTGTGTTGTTGTTTTGTTTTAGTGCTGAAAGTTCCGTAGGTCGGAGATTGATTTTATTGATAGTTGAATAATTTTTTTTATTTTGTTTCAGTTTTGGATACAACATTCAAGCAGTATGGGATAAGCGGTTAAGTTGTTTCACTCAGATTGTGCGGAATTTGTGAAAGTATACCAACAGCCATTAGTTTCATCATTATTATGAAATATTGACAAAGACAAATCTTAAAATCAATTCGGAATTAAGTCGTGTATTGGTGAAATTAGCCCTTTTGAGAAAGGAGGCTCTTATATAGTGTGATAAAAAAAAATTGTAAAAAAAGATTAACCAATATCGCAACATTTAAAACTTTATTCTTGACGTAAAAACACATTATTTATCACAAAACAAGGTGTGTGCTCGATGGAATTTTTCTACAGATATTTGCTTTAGGAAATTAGTTTTAAAAATGCAATGCGTAATTAATTCAAGATTTTGATATGTAGGTTAATTATTACAGTAACTCTTAATTTCTCCATGTTTTACAAAATGTACCTACAACTTTTCTTTTCTCCTATTCATCTTTTCTTTGTTACGTAGCAGTTTTATTCACTGATGTATACATATAAACCTTTCAAAAACCTACATGATAACTTAGACTTCAACAACCTTGCAACTGTTGTATATGATTACTAAAATATGAAATAAATAAATAAAATTTATTTTTCTATCCGCTACGGAACCCTAATTCATCTCACACACTTCACAATCAAGCTCGATACGTACCCAGCTGGATATGTTACGCTTTATAATTTTATTTTATAACAAAATTTTACACATTCGACTTTTTTCCGATCTTTGATGAGCAAGGATTAAGATTTGTAGAAAAAATTTCTGACAGATGTTCTTTGTGAATTTTTGAGAACCGTGCGATGTTTCTGTTGGTATTTTGATGCGGTTGTCAATTAGATCGGAGTGTAAGAATTTGGCTCAATTTTGAGTTTTTAAAACTTTACTTTCATGCCACAATCATTATTTTAATTAAGCTTCCATACTGTTAAACATACTTATATTGTGTGTGTTGTGTTCTATGTGTGCCAAATAAACAAGTTATCTTTCTTCAACGAAATCATTAAATGGCTCCTCCAAAAGGGGTTGTCAGACTGACTAAAACCCATCCGTGTTCCTCCTAATGCCCTTTCAAATTCAAATATTTTATTTCGGATACTATCCATATAATGTTAGTAGTATAACTTAGTCTAATGTTAGTATTAAATTAATAATAATAACTAACTAATGGGCCTCATCAAAAGGCTCAAAGTCACTCAAAGGGCAATGGAGAGGGCAATGCTTGGAGTTTCCTTGCGTGATCGAATCAGGAATGATGATATCCGCAAGAGAACCAAGGTTACCGACATAACCCGAAGGATCGCCAAACTAAAGTGGCAGTGGGCAGGGCACAGTGCTCGCAGAACAGATGGTCGATGGGGCCGAAAAGTTCTGGAGTGGCGACCGCGTACCGGAAGACGTAACGTTGGTAGGCCTCCCACAAGGTGGACCGATGACCTGGTAAAGGTTGCGGGTAGGTCCGGTCGTTATGGCGACGCTTGGAGGAGGCCTATGTTCAGCAGTGGACTCCTTTCGGTTGATATAATGAGGCAAAAATACAAGGAAGTGACGGGCGTTTTGGGTGACATTCTTTATTTTGTAAAACCGACAATTGTAACATGATGATAGTCCTCATAAACGCGGTGGGCGTTTATGAGGACTATCATCATGTTCTATCTATCATCGACTTCCCAGTATTTTAACTGGAAAAAAGAAGTTGCGTAACAAAACTATCCAACAATACATCTGTCTGTTAAATCGCTTTACACACATACTTTACTATGATAAAAGTACACAATACCATACAAGACCAGTATAAAATAGCAAAACATTGAAACAGATATTGATCTAAATATCAAGAATGTAACATTCAAATCGCACAATACGGAGAAGGCTATAAAACAGAAGTGGCTCAGTCGCGATACCAAATGATATTCCTTGAAATGTTTCCGACGAGTTTTAGTGGCGACGATTCTAGTCGTGACGCTGTCGTAGACGAATCTATGAATATTACACGACAGAAAAAAGAATATGGTTTGGAGGTAATTGTACCTATAAAGAGACTTACACTTTATAACAGTAGGATATATTCCCAACTCGGTTGCGGTTCGGTACCACAAGGCAGACTAACCAAATTGGGTAACTATGCAAGAAATATTATAGTAAGTGCATGGACAGATTCAAATGAACATCACTCACTGTTGAGCATAGGGGTATCTCTTGGTATATCCAAGGTATATTATAAACAGAGTAGGCGGATTAATGGGTAGCGGAATTAGTAAAAGTCACCGCGGCCCTGGAACGCAAAGGGCATTAGGAGGAACACGGATGGGTTTTAGTCAGTAAGAGTCTGACACTCCCTTCTGCTCCGCCCAGAGCTGGAAGTGACATTTGATGATTTTCCACCATTAAAAAAAGGCGGATAAATGTTCAAAATAGCTTAACGGTATATTTTCCTTGCATATTGGTGCATTGAAGGTTCAAAGCATTTATTTCAAAATTCAAACCTATAGGTAAAAGGTAAGCTGCTCAATATTAGAAGTCAAGTCAGATAGAACAAAACTAGGTGAAAATAACTAAAAATTAAACTAGTGGTAACTCTTTTAAAAGTCGTATGTCGTATCGTAACATAAAAATCCCTCTCCGCAATTTTTGATATTAAAATTTTCAATAATACCTAATGGATGTCTTCTCGAGATCGAGTCGAAAGCCCTCCATATTGGGGTGGCCACAGTGCTCGCATTTTTAATACAGCCCTTTGTATTCAAAGCTTTGTTTTATTATTCGAGTGTTTGATGTCGCCCTAGTCTTGAGTGTCATAATTATGACATTTCTATGATATTGGACGATGAGAAGATGCATTTCACTTGACGTTTGATTGGTATGGGATGGGTTTTTAATGTGCTCGAGTTTTTAATATTTTTTGCTGGTGTTTTTTGTGATCTGTTAAATGTACTTGCTAACTTTAATTAATTAATGCCTGCATTAACTGCCTCCGTGGTCGAGTGGTCTTTTTTTTTTGGCATGAGTGGGAAATCCTCATGGATGCTCCTACCGTCCACACTGTGAAACGGTCGGGCAGTGCCGGACTCTTACCGGCTAAAACCCACTCCTGCCACGCTTTCTGTCCTCTGACTTTATCAGAGCTCTTCTGAAGCGATTTTTTATTTTGTTAGTCCTTTAACGTTCTTGTTCTTATAATAACTAAAACTATACTAACAAAAATACTGTAAACTGCGTACAACCGCACAACTCAAAAAGCTTTGACGAAGGTTTGGGATATAACCTAATAAACTATACTACTTGTTATCTTTTTTTTTCAATTATTTTAGGTACTTATCTTATATATTTACTATATAATTAAGTATCCTACTTAAACTTACTTATTTCTATTTATCAGCACTAATCCTATTTCCGTACAATATTCTAATAATATTTTTCTTTGTCTTCCTTGCATGATAATCGGCAGATTTTCAGCTGTTAATTCGGTGTTCAGCTCATGCTCCACCTGATATCGCGCTCTTGCTGTTATTGGACACTCGAGCAGAATGTGGACAACTGTTTCATCCATGCCTGGCTCACAGGCGCACGATGAACTGTCCTTACACTTGAAACGTTTCAGGTATGCAGAGAAACCACCGTGCCCCGTGAGGATTTGGGTGATTACGCTTGTAATTTCCATTTTGCGTACCACATTGTACGCCGCAACCGCATCTGGAAAGAATAGTTTTGTGCCGGAGGCCGTTGCCCCCGACTTATATCTCCCGTTCCATTCGTCAAGCGACCCCATACGGATCTGCCGTTTCACGAAAGTAACTGGGCACAGATCGTAGTCCGGCCTCTTCTTCGACCCCAGGGCAGCCTCCTTCGCGAGTTGGTCAGCTCGCTCGTTGCCCTCCAATCCTGCGTGGGCTTTGATCCAGAACAAGGAGACACTCTTGTTCTGGAGCTTGCAACGTCGGATGGTGTCTCAAGTTTCCAGGGCTAGAGGATGTGGGGCACTGACGTTTGTAACTGTCTGGAGGGCCGCCATAGAGTCGCTGAAGACGCCGAACGTGCTTTCTTTGCGTTTGAGGGCCTCGCCATCCGCTCTTTGCAGGGCCAATAGCTCCGCCTGATAGACGGTACAGTACGACGGCAAAGTAAGTTTGAGGGCCTTTGTTTCGGTTTCACTATTCCACAACGATAGCGCCGCTCCGACCCTGCCCTCAATCTTACTGCCGTCGATGAAGATGCGCACAGCGAAGTCACTGTGGTTGTTATATTGCTCCTCGTCTATCAGGCTACCGAACTGCAATGTGGTCTGTTCCGCGGGATGCGGGGCCTCTAGAGCTGGAGCCATCCGCTCGACCTCCCTGTCTCCTAGTGCGGGCTGTGGCACGCCCCTCCTGGCCTCATAAAGTGAAGCAACTTCCCTTATCCGAAGGTCAAGAGGGAGTATCCCAGCCAGCACCAGTGCCGAGTTTAGGGAGACAGTGCGATGGGCTCTACACAGCTTCCGCGCAAACCCTCTTTGAACCACATTTAGCTGCTTAATGACTTCTAGTTTATTGGCGGCTGGTGCCCATGCGGTCGAGTGGTTTAGGCGTCTGCCTTGTGACCCGGTGGTCGTGGGTTCCATTCCCACGGGAAGAAACATACTTTGTAAAGTTGTTTTCCAGTTTGGCTAGGACATTACAGGCTTGAATCACCTGATTGTCTGATAAAAAGATGATTCCGTGCTTTGGAAGGCACGTATAAGCCGGTGGTCCCAGCCGCCAAAATGGCGGTCGTCAAATAAACTATGTCAGAGGCCCTTGAGGTGGTTTAGAAACTCTGACACTAGGGGGTGTGGGGTCGTTAGACCTTACTGCCCACACGATAAGAAGAGGAATTAATTAATGTAGCATTGCTACAGAAGAAGATATCGGACTACCCCTGAAATCGCGAAAACAGCTTTTCTTTACATATCAATACTGAATATAGATACTGGACAAATTATATTTTTCACGCTTTCAGTTTTTCTGCTCTAAATAGTTAAACACTTCATATCTACCCATAAAATGAACCTTAATATATATAAAGCTGAAAGAATCTGCCCCCAATTTCCAAACTTTTACAACTGAAATAAAATAGAAATAAACGTAACACGAACCTATTACAGAATTATTAAAAAATAAAACAGACAATGCGATCACCAAAACCAATATGTGAGCTATAAACAAATTCGCGGTAAAGCTAGCTAACCCCTCGAATGCTGCCCATAAAAATACATACCCAACAAGCCAAAAAACGACCGACCGCAATAAAGAAACGCGATAAACCGTGCTAAAAAACGGGACATGAATTCATTGGTATGACATTCGGGGTTCCAATGGTCACGGTTATGGCTCAGAAAATATCCTCTAGACATATTTCCTCCTTATAGTTTTATGGGATCGGCCCCCATCTTTTATTGGTCGTCTCCGGAATCTTGTCAATCCTATTAACTTGGTCGTTTTTGCCCGCCACCGCTTTTTAGGGTTATGACGTATATTGAAAGTTGGAATTGTTAATTTGTGGCGTTTGATGGCATCGGGGGGTTAGATTAAACATTCCTTTTTGTATGAATCTATAAAAGTTGGAAGTAAAATGAATGATTGATGTAATGGAATGTCAGATGCGTTTTCCAATAAGACTTTCAGGAACTTCAATGTTATGAAATGACACAATATTTATTTATCACTAGCTGCCGCCCGCGGCTGCGCCCACGTGAATGTCGTAAATAATCCCAAGGGAACATACTCTTGGGATAAGTCCTATGTATTATTCTAGACTATAATCTACATCCCTGCCAAATTTTATCAAGATCCGTTCAGCCGTTCCGACAAAGTCAAAGTCAAACGTCATTTACTCAAATTAGGCTGAGTACCAGCACTTTTTGAACGTCAACGTTTACAAATAAATAGTCCCCCAAAACGCCCGCCCATCACCACTTCCTAGTGTTTTAGCTATGGAGAAGAAGTGGCCAACAAACTCCCCAGAAACACTTCTGTCTGTTGAGTTAGAAGAACTTGCATTTATTAAATAGTATGCTAAGTTTTATTACAAAGAAGACATGATTGAGTACCAAACATCCATCCATCCAATCATCCACACTTTTGCATTTATAATATTATGAGTATAGAATAGTACAGATTATTATTATATACTATATATCTACACTAATATTATAAAGAGGAAAGATTTGTTTGTTTGTATGTTTGTTTGTTTGTTTGAATTGAATAGGCTCCGAAACTACTGGACCTATTTGAAAAATTCTTTTAGCATTGGATAGCCACATTATCAGGGAGTAACATAGGCTATATATTATCCCCGTATTCCCACGGGAACGGGAACTACGCGGGTGAAACCGCGTGACGTCCACTAGTAAATTATATTTTTAAATATTTCAATTAAAATATAAAAAAAAAATATTTAAAAACATAAAAATATTATATTAAATTATTTTATTTTTAATTTTATAGTTTATTATTATTTTCTAGTTTATTTTTTTTTACATATAAATTATATTATTAAATATTTCAATAAAAACATTTAAAAATATAAAAATAGTAGCCCACCGGTATCGGGAACAGGGTCCAAGCTACCGGCAGTCAGGGCTCCAGAGAGAGGAACCTCCTGACAATGCGAGCCGTGTCCAGAAGTACCGCTGTCTGAATCAAGGCCTTGATCCAGCTGCCCAACGAGAGCCTCCTGAGGTGTTGGTCGAGGCTCGTGGCTATTAAGCCATTGGCTGATATGACTATCGGTACAATGATTGCGGAATCCACATCCCACATGTCGACAACCTCGCGAGCCAAGTCATTATACTTGATTTGTTTATCTTTCTCGGCTTTCACGAGGTTCTCGTCATACGGGACGGTTATGTCTACAATCATTGCACGCCTCACTATTCGGTCCACCACCACTATATCAGGCTTATTGGCAACAATAGTCCTGTCAGTGATGATGGACCGATCCCAGTACAATGTGATATTGCCATTATAGAGAACTGGGTCGGGCTATTATTATTATTATTAAAATATATCTTTTTTTACTATTTATAGGCGCGCGTTTGACAACTTGAGAAAAGAAAGACACCAACTGTCAAAAAGCAAATAAAATATACTTTAGCTGGACGGACAAATACTAGGAGTCTTGGTTTGTCTGAAACGCTCATCGCTTATTGATTATTTTAGTTTCCCTTACGATACTCCTAGATAATTATGTTCCTTTTTCTGTAAGATACTTTAAATTGCTCTCTTTCTCTCTCTGTCTCTCGGTACTCTTTACAATGTTATCCTTATATCAAAATTCGTTAAAGTTGGTTAATTAATTTCCAAGATAGAACTTACTACTTTGTATGAAATACCTTGAGTAGTAAACGCCCACATCATCATTATCCACAGCCCGACCAGCGCTGAGCACAGGCCTATCTTGTGATAAACCCCACGTTCCTGTGTCAGCCTCATCCAGGTTCTACCCGCGATGGCGACAATATCGTCTGCCCATCTCGTTGCCGGACGACCCCCACTTCTTCCAGTCCGCGGTCGCCAATCAGTCACCGAAATGCTCTTACATATATTTTTTTTTTCTTGAAATTAAATATAATATTCACAATATGATATTATGTAGGTACAGGTAACCTAGAGTAACTACTAAATAATAATCAATAACTAGATTTAGATTCCCTCTCCTAGAGAGGAGGCCTGAGTCCCAACAGTGGGAACATTATAGAAGGCCGACTATGCTATGTAACTAGATTAAGAGGGGACTCTAGTCCCGAGGAATTTGAAAAATAGGTATTTGAAGAAACTATTGCCGATGCGTCGCACTGTGCCCTATCAAGTAAAGTGCGAAAGTGACAACTGCAGCAGAGGCTGATTTTACCTATTACACATATCAAAATTTAAAGGATGACTATATCTATGCTTCTATTATTTTCTATTTTGTTCAAAACTTATCAAATTTGTCTGATAGTCGTCTGAACATGGCGGTAAAAACAGGCTGTTTTTTCGGATTTTTGTATTGTCATAAGTCTTTGAGTAATTATTTTTTGGAAAAAAGAAAATATTAGAGGCACGCATTTATTTGATCTAGATTTTTTTGGAAAAAAATCATTGCTCTAGCAGCATTATCCACGAAGAAAACAGTGGAATGCGTTTGTATGGAGAAAGGCCCAACAGTTACCGACTAGAGTCTTCACAAAATCGCGAAATTATGTAGATACAAACACGCTTAAAAACAAAAGGAATCGACTATATCACTGTCAATGAAAAAGTGCCCAACACTGAAAGCATTGCTGCGTTGAACGGCAAGAAGATTCTTTTGTAGAAGAAAATCCCAGCCGTCTGGTCACGTAAACAGTCGTAAATTATTTGCTGATGCCCCAAAAGACTCGATGAGCACTCGGACCCCATGGGCCTAATGTTTCAACCCCAATCGGCTGAAATATATAAGTTCATACTAACTAGGTATCTATATAAACACTTAATAGTCTTCAAACCTCTCCAATCATAACAAAACACAACAGAAACTACTAAACATCTATCATTGTCACATAACCGCCTCAAATCACGTATTATTTACGTTCACAGCTTACACTCAAACAATATCTGCCATAATCCTGAATACGGCACAAATGTACCAATACACGGGCTCAATCAAAGGGCTTGTACAGACAGACAGACAAATGGAATTGTCGCAATACGCGCGCGGGCAGCAATTAGTAGCATGCTCACTAGTTTCGATATGAAATACAGCCACCCGAATCAGCTAAGACATATAGATTAGGTGGTGTACACACGGACGATTTGTTTGGGAGGGGTGTTATTCGAATATTTGCTGACGCATTTTTTATTTTGTAGAAAACATGTTGGTCAGTGGTCAGGCAGAGGTCGTGGAACTCGTCCATAAATTCACTTAACTTGGAAGCGTCGTATCGGAGACTGGAGAGGTTGGAGAGGATATCACTTTAAGGATTGCCAAAGCCCGAGCTAGCTTCGATCAGCTAACACCTGTTTCGAAATCACAGAAATGGACCCGAACAGTCAAACTCAAAATCTTCGGGTCCAATTTCAAATCCGTGCTGCTCTACGGGTACGAAACGTGAAAAGTAACAAAGGAAATCTCACGTCAAATCCAGGTCTTTGTCAACCAAAGTCTTTGTCGCATACTTGGAATTTACTGGCCCGAAGCCATCTCTTACGTACAGCTGTTAGAGAAATGCCGTAAGAGCCCTATCGACCGGTCACACGCTCCGGAGGGATCCCGATCACATTCCCAAACAGGCTATGGAATGGAATCCTCAAGGGAAGCGGAAGCGTGACTGTCCCCGTCAAACCTGGCGACGCACCGTGTTGGCAGAAGCGACGAGCATCGGAATGACGTGGAGCGAGGTGAAGCGTAAAGCTCAAGACCGTTGGCGATGGAAGTCTACTGTGGACGCCATCTGCCCCAGGTAGGGGACATAGGATCTTAAGTCAAGTAAGTAATGATGTCTGAGTATAAAGAACTATGTCTTTTGAGGAATCTAAACGCTTGCGCTGTTGGTTCAGAAAGCTTGTTTCAATCACATAGGTCACCTTAGTATTCTCTTATGTAGCAAACTTTATAATTGTTCGGAGAAAATGACTTGAGACAATGTTGACGAAGTTCGTCAAAATGTAGAAGAACACAATAATATGGCCTCCTACGAGGATATTTTCAATATTGTCGTAAAACTTTATTGCTATTGGTTTGGATATTCAAACGATCAGATATCCTAAGAATAAGGAAAACTTAAAAAACTCAGAGGAAAGAACGTGTCCATTTATATCATCAACCAGTTTCCAGGTAAAATATTAATTTAAAACACCAATCAAAATTTTAATTCAACCGTGTGTCAGACAATAGTTACCACCCTATAACATATGCCAAATCCATGGTTCAACCGTTTTGCATTCGACTGCCTACTCCCTTTTGGATGACGTCAATATGCAACCTTCGTCATCTCACTAAAGGATCTATATCCTTCACAATTTCCAATGGAAATTGAACTTTGAAGCGAAGCTTTAAAGTGGAATTTTCAGTGGTGGTTGAAATTTCATAATCTATTCGCAGATACCATCGGAGATTCAATGTCAGGCCGTACAGCAATGAAATATAGTTTCGCCTTCATTGAACGCGTGATAAATTGATATCGCCCGGGACGGTTATTGAATAACAAGCGCGGCTTGTTGATCGCGAGCGTGTCATTTGTGGCGCTTTGTCGCGCGGTGTGTGTACAGCCTTATTATGTTTGTGGATTGATTATCTAGTGTTGTTGGCTTTTTTACTTGCGTGTATGATGGGTTATTGATACTATTGGGATAGTTTTCTACAATTCAAACAGGTGCAGTAATAGGAGTTTTATACACAGACTGAAAAATCTTTTGAATAATTTTAGATTCAGAAGTTTTTCACAGATTTCCCGGTTAGTTCACAGCTGACTAATAAAAGCTGTCCTTTTTTTTCAAAATTATTGATCTGATTTAAGATGGATGAAATAAATTTTGTATTTTACACAAAAGAAAAAAAAGAAAATTTAGAGTTTAAAATATTACTGAGCGGTGTTCTCGCTCTTTTACAGACCACCTTTGGATAGACTTGACGGAGAAGGAGATACAAAGTATGCGGGTTGCATGTTGAACTCAAACCCTTCTGTTAAAAGGATTTCTGTGTTTGTGTGTGACAAGCAACATACATTTATGTATTGGCCTCTCTTAAATTATTGCACTGTTTATCCTAATAATAAAAGTAATATGTTACAAGTATAGTTTAAAATATGATGCGATAGACACAGCATGCATAGACAAAGCCTCAGTATGAAAACCTCAAAAAACAGAAGCGCCCAAATCATATTAGCGTAGTAGGCGTAGCAGAAACTAATTTCTACGCAACTAAATCAAAACTGGCGTCATCAATCAAATTGCCATCCATGCAAATTGTGGCGCACATCACAAAGTAAAGCGAGCCCATTACGCCGGGTACACAAGAGCGTATAATTCGCTGCTATCTTCCATCTTGTGCGCCGCCACACGGCAGTAACAAACAACTCGGTAGTCGGACATTAGCCAGAAGAGCTACACTTGTGACATCTAAATTTCGGCTAGCCACACCGTATGGTGGGGTGTGGAGCTAGCCTTATGTTAGAGTGGGCAGTGTACAAATTTAATTTAGAAAATTAATGGAATAATATGAAATGTTGTCTGGTGTTGTGCGGTATGTAAGAGGCCTAATTTTAAAAGGATCACCCAAATCTTCTGTACCTAGCTCTTTTTTAATTTTGTTTGGATTTTGTAAATAGCCTGTTGAAGTCTTTTCTTGTTCTGCAAGGTAATATTGAGTATCCTATATCACCAATAGTGACTATTGATAAAATACTTGCAAGGATGCTCTCTCGAACAAGTTTGGTACCAAACTACATTACCGAGATTCAGAATGACTACTTATGGTTAGTATATAACGACTAGTGGACATCACGCGGTTTCACCCGCGTAGTTCCCGTTCCCGTGGGAGTACGAGGATAATATATAGCCTATGTTACTCCCTGATAATGTAGCTATCCAATGCTAAAAGAATTTTTCAAATCCAAGCCTATTCAATTCAAACAGACAAACAAATCTTTCTTCTTTATAATATTAGTGTAGATAATTTGATCATCAAAGGTTCCGATAACAATTTGATGGATCAAGTTTTACTGTTTCTAGGTCTTAGATATGTATCTGGATCAGAAAAGTCTTCACATTTCTCCTCTCTACACTAACCCGAACAGTATTCTATGAACGGCCATCACAAACATTGTGGCAGTAACCATACACATTTATAAGCAGATTTCTAAAACTGCTGCCTCTATTCCGTTCCCAGCTCTACGAACACGCGTCCACAGCGGCGCTGCCTACGAGACTACAAAACATATCGGCGGTGGCCGCCGTCCAGATAACTGTGCGTCGCGATCTGTGCCCGCACTGCCATAGGCACGGCTGTGTCTATTCGAAGCACTGCTGTTATTCCAGCGTTAGAATAATTGGAAATACTGTCTGTTAAATACTAATCTGTCCTATACAAACAATAAGACTAGGTCTAACCTTAATTTATAATTATGACATATAGCTGGAAATTGTACCTATTGAATTTTATTGACATTTTTGACATTTTAATTTATTGACATTTTAATTTTTACACACAAATTATAATCATGACATTGAATATTGCTGAAAATTTTATTTAATTAATTATATTGATGTTATCATTTTTATTCTTCATTCAAATTATGACATTTTATTTCGAATATAACTATAATTTCTCAATTTAATTGTAATAATATAAATGAAAATAACTAAGGAATAATAATGTTTAATGCATGCTAATTTAGGATGGAAAGAGCAGAAGAATAATAATATCTATTGCAATGCTTGTAAAAGGCTACTAAGTCATAAGTACCTACTAACAAAACAACACCATTGTACACTTGGTTCGCAATAAATGTTTTGACTTTGACTGCTTTGAATACCTAACATGAACCTGTAAACCTCGTTTCATAGGATTAGGAAAGTTTGGTATGAATAGTATGAAGAGATTTACAGAAGAGCTAAGTAGCCCAAGAAATTACCAAACTTAAGTGCCAGGGCTCACTACTGGTAGATTTGATGGCTGATGGAGCCGAAAGATCGCAGAAAGACATTCAACGATGACCTGGCGAGGAACGTGGGATTAAACTGGATACTAAAGAAGCGCAGTACCAGCCGATTTAAATAATTTGCGAGACTACAAAAGATATCGGCGGTGGCATCTGGCTATAAATTAGACGAAAAATTACCATTCTCCCTCCTTATCTCCGAAACTACAGAGCCTAAAAAATGTTGAAAATAGTTATTTTTCTTAAATTACAGAAAATCTATAATAAGTCTATAATGACAAAATAACATGTTACAACAATGACATTCGTTCGGAATCCTTTGCAAGCGCGTCCGATTTGCACTTGGTCTGTTCTTTTTGCTTGCTCTGGGCGGCACGGAAGGAAGTTTCAGACTCTTAGGCCAGCCGCATACGTACGGTTTCCTGATTAGGTTTCCTAATAAGGAATTCAGATTCGGAGACCGTATGCTCGCTTTACATACAAAATGTTTAACTAGGCGCATACGTTTGTTAATTTTCCGAATAGGAAAAGCAGATGACATTCCTATTAAAAATGAGCCGTGTGATCGAGTCAGAAGACCAGAAAATTGAACGTCTCGCGGAATTCCGAATCTGAATTCCTGATCGGAAAACCTAATCAGGAAACCGTACGTATGCGGCCGGCCTTACTGACTAAAACCTACCCGTGTTTCTCCTAATGTCCTTTGCGTTTCAAGGTTGGTGTAACTTTGAACAGTTCTGCAAGTTGCGACTACCTGAGGGTCTTGTAAAAGTGGCACTACACTATCTGCGATAGCAAAGATTGGAAATCCAAAATGTTAAGGATTGACTATGCATACCCACGTTTGATTTTCGTCAATCGTTGTATGTATGTATGTAAATCGGGCTGGTTTCCGCAACTCCACGACTAAGCGCGTATTTTGCGTGCAGGTGAGACAAATGTGAAATTCGATCCACCCCAGCTCTCCAAGGAAGGCCAGCAACGCCTTGGTGTTATCAACTATCTCACAGACGGTACCTGGGTTACCGAAGTACTTGGCCCTGTAATCCGCGACTACCGGGCAGCTTAGAAGCAGGTGTGCTGCTATCTCATTCTCCTCCATGCAGGCTCTGCATAGCGGGTTCGTCAATCGTTATCTCTCATCACAGATATAATGTTACTTTGTCTAGAGGCACTTACTTGCTTCTGTTTCGCCACCAGTCCAAGTACCTAGCCTTTGTTACGTCACCAATCTAATTAGATCATAACACAGTTCTTACAATATTATGATAATACAGCCACCATTCAACCTCTGATTGATTTACGTTAGCGACTGTCCGGCGCGCGTCCGTCGCATTGTCGCGACAGAGCCGCTTCCCTAACTGTCGCGTCTAATTGCGACTATAACTCATGTCTAATAATCTTGGTTATTATCGGATTGTGTACAAGTGAGGGGGGGGGGGAGGCTTCCGATGAGTTTTGAGAGAATGTGTGAAGGCAGGTGATTACATTATAGGTCTTTGTCATTGGGTCTTTACCATAGGCTCGTTCCTTACCTACCTACGTGGGACTTTAAACACAACTGGCGCAGTGAGTTATTGCTGACTTGCAGATCTCTGTATAAGTTAAAAGTGATGCTATGCATATGTTATGTCCTGATAGGTCTATAAGTCGAAAATAAATAGGATACGTTATTTCTAAGAAAGCATGCTCTTTCATCGACCACGTCATTGCCAACCATCTGCTGAGATAGGTAATGGTTAAAAGTAAGCCTATTTATATCTTTTTACATATGTATATAGCCTATTTTGTTCCACAGCTGAGCAACGCCTCCTTGCTCCACATAACTTTTTAGGCCTTTATATAAAAACTTAAAAAATGGTTTCTATTATTATATGAGTTCTTTGATTTACCTACATATTGGTCTGTGAATAAGCCAGGACAAGAATTCAACGATAATGATGAAGAGAATGCTGGCGGCGAGACTTTGTATGTAAAAAGTCATAATTCGAGGTTTGGCTCTCGACTGTTTTCTCCTCCAATATTGGATCGATTTAAAAGATATTCCACGAACTGAATTAGAAGGATGTATACTGCATCCTTATGTTTTCTTTTTTCATTAATAGTTGCCAAATTTGTACACTAGAGCTCTGTTGACGGCGGTTTATCGAAGAATTTTGAGCATTTTTTGAGGATTCTAGTGCTAATGCGGTTAATATATCATCCAAAAGGAAAACATAGAGACAAAGTATATATCCTTTTTATTCAGTTTATGAAATATCTTTTAAATTGGTCCAATATTGGAGGGGGAAATAGGCGAGAGCTAAACCTCGAATTATGACTTTTTACATACTAAGTTTATCTGTCCGCGTTTCCTCTTAATGACTAGCCAGAGCTCCAATGAATCAAATAAGACTAATAGGCACATACTTTTGACTTAGTTTCAACACTAATCAGATTAAGTACATATTAACTTCTTTTAATGAAAAGGTGCAAGGAGAAATGATTACTTACATAAGTATATTTCTCAAAATTTATATGTTATATTATTTTTTATTTTTTTGTTTTATTTGTGATGGGTTTGCTCTTGACTCCAGTCTAGGTCAGAGATGACCGAGACAAAGTCTACGATGGAGCGAGCTTACCCAGAAGGAGCCTGTTCACTCTAACTTATATGAATTGTATATACTGTGGATAACGGTGTGAGTTTCACATTTATATAATATCTTTATTTATACTATTTGCGTAGTTATAATGTGTTACTGTTTGTTTGTCCCAAATAAATAAATAAATTAAATTTAAAAAAAAATATTTCTCAAAATCAAAAACCAGGGTCTCTACTATTATGACGCCTTAAAACCACCACCATGATTTCGTTTGTGGTACGAAGAAGGATTTATACAAGACACATAACACTATCCCTTTTCCCACAACGGTATCATGATGGCATTGGCAAGTCAAAGTAGAGACCCTGATAATTATTGTCATTTGTTGCAAAAACATTTTGAAACTGTAATTTTATTTCGATCTAAACTAGCGATATTTTAATTTCTGGGTTACCTTTACTGTCAAGTCACCTGAGAACATCTATCTAATGTGAGAACCAAGCTATGGAAATAACTTCACCTAACCAGCCGACAGCTTGAAGCCCTAGGAACATCTGTCCTGCTCATGAACTGCAGTGGTTTATATGTAAAGTATCTTCTCATTCGGTTAAAAGTCTCAAAAGCCGAAAAAAGAAGACCTTTGTTGAGGTGGCCAACAAAATCCTTATCAAGCATTGATATATAAAAAACCCAAGATGCACAGTCTCGAACAAATGCAACACTCGAAACTGTCGTCAAAAACTGACATGTATCAAGTGTCATGTATGAGTTGTGTGTAGTTATACTATAAACAATTTTTTTTTTGCAAATTCAACCTTACACGGACCACTTAAAGTTGTTTTTACAAAGCAGTGCAGTATGTCGAGTGACGCGCATTTTTTTTTTGCAAATTAACCCTACACGGATAGCTTAAAATTATTTTTACAAAGCAGTGCAGTATGGCGAGCGATGCGAGACTGTTTGAAACTTGCACACAATTATACATTATACGCTTGTTTTTTGCGGACGTTTTTGAGATGCTGAGTGTGTATCTTGGGTTTTTTATATATCTATGTTATCAAGCTACAAGTTACTCAAACAAAAACCGATCACCCCTACCCCACCCTAATGATTCAATCCATTTGACAATCAGAATCCAATGTAGTGACGTAATAAATCATGCGACATACATCCGCTGAACATAATCAATACGCCATCAGATTCGAATGCCATTGTATTGTCGCCTTACATAATTATGATACAATTATTGGAATTGTTGTGCTTGGTATACTGGTGCTGTTAGACTGTGGTGGGTTTTAGCTAGTCTGTGTCACGGTTTGAAACATCACGTCTGTAATCTTTAAGGATTTTTATATGGGTAGGTTGCTAAACAGTTATTTTATGGAACATTAGCTGTCCCCCGCGGCTTCGCTCCCGTCAACAAGCAACTTTCTTATTTTTTCTTTCATAAAAATCTTCTCCTGACAATAACGAAAGGGGGAAATAGGGATTCATTTTTAAACGACTTTCAAAAAAGGAGGAGGTTCTCAATTTGGTGGTTTTTTTATTTTTTATTTGTACTCCGAGGTTTCGATTTTTGTGATTCTTTTTTAGTTCGATGCGGTATACTTGCCATTTGGTCTTTGATACAGTTTGGTTCAGTAGTTTTTATTTTATGAGCATTTTTGCTTATTTAAATTTTTGTGTAGACGAAGATGTCGTCCATATCACCACTTAAAAGTGAAAAATAAAAAAAAAACTTTTTACAAAAAAATATAACCAACTTCCAAATAAAACACGACATAGTATAAAATAACCTTAATTTCGGAATTCGGTGTTAAAAAACAAAGAAATAAAACCAAAACTTCCTAAAGAAGAAGAAGAAGATGTGTGGATGCAAGCCTAATTCTGTTAGCAGTAGCTTAGTTCGTGTTTGTTTTCACCTTAACATTCAACATACTACTCGTGAAAGATCTACCATGCTGGTCCAATGCGTGTTGGTAGACATCACTTAAAATAAAATCATCAATTTGGTTCTAGAACATGCTGCTCGTACACCGGTTGAGGTTGGCAATGCCAATAACCGAGCACGAATGTAGACCCTGGATTGCTACTGAGAAATTCATGAAGGAAATTATCGAACACGGGTTAGTTTTTGGTTTGAAATCTAGAATTTGAAACGAGGATCCATCGTTCAGAAGTTACACTGACGCAGTCAATGTGGATTTTCTGAAATAGCGAGCACTAGGTGGCAGCACTGAGAAGTCAGGTCCCAAATACCTATCATTTTGACATTTGTTAACGTCAACTTGACAAAACGTCAAAAAACAAGCGATTTGATAGGCGTTTGGGACCTAACTCCTCAGTGCTGCCACCTGGTGCTCGATATTTCAAAGACTGTTATTGTAAATTTGCCATCACCGCGAAATATTAAAGTTAAGTCCTCTTTTTTGCAAAAAATAATAAAGAAAACTACATTCACGGAAAGGTTTGAATAACCTTCGTGTGAAAAACATCTAACTTTCCTAGAAACCCCCCAAACCAATGAAAACCAAATGTAATTAGAAAACACGAGTACAAAGCCTTCTATTGCAGCAGGACGCTAACGCAAATCTGTCATGCGATTATCCTACGTTTGTAAGCCGGACAAGTGGACACGGAACAGATTTATAGTTGTCGTAAATCACTATTTCAATATTAGAGACACACGCCGCGCGATTGTCGCAGAGGTCTTATTAGTCGCATGTCGCTAGCGTGTAATCAGCCTAATGTAATTGATGTAAGACGCTGTAAGGATGGGATGATAGTAAATTAATGTAAGGTTTGCGTAATGATATTGTGGTGTTCTTAATTAGGTACGTCTAGATTGTAATTAGAGTGATTTTGATCTGACAAGTCTTGCGAGAGCGTTCTGGAAGACATAGGGTTAGAGGGCCTCCCATAAGGTGGAGTGGACCTGGTGAAGGCCGCGAGTCGCACAGGACCGGTTGAAGAGGTGATTCTTAGAGAGGCATATGTCCAGCAATAGACGACTTTGAACTGAAATGATGATGATGGCCGTCATCATCATAGTCTTGCCAAGACGTGAGTGCGTTGCAAGGGTTGCGTGTTACCCAGTTATTGGATTACGTAAATCCCCAAGAAAGTATGTACAATTGTGGTACTCAGCTGAATTCGTTCAGACTGGAAGAAGACCTCAATTTATTTGGGTAAAGATAGGCCAATTGATTGATGTTTTAAGGTGTTTGCTGGGGAGATTGTTGCGCCACTTCTTCTTCCCAGCTAAAACACCAGGAAGTGCTGATTGTCTTTGACGTTCAAAAAGTGCTGGCACTCAGCCTAATTTGAATTAATGACTTTTGACTTTGACGTTGTGGATGACATTGTTACAGCACCTTCTTTTAAGATCTTGATCACATCGTTTTTGGAAATGCTTTCATTGTGCGTACAACTAAGTAGCTGGATAGCCCAACCGGAGTCTGTGTTTCCTGATAGCTACGACTCTTGACAAGAATGGGTTACTTTCATCGCTTTTCAGCAGTTGAGATTGTGGTTAAACAGTTAAAAAAAGTTAAACCGTGTTTTATCATCATCACCACATCAGCCGAAAGACGTTCACTGCTGGAGATAGGCCTTCCCAAGTGTCGTCACAACAACCAGTCATGTACAAACACTTATTGTGTTTGCACGTAATTTTCGTGTTTACTGATTTCAAAAGAATTGAATGTTATTTCAGCGTTCGCCGTGTCTATTAATTTAGTATCTAAAACACCAACGGATGTGGTGAAAAAATCACAAAGCTCTTATTTTCTTCTTGCTAGAAGTAAGTCTATGCAATGTTTTGGATTTTGAGTTTCTTCTTTTACACGATTTGTTGCGACTGCGTTTCTGGTCTCGAGGTTGCAATCGTGAGGGTCTTTTTTATGGGACAAGCCCGCCACATATTCCCAACCACTGCAACTCCTGAAAGCCAGAATCAACAATGGCGACCACCACAAAACGCCGAGCCAATGAAGCGCGACGAGTCCCGGAGAAACGATTTAACTGTCTTGGATCCTGCAACGAATTTAATCAGAAAAGTACAGCGGAGGAGTAGGAAAAAAAATCGTGAGGGACGAAGTCCGGAGTTCATTTCCTTAACTAAGCAGTGTTTTTGGGTTTTCCAATGAGATTTGTTTCAGCGGCCTCATCATTGTCATCACTGCTATCCATAAGCCTCCCTCGACCGATCCAATGCTTCTCTCATCCAGTGTATTTCTGCGACCTTCACTAGGTCATCGGTAACTTGCAAGACAATCTAACTAGCCTTTTTAACCGACTTCAAAAGGAGGAGTATGTTCCCCGATTACTCGAAGACGCTCGGACCGATTTGGAAAATTATTTTTTTTGTTTAGAAAGGTAGACTTCCCAGGTGGTTCCATGATCATCAAGTCAGGATCTGATGATGGGATCTTTGAGAAATAGAGGGAACTCTTCAAATTTTATAGGCACACTTAAGCGATTTGGGTAGTTTTTGAAAGAATATTTTCTCGAAGTGGGCCCATTTCAATTTGATGAAGATCTGATTAAGATCTTCGGGGATAGACAACGGAACTCCTTAATAAATGACCTTAGGAAATGGACCGGAATTGCTGAAATCGTATGTCTGTTTATTGTTTAAACCAGTTCATAACATAACATCACGCTGGTACGCTGTGAAGTACGCACATGTGAATTTCGATTTAGATGTGGAGAATCACCACTAAATGGTGAAAAATTAAAAAAACTATTTACAAAAAAATACAACCGACTTCCAGAACTTTTCGGCCCCATCGACCATCTGTTCTGCGAACAATGTGCCCTGCCCACTGCCACTTTAGTTTGGCGATCCTTCGGGCTATCTCGGTAACCTTGGTTCTCTTGCGGATATCATCATTCCTGATTCGACCACGCAAGGAAACTCCAAGCATTGCCCTCTCCATTGCCCTTTGAGTGACTTTGACCCTTCTGATTAGGCCCATCAGGACGTGGTGGTCAGATCAAAATCAACTCTAATTACAATGGAAGGCAAGACTGTAGTCAGTTTTCTTTCAATTACGATTGTCAAAGATCAATAAAGTTGACGACACGGTTGACGCGGTGGTTGAACGAATGATTGCCGCGCTGAGTGTCGCGGGTTTTATTCCCGTACGGAACAAATGTTTATATGGCGCACCCACGATACGATAGACAAATCCCTAGTGTGGGGCAACGTTTTTTTTTAATGATATTCGGGTCGGCTGCAGGACGGTGTATAACGTGATACAGAGGAGTTTCGCTATGTAATTTACGGTCACCCATTCACGTACTGACCTCGGTAAGTGATATTTAACCTCGAAGACCGAGCCGTGTGGTGTTATTATGTAGCCACGAGCTCCTCCTTCAGGGATCACAGGTGTAATATCCCTCACACCATCCACGCCATAAGATAACTCGTCAAGCGCAACACATGTCTCAATCAATAGCCGAGCTCGCAATATGGAGTATGGAGCCAGTAACGTGTCTCCGTATCCGAGTGAAGCCTTCTGCATATTTTACAGCATCCGCTGTCATAGTGTGGAGAGGGACTTCGGTTTCAGGATTATTATTATTATTTACTGGTTGGGTAGAAAAGGTGGGTATGGGAAGAATAGTAGGTAGATTGTATCATAAAAAGCAAAATAATATTTTTACGGCTAGGGCGCTTTTTTTAATCCAGAGCGAAGTGAGGGATTCTAGAGTAGAATCCCGAGCGTAGGGAGGGATTCTTTAGTTGAATCCTGAACGTAGTGAGGGATTCAAAGTACGTCGCCCTAGCCAAAAATATATTTTGCGCCCAAGTGATTCACTCTACTTTTATCACTCACTATGAGGAAATAAAAGTCTAGTCAGACCAACGAAGAGACCACCTTTGGGTGCACTTAAAGGCGAACCAAGTCGTCCTTTTCGAATAGATGGGATGAAAAAGTAATTGGAAATGTTTTGAAATTGGTAGTGTTCTGGGAGAACCTGAAAATAAAACATGTTGCATTATTGCTTTAATTATACATTGAGTGAAAAAAAAACCGCATGTTAAGTTTTCAGCAATCATTTTTTATTGCCGTTTATGAAAGTATTCTCTAGTAAACGAGACTTTATTTATGCTTTTCTGGAAAATTCAATTGATTTTTGTATTCAATTAACCAAGTTTTCGATTAGTCGATAAGTACTGGAAATCTATCTTATTGTACTATTTGCTTCTTCTAGCAAGCTCGTTCCTTCATCAGTGTTGAGATACAAAGGCGATGCATGTTTAAAACCAATACGGAAATTATATTTAAACCTACGCTAAAAATTCTCCATCGTGTCGCAGCAGGCATTAAACCGGTGAAAAAGCAAAGCAAATAATTTTCACCTGAAAAAAAATCCTTTCCCCATCTCCCGCCTCTCCCCTCTCGATCCAATAAAACCGAACACTCACACGTGTTCCATTTTCCCCAATTAATCAATCCCATATTCCATATTAGCCCAGCAGTTAGTGCCAACCGCACTATTTATATCACAGCCACGCGCGCCCTGACCAATCACCGGGCTGCGATAGGCGCCCGTTTGAATTTCGAATTGCTAGACTGACAAACTTTGATCTACCGTCGCAAAACTGCCAATTTTAAATAGTACAACCTTCTGTAGTTTGTCATAAGGTTGAGATTTTGTCTGTTTTTAAGTTGTTCAGCTGTAAGATAAGTTTGGAAGTGTGTATTGCCTTTGATTTATGCATTTGTTCGATGAATTATTCTCGCCTGTGTGTCGTCGGTTCGCACTCCGCGATAACTTGGTTAAAGTTAACGTTTGTATGTGGTTTTGTATGTATGTCACTTGATTTTGAAGCTTTGGCTGTCCAGTATGTGTCCATTTGGTACATTCTGGGAAAGTCGCTGCTGTGTTTGAAGTGACAGCTGTCAGACATTGTGTTTAAACTTTTATAGATCTTAGCGCTGTGTTGAGAACTCTTTGTTAGGGAGCTCGACGGCTGCGCGTCAATTTTGTAAGTGAGATAAGTATCGATCTATTTACGAGTATCATCTTCTATTCGAGACAATGATGAACTTCTTATACATTTTTGATCCTCGCTAATAGGGAATATATGCATGCGAATTTTTTTATTTGCAAAATGAAATACTTATTAGCTCTAATAAACAATTATGAAATTATTTTTTAAATACCTTCATCAGCGATGAAGTTATAAAGCTTCAAAGTTTACAATTAGAAAGAGAAGTCCGATATGAATTGTGACGTCAAAGTTCTTGGCGCCTATACAGCTGCCATAGAAAACAGCGTTTTCGCGAGAGGGACAGATATATTTGTTTAAAATAATTATATCTCGTTTGTTTTTCGAGCAATTTTGATTCTGCTTTCACCGTTAGTATTATATTTGTGTATATTTTTAGAGAAAAAATATTTATTATGTATACATACATAATAAATATTTTTTTCGTGCATATTCCCTATTGCAGTTTCAGTAGCACTCTGGCATGGGATCATGTTTATGCAGTGCATGAGATATTTTCATCAGTAGTTGGGTCGATACTGAGTGTCATGATGTGCCCTACTAATTGACGTAGTGACGTAGTGCCTTGGAGATTTTGATTTCCATGGGCGACTTGTTTTTTGGGACAAGCCTGCCACGCATTCCCAACCACTGCAACTCCTAAAAACCAGAATCAACAGTGGCGACCACCAGAAAAACGCCGAGCCAATGAAGCCCGACGAGTCCCGGAGAAACGATTCAATTATCTTGGATCCTTTTTTTTAAGGATGGGAAATCATCAAATGACTCCTCCCGCTCTGGGTGAAGCAGGAGGGTCAGGCTCTTAGTGACTAAAACCCATCTGTGGTCCTCCTAGTGCTCTTTGCGTTCCAAGGCCACGGTGATTCTTTCGAACTGAGTCCGCAGCCCCAGCAGAACTATCTTCGATCCTGCAACGAAATTAATGAGAAAAGTACAGCGGAGGAGTAGGAAAAATATATTCCATGGGCGACTTAGACTTTTACATTACGATTATCAATAATGACCAAAATGTATGGCATTGACATTGTCTATCGACATGACACATGGTCAACTCACTTCCCAACTATTTCTATCTATTTCCCAAGTTTTCCATTGGATTATTTGTCACCAATATTATGCATGTCTTACATTTCTTCGCACACACTTAACACGAGCAAAACCAAGTGTACCACCAAGTCTACAAAATAAATAAGGCCGTGTATACACGAGTCGTCTCGTACCGATTCCGCTGTCATTCTCCCGGATTTATGGGTTGATTATTTTAGAAAATGAACATATCTTTGTCACGCGTCCGATGTGAGAGTTTCGGAGATAACAGGTGACAGACGGAGTAATGTTGCTATTGTCTATTTTCGCGAAGCCTTGTGCTCTGGGGTTTATTTGGAATTGAGTAATTCTGTGGTGGGGTTTAATTTAAAACTGAAAATTAAATTGCGTATTTGGATGTATTTGGTGGATTTATTTCATTTGATTGCAGTATGTTTAGGTATACTAATGCCAAATAAATAGGGTATATTACTAGAAAGAAAATTATAATTCTATTGCGGCATTAGATTGCGCGTCTATTAGTGTTTCAAAAAATGTTGGACACGTATATTTTGCCATTTCAAATCGATAAAAATTTGTAAAGATAAAGCGCATCAAAATTCAAGACGCGGGTGACGTCACGTCGCTAGTAAAAAATTGTTCTAGCGTAATGACGTTACGCGTATTTTTAACATACTCTATCGTCTTAATTTCTTGTACATGTGAAAAAAAATATGAGTTCAATATTTTTTTTGGAAATCTCAGTTAAAAGGGTACTGTGATCATTTTAATGACGCAAAATAAAGATGCATAGAAAAAGGAGATGCACAGTACTGAACCAAAAAACATTAATGATACAGTAACTTTGAATGTACTGCAACTTGACTTACAATAACAAAACAAACTTAAACCAATATTAAATTAAAATAAGTAATAATCCAAAAGATTATTTACTATTAATGACTTAATTATCATCATCGTCATCATGCACGCCATTCAACTTGATTTCCGGCAACTCTCATCCAGCTGATACCAGCCACCCTTCCAAGACCTCTCCACCTAGCCTGAGGGCCTTACGTTACGTCCTACCTTACGTTTGCTGATTCGCGGTCTCCACTCAATAATTCGTCTACCCCAACGGTAGAACCGATTTCTACGGCTAATATGGCCGGCCCCATTGCCACTTCATCTTGTTTATTCTGTGAGCTATGTCGACAAATTAGACTCTCTGTTGAATCACTTCGTTTTAGATTCGATCCCTGAAAGTATGACCTACTTTTGCCAAACTACGTCACAGAAAATCAAAACATACCAATCCTTTTTTTTTTAACGGGGGGAAATCCTCATGGATGTCCTCCGCCCTGGGGCGGGCGGAGGGGTCTGTCAGACTCTTACTGACTAAGGCGGGCGGAGGGGTCTGTCAGACTCTTACTGACTAAAACCACCGGTGTTCCATCTCTCCGCCGCCACCTCGGGTCCGGATGAATGGGGGGCGACGGACATCCCCAAGTCCGCCGCCCCTGGACCCAGTTAGGGGGGCCGGAAGAGGGCAGCGTATCCCTCTTCAGTCCTCCTCCGACGCCCGGTGCGTCAGCTGCGGGCCGGGAGGGAGGTCGAGATCTCCCTCTCCCTTTCCGCAGCCTCCTTCTGCGCGATAACTATTTCGCAGAAGGAGACCACCGCGTCCCAGGACTCCTCGCCGTCGACCATAGCACGAACTACGGCCGGCAGCGAGAGATCACTGCCTTCCACAGAGATGAGGGCATGGCGCGGCTCCTCCCAAGAAACAAACCAATCCTGAGCAAACTAATTTACAACTAATTTAAGAGTACCTGTTATAATCTGTAACGCCACTTAAAATATGAACCCCTTCAATGAATTCTACAAGTGACACCCCCAAACCAACCGATCCACCACTGAATATATATTAGCTTTACGCAAACCGGGTGTTAAAAGTAGTTAGCGAAATAATAAGCTAACACAAGTCGTAGTTAAGTATAAGTTAAGTATGTCTTGTCAAAGTCAAACGCTTGATATAAGTACTTAGGGAAAAGTGGTCGAAATATACATGGTGGTGTATGCGGCGGAAGAGGGTGTGTGGTTCGATTTTGGTGTTGAAAACCGTTTGTTAAAGAAAACTGATTCGAAACTTTGTCTTTTGAAATTCACTGGAAAAGTGCTTTTTTATTCTTTTACTAGCTGTCGTCCTCGGCTCCGCCCGCGTGAGTGACGAAAAATATATCCTATGTGTTATTCCAGATTATAATCTACCTCTGTGCCAAATTTCATGAAGATCCTTTCAGGCGTTCTGACGTGAAAGAGTAACAAACAAACATCCATCCTCACAAACTTTCGCATATAAACTACTTTTACCCAAAGAAAAAATGCTTAAATCCATACTTTTTATTTTTTATTTATTTATTAAGGATCTCCAACAAAGAATATACACAACTCATCGCTCTTATCTTACAAGTAATAAAAAGAATTTCGTAGGTGTACTCCTTCACTTATAGGAGACCACAGCATCCACAGTTAACAACTAGGCTAACAAAGTTACTTAATTACAAAGAAAAGGTAAAACGAATACATAATAAAAATAAAAAAAAAAACAACAAAATTCGCAGACAGTGTAAAATACACAGACAGTGTAAAAAGGATAAAAATTGTGTTTATTCTTTTTACACTGTCTGTGTATTTTTTTAATAAGTAGGAGATTCTTTTCTTGAGCCACCTCGAACCAGCCCCTTTGCGGTAGGCTTCTAGATTGTCTCGCCACCTCTTCCTAGGCCGACCTCGGTGGCGTCTTTCAACTTTAGGATCCCACTCTGTGGAGACTATTACAGCAATAGGCTCCATGCGCATGTGGTTAAAAATAAAAAGACATCATTAAAAAAATATATCGATATAAACAGAACTGAAAATCATGTTTGTGAAAATTATATCTGCTATTTTTATAAAAAAAATATTAGTCCTATTTATTGTGTTTCTTTCAAAGATTTCATGTCTCTTCTTTCTCCTATTTTCCCAGCAGCGGCATCCATAACTCTCTTTTAAAGCAGGCTCTAAACACCGCACCTTATAAAGTCGTACAGACAATACCAACGAAAGCCGATACGCCACATCTAAGCGGGAGACGCCCTGAAACTACCCTTATCGCGGCAACCACTTACGCTAGTTTTAATTACAGCTCGCATTTTGTGCCAGTCGAAAATTAATCAAATTATGTACGTTTCAGGCGAAGACGTTTGGATGGTGTGATGTACCAAGTCAATAGGCAAGCATTCAATTCCAATATAAACTACTTTTGCCCAACGAAAAAAATTCTTAATTCCCTACTTTTAGGGTTCCGAAAAAAAAAGGAACCCTTATAGGATCACTCGGGTGTCTGTCTGTCTGTCTGTCTGTCTGTCCGTCTGTCACAGCCAGTTTTCTCCGGATCCACAGGACCGATTCTGTTGAAATTTGGTACACATATGGACTTCTATGACCCAAACACGGACGCGTTACGTAAATTATTAATTTTTTAGTATGTGGGTCACTTTTGGGGGTCAAACTAGAAAATTAAAAAAAAAAAAGTTTTTTGAACAATATCGTGTGACATATCAAATGAAAGGGCTTACTTTGTGGGTTTTAATTATATTTTTTTCATAATTTTAAAATAAATGATTTAGAAGTTATTCAAGAAATTAGACGAAAAATGACCATTCCCCCCCCCTTATCTCCGAAACTACTTAGCATTAAATTTTGAAAAAAATGGAGATAATAGATCTTTACCTAAAGATTACAGGAAAACCTATTAGAAGTCTGTATTGTTAAAATAACATGTTAAAAAAACTAAATTCGTTCGGAACCCTTTGCACGCGAGTCCGACTCGCACTTGGCCAGTTTTTTTTAATTAAATTGACACTGTAGTATCGAAATATTCTATTTGGCTTTATTATTTCAAAAATATATTCATTTTACCCTGTATTTGTCAACGCACACAGACAGTGTATGACTGTCTCTGGAGTGGCGTCTACATGGTGGACCGATGATTTGGTAAAGGCTGCGAGATTCTGCTGGATGCGAGATGATGATGATGATGATGACGATAGTCTTCTGCAAAAATCGAAACACGGAGTTTCAACGTTTTAAGCATTCATAATCCGGACTGACCTCGCTGCCATTAGCGTATCAATTCGCGGTCTTCACTTTAGAATAAAGCTGGACTTGAAGATTATGATTCAACTTAAGAATTACGTGCTCCTGTGCGTATGAATAGGTAGATGTTTTTTTTTCTTTGATAGGCGTTTGACCACTATCTCACCTCTTGGTAAGCGATGACGTGTTTGACAATGGAGCACGCTTGCCCAGAACCAACTCATTCTCTCTTGACTAAAAGACTATCAAGAAACACAGACCAGCAGGCAATTTTTAAGCAGTACGCACAATAAAAGCATTATTGCACCGGTGGCGCATCGCTGTACATCTTGTAATAGTCCGAAAAATATTTGCGATATCACTAAAACCGTTCCGGTTTTAGCAAATTCGTATTAAAGTTCGTTTTATAATCCTAGAGACTAATTTGACGGGTACAAACGTCAAACTCCAAATTGAAAAAGAAAGATTCAATCACTTGAAATGTCAAATTAGTCTCTGGGATTAAAAAAAAGAATGTACTCTAAACAATAAAATTATTCAATTAAAACCTTATTAACCTATAAATTTTAACATCATTAACTTATGCAACATAACACCTTCCATTGGTAAGGTGTCTAAAAGCGCGATGCCAGTATCGAGGGGGGAGGGGGATAACTTAACACCACTATATAATATGTCAAATTGTTACGGTTCCCACCGTTCAGCGCTTTTATGAAATGTCTCCGTAAATGTTGAGTGACGGAGGCTTTACCTATATCTATGGCAATACAACTCTAAATATAGCACACAGAGCTTCAGAAAAAGGTTCGGCTTTTTAGAACATTATCTCTGACAGTTATTGAAATTTTAACCGACTTCCAAACAAGGAGAAGGTTCTCAATTCGGTGGGTTTTTTTATGTATATACACCGATTACTCTGAGGTTTCTGATCCGATTTCTATGATTCTTTTTTCATTCGATGCGGTATACTTGCCATTTGGTTCCGTAAAAATTTTATTCAGTTTAGTTTATTAGTTTTATTTTATGAGCATTTTTACTTTTTTCAGTTTCTGCGTAGACAAAGACGTCGTCGTTGAGAAAGCAATGATGTGAACAACGGTGGAGCTCGCTTGCCTGGAAGTAACCTTTTCACTCTTGTCTTAAAGAAGTCTTAAGAATTCATCAAGTTGTCCTATAAATTCTAAGTTACTTAGTAAGATATGTGAGAAACCAAATAATTTAAGAAAAAAAACCGTCTATCTTTTCTGTATACCTTAAAGCCGTATTTACAGCCATATCAACTTTTAATAGTTTTACAAAGAAAAAAACGATTTCAGTTCTCAGTCAGCACGTGATCCTGATTTATCAAACGCATATTACCAAAATATTTAAAACTTGGATACATTCAGAAGGTGCGACAAAAAGCGATACATTAGGCCATGCTTAACTGATTTAGCCAAAAATGTATGGCTTAATCAGTTAAATATGGGCTAAGGTATTCATTAACAATCAAGAAAAATCTCTTCTTCTATCGTTATCTTCATACTGAAAACACTTTTTCATTTACTTGCAAAACTCATTTCTTCAGACCCCATCAAGCTTAAAACAACACAGTGTTTTGTTTCCAGCCAAAAAACACTAAACTATGCATCCATAGGTCTTCAAGTGCAGTTAATAATAACTTATCACCCCTATTTGCCCCCTCATGCCTCCTTTTTACCCCCCTCTTCGTCTCTTTTCGCCCCGTCGTCTGTCAAACATATGACAAGCGCAGATTTCGCTTTGTACTTGTCAAAAATATAGCAAACAAAAGATACGGTAGCGCGGGTAAATGAAGTGAGCTGATATATCTCGTAGTGGTGGGGTTTATCGATAGATTTTGATGTGGGTAGTTTAGTTGGGGTCGTTGTCGATAGTTTTTCAAGAGGCTTTTTTTATTTATTGACTAGCACTTCGCCCGCAACTTCGTCCGCGCTGCAATTTTCTTAAGGATCCCTAATTTTTTTCTAGATCCCTTCCTCATGAACCACTATCCATTGGTGAAGACAGCATGAAAATCGGTGCACTAGTTTTTGAGTTTATCGCGAACAGACAGACAGACGTGAGGGAGGACTTTGTTTTATAACATGTATTGATTAAAGGGCTTTGTCGCTTATTGACCACAACGTCCAGTACATAAAAAAACACAAAATTGTGATACCTTATGACTAACTCATACAAGTGTTTAGCTTTTTCGGACATTGGACTAGCGGATATTGTGGTACAAATACCAACGTCTAAAGATATACAGTGGCCAAAAAAAATGATCTATGATGACCAATTTTTTTTTGGGCACTGTAAATCTCATTCCGGACACATTCCATCAAGAAATGAAACACATCATCAACCACTCCACAGTCATCACAATTTGGAGATAAATAGAGGCGTTAAAATTGGTTTTATGGTTTATGGGTATAAGGCAGTAAATTAGAAATAAATCTGGCTATGAAACTTAATTAATTACTAACCTATGCCCATAGAGTCTCGCGTTAGCATAGATATTTGCATAAAAAAGTAACCCTTTTCAGAAATTGATCAATATTTGTTAACTGATAAAAGCTTTGAAGTGTAAATAACTCACGCATTTATAATAGACACTAGTTGACCCGCGCAACTTCGTCTGCTCCGCTCCTATTGGTCTTAGCGTGATGATAGCCTTCCTCGATAAATAGGCTATCAAACACTGAAAAAAATTTTCAAATCGGACTGGGACTTCCTGAGATTAGCGTGTTCAAGCTAACAAACAAACAAACAAACTCTTCAGCTTTATATATTAAGTATAGATTAAAAAATTGGGCTTAGAGGTAGTTTATATCGGGTACACTAAGTAGGCCGCCTTTGTAAGACGATTAAATGGCACCGTGTATAGGGTGAATTTATCAAGTGTATGGCCAAATACGGAACCATGAGGGATAACGAAAATTACACACTCTGTATATTACTACTAGCTTTTGCCCGCGACTTCGTACGCGCATATCCCTTTTTTTCCCGTTCCCGTAGGAATTTCCCATTCCCGTATAGCCTATAGTCTTCCTCGACAAATGGGCTATCTAACACTGAAAGAATTTTTCTAATCGGACCAGTAGTTCCTGAGATTAGCGCGTTCAAGCAAACAAACAAACAAACAAACTCTTCAGCTTTATATATTAGTATAGATTAATTGAATGATAACTTTTTCTTTTTCCTTAATTTCTAAATACGGTTACCCATAAAGCGGAAAAAGTTTATCTTCGATGTCCCAGATGAAATTATCTGTCCTCAACAAAACTCTTGTGAACTCATTCTACGATAATTTACCTAAATATTCATTACATACACCTAGTTTCTTCATCGATACAATACCCATACAGCAACATCACCAGCACATCCCTCCTACCGATATTACCCCTACACTAGCTAAGCAATATGTGTAGGCTGATATTATAATACAAGTGACGTATCGCGCACCAACACCCGCGCTTCCCGGGAAGTATGCAAAGAAGTTCTACGCCACGCCGCCCTACAGTCTTGATACTTGTATTTGAAGCCGCCCCGGGCCACATAACTTTTGACAGCTCATTTTGACTTGGAGTTTTAGATTTTAGGTTCTGTTTTGATTTATTTTGCGTTATGTGTAATGTGTCGTGTTTTGAGATTAAATTTTGTGTTCGTTTGTTACTTGGCATGAGTGTGAGTGGAGTGATAAGCTTATTTTGACGTTTTGATGGTGTCTAGTTAAATTCGAATTAATCTTACTACTTTCGTAAAATGCAAAAAAAAATTGTTTTGTACTCATGTTAGAGCCTCGTTACTATTTTCATTGCTACGCTGTAGTAAAAAAAGTACAAGTTAAATCTATTTTTTCAACTATTTCTTGTATTAAAGCTTTCCTGGGTATTTGACATACTAGTGATAGAATAAGGGCAACTGACTTTACTACATCAAAATTGTTATAAAATTACTTTTACATCAGCTTACGTATAATCTTACTACTATTAGACATGCAATTTATGTACTTGCTACTCTTTATTGCGGGAGCATGTTCCCTTGGGATAATTTCCAACACATATGTGAGCGAAGCCGTTGATAGAAGCTAGTGTCTTCTAAAATTCTACACAATTCAATCAACATGATATTACAAAACTTATTTACTTACAAAACCCTCACACCTATTTTTACACACCAACGATCAAGACTACTCCCACAACATACATATCGACAGTAGCTCCTACAATAATAGTTCCGTATTCCATTTGAATATTAGAGCATCCATCTACTGAAGATTTCACTCCGTTCTCCCTTCCCCCCCCCGACACACAGAGACACGGTGTATGGAAAGAAGTGAGAACGTGTGTCTGTGTGAGCTTTAATAGATTTTTCTGTGATATGTCTTTTGAATTGTTTGGTACAGTATTGTGTCTTGTTGGGTGTTGATATTGGTATGTATTTAAGGTGATAATGGCTTGAGATGATGCTGAAAGGTCTTTGGAGTGAAGTCGTAATGAAGAATTTGTTTATTTGGTTTCAATGGTGTAGTTCTTCCTTAGATGCGGTTTTTTCAGCTTAGTCGGCTATTATTTAAAAATACATGCTGAATAGTAGATTATGCACCGAGGGCATAAAGCAGTGTCTTATGTCATGGGCATCATATTGAATCCCGAACCTATGAAAGATTCGAAAATTAGAGTTTAACTCACGAACGAAGTGAGGGAGGGATTCAAGCTAGCCCAAGACAAAGACACCTTTATCCAAGAGATAACTGCAAGAAAATTGTTCGCAAGTCATGAAGAGAGGTGGCTGGCCGCGAGCGGTTCCCGTCGGTCTCCAAGTTGAGTTCCAAATTCAAATCACATTATTGACCTACGGGCCTTTTTTACTATTGATAGGCATACGTTTGACCACTATCTCACCTGATGGTAAGCGATGATGCGGTCATCAAATACTTTAGGAATTATTACAATTTAAGAGTACTTTTAAGTAGGTTTTAGGCACGTAGCCCTTTGGAGGATATGCGGTACAGAGAGTAAAGTCCCGCGCACCTCCATTGAAAAGGGAGGATCCTCCAACCAGGCGGTTGCTGTGTCTGGCGGGCAACTGCCCGATAGTTGAGTTTCGGGCTGATATATATGTTCAAATCGCACGGTAAACTCTGCTTGCGCGATGCAGGATTTGGACGTAGTAGTTCGCTGCTAGTTGGATAGATGGCGTCGCGGTTCTTTTTGTTGCGATTTAAATTTGCTACATTGGTGTTTCTTGTGGCGGCCTTGATGCCTCTACAGACCAGCGGTTTTACGTGCTTTTCGAGGCACGAGAGTGTCACACCATCAACTTCCACACTCCGGTATGCTACTGAAAGATTCCTATCGGAAAAACTCAATAAAACTTATTTGCGTGACCTGGGAATCGATCTTCGGACTCAGCAGTCGCAATAGGTACCACAAAACACCTTTACTCAGTACTCTAGCTACTTAATAAAATGAAAACGAACACCAAAAAAAAAATATTTTAAAATTTCGCAGCCTATGCTGAGATAGGGACCTTTTTGGCCTCGCACAGACTAATTTACTAGTGATTAAGTAATAGACTACTTTTAGTATTAATTAATTTTACATCTGTCTGTTTTGTGCGAGTCCCAAATAAACATTTTTCTTTCTTTCTTTCAAAACATCAAGCTCTTCAAACATAATTCACAAAAAATACTTTGAACAATGCACAAAAAAACATTGAATATTTTCACCCCCTTCCTTCATCCCCAAAGTGGCAGTGTATCTTTAAGTTACCGTTATTGTAAACATATTTCAACCGATACTACCCCGGATCGCCGTATTTGAAGACGTTTATATTCATTCGCCATATTTTACGCGGATAAGTCTCGGCATTTTCGATTTTTATGCTCACGTGTGTGTTGATATTTTTTTTTTGTTTTAAAATATGGCGTAAGTATTTGGCATTTATTTTGAAATAGTGCTAGCGGAAAAGTGAAGGTTTATTCCTTAAACCTGCTTGGCATTATGCCTTCAAATAGTGTGAGATTCTAGGAAAACAATTCGAAATATTCGGTTTTTGAAAAAAAAAACAAACAGTAAAAATCTGAAACTGAAACTGAATTCTAACTAATACCAAGAAACGGATAAATATTAACCAATCACGTCAGTCAAAATGTCAGTGACTGACGTGGTACGTATCATTCTAACTAATACTAATAATGCAAAACTTAGTGTGTATGTTTGTAACGCTTTCAAGCTAAATTCGCCTATACTTTGGGGGATTTAATGAATGTCACTGACGCTGCAATTAATGTAGCCCTCTACTGGAACCAAGAATCTAAGAAGTTAACCATCGATTCGAAAAGAAGAAGAAGAAGCCATAATCGTTGAACCGATGTTGGTATATGTGACCCTGGAGACGGATGGGTATAGACTAGATTAACGCGTGCGAACCAGCATTCAAAAGCTAGTATTTATATCATTTTGTAGCATCAACTCAAAAACCAGACCACAAAGAAAATCATAAGGCTTCAACATATCAATCAAGGAAACATTAAAAAAAACGTCGTCCATGCGTGCAAACATCCAAACAAACAAACACAGACAAACAGTACTGTCACTGGCCTGCAATTCTTCACACTTCTTTGTGGCGCCCTCTTTGGTATCAAACGGGCAACTTGACAAATGGAACGACAGAGACATCGGCCCCGCTGCAATATCCGCTTCCGGCCGGATAAAATATTCCAGACTGGTCCGGAGTCGAGATTCTAGGGTGGTAGTGTGTACGTTGTGGAGGAAAATAGCTCTGAGTTTGTATGGAAAAGTTTTGGGGAATATGAAGGTAGGTTTATCATTAAAAATATTTAACTTAATCATATTGAATGTTGTCGAATGCTATCCTACTGCCTATCCTGTCTACTACCTACTAATATTATTATAGTAAACTAGCACTCCGGCCGCGACTTTGTTTGCGCGGGCGGTATTTTTAACCGACTTAAAAAAAGGAGGAGGTTCTCAATTCAGTTGTATTTTTTTATGTTTTTTTTTACCTCATAACTCCGTCATTTATGAACTGATTTGAAAAATTGTTATTTTATCTGAAAGGCTATACTTCCCGATTAGTCCAGTTGTCACCAAGTCAGAATCTGATGATGTGATCGCATGAAATTCGAGGGAAACCCTCAAATTTTATAGGCACATACAATGTTTTTCATAAACTATCTAACGCAATTCAGATATTTGTGCCTGATAATCATCATCTTATGTTGCTGAGCTGATGATGGAATCTCATCAGATTCCATGAAAAATGTTTGTTCAGCGATATTTTCACCAATTGTCAGCCGATTTGGATGATTCTTTTTTTGGTTGGAAGACTATTTTTTTGGACTGGTCCCATTTCAATTTAGTGAAGATCTGATGAAGAACTTCGGAGGAACAACGGAACTCTTCAATAAATGATAGCAAATGAATCGGGATTGCTGAAATCGCATGTCTTTTGTTTACACCAGTTCTAAACATAACATCACGCCGGTACGCTGTTAATGGGTGCGCAGGTAGCTACCACTAAAAGATGAAAATCAATTATAGCCTATGTTATTTCCTGATAATTTAGCTTTCCATTGGTGAAAAAATGGTCTAAGTCAGTCTCGTAGTTTCGGAGCCTATTCGGTACAAACAAGGAGCCTAAAGACTAAAGTCTTCAATCAGTGCGTCCTGCCTGTTCTGACTTACGGACCCGATATGTGGACACTCACGGTACGGCTGGCCCATAAATTCATGGACGCTCAGCGAGCTATGGAACGGGCTATGCTTGGGGTCTCTTTGAGAGATCGAATCCTCAACGAAGTGATCCGACAGAGTACCAAAGTTGTCGACATAGCTCACAGAATAAGCAAGCTGAAGTGGCAATGGGCCGGCCATATTAGCCATAGAACCGATGACCGTTGGAGTAGACGAGTTCTTGAGTGGAGACAGTGAATCAGCAAACCCCAGCCTTCAGGCCCAGCCTGAGGGCGTCCTAGCTTACGTTTGCCTATAGGAGCGACGATCTTCGCAGGGTGGCTGGTAGCAGCTGGATGAGAGTTGCCGGAGATCGAGGCAAATGGCGTGGAAGGATATACAAGCCAATCGAGAAAGGATATACAAGCTATACAACATCACGCTACGACCAATAGGAGCGGAGTATTATTGGAAAATGTGACGTAAACGAAGTTACGCGGGTCAGCTAGTCCTTAATATGGCACAAGAGCTAGTAGTCATTAATCTATCAAAAACCTAATATTTTCTTTAGTCACACGATAGGAGCGACGATTTTCGCAGGGTGGCTGGTAGCAGGTGGATGAGAGTTGCCGGAGATCGAGCCAAATGGCGTGCAGTTGTAGAAGCATGTCCAGCAGTGGACTGTTATAGGCTGATGATGAAACAAAACAATATTTTCTAGTATATATAGATGTGAAGTCGATATGTTTGAATAATCGTCAATCACGCTCGACGAATTTGATATGGGTCGCCCATGACCTTCACAAGTGTACTTTTATTCCCAAGGGATATCGCGTTACCTTCTGGTACCCCTTGACTGGGTTCTGGTGATTAAATAGGCAGTCGCTTCTTGTCAAATACTGGTTTTCAGTTGCATCTGGTTAGATTGGAAGCCGACCCCAATATAGTTAGGAAAAGACTACCTAGATTGGTTCAGTCAGCTAAGCGAACGAAGCTGACTAAGGGCGGATTTCATCAATGAAACTGAACGCGATCAGCGTATAAGCCACGCTTACGAGCTGTCAGTTTTATTATTTTCTGTGGAATATTGACACTGACAGCTCTTAAATGCAGTTGAGATGTACAGCGGGTCTAAAAAGGCTACTTTAGCAGAATCAGAAAGCACATCATGCTACCCGTCACTGTCAAATTTTCCCAATCAACCTTGAACCTAATGCGTTAGCGATAGAGATTAAAATTAAGTTTGACAGATTGTTATGTGATTAATATTACGATTCTAATATGATTCTCTTAAAGTGGCCTTTTTAACACCTGTGTTCGCGTTCAGTTTCATTGGTGAAATCCGTTCTAAGGCTTTTTTTTTTTTTTTTTTTTTAGTTATCTTGCGATCGGCTTCTCAAGCCATTAGCAGATGCGTTCTGTGCTTGTTGGCGTTGCGAGTACAGCCCTCCAGTGAGAGCTGGCCCTCTACTTGTTGCTCGATCAAATCAAGCTATGTCCCATGTGTAATGTCTTTTCAATCGACGGTGATCTAGTGGATTGATCAGTACAGAAGCCAGTCTGTTGACGTGCTTTTCAATGCGCACCTTATAAAGTTTTGTTCTGTGCTCAATCTCTTCTTTCACAGTATTTATTTTAAGGTAGTCATGCAGCTCAGACAATTTCTAAGGCTTTTAATCTTTTTCGCTTTTGTCTATACTAATACTAGCTGATCAGGTAAACGTTGTTTTGCCATATAAATAAAAACAAAATAGCCTACGACCTGTTCTCAGACCTACCGAATATACACAAAAAAAATCATACATATCGGTCAAGCCGTTTCGGAGGAGTCGATAACTAGTCACGATAGTTACGAGATTTTTATATATTAGAAGAAGATATATACAACCTGTAACATAATAAACGCAATACCTCTTAAAGGGTCATTGAACTCATCATTATGATCAACTTTCACTATGGGAACAACATTGAAATCGCGAAAAAAAAATCGACTGCCTCATGCATTTATATGCGCATAGCTCGACAAAATGTACTGAACTGATTTTTTTCGGGATTGGTCCCATAGTAGGTAAAAGTTGTTCATAATGATGAGGTACGAGGTATTGAGTTTATTCTGTTACACGTTGTATTATAACGCTGAAGAGTTTGTTTGTTGGTTTGAACGCGCGAATCTAAGGAAATACTGGCTCACATTGAAGAATTCTTTTAGTGTTGGATAGCGTATTTATTGAGTCAAAGTCAAATGATTTATTTCAACTGGACCAGTAAAGGCACTTTTGAACGTCAAAAGAAAATAAAATATAGTGACTCTAGTCATCCGTTCGCAAAAGGTAGATTCTTATGGAGAAGAACGGACAAGAAACTCCATAGTTACTCTTTTCAAAAATAAGCTTTACAATATTTGCATAAATTAATCAATTGATTATATGTAAGGACGATGCTCCCAAAAAAGCACTTATATACTACTAATAGTTACAATAAAGAAATGCCAGCAGAGATAAAATTAATAAGTTTGCTAGTAAGGGGACATAGTACTCACATACGTACAAATTTTACAACTATTGATTTATATGATCAGTGTGTGAGTTAAGTTAAATACAAAAATCAGTAAATAAACCTGTATACATAGTAAATATTAATATAATAAACACAAACATATCAACCAGTTTCACTGTGTCTACTACACCCTAGATTGTCCTATGGAGCAGGACTAGCATGTTTCCAAGCATTCTTATCTTGAATATAATCATCTAATTTGTAATATGCTTGTTCACAAAGTGTCTTTTTTACACACGTTTTAAATTTTCTTTCATTTAATTCTAATATGTTAGAAGGAATTTTGTTGTAACATTTAATACAGTACCCCATGAAAGATGTTTGTACTTTGGATAATCTAAAAAATGGTTGATCTAGTTTATTTCTATTTCTAGTATTAAAATTATATCTATCACTAATTTTGCTAAAGAGATGTCGATAGGAAGGTTATATAAGGTATTCAACATCACGCTACGAGCAATAGGAGCGGAGCATACGCGGGTGAACTAGTCCTTAATATGGCACAAGAGCTAGCAGTTATTAATCTATCAAAAACCTAATATTTTCTTTAGTCACAAAACTGCTACCAACTTTAAAACATCGTTTATTCAAACCAACATCAGCATTTCTATAATATTATTCTCCGCCAACGGAAGCATCTCATCGCGACGGGAACTCGCACATTCAAATATATATTTTATATCTAACATTTTTATATATCGACAACACTTTATGAACACCCTTTATTGCTTTTTATGACATTTCTCATATTTTCCCTCCAGTAATGGTGGGGTAGAGTTTAAATTTACCGATTTATATTATAATCGATGGTGTAAATGGGATTATTGGAGTTTGGATCGTTGAGTCGTTATTCGGTCTGATGGGAGTGTAAGGAAATGAAGTTTTTAAATAGGTGGTAATACAAGGTGTGAATGAACTTAGAAACCGCTGAAAGTGCATGCTGTTGTTGTTTTTTCGATTTGAAATAAAGAAAAAAGAAAGAAATAACATTTAAAAACAAGAAGATATGCGACATATATGCTGCAATTAACAGTCTTAGTGTAAGAATAAAATATTGGGTCAACGAAATTGTCGTTTATAAGTCCTTTGAACTATTCGCTTGGACTTGGAACATTTAATCCAAATAAACTTTAAGGCATATTTATAAAAAAGTCTTACCATTTGTTTGGTTTAAGTATTGATTAGCATAAAATAAATTCAAATTATTTGTAGGGAAAATTGAATAAAGAAAGAAAGAAAGAAAGATAATGTATTTGTCAAATATGCGTTTACATGAACTGTCGAATCAGACATGCAAGGTATTAACAGCGTATTGTGCGCGTCCATATTTTGCCAACAGTGGCGTACAAATTTTGTAGGTATAACAATATAGTCATTTTGAATTTATATAAGAAACAAATGTCAAGATATAACAGTTCACACTAAATTACATTATGTCCAGTAAAGCATCAAATTTCGTAAAATAAATGATCGTATAACGGATGCACGAGGACAGATGCGCCAAGATCGCCACGCAGTGGGTGCTGAAGATGGACGTCCCAAGGACAGTCACAAGGAGGCAACTTGGAGTCATTCCTGACAGACTGGCTGGAGAAGGCAACAGATAGAGTTAGCTGGAAAAAAATGGGGGAGGCCTTTTCGCAGCAGTTAGACACAACACAGACTAAATAAAAAACTGGCCAAGTGCGAGTCGGACTCGCGATCCAATTTCATTTTTTTAACATGTTATTTTAACACTACAGACTTTTTATAGGTTTTCCTGTAATCTTTAGGTATAGAACTATTATCTGCATTGTTTCTCAAAATTTTAGGCTCAGTAGTTTCGGAGATAAGGGGGGGGGGGGTGGAATGGTCATTTTTGGTCTAATTTCTTGAATAACTTCAAAACTATTGATTGTAAAGTTATGAAAAAAATATAATTAAAACCCTCAAAATAAGCCCTTTCATTGATATGCCACACACTACAGTCTGAAAAACTTTTTTTTTTAATTTTCAAATTTGTCCCACAAAAGTGACCCCCATACTAAAATAATATTTATTTACGTAACACGTCCGTGTTTGGATCACAAAAGTCCATATTTATACCAAATTTTAACAAAATCAGTTCAGTAGTTCCGGAGAAAACTGGCTGTGACAGACAGACAGACAGGCAGATGGACAGACAGACATCCGAGTGATCCTATAAATAAGGTAACCCTAAAAAAATCAAACTCAGCAGTGCTATGACTAATAGCAATAAAAATCCTGTCCTTCCCAGTATGGTGTATCCCAGACAATAAAGATTGACCAAAACCAAGTTACTTCTTATAGCATGTTCTACATAACAGGCAAATTAACTATAACAATAATACGCTGTCCAAATGTTAGAAACCTGAACAATAATACGAAGTAACAGATCAAGATTGTTACTAAAAAGACAGTTCGTAATTGCCGTTTGTTTTACTTGATTTTTGGCAGTATAGAACTGTTTTCTGAGGCTATGGTTCTGTATACATTTTTATGGCAGGCGCCAGATTAATTTGCTCTCACAATGTACTTTACATTGTGTTTCCTAATATCACTTCAGAGGTACTCGAAAAATTAAATATTCGTTTTTCGCCAGAAAATGTAAACGATTTAGGCTAGCTGTTTATCTTTATTTTGGTTTTTAACCGATTTTCAAAAAAGAAGGAGGTTCTCAATTGTATTTTTTTTTAATCTTTTATGTTTGTTATCTCATAACTCCGTCATTTATGAACCGATTTGAAAAAGTCTTATTTTATATGAAAGGATATACTCCTCGATTGGTCCCATTTAAATTTCATCAAAATCGGTTCAGTAATTTGGCTTTTAAATCAAAATTTCGAATAAATTCATTTACTTAGATTACGTATTTGGTTTGTCATCCAAGGAAACGAAATTGCGTATTTTGCTTTACTGCGACTTTTCAGTGGCGTTGTTAGCTGTAGGGTGGGGGGTACCACTAAAAAGTGAAAAATAAAAAACTTTTTTATAAAAAAATACAACCGACTTCCAAATAAAAGAAACACTACAAAGTATAAAATAACTTTAATTTAAAAAATACGAAGAAACAACCAAAAAACACCGACTTTCGAAATTAAAGTTACTCGCAAATTTATTCCAGCTTAGATGGCAAAAACGCAAATGTAAATCTCCTCATGGGTGTTTTAAGTGAAGGTTTCTTTAAAATGGGGCCATCATATTGTGACGGACGTCGAATGACAGCAAAGTTTAAAACAAAAATTGTGGGTTTACAAAACCAATATATTTCTTGGCGATTTGATTTCTTCGTCACCCACTACTACTGGACACCATGCCACCACCACTACTACTACTGGATATTACCTCGTTTCTATTAGGTCCAGGAAATATCGCGACTACACCTATATAATCTAATGCGTTTTCGTATGGCCCTAGTATCTTTAACCCTCGGTATAGGTGGCAAAATGTTACGCGATATGCTTGGTGGGTCTGTCGGACCCGAATTTAAAGTGACTATTGTTCGTACTAGTTGTGGTAACTGGTGTATCTAAACATACTTATCTCTGTACTGGGGGTATATAGTAGGGATAAAAATTGAAAAAATCAAATCCACCATATTAACTAAATACATTAATAAATAATAATTAAAGGTTATGCTTTTAGCAAAAAGAGGCCTTTTTAACACTTATGTGAAAAAAAAAACAAAATCAACAAAACTTTAGTAAGACAATAGAAGGCCCAAGACAAAGACCATAGATAATGCTATAACAATCAGTCCTTATAACTCCTATCAACGGGTGTAGGCAAAGGTGTAAGGGATAACCTCTGGATTTGCCACCGGCGCTCGGGGTTTTTTGTGTTTTTCCACCATCCCAGCTGACTCCGGACTAAATTAGTGGCCATAAGGTTTCAGTTGGTTGAAAATAATCAGCTACTGAGAGTGGTGGCGCAGAAACATCATATTTTAATGAAATATAACGGTTTAAGTAACAGTGTGGGTCTGACAGACCCTACCAGGCATACCGAGGGTTAAACCTTCCGTGACCATTTTCTATTACGGCTTTCGTCCAATTATATACCAATCCTTGATTGTTAATTAATTTAATTTAATCGGGAATGTTGTGGGTATTCTAAAGGAAAAACGTTCAAACGTTTTCGTTGCTGGGTACGGAATCCTAAAACATGATTACTCATACAAGTTTAGTCTCTCATCGTTCAGGATATGATGATGATGTTTTATTGTCTATTTCTTTAGAAGTGCTTTATTGTCCCGATGACAGATAAGAAGCTGCCATTTTTGACGATCTGACAATATGGCCACTATGATACGTACCAGTAATAAAAGTTATTTCTAGATATAGTCTAACTTAACTGTACCATAATTTTGGTTTCACTGAAATCAAGTTTGAACTAGCTCAACATGTTAAATCTCTTAGAATAAATGATTCGATAGAAAGTGTTTGTTCAAAAATCCGACCGTGCAAAGTGTATTGAACGAATCAAATTCTTTGACGAATTTTATTTTGACTTCTCTTTGGTTTTTCTGTAATCTAGGGGTAAAGAAGTATTGGCATTTTATTTTTTTAATTTTAGGCTCTGTAGTTTCGGAGATAAGATGGAGGGGGAATGGTTAATTTTAATCTAATTTCTTAAATAACTTCAAAGCTCTTTATTTTAAAATTATGATAAAAATATGTTTAATACTCTCATAATAAGGCCCTTTCATTTGATATGTCACAAACAGTTTAAATAACTTTTTTTTTAATTTTACAACTTCTCTCCCCCAAAAGTGATCCCCATACTCAAAATTAATTTATTTACGTGTCGTATTTGGGTAACAAAATTTCATATGTCTGCCAAATTTCAACAAAATGGATCCAGTTGATTCGAAGAAAAGTGGCTGTGACAGATGGACAGACAGACACCCGAGTGATTCTATAAGGATTCCGTTTTTTACGGATTTTCGGAACCTTAAAAAACACACAACAGCAAAAATCACACAGAATGACAGAGAAAAGAGTGAGTTTATTTTTTCATATATCAAAAGAAACATTGTTTTGTGATTTAGGTTCGTTTTAACCCTTTAAAATTGTATAGTTCTTGAATCGCATAAGCCTCCTTGACTAACAAGATAATCATAAGCTTTGCACCTAAACAACATTAATTCTTCCATTGCACTTAAACAACCCTTTGTATCGGCGCAGAACAGGCTTCTTTATAGGGTTGTCTCACAACATGTTTCGGATACATGTGTGTGCGTGTGTGTGTCATGTGTGTGTGTATGTGTGTGAGTCATGTGTGTTTGTGTGTGTGTGTGTATCATGTTTCTATTCTGTTTACTTTGTCGCTGTGCGTTTGTGTCTGTGCCGAATAAATGTTTTTCTATTCTATTCTGTTCTAGACACCAATTTTCTTTTCTGGCCTTCCTCGAACCGGCCCATGTGGTAGGCGTCTAGGTCTTCTTGAAACTTCTTCCGAGGTGTTGGCCATCCTCAGGGACCTGCTTTGTAAAGAATCTTGCTCAGCGGTTACTGTGCATGCGGCTGTCGTGACCTGCCCATTTCCATTTTAGGCTGGCAGCTTTTTTCAATCAATCAATCTTTATTTGTGAACACAGGTGTTACAATAAAGGTCTTATGTAAATATTTTAGTCGAGCTATATGTCCTATCAATGAAATTGGTGTACAAATGTATTAGTTTTTAGCAATAAATTTGAATTTAAACAATACAAGGTCAAGTTCAAGCAAACAATGTCAATTAAATGTATTATAAATTAATGATGAATAAATTATAATTCATTTTTTACAAGTATGTCACTGATAAATTATATTAAATGTCATATTTTATCATATTGTAAATAATGTCAACTAAATGTATTATCAATATTTAATTTATCAATCAATTATAATTCATTTTTACATGCATGGTAATGTCATATTTTATCATTCAATTTATTTTCCATGAGAAATTTCTTAGTAGTAGCTCTGACTCGGAGTTTCTTCCCAGAGCTAGGCAATAGTAGTATAATAAGCGGAACAAGACGTGGACGCACTGCCATTGGTTGGTTTGACGACGACAGCTCTGACGCTTCACGTTATTGGTTCGTCAGTCAATGCTCATCGACTATTGCGCTTGCAAGTTTCGTTCGCCCACCGTACATTGGCGAGATAGCCCTGCTGCATTCATCTGTGCTCACGACTTCTGCTGGCTACTATAATAAGCTTGCCCCCCAATTCATAAGGAACTTACGAAAATTACTCAACATTTTCATAAAATCCTTTGTGAACATTTATATATAAAAAACCCAAGATACACACTCAGCATCTCAAAAACGTCCGCAAAAAACAAGCGCACAATGTATAATTGTGCACAAGTTTCAAACAGTCTCGCATCGCTCGCCATACTGCACTGCTTTGTAATAACTACTTTAAGCGATCCGTGTAAAGTTGAATTTGCAAAAAAAATTGCGCATCACTCGCCATACTGCACTGCTTTGTAAAAACAACTTTAAGTGGTCCGTGTAAGGTTGAATTTGCAAAAAAAATTGTTAATAGTATAACTACACACAACTCACACATGACACTTGATACATGTCAGTTTTTGACGACAGTTTCGAGTTTTGCATTTGTTCGAGACTGTGCATCTTGGGTTTTGTATATCAATGTTTGTGAAATACAACGAACAAAAATCTCAAAAAAAAATCAGCTGTTCAGTACAGTTAAACTCGCATAATTTGACAAAAAGTTGGAACAGGAGTTTTATTTTTAGTACTTTTTTAGATAAATTATGCACCAAAAAAGTATGGCAACCCTATATTCGCGAGGGAGCACCGATTACAAATTCATGCCGTCATGAATACTCATATCAGTGATTGAATACGACTGCCACTGATTGTCATTGGTAATCATCAGATCAAAGAGCTCCGCACTGATATAAGTATTGTTGGCTAGAGGGTGACGCAAGTGAGACAAGGAATATTTTACAGCCCTCAGACAGACAACGTACAGCCAAAACTATCGGTCGTAGAAAACTGAAATTTGGCATCAAGGTTCCTTGGGGAGTGTAGGGGAGGATTTCCCGAAATTCCTACGGGAACGAAAAAAAAACGGTATATGCGCGTAAGGAGTCGCGGGCAAAAGCTAGTTTTATGTAGAGTAGTTAAGATTTTTCTGGACTGGACATCTTCTTCTACATTTCGTGTCGATGGTTTACTGTTTAGATGGTTTGAGCCCAGTAAGTGGCTACGTTAATTGCAGCATCGGTGGCATTCATCAAATACCCCAAAGTACAGGTGTATGGCCACCTGGAGCACTCCAACATGTGGCTCATGTTTTGAACTGCATCGCATTCACACTGAGTATCCGACGGATCCATAAAACCACATTTCGTCAAGGCTGTTAATGAAATCCTGAATTATAAGTTGCCAAAGAAAGTGTCGTCATTTTTTGTGTCGAAAACATTATTATCCTTCTGGGGCAGTCGGGTAAAAACTACATAGCGAAACACATTTGCTCTTCAAAATAAATTTCATTTTATTTTTTCCTAGCACTTCGTTCGCGCGGGTTTAGATTGCAATTTTCATAGGGATCTCATTTTTTTTCGAAAATAAATGATAGCCTGATAATTTAGCTTTCTATTGGTGAAAAATTTATAAAATCAGTCCAGTAGTTTTGGAGCCATCAGTTACCAAAAAAAAACTGGCCAAGTGCGAGTCGGACTCGCTTGCAAAAGGTTCCGAACCAATTTAATTTTTTTAACACGACAGACTTCTAATAGGTTTTCCTGTAATCTTTAGGTAAAGATCTATTACCTCCCTTTTTATTAAAATTTTAGAGTAGTTTCGGAGATAAGCCCCCCCTTATCTCCGAAACTACTCAAAAATTTTAATAGTGGTAATTTTTCCGCCTAATTTCTTATATAAATTCAAAACCACTTATTTTAAAAATTATGAAAAAAATATAATTAAAACCGTAACAGTAAACCCTTTCATTTGATATATCACACACACGTGCAAAAAACTTTTTTTAAAATTTTCTATTTTGACCCCCAAAAGTGACCCATACTAAAAATTTAATAATTTACGTAACACGTCCGTATTTGGGTCACAAAAGTCCATATGTGTACCAAATTTCAACAGAATCGATCCAGTGGATTCGGAGAAAACTGGCTGTGACAGACAGACAGACAGACAGACACCCGAGTGATCCTGTAAGGGTTCCGTTTTTTGTTCGGAACCCTAAACACAAACACATGTTTGAGAATGTGCAAATAGCGCTCTTTCATTTGATACTCCACGTCCTAGTAGCCACATTTCGAATTTTCGAGAACCGATTTCAGTCGCTGTTGCAAAAAGAAAATATAAACATTTTATTTCTTTCTTATTTGTAAAATAGTTGAGCAAACGTCAGACTTAGTCACGGGTTCCTTTTTTACTATTTTGGTACGGAACCCGTAAAAAAGTAAAACCCTTAGTCACCAACAAGTTCTACTTTCTCCATTTCTAATCCTTGATACAGCTGGATTGAAAACAATCTCCTCAAAAAAGCAAGCCTCAATAACAGCATAAAGCCGTACCCACACTCACCCGCGACCTCATTCGCTCCTCATACATATTCCATGCGTCCATGCATATGCATCCGTGCACCCATGCATCGTATTGTCGACTCGCTCGCCAATATTACTTTGATCTCAAAAACTAACTGTGAGCACATCAAGGGCACTTAATATGTGTATTGTTATGAACAGAACCCCAATGACAGTTGATTAAAATGGTGTACTTCATGGTCAATGTTTTTGTTTGTGGAAAATGGAAAAATTTTGCTGTTATCAAACAATGGGGATGGATTAGTGGGGGGTGAAACTTTGACTGCGAAAATGTCGTCTACACTAATACTATAAAAAGGAAAAATTTGTTTGTTTGAAATGAATAGGCTCCGAAACTACTGGACCGATTTCAAAAATTCTTTCAGCAATGGATAGCTACATTATCAAGGAGTAACATAGGCTATATTTTATCTCCGTACTGTTACGGGAACGGGAACTACGTGGGTGAAACCGCGTGACGTCCACTAGTGTTGAATAAAATCTATTCGTGATTAGTTTTTACCGTGGGTTTGCTTTCGTGGCCTGTCCCATCGGTACCGTGATTTTCTCTAGAGTTAAAAGTAATAGAAGTAAGCTAGTGATATAAATCTATACTATAAAATATTATACAGAGGAAAGATTTTTTTTTTGTTTGTTTGTACCAAATAGGTTCCGAAACTACTGGACCGATTTTAACTAATTTTTCACCATTAAAAAGCAAAATTATCAGGAAGGAACATAGGCTATCTTATTTATTGTCGAAAAAAATAGAGATCGACCATTTTAATACTAAACCCATGCGAATGAAGTCGCTGGCGAAGTGCTAGTATGATAATGTAAATACAATAATCAAACACATTATTTTCTGTACAATATTAATTTGGATAATATTGTGGACGTTCCAATTAGGGCTTCTGGAACGTCCCGGGATCGATTCAATAAAAAAAGACTTTAAGCGATTTAAGAGATCATTATATTGAGCTGGTGCTCTCAAGAAAAACTTTTACAGAACTGTCATAAAAACAAATCAATCATTTTATGTCAATATTTGAACCTATTCTAAATTCCTAATTCTTCTAAAGCTTTTTTAATTATTAAATTGATGGAGGTTCCCGGAGGGTGAGCCATCCAAGGAGGTTGTATCACAATATACACAATTCACTTCAAGCGAATAGCCATAGACCAGAACATGGATAGTCTCAAATGTTTAATTCAGTACAGCTGGCGCCTATCGAAATAAAAGAATCGCAAACAGAACTACCTAATGAAAAATACTGTGTAATATTAAACAATCCAGACATTAATTGAAACCAACATCAATAAGTCTCCGAAAAATTAATATAAAAAAAACCTCTTTCACGAACAAAGCCGATATTTGTTACGCCGATTTTAATTTAAAAACTTTGTTAATCTAAGTATAAAGAGTCGGCCGCAAAGAGAGCGGATCAAAACGATGAAAAATTATTGAAAGGGGGTACAACTGAAGGATGGGTGGCGGGGGGGGATCGACTGTTTGAAAAATACATCGATAAATTTACTGTTGGCGTCGAAAAAATAGCCCTTATGACTGCAGAATAAGGATTAATGTAGCTTGGTTTAGTGTCAGCGGCGTGTAAAGGGTGTCTTCAAATTCCGCGATGGGGTGGTCGCGTAATAATCGTGATTTTTTAATCAAATTTCATCTGTACAAGGGAAGTGGGGGCTATATTTTTTCATTATTTAATTTTCGGTCGGTTGAGGTTTTTTTGTAAACGCTCCTATAAGCGACAGCGATGTTTGAACGAGGTTTCTGATGTTTAGCTGGCTGTTACACCGGAACAGTAACAAAAGACCGTGATGTTTTAAAGTAGTAAAAAAATAGGTGCAAATATTTTTTTTTTTAGATGGGTTTGCTGATGAATATTGTCTAGGTCAGAGATGACAAAGACAAAGTCTACGATGAAGCGAGCTTATCCAGAAGGAGCCTGTTCACTCTAACTTTGAAGAGATTAGGGTTGTAAGCGTTCGGAAACACAGACGTAGGCAGAAAGTCCCACTCCTTTGCTGTGCGCAAGTTTGGATACGCTCAAAAAACATACGACTAAGATATCAGCCTTTTTACAGATTCTAGCAGCGCTATAGACCGTCAAAATCTCATCAAAAGGCAGAGCATTTTACACCCATACATTTTGGAATTATTGACAACCTTGTCTCCAAATGAATGAATTCATATTATTTGTCTAAAGCTTAAAAGCATCTTTCAGAAATAAGCTAGGTATCACTGTGTCGTGGTGCGAGACACACCAATCAAAATCACAATGGTTAGAGTAACCAATAATGTAGACGGTACATAATATTGATTTTCTGCTTGGCTCTCAAAAAGCATTATTAATAAAACTTACATCCCTACATTTATTACTATACTTCCAGTCTAATCAATCCCGACATAAGCCGTGCTACAAACCAATATTAAAATAAAATTGACAAATTAATTCATGATCTGCTTCTCTCATAAAATGAACGAGCACATTACGCTTCGGTGTGACAACCAGCCGTTAATATTTCACCGTTCATTGGGATCGCTTTACGTTAATATTGGTTGATTGTTCGCATTACAAACGAAATTACTGAGATATTGAGATCTGAATTAATAATGATAAATTAATAAATATTTTCCGATTGTTGGGTTCTGTACGTTCGAATGAAAATTATTATGAGTCGTACAGAGGCAATAAATAGACTTCATTTTATTAGCGAAGGCGAAATGCCAACATGTAAATGATTGATCACGTGCAATTTCGAACGTTAGTCATATTTTGGCAATCTACTTGTCCAGTTATAAACCTTTTGCTCGCGAGTCCGATTCGCAGATAGTCGGTTCTACTTTTTTGGAAAGCATTTGTATTAGATTGGTTGACTAGCATAGAATTTGCTTAACGTACTTTTATCACAATCCTTACTTCCTTACTAATATTATAAATGCGAAAATAACTCTGTCTGTCTGTCGTGCTTTCACGCCAAAACTACTGAACCGATTTAAATGAAATTTGGTACACAGATCGTCTAGAGCCTGAGAAAGGACATAGGTTATACCGGGAATGTGTTCCCTAAGGAGCACGCGGACGAAGCCGCTAGCAGAATCTAGTCTGAATCTGAAATGTAAATAAAATTCCTAGTCCATTGGTTGATATGTTTGTAAGATTAATCTGCTCGATGGCGTAAAGAACGCAATGAATGTGTTTGAGTTGACAGAAAGAACAGCATGCATTGATTGTGACCGATGCCCGTGAATTTGGTTCCGCAGATATTAGCTTCAAAGAATTTCATACAAACCCTATATCCTCCTTTAAAATTGAAAAATTTAAAAACCTTTCTTAGTGCTTGCTTTCATCATAAAAGTAAGCCTTTTGGAAAATTTCACGTTCTTAGTGCCCGTAGTTTTGTCTGTACGTTGATTTATCAGTCAGTCAGTTATCCTTTTATATGATTTAAAAAAAAAAGCTAATAGGCTAGTCTCCATCATTAATAAATTGCAAATCTATTTAGTCCGTCAGTTACAGTATTGAAAAATAATGGACACGTTTTTTTGTTTTTATAAATCAATGAAAATGGGGACTCATAGGGCAATGCTTGGAGTTTCTTTGCGTGATCGAATCAGGAATGATAATATCCGCAAGAGAACCAAGGTTACCGACGTAGCCCGAAGGATCGCCAAACTAAAGTGGCAGTTGACAGGGCACATTGCTAGCAGAACAGATGGTCCATGGGGCCGAAAAGTTCTGGAGTGGCGACCGCGTACCGGAAGACGCAACGTTGGAAGGCCTCCCACAAGGTGGACCGATAACCTGGTGAAGGTCGCGGGTAGCCGATGGATGCGAGATGCGCAGGATCGGTCATTGTGGCGACGCTTGGGGGAGACCTATGTCCAGCAGTGGACGTCTTTCGGCTGATATGATGAAATTAAGGAATATTGACAAAGATAAAACGCATCAAAACTCGCGAGAGGGGGCTGGTGACGTCACGTCGCTAGTAAAAATTGTACTATCGTAGTGACGTCACGCGAGGTTTCAACACACTGTATCTTCGTCATTTTTTGTTTACGTGAAAATAGAAAAAAATACTTAATATAATTCGTTTTTTTTTGACGTGACAACATCTAATAAATCGATGAACGTCGGCTGCACGCACGAAAAAGTATGACTCATTGTAACGTTAGGCTCATTGTTAACTTAGAGGTTTGAAATTAAGTATATTATTGTATGTAATCGTATGTTTTTTATGACGTTGTCACGTTAAATTATCGACCGTAAACCGCCATTAGAAAAACCCTATTTTTTTTTTCAATGAAAATAATGTAACCGACATCCAAAACAAAACACTACAAAGTATAAAATAACTTTAATTGCGGAAGTCGGTGTTTTTGGTTATTTCTTTTTGTTGACACCGACTTCCGAAATTAAAGTTATTTTATACTTTGGAGTGTTTTGTTTTGGACGTCGGTTATATTAAAAAAAAGATTTTTATTTTTCACTTTTTAGTGGTACCTGTGTACCCATTCACAGCGTACCGGCGTGATGTTATGTTATGTAAATAAAACTTACTAAGTGCTTTCGGTGTAAAGGTCTCGTCAATACGAATGAAATAAGCCCAAATACTTGGTAGTTCCTACATACCGATGTGGAGTTCCCTTGACTCTCTGTCGTCTCCATCATCAGGTCTGATCCCAACCTTCATTCTTTTGTAGTATCACCCGATATATACACGAACATCAAGTTTTTACCAGATGCGTGCCTACAATTTTCAAGAGTTGCCCTCGATTTCTCAGGTGGAAACCCTGAGAAATCGAGGGAGAATCGATCAGATGCTGATGAGGTGGCAATGGGACCATCTCGGAAGCATACACTTTCATATAAAAAAAGATTCATCGAAATCGGATCAGAAACGACGAAGTTATCCGCGACCACCACCAACCACTTTCTTTTTTAGAAGTCGGTTAATAAAAATACCCTATTGCATCACTTGATTTGCGTTTATAAACCCATCCTTTTTTTTTCAATCTATATCTATACTAATATTATAAAGAAGAAAGATTTGTTTGTTTGTTTGAATTGAATAGGCTCCGAAACTACTGAACCGATTTGAAAAATTCTTTTAGCATTAGATAGCTACATTATCAGGGAGTAACATAGGCTATATTATCCCCGTACTCCCACGGGAACGAGAATTACGCGGGTGAATCCGCGTGACGTCTACTAGTATATAAATTAAATATATCACCAGCGGCTAGTATACATTCACATCCACAGTTTACCAATAAGAAAATATTTTTTAACAAAGTTCTCAGTGCAAAACTTTGTAATTAATGTCTTCTTGGCGATCTGGAACGTATCCAAGAGGCTAATGTCTTCTGATCAGATTAACTATTTATATTCTTGGTAATCTTGTTTATGATACTGCTTTTAGGTAGTGATGTTCTTAATTGATCGTAATGAGGGCTTTTAAAGTTACAATCATCTGCTCATGTCATAGTGGTATCGTGACTATTGGTCTCGTCTCGTGCACAGCGCCGACTAATTGGTTAGTCAGGATTGCACGAAACCGGTTTCTGTGTGTGTTGCAGAACGTTTTTATTTTATTTTATTTTTTAATTTATTTATTATTATTTTATGTGGAATTGCGTCTACTTTGTTAAATTTAATTAATTTGTGCTTGTTTGTTTCAATTTGTTTTCTTTTGTTCTCTTTATTTATTGTTAGTAACACAAACCTATCTATCTTTGACACAAATTATTATACATATACTATATCGTTTACTATACACTACCATAAATCTATTTAAGGACCTGTATATTTAACACCGTGAAACTGATTCACATCCGTACACTTCAACGTAAGGTTCAGTTGAAAACCAGCGTCAGACAACTCCGTTGTCCGGCATTTTGCTGAACTGGACCTATTTGGCGCAGCCGCGGGGCACACAATGTAATTGCTTTAGAATTAAGTTCCTTTTTATTTGTGTTCCTTTGTCTTTTTACATTGTGTGTGTTTGTGTGTGCCAAATAAACTAGTTTTCTTTCATTCTTTCTTTCTAAAGTTGATTGAACACAGAGTTTCGATATCGAAACCAATCTTAACCGTGTTAACTCATGGAGCACAGGATGCTGAGCAACGTGACAGTATAGCAGCGATAGGTGTTAAAAGGACAACACCGAAATGACACAGGGTCATTTCGATGTCCAAAAACCAAGTGACATTCCATAAACAATAATGATTGAAAATAAAAGGAAATGAACTCGTCACAATAAATTCCCTTTCATTTGTTTAGCGTTTGTCATTCATCATCATCATATCAGCCGAAAGCCATCCACTGCTGGACATAGGCCTGCCCCAAAAGGGGGTAGGTTTGCCATAATCGCCACGCTTGGCAGGCGGGTTGGCGATCGCAGTGTATGGTGTTGCGTTTTACAGAGAACGCTGCTGCCCATTCTCTGGCGAGTCCCTTAGTCGCCTCTTACGACACCCACGGGAAGTGATGGGAGGGTATTATTCTTTTACGGCATTGGCCGACACCATACGGCGAGCTTGTCATTCCTTCCAATCAATTGTTGATTTTTTGACAATATTTATTGGTGATTTCTCGCTTTCTCTTAATCAATGTTTCTAAGATATATTTGTTTTGATCAAAATTTTACTAGACTTTACAAGAGCAATATTAATAATTCCACCACCATGATATCCTTAACACATCATCATATTTAAAAATAAAATCACACGGATTTTCAGCAGCTAATCGTCCTAATAAAATCCACAAAAACACAGCACATTTTCCGCCTCGCCGACAAAAAATAATCAACCGTAAAATGCAGCAGAATTTAAAAATCACATCGAACTCGAAATCTGTTAAAAAATCACCTTCCATTCCCGTTTAAAACCCCGGATATCAATTACGGGACACGGGAGAGAATTTAAAATCACTTGTCGATATGCAAATGTGATCCCGGTGTTCAATAAAGTCCCGTGCGGGACAGCCCTAGTCTCCGGACATCGATAGCTTCCGGGAACGGGACGTCCGAAGGATTCCTTTTTTACAACACTTGCGGTTTTTTTTCTCAGCGGTAGTGAAGGGTAAGATACTCTGTTTCAGGATTTCTTTTTAATGTTTTCAAGATTCATTTTAAACTTTCATGATCATAAAGTAAACCTTTTACTTTCTTATTTATTTGGGTAATTAGGGTGCTTGTCTATTTGCGCGGAGCGAGACAGTGGAGCGGAGAAACGGAGAAATATTAACCAATCATGTCAGTCAAAATGTCAGTGACTCACGTGGTTCGGAGATTTTACGCAATTCCATTGGTTAAAATTTCTCCGTTCCGCTGCGTCGCTCCGCTGCCTCGCTCCGCTGTTATGGATAGGTACCCTAATACTTGTTTATTACACTACTTTTTTTTTTTTTTTATACTTGATTATTGTTATCGTTAAAGTCGTCCCATTTTTTTCTTGATAAGCCATAAATCTCCTTTTTGTCTAGTAGGTGAGCCCTTGGAGTCTGCTCGATACATGACGCACTAGGCTAGACCTATCAATATGGGGACGCTTTGGAGTGGCCTAAGTACAATAGTTGACGTCTCATGACGAATCATGATGTTGATCATTCTCTGTGAAAACTTTTTTTTTACCATTTCCTTTCCATTACTGATAATTTAATGGTTTGTGCTTAGAGCCACATGTTTAACTTACTTAATTACTCATGTTAAACTGACTTGCTATTGCTTAAAGCAGTTCCCACTTTAGTAAGCTGACCACAATATCTACGCTGACAAGGAAATACGAAGTAGAGCCTCTTCCACTCCACTTCATCGGCACCAAAGTTCGAACATATATTTATAGGTTCGCTGAAACCATCGGAACGTGTGGGCTCAAGTGGGCCCCTCACACTTGTGTTCCATCCTTCTCACACACAGATCCGGCTGTATAATGCTGTCCCTGTCTAGCATGCCATTGAAGGGTATCGAATGTTCAGCGCAACAGGTTGATCGGTTTCAGGAATAGGGTTGCCAGTTTGATTGGTTTCCAATAGAGTTGAATTTTTCGAGAAAATTATTTTCCTGAAAATTATGGCAGTGAATTAGAGGAAAAATATGACATGTTAATGGTCTAACTGGTCTTTTTATGAAGTCTATATTGTTTATGAGTGATTATGAAATGATTTTTCATATTTTGTAATTGGAAATACTCTCATTTTTGAATGAATATTGAAGACAAAGTGGGTTAGGACCTACTCAAACCATAACATCGCTGAAACTTATTAAATTGTTCAACAAATTCAACGATCCGTCATGCTTGATGTTATGGATGTTAATCAAAGACAATTTTATAATAGGTATAGATACGAAGTATTGTACTCAACAGATTAAAAAATATACTACCAACTTTTTCATAGTCTGAAATTGCTATTTTTATTTATTTTTTATACAGTTCGCTCCTCCATTCACATTTTATAAAATTCCAAAATAATTTCATGAAATTTCAGAGTCAACCCTACGCCGACTTATCGTTTTTCAGCTCCGTGCCGGGACGTTCGACGGCCCGTACCGGGATATCTGTTATTGATAGGTTAACAGGTGCGAACCGAGCGTGGGGGATTTTTGTACCACGCGGCATTTGAGGGTTACGTCGTGTACCGACACTTTTTATGTGTGTTACGAAGAACTGCGAAAGTGTTTGTAGGATTATCTGTGTTTGGTTATTTTTGGATAGGATTAAGAAGAATAATGAAGTGATCAAAGACTGAAAATTATGGCAGATGAAAATAAATAACTCTGTAGACTATTTTCGACGGTGACCGGGTGCGGAAACGATATAAAATTATGACACAAAAATGGGAAGGAGTAACAGTTTCGGTCAATATTATATGTAAGTCAAAATCAGATTATATCTGATAGCTTCGGCACATTTTAAAATATAGCCCTGTTTCTTGTTTTCTCATGATCGTACATCGAATAGAAAATGTGAAAAACAAGAGTCAATTCTATCCAAATCAATTCAGTATTAAAATAGTAGGTAACATTTATCTATCCTATCATACTTACACATTTATAATATACTAGCTATTGCCCGTGTCTTCGTACGCGCATATCCCGTTTTCTCCCGTTCCTGTAGGAATTTCGGGAATTTTCTCTTAGTGCTACGAAGTGTAGGGAAGTTTCATGCCAAATTTCAGCTTTCTACGACCAGTAGTTTCGGCTGTGCGTTGTCTTTCAGTCAGTAACGGAACAATTTTATATAAATTGATTAAGAATGAAGAAGCATATAATTTTAAACGTTTAAAACGTTTTGGGAACACATTCATAGTGCGCACAGCTAAGGAGTGGAATTCCCTGCCAGACTCTGTGTTTCCAGATAGCTACAACCTGGGAGTCTTTAAGACAAGAGTAAATAGGTTGCTTCTAGGCAAACGTGCTCCATCTTCGACCGCATCATCGCTTACCATCAGGTGAGATAGTGGTCAAACGAATGCCCATCGATAGCAAAAAAAAATAATCTGTCGCTACTCACATTTCACATACGATAACATCAACTTATTGACAACAGTTTAACAGCGAACTGAACATCCTTTAAACCCAATAAAACTACCCATAACACTCAATCAGCACCTCTCAGCCCTTTCCATCAAACATTTAACCCTTATCCCTATAAATTTTACAACCACCTACGTCGGGAACCCATCGATCACGGCCAATACCCGTCCCTCTTCACCTTGACCTTACACCGGTCGATCAGACCGCATCCCTCCGATAAGTGACCTTTACTTCAAGTGAACTTTGGACGGTTAAGTTTTGTTCGGAGTGGGTTAAGTGGGAAGTGTCGAGTTGAAGTTTGAGGAGGTAAGTGGTTTTATTAAGTAGGTTGGGGTAATTTTTACCAGACTGCTGCGGGAGAAGGGTTATGTGTTTCGTGAGTAAGGAATGGGGGAGGTTTTTTCCCAGAATTGGGACAGTTTGGACTGAGAAAAAAAAGAAAAATGGATTTATGTCCAGGGTTGCGGAATTGGTTCGAAAGAGTCCGCGATCCTGGAACGCAAAGAGTACTTGGTGGAACACGGGTGGGTTTTAGTCAGTAAGAGTCTGACACTCTAAAATAGAAAAACGTATGTATGACCAGGGTTGCGGAATTTGTTCGAAAGAGTCACCGCGGCCCTGGACCGCAAAGGGCATTAGGAGGAATACGGATGGGTTTTAGTCAGTAAGAGTCTGACACTCCCTTCTGCTTCGCTCAGAGCGGGAGGAGTCATTTGATGATTTCCCATCCTTAAAAAAATGTGTGTGAATAAGTATATGTATGTTTATTTCTTTACCACGCCCTAAAGCCTAAACGGCTGGCTATATTTTCACAAATGAGGTATCATTACATTCATCTTAAGAGTGGAAGTAACACAGGCTATTAATTTTTTTTTTGGTGTCGATTTTTTAAGTCAGGGAGTACGGTTAAATATTTTTTTTTTAAATTTATTGTCAAACATAAGTAGGTACACTATTTGTTTTTCTTACAATTTTACTCGCCAAACTTATTGGTTTGATGGTGAGAAGCGCTTGTTTAATATACACATATTCTTATGAAATTGAAGCTTAGTACAAGACTAGTAGTATTTTGAGGATCGAAGACATATTTCAATACCATGAAATAATTTAATATTATTCTTGGCTGAATAGTAACAGCTCCGGAAATGGATCTTCAAGGTTAAGGGGATACCTTTAGAATAAGGCCGTTTTTCGTTTTAACGTATCTTGTTAGGTACCTCGCACAGGGATGTGAGATTACGGTATATGCTTTTTGACTTTATGATCTAGTATCCAACTGAAGGAATACACGTTACGAAGAAATTTTCTCGATAGAAAAAAATCACAAAGTTCGAAATATCTTTTCACTTTTTTTAGCTACAAGACGCAACACTTTAGATTGATCCTATGAAAATAACCTTATAGCATATAAAATAACCTTATCGAGGTTTCAACTGAACAGATTTCGATATAATAATACTTTTATGTTATCAAATCCGAAAATTTATTTTGGCACTTACGTTTTTTTATTCCGAGCTACACTCTTATTATCTTCATCTCATCTTTTGCCTTGCAAAAGTATTTGCATCTCTCTCATTTGTTCAGTTCTTCAGATGCTCGGTGGAGCTCTTGCAGGCAGGACCTGTATCACTTTTCTGCAAATCGGAGCTGTCAGATCTTCGTAATTTCAATATATTTTTTTACAGTAAATACTAATAGTTTAGTCGTTTATAGATAAATTTAGTGTTAAAAAATGTCTGCACCATGTGAATGTGTATTTTTATGACCTTGAACAATATAAAACGCAATATTTTTCTATCCACACTAATTTTTGAAATAAGTATAAAATTGGTATGAAATAAAAGAGCAAAACTAAATTAAGTACAACGTCGTTGGGACTTCCTACCTGAAGGCGACAATGGACTCATTTACCAGGAAATGAATAGCAACGGCTTGAAGAAAATAACGTCTCCAAGTCATCACCTTTACTTGTACATACGTACTGTATCCTCCAATGTTCTCATCTCACAGAGCAATATTGGGTAAACATTATGTTTTCTATATTGGAGTGTCTGTTTATACAGCGTTATTCTTACATTTTAACTCAAGACACACGCTAAAATAAATGTTTTCATTTTAGGATTGAAATACGTCAAACATCAATGTGTCAATAACGTGTTAAATGTCAAAGGCAACAAGCCTAGGGAAAATTATGGAGTCGCGTTTGAATTGTGAAAAATGTGTTTAGTAAATACTAGCTTTTTACCCCGACTTTTCTGCGTGGGTTTTAGAAGTACCTACCAGAAATAAATGAAAAATATTTAATCCTACTAATGTTATAAATCTAAATCAATGTGATGTTGTAATAGTTGTTAGGCCAATTTTAATTTATCATCAATCAATAACTCTGGGCTCTTGATATTTTGTGACTCTTTATCCCTCATCATTTCAGCCTTACTTCATCTCGTATCAGAGACATATTTTTGTAAAAATAAAATATTAGCAAGTTCAATTTATTTGACAATGGCGTAATTTCAAAGCTTTAAGTTAGTTATGACGCATTTTCAACGTCTCATTAGATATATCGCCAATAAAACAGTATGTAAATCAAGCCTTCTCATAAAGTCGGCGAAAAAATTATACATTATTTTTTAATTTTTACCTTCCAAATTTGTTTAAAACGCTTACTTTCTTTCGCTTTTACGACAGTAAACATTACAAACATCAGAATAAGGTTAACATTTTTCCGCCATTCCAACCTATCAAAAGTCTTGGTAGGCATAGTTTACGAAGACAAAAACAGTACAATACAATATCAGCGTTTTACCTGAAATAAAACGCATATTAAAATACTTACCCCACTGGAAGCTTTCTTATGAGATCTGTTTGTTATCGCCTGGTGCTATACTGTAGGCCAATGTGATAAAGCAAGAAAAAAGAGAGATAGAAGAGAATTTAAACAAAGTTGTAATTAATAATTTATGCATTTATTTAAATAAACGTATAAAGCAATTCAATGAAAGTACATAGATAAGTGTACTTTCTAGAAACTTTATCTATAAATACTATGTGTAACTTAGAAATATTATTAACACTTTTTTTAAATAAGAAATCATAAATTGTAATCATAAACAACCAATTTAAGAATGTCTGTTCTAGGTAAACAACATTTTTATTTAGCAATGTTAATCAATTGGATTGAACAATTGTGTGACGTTTTTTGAATCAGTACTTCTCATTATTTCTCGTCTATAAAACTGCTGGAATGTATTAGCAGAACGCCAATTTCCACGTGCCAAGATTTCGTCGAGAGAATAATTTTGAAACCAGCTTTTGGAGGCTACAGCAGACCGGGTGCTACCTGGTGTGGCTGCAATGCCAGCTTCCCGAAACAGGGTCTTTACCCATCCTGCAATGGCTGTACGTGAAGCAGGTTTAGCCAAACCTCTAATCGTAATAAATAAATTAGTTGATTTTGCCGCTTTACGTCTGTCGTTATATAATATATAGTTTTTTCTGTCCAGTATATAGGGTTAAGGTTAGAGCTATCGGTATTTAAAAGCAATTTCCAGCCGGATTGCCTATAATTAGTGCTGTCAGTTTTAGAGCCAAACCGAGGCCAAAATATTATACTGCTATCAGATCTTATGCAATGATTAGGATCGATATTAAGTAGAGTTAGATCGTGTATTCGCCTACCAGAGCAAAGCAACAACAAAATTCCAGTATGACGTGATGTTTGAAATAGATTATTTTAATTAATTGTGTAATTATTCAAAAATGAAATTAATTTATCAATATCTCAAACTGGAGGCTTTGTGACCTTTGGATTTTTAAGGGCAATAGATTTTAAAACATGTCTTACTAGAACGTGTGAACTTAACTGACTTGAAGTTTCAGCGTTACATAGTGTAGAAATTACCGATTTATGTAAAAGTATTGAATTAAACGACAACTTATCAATTAAATATAAATCACATAAAAACTGCGCTAATTGTGAACCAGTGGAATTCATTAAGTCAAGGTTTTTATTACGGCACCACGACGTCCAGCGCTTCCAGGCTACTTCGTAGGTTTTTAGTGTAGATTGGAGGAGGGTACTGAAGGGGTGTTGACCTTTGACAATTTTGGGCCCACCAGTTTAGTTCCTCTAAGACACCTTGTGGTAGTGGGTAGGTCTTTGATGGCAGGACTGGCAGCGAATTTACGAACATTAGTAACTGTCGATGATTGAGCCGACCCCGAGGGACAACAAAACTGGCAAAATTTATTATTCCCACTATTTTCTGCAACTCCTTTAAAGTTAACCGCTCTTGTTCGCCTGATTTATCCTGATAGCCTGATTTATCTTTGTAATGATGTCCTGAATCTTTTCTTTTGGTAGGATTTTTTTATTTTCCCAAGGTTTCTATAGTATCCCTAAAAAATTATCTTTTGAGGAGAAACAACAGATTTTACGAAATTTCCTGTCCACCCCAGTTTTTGTAATATTTGTAGTTATTTTGACATGCTCGCGAAGCGTGTGAACAAAAATGGCGTGCCACTTTTTTACGAAAACTAAAAACTACCCGCAACCACCAGGTGGTGCCACTGAGCCGGAAGTAAAGAGGGGATAAAAATACGAAAACTGGTAAGAAATCGATGGGAAACGGAAATGCCATCTCATATGAAAGCTTCCAGTGACGGTCAAGTAGTTTAATACAAGTATTTTTATGATTTGGTATAAGTCTTGAAGATGTTCCGTGGATGAAACAACCACCAGGGTTATCCTACAGCCCCGGATTTGGAATGCCGCATATAATAGCAGCGGTGCTCATGTATACTTCTGATGGAACTTTACTGAAAGGGTCATTGCATCACATTTAGGGTCTCATATCAACCGAAAGACATCCACTGATGGACATAGGCCTCCCCCAAAAGGGTTGCCATAATTGCCACGCTTGGCAGGCGGGATGGTGATCGCAGTGTATGGTTGAGTTTTACAGAGAACGCTGCTGCCCATTCTCTGGCGAGTCCCTTAGTCGCCTCTTACGACACCCATGGGAAGTGATGGGATGGTATTATTCTTTTACGGCACCATACGGCACCGGCCGACACCATACGGCATTTAGGGTCTAATACTGATTAACTATGTCCAGCAGTGAACTCAACTAATATGATAAAGAGTTAAAAATATTTTTTTTTTTATTTGTGATGGGTTTGCTCTTGACTCTAGTCTAGGTCAGAGATGACCGAGACAAAGTCTAGGATGGAGCGAGCTTACCCAGAAGGAGCCTGTTCACTCTAACTTTGAAGAGATTAGGGTTGTAAGCGTTTGGAAACACGGACGCAGGCAGAGAGTTCCACTCCTTTGTTGTGCGCATTATAAAAGACGTTTGGAAACGCTTAGTGCGAGTTGGTGTAACAGCAACAAGGTAGGGATGGTAAGATGCAGTGCGTCTGGATGTCCGATGGTAGAAGGGGGCCGGTGGGATGAGGTCGTGGAGTTCTTGGGCACACTCACCGAAGTACAATCTGTAGAAGACCGACAAGCAGGCAACCTTACGGCGATGAGCCAAGTTATGCAGCTTGGCATCCACCAGTTTTACGTCACCGATGAGCCTCTTAGCTCTGCGTTCCACCGAGTCAAGCGCGGTAAGCTGATACTTAGCTGAGCCATCCCAAAGGAGGCTACAATACTCCATGCAGGATCGGACTTGCGCTTTATATAGGGTTAAAACCTGTCCAGACCTGAAGTATCGCTTCACCCTATTTAGGATGCCCAGCTTTTTGGCAGCGGTTTGGGCTTTGTACACGATGGTGGCGCCGAAGTTGAGACTGGATGTCAACTCCATGCCTAGGAGCTCGATGTTTACAGGACGTTCGATTTATTTTTCACTGATACAAAACAATCTCCGGAAAATGCACGGTTTCTGTGGAAAAGGCTACGTGAGTAAAGCCACGCGAAAAAAAAAAACAAATTGACTACTTATCTTTTCATTCGTTTTCATAACTTGTGTACATATTACAATTACGATTAAAATACAACTTTTATATAACTGGTCTACTCCATACCTTCCGTATGCTTAAAAGTCTCTAGTACTATCTCTATCGCACAATTATGGCCATGTTCTTAAATAGTCAACTGAATTAGTAGTTTTCAAAATAATTTGGGGCCATACAAAACATGATATAATTTACCAACGATTGTAAAAAATGAGTATTAAAACAAATCAATATTTTTCGTCGCTCGATATTTTATTAAATTGTATTTTATCTACGTCTAAAATCACTGTTTATAAGAGTGCTGATTTGTGTTAATATTTTGACAGAAGAAGTTTATGAAGTTTGCGTGCGGACAACACTGAATCAGTTGGCGGTTTGAATTAATTTGATGTTGTGGCGCTAGGTTCGATATTTCGGACTTTGCACATGGAAGCATGCGGGGACTGCGCGGTGCCAGGAGATGAAATCGGTGCTTTCGAGCTATCATTTATTTCAAAGATACGGCCTTAAGCAACGTTTGCCGAGTTTGGATCGAGAATGGGTGACCATCCAGCCCTCCATGCCTCGGAAAGCACGTCAAGAGGAAACATAGGCGGCGAGACTTAGTATTTAAAAAGTCATAATTCGAGGTTTGGCTCTCGACTGTTTTCTCCTCCAATATTGGACCGATTTAAGAGATATTTCACAAACTGAATAAGAAGGATATATACTGTGTTTCTATGTTTTCTTTTTTAGATTAATAGTTGCCAAATTTGTACACTAGGGCTCTGTTGACAGCGAATTATCGGACAATTTTGAGCATTTTGTGAGGGATCTAGTGCTTTTACGGTATTTTTGGCGACGGCTTTGTTTTTTTTAATACAAAGTCTCGCTGCCCATGTTTCTTCTTAAGCTGTTGATTCCGGCTGTCATTTGTAGATATATGACAGTAGTTGTTACGGGTAGGTGGTAAATTTCACACCAGTCTTTCCAAAAAGTACTGTGTTACCTACCCAGTAACTGGGTTTTGGTGGCCAGATAGGCAGTCACTGCACGTAAAGTACTGGTAATCTGCTGCATTCAGTCATATTGGAAGGCGATCCGAACATAATTGGCATAGACAAGGCACATAGATAAATTGTAAAACTGTATTAGAATAAAAAAATTAAAAAAAAAACACTTTTTTTATAAAAACAACCGACTTTAAAATAAAAAATGCTGTAGTCAAAATACAAATAACTTCAATTTTGAATTTGGTGTGGTTAACCGACATCGACAACGAACACGTTGACAAAACAAAAACATCCAAATCGATTGACAATTGGCGAAAATGTCGTTGAACAGTATTACAAAAATAAAACATTCAGTCAAATTGAGAACCTCCTCTTTTCTTTGAAGTCGACTCAAACGATGAAACCACGCCAGAAACACAAACTTCCAAAATTGAAGTAATTTTTATTTTGACTACAAAGTTTTATTTGTTTAGTCAAAACACTTATAGGTAACTTTAGTTAGTATACAATATTCCACGTAACCGCCCCAAGCCATCGATTCCCTATGGTACTAACATGAACTCATGTTATCATTACTTCCATGCACACCATCATCGATTGGCCATGCAATATCGATTTTACAGTTATTTGATAAAATTGTTACCTGCCAGTGATTCCCTATGAAATCTATAAGGTGTATTTCATTATAGAGGTTGAGTGCCTGAGGCTGGTGAAATATAATGGGAATTTTAGGATTATAGAACGATTATTGGCTTTATGTACGTACTAAAATGGCAGTAGGAAGGTCACATTGCTCGCAGAACAGATGGTTGATGGGGCCGAAAAGTTCTGGAGTGGCGACCGCGTACCGGAAGACGCAACGTCGGAAGGCCTCCCACAATGTGGATCGATGATCTGGTGAAGGTCACGGGTAGCCGATGGATGCGAGAAGCACAGGACCGGTCGTTGTGGCGACGCTTCGGGAAGGCTATGTCCAGCAGTGGACGTGTTACGACTGATATGATATGATGATGATGATGTATGTAAAATGGAGTATTGATTGAATTTTTGTCGTCAGTGATGCAACATGTGGTAATTTAAAGTTACGAAAATCTATAGTGACCTTCTTTTTTACAAGCTTTTTAATAACTTGCTTTCGTATGTGTCCGGTTGGATTTTAGAAATTCATTTTTCAAGCATTTCCAGACATCCGATTTAGCTTAAACTTGGCATCATTATTATCATCATAACAGCCGAAAGTCTTCCACTACTGGACATAGGCCTCCCTGTAAGGGGAGGGGGGTTTGCCATAATCGCCACGCTTGGCAGACAGGTTGGCGATCGCAGTGTATGGTGTTGCGTTTTACAGAGAACGGTGCTGCCCATTCTCTGGTGAGTCCCTTAGTCGCCTCTCTCTCTCTCTATTCGCTGTATTCTTTTCATCTTATACATTCATAGCTATACAGTCCGTATAAAGAAACATGTATAGTTTAAAGAAGAACAGGTGTTTGAACGAAACAAAAAAAGTTAAGGATCATAGCAAGCGGAGTTAAGTAGTTTCTGCCTTCCCCCATGGGAAAAGATGTGAGATTGTGTATGTATCTTAAGAAGTCAGACTTATGTTCAGCTTCAAATATTTTGGGGACAAGGTGTAATAAATATTTTATATACAAACTGCAAGCCTACTATCGAAAATTATTCCTACTATTAATAAAGAGAAGACCCCTCGTCCCAAAGGGTAAATCATGCTGCACTGCCACTCCTCTTCTCCTTTGTATACTTCCAGCCGCTATGAGCCATCATAGCATAACAACATAGTAACAGAGAAGGAGCCATCCTTCTCTGTTACTGCAGTGCATCTCTGGATTTCCTTTCGAGCCTTTCCTTGGAGCATTTCCTTTCGATTTTGACATAATATTCATATGTATGTGTATATATTTATATTTATGTATGTAGGTATATTTATGGAATAAATATGTATAATTTTAATGTGCATTGGATTCTACCCTCTATTGTGATCTATCTCTACCACTCAAAGGTTTACTGGAAGAAAACTCAACTTTGAGTTAAGCTCGCCTTTGTACATGAACTTTTCTTCACTGTAAAATATATGTTGCTATGGTGTACAATAAAGAATTTTACTGAAACATTTCTACTGTACCATCTTTGTGTAACTGTTTGTTTTCCCGAAATAAATAAATTTTAATCAATAACAAAATATTTTAAAGCCCAAAGTCCTCTGAGAAAATCAACCGTTTACCTCCAGAACTATAGGTCTGACTCCAAAAACCCTGCCACTGAAGAACCGTCACTCAGAAATCAAAATACGCTTTGAACCCACACGTAACTCGTAGTTAAACTCCACGTTATTAGTTGTAATGGACTATTGTTTAACCAACCACGAATAGGATAGATAACTTTCGACGATGCTGCTGCCACGTATCGCCTTTGTACAGACCTTTGCCGAGAAATATGGCCGCGGGCTGGGAATCGTAGACTGATTAGGGACATAGAGGTGGCGTGGGTTTTTGAAAACCAGCGCTGTGGCTCTGTCTCGCACGTGAGTTCCAGCGTTATGCTGAGCGATGGCCGTTTTGCACGGATGTGACGCTAATTTTCTTACGTTGTCATTTAATTTGTTTTTTTTTCTTTGTGGTAGGTATGCGTCATGCTTGGCGCAAATGAAATCTTTTGTTTTGGTTGCTCCAATGATGAAGAGTAAGCCGTAGTCATTGAGTTTTTTATGATCACTCGTATTTGTCTGTCACAGCCAATTTGCTCCCAACCTACTGGAGAAATTCAGTAGAAATTTGGAATACGTATAAAGTTTTGTCATCCAAACACAGACGCTTAACGTAAGGCGTAAACAAATTTTGAGTTTATGTGAGTTAAATAAGAAACGTAATTTAAAACAAACTGTACCGAGTAACCAAATAGAAAGGATTTCTGCGAGGGCCTGAAATAATTTAGATTCACTATTTAAATATAATAAATTTGAAGTAGATACCTACTAATTATTTCGAGAAAATAGATGAATATTAACCGCATAAATTGATCATCACTATGATTTATCTTGAATGGGCAGCAGCGTTCTCTATAAAACGCAACACCGTACACTGCGATCGCCAACCCGCCTGCCAATCGTAGCGTATTATGGCAACCCCTTTGGAGGAGGCCTATCATTTATTTACTTATTTATTTATTTACACAATACACAAAGGTACTGCCTATGTCCAGCAGTGGACGTATTTTGGCTGATATGATGATGTATGATGATATTTTTTCTTAAGTGAAGGTTGGGTCGACCGGCAGCGACATGGACAGACGACATTGTTGCCATCGCGGGTAGAACATGGATGAGGCTGGCACTGGAACGTGGGGATTGGCACAAGCAAAAGAGCGGCGTGTGCTCAGCAGTGGACGAAGTCGGGCTGTGGATGATGATGATCATGCTTCCTCTCCTGAGTTGTTCCTTGAGTTACAAGGTAAATGTTAATTTGGCCATTTCTATGCATTGTTAGGTCTATGCTCGTTTGATCTCACTATTATGCTAAGTGATGTGTGGCTAAGTTCTTTGTGCGCGGACATCGGACGATAGTTCGCATAACTTTATCTTAACTGTGTTAATTATCGCGTAAGTCGTATTAGATGCTCTTTGAAATAAAGTTCCTCAGGTATTATGAGAGAGATAAATAATATTGACGTGTTGTTAGTCTTTGATTGTCTAGAGTAGCTCGTAGCAAAATCATAAAAGCACGGGTTGATCTTCAGTTCGGTCCATTCATGTGTGACCCTCTGTCAAATACTGAGAATCCGTGCCTTTGAAAGCACTTGAAAAAATGAGGGTTTTCTGAAATATCGAGCACCAGGCGGCAGCACTGAGGCGTTAGTCCCAAATACCTGTCAAATCGCTAGTTTTCAATGAAAAGGACCTCTCGCCTATGTTGCGCCAACTGGTGGAGTAAATTTGCCTGAAAATCCTCATTGGTTCTGGCTGTCCTCTGTAAATCTTTGCTTGTAGTTGCGGTAGACAGAAGCCAGGTAATCTAACTGTAGTCTTACGAAATCCTTGTCAAAATCTGATAGGCATATTATCGTACGTTCGGTATTTAAAATAGCATCTAATTCATAATCCTTAATCTATGAAATTGTACGTACATTTTTAATCGAATACCTGAAAATATTAGATATCCCGTAGCAAACGGTCGAATAATTTAGGCAAACGAATTCTTGGCCCACACACGTGCCTTTTGACAGTGAAAATCAAGGTTCAAATTTCTCTTCTTCTTCGTATTGTGTCGACCGTTTTTGTGGTTGGTCCCATTAGATTGCCACGTTTAGACTAAGCGTATGCTGAGACGCAGGTGACTCAGGTCTACACTGCACAGGGCAGAGTAGATTTTGCAATGCATGAATAAAACTACTAAGAGCTGCGTACGTTGCAGCGCAGGTACGTGCGTAGCAGATGCCTATGTCTGCTTCGCCTGCCCTGTCCTGCAAAATCTGTACTGTGCTGCTTCATCTGCACCTCAGCATACGCTTAGTCTTATTGCTTTCATAGAGGCGCTATTTAAGTCAAGTAGGGTGCAAGTGCCTGGAAATTTGGGACACTCCAGAAATCATAGTCTGAACCGCACCGCACTCGCACTGGGTGGCATCAACCGCTCATATTTGTGACGCAATCTTCGTCATACCTCGTCCAAGATAGAAAGGCTGCAGAGGAAGGTCTTAACCCAACTCTGGAACACAACGTTCTACCAATCACATTCTCTGATCGCTTTCATTTACACCACGTCATTAGCCATACACCGATCGTATCTACATTTTGACACCACTTTAGGCACTGGACTTATGCTTCAATTCTCATGGTTAAACTGCAGTAGCTATTGAATTACTCCAAGATACAGGATTACAGGAACTACAGTAGCTATTGAATTAATTCAAGATTTTTTTTCAATTTGAAGTGGGTTTGTTCTTGACTCTAGTCTAGGTCAGAGATGACAGAAACAAAGTCTACGATAGAACGAACTTACCCAAAAGGAGCGTGTTCACTCTGACTTGAAATAGATCAGGGTTGTAAGCGTTTGGAAACATAGATGCAGGCAGAGAGTTCCACTCAATGGTTAAAACGACTCCTTTTTGCGGTAAAAAGACGCATCCGTGTTAAAAGAGATCAGATTTTCATCACCCCACTGAGAGACAAGGCTTAAGTTCAAATTTGGCCGTTCTACAATGGCCTCTCTAAGATAGAATGTTCATTCTTGTGATTTAACGTACGACTATATTTTTTGCTCAATAAATGTTTACTTACTAGCACAAATACAGCCCTCCTGTAAACAAATCAGTTTCCCATACACAGACCTGTAAAACTATTCCGCTCATATCAAAGACTTAGAATTTATGGAGCTTCCAGCCGTGGATATTAGAGAGTGTCCAGAGCTCCAGAGCTTCAGAGTTCTAGGCCATTCCAGAGGCGCATTGCGGAGTGTCGGCACACGAACAATTAGAGCTCTTTGTCCGATATTCAATAGTGGGCGCCGAGTGCCGACCTGTAATAACGCCTCTGGTGTTTTGAATGTTGCGTTAGGATTTGTGTGGATAAGACTTCAGGTTTTATTTTCTGTAAAAATAGGGAAGTTGGTGTGTGCTTTAAGATGTAGTGAGATAAGAAAAAGCTGGCTGAAAAAAAACTGAAAGTGGTTTAAATATTCAAATTTCTAATTACAGATATAATTTAACCAATTTTTATTCATGCATTGAATGGTTTTAATAAAAATTCTTATTTTTTAATTCAGTCTCACTACCTTTTCTAATATTTAGCTTTATTAGAGTAGAACAGAATACTCTTTTATAAGTACATTATATAAGAAACAGAAAAGAACATGAGATTAACCCCTGTTTTTGGATGGGAAATTATCAGATGACTCCTTCCACTCTAGGTGGAGTGGAAGGGAGTGTCAGACTCTTACTGACTATTACCCATTCGTGTTCCTCCTAATACCCTTTTTGTTCCAGGGCCGCGGTGACTTTTCGAATAAATTCCGTAACCCTGGTACGATGAGATTAACTCTGTATGGACTAAAGGGAAAGTCAGAGTTTTATGTGCGCCTTTATTTGGCCAGTGGATAATTTTATGTCTAATTTGATAAATTAGTCACCCATGCACTTCGAAATTCTTGACTGAATTCATATCAGCCGAAAGACGTCCACTGCTGGACATAGGCCTCCCCCAAGCGTCGCCACAATGACCGGTCCTATGCGTCTCGCATCCATCGGCTACCTGCGACCTTCACCAGGTCATCGGTCCACCTTGTGGGAAGCCTTCCAACGTTGCATCTTCCAGTACGCGGTCGCCACTCCAGAACTTTTCGGCCCCATCGTTCTGCGAGCAATGTGCCCTGCCCACTGCCACTTTAGTTTGGCGATCCTTCGGGCTATGTCGGTAACCTTGGTTCTCTTGCGGATATCATCATTCCTGATTCGATCACGCAAGGAAACTCCATGCATTGCCCTCTCCATTGCCCTTTGAGTGACTTTGAGCCTTCTGATGAGGCCTTGAGACGGAGGATTGTGAGCGACTGAATTACCCAATAAAAATTCGCCCAACCTGAAAATTGAATCAAGAGCCCAACATTTAGCATCCGCACTTGGAGTCACAATACCCACGTAGCGGTCACAATAACAAAATGCATTCACAAAATCTATTTGCAAGTTTTCGCCGATCCACCCTATTCCATCACCAGCACCTAGATGGGCAGTGCCCATGGCTACGTATCTAAGCTTTCGCACAATTTCCTATCGCACTGCGGAGCACCTTTCTAGCTCCGGGTGGCCTGTCGAACCACCTAGGTACCCCGTAGGTACGCATAGGGTGCACTGGGTACCCACGGCGTAGGGATGCGGTAGAAAATTGTAGCTACAGCCATTGTTTCGACGGGAACGTGTCGGGGTGTCATTATGTTAACGCCTGAGGGTAGTTTTGATGTGCCATGTAATTGTTAATTGGTTTTAGTTGTCTTTTGTATTGCTTTTGCTGTGTAGATTTCTTACGAAGCTGTTATTTTAAAGCTATTGGACATCTTAGGTCTGGTTCCAGCATACTTTTAACATTAAAAGATCATCGTTGTTAGCCCAAACATTTCTGTCAACTTTTTAATGTTGACAGAGGCAGCATCATATTTTGAATGGTTTAAAGAATTTTCTTCTCATAAGAACTTAAGTAACAGTTCACTTAAAATGAGATACATAGTGCTTACATCTAAAAAGTATATTTGCCTCTAGGGTATTGGTGACGTTACAGGGTACATATATGTTCCTTAAGCTTTGATTTAAATAGGTTTAAATTATCACACTTCTTTAAGTCTTCTGGTAAATCACTGAATAGTCGAGCTATCAGCCAATATTGTTTGAGCAGCAAACTGCTAACTCATGGTTCAAATGGACCGCTATGACCGTAAAAAGCACCTATCCTTTTTAAAACGCATAAGTTGTTTCGTACTTAGTACGCGGTCGTTATTCACATCAAGTTTTAGAAGAAGTTTGGCATTGTGGAGAGTCGTGTCCATCACTGATACACACTCTTTTTTTTTGTGACAAGCCCGCCACATATTCCCAACCACTGCAACTCCTGAAAGCCAGAATCAACAGTGGCGACCACCAGAAAAACGCCGAGCCAATGAAGCCTGACGAGTCCCGGAGAAACGATTTAACTGTCTTGGATTCTGCAACGAATTTAATCAGAAAAGTGCAGCGGAGGAGTAGGAAAATAAATATATATATAATTTTCACTTCCACTTCCAGCTCTATTCTGTCTCCTCCTTTTCAAGCAGGAGACAGAATAGAGCTAAGCCAATAGGCACCAAGGGACATATACAACTGGGTTAAGCCCAGTTGTCAAGCACCACGGATTATATATTAATTAAAAACTAATGGGTCCTAAATTGTGAGCTACTTTTGATTCCAGTAATAGGTATGGCAAAATCGCCTAAAAGCACGGAAATTTGTTCTGGTTTCTACAAGGTCCGTGTAGTAAACTACTCCAGATGTAACCTGAATACTATCTAACATAATATTGCGTTCAGTTTGCCAAAGAATACACTCCCATAAGATGTGGTGTGCGGATTGTTCGTATTCGTTCGATACACACTCTTACTAAAATTCTGTGTAACGTTATATTTGTACGCATCTACAATCCTGCTAAGTTTGCGGAATTTGTTCGAAAGATTCACCGCGGATCTGGAACGCAGAGGGCATTAGAAGGAACACGGTTGGGTTTTAGCCGGTAAGAGTCTGACACCACCCAGAACGGAAGGTGTTATTTGATTTCCTTTTATTATTGATAGGCACGCGTTTGACCACTATCTTACCTGATGGTAAACGTTGATGTGGTCGAAGATGGAGCACGGTTGCCTAGAAGTAACCTATTCACTCTTGACTTAAAGACTTCCAGGTTGTAGCTATCAGGAAAGACCCCTCAGCCTTTTCTTCTTCCAATTATCTCTGTTTTGAGCAATCTCTGGCCAAATTTGCCCCGCAAACATGATGAGATCGTCACACCACCTGCGCCACGGTCGACCTCGACAATGACGGCCTTCCTCAGGTGTCCAGTGAGTGACGATCTTCGCCCACCTCTCCGGGTGCATTCATGCATCGTGGCCACTTCCACTTTAGCTTGGCTGTTTTTTCCCCAACATCTACTACAGTAAACATCCATTAAAATAACCCACCCTTAAAAAAACCCATGAATGATACTGTACTCTAATGTACTTAGTTGGTAGGTATAAGTTTAAGTAACAAAAATTTCTCAACGCAACCACAGAAACAGTTTTCATTTCGTACTCAAATCATCTCGAAAATGATCCTCAAATAAACGGCGACATAAAATATACACACATCGTGTGTGGCCATTAAAACCGCGTATCTGAGGCTCCTGGCGCGACGGTGCGATTTATTTTAACACATTTTGTTTATAAATGATATAATGCGATACTCGCGCGTTACGCCACAGAAAACCGTCTTTGTAACGAGACGTTCGGTATTCACATGGAGCTGTTAATACACGTAAAGGTATTTTCCGGGGAAAATGGGTGATCTTGTCTTATTGCAGGTGGTTCATTAGCAAATACATCGGAATTATTTGTGTGCTATTTAATAATAGTAAGGAATATTAAAGAAAGGACAATAATTGAAATCGACCGCTCAAAAAATGCTGAGTTAATCATTTTCCTCGCAATCATTTTCCTAGTTCAAAGCTAAGCCTGTTTGTCTTCTGTAAAGCAATATTTGTTTTGTTTTATGGAATTAAAACCTGTACGTATTTATTAAAATTCATTAATCGTTTCGCAATCCCATGAAGTAAATGATGAAATTTCCAGAAATCAAACAAAATCATGTTGTTTGATTTCCGTTATCAAATTAATCATTTTGGTTTAGAGTAAACTTCGTGAGATAGGAATGTCATAGTCACAGAAGAGACAGCAATCTGCAGTCTCATCTTTCTTATTTTACTTATTATAATAATTGATTCTCGGTAGCTCACCTAACTCCTAAAATCCTAAAACTTTCGCATAAACAGCTCCATACAAATCCCCGCATATGGTGTGCTAAGAACGCTCACGTACATTTTCTAGCACTCCGGTTTATGTAGGGCATTTATTCTTAGAGCTACCCCCGTCCCCGAGGGGTGGGTACCCTGTGTTTTGTGTACTTTATCATCGCGTATTGATGTTTTATTTGCACTGTTTTCGTCTGTAATTGTGTGTTTTTACGTGGGTGGAAGTAGTGGGTGGGGTGAGCGAAAATTGGCAATTTATTGATTGTCATTTGTCATTGTTAGAGTGATGTTATATCTTCAGCAGTGGTCTGAGTGGATTGATTGATTATTTCTATCTAATGCTTGTCTGTTAGAGATAAGGCTCCTTTGGCTAAGTAGTTGACCAATGGCCTTTCGTGCAATCAGATGAAATTGAGCTTAATGTTCTTGCAGTCGAAAAATGGCTCTTGAATCTGTAACTTGAGTGGAATTCCCTGCTGAGTCAGTTTCCTGATAGCAACAGCCTGGAAGTTTTTGAGCCAAGAGTGGTTCCTATAGGCAAGAGTTCTCCAGTGTCTACCACATCCCTTACCATCTGGTGAGATAGTGGTCAATCGATAAAATAATCATCAATATATATAAAATTCTTTCGTTACTGAGTGACTGACAGACAACGCACATCCGAAACTGCTGGTCGTAGAAAGCTGAAATTTGGCATGTAGGTTTCTTGGAGTTTATAGGGGAGCATTAAGAGAGGATTTCTCGAAATTCTTATGGGAACGGCAAAAAATGGGCGTACGAAGTCGCGGGCAAAACTAAGTAATAAAATAAATTTCCAGCGTGCCTGTGTTATTGTATTTATGCTTACTGCCCAGTGAGGGCCATAGTCACCTCATAAGATATACTTATCATCCCCATGTGATTTACAAAGTACAGTACGAATACCCCTTAAAGTTCAACTAAGTACTCTGCCCACCCCAAAAGCAAACAAAAGAAGAAAGCCTGAACATCAACTGATAAGAAATACGAAACATACAAATTTTCTTCAATCATATTTGTCTCTAATACTACGATATATTTCTTATACACACTCGTATTTCTATACTCAGAGCAATTTTAACCCTTACAATGTGTAGGGGGTACATTTGTACCCCTCTTGGAGGTGGTGATTTATCAAAGTATTTCGCACCTAATAAATAACGTACATATTCGCTTTATATTTGTATGGTACATGTAATATTTTAACTGTGAGCTTAGAGCGCGATCGAGTGTGCTGTTTTGTTTTGAATAGGACTTTTAATGATAGAGATAGATGAAATATACTTTATTGTACATCAAAAATAGGCTGATGATTAATTTATTAGTGCGATTAAACCATTTGTTTTCTATTCACAGAATCGAAGAATAAGGGATGATTCCGATATATCAGGAATAGAATAGAATAGAATACTCTTTATTATGTACACCCATTGATATATAAAAAACCCAAGATACACAGTCTCGAACAAATGCAACACACGAAACTGTCGTCAAAAACTGACATGTATCAAGTGTCACGTGTGAGTTGTGTGTAGTTATACTATAAACAATTTTTTTTTGCAAATCCAACCTTACACGGATCGCTTAAAGTTGTTTTTACAAAGCAGTGCAGTATAGCGAGGGATGCGAGACGGTTTGAAACTAGCGTAAAATTATACATATTGTTTTTTGCGGACGTTTTTGAGATGCTGAGTGTGTATCTTGGGTTTTATATATATCAATGTGTACACCATATAAGTTACAGAAAAGATAGATGAGAAACATTACATAGGGTGACACAATGGGCGGCCTTATCGCTAAAAGCGATCTTTTAAAGAAAACCTTTGGATGGATTTTAAAGAGAGGAGTGACAGTACTGTAGGTAGTCCTAGGTGTACTATAAATATATACAATCATTACATAATAGATAAATACGTATAAACAATAATAGTAGAGAACCCATGCAAAGACGATTAAGGAGAGAGATAGTGATTTTTAACCATAGTTTTAAAAGTAGACAAAGATTGAGCACGTCTTACCGACACCGGCAAGGCATTCCATAACCGCACCGCCTGAATCGTAAAAAAAGTCATAGAAACTGGTGGAATGTATCCCTCATCTCAAGTTTTCCGATGACCTTAGATTTCTACTATGTGTGTCATGAAGGAACTTGAAACGTTCTTGAAGATAAGAGGAGGTTGTAGGATTGAACAGAATACTGTAAATCAGAAATAAATTATGAGAATCCCGGCGAAGTCGTATCAGGGTCGGAAGTTTGGGAACAGGTTTATTTACAAAGTACACATCGAAATTGTTTCTGCTGAACGGACCACGGCGACCACATAGCGTTAACAAGAAAATCAGTTATTCAAAGACTCAAGGCATATCAGAATATTTTAAGAAGTAAATTGCAAAAAAATAATAACAATGCGTCATCAGGTCAATCTGCCTAGCTTTCTATAAAACTATGTTAGGTTTGCCTTTCAGTCTGATCGGAGGCAACTAAGTACCAGTATTTTACATGAAGCGACTGCTTATGTGAACTTCACTACTCAGTATTTAGGGAACGAGGTAGCTTTTGTGTTACGGCTCATAGACTCAGATCAGGAGGGCTACTCTCTAAGCCCGAAGTCGGTAGTTTCGGGCTTAATTGCGGCCGTATTTTACTCGGTATTACCTAACTACAAAGAATTAATGACAACACGATTTGACAGTCAGTCAGTATTCATTCTTAGTTCGGGTTCGGGTTCAGGACTAATCGTAAGTCCGTAGGTGATACGGAGTAGAATACGCCCGTAACTAAGCCCGAAACTACGGACTTCGGGCTTAGAGAGTAACCCCTCTGGACACATTCCATTTAATAAGTATGCATTCATGATGAAGAAAACAAACTCTCCTAACTGTGTGGAGTGTGGAGTTGTTGAAGACTTACACCACTTATTAATGGAGTGTGTCCTGTATGAGTCTGAGAGAAATAATTTGTTGAGGGCCTTGAGGTTGAACAGACTTGACGTAGGCACCTTCAATAAAATCTTGGCTCAGCCAAATAGCGATGGTGCGAAGAGTCTGTTTAGGTTCATGGCCCAGATTGACTAATTTGTATTTAGGGTACGATGGGACTGAAATACGCATTGTGATTTTGAATGTCCATAAATAAATAAAGAAAAAAAAACTTGAGAGGTGCCAAGGGACACCCGGATGGAACGAAGTTCGGAGTAGTGAAGGAATTGTAATTTTTTTATTTTAAGTTATAATAATATTTTTTTTATTATTAACAAATATAATATAATATAAACTTAATCAGTAGGCTCAATTTTAGACCCTACCCACCCTACCTACCCTACCCACCGTACCTACCTACCTACCCTACCTACCCTGCCTACCCTGCCTACCCTGTCTATCCTGCCTACCCTGCCTATCCTGCCTACCCTGCCTACCCTGCCTACCCTGCCTACCCTGCCTACCCTGCCTACTCACCTACCCTGCCTACGCCACCTACCCTGCCTACCCTGCCTACCCTGCCTACCCTGCCTACCCTGCCTACCCTGCCTACCCTGCCTACCCTGCCTACCCTGCCTACCCTGCCTACCCTGCCTACCCTGCCTACCCTGCCTACCCTGCCTACCCTGCCTACCCTGCCTACCCTGCCTACCCTGCCTACCCTGCCTACCCTGCCTACCCTGCCTACCCTGCTTACCCTGCCTACCCTGCCTACCTTACAAATATAATGTAAACAGAAATAGAAAGACGAAACGAAAATAACTGACTTGCTTTCTATGAGAGAGAGACAGACAGAGAAACACGCGCACGTCGCACGGCTTACAACTATAGCAAAAAGTGTCGTTACAACTTTTCGAGAATTTTTTCCGTCTAGCCCCCTTTCACAACGCGCGATAAGGAACTTCGTTCCAAAAAGGTAGCTTTTGGTAAGACTGGTGCCAAATTCAAATTATCGAAGGAAATATGACCGGGAAAGCCAATTTTTTTTTTAACTTTAAAATTGTTTAGTTCTGGAGATAATTGAACAGTTTGATGATTTAAATAGTAAACAAAGACACTACGAGCTTGATTCCGAAGAAAAGATAGATCGATAACGTAAGTAAAGAGAATGCCAAAAATAATCTTAAAAAAGGTGACGACGTAATTTTCAGTTTTACGTTTTCATTACGAAATGCATACAAATTGCCTTCCGAAATACACCATTCCTTTTACAGCTTCATAATAAAAATATGAAACATTTCATTCCCTTTTCCTTTTTACCCTTTTTTTCACCAAAATCCAATAGCACTCCAGTGTATTAAGTCTATTGAAGATTTATATGAACAAAAACTGCTTCCCGCTATTTTAGTATTATCCCGAACGGGGCATATCTGAGCGACATTTTTGCATACCTTAGGGGAGAAAAAATATTTATCTTAATACAAACCAACCCACCTAAACCCACATTTTAAAGCAACTGTGACAAATGTAGAGGTCTTTTTATATCGGTCGACGCAAATAGTCACATGCCATTCGGTATTATGTCATAAATCATAATATTGGAATATTTTTTAAGGTATGATATGAAGTTGGTACATTGTACCCTTATTGAAAGTTACTGTGACAAATGATGCGGCGTTTTAGGGTTAGTGTTTTGGTATATTGAATTTTTGGTATTATTTTTAGATTTATTATTTGGGTAATAAAACGCACGTCATTTTGAAATGGGAAAGTAACATTTTCAATAAGACTTTCTGGGTTTATTTCAACGGTATATTTAGGTTCATCAATTTATAAAAAAAAAAAACTGGCGCGAGTCGGACTCGCGTGCAAAGGGTACCGAACCAATGTAACTTTTTTAACATGTTTTTTTAACACTACAGACTTCTTATAGGCTTTTCTGTAATCTTTAGGTAAAGATCTAGTATCTCCATATATTTCAAAATTGTAGGCCCAGTATTTTCGGAGATAAGGGGGCGGAGGAATGATAATTTTTCGCCTAATTTATTGAATAACTTCAAAATTTTTCATTTTTAAATTATGAAAAAAATATAATTAAAACCCTTACAGTAAATCCTTTCATTTGATATGTCACATGATATTGTGCAAAAAACTTTTTATTTTTTTATTTTCTAGTTTGACCCCCAATTGTGACCCCATTCTAAAAATTTAATAATTTACGTAACGTTTTCGTGTTTGGGTCACAGAAGTCCATATGTGTACCAAATTTCAACAGAATCGTACTGTGGATCCGGAGAAAACTGGCTGTGACAGACGGACAGACAGTCAGACAGACACCCGAGTGATCCTATGAGGGTTCCGTTTTTTGTTCAGAACCCTAAAACACTTTAATTCTGTTGGGGTCGACTTCCAGACTAACAGAATGCAGCCGAATACCAGTTTTCTACATGGAGCGAATACATGTCAACCCATGACAAGATTCCTGCCAGATTTTCTGATTTCTGACTATCCATGACGTTTGTCAAAGATATAAAACGCGTACTTGTTTGACACCCGCGCGACCCAAAATTCAGTAGTTTTTTGTACTTCCCTTATTATTCTATGACTTTAAAAAAAAAATGTCGTACATTGAAATGTAGATAGTTAAATTGTCTTTGAGGTAATAAAAAGTAAAATTCCATTAAAAAATGCCCGGCGGTTTTGGCCCGTTTGTCGTTTTTATGTCCGTATTTGACATAACTTTACAAATTAATTACACTATCTTGAATGAATAAAACTCAAAATTTGCATATATCAAATTATTAAGAAAATAGTCTAATGTTACATATATTTTTCCAAAAAAATTACAACTAGCCGTTTAGACGTGATTCTCATTTTAAAATCAGCTACTGAGGTGTATCTGCGCCTTAATGTACTATCCGAGTCACGGTGATGATCGATGAAACTGACAAGTCTATAGTATCTGCCAGTAGAGTTTGATATAATCAGACTTCTGATAAATCTTCTAAGTGACCCCTAACTTGCCTCTGGCAAACAAGACATAATCCTTATATTAATCGACGCAAGCAAACGTCTCATCTAACCACTATCTTATCTCTTCTAGAACAATATTTAACATTAAACACATTTATCCAAACCAAAATCCCTTCATTATTTAAAAATAAAAGTTTTCCAAAAAAAGGTCGGGTAAGATGGCTCAAAAAGCGCGATAAACTTCCCTTCAGCATAACATTGAACAACCATTGTTAGGAAAGACAAATGCTTGTAAATTGAACGCGAGTGTTAAATCAAGCGTATAATTAGCTCAAATATTTGCCACGGTTCGAACAAAGAAAACATTGGTAAGACTCCCGATTGTCTGAACAAATCGGGGCGGTAAGATGGCGCATCGAGGTTGCAGAAGTAAGAAACTTGAGATAAAAAAAGAATTAGGAGTTGGTTAATATTTTTTTTTAGTAGGTTATAGCAGGTTCTTCCGTTTTAAATAAAAGGACTTACTTAACATGTAAAATCTACTTTATGGAAATAAGAACGTAACTTTTAGTACCTACAATGATAACACATCAATAAATATGAGACTTATTTTGACATAATAATTTACGACGAAACTTTGCTTTGACTCGTTAAAAACACACAAAAGCCAATCATTTTGAATTATTTATTTTCCCTACTATTTGCTTCCATGACCTTATGATAGTAGACGTAAAGAAACTAAGAAACCTACTACAATAAATATATAACTACAATCAGTCGTATTCATAAAAAAACTAATTAGATTCTAAATTACAATTTACCATAGAAAAACTTTAATAAAGAATCTCCTAAACAGTTTTGTATAAGCCTGAATTGCTTAAATAGTGTAACAAAAAAAAAACTAATTTCAAAAGCGCCGTCTTACCGGCCCGCAACCTCAAGAGGGGTAGTCTCAGATACCCCATGTTTAGCGCACCCCGCCGTTTGATCCCGACTCTAACAAGACGCCGAGATGTTTGTCTAATCATTTGAAACTTAATACTCGTGTCTACACGACTTTTTGTATTAAATTGGGTAAAACAAGTGACTGCAAAAAGCTATAAGCAGTCACTAACATATTGTGGTGCTATTTTATAAACATCTTACCTTGTATGCTTAGATGAATTGTCTATGAAGTGAGCTGTCAATAAGTACTGGTCAAGTGCGAGTCGGACTCGCGTGCAAAAGGTTTCGAACGAATTTCATTTTTTGTTAATATATTTTTTAATATCATAGAATTCTTATAGGTTTTCCTGTAATCTATGTGTAAAGATCTATTATACCCATTTTTTTCCAAAATTTTAGCCTCAGTAGTTTCGGAGTTAAGGGGGGAATGGTCATTTTTCGTCTAATTTCTTGAATAACTTCAAAATCATTTATTTTAAAATTATGAAAAAAATATAAGTAAAACCCTCACCGTAAGCCCTTTCATTTGATAAGTCACAAGATATTGTTCAAAAATCTTAAAAAAATATGTAAATATACATATAAAATTTAACAAATTATTAAATTTTTTTCGTAACGCTTCCGTTTCTGGGTCACAGAAGTCCATGTGTGTACCAAATTTCAACAGAATCGATCCAGTGGATCTGGAGAAAACTGGCTGTGACAGACGTACAGACAGACAACCGAATGATCCTATAACAGTTCCGTTTTTTGTTCGGAACCCTAACAAGACAGAGTTACAGGTCACTTCATGTTGATAGTTTACAGATTCGCACTACTGGAGAATAGCAGGAACTGCTGTAGGATGGTGGATTTTGACACACGTCTTAGAATTTTTCGTTCTAAGACTGTTTTCTCGCGATATTTTTATGCTCAGTTTTAAAAGAGAGAGAGGTCGACAAAGGCAAGCAAAACTGAATGATGTAAAATTTGTTCAAGTTGCAGCAAGCAGTTATTGACTATTCTCATAATTGTCATGAAGATTTGCCATAAATAAATGCCTTTTGATATTAATCCATTCAAAGAAGCTTTTTATCAGTGACATTTGGGCAGACTACAACATACTTTACAATTATTTTATTTTACATTTACAACCTGTAATAGAATAAACGCAATACCTCTTAAGGGGTCATCGAACTCATCATTATGAACAACTTTCACTATGGAACCAATACCCGCGATAAATCGCGAAAAAAAAAATCGACTCCCCCATACATTTATGTGCGCATAACTCGACAAAATGTACTGAACAGCTGATTTTTTTTTCGTGATTTTGGGATTGGTCCCATAGTAAAAGTTGTTCATAATGATGAGTACAATTACCCCTTAAGAGGTATTGCGTTTATTCTGCTACACGTTGTATATAAAGCATGTAACATTGTACTGTCGCACAAAATATACAATATGCTAATTCAATTATCTGGGGCCACCAAGATACAGGCTGTGCCTAGTTTGGGGCCCATGGCCACTTCTGCTACCTATATATAAAAAAAAATACATAAAATTATTTGTTACAATTTTGATTTCATGACCTAAATAAAACCTTTGATAGTGTTAAGTTTCAACCTAAATTGTGTTTGGGAATATAAGAAGCACCTTAAAAATATACTTACCATCAATTTCACATAATTGAAATCATCTCCACAATGTCACGCGTTAAGTATAGTGTTGTTACACAAACAATCGATAGTTTAAATGTATAATATATGTGTTGTTGCCTCGTCGCCGAGCAAAGGGTCCCGCCTCGAGTAGCTTCGAAAGATTAAACATTTCGCGGGAGCACTATTAATCAGATCGCCGATTGCACTGACTAAACATCAGGTTAGGGATGTAAGTGTGGATCCGTTTATCGATATCGATGAATTTTCGTATAGTTTTATACTATTCAAAATTAACCTTATCGGTTCAGATGCGATGGTAAGTTAGTTACATTACAAAAACACCTTGTGAGGAATCTCTTATAAGGCGATTAAAAAGAATGCGATAAGGCCGCCAATTGGATGTTTTTTAGTTTACTTCTTATGTAGAAGCATATTATTTATTTACCATTAAGTATGTAATAAACAAATGAATCAGAAATATTAATTTACTGTGCTTGTTTCGCGATTAATTCTTCTCAGGGGTAGTCTGTTTTTTCGGATTCATCTATTCTTTTCTCAAATCGTAATTAAATAATATATAATTTTATTTTATTTCGCGCAAAGCGGCACGAACGCGTTTTTATGTAAATCTGTCACAATCTTTCAACGTATCAAAAATACGTTAACTTCAAGTACAAAAGTTTGAATTTACTAACCCAACCAATGGTTTCATCGAACAAACAACAACAACAAACTATCTATCGATACAAACCACAACTCTCTACATCCCTGCTCAAAACCCAAAGGGATCAGCAGAGCCGCCCGGTTAGTGTGAACTAAATGAATCATTAATAATGTAAACCTAACGCGATCCTGACCGCAGACATCGATGTCGAACGCCCCTCACTAGCGTTTAGTGATGTCCATAATTTATTTGTGTATCGGTTTTGATTGGTAGTGTCGAGTGATGTGTTAACGGTAATGCAAGGTTAATGAGTTTGATTCATAAATATTGGGGGTGTTGTGTTTATTAAAGGTTGGTTATAGGATGGGTAAGCATTGTACCAATGGTTTCGTAAGTTTGGCAGTTCTTTTTATGGCATTGACGTACACAGATTAATAAATTGGTATTACCAAGATAGTAGGTAGACTTTCGTTATTTATTTTATATTGGGGTGATAAACTTGCGTCGGTAGTCAGAACAACTTATCTGCAGTAGAGGTCGCAGAAATCGAATGCTGGTCGTTGTGGCAATGCATGCTGAGGAGATCCATGTTTATCCGATTTCTTAGACTCTATTCTTTCTCAATCTTTAAAAACTCTAAAGTAGTCACACGTTCGTTTAGGATATAGGCACAGACTGTTTTGTAAATATATGTAGGTATTGAATAATTTCTCAGAACAATCAAATGTAACTTTCAAATACGATCTCATTCAAGTTTTCGAACCCCTCTACGACATAGCCATTGTCAAACACAGACAAAACTTTAACCACACAGAGGAAGACATCGCATCCTCCTGCCAAAATTACTTACCAAACAAACACATAGGTAAGCATATCAATAAATAATATAATTCTGCCAACGGACACAACGAACAGTGACCACCACCCTACGCAGTTGACAGCCATTTTGAAAAGGGCTCGGACATGACATGCCAGCAATTCCAGGGTTGCCAACAACAAATATTTATCGGGGAAAATTCTTTGGTAGGTTTTTTTTTGGCGAGGAAAATAAATTGTTTTTTAAACTGAAAGGGTTGGGTTTGGTTTAGTAAGTCGGGTGGAATCGGTTTCTGTGGGTTTCCTTAATGGAGAGGCGTTTAGGTTAGGATGGGTGGTAAGTAATAGAGCGGTGGATGGATCCTTTAGATGGATTGGGGATCTATCTATTTTTTCTCGGACGATTTTTTTAACCACATGCACATCTGTCCAATATCCAATTTTCAGTCACTATTTCTTTATGTAGGTTTTTTTGTTTAGTAAGTTATATGTAGGTTATGTTCAAGTAGGTCTTATGCAGGATCTCCAATGAACAGATAACTTGACAACAACCTTTAAGAATACAGAGTCTTGCTTTGTTTAAGTGAAGTACTGAAATCTTGATTTAATATGTCCCACCGGCCTCTACCATCGGACATCCAGACGCACTGCAACTTACCATCTCTACCTTGTTGGTACTCCACCAATTCGCACTAAGCGTTTCCAAACGTCTTTTATAATGCGCACAGCAAAGGAGTGGAACTCTCTGCCTGCGTCTGTGTTTCCGAACGCATACAACCCTCATCTCTTTAAATTCAGAGTGAACAGGCTCCTTCTGGGTCATCTCGCTCCATCGTAGACTCTGTCTCTATCATCTCTAACCTAGACAAGAGTAAAAAAAAATATATATGTAGATAAGATGAGACATAAAACAAAGTCGCTGTCTGACTGTGTCTGTTTCTCCGCTCATTTCTTTTAAACCTCACACGGATTTTGATACGGTTTTCGCTAATAGAAAAAGCAATAAATGAATGGAAGGTTTTCGTATATTATAATTGGCACCCGTGCAAAGGACTAGTTGCATCGAGAAATTAATTTATGAAAGTTTTTTTATCGGTTTTTAAAAGAGTGTCCGGAAGGATATGGGGGAGGCCTTTGCCCAGCAGTGGGATACCATAGGTTATTAAAAAAGAAGGATGTATTTTTGTAAATTGGTTTACTACATTTTTAATAAGATTCTTAGTCTTCTTTCTTAAAAAAAAAAAACTTAAAATAGACCATTTTAGGTTTTTTTTTACTATTGATAGGCGATTGACCACTATCTCAGCTGATGGTAAGCGACGATGTGGTTGAAGATGGAGCACGTTTGCCTAGAAGTAACCTATTCACTCTTGACTTAAATCATTTAGCGATCTAGAATTAGAAGATTGGAGTATCTTATTTACCTACTAGCAGAAGGTATATTTGAAGTTCTTTATGTCCATCTACTCTCTGTCTAAAAACTCCCAGGTTCTAGCTATCAGGAAACACAGACTCCGGCAGGGAATTCCACTCCTTAGCTGTACGCACTATGAATGTGTTCCCAAAACGTTTTGTGCATGTGGGTGGACGTTTAAGTTTCTTAATCTAAGTTCACACACTGTGTTTACATGTTGTGTCATCCAGCTTTCCTATCGAAAGATTGCTGGAAGAAATTTCTTTTGAAATAAGCAACAACTTTGTGCTCTTCCATCTGTATTTATTCTTTTCTCTTCTCTTGTTTTGTGTGTACATAAATAAATAATTTTGTTTCAAACACATTCAAAACTCAGGTTCTTGTTAGCAAAATAAATACTAGAACAATAAAAACCATCATTAGCCGTGCCAACCCTAGCAGTCATCAACAGATGACAATCGTTCAACGACCGGACGCCTCCTCGCGTCCAGCCTGACGTTCAATATCCAGCCTGCCATTACTTAAATACACGTCTTATCTGATCGAGAAATGGGACATTGGCAACCCCTGCCTCACTGGAGATGGCTACTTATAATTATATCAAAATAATATACGAAATTGACTGAGAAACTGGTTACTTTACGCTTTGCACGTTCTTCTCCATACAGATCTATTCATTTTAAAATTATGAAAAAAATATATTTGAAATCCTTACATTAATCCCTTTCATTTGATTTGTCACACGATATTGTTCAAAAACTTTTTTTTTGAAATTCTCTAGTTTGACCCCCAAAAGTGACCCCCATACTAAAAATTTAATAATTTACGTAACGCGTTCGTGTTTGGGTCACACAAGTCCATATGTGTACCAAATTTTAACAGAATCGGTCCAGTGGATGTGGAGAAAACTGGCTGTGACAGACGGACAGACAAACACCCGAGTGATCTTATAAGGGTTCCGTTTTTGTTCGGAACTCTAAAAATGGCTAAAGTATATTTATTTTTCGGCGTTAAAAGTAACCTTTGCTACTTAGCGACAGTTTAGTTTTCTACTTTTGAAAAAATCTTGGTAATCGGATCAGTATTTACAGAGTTTATCCACTACAACTATTACTTTGGGAAAGTGAAATTCGAAATCTGAGGTCTTAGAGGGCAATAGCTGGCGGCGAGACTTTGTATGTCATAATTCGAGATTTGGCTCTCGACTGTTTTCTCCTCCAATATGGAACCGATTTAAAAGATATTTCACAAACTGAATAAAAAGGATATGTTCTGTGTCTTTACGTTTTCTTTTTTGATGTTTTATTAACCTTATAAGCACTAGAACCCTAACAAAATGCTCAAAGTTGTCCGATAGATTGCTGTCAACAGAGCCATAGTGTACAAATTTGGCAACATTCATCAAAAAAAGAAAACATAAAGACACAGTATATATCTTTTTCATTTAGTTTGTGACATATCTCTTAAATCGATTCAATATTGGAGGAGAAAATAATCGAGAAACAAATCTCGAATTATGACTTTTTACATACAAGGTCTTTCCTCCAGCATTTCCTCTTAAAATTGGGTTGATCAATGGTTCACATCAAGTTTGAGCTCCAAACAGGTAACGAGTGCCATAAAATTGGAAATCGATACTAAAACTCCAATTTTCCATGCTCGCAGAATCACATAAAAATATTTATTGATTTAAACTTTATGTACAATAGTGTTACATGGGTGGACTTAATGCAACAAGGCTCTACCAGCAAAAATGTCTTTGGAAAACTATGACCTCTTGATCACATTTTTGCCACACGCCCATGAAGTCACTTAAAAAAAACTGGCCAAGTGCGAGTCGGACCCACGTGCAAAGAGTTTCGAACGAATTTCATTTTTTTTACATGTTATTTTAATACTACAGACTTTTTATAGGTTTTCCTGTAATCTATAGGTAAAGATCTATTATCTCCATTTTTTTTTTCAAAATTTTTGGTTTAATAGTTTCGAAGATAAGGGGGGGAATGGTCATTTTTCGTCTAATTTCTTGAATAACTTCAAAACCATTTATTTTAAAATTGCAAAAAAAATATGATTAAAACCCTCACAGTAAGCCCTTTCATTTGATATGTCACACGATATTGTTCAAAAACTTTTTTTTTGAAAGTATCTAGTTTGACCCCCAAAAGTGACTCCCATACTAAAAATTTAATAATTTACGTAACGCGTTCGTGTTTGGGTCACAAAAGTCCATATGTGTACCAAATTTCAACAGAATCGGTCTAGTGGATCCAGAGAAAACTGGCTGTGACAGACGGACGGACAGACAGACACTCCACACGTTGACCCTCAAAAAATACAATATCCGAATACGAAAACATCATGTTACAGCATCCAACTCAACCCGAGACTCCCAATATCCAAGGGTCGCTCGTATCCGAAGCACCGAAAAGCTTTGTCAATGACAAATAGTTTTCGCTTCATCCCGGTTGGCATTTTGACAATAAATAAGAGATATCAAGGAAGGAGTCGGCGGATTTGCGAGTAATAAATGACGTACGACGCGATGGGCAGTGAAGGGTTAGCCTCGTATGTATGTGGTTAGTGATTGATAGTTGTTTGTATTTTTCGTGTTGTTGTTGTTTAATAAGAAGGGTTGGGTTTGTCTTTAGTTTTGGTGTCGTGAGATGCCTATAAGATTACTAGCTTCTGCTCGCGACTTCGTACGCGCTTACCTCGTTTGTTCCCGTAGGAATTTCGGGAAATCCTCTCTTAGCGCCCCAAGGAATCTACAAGCCAAATTTCAGCTTTTTACGACCAGTAGTTTCGGCTGTGCGATGTCTGTCAGTCAGTCACTCACACACTCAGTAACGGAAGAATTTTATATATTACTAGTGGACGTCACGCGGTTTCACCCGCGTAGTTCCCGTTCCCGTGGGAGTACGGGGATAATATATAGCCTATGTTACTCCCTGATAATGTAGCTATCCAATGCCGAAAGAATTTTTCAAATTGGTCCAGTAGTTTCGGAGCCTATTCAATTCAAACAAACAAATCTTTCTTCTTTATAATATTAGTACAGACTAGCTGACTCGGCAAACGTTATTTTGCCAAACAAAATAAAAACCCTACCACCTATTCTGATACCTATCGAATATACACACAAAATTTCACGAAAATCGGTCGAGCCGTTTCGGAGGAGTTCGGTAACAAACACCGTGACACGAGATTTTTATATATTAGATTATATTATTAATTCTTATTCGTGTGCTCAGTGATTTTGACGAGAGCGTGAGTGCGAGTGGTATCTAAAGAAATATTTACTGGATCATAAAAAGAATTCTCAAGTATTTTTTTGCTTTACCAAATCAATACTTAATTCGACAACACGATTGGCGCAGTGGTTGAGCGATTGGCTGCTAGCGCAGCAGCCAATGTCGCGGGTTCGATTCCCGCACGAAACAAATATTTGTATGGCCTACAGATAGTTGTTCCGGGTCTGTATGAATATGTAAGTTTGTTTGTGAACGCACCCACGATACATGAGGAATTTCTATTGTGGGGCAAAACCCATCAAAGTTCTGTAGTTTTGTGACGTCACTTCTAAGTGTACCTAGGAGTGACCTCGCGGCAAATTTCAAAGCATTGTATCGTCTTATTTTTTTTTTGGTGTATGTGGCAAATGAAAAAATAACGTGTCCGATAATTTCTTGTTATCGACTATCTGTTTACTGATGGACCAAATTGAATTTTTCAGGGATATACTCCGGTTAGGAAGTGGTTTAAAAATTCAGAATATACAGCCTAGAGTCTGAATTGTATATGCGGAGTGCCATCAGCCAGCCCACTGCTATATAAAGCTGAAGAGTTTGTTTGTTTGCTTGAACGTGCTAATCTCAGGAAATACTAGTCCGATATGAAAAAGTCTTTCAGTGTTAGATAGCCCATTTATCGAGAAAGGCTATAGGCTATATATCATCACGCTAAGACTAACAGGAGCGGAGCAGTAATGAAAATTGTGACGCAGGCGAAGTTGCGCGGGTTAGCTAGTTCACAATAAATACTATTCCGTATTACAATCATTATTCTCGTTTATCGATCACAAGCAAAAAGTCTTTAACCAAATTCTACGATAGCCTCTCAAAGTGAGTTACAAATATATAACACGCTACGCCCTTCTAACTTCAAAACATCATCGAAATCACGGAATCCTCTGTAATAGACGAAATTTCCTTTGACCATTATTCATGTGTGACCCATTAAAGTATAGGGTGTTAATACGGCCTGACTTATTGGCTCCATCGGTCATGCACACCCCCGGCCCTCCTAATGTCAACCTTTAGGAGGCTTCCTAATGTGAGCCTCCGATGTTTTGTATCGGATGCTTCCAGGATTTTGGGTATCAATCGCTTTTGTATCTAAGGGTTGAATTTACAAGTTTACGGTAGTCTGTTATTAAGATTATCATTAAGCTCTTTTTAATTTGTGAAATTACACATGGTTACTTTGATTTTGTGACCAACCTCAAAATCTCTTCAAAGTTAGAGTGAACAGGCTCCTTCTGGCTAAGCTCGCTCCATCGTAGACTTTGTCTCGGTCATCTCTGACCTAGACTGGAGTCAAGAGCAAACCCATCACAAATAAAAAAATAAAAAAAAATCTCGAAAAATATATTATCAGTAATTTCATACAAAATGCATTATTTTGCAGCGCTTCAGGTATGTTTGTGGCAGCGCATACAGACGATTTCTTTGCGATCATGCGCAAAAGATTGGCATCCCTGTTGCGTCGTGTGCGTGGCGGCGGTAACGGTCTCCTATGCGTTGTAGCCAGCAGAACTGAGGGACACCTGATGGGACACCTGTGTGGGAGACACTTGTTTCTATCGGATGTTCTCAGAAAATTTTATTATTAGGATTAGTACATAATTGTTAACATACTTACATAGTTTATAAGTCAATACTAACACATGTATGGGTATTTTGCCTGAAATAAAGGCTTATTATTATTATTAATATTGAGCCGATGAAAATGAATGACACAGTTGACATTTTTTTTTTAAGGTTTCCGGGTAATATTTAATTCTTACTTATTTACGTGCTTTTAATCCTATAAAAATAAATTGTTAGTGTTTTACAAATAACATACTGTACGAGGGAGTTTTATTAGAGCAACTACCTGACCCGCGCAACTTCGTCTGCGTCACTTTTTTCATTACTGCTCCGCTCCTGTTGGTCTTAGCGTAATGATATATAGCATATAGCCTTCCCCATTAAGTGGACTATCTAAAACTGAAAGATTTTTTCAAATAGGGCCAGTAGTTCCTGAGATTAGCGCGTTCAAGCAAACAAACAAACTCTTCAGCTTTGTATATTAGTATAGACTAGCTGACCCACGCAACGTCGTCTGCATCACAATTTTCATTACTACTCCGCTCCTTTTGGTATTAGCGTGATGATATATAGCCTATAGCCTTCCTCGATAAATGGGCTATCCAACACTGAAAGAATTTTTCAAATCGGACCAGTAGTTCCTGAGATTAGCGCGTTCAAGCAAACAAACAAACAAACAAACTCTTCAGCTTTATATATTAGTATAGATAGATTAGGGGACGCAAGAGTTGTTAGAACTTAGGATATTACTAGTTCTTTGTATTTATGAAGAGAAATTAAGTGATAATTCATCGTCATTGTCACGCCTTTTTATAATATTAACAAGAGAATGTAAACTGTTGTAAACTTTTGACTTTGGTAACTACACGACATACAAATTGAATGTAATTGTATCCAAATAGAATCTGCAGGTTACTTCTATGCCAGCGTGCTCCATCATTGACCACATCATCGTTTTTCATCAGGTGAGATTGTGGTCAAACGCGAGTATGCATTAAAAAAATAGCGCGCAGCCTTCAGACATCTTCATCAAAAAAACTGGCCAAGTGCGAGTCGGACTCGCGTGCGAAGGGTCCGAAGTTTTTTTTTTAACATGTTATTTTAACACTATAGACTTCTTATAGGTTTAACTGTAAACTGTAGGTAAAGATCTATTATCTCCATTTTTTTTTTCGAAATTTTAGGCTCAGTAGTTTCGGAGATAATAATGGTAATTTTTCGTGTAATTTCTGAAATAACTTCAAAACCATTTATTTTAAAATTATGAAAAATATATAATTAAAATTCTAGCACAATATTGATCAAAGAACTTTTTTTTTAATTGTCTAGTTTGACCCCCAAAAGTGACCCCTACACTAAAAATTTCATGATTTACGTAACGCGTCCGTATTTGGGTCACCGAAGTCAATGTGTACCAAATTTCAACAGAATCGATCCGGAGAAAACAGTCTGTGACAGACGGACAGACAGACAGACAGACACCCGAGAGATCCTATAAGGGTTTCATTTTTTGTTCGGAACCCTAAAAATCAGTTAAGCCAAACGTTCAATTTTTCTTCCACCCCGTGAACGTTTTTCTCCAAATAATCTATCAGTCCCCCACATTGACCGCTACAACAGTCCAACCCCAATTTACTCAATCCACTACGTATTTACCTACCAATTGACATTCATTTTTCTTGCAAAATCCTCAGCAGTGACATGGCAAGGGTTGGTAATCGGGGTTGATAAATGGAAGGAGACTGCGGACTTCGGGATAACCGGGTCAGTACCGGGTAACGGTTCTAGAGATAGCCTCGGATTGATGGTTGCGCGACCCGGTTTTTTAGAAGTGGATTTTTCAAAAAAATACCTGCATGTGTGATGTAAAACTTTTCACAGCATCCATTTGTACTTTTTTTTTACTTTTTTTTTACGTTTTAATAAACGCTTTTTCTTTCTTGTTTTTTCTTTCTTTTTTATAAGTACCCTTTTAAACAGAATACATATATATTTTGAAACCAGAATTTCATTTATTTACTAACTTATAGTTATTGCACATAATGTACAGAGGCGGATTTAGAGCCATAAACAAATTTATAAATTCTTTACTATTTGATTTGCTTAGAAATACTTTCCATTTAAGGATTTGTACAAGTAACATTTTATAAAGTTACATTTTTGAGGTTCCGCACCCAAAGGAAAACCAACGGAACCCTATTACTAAGCCTCCGCTGTCCGTTCGTCTGTCTGTCAGCGAACTGTATCTCAAGAACCGTAGGTAATAGGTAGACACATTGATATATAAAAGAACCCAAGATGCACAGCCTCGAACAAATGCAACACTCGAAACTGTCGTCAAAAACTGACATGTATCAAGTGTCATGTGTGAATTGTGTGTAGTTATAATATAAACAATTTTTTTTTCAAATTCAACCTTACACGGATCGCTTAAAGTTGTTTTTACAAAGCAGTTCATTATGGCGAGTGATGCGCAATTTTTTTTTGGAAATTCAACCTTACACGGATCGCTTAAAGTTGTTTTTACAAAGCAGTTCAGTATGGCGAGTGATGCGCAATTTTTTTTGCAAATTCAACCTTACACGGATCGCTTAAAGTTGTTTTTACAAAGCAGTGCACTATGGCGAGCGATGCGAGACTGTTTGAAACTTGCGCATAATTAGACATATTGCGCTTATTTTTTGCGGACGTTTTTGAGATGCTGAGTGTGTATCTTGGGTTTTTTATATATCAATGGGTAGACAGTTGAAATGTTCACAGAGTGTGTATTTCTGTTGCCGCTATAACAACAAATAATCAAAATTAAACAAAAATTTAAAAAAGGTGCGCCCATAAAACAAATTGTTTTTTTTCGGCTTCTGATACAGAACCCTTCGTGAACAAGTCCAACTTCCACTTGGCCGGTTAGACTACTTTTAGTTTTAATTAATTTTACATCTGTCTGTTTTGTACGAGTTCCAAATAAACATTTTTCTTTCTTTCATTACCCAAAAACATGACGATTCGTTCCCCTTATTTGCAGTCGGGTAAAAAAAACCCAGTGACAGAACTGATAGAGTTGTCAGTAATACTTAACATTAGACAGTATCATTCCGACTCATAAATAATATTTTACGAAAGACGTAGGGTCACCCCCATTTGCATGTACCCTGAGGGTTGTCACGTCAATATTATGTTCTTGCTGTGGAATAGTATCGTTGTGATGTTTTTTTGTTGCCAACTATCTATTTAATGGCTTTTATGCCATTTTTTTTACTCGAAATTTAAATAACTACTAAAACGAGCTAACGAGTTAGCTATATTACTTTGCGTAGATGACTATTAATTTATTACAATTGTTTTTGCTTGTTTGTTTCATTGTTTCTAGGGTTCCGAACAAATACGGAACCCTTAAAGGATCACGCGGGTGTCTGTCTGTCTGTCCGTCTGTCACAGCCAGTTTTCTACGGATTCACTGGACCGATTCTGTTGAAATTTGGTACACATATGGACTTTTTTGACCCAAACACGGACGCGTTACGTAAATCATTAAATTTTTAGTACGGGCGTCACTTTTGGGGGTCAAACTAGAAAATTAAAAAAAAAGTTTTTGAACAATATCGTGTGACATATCAAATGGAAGGGCTTACTGTGAGAGATTGTATTTTTTCATAATTTTAAAATAAATGGTTTTGAAGTTATTCAAGAAATTAGACATAAAATAACCATTGCCCCCCGTATCTCCGAAATTACTGAGCCAAAAATTTTGAAAATAAAAAAATGGAGATAATAGATCTTTACCTATAGATTAGATGAAAACCTATGTGAAGTCTATGTGGTTAAAATAAGATGTTAAAAGAAATGAAATTCGTTCGGAATTCTTTGCACGCGAGTCCTTTGCACTCGTACTTGGCCAGTTCTTTTTTTTTTCAAATAATGACATGGTGTTTTCTTATTGTTGAAAATATTACATAACCAGTCACAAAAAAAAATTGGTACATACACCATAAAATCTTGCATAAGAAACTAAATAACCTGCTCCAAAAGACGGGTCACCCCCGATTTGCATGTCTCCAGGGTTTTGTCATACTAACTATAATTTATTTGCGTCAAATATATCAGGCAGGTGATGTTAAAAATACCTTGCCTTGAAGCAGTTCTGCCTTTAGACCTCAAATCATAGCCTCATTATTGTCTACGATGGCCGGAGGGATTGCTATCTGTTTTTATTATTTGTCCTTGAAAAATTAGGTAGACACTAATAACCAGACACCAAAATAATAACGAAAGCACCATCTTACAAATAAAATAAATAACCCGGTACAAAAGACGGGTCACCCCCGATTTGCATGTCTCCAAGGGCTGTCACACTAACTATAATTTATTTGCGTCAAATATATCGGAGGATGGTATTACTGTGTCGTGTCCTCACACGTGTCTGTGCGTTTTGAGTGATGGACAACCCTATTGTGTGTTATGATGGTCGTAAGTTATGTGATTAGAGGAGTAAGGGTTGGGGGTAAGGGGATGTGGTTGAGGTCCGGTTTTGGATGGGTTGTCGGTAAAGATACCTTGTCTTGAAGCAGTTTTACCTTCTAAAGTCTTATAATAAGTATACCATAGCATGAGAATCGTTTAGGATGGCCATGTAATTTAAACAGTCTAACGTAGAACAGTGTCATCGTTTCTTAGTTATTTGCACGCGTCCGTCGTCTGCGTTTCCGAACGCATTGAGCCCTAATATCTTGTGAATAGGCTTCTTCTAGCTCACTAGTAATAGTAAGCTTATTCCATCGTCGACTTTGTCTATGTCACCTCTGACCTGGACTGGAGTGAACAGTAAACACATCTCAAATAAAAAAAACTGGCCAAGTGCGGGTCGGACTCGCGTGCTAAGGGTTCCGAACGAATTTTACTTTTTTTAAACGTGTTATTTTAACACTATACATTCCTATTGGTTTTCCTATAATTTTTAGGTAAAGATGTATTATCTCAATTTTTTTCAAAATTTTAGGCTCAGTAGTTTCGGAGATCAGGGGGTAATGGTCATTTTTCGTCTAATTTCTTGAATAACTTCATAACTATTTATTTTAAAATTATGAAAAAAATATAGTTAAAACTCTCATAAAAAGTTCTCTCATTTTGATATGTCATACAAAATTGTTCGAAAAACTTTTTTTTTTAATTTTCTAGTTTGACCGCAAAAGTGACCGCCATACTAAAACAATATTGATTTACGTAGGTCGTGTTTGAGTCACAGAAGCCCATATGTGTACCAAATTTTAACAGAATCGGTCCAGTGGATTCGGATAAAACTGGCTGTGACAGACGGACAGACAGACAGACACCCGAGTGATCCTATAAGGGTTCCGTTCTTTGTTCGGAACCCTAAAAAATTAAAGAAACGTGTTCAAATCTTCGCTTGAATTGTGCAGTGAATGAGGTGTTACCTGAAATGATGAGCACTAACTGAGACGTCAGGTCCAAGCACTTGTCAAGACGATGTTGTTTTCTGACATTATCAAATTGACATCAATGTCATGTAAACGTCAAAGTTTCGTTTTCAAAGAAGACCTCTTGCTTATAAGTGCCTTTCGTTGTTATCTTCTTAATGTTGGAAATCGATTACTTCGTTTTAAAAAACCAACGGAGAAAATCTACATCGCAACAAAAAGAACCGCGACGCCATCTATCCAACTAGCAGCGAACTACTACGTTGAAATCCTGCATCGCGCAAGCAGAGTTTATCATGCGATTTGAACATATACATCAGCCCGTATATCACCTATCGGGTAGTAGCCCGCTAGGCACGACACCCGTCTGGTCGGAGGATCCTCCCTTTTCAATTTAGGTGTGCGGGACTTTCTGTTCCGCATACCTCTAAACGTCCTTATTTCTTATGGCAGAGTTGGTAGCGAAAAAAATCTTGGAAACCCTTCTGTCAAAATGAAAGAGTCTTACATTCCGAATTATGCAATAATGGTGCAGTTCAACATCAAAACGTATCGATACCGGACCGGCACCGCATACGGCACGTGTCCTGGATCATTCCGGATCACCGCCGGCCGGACATCGGATGACGTCGGTCGACCGGACAATTGCGTGCCCGGTAAAGTGTACTGTACACTGGGTAATTGAAGGATTTTCAGCCTGCAACTAACCAATCAAAAGTCATTTATTCAATTTGAGTGGTAACTAGCATTTGTACGTTTACGTAAAGACGGTTCCCCAAAAAGATCGCCCGTCAACACTTCCTAGTTTTTGTTATCTTTCCATTCTGTGCATCATACAAAATGTTATAAAAATAGCGCAATTTTTTTTTTTACTATTGATAGGCTTACGTTTGACCACTATCTCACCTGATGGTAAGCGATGACGCGGTCGAAGATGTAGCACGTTTGCCTAGAAGCAACCTATTCACTCTTGTCTTAAAGACTCCCAGGTTGTAGCTATCTGGAAACATAGACTCTGGCAGGGAATTCCACTCCTTAGCTATACGCACTACGAATGTGTTCCCAAAACGTATTGTGCGTGTGGGTGGGATGTCCACCATGTACCGGTGGCGCATCGCTGTTCGTCTTGTGGTCCGATGATGGAACGGGCTTGGCGGAATTAAATCGTGCAATTCCGTCGCACACTCTCCCCAAAATGCAAGCGATAGAAAACCGACAGGCCAGCAACTCGGCGTCGATGCTCAAGACTTGGTTTTTTTTTTTTTTATATTTATTTGGAGCTTCGACTCGACGAGCCTGTCATTACCGATGATCCTCTTCAAATCACAAGAAAAATCAAGCTTTAAAAATTGTAAATAATTTTAAGGTATTTTTAATAGACCCAGATAAACGCTACCGTTTTAAAATTTTAAAAAATAAAAACGTGATTTGGCTTTTAAGTTCTATGAAATTTTGCAATCAAGAAATCAAAGCCAAGCCTGCAATATCCTTAACATCATTCGAAATTCGAATTCAAACCAATGAACGAGCAATGCATCTCATTCACAACTCACTCTATCAATTTTTCACGCGATATTCAACCTTACATTGTTGATTATAAGTATGACATTGATAGCAAATAAAGTTGGTTTTAAATACAGGATTGATATTGTGAGGTATTGGGCCGTGACGTCACATGTTGTTCGCATTACACTACGATTGAGTGACGGGGGGATATTTTGCGTATTGGTAGCCATTTTACCGTTAATTTGGGTATTAAACTGAGTTAGGGTTTGTACAGGTAGTCAGAGAATCTCCTTTCGGCCAAAAGTCTGTCTGATCGTCCGATCTCTATAATTTTCACTGGTTCAATGTGCCTTGCATTTACTATGTTGGAATCGGCTTCCAGTCGAACCAGAGGCCCCTGAATACCGATATTTTACAACGAGTGACTGCATAAATGACCTCCGCAACCCCGTAACTGGGTGATTCGTTATCGTTTGGTAAGACTAGTGTCAGCTATTCTGCCTTTTTTTATAGATGGGAAATCATCAAATGACTCCTCCCGCTCTGGGCGATGCAGAAGGGAGTGTCAGACTCTTACTTACTACAACCCATCCGTGTTCCTCATAGTGCCCGCCGCGTTCCAGGGCCGCAGTGACCCTTTCGAACAAATTCTGCCACCCTGGCAGGCACTGGCCCTAGCGGACCCCTTCTTCTATGCTGACATCTCTTCGAGGCACGCGTGGAACAAAACGCGTCGTCGACCCGGGCCTGGTTCTGATCGGACAGCGAGCCACCCAATGCTCGCCGTCTGCAGGCCCGCGCCTACGGTGGCCGTGAATCGCCCTGCGACTCCCAACGCCCGGGACGTCTTCTTCTGTTGCGCCGGCTGGGGCGTGAGGTTTTCCTCTCTCTCACACGTTCGGACTCCTCCTTCGCTAGCATTACTGCTTCGCAGAAGGAGGTGACTGCTTCCCATGCCTCCTCGCTCTGGACCATAGATTGGACCAGGGCCGGTCGCGAGAGGTCGCCGCCGCTGATCGCCTCGACAAGGACTAACGGTATGAAACGTATGACAAACGGTTAAACATGCTTTCCGAGGCTCAGAGAAGTCTTGATATGAAATGGATCACCCATCTTCAGACTGACCTCGGCTTTTACCTCGCTTGCTTTACCTCGAAGATTGAACCGTGTGGCTGTTATTTATCCACGAGTTATTGAATATTAAAACTGGGGATGGTGTACACGGAAAATTAAATTCCTTTTTAAAGCCTGAACCTAAGATTTGTTTTTTTTTTACTATTGTTAAGCACGCGTTTGACCACTATCTCACCTGATGGTAAGCGATGATGTGGTCGAAGATGGAGCACGCTTGCCCAGAGGTAACCTATTCACTTATCAGGAAACCACTTCTTAGCTGTACGCACTATGAATGTGTTCCCAAAACATTTTGTGCGCGTGGGTGGGATGTCCACCATGTACCGGTGGCGCATCGCCGTTCGTCTTGTGGGCCGATGATAAAACGAGCTTGGCGGAATTAAATTATGCAATTCCGTCGCACATTCCCCAAAATGCAACCGGTAAAAACCGACAGGCTAGCAACTCATCGTCGATGCTCAAGACTTTGAAGCTTCATCGCGACGAGCCTATCATTGCCGACGATTTCTCAATTGACTCAAGGGCATCAAGCTGGTATCTGACAGATCCGTCCCAAAGATGTATGTACGTATATCTATAGAACTTGATAAATTCAAAAGATTTGATACTGTTACTTTACGTTTCAGAAAAATAAACTAAGTGACTGTAGTTCATTGACTGTAATACAACTGTAATACAACTCACTAGATCCCTATCTACAAACCACTGAATACACCATGATCCGCCATACACCATGCCAGCCAAATTTCAATATGAAAACAAAATTGGCACTCTAATTCAAAAACTCAAAGTTAATTTTGTAACAAGAACAAAGAAACACGAGCGCTGGAAGTGGCTTAACTGGCGAAGTAATAGCGCGCTTGGCACGCTCTGAGCGCAGTCGATACGAAAGCAATAAATAATAGAAGTAAATACGTACAAAGAATTTGGCAGAGTTGTGTCCGGTCGTGTAGATGTAGAGGTACTAGATGTGACTTTACCAGGAGGGTTAAAATTGACACTAAGGTCGTATTTCGACCTGCAAGCAACATGTATCCAAGTTTTTTTTGGCGGTGCTTGATCGAGCTAATAGTACCTTGGTAGCCCGCAATGTAATGATACTTGATTGCGAGTTACTTGCAGACTCTGCGAAATTTTGGCTAACACAATGGATGGCTTTTACGTCGTAATTTTTCTATAGTATTCCGAATCATGTTAACATGAAATAGATTGCTGGGTAACAAAGTAATCTTTATATTAGTATTGATTTCCATTTAACTTAGCTGAAAGCTGTGAGTTGTCGTGACCAAATATCCCAAAATCAACTGAGCTGAGCAAAATACTACAAGCTGTACATACTAGGTAGTATCTTATTTTAATTCGAATATTACATCATTTTAAAAGCAAGTCAATATTAAACCAAAAATTAACAGTCTTGCGAATCGTAATTTAGCACTATGTTTTTTTTTTAAACGTTGCCTCTCATTTAAGTCTACATTAGTATACTGGCAACCCCTTACTAGGTATTTCTCTTGTGTCGTGGGTGCGTTTACAAATGTACATCTCACATACACATCCAGCCAGACCCGGAAGAACTATCTGTAGGCCATACAAATATTTGTTCCATGCGGGAATGAAACCCACGACACGAAGCGCAGTAGCCGATCGCCCAACCACTGCGCCAACCGTGTTGTCGTTTTGCACCTCGTTTCGCCCTGCAAAGGATCATGGTAGCCAATATGCAGCCACTTCCATTCATTCTACATCCACGATCGTCCAGTTTGTTAGCCGAAAACTTGTACAATAATCACTAATGGAGCGATGCAGTGGTCACAACTCACGCGGACTCCACTCCCACATTTATTGCCTCAGCCGGGACGCGAACCCGGAACTCTCCGATAATATATGTTTGATATATGCTGTTATGATCACTGTTGGTGTAATGACTTTATTTGTTCACTGATTTGGCGGTGTGTTGGTACAAGGAAATGTTAGAGCGCTGAGGGCCTTGACTACCTTGTTTTCTTTTCTTAATAATCCTTCTTCTTCCTCTAATATTACTTCAAAAATTCAATTCCTTTGCTCTGCCCACAGTAAAAATCTTTGCTCAACCAATCATCTTCCGCTCCAAAGATGAAGTGACATTCTGCGTCAAGACCGAACCCGGATGGGTTTTAGTCAGTAAGAGTCTGACACTCCATTCCGCTCTGGCCAAAGTCTAAGGCGTAATTTGATTTTTTATCTTAAAAACAGTTTTTTTTACGACGTTTTCTAAAAATGACACCTAGCTAGATCGATTTATCGCTCCCGAAACCCCCTGCATACAAAATTTCATGAAAATCGTTGGAGCCGTTTCCGAGATTCAGATTGTACACAAGAATTGCTCGTGTAAAGGTATTAGATTTAACCTACCTACGTGTAGGCGTGTCTAAATCTGTCTTCTAAATCATTGCCTAAGCCTACTTCGGCTAACAAAACTCCTGACTGCGCCACCTTACCCTACTAAGACTGCAGTGACTAAAACTGCACTTACATACGTCTTCCTGAGCTGCGTGTTTTTAAGTCACGCCGCCGTAAAGTGTTCATACAAGCCGTTGGTGCTGCCGTGTTCAGAGATAGCGACTCGGTGAATAAATTAAGTTTTTAGGGGAGTATTTTCCTGATTCACCTATTTGGAATGAGTTACTGCTGATGAACTTGAGCACGTCTGGTCAGCCTCCGAGTGGTTTGTTTTATTTTTCCTAGCTTTAAAAAATTAGGAAGTTATTTTCTAAAATCTTCATGTTTTCCTTTTGCATCAATTATTATTTATTTATCATACCTACGTGTAGGCGGCTAAGCCTACTGCGGCTAACAAAACTCCTGACTGCGCTATCTTACCCGCCTAAGACTGCAGTGGCTAAAATTGCACTTACATTAGTCTTCCTTAGCCGCATGTTTTTAAGTCACGCCGCTGTAATGTGTTCATACAAGCCATTGATGCTGCCGTATTCAGAGAGAGCAACTCTGTGAATAAATATAGTTTTTAGACATTGATATACAAAAAAACCCAAGATGCACAAACAAATCTCGAACAAATACAACACTCGAAACTGTCGTCAAAAACTGACATGTATCAAGTGTCATGTGTGAGTTGTGCGTAGTTATACTATAAACAATTTTTTTTTGCAAATCCAACCTTACACGGATCGCTTAAAGTTGTTTTTACAAAGCAGTTCAATATGGCAAGTGATGCGCAATTTTTTTTGCAAATTCAACCTTACACGGATTGCTTAAAGTTGTTTTTACAAAGCAGTGCACTATGGCGAGCGATGCGAGATTGTTTGAAACTTGCGCATATTGCGCTTATTTTTTGCGGACGTTTTTGGGATGCTGAGTGTGTATCTTGGGTTTTTTATATACCAATGTTTTTAGAGGAGTTTTTTCTCTGATTCATCAGCAATTATTGACTGCTGATGAATTGAAGCACGTATGGTCAGGTCCCGCGTGATTATTGTTTTTTTTTTAGCTTTAAATCATCATAGAGATTATAATATGGTATTCTCGTAGGTACACTTTTGCAGCCGTAAAACTTATCAGTTGCTGCAGGGAATGTTTTCTCTTGCACACTTGTCTATGGTTAAGGTTCCTCTCACTTAAGCTTTATTGAAACCAAAATGAAGTAGATTGATTTATAAAGTTTAAATATATGGTAAACTGGCTGTTGTCCGCGACTTCGTGCGCGTATATCCCGTTTTTTCGTTCCCGTAGAAATTTCAGGAAATTCTCTCTTAGTACTCTCTTACACGCTTCATGGAATCTACACGCCAAATTTCAGCTTTCTACGACCGGTAGTTTCGACTGTGTGTTGTCTGTCAGTCACTCATTAACGGAAGAATTTTATTTATTAGGATTGGAACCCATGTAGCACTATTTTACAAACATAAATAAGATACTTATTTATTTAAACATCTACTTCAGTCAACCTTTGGCTTAAATAGACTCGTTTGTGGTAGGTGAACAAAAAATAAATAATAATTAATTGAATAAAGCTATCGTCGTCGGTCGGTCTTACTTATCGTTAAAAAAAAACTTTTTACAAAAAAATATAACCGACTTCCAAACAAAACACTATAAAGTATAAAACCGAAATTAAGGTTATTTTATACTTTGTACTGTTTCGTTTGGAAGACGGTTATATTTTTTTTGTAAAAAGTTTTTTATTTTTCACTTTTAAGTGGTGATACTTGGACGACGTCTTCGTCTACGCAGGAATTGAAATAAGCAAAAATGCTCATAAAATAAAAACTACTGAACCAAACTGAATCAAATTTATTTATTTACGGGACCAAATAGCAAGTATTACCGCATCGAACTAAAAAGAATCACAGAAATCGGATTAGAAACCTTGGAGTAATCGGTGTAATACATACATAAAAAAAATACCCACCGAATTGATAACCTCCTCCTTTTTTTGGAAGTCGGTTAATAACCAAAAACAGTCTTCGAACCATCTTTTATCTTCCGCCAATCGGTCTGCTGAAACTTACAATGTAAAACGAGTTTATTTTCAAACTAGTGCCGTAATACGAGCAGCAGACGCATAGGGTAGTTACACACTGCGGTGATGCAATCGCCCCACTAAGGCCATCTTACACACCATACTTTATCCGCACTCACAATTAGTTGCCACGAGATGGCAGGTAAAACTATACGACAAGGAATGGCATGGAGTCGCAAGTGTAAAGATTTTATGAACAATGGAGCTGAACTTTACCTGTCACATCTACTTTTCCATGTATTCCTAGTATTCTTAGTTAAGTAATATAATACCACACAAAAATTGTTTTTGCTCGGCTTTGTTTTCCTGTACATGTTTTGGTTTGTTTAGTACTTGTTCCACAGTACCTATATTGTATAGCATGTAGTGTTTACCGCTTAATATTGTACATCTAGTAGTGTTATGTGCTGTATTATAAACGATGTATTTATTGATGTAACAATTGTTTGGTAAACCAACAAATAAATAAATAAATAAATAAATAAATAAATAAATAAATAAATAAATAAATAAATAAATAAATAAATAAATAAATAAATAAATAAATAAATAAATAAATAAATAAATAAATAAATAAATAAATAAATAAATAAATAAATAAATAAATAAATGAATAAATAAATAAACTCCTTTCTCTGGAGAGATAGTATTTATCGCGAAAATTAGGAAAGAAGCTATATATCAATTTTACTGCTAATTGTATCTATATTATTTTTACATGCAATTATTTTTTGTGTTAAAATTTGGTGAGAGATCTTAATACCTACTGCTAGGGCGCGTGGGGTCGTTAGACTTTACTGCCCACACGATAAGAAGAAGAAGAATACCTACTCCGTGCAACAGAGGTGTAAGCTTGCTGGACCTTGATATTTAATTCTTTTCTGTATTTCGTGTGCTGATACAAACCTTTACTAAGACTGTAGTGTCCCACAGCTGAGCAAAGGCCTCGCTCATAGACATGAGAAGGTGCATACAGCCTTTGTGGTGCACGACCAGGTCATATCGTCACCGCTCTCTGGGTTGCCTCGACGATGCCATCCATCATCTAGCACCCGGAGTCTATCTCTATCCCCATCCTTACCCCCTTTTTGTTTTCTCCTTTTATCCCTCATTATGATGATAATTTCCCGTGCCTTCCTAAAAATCTTTAGCTCTCACCGACTCCACGCCTCCGTCCGTCAGCTCGTCGTCTCAGCCCAAGTCGTTAGTAACAAACTCCACACATTTGTGTCACCGGATACACAATCCCATTATAATTTTAAATTTTAAGCTCATTTATTTGCGTTTGCGCCCGATGCTACTCCGCAATCTTTGATGCGTTTTTGATACTCCACCACTTTTTAAATGTTCTTGTTCTTTTTTTGAAGTTAAGTGAAGTTATTTTGAAAGAGTCGTTGAGGTTGTTTTAAGTTTCCTTGGTTTATGTAACAGTTAGAATTAAGATAGCGATATACTTCTTGTGTTTTCCAGTTAGTCTTTTTCCCAATAGACGCCAAACCATGAAATAAAAATATTTATCTAAACTATTATTTTTAAGAGGAAAGATTTGATTTTATTTTGTTTGTTTGTTACGATTTAACTCAAAAACTACTCGACCGATTTTAAAAATTCTTTCACCATAAGAAAGCTACATTAGGTACAATGCTACCAAGAGCGAACTTCTGGTTTTTAAGGCGGGTAATAAAACCTACGATACAGTCCCACCTGTCACCCTGGGGGGCGCTCCGCTGTCCAGAGTGACGAAGTTCAAGTACCTGGGGCATTGGGTCACCGATAGTATGTCCGACGATGCGGACCTGGAGAGGGAACGCAGAGCGTTGGCAGTTCGATGTAACATGCTGGCCCGTAGGTTTGCACGTTGTACAAAAGAGGTTAAAATCACGCTTTTTAGGGCGTACTGCCAATCTATGTACACGTGCGCCCTATGGGTCGACTATACAAAAAGCTCGTACAGCGCTCTGCGAGTCCAATATACTAACGCCTTCAGAGTAATGTTGGGGTTACCGCGCTTTTGCAGTGCATCTGGGATGTTCGCGGAATATGGCGTGTCCGATTTTTATTCTATTATGCGGGCACGAATAGCATCTCTGAAGCGGCGAGTGCGCGATAGCTCCAACAGCTTGGTGGCGATTGTGGCCGGCAGAGTAGATAGCCCAATGGTGTGGCACTGGATGACGACACATCGTGCGTCGTTTAATTATGTTAAATAACTGCTTATGTGTGTATTTTTAATTTCTGTTTGTTTGTGTTATGTCTTTTGTGTGGTTATGGACTCCGGTCTGAAATAAAGTTTTTATTATTATTATTTTTAACTTTCTCGGGTCCGTGGAGACCCGGTCCTTTGATAGGCGTACGAGGGGCCGAAGCCAACTCGCAGAGGCCCCGTTAGACATTTCAAATGGAATGGGGCACCAACCGACGATTATCCCTGTATGCACTATCAAAGTATACCCAAGGACAATCCCCGGTTGGAGCAGGACTATTGCAGAATATGGTAACAAAAGATGAAACGCTATGGGTTTGGGTGGTTTAGTGGATTCGTTACAGTATACTATGAAAGATCTATTGGCCCCTGCCTGACCACTGAAAATATACACGGCTTTTAAATGGCAGGGGGTGACTTGCACACTCAATAAATGGGCCTCCGAAAACGGTCGCTAGCACAAAGTGACGTAGCGCCAAGGAGGCAACATATCCTGAGGTGCTAGAGGAGTGGAGAGGTATACCACGGCTATCAGGACAATTCCGGAAGTACGGTCAAGATCCCTACCAGCATCTTACTGGATTATACATTTTTCTCCCGAGCACGTTTGCTCTTGCGAATCTCCACTCAGACCGGCCGATTAAGGCAAGAAAGAGGTGGGAGCTCTGTTCCTCGTCAGTGTTCACTCCAGCCAGCCAATAAAGGCAAGCCGGACAGACAACAAATGCATGCTTGCTGCACGACAGAAGAAACAAAAAGTATTTGTTGGCCCAGAACTAGCATGCGTAATTATACATCTAAACTAAAGAAATACTTTCTAGTTCCTTGTTCACCTTATAAGATTAATCAAGGCGTTTCGACTGTTCACGAGACCAGAGGGTTTTCTTCGGCCAAAGAATCAGCATTACCATTCAACGCGACAATGCTGCCAGTGTTCTGGGCACTTTTGCCATTGACAGCGATGTGGATTATTTTTTTGATGCCCAATGATTTATTTTGTTTTTATACGCATTTTTACATAATTTCGTGTTAATGAGTGTATATAGTTAGTTAAGTATTTATTAAAGCAGCTGTAAGTAATTTAATGAATAAAGGTGTAACATATATTTTCAAGTTGTCATCGTTTAACAACTCGTCCGTAACGACGACACCAAAATTCGGACATAAATTGGTATGTATCTTCGCAAACATGGCTGCACTAATACAACCATAGAATGCCAACAGCTTCATCATCACATCATCATATCAGCCGAAAGACGTCCACTGCTGGACATAGGGCTCCCCCAAGTGTGGCCACAACAACCGGTCTTGTGCGTCTCGCTTCCATCTGTTACCCGTGAACCTTGTCCACCTTATTGGAGGCCTTCCAACGTTGCATACGCGGTGACCACTCCAGAACTTTTCGAGCCCATTGACCATCCATTCTGCGAGTAATGTGCCCTGTCCATTGCCACTTCAGTTTGGCGGTCCTTCGGGCTATGTCTTGTCGGTAACCAACCGGTTCTTCCGCTTGGAAATGAAAGGATGTCCCAGAGGAATATACTCCCGTAATGAAAAGCTATCCTATGTTTTATCTCTGGACATGGTCTACTCTTATACTAAGTTTCATACGAATCGCATAGCCGCAAACACGTGAAGAGGTTATAAACAGACAAATCAACCCACAGAGTTACTTTCGCATTAATTAGTATGGATTATGAAGACAAAGTTTCACCCCACAGTGTTAAAGAAAAGAAATACACATTAGCGTGGTTTATAGATCTTAAAAAAAAGTCCCATAGCATTGTAAACGTGCAAAACAAAACACCCTTACACATGCAAATAACATTAATTTAATTACACAATTTTTACACCTTAACGCGGAAGCGAGCGACCTATGCAGGTCCTCAATCACACCGTAATGTAACATAAAATAAAAACATCATTAGCTTCGCGGTCCGCTCTCTAAATTATGAAATAATACGCGCGCAGGTGTGACCTGCGCTCCTATTGTACTTTTGCTTTTTTCTCGTATTTTTAGGGTTGCGTAGTGAAATGGTGTTTGGTAAGAGATGCATGCACAGGTGTTGTTATTATGTAGTAGAACTTTAAAGGTGAATAGGAAAACACAATATCTCAGAATGTAATTGAAGTAACGCATCAATTTTCTAAAAAAGTTCTAGTTTGAAAACTATGCTGAAATGGAATGAAGAATGTAAACATAAAAAACTATGCAATAATTGTTTTTTTTTTAAACTTTGCCCCACACTAGGAATTTCTCCTGTATTGTGCATACACAAACAGCCAGACTCGGAACAACTATCTGTAGGTCATACAAATATTTGTTCCGTGCGGGAATCGAACCGGCGACTGACGGCTGACTGCGACACGCAGTGCAGCAGTCAACCGTTCAACCACTGCGCCAACCGTGCCGTCTAAATTTTTTAACGTAACGAATGGACAACTAGACCGAATCTTTTCACAGTACCTATGTCACTGTTTCCATCTGTACACTTATATCTTTAAATTACGCTTATATATTTAATGCTGTTTTAATCAATAGACAGAAAAAAATCTTGAATTACTCTGGTCGGTTTTTTTTATGAGGAAAGGACAAAATACCTAAGTTCTACAAACAGACAAAAACATCAAACAAACAAACCGACAAAACAAAGTAATCACCTTAAATTTTGTAGTCTATTATTTCTTCTACAGCCTTCGCAACAAAATATCTACCTCTCAAAAACAATATACGGAACCAGTCTCCTACACAATAATGCATATACATGTTCACAGTGCACTGTTTATTTGTAAATTTTCACATTATTTTACATTTTTCTAAAGTTACACGTACGATTCCGGCGTTCCGTCGGGAATTTCTCTAGCTTCACTAATAATAACTGGTGACTCGTCGCTTGCATATCTTCATTTAGTAATGTTTAATTTATTTGTTGGAGGAATAAAAGGATTATGGTTTTCATTTAGCTTTTTATTTAATTTAAAAAAGTGGTAATTGGCATAGAAAAGATTTGAATTTTTTAATGCGCGGATAATTATCGTTTTTTTTTGTGATGGGTTTGCTCTTGACTCTAGTCTAGGTCAGAGATGACAGAGACAAAGTCTACGATGGAGCGAGCTTACACAGAAGGAGCCTGTTCACTCTAGCTTTGAAGAGATTAGGGTTGTAAGCGTTTGGAAACACAGACGCAGGCAGAGGATCCACTCCCTTGCTGTGCGCATTATAAAAGACGTTTGGAAACGCTTAGTGCGAATTGGTGGAATAGCAACAAGGTAGGGATGGTAAGATGCAGTACGTATGGATGTCCGATGGTAGAAGGGGGCCGGTGGAATGATCTATCATTTCAGGTACATGTAATAAAATGATATCAATGATCTGAACACTAAATTAATGTGACAAATTCTCTAACTTTTATGATTGGTTGAATTGACTTTCAACAGCCAATGTGAATTGCCTGCCAGAGTCTGTGTTTCTATAGCTACAACCTGGGAGTCTTTAAGACAAGAGTGAATAGGTTACTTCTAGGCAAGCGTGCTCCATCTTCGACCGCATCATCGCTTACCATCAGTTGAGATAGTGGTCAAACGTATGCCTATCTATTGTAAAAAAAAATCGCTTCACTTGACTTACGTTTCAATTTGTTTCGCATTAGTATTTTTTTATTTCCAGAAACCAGATGGCACAACAAACATTTCTATATTCCTACTTTTTGACACATTGTGGCTGCGATGCGAATGGAAACATTGCCTGAAAAATCAGTCAGCATTATAGCCTGTAGAGGAATTTTAAGCCAATCAAATCAACAGCAGAATTGTCATCAAATACCATCTAAAAATACGAATAAAATTACAAAAGAAACCATTACAGAAGTTTATTACCGTACCTAATAAGGTTAAAAGAAAACATAATTACAGAAATTAATTAAATCTAAAAAAATGAACAGCTAAAGCCGAATCTGCGATACACCTGAGCTAGAGGAGAGAGGGGACGAATGGCACTGGAACACTAATTAAATATAACTGGAAATATTTTAATAAGTTTACGTGGGCACGCCGGCTCTGTTTAAAACAAATATTATGTCCGTTTGCACTGTACGTTAGGTGGGGCTGTGGAAACAGCGATTTGGAGGCAAGGGCGGAGAAGATTCAAGAAAGATGTCGTTCTATTTTTAACAGACTTCCAAAAAAGTAGGAGGTTCTCAATTCGGTGGGTATTTTTTTTGTATGTATGAACACCGATTACTCCGAGGTTTCTGATCCGGTTTCTATGATTTTTGTTTTTTAACAGCGACTTCCGAAGTTAAGGTTATTTTATACTTTGTAGTGTTTTGTTTGTTTTTTTTTTATTTATTTTTTCACTTTTAAGTTGGTGATACTTAGACGAGGACATCGTCCAAGTATCACTAAACTAAACAAACAAAACCAAAAACACTGACTTCCGAAACCACTTACTTTGTAGTGTTTGTTTGTAAGTCGGTTGTTTTTTTGTAAAAAGTTTTTTTTTTCATGTAATACCTAAAGAAAGACCTGATTAAATGAATAAAAGATAAAAATCAAGAGATTTTGTGACCTTTGTATCTTCAGTTTTGTATTTGTAGTATCATATCTCTGGTAGATATTCCCCCAAGGGGTAAGCAGAGGTTTACCATATTGTTGAAAACACCCATCAGCACATCTCTTTAGTTAGGTTAAAATTCTGCATCACTTACTGGGGGCAAGCTACTCTCAATTGACCACAATTCTAGTCTGGAATCCTGGAGAATCCTGGAAAAGATTCCGAGAAACTTTACCTTTCCCGGAAACTTAACCCATGACCCTTTTATCAATACTTTAAGAGGAAATGCTGGCGGCGAGACTTTGTATGTAAAAAGTCATAATTCGAGGTTTGCAGAAGCAAATCTCGAATTATGACTTTTTGAAAACGAGAACAGATATTTCACAAACTTAGGAAACCATAGGGACACAGTATATATCCTTCTTATTCAGTTTGTGAAATATCTTTTAAATCGATCCAATATTGGAGGAGAAAACAGTCGAGAGCCAAATCTCGAATTATGACTTTTTAAATACAAAGTCTTGCCGTCAGCATTTCCTCTTAAGAGTCATTAGTGTCCGTAAAGTAGAGATGACATTCCTAATTTATTTAAATCAAATAGAAATGGTCTCAGTATTTTTTTTAGGCTAAGATTTTATCGCTCTGCTCTCATTATCGCTAAGTTAGTGGCCACAACGCAAGCGTTGAATTTTAATATCATTACTTGTGCTGCGTTTTTAATTTTATAAAAGCTGGGCTTTTCTTTTGTTAGAGTTACTTGTATTTGTGTTTGGTGCCCACCTGTTTACGTTGCTGCTTTACTTTATGTTCAATGTGGGTTCAATATTATTAGAAACTAGTTGACCCGCGCAACTTCGTCTGCTCCGCTTCTATTAGTCTTAGCGTGATGATATATAGTCTATAGCCTTCCTCGACAAATGGGCTATCTAACACTGAAAGAGTTTTTCAAATCGGACCAGTAGTTCCTGAGATTAGGGCGTTCAAGCAAACAAACAAACTCTTCAGCTTTATATATTAAGCATAGATTATGATTTTTAGGACATTATAGAATTACGTGATTATTTTTTACTATTGATACGCGTTTGATCACTGATAGTAAGCGATGTTGCGGTCGAAGATGGAGCACGCTTGCCTAGAAGTAACCTATTCACTCATGTGAATATTTTGTGTGTGTAGATGAGTTCATTGTTTATTTGTTACTAAAATATCCGACCATGTTTTCAAATTTTTCGAAATAGGATCTTATGAGTTTTCTCATTAAATCTTGGTTTATGAATGGAGTTTATTTTTTTCCAGCATTAAAAATCTTCGGGATGTAATGCTAATATCGTAAATAAACATAAGTTAATCAGACGCAGATAAAAGTATTTTAGTTGGCCTCAGTCAGTTTTAAGCGTTTAATTAATTTAAACTAGTCTTTGTGTTTACTATTATTGAGATATTTCTATTCTATTTATTACATATTAGCTTTTTCCTGCGACTTTGTACACATAGAGCTCGTTTTTTCCTGTTCCCGTAGGTATTTCGGGAACTCCTCTCTTAGTGTTACGGAGTCCAGAAAAACTAATGCCAAATTTCAACAACCAGCAGTTACAGCTGTGCGTTCTCTATTAGTCACTCACTCAGTAATGGAAGAACTATATATCGTGGGGTGACAAGAAAAACTCACTAAGTACAGTTTTGGGGAAAAATTACTTTTATTCACGAAGTTCATTATTTTTGCACAACCGTTTGCAAGAAAAAATCACTAAGAACATACTTTCCTATTCTTGACATTTAAAACATCGTAATTATCATCATCTACTGCTTTGAAAAAAAATACCGGCAGGTAAACTTCATTTTGTACTTAATGACTTTGTGCTGGCAACATAGTGTGGCCGACCACTACTTTACGTCACTATGTGCGTCACCCAACGCTCAACGTCAATGTCATAAGTTATTAACTGTCAATTTTTTTCATTTCGCGGTTTTCGGAGGCTAAATTATTGTGTTTTAAAAAACTTTTATGTTATTGTGTGAGAAATATGAGAAGAATGAATAATTCAAGAGGTAGATTAATGGTAGATTTATCATTAAACTTAGAAGCTCAAAAATGCCAAGAACATAATAATGAACTTGTAAGTATTCAAAATATTTTATAGTTTATTGTGTTGTTAATAAATGTTATTGCATTCAAAGTACTTATTGTGTATTTTATCACTTTTAGAGCCGGGTATCTTATGAACAGACACAAAAACCTTTGTGTAACGATGATTTAATTGCAACAACTTCAAAAACAGTGGACAAACTTAGTGTGGTGCCAGCATCAGTAACAGAAGTAGGTTTATGGATCTTGTATACCTTTTGTTTATTGTATGGTTTATTGCCTTCACGTTCATGATAGCTAATAAAATGTATTTCCTTTTTTTACAGCAGATAGAAAACAATGAAAAGAATCAAACAGCTTTTTTAACTACTGATGATCAAAATAATAATTGTGCGCTGGTAAGTTTAAAACTACATAATCAATCAAATTTAATTGAGTTACATAAGGACGTTGGAAACATAATATCGATAAACAATTATTTTTTTACAGGAAATAGTTCAGACTATGCAACTTGTCCCTTATGAACATAGCGATGAAGACTTCAGTGCAGATTCTGACATCACTTATTTGCCATCAGTTGATAAATCTGATATATCAGATTTTTCAGATTATGAGATTGCCCAAGATAATGAAAAAAAAATAACTAGATGTAGAAAAAGCAATCCACATTCATGGAAAGAAAAAGTCACTAAGTTTCAGAGATCTCAGTGCTTGCCTTATAAAAATAAGAAAAAACAATGTTCGGCTAAAGCCCCCAAAGCTGTAAATTGTACAAATTGTACATTTAAATGCAATAGTAACTTTTCAGAACAAGAAAGGAATGAAATTTGTAAAACTTATTGGGGTCTTGCTAATTATCAGCGACAGAAGGATTTCATTCTCAAATGTGTAAAGATGGATGAGCCAAAGCGTCGTAAAGTAGCTGCTGAGAGTGATAAAGCACGTTCTATATCTAAATCTTACTATTTAGAAAATTCTAAGGGTAAACATAGAGTTTGTGCAAAATTTTTTGAAAAGACTCTGTGCATTTCGAATGGGCCTATCAATACAGCCATTAAAGGTTGTAATGCTTTTGGTGTCTATGATCGTACAGATAGGAGAGGATGTAAACCTCCTGGCAATAAAACTAGCGAAGATAGTATGGCTATGGTAAAAAGACACATTGAGAGCTTCCCTGTCATGGAATCCCACTATTCAAGAAAGTCTACAAAAAAATTATATCTGGATTCTACATTGTCTATTTCAAAGATGTTTGATTTATATAAAAATGATTTCTGTACTAACAACAATATTGCTAATCCAGTCAGTGAAAAAACATACAGGAGGATGTTTTGTAATAATTATAATTTTTCTTTCTTCAAGCCAAAAAAAGACCTTTGTGCCTTATGCTCTAAATATGAAAATGGATCTTCTGATGAGAAAAAAAACCTTGAAGTGGAATATTGTTTACATTTAATAAGAAAAGGTCAATGTAATGAAGCTAAGGCCCAAGACAAATTAAGATGTCAAGAGGATCCTTCATTTGTGACATGCACATTTGACTTACAGAGTGTGCTGCAAATACCCTGCTCGAATGTTTCCTTATTCTATTACTCACGAAAAATCTGTGTCTATAATTTAACAATTTATGTTGGAGATGGGAAAGAAGCTCACTGCTATACATGGAATGAACTTCATGGAAAACGTGGAAGTAGTGAGATAGGATCAATACTGTACAATTTTCTAAAAAACTTGCCCTCTGCAGTATCTGAAATCTCATTATTTTGTGATACCTGTGGGGGGCAGAATAGAAATCAGCAAGTAGCGGCCATGTTGCTTTATGCTGTTCAAAATATTGAACATTTGATGAAGATAGAACTCAAGTTTTTGGAGTCTGGTCATACATACATGGAGTGTGACTCTATGCACTCAGCTATAGAAGCAGCCAAGAAACACAAAAGTGCCTTCTGCATGAACGATTGGGTTGAGATTTTTAAATCTGCTAGGAATAAAAGAGGTAAAAAAAAGAGCAATGATAAATATAAGGTACATGTTTTAACTTACAAAGATTTTTATAACCTACAAGAATTGGCTGCATCTACGATAAAAAATCGAAATAAAGATAAAGAGGGTAATAAGGTATCTTGGCTAAAAATTAAATGCATTAAAGCTGAGAAAGAGTTTCCTGGCACTTTATTTTATAGATATGATCATACAAGTGATTATAACGAAATCAATGTCAGTGCAGGAAGGGGACGCCGACGTACACAGACTGTGGTGCTGAATCCAGCTTATCAAAATTTGCTCCCCTTGTCTGCAGCAAAAAAAGGAGACCTTGTAAAACTGTGCAATGCTGGTCAAATACCAGAAGAACTGATTCCATGGTACAAAAGTTTGCCATCATTAAGTGGTGGCTCAGATTGCGTGCCAGAACCCTCATTTGATGATAGTGATGAAAGTGATGAAAATTAAAATAATAAATGTCTTTCTTTAGTACAATAGTATTTATAATTTCATTAAATACCTTTAAATGAGTATATTCAAAGACAGGTAAAACTCCTTAAGTACACTTTGATACATAACTAACAAAATATAACTTTTTTTAGTAAAATTTATTTTAGGTTTTGTAAGATATCAGTTAATCTAAAAGTCACCACAAATTCAAAAACCTATGATCAAAAACTGATTTTTAATAACAAAATAAGTTTAAAACCTCAATAACTCTAATTAACTACAAATGCAACTAATGAGTTTTACTTGTCATCCCACGATATATTAGGATTTTGTTGTTACCGCAAACAGCTAGAAAACATCATCATCAATAACGAAAAGTGGAAGCATCTTTGCAAAACTTATCCTAAAAAATACCATTTAAATGCACATAATTTTACGCAATATTCTTCCAATCAAATTCCAAAGCCTCCCTTTCCGTCACTTCCTTAATTTTCCAGCCCCAATGACTAATTAACTCTTTGAAAAGTGACAGAACAGCTCACTTCCTCCTATCGGTGACATTAGCAATTTTTCCCAATAACCCCGTAATTGCTCTACCGTTACTCACTCAATCAACATCTTCGGTGTTTTATGACTTCCGTGCCCCTGTCACCGGCAGCGCTTTCAGCGAATTTATTCTTATATAACGTCTAACTTTATTAAAAAGGGCTCAGATATTGCAGCGCTTGAAAGTCACGAGCATTCCATTGAAGTTGGAATCAAAAATTTAAATTGCTAACATTCTTCACTCGTTCTGTCTTTATTGGTGTTCCGATGCGCTCATTGGAATTGCGGTTCTTAATTTTATACGTGACTTTTCTTAGACTGATTAAAGTCTTCTTGTTTGGAGACGGGATTTTTAAACTTTGATGAAATATGGGTTGGAAGATACTGATGATTTAAATACGTTTGATGTTGTACAATAAAGTATTATTCCATGTATTGTAGCTGTCGCTAACGTAGCGAAACCAAAAATAGGATAACAGATATATTCAATGTCAGTACCGATAGAGGCATTAGTACATGAAATATATCTATTATCTTACCTCTATCGATACCAAATATAGCATACTAAATATATTCCATGTACCATGCCTCTGTCGGTACCAAAAATAGGATAGTAAATAATAAAGTACTCTTTTTAGAAAACGGCTGCATAACGCATTAATCAATTAGGTACCGAAAAAGCCACACTTGTTAGATGTAGTCCAGTAGCCTCGTCGCCTCAAAGTACATCAATACTCAATGAATAATCCAATTATGTGACCTCGAGACCCGAACACAACTTTGTCAAAAATCGAAAACACCCGCGATTATTTCAGTTAGGCGTTAATTACCCTAAAGGAATAGTTTTTGATACTTCCTCAGAAATATGAGATTAGAATTGTCTCTGTAGACCCAAATAGTTTCCGAAATAAAGCTTTTCAAAATTCATCATTTTATCGAACTTTTACCTGAGAAGGTATTATCAAAAACTAGTCCTTAAAATCTGAAAAAAAAAACTAAATTTTCGCTGTTTTTTCGATGTTTGACCAATTTGTGTACGGCGCTCGAGGTCAAACTTAGATTATTCATTGGGCCAACATCATAAACAAGTTTGCAAAAAATCAGAACCACCAGATTTGACGCAAGCTCTGATGTATAAAATTACTGGACTTATGAAAATAAAGAAAAAACTAAAAGAAATAAAAACTAATATATGAAATAACTTCAGTTACAATGAATGAAGATGAATGAGTTTTTTAGTTTAAGGTTTCCTTAATGTATTTTAATTTTGGTGTACAATAAAGTATATATAAATATAAATACTTTACAAAAACACCTTACCATTCTAACCAAAAATAATAAATCTAAATTGGCTCAATGCTTTAATTTAGCCACAATCACAAATCAGGGGAAACTTTTAACAAAGTTTTTAATCTAACGCTACTGTTCTTTTTTCCGAATATCGGGGGGATAAAAAGATACATTTGTTCGTAAGGGGAGGAGAGGGTTAAACGGCCAGTTCCCTTCTTTCTATTGAGACAGATTTACACAATGCCCAGGGCCAATGGGCTTTCCAAGACGATATTTTTATATCTTTATTGGGATCTTGCAATATAATAAAATATGTTTGTGAAAAATAGTGGCAATTTGAATGTCAACTGTAGGGGTTGCCGGAAAAGGAAGTAATGGCCACGAAATATGATGGAATAAGATAGGAATGTCTATTGAGAATAAGCGTTTTATGTATTTATTTGAATTGCTTTAGTAGCATGAGATAAAACGCGTGTATTTACTATGTAAAAAGAAAAGGTACATATTGTGTGTACTGTTTTGCCGACATTTGTAAAAATAAAAGAACCATAAACTTAAAAAAATCACGGTTCCTTATTTTGTTATTTATTTATTTAAACTTTATGTACAATTGTGGTACATGGGCGGACTTAATGCAACAAGGCATTCTCTACCAGTCAACCTTTGGGTTAAAAAGACTAGACTGTGGTAGGTGTACAACTAATAAATAAAATTTAAAGTAGAATTTTGTTTCGGGAAGAATATACAAATAATATATATATAATACTAATAAAATACATATATACGCTAACATAATAAACTAATAAATATGATGTTTCATACAAATTTTTCTGATTAAGAGAACTCAAAAATTATGACTAGACCAGACTAAGAATGACAGGCTTTTAGGTAGTGGTTTCGGATTTTACGCTTAAAGGAAAATACACACTAAACAACTGTCTACTTATAACTGCTTATGAGTTATAGCCCGCTGACAAACGATGGATTAACAGATGGACAACAGAGGCTAAGTGAAAGGGTTCCACTGGTACCTCTTGGGATACGCAATCCTAAAAAGTACATAGCATTTTAAGCTAGAAACTAAGCTGTTTCCTTAAAAGATTCAAGAGCAAACCCATCACAAATAAAAAAAATACGTAGTTTTACTCAAGTGCGAACTCATAAACATATCCGAAATTCCTTCACAAATTCCCGATACTTTCGAAACAAATAAATAAGGAAACCCCATTGAGTATCCGCAAAATAGAGTGGACGGGGGAAAAAATATCCGACCGCTAACAGAGCAACTTCCGAACTCGGATATTTATGGACAGAAGGGGTGTTTTATTGCGCTGTGTTCCATTTTAACCCACTTGCCCCCGGCCGTCCACACTTTATAGTGCGTTCAGACCGTAGCGTAGTGGATTTGGTTTTTTATTGTAAGTGGCGATGTTTGTTAACTCAAATAGTTTTTTGATAAATTCTTTTTTCTTTGGCTACGTGCCATGTATTTAATTTGTGAAGATTGGACAACCATTGATCACAATGGGCGTACCGGAAGACGTAACGTTGGAAAGCCTCCTACAGGGTAGACCGATGACCTGGTGAAGGTCGCGGGTAGCCGATGGATGCAAGACGCACAGGACCGATCATTGTGGCGACGCTTGGGGGAGACCTATGTCCAGCAGTGGACGTCTTTCGGCTGATATGATGATGATGAAGTAAACAATGAGCGTAACGGGACAATGAGTCATCCTTTTTCCTGCGTGCAGCCGGCGTTCATCTATTTATTATTAGACGTTGTCACGTCAAAATGCAGATAACAGTTTTTAACCAACAGATTGCAGGACAACCTATAAGAAGTCTGTAATGTTGAAAAACATGTTACAAAAATGAAATTGGTTCGGAACCCTTTGCACGCGAGTCCGACTTGCATTTTGCCAGTTTTTATTTTATTTTATTTGGGATACGTTTGATCTTGACTCTAGTGGACGTCTTTCGGCTTATATGATGATGATGATTGATCGTAATCTATACTAATATATAAAGCTGAAGAGTTTGTTTGTTTGCTTGCTTGAATGCGCTAATCTCAGGAACTACTGGTCCGATTTGAAAAATTCTTTCAGTGTTAGATAGCCCATTTATCGAGGAAGGCTATAGGCTATATATCATCACGCTAAGACTAATAAGAGCGGAGCAGTAATGAAAATTGTGACGCAGATGAAGTTGGGCGGGTCAGCTAGTTCCTAATAAATTGATAAGTATTTCAAACTAACTTTTCCTCAGTTTCTCTACTCTATTCCAATAGCTATTTCGCGACGTCTATTCCTTAGAAACCTGCATGGTTTCTACCAATAAAAGTAAATAATAGTACTAATGGTCGGTGAAATGGACGGACGACATTGTGGCCATCGCGGGTAGAACCTGGATGAGGCTGACACAGGAACGTGGGGATTGGCACAAGAAAAGAGAGGCCTGTGCTCAGCAGTGGACGAAGTCGGGCTGTGGATGATGATGATGGTGAACAGGGGGGCTAAAAAGGCCACTTTAGGAGAATCATAATTTTAATCACAAAATAATGTGTCAAATTTAATTTTCATCTATATCACTAACGCATTAGGTTCAAGGTTGATTGGGAAAATGTGGCAGTGACGGGTAGCGTGATTTTCTTTCTGATTTTTAGACCCGCAGTACTCAAAGGTGAAAGAATTTTAGTAATCAGTTCAGTAGGTACCTATTACAATTACCACAAGCAAACAAATTTATCATTCAAATATACATTGAGATTCTAGTTTAGATTTTCACCATCAATGGTTTTTTTTTGCAATACTTGAACCAATGTTTTTCTTCATAAAGTAGCTACAAAAAAACTTGCATCAGTTACACATCGGTGTGACACACATCCACTTTATTCGACGTTTGAAAAAATAAGTTTATTTTTTATCTGTATATTTATTCGACAGTGCCCTTTCCCTCGGGCCGATAAGGTGATGTTCATAGATACAGGCGTATTGTTTAGCTAAAACACCATCACTTTTGGCAGGACATGGTCGTTTTATGGCTTTTATGTGATTTGTGGAATGATATTGCCGAATGATAGTGACTGGATTTTGTGCTTCGTTGTTATACGAATGTAGTTGGCTAGCCTAGCTTAGAAGAACATAGTGTATTGGGGTATTGACTAATTAACAAATTATCTCTCATGTTACTTATGTAACGAGAAATTAAAAGAATGGGCACCTAATGTTATCATTGGGGGGCCCATTCTTCTAACTTTTAATAGGAAATGCGGGCGGCGAGACTTTGTCTGTAAAAAGTCATAAATCGAGGATTGGCTCTCGACTGTTTTCTTCTCCAATATTGGACCGATTTAAGAGATATTTCAAAAACTTAATAACAAGGATGTATACTGCGTCTCTTTGTTTCCTTTTTTTGATTAATAGTTGCCAAATACAACAGAGCCCTAGTGTACACTAGGGCTCTGGTGGGCACTAGTGTCAGCGATTTATCGGTCAATTTTAAGCATTTTGTGAGAGTTCTAGTGCTTATACGGTTAATAAATCATCAAAAAAGAAAACATAGGGACACAGTATATATCTTTCTTATTCAGTTTGTGAAATATCTCTTAAATCGGTCCAATATTGGAGGAAAAAACAGTCAAGAGCCAAACCTCGAATTATGACTCTTTACATACAAAGTATCGCCGCCAGCATTACAAATCTGTCAAAAGCACATCTTACGTCCCTACGTTTTTGACAGATTGCGACTGAGATGCAAACGTTGCTCAAAAGTTAGTAGAAATAGTTTTTTGTTTGTAAAAGCTTCCACGAGAGATACTATACATTATTGCAACGACTTACTTTCACAGAAATTATTTCTAAATTACCTTAAATATTTACCAATTTCTATGTGAAAGAGTACCATGGTGTCGTTGTTGCATTGCTTAAACGAAACTGTCTGTAGGAGCCGTAATTCTTCCACTTAAGGGTATTTAAAAACTAAAAGCGGAAGGCCCTGGATTAGATATCACACTAGCTTACTCTGTAATAGCTTCCTTAGTAACTACTAATAAATTCGAAGATTTCTAAGCTTGCCTTAATCTACTACTACATAATACTCATAAAATCGTTTGTCCTGACTACCAACGCACAGCCTAAAATACTAATACTTTTTAGTTGAATTAAAAAAAAATAGGTTTTTTATAACGTAAGTATTCGCTAAGAAGGGATTTTTGGAATAATCCCTTTATAAGGGAAAACTTATAAATTTGAAACTGAATCAACGACGACCATACAAACATCGAACACTAAACCAGAAAACTACATAAGTATTTCAAACCCAACAAAAACAAGCACGAACAACCACTTTATCTCACAGATACATCGACACTAATGCGGAAAAACAAATCCACCCCCATTCCCGAAGGGGTTGATAACACTCAGGCCGTCAATAGCCAACGATTTGCAACTACCCCCAAATTGGGCAGAAGACGTGCCCGCTTGGGTCCGCGGACCCGTTCGGGGATAAAAAATATCTTGGAATCAGTCGGAGATTGTTTTTGTGATGACCTTGTTTGGAATCGGATGGTGGTCATTTTGGAAAAATGTTGGAAGATCAATCTTTGAGGTGAGATGGTAGGTATTGGAACGTGACGTAATTTTGCTAGGAGAAGCGATAGACAAAGTGTCAGTGAAAAAAAAAACCTAAAATATTTGCACTTGCTTGCGTGACATTTTGATAACGCTTGTCATCACATACAATTTTGACGTTTTGATAATCAACTTCGCCACGCTACCGCTGATAGAATGACACACGGTTAGAGCCTCAAGCCAGGGAAAAGCAAGCTTGAAATACCGTTATCATATTAAACGTTATATCTGGTACATTTTATCGTTAAACATACTTAACGTTAAAATCCATGGTATCGACAATTTTATCGTTATGAGTTAGTTTTGTTACCGTCGCTTTCGTTCAATTGCAAAAGAATGTCAGACTGCATCGACGCTTAGACTATGCCGCGTACGATTGTTTGCGTGTTTAATATTCTCTTTGCTATTCTGAGTTTGTGTTTACATCTGAGGATGAATGTGATGATTGTGTTGGTCACGTATACAGCAAAGTTGATAAAAATCTAGCCTGCATCTATGCTATCGACATCACTTCACACAAAAACGCACCGGGCGCACGCCTTGGAGAAAACAGCGATATCCCGTAACAAAAGTATACTGTGAATTGTTACCGCTATTTTTACAGTAATATTAATAAAACCGTTATTTTTTAACGTACTTTTTAACGTTATCATTATGTTATGCTACTAAATCGTACCGATATGCCACGTATCCCTACGGACTACCGTTATTTAACGTTACTTGTAATGTGAATTGGTAACGTTTTCAAGCCCTGCCTCAAGCCATCCAATGGTAAAATATAAAAAATATACTAGAGTGAGGTAGTGTTTTCCAACAGAACCTTAAATTCTCATCCGTAGTACCTATTTATGTTCTCACAACGAAAAACTACTCCACGTTTAGTAATGACGAACATTTTGACCACAGTAAACATTATCTCTTAAACACTGCCTTGATTTCATTGACCACCCTAAAAATAGGCTAACTCTATCACCCAACCCTTTAAAAACTTCTCAATCCATTTGATCAATAGACAGATCCCTTCTAAAACAGAAAAAATCACCCCTACCGAGTTGCATCAATTTGGCCCCAAATGGGCACGGCACATTTCCACCGGCTTATAAGTTTTCCACCAGCTAACGTTGTTAGTCTGACCACGATGCTCCCACGGGTAAGATTTAGCTATAAATTGCCCAAGTTAAGTGATTTCCCCCTTTCAATCTTTCAATGCCTCGGCGAATATTTTTTATGTGGGCAGCTTCATAATTTAGTGGGTTTACATCGATTCTTTTTGATGGTGTGTTGTTTATTTTGTTTAGTTTTTTGAAGAGGGTAATTTTTGTAGGAATCACATGTGTTAAAGAGGGACTCGTGGCTAAATAATAAGGCACAGGTCGATCTTCGAGGTGAAGCAACGCTTGCTAAGGTTGGTCTGTGGATGGGTGACCGTCTTAACATACCGAGTTGCCTCGATGCCTCGGAAAGCACGTTAAGCTGTTGGTCCCGGCTGTCATTTGTAGATGTTTGGCGGTGATAACGGATTGCCAGAAGCCAGTAGGTAAATCTGACTTCCCTAAAAGCTGAAACCCCGCCTGTGTTATTTAAGGCAGGTGGGTGTCCAGGGTCGCGGGCGCTCAGAGTGGGGACTCTGTCCGCCAACCCAGCGATTCTAAGAAAGATGGAGGCACAGTGATCACGTGCTGCTGTGCACAGCGAGGCTAAGGAGAGACCCCTTTACAGTCTTCCCAGGGATGTGCCCAAAGAGGGTTCCGGAGTGGTCTTTTAAGAGGTAATAGCGCTCTATGTGCTGATGGTGATCACCGGGGTGGTTTTAGTGAGGTAAAAATCCCACACTCCCTGGTGTTTACCCCAAAAGTCCAGGTGCCTTTTGAAGGTTTCCCCCGAAATAAAAAAAAAAGATAAATCTGACTTCAGTCTTGCTAAGATGTACCATGTACGGAAGTCTGGTAGGCCGCCATTCCACGAAAATGCTGGTATTCAGTTGAATTCGGTTTGATTGGAAGCGTTCCCAATATAGTTGGGAAAAGACTAGGCAGGCAAATGAGTGAACGAGTTAGTGTTATTTTTTATTTGGATTTAAGCAACGGCTCACTGGACGGAAAGTGGCTAACGCTGCCTGAAGACATATTCCATCTTCCATACCAGAAGGTTTTTGGCAAAATCAAACAGTTCCATGATCGAATCATCAATCATTTATTTCTTTGCAAATATAGGTATTTTTATAATGATAAAGTTCTCCACATTTTACCGTCACATCACGCAAAGGTTAACATTTTCAAATAACAAAAATAAATCATTCCTTAAATATAAAAAAAAAAAAAATAATAAAAAATGTCAGCGTGTGTTGTCTAAAACCGAATCAACCGTCACTTGGTGTTTCCTAATTTTGACTTTTCGAAAAACTATAAAAAAAAAACTCTGAGGATCAATTCTACAAATTTTTAGGGTTCCATACCTAAAGGGTAAACAACGGAAACCATCCATCCATCCGTTCGTCCGTCCGTCTGTCTGTCAGCGGGCTGTATCTCAAGAACCGTAATAGACCGGTAGACCGTTGAAATGTTCACAGATTGTGTATTTACTGTAAGTAACAATAAATAATAATATTAAGGTTTATGGTACGGAACCCTTCGTGTGTGAGTCCGACTCGTACTTGGCCGATTTTTTAAGAAACGTGACGTTCGCATGTCAGTGACAAACTGTCAAAAAGCCTCAATATCCATACAATTTTGACAAATTAATTTCTCTACATTTTGACAAATTAATTTCTTTACATTTTGACAAATTAATTTCTCTACATTTTGACAAATTAATTTCTCTACATTTTGACAAATTAATTTCTCTACATTTTGACAAATTAATTTCTCTACATTTTGACAAATTAATTTCTCTACATTTTGACTAATTAATTTCTCTACTTTTTAACAAATTAATTTCTCTACAGTTTGACAATTTTTTGTTGTTCATTGTCGCTGAAATGATTTTACGACTTCATTATGAACGCTTTTTAATTATATGTATAATGTACGAGATTAGCCTTTTAATAGAATGTCATACGTACGAGAATTGGCCTTGTAACAGAATGTCACATTTACCAGACCCCAGGTAGGCATTAGATTTAGATTTCCCCTAGCGTTTATTCTTTTTTTTTAAATGGGACAAGCCCGCCACACATTCCCATCCACTGCAACTCCTGAAAACCAGAATCAACAGTGGCGACCACCAGAAAAACGCCGAGCCAATGAAGCCCGACGAGTCCCGGAGAAACGATTCAACTGTCTTGGATCCTGGAACGAAATTAATCAGAAAAGTACATCGGAGGAGTAGGAAAAATGTATAATCTACATCTACATATAATAATATTATAAAGAGGAAATATTTGTTTGTTTGTTTGTATGTTTGTTTGTTTGTTTGAATTGAATAGGCTCCGAAACTACTGGACCGATTTGAATTATTGCATTGGATAGCTACATTATCAGGGAGTAACATAGGCTATATATTATCCCCGTATTCCCACGGGAACGGGAACTACGCGGGTGAAACCGCGTGACGTCCACTAGTTATATATAATTTCCAATCCTATCAGCTTTTGTTTTGTTTTCGGATGGGAAATCATCAAATGACTCCTCCCGCTCTGGGCGGAGGCAGGGAGTGTCAGACTCTTACTGACTAAAACCCATCCGTGTTCCTCCTAGTGTTCTTTGCGTTCCAGGGCCGCGGTGACTCTTTCGAACAAAGTCTGCCACACTGGCAGGCACTGGCCCTCACGGACCCTTTTTTCTATGCTGACATCTCTTTCCTAAACTAAAAACCTACAGTTCTACTCTTACACAACCCCTAAAAGGTCATTATTTCATATTTCCAGTGTTCCTGTCATTTCTGATGGCATGCAGACATGTGACCTTAGCCTCTATGGTAATGAAGGAAGGAAGTCCACGTTATCAGCGGCTTGACAACCGGATTGCAGAATGATGTTTCCTGCGCTAGTGCGGTATGCACTTTGTTTTAATATAGCTCGGCGATTTTTAGTTCTTTGGATTACATTTACGCCTAACTTTTGAAGTTTGATATATTTTATTGAAGTGAAAACTTCTTTAGCGGCGTTGAGCACTTTTTCTGTAATGGGTATAAAATCTTAAACTCGCGTCAGGACACGTGACCTGATCGAAAAAAGCGTAAGACGGACTCGCGTCAGGGTCACGTGATGCGAAAAAGCGTAAGATCGAGGGGAAGGGAGAGGAACTAGTATCTCCCACTCTTTCTACCATGCCTGAGTGTGCTGCTCCGCTTAGGCGGCACAGGGCGCTTGCGCGAATGTCCGTCTGTGTTTATGTACAGCGTGCCACGCGTATCCAAGGATACGAAATTACGGAATTACGAAATTATGGATGAAAGTTGATTTTTCTAAGAGATAAAAATTAATGTAATATATAAATAAATAGCGATATAATATTATGAATAATAACATGTAAATTGTCATATTTGTGTACGATAGCGCAATAAATAAACATTGTATTCTACCTCATAAATGATAGTATTTTTGTACTTATAATTAAACACAACGTTATTTTTTGTTGTTTTTATGGTTCGTTTTGTTTATGTCAGGAACTGTGTCAAGATTGACATCTGTCACTGACAGTCGCTGTCGCGGCCACACGTCAGTGTCTTTTTGTTTATTTTGTTGTCGGTGGTTTGTCTATGATGTGACCGCGACAGTAAGGATGTATTATTTACATGTTTTCACTTCTGCCGGCACTCCCGGAGTGCTACCGGTGTTTTTTTTTTCCTTAATCACCTATTTATGTTCAAATAATTTCACAACTATCTATCACTCTATTTTTATACATTTAAATAAAAAAATACTCTTAACTTACTAAAACTAAAAATTAACACGCACAAAACGATTTGGGAACACATTCATAGTGCGTACAGCTAAGGAGTGGAATTCCCTGCCAGGGTCTGTGTTTCCTGATAGCTACAACCTGGGAGTCTTTAAGTAAAAGAAAGAAAAGCAAGAAAAATCGTTTATTCCTCCCAAACAGACGCACATTAAAATACACAAATAATAAAAACAACTATGAAACCAAATAAGAGACAAACATTCGTCCGAAAAACAAGAATAGAAGAGTGAATAGGTTACTTCTAGGCAATCGTGCCCCATCTTCGACCGCATCATCGCTTATCATCAGGTGAGATAGTGGTCAAACGTATGCCTATTTGTAGTAAAAAAACTAAGGCATTGCGTCGAAAAAATCCTCAGCATCGCTGTTCACAGGTAATGTGCCCAAAAGACTGGCAGCATTGCCACGTTGTAAGGCAATACTTACCCTTTATCCGAGGTAAAATCCAGCCGTTGGGTCACGCGAAATCTCAACTGATCATCTTGATAGATCTTAAAATAATTGGAAAGTAGATATAGTCCCAGATTGGGACCAAAAGCTACTAAATTTTTTAAGGATTACGGTTGTGCTAAAATCGTTTGACAGTTCAATTTTAGTCTAATACTAGCTTTTGCCCGCGACTTCAAACGCGCATGACCCATTTTTTTCCGTTCTCATAGGAATTTTGGGAAATCCTATCTTAGTGCTCCACTACGGAGTGTAGGAAAGCTTCATGCTAATTTTCAGCTTTCTACGACCAGTAATTTTTTCTTCCGAAATTATATTTTTTTCTATGAAAATATAATCCAAATTCAAACAAAAAGTAACTAATAACTAAGGCTACTATGTTAAACTGCTTGAAAAAAAGCTTGTCTATTTAAATGTAAAACAATATTTTTAAACAATTGTTGTATACAGCGCTACTATCATTATAAATCTCGGGAAACGCGGTCTGTAGCTTTAGTCCGGGCCAAACGCTCGATTTTGTAATAGCACCCTTAACATCATCATTTTTTTAGCAATACAATATTTAATGTATTTTATGAAACTTAGTTCAATTAAACATTTTGGAAAAACAACCTCTCAATTCTAACGTGAAACATCTATAGACACAATTCCTTTCAAAAAGCCCCCGATAACGTTACTTTTGTCTCGTCACCCATTATTCCATTTCCTGGTTACTGACCCAGATAATAGTTGGGTAACCCAATAGCGTCTGGATCTTTTGTCCAGCTGAAGCATTGAAACAACTTGAATACGGTTAGCCGTGTATGACCGATACGGCATGTGACTTGTTCTTGTTTTATTGAATGGACGCTTAGATTGCTGTCGGTACTTCTACCTGTTTGAGGTATAGGGTGATGTTTTCCATCATATTTTGTACCATAAAACTTAATTTTTATTATATGTTGTTACTAGTTGACCTGACCAACTTCGTCTGTTCCGCTCCTATTGGTCTTAGCGTGATGATATATAGTCTATAGCCTTCCTCGATAAATAGGCTATCGAACACTGAAAGAATTTTTCAAATCGTACCACCAGTAGTTCCTGAGATTAGCGCGTTCAAGCAAACATACAAACAAACTTTTCAGCTTTATGTATTATGTATACACATAGATAGCGGCAATAGAAATACACAATTCGTGAAAATTTCAATTGTCTATCTATTACGGTTCTTGAGATAGCCCGCTGACAGACAGACGGACGGACGGACGGACAGCGCAGGCTTAGTAATAGGGTTCCGTTGGTTACCCTATGGATACGGAACCCTACAAAGACGTTGGGTCTACATTTTTTTTTTGATTTTCTAGGTATTCTGCAAGAAAATTATGAGATCAGTTTTTTTATTGTTGTAATTTAGTGTTTGTCTTTTATCTTCTCCAGATTTTTTTTTGTTATTGATAGGCTCACGTTTGACCACTATCTAACCTGATGGTAAGCGATGACGTGGTCGACGATCTGACGTCTTGACTAGTAGCAACCTGTTCACTCACATATTTATTTATTTTTTTGATAAAACATGTAAGTATATAAACTGAAAAAAAAAAGTTCTACTTCTCATCATTGGTTGACTAATTAAGCCAAAATTAAGTTGTAAACACAGGCTTTAACTACGCACATTAATAATTCATTCATCAATCAATATATATAAAATTCTTCCGTTACTGACTGATTGAGACAACGCACAGCCGAAACTACTGGTCGTAGAAAGCTGAAATTTGATATGCCGGTTCCTTGGGGAGTGAAGGGAACCACTAAGAGAGGATTTCCCGAAATTCCGACGGGAACAGGATATGCGCGTACGAAGTCGCGGGGAAAAGCTAGTTACCTTATATTTGAGGAAAAAATAAACCATTGCAGACTTAAAAACTTTCTATTACGTCCAACACCACGTCGTTAGTTGTGAGTGTAACTTAATTTAAGTTAAAGGTAAACTTACAAAACAAAAACCCGGCCAAGTGCGAGACGGACTCGCATCCAATGGATTCGGAACAAATCTCATTTTTGCAACATGTTGCTTCTTCTTCTTTTCCTGTGGATTGACTCAATATCAAATTCTGTCTGACCAGTATTGAGCAACCAGTACCTACGGAGGAATATTTTTGACGTATAGTAACGTAACGTAAAATTTTAGCACAGCTACAATACTTTTTTTTTATTTTTATTTGTGATGGGTTTGCTCTTGACTCTAGTCTAGGTCAGAGATGACACAGACAAAGTCTACGATGGAGCGAGCTTAGGGTTGTAAGCGTTTGAAAACACAGACGCAGGCAATACTCGTTCCGCATTTAATATTTATTTGAATTAGATACTATATTCCATATTATTAAACCAAAATACGATGGGTAAGGGATATGGGGGGGGGTCAAAATTTACTTACGTTAACGTTACTATACGTCAAAATATTCGTGCTAAGATCAGATCTATCATTGGCCTCGTTTGACTCTTAACATGTTTGACTCAAACAAGTTATTTACAAAAAACCATAAACCATTGACTTTATAGGCTTTCCTGTAAATTATAAGCAAAAAACCATTAATCTTCCTGACCCATATTATTTTTTGAATGACTTAAAACTTCGTCATATGGTGTCGGCCGGTGCCGTATAGTGCCGTAAAAGAATAATACCATCCCATCACTTCCCGTAAGTGTCGTACGAGGCGACTAACGGCCGAGATTAATAATGTATCTCTGATCTAAGGATAGAATCAATCTAAGATTGATGTCTACTGCTCGATCGATCTCCAATCCAGATGCCAATAACAAAACTTTGCAATCGTTATTTTTTTTTCGATCCAGATTGCAAGCGATCCTTTCCCTCCCGATCGTTCCATTTCACACATAATTTTGATAATGCAATGTGTTACGTTCAGTGTTTTATGAAAATGAACTAGTCATTATACTACACTAAAATATACCTTTTTTAACAAAACAAAATAGTTACGTGTCAGAAACTCCGTAAAATTTTCCAATCGTTTAATTACATGTAGAATATTTCAACCATTATGTAAGGAACGGAACGTAAATTTGGCGCCTGACTTGACAGTGACGCTAACGCATTTCTGTTTACTGTTTGATTGGCGATACTATCAAAGAAATACGACGACTACTACGAGAAATATTATTATTGACCATTTAGCTATAAATTGAACTTTATTTGATCTTTGTGTGTAAAAGGAAGTACCAGATATCTATAATGGACTGCGAAATTGTAAGTATATTACCCTGTAATTGTATTTGTATTCGTTGTAGCAATGATGCATCTTATTTCGCGCCTTCCCGGTGCGGAGGTGACGACTGACGCTGTTCCAGATGTTTATCAAAGTTTCTTTTTGTTTTTAGGTAAAAGGCAAGCCTCTAACCAAAGAGGAAACAAAATTTATATTAGACCTGATCGAAAAAAGTAAAATCATCACTACGAAAACTACGAACGCCAGCAATAACAAGTTAAAAAATGAGGAGTGGATTCGGTTAGCAGATAGTTTTAATGCCAATGCTACGAACGGCCCTCGGACACCGCAGCAGCTGCGTTTGAAGTGGGAAAACTTAAAAAAGAACGCACGCAAACGCAGCACTAAAATCAGGATGAACCAATTGAAGGTATATTTGCAATACTTCTCATTTCTATTGAGATAATTATGTCTTAACTTAATTCATCAATCTCACAATATTATTTATGACTGTTGCTTTCAGACTGGTGGTGGTCCCGCTGACTACATACCCTCAGATGACATTTTAGACCGAGTAACTGGCTTACTAGGTAGTACTGCCAGTGGATTCTCGGTACCATTTGGGGGTGACAGGGAGACAGAGGGTTTGAATGTTGGTGATGGTGGTGATGATGGTGGTAGTGGTGATGGATTTTGTGATGCGAGGGTGTTAGTTGAGGATGCAGTTCTAATACCTGTAGACCAGAGTATTGAGCCTGTGATCTATGATGATGGCGGTGTTGTCATGACTGATAGTCAGGCTATAACCAATATTGATCACATCATAACACCAGTCAAACCCAAGAGGTTCACATTTAGTACACCTAGGGCGGGTAATTGTCATTGATATCCTTATGTATAATAATTCCCTTATACATATATGTATAATAAAATGACAAGACATAGCAATGGAACTAAATTTTATCTCTAAAAATACACCCATGTATTTTTAGTGATAAAATTTATTATAGTTATTATATATTTAGTAAGCCATGTTAAAGCTAGTTTTCCATTGTTATATTTCTTATTAATTTACCTATTTTATTTTGGTTATAGAAATATTTCTCTAAGAGCAGTGTGCAGTAAACAACTCTTACATATTGTTTTTTTTTTTTCAGTGAAAAAGAAATTGAAAGCAGATGATGGCAAAGCAGCTAGAAATAATGCAATAGCTGAATATTTTAGTGCTAAAAAACAGTGTGTTGATGCTAAATTATTAAATATTAATTTAGAAAATGAATATTTTAAATTAAGAAACTTAGAGCTTAAGTTGAAAAACGAAAAACTTCTATTAGAAAAAGAAAAATTAAACTTAGAATTAGATAAGTTAAGGAACCACTGATTGTTGTTAAATAATATAATCAGTGATTCCTTATCTTGTCTAATTCTAAATTTAATTTTATGTTTTTGAAGTTAAGCTCTAAGTTTCTTAATTTTAAATATTTAGCATTGACACACTGTTTTTTTTAAATAACAACATGTATAACTTTTAGTAATAATAAACATTTCAGAATGTTTCATATTTGTTGTAAATAAAACATGTGAATTATAGATATGTTGATTTATTTTTGAATACCTCCAAACTTTCTTTGATATAAGTTTAATACAATAAAATATATCACTTTCATCTGCTACCGGAAGTAATTATTTATAAGATCAGCTCTTTCCCGGATGTCTTGATCTTCATTATTTAAATATTCTATGGGCTCTGCTGGTGGCAGGTCCACTTCTGCAGGAATTTCCTCCAGGTTATAACTCCTGCAAATGTTGTGCAGCACTGCAGTAGCTATTATTACTGCTTGGGTCTTCGGCAATGATAACCGCATTGTAAGTGCCACAACAGGAAATATTCGCTTCCAGACGCCAAAGGTTCTAAAACAATAAAAATCATGCTGTTAAAAGCTTTCTATTACATGATTTTGGGTGGCCTTGGCTAGCTTCTATAAAACCATACTATTTTAATAGTTGTACCACAATGGTACATAAAGTTTAAATAAACAAATAGTTACCTTTCTATAGTATTCCTTGTTCTAATATGTGCTTGATTATAATTCTGTTCTGCTTCACCAACAGGATTTAGAAGTGGTGTCAGCAGATAGGTGGTGTCTGTTTGGATAAGCACTATCACCAAGCATCCAGCGGTTACCAAAGTTACCTGCATCACATTGGGCTGCAAATATACATAATAATATATTTAATATCAAATAAGTAATATTAACATCACACAACAATGTATGTAGTAATATATACATACCTCTAAGAATAGAGTTGTTGAAAATTGTGGCATCATGTGATGAACCTGGCCACCGAGCTACCACATTCATAAATTTTAGATCAGCATCGCAGATCGCTTGGACATTAAGGGAAAAGTAACCCTTACGATTTCTATATTCTTCACCTATATTATGACCTGAAATAAACCAAAAAAGAATTACTAAGAATATTAACTTATTTTAAGTTATTCATACACATGTTATTAAATAAGTACTCACATGGTGACTGAATACGTATATGAGTGCAATCAATTGCAGCAAGAACTCGAGGAAAGTGTCCAATTTGGTAGAATTTTTCTGCACTTTGTTGGTGAACATAAATGTACTGATCATATAAGTTTGAGATTGCAGAAGATACATCACGTACTATTCTTCCTGCTGTTGATGTAGATACTCCAACAAAGTCAGCTACAGATATCAACATAGTACCTAGTGCATAAAACCGCAATGATAACAATAGTTGATGGAGTGGCGAAACACCATGATTCCTGTAAAATAAAATTATTCTAGAATAAACACTTGGATTTGCCAACCAACAGAGAATTAACATAAGAGATTTCTTAGTTTAAATAAATCAATGACTACTTTATGAGATTACACAAATTCAAAAAATTTGTTTCGAAACATAAAATGCACAAGTACACATTGTTTCTAACTAGTTTGCATACCTTGTAGAAGTTACACGGATGAACGGCATCAACTGAGGTAATAGAGAATTCACTGCAGCTTTAGATAACCTAAATCTAAAGGTGAATTCAGCATCATCAAGACTTTGCATATAGTTCACCCTTTTGAGTCTTCGTGAAACATCACGTTGTCTATCATCAGCGTCGCTGTCGGTGTCCCAGTCGGATAACAGAGCAAGGACCTCCATATCACTATCATCACTATCACTTGAAAATGCCATAACTTGTTCCAAATCGTAATTACTATCAACGATTACTTTCTTGAAATCCTCGAAATTTCTTGGATCGCAAACTGCGATCGTTTACACCGATCGAAACAAATGTCAAAATGGACAGATTGGTTATTGGCAACCAAAAACTGTCATTTCCGAACAGAGGCTAATCTTTTATCTGTGATCCGTCCTCCCATGGATTGATCGATTCCGGGGATAGTAAAATCAATCTGTAGATTGGTTATAGGCAAGCATTTCTCGAAAAATGGATTGGAATATCGATCTTGGATGGCAAAAATTGGATCAGGATTGATTATTAATCTTGGCCGTAAGGGACTCACCAGAGAATGGGCAGCAGCGTTCTCTGTAAAACGCAACACCATACAATGCGATCGCCAAGCCGCCTGCCATGCGTTGTGATTATGGCAAACCCCCCCCTTTGGGGGAGGTCTATGTCCAGCAGTGTCTTTCGGCTGACTTAAAAATCATTTATTTAAAATTATGAAACAAAAAAAAACGTAACCCTCACAATACGCCCTTTCATTAGATACGTCACACGGTACAGTTGAAGAACCGTTTTTTTTAAGTTTTCTAGTTGTCCTCCAAAAAAGTGAACCCATTTTAAAAATTAATTTATTTTCATTACATGTTTCCCATATTTCAACTGAATCGGTCAAGTAGGTCCCATCAAGATCGGAAACTCTACACTCTAAGTTGTAGACAAGTACGTCTACCTAGGACAAACGGTCCAGCTAGGTAGGGCCAACTTCGAGAAAAAGGTCATCCGTCGAATCTCGAAGACTTGGCTGGGCAGCGTTCGGGAAGTTGCGCGGTGTCTTCTCGTCCCACATACCAAAGTGTCTCAAGACGAAAGTCTATGATCAGTGCGTGTTGCCAGTGATGACATACGGGACTGAAACGTGGTCGCTTACAATGGGCCTCATCAGAAGGCTCAAAGTCACTCAAAGGGCAATGGAGAGGGCAATGCTTAGAGTTTCCTTGCGTGATCGAATCAGGAATGATGATATCCGCAAGAGAACCAAGGTTACCGACATAGCCCGAAGGATCGCCAAACTAAAGTGGCAGTGGGCAGGGCACATCGCTCGCAGAATAGATGGTCGATGGAGCTCAAAAGTTCTGGAGTGGCGACCGCGTACCGGAAGACGTAAAGTTGGAAGGCCTCCCACAAGGTGGACCGATGACCTGGTGAAGGTCGCAGGTAGCCGATAGATGCGAGACGCACAGGATCGGTCGTTGTGGCGACGCTTGGGGGAGGCCTATGTCCAGAAGTGGACGTCTTTCAAGGTATGGTAGTGGTCAAGTAGATTCGGAGCAAATCGGCTGAGACAGACAACCGAGTGATCCTATAAGGCTTCCGCTTTTCCGTATAGAGGTTCGGAACCCTAAAAAAAAACATTTTCTTTCAAGGAAAGGGTTGATTTGTTCTCGCAAGGAGGTAAACAAGTCTATTGTAAACGCCCCGCAAACATTCAGTTGGCTTCGTATTGTGAACGTCTACGTCATTCTTACGATTGTTTCAACTTTATTATTGTTTTAACTCAGCAACGCCTCCTTGGTATTTTTTCAGGGTTAATTTCATGAGCATTGTGTTTTTAAAATGAATTACTGTTGAAGGTTTTTTTGTTATGAGTATTGGGTACCTACCGGTGGCCGTGGCACTTTCAATATATCTAAATTTTCTGAAGGATGTTACAATGTTTGTACTCTGTCTGTGAATAATCAATCAAGTAACTTCTAAGCAAGAGCTAGCTTCTAAACCATCTTCTGGGCTCTCTCGTCAATCTTCTGGTCTCTCTCGTCAATCTTCTGGGCTCTTTCGTAATTCTTCTGGGCTCTTTCGTCAATCTTCTAGGCTTCTCGTCAATCATTTGGGCTCTCGCGTCAACCTTCTGGAATCTCTCGTCAACCTTCTGGGCTCCTTCGTCAATCTTCTGTGCTCTTTCGTCATTCTTCTGGGCTCTTTTGTCATTCTTCTGGGCTCTTACGTCACTCTTGTGGGCTCTTTCGTCATTTTTCTGGGCTATCTCGTTTATCAAGCATGATCGAGGTCAAAATCTAGATTATAACCAAGTCAATCTGCCTAGTATGTATCTCCAAATATGTCGGGTTCGGCTTCAAACCTTATTTAATGCAGCTGAGTACCAGTATTTTACTTGGAGTGACTGCCTGTCTCACCTCCAGAACCCAGTAACTGGGTAAAGAAATTAATACTTTAAGCACACAAAATGTACAGAGGCGGACTCATACGCCAGCGACCTTGAGGGAATAAAACGGGCACTCGTTTAACACCCGTGCGACCAAAAATTCAGTAGTTTTTTGTACTTAGCTTATTATTCTAAGACTCTAAAAAATAACCGTATATCAAAATGTAGATGGTTAAATTGTCTTTGAGATAGTGTAAATCCCATTAAAATACGCCCTGCGGTTTTGGTCCGATTTTCGATTTTATGTCCGTGTTACACATAACTTTACAAATTAATTGCACTATCTTGAACGAACATAACTCAAAATATTCATTTTACAAATTATTAAGAAAATAGTCGTATGACATATTATATTTTTCCCAAAAAATTACGACAAGCCGTTTACACGTGATTCTCATTTTAAAACCAGGTATTTCCGCCTTAATACCTTAGGCATTTTCTTCCAGTCAACCTTTGGGTGATGAAGAGACAAATAGTGGTAGGAGTAATGTGCAAAAGCTTAACATGTTTTCTTATTAGGGTTCCGAGAAAAAAAAGGAACCCTTATAGGATCACTCGGGTGTCTGTCTGTTTGTCTGTCTGTCCGTCTGTCACAGCCAGTTTTCTCCGGATCCACTGGACCGATTCTGTTGGAATTTTGTACACATATGGATTTCTGTAACCCAAACACGGACGCGTTACGTAAATCATTAAATTTTTAGTATGGGGGTCACTTTTGGGGGTCAAACTAGAAAATTAAAAAAAAAGTTTTTTTAACAATATCGTGTGACATATCAAATGAAAGGGCTTACTGTGAGGGTTTTAATTATATTTTTTTCATAATTTTAAAATAAATGGATTTGAAGTTATTCAAGAAATTAGACGAAAAATGACCATTCCCCCCCCCCTTATCTCCGAAAGTACTGAGCCTAAAATTTTGAAAAAAAATGGAGATAATAGATCTTTACCTAAAGATTACAGGAAAACCTATTAGAAGTCTGTAGTGTTAAAATAACATGTTAAAAAAATTAAATTCGTTCGGAACCCTTTGCACGCGAGTCCGACTCGCACTTGGCCAGTTTTTTCCGTGTCAAGTCACGGAGAAATCTCGGATGCTCGCCTGTCCACAAAAAAGGTCCTTAGACAGCGGTGACGGGACCATCCATGCAGACAATACAATACTAATAGGTATCCAAAAGTACCTATCTAAACATTTACTTACATTACCAACAAGAACAGTTTCGCGAAAACAAACTAAATTCGCGCACAACTAAACAACACGCTGTAGCTAAGCGGGTCACGTCTCCGATTGTGTATCTGTCACGCGACACGCGAGCATTGTCCGGGGCCGCCATCGTGACGGCCTGTTGACGGCCCGTCATTGTGACGGCCTCGCCTGGCCGCCCGCGGCCGCTGGTGGCTTGTGCTAGGTGGTTAGTGGTCGCTGGTCGATCGGCTTCCGTTCGATGTGGTTTAGGGGTCGTATTAAGTTCGATTTTGGTGGTTTAGAATTAGTTTGCTAGTTGGCACGAGTGTGTTTTTTCACATTATTCGGTTAAGTCAGTGCACTTGCTATGTTACCTCTTCGCCACCCTTGGTTGACTTGTATTGTATCATGCATGAAGTTTATATGTTTTTTTGTCTATACAACCTGTAAGAGAATAAACGCAATACCTCGTAAGGGGTACTCATCATTATGAACAACTTTCACTATGGGACCAACACTGAAATTTCGAAAATAAAATCAACTCCCTCATACATTTATGTGCGCATAACTCGACAAAATGTACTGAACTGCTGATTTTTTTTCGCGGTATCGGGATTGGTCGCATAGTAAAAGTTGTATGCATAATGATGAGTACAATGACCCCTTAAGAGGTATTGCATTTATTCTTTTATAAGTTGTATGTGCGTTAGGAAAAATAAGTAAGCTGATGAAAAAACTGTAATGAATATAATGTAGTGTACTTAAATGTACCTAATAAAACATTCATGTAGCAAATCGCATAATTTTTGCCCTCTCGTCGTTCAGTGAATCTCTAAGCATCTGAATTTCAGTATCTAATAGTGAATCATCAATATTACTATCACATAAAAAAAAACTATTAAGTAATCCATGTCTTATGATAAAATCGTGGAATCAGCATATAACAAAAGCCAGCTGTTCTTTGAATACCAATAAATATTTCCTGCTTGAATTAAAACTAAAAGTACTATACCACTGTAGAATAGTATTCGTTCCCATTTTGGGGCTTCCTTTTAAATTTTCCAACAAAATACAACAATTATAGCGCTATGAAATTGTTATGCACCCGTAAAACTTAATGAATCAAAAAAACTACTAAACCAAACTGAATCAAATTTTTACGGGACCAAATGGCAAGTATACCGCATCGAACTAAAAAAGAATCACAGAAATCGGATCAGAAATCTCGGAGTAATCGGTGTACTCCTCCTTCTTTTTGGAAGTCGGTTAAAAATATCCACTGACTAGCTGACCCGCGCAACTTCGTCTGCGTCACAATTTTCATTACTGCTCCGCTCCTATTGGTCTTAGCGTGATGATATATAGCCTATAGCCTTCCTCGATAAATGGGCTATCCAACACTGAAAGAATTTTTCAAATCGGACCAGTAGTTCCTGAGATTAGCGCGTTCAAGCAAACAAACAAACTCTTCAGCTTTATATATTAGTATAGATATAGATTTAATAAACAAATATAACAAGACAATTCACAGGTACACCAAAAATACAAGACATTTTCTCTTTAAAAGAAATACCTATCGACACAAAACAATATCATCCCTAATAAAAAAAACATGGCCGCCCTGGGATTAAAAAGAGAAAAATTAACATTAAAGACTAACAGCAGTTCGACTTGCGATCTCTCAAGCGTCTATCAATAATTAATCAACCATCTCGTCTCGAAATTAGCCACCATTTGAGGGTTAAACAGTCTTGTGCAAAGAAAAAATATACGTATTTTTTAGCAAGAGAACCCTGAGGGAAATTTTATATAGGAACTCGGTATCGACTGGGGACACACTGATGTAGGTTGACTAGATGTGCTAAGAGTGTTGCAGAAAAAAACGTACTGTAAAAGTAATCAGAGCAGCAAGTCTCGTTTTTGAAAAGAGTAACTATGGAGTTTCTTGTCCGTTCTTCTCCATAAGAATCTACCTATTGCGAACGGACGACTAGAGTCACTATATTTTATGTTCATTTGACGTTCAAAAGTGCCTTTATTGGTCTAGTTGAAATAAATCATTTGACTTTGACTTTGTTTGCATTTGCAAAATGTCAAAAACACGTAATTTCCATACATTTTGACAAGAAAAAATAATTCAAATTTGTCTTTGACTTGGTGTTCCCGTAGAGATAGTGTGTTAATTAACTAATGATATAATAAGAAACATTGTTTATTTTCAAAATATTCATAATATTTCCAAAAACCGGCCAAGTGCAAGTCGGACTGAATACGAAGGATTCCGTACCATAAGCCAGAAAAATATGTTTCTAGTATGGGAGCCCCTTTTATTTTAATTTTATTCCATTTTTATAATTTTTTGTTATAGAGGCAACTGAAATACACATTCTGCGAAAATTTCAATTGTGTACATACAGACGGACGGACAGCGGAGCCTTAGTAATAGGTTACCTTTTGGGTAAGGAACCCAAAAAAATGAGAGGCATTAAATTTAAATTGACACTAAGTGTTAAGAACCATGCATGTTCGAAACCCGCTCACCAAGATCTAAGTTCAATATGTTTTGTTGAAAAGTTGTAATATGCATAACTAGATGGCGTTGGGCGTCAAATTAGAAGTCGGTGTTAAGATTCTCCGTCGCTAAGATATAGTTCATGTCGATAAAGTTCAATATAAGGTCAATAATACAGATTGCGGTCGTTTCATTCCACACTAGACCTTACTCCTAAGATCAATTAGATCAACGCTGCTAGTACTGGGTAAGCATACCACGCGTGCGGTACTAATCACTAAGAATTTTGATTTTACACAAAATGTTTCGAAACATACATAACAACATCAACCGAGTCTTACTTGAGTTATGAGTACACTCAAAATCGTCTCATCTGAACAAGGCCAAACTATCTTATCCAGTTTCCCTATACCCCCAACCAACCCTCCGCGATGAATTAATGAAAAATGAAATCGACTTGGCAAATTTAATTTTTTCCCAGCCCTGGACGTTTGAGGGCAATCTGACTGGTGCTCAAGCCAGTGCCCCGTAACGATGCGATTTCAATGCTCTTTCATATTGATTGCCTGTTTGATGTCAAATAATTTTATTAGCTATGCTAATCCAACTTGAAAATTATTTGCGATGTTATTTGGTTTGTTGAGAATTTTGATTTTAATATTGCAAAAAAATAAAATGCAGCGCAATGTTTTTGTTTGAAGGATTTTGGAATTGAGGATATCTAATTACATGATTTAACATGATGTAAAACTACCATAGATTGACCGTATAAGCCACCATAAAATGAAAGTTAATATGCTGCTACCATGATTTTCACGTCTCCAAAAATAAACGTTTAGCTGGCTGAGGCACTTGACTCTAACAAAAATGTACTCGTATATTTCAAAGCTTAATATTTCACAAACAGATCCTTGGATGGAAAAATGGTTTTCAAATACCCTTAATATTTTTATACGACCTATCCAACAACACCATAGGACAGACAATGAAAAAATACATCGCCGTTATACGTGCAAGGCCCTATTTTTTTTTTTTGTCGGCGACCTACGCCAAATTTCAACTTTATAGTGCTATGCGTCTCTGAGCTAAACCGCGGACAGGCCCACGGACATGGCGAAACTATAAGAGTTCTTTGTTGACTATGAAATCACGAAGAATGGTTTAATAGTAGAAAAAAATATTTACCAGAAACTATGATAAATTTATTACCTAATAAATTTATGTTACATATTAGCTGAAAGAAACTGGCGGTTTACATAAGAAAGAACACCAATTGACATCAAAAAATATCTAATATATAACAATCTCGTATCACGGTGTTTGTTACCGAAATCCTTCGAAACGGCTTGACCGATTTTCATGAAATTTTGTGTGTAAATTCGGTAGGTATGAGAATAGTGGTAGGCTATTTTTATTGGCAAAACAACGTTTGCCGAAACAGCTAGAAAATAAAATATATTTCTTGTCATAGAACGGACATGCATACTTTCAAACGATAAGTAAATTCCTTACAGTACTACAACACCTAAAGATTGCTAATTACGTGAGTTGCTAACTTAAAAAACTACGTATGCAAACGGGGAAGGCAACATAATAAACTTACACTTTCGGTCCCAAATCAGACTGGCAACCTTTAAAAAAAAACTACAAAGCATCGTGCACACACCCTCAGGCGAAAAACGTTGCCAATCTGTTGATTAGCTACTTTTTATATTTTCGGGGGCGACATTAAACACAGATTAATCGCCCCCCAATCCCAGGAGGGGGGCGGGGGGCGAATATTATACTCGGAATTAATGACAGCTTAAAATTTTTTAGTTAGCTTCAGGGCAGCGATGTGTAATGCACCAATTTAGAAAGATCTGCGAGTGTTTTGGTGCATCGCCTTATTTTTTCTGAACATATTTCCTTTTACAGCTTCTTTGGTTATTTACCATCAGTCACCAGCTAATCTTTCTATTTTTTTATGAACCAGGGAACATGGTTTAAACAATCTTAAGAATCGGCACAATGTACGAAAGATATTATTGACAGAATAATGAAAGTCTTTTTAGGGAAGAAGCGATGGCTAGCAAACCCTAACTATTTTTATGAACTGGTATGGAAAATTACTTTAATGTACAAAAAACAACAAAAACTACCGTAAATTAAAATTTAAGCTAAGAATTTTGAACAGGGGATCTAAAAAGGCCACCTTTGCAGAATCAGAAAGCACATCACGCTACCCGTCACTGTCAAATTTCCCCAATTAACCTTGAACCTAATGCGGTAGCGATAAAGATGAAAATGAAATTTGACAGATTGTTGTGTGGTTAATGTTATGATTCTAATATGATTCTGCTAAAGTGACCCGTTGGCCTTCGATTTCTGAATGAATAATTTAAAGTTGAGTATTTGTCAATGTTGTTACTATAGCCTGAAAACCAGATCAATTTTGGCAGTTATGTAAGGTTTGACACTCCAAATATTTAATTCAGAAACCGGGCTAGAATCATCAAATTCATCATCATATCAGCCAAAGAGGTCCACTGCTGGACATATGCCTCCCCAAAGGGGGGGGGGGGGTTGCCATAATCGCCACGCTTGGCAGGCGGGTTGGCGATCGCAGTGTATGGTGTTGCGTTTTACAGAGAACGCTGCTGCCCATTCTCTGGTGAGTACCTTAGTCGCCTCTTACGACACTCATGGGAAGTGATGGGATGGTATTATTCTTTTACGGCACCAAATGGCACCGGCCGACACCATACGGCACGCCAATCATCAAATTGCCATAACGAAATGCCATCTTACGTTGGTCGAAATCAAAATCGAATATTAGCCGAAATGAATTCGTATCGAGACAAAAAACTTTCGAATTTCGAACAGCTCCGTTCCCCAGCGTCTTGCATTTTACGAATTTTTATTTATGCCAGTATTTTTTAAACGTTAATTCGAGAGATGGATTTTAAGGGGTGGGGACAAGCATTCAATATTATCATTTGAAAGGTTGAATTTCGAATACCAACTTTAAAAAAAGAATTTTACGATTGCCATTTTGAAATATGTTTTGAGTGTTGCTGCTTAAAACATTTTTTGTGAAGATTTTATTTTATTTTGATTGAAAAGTTGATGAGCTTATATAAAATTCATACCTCTAATAATTAATGTTGTATTTGGTAAATATTTTGTTGGAATGAAAGTTGGTAGTAATATCGAATGTTATCTAACAAGCTTATACTATGGGTAAATACCATTGTAATATAAGAAACCCAAGATACACACTCAGCATCTCAAAAACGTCCGCAAAAAATAAGCGCAGTATGTATAATTATGCGCAAGTTTCAAACAATCTCGCATCGCTCGCCATACTGAACTGCTTTGTAAAAACAACTTTAAGCGATCCGTGTAAGGTTGAATTTGCAAAAAAAAACGTTTATAGTATAACTACACACAACTCACACATGACACTTTATACATGTCAGTTTTTGACGACAGTTTCGAGTGTTGCATTTGTTCGAGACTGTGCATCTTGGGTTATTTTATATATCAATGGTAAATACCTATTTATCCCCTTCAGAGCAAGGATCTTCTCCCTTTTCCATACAATTAAGTTTTCTGCAAAAGTCTCTCAATCTTCGCCATGGTATAAGTATCTAATATCTGACAGTTCAAAGATATTTAAATTTTAAACATTTTACTTCACATGCGCACTTCTGAAAAGTCAGAAAACATGTTAAAAGCATGTTAAAACACATACCCATGTGTTTATATACCAACACACATTTTATTTTTAATCTTGACTTTTAACGCGGTCTATTTTAAATAAATAACAGGCTCGTCGAGTCGAAGCTCCAAAGCCTTGAGCATCGACGCCGAGTTGCTGGCCTGTCGGTTTTCTATCGCTTGCATCTTGGGGAGTGTGCGACGGAATTGCATGATTTAATTCCGCCAAGCCCGTTCCATCATCGGACCACAAGACGAACGGCGATGTGCCACCGGTACATGGTGGACATCCCACCCACACGCACTAAACGTTTTGGGAACACATTCATAGTGCGTACAGCTAAGGAGTGGAATTCCCTGCCAGAGTCTGTGTTTCCAGATAGCTACAACATGGGAGTCTTTAAGACAAGAGTGAATAGGTTGCTTCTAGGCAAACGTGCTCCATCTTCGACCGCATCATCGCTTACCATCAGGTGAGATTGTGGTCAAACGTATGCCTATATATAGTAAAAAAAAAAAAAAAAAAACACCCAAAAAAATATCAATTAAATTAATTCTAATTATCACCCATTAATTTTTATCGGCAATTCTTCCAAGACAGCTTTCAATCTCCAAAGAAATTAAGCTGAAGGCTTCCATCCAGAGAAGCATTATCATTAATCTTAAAACGAACGGACGAACGGAATAAATCGAGCATGAAAAAGAACATAAAAATTAACAAAAAAACAATAGAATTAGCATAGAAAACATCTGTGACGAAATTACTACCGAGAGGGATACTATTGGTTACTGTGAGTGGGGAGTGAGAAAACGCGATGGGAATAATTTTAAGATTGTATTTTTTTGACTCATTTTATCTGTAGGTTGGTTAGAATGTAGACAATGTTATATTATATTTTTCTAGTCCTCCGCTGTACTTTTCTGATTAATTTGATTGCGGGATTCAAGATAGTTGAATAGATTCCCCGGAACTCGTCGAGCTTCACTGACTCGACGTTTTTATGGGGTCACCACTGTTGATTCTGGTTTTCAAGAGTTGCAATGATTGGGCATGTGTGGTGGGCGTGTACCCAAATAAAGAAAATAAAAATATTATAGGTAAAATTCTTGCTGGGTTATAATTTAGCTTACTGCAAACAATTATTTTAGACCTCAGAAAGGCTGCCTGCTGACAGACAACCTTTCTGCAAGCAATAACACCACCGATTTTGCTCTTCAATAAATAAGCTCCTAAAGAATTTTTATGGAGCACAATAAAGTGTATTTCTGTTCTATTTTACATTATGCAATAATTTCTTAAATCCATTAAAGTTTAATAACATTGACTAAGAATATAATTAGACTAATCAGATCCCAAGACTAAGAAGAACCGATTTTATATTTTCCACAGAAGAAAATCGTGATTAAGAATAGTAATAATGTTATGTACTGAATGATTAATATCACTGAACTGTACATTCAGAATACCCCGACATTGCCCCATATCCATAAAATAGCTACTCATGTCAAACTACTACATCGTAAAAATAAAAGCCTATGAACCATCGTACGACATTTTACTATCGAGAACAAAGAGTACCCCTCCCGTCCTCACCGCATTGATTCCTCAGATCTCACTCCCTCGGGAGGAAGTTATCTCGTGAGCAATGGGCATTAGGCAAAATGGCGTATCCTCCCTTCTGTGTCACTCAAATGTTACTGAGATGATGTTTTTGGTCATAGTCATTACGGGCAAAATGATTTTGGGCACAGACCATGTCTTAATGTGACGCATTAGAACTGTGGGGCAATAGGAAACAATACGTTGTACATAAAAATCACAGTTTAGTTCATCTAGATGTTGCAATTTAAGCAGTAGTTTCGCGTTAAGTCCCGGGTTCGATTCTAAAGGTGCGTCTACGCTAGACGAGCGGAGCACGAGCCGAGCACAAATTCGTGAAGTGTGGACCGACTTACGAGCTTCGAACGTGCGCGCTTCGTTGCGCGATTTGTGCTCGGCTCGGGCTCCGCTCGTGCTCGGCTCGTCTAGCGTAGACGCGCCTTTAGGTCGGGGACAATATTATTGTTTATTCCTATAGTAGGTATTTTCTCAAATTAACACATTGAGGAGTCTAGATTTTATTCCGGTTTAGGGTAATAAACTCGCCCCCTATTAATTATTATGTAACTATAATCATAACTGACAAAATGTAAGTGTGCAGTCTACATTTGCTTTCTGCGTACGTGCATTCAAAATAAATAAATAGTAGATAGATAGATATATTTATTTTGTAAAACATGAGTACAGCATACAGGTCTTATAAATTATGATGGGGTTGCTACATGTTTTGCCATTTATCATAATGATTAGTAGTGAGCATAATGAGTAATAGTGTATCTAAACAGTTACACTGTCCGGAAAATAAAGCGCATTATAAAATTCGAAATGTAAAGCAATGATGACGTAACATTTCGGTGGCGCATGTCAATCCCTTAAATTACGGAATTTTTAACAATCATAATCTCCACATCATTATTCCCACTATATCTGAGCTCTCTGAGACAAGAAATATTTTATAGGTCTTCTACAGATTGTACTTCGGTGAGTGGGCCCAAGGATTCCACGACCACATCCCACCGGCCCCCTTCTACCATCCGACATCCAGACGCACTGTAACTAACCATCCCTACCTTGTTGCTATTCCACCAATTTGCTCTTAGCGTTTCCAAACGTCTTTTATAATGCGCACAGCAAAGGAGCGGAACTCTCTGCCTGCGTCTGTGTTTCCGAACGCTTACATCCCTAATCTCTTCAAAGTCAGAGTGAACAGGCTGCTTCTGGGTAAGCTCACTCCATCGTAGACTCTGCCTCTGTCATCTCTGACCTAGAGTCTGACTAGAGTCAAGAGCAAACGTATCTCAAATAAAATAAAATAAAAACTGGCCAACTGCGAGTCGGACTCGCATGCAAAGGGTTCCGAACCAATTTCATTTTTATAACATGTTTTTAACATTACAGACTTCTTAAAGGTTTTCCTGCAATCTGTTGGTTAAAAACTGTTATCTGCATTTTGACGTGACAAAGTCTAATAAATAGATGAACGCCGGCTGCACGCACGAAAACGGATGTCTCATTGTCCCGTTACGCTCATTGTTTACTTAGAGGTTTGAAATTAACTTACTTTGAAATTAAGTATATTGTATGTAATCGTATGTTTTTTTATGACGTCATCACGTTAAACTATCGTCCGTAAACCGACTTAAGACTAACTAAATTACTTACAAAATTTTAGTCTCAAGTTTTTTTGGTATAATTTCTTAAATAACTTCCAAACTATCTATATTAAAATCATAAAAAAACATGATTAAAACCTGATATATCACACGATACAGTTTAAAAAACTTTTAATATAAACACTAAAATATAATGCCACTTCATCTGGCTTTTTGGAATATCAGAATATGACCTAAGAAATCGAACCATAGTCTCCCCAATCGGTAACCGTCTTGCCATCACTCCAAGACACTTAAAAGTGATACCTCAGTCACAGGGGGTGACTTTTAATTAGGGGTGACTGATATAAGATTTAACGACGGAATTAATGGATTTTTCCCGACTTCGCAGAGGCTAATTGTGCGTTTTACTGCTGCTCATTAGATTTCATTCGTTTTGTCGTTTATTAAATTGATTATTTTATGGGTAAGTTACTCCAGATAGTGGAAATCTATTGGTATTCTTTATTTTTCAATAAACATGCATACACTTTAAAATGTTCTATATTGGCTTCGTTTTAGCTCGACAATGGTAGGAAACAATAGATGTTGGTTAAGGACGGTTTTATTTTATTGTTTCCTAGTTCAGATATTTAAATAAATAATGTAATTTTTATTTTCATAGTTGCCATTAATGATGAAAACAAAAATGACATTATTGTGATAATGACTCAAGTGACTGAGACTTTAGTAAGCCTTATTCAACCTCTTATAAACAGAAAATACGAACAGACAAATCAATATTATTTCCTCGACGCTTACGATGACCGAGAAACATTGTCCTCACAAACTAACCATTTCTTCTCATTACAAACATCGGCAAAGCACAAATAATCGAAGTCGGGCTTCCCTTATTAACCACCCTCGGAAGGGAAGGAAGCCTCTATTAATTTATGTCTGCACCGACAGTAATGACACCGCAGTCGATTATGGGGCATATTGGAAAATATTGGCATTACACCCCATGGGATGTGAGCCGATGACGCGTTGAGGCGATGACGCACCGATCCGAGATTTGCTTTGTTTTGGCCACGGTTATGAATGTTTATCTATTATCTATACTTAATATATAAATCTATCTATACTTAATATATAAAGCTGAAGAGTTTGTTTGTTTGCTTGAACGCGCTAATCTCAGGAACTACTGGTCCGATTTGAAAAATTCTTTCAGTGTTAGATAGCCCATTTATCGAGGAAGGCTATAGGCTATATATCATCACGCTAAGACCAATAGGAGCGGAGCAGTGATGAAAAATAATGACGCAAACGGAGTTGCGCGGGTCAGCTATACTTAATATATATAAAGCTGAAGAGTTTGTTTATTTATTTGTTTGTTTGTTTGCTTGAACGCGCTAATCTCAGGAACTACTGGTCCGATTTGAAAAATTATTACAGTTTTAGATAGTCAATTTATCGACGAAGGCTAAGACCAATAGGAGCGGAGCAGACAAGGTTGCGCGGGTCAACTAGTTTGGTAATAAAGCATCATTACCAAATGCTGTATGTTTCTTGGTAGCGATGTAAGTTAACTTGTAGTTAACATTGGTTGTTTAAATAATCAGACTGATGACGGCATCCATCTGATGCCTGCTATAGAAAAAATTTACAGCTGAAAGTAAAAGACAAGACGCTGTAATTGAAGGAAAATAGAATAATCAGTCTTACTATTATTGGACGAATGGATGCATGGATGTTTATTAATGGAAGCTTCGGGGGGCTTCACATACTCACCATTCCAAGGATTTTTTCACGTTGAGAAATCTCAGGCTCGCATTCCAGAATGACGTGTGCGGGTCAGCCGCACAAGACCTCGGCACCAAACCACTTCTTCACCTTTTCTTCTTAGTCGGGCACTCTTGGCAGAGGTCGTGGTCATATCTCGGTCGAGTCTAGCGCTACCGCTTCTCTCGTCATCATACTGATCCACACAGCCTCTGTACCCTATCCTAACAAAAACATTCACGTGGAATATCCTTGCAAAACCACCAATTTCCCTGTAGCAAACACAGAAGAAGATTATTGTCTAAGATTAATTATTACCAAAATAATAACGCCACATGTGTCCCATAAAACGGCATCGATACACGATGGCACACGATGGTACACGATGGCAAAGAAATGCCATTAGCAAGGAGTGTTGTGAGCAGATAGTAAGTAATAACAGACGTACTCGTACAATGTTTAATGGAGACTTAGAGTTGCTGGATGTGGCTCTTTAAGAGGAAATGCTGGTCATAATTCGAAATTTGGCTCTCGACTGTTTTCTCCTACAATATTGAACCGATATAAGAGATATTTCACAAACTGAATAAGAAAGATGTAAACTGTGTCTCTTTGTTTTCCTTTTTTGATTAATATTTGCCAAATTTGTACACTGGGGCTCTGTTGACAGCGCGAGAAATGCTTAAAAACAGCGTGCAGATGAAGCAACTTTTCGTCGGCACTAATAGAGAAATTACATCTGAAAAAAATTGTAATCAACATGATATTATACGTAACTTGGTTTAGCCAGAATTTATCCATCAATCACATATAAATAAAAAAAAAAAACACCAATTCACCTCCAAATCGTTGAAATGAAACCATTTTACTTCTTAATTTTTTATCAAAAGAGTATAAAAATAGATTTACTGCTTTGCAATACAAACTAAAATGATTTGGTTTTGTTACTTTTTAAAAAACATGTATAATTTTCATTATTAAAAATTAAAAATGCGGGTAGCGGAGTGGCGCGTAGGGGTAGTGGCTCCGTTTATCTGCACAAGGTCATTGGCATGTATACGAGCCTTAAGGTGAATATTGTAGTAGGTATGTGTTTCATGAGTTGTAGATTGGTTCGTACTGTGGTGTAGCAATTGAATAAGTACCGAAGAGTGGCGCTGATTGCTCAAAGTACACTATGAATGGTACTTGGTTGACTAGAAGAGAATATCTAACACATTATGATCGCGTTTGTACCTGTCTGTTGGGTGGTTGCAGTAAAAGAATGGCTGTGTCGTGGAGGCAATACTAATTCTGTTGTGTAGTTTTTAATTGCAATTAATAAAACTAAACTCCATTGATTCCACTTTTTTTTTGTTGTACACCTACCACAGTGTAGTCTTTTTAACCCAAAGGTTGACTGGTAGAGAATGCCTTGTTGCATTAAGTCCGCCCATGTAACACTACTGTACATAAACTTTAAATAAATAAATAAACTTTTGTTTTTTTTTTGTAGAATGGTTTTTATTAGCGCGATATCTACTTAATTTTTGTCTATGAATATTTCCAGTTTTCGTTATTAGCTTTCAGAAAAATGCTAGGATAGGACACATTACATTAATTTGTGCCAGATTGTAATCATGGTTATTAAAACTGCAAAAATAATCTGCGGGTTTAAAAGATTACTTTAGTAGAATCATAATATTAACAACAATCTGTCAAATTTCGTTTTCATCTTTATCGTTAACGCACATTAGGTTCAAGATTGATTGGGAAAATTTGACAGTGTCGGGTAGCGTGATGTGCTTTCTGATTCTGCTAATGGTTGCTTTTAAGACCCGCTGGAGGCAAATGAGCAAAGAAGTTTCTTCTTATAAGTTCTTTACTTAACGTTTTTCACAGTACTCATCAATTTTTTTTTAAGTTTCCTCAAGCCACATCCAGTAAACACAACACGAATACGAGTAATAACAACAGCATGCTACATAAACGACTCTAACCCCACACAGGAATATCATCCCCATTCCCTTAGCACCCCCATGTAATAAGGTCGATAATGGCCTGTGTCCTACAGCAGTAATTTCTAATAAGATAATAGGCGCTCTTTCCGATACGGGTGTAATGATCTGGGATATGAGAATTGATGGGATGTTGTTCTGAAGGGTATTTTTTGCCACTTTCAGGGAAAATGGGATGGTTGGAAGTTGGTCTGAGTATTGGTGTGATGTTGGGCAGTTTTTATAATAATAATAATAAACATCTATTTCAAGTTAAAAAAAACTATTTTATACACAAAATATAACCGACTTCCAAAAACAAAACACTGCAAAGTATAAAATAACTTTAATTTTGGAAGTCGGTGTTTTTGGTTATTTCGTTTTTTGACACCGACCGTTGCTTAAAAACCGTCCAAGTGAGAGTCGGACTTGCACACGAAGAGTTCCGTACCATAAACCTTAATTTTTATTATTTGTTGTTACAACGGCAATAGAAATACACAATCTGTGAATATTACAACTGTCTACCTATAACGGTTCTTGAGATACAGCCCGCTGACATACAGACGAACAGCGAAGGCTTAGTAATAGGGTTCCGTTGGTTACTTTTTGGTTACGGAACCCTTAAAATTAAAAGGAATTGGCACACTGGTTGCTGCTATACATATAATAATTAGTTGGTTACTAGCACTTTCCTTACCACAAAAAAATAGACCGTTATCATATTGAGAATAAAATCTTTTTCGAACTTTTTGGAAGTCGGTGTTAACAAACAAAGAAACAAAATCAAAAACACCGACTTCCGAAATTAAAGTTATTTTTTTACTTTGCAATGTTTTGTTTGGAAGTCGGTCATTTTTTTTTTTTGTAAAAAAGTTTATTATTTTTCACTTTTAAGTAGTAAAACTTGAACGACGTCATCGTCTACGCAGAAATTGAAATAAGCAAAAATGCTCATAAAATAAAAACTACTGAGCGAAACTGAAATAAATATTTACGGGACCAAATGGCAAGCATACCGCATCGAACTAAAAAAGAATCACAGAAATCGGATCAGAAACAAGGAACACCGGAGTAAACGGTGTACATGCAAAACGTAATACTAACCGAAGCGTGAACTTCATCCTTTTTTGTTTGGAAATCGGTTAATTAAGGAATTCCACTCCTTAGCTGTACGCACTATGAATGTGTACCCAAAACGTTTTGTGCGTGTGGGTGGGATGTCCACCATGTACCGGTGGCGCATCGCCGTTCGTCTTGTGGTCCGATGATGGAACGGGTATGGCGGAATTAAATTATGCAGTTCCGTCGCACATTCTCCAAAATGCAACCAGTAGAAAACCGACAGGCCAGCAACTCATCGTCGATGCTCAAGACTTTGGAGCTTTGTCGCGACGAGCCTCTCATTGCCGATGATCCTCTTGGCTCGTTTCTCAATTGACTCAAGGGCATCAAGCTGGTATCTGGCAGACATTTTAACAATTCCTATCCTCCCAAAAAAATAGGGTTCATTATTATGACGAAAAAAAATAACAACTAAAAATACTTCTTCTATAACTAATGCCCAAGACAAAGTCAAATGATTTATTTCAACTAAACCATTAAAGGCACTTTTGAACATAAAATGAAAATAAAATATGTATTGTAGAGACTCTAGTCGTCCAGTTACTATGAATAAGATTCTGATTGCCATTTTTTAAGTTACAAATGCATGATTAGCATTCGTGCTAAAAGAAATCGAATGGACGATGCAAAGTGAGTGATTCCATCGAAATTTAAGCGAAATTATAACCTCTAAACCATTTTCAAATTCTAACCTATAAATAGGTACTACAAATCAAATCCTATCATTAAAACAAAAATAATTAAGCACGGTACACACTCACGGATATATTCAATTAAATGTAGTATTTTCAGAGAGGAATGGCTCGACTCACATCGAAGAGAAAATCCCTGTACGCCTGTATGTCTGTACGCCTGTACGGATTGCGCCTCACAGATCCGTTAATGTGTATATAGAAGGATTAGTGTTTGGTTTTAGATAAGGGGAGGGATACAACGGCGGGTCACTACTAGGATTTCCTAGAATTAAGATAATGTGCTTCTAAGATGAATCATGTCAAAAGTGACGTGTAATTAGTCTGGACTGTCGATAGAAGATTCATACTCTAACTGAAATACTTTGTAAAAAAACTTAAGGAAAAGGATTAAACATAATAATATAAACTGAAAATATAATCACTATTGGTTGAATCAAAACATACACAAACACACCATAACACTCACTCTCTCACAACACTCTCATTACACTTACACTACACACATACACTACACACATACACTACACACACACACTATACTTAACATAAGCACCCTTTACTTTTTTTTTTATAACACGCACCACTTTTAACTTACCTATGTACCAATCTGTTCAATCTTTAATACAAACCTTGGGATGAAAGAGACTGGACCTCACGACACAGGGTATCCTAGTGTTGGGTCCAGTGTTATTTGTAAAAAGAATGTAAGGAGATCAATAAATAAATTATTATTATTATTATATAGGATGCGTCAATATGTATTGCCTTCAGACGGGCGTCTTCACCTAGCCTGAGAAACGCTGGCTTGACAATTGAGACTCGTACCTAATTGATTGGACTGCAGTGAGATATTAAAATACTGGATTTAAAAAAAAGGATAGCAACAATAGGGATGTGTCCTGAGTAAAAAATATGATTCTATTTTATCTCGCTTTATCAAAACAATAAAAATTGACGAAGATAAAACGTATTAAAGATCAAGAGTGGGGATTTGTGACGTCACTTATCGATAAAAAGTGTACTGAAATCAAATGATGTGTTACGTCACACGAGTTTTTTTAACGCACTGTATTGTTTTAATTTTTTGCTTACGTGAAAAAAAAACAAACACGTGTCGCATATTTCTTGGAAATCTATCTGATAGACTAATCAGATTTTTTTAGTCCACTACCTTAATTGCTGCGTACTTTAGTAACAGATTTTTATGATTTAACAAGGCTCTAAATAAAGTAATGTTCTAACAGCGTTGACATTTGTTTGGGATTGAGCACATGTCAATATCATACATTTTCGACTTTTCGACCATTGTTGCCACTTTGTCAAATGCAAAACACAAATTTCATAACGCGCTGTCTTGAACAGCAATCCTAGGAACAACAGTTTCCTAATTTCCCTTATTAGGCATTCCCCGCGATTGTAGACCAGGGTTTATGTCATTCCGTTCCACGTCCAGTTGTGAATACGAGAACATTTTTCGTCGGAAGCTTATGGCTTTTAGATTATACGCTCGCAATGTTTCCTAAATATAAATCATTTGTGCTACTATGTTATTAAAGCTGCTATTTGTTTGAATTATTTTCGTGTGTACTCCGCCTAGATTAAACATTCTTTGGAGTTGTTTGATGTATTTTATTTAATGTATTTTTGTTGAGGAAATAATTTATTTTAAACTCTGCTACTAGGGTGTTAGTCCTTACTGCCCACACGATAAGAAGAGAAGAAGAATTTATTTTTAGGTCTGTTTCACACTTGCTTTGCTTCTCGTGAATCGGCCATTTTCAATCAACCTAGCCTATGCCCACCGTGGGGTTGGCATCCAGTATGAACTTTTGAATGCATTTGAATAACCACCAGTGTTTTGTCCCGTTCCAGTATTATGTATTTAATGCAGCCACTCACTGCCTATCTTACCTCCACAATCAGAAACTGGGTAACACGGTACCCGTTAGCAAGACTGGTGGTACATTTTCTTGGGTTCTGATCACCCAACGTCTCTGACTGTCAAAGATCTGCAAATGACAGCCTCATGAATCGATCAGACTAGAATGTGAATTCAGAAACCAGGTTTTTTCATAAAACTCTCAAGTTTTTGACGTGACAACGTCTTATAAATCGATGAACGCCAGCTGCACGCACGAAAAAGTGTCACGTTCCACCTGCGCCGAGCGTGCAAGCGAGAGCGTGGAACAAGCGATAGAGAGGCACGATCGGCCTAAACGTTCGGTTTGTTTGTTAAGAATTCAATTGTTTTCTTATGACGTTATCACGTAAAATTATCGTTCGTGAAATGACTTTACACACAACATTTTTTTTTTGTATAAATTAAGGCTTGTATTCATGCTAATGATCTTGTACGTATAAACGGAGCTAACTACCCCTCTAAGCGCCACTCCGCTACCCGCATTCTATTTTTTTTATAATAAAAATAATAAAGTAACAAAACCAAATCATTTTCGTTTGTATTGCAAAGCAGGAAATATTTTTTTGTACTCTTTTGATAAAAAATTAAGAGCAAAATGGTTTTATCTCAAAGATTTGGAGGTGATTTGGTGGTTTTTTTTCTTATTATGTGATACCGATAGATCTATAGATAGACTAAACCAAATTACGTATAATATCATATAGATTACTAACTATTTTTTTCAGATGTAATTTCTCTGTTAGTGCCGACGAAAAGTTGCTTCATTTGCACGCTACTTTAAGCTTTTTTCGAGGAAATGCTGGCGGCGAGACTTAGTATGTATAAAGTCATAATTCGAGGTTTGGCTCTCGACTGTTTTCTCCTCCAATATTAGACCAATTTAACAGATTTTTCACAAACTGAATAAGAAGGATATATGTTGTGTCCCTATGTTTTCCTTTTTGATGATTTATTAACCATATAAGCCCTAGAACTCTCACAAAATGCTCAAAATTGTCCGACGCCAGCATTTCCTCTTAAGCTGAATCTGAATTCACATTCTCCAAACAAAATTTCTAACTACAGGTCCCTACTACTATTCTACACATTTTCAAGCAACTTTTGCATTTGAATCTCAGTTGCAATCTGCTAAAAATGTACGAAAAATAAGATTGTTTTATAAATTTTTGACAGATTGCGCGATATTACGAATATTAATATGTCACCAAATCCATAGAGAATACACAGAGGATCAGATCCCCATAACTCCCATTAGATATACCATAACCTTTCACCATTAAATAAGTCAAAAACTAAGTAACGCCATTACTGGAAAGCTATAAGAAACCAGAGATAACGCGCGACAAACATAATCTTATTTATCGCGAGGGTAGGTCCGGCATAAATGGGATTCGATGAGCAAAAGAAGCACTTAACGCTTTGATGTCCACACTGGTCCTGCCTCCCCTTTATTTGGAAGGGAATGAGTATTGTGAAGAGCGGTAGCGGGTGTATTAGCGATTTTATTTTGAGATTATGTTCCTTGTGTGTTTCTTTAATGAGTAAAGAATAATAGGGACCCGGTGTAGTGGTTTTTATAGATTTTTACTTCTATAATTAAAACAAACAGTTTTCTGTTTTTAAATTATTTACAATGACGGAAGTAGCTTGAAAGTTTGCTGGCTCGCCTTCGTACATGAACTTTTATCACTGTATATTATATAAGTTGTTATACGTACCTATCTATTTATTTATGTACAAAGATACATAGAATAACCTTTGTTGTACAAGAAAGCCTAATAAATTATAATTAAGACTTCTACGACTAAATATCACTTAAGGGTCCTTTTCGCTAAAAGCGATCATTTTACAGTCAACTTACCAACCATGTTTGTGTTTTTGTCCGGCATTCTGATGGATAATTCTACTATTTTAAAGCAACGTTGGATTCGCATCTCAATCTGACGGCAATTGATATGCAAATGCCAACATTATTTAAATAAAAATTAGGATTATTAGCACTCAGCTTAAAAGATACAGTCAAACGAACACATCGCAGTGACTAACGAACGGTCTACCAAACGTGTGTACTATGCCAAATCGAATGCCAAATAATCGAATATTAATTGATCGAACACTGTAAATCGAACAGTTAATTAATTTTGTGTTTTTCTTGTATTTTACATAACGTTGAACGCTCGATCAAACAAACATTCTATATTTTGAACAGTCGATGTATTGAGTGTACGATATATTGAATGTTCGTTTTATTAACCATTCATTCAATATTATGAACGTTCGAGTTCGAGTATTTAGACGTTCGATTTATAGTGTTCGATCAATTGATATTCGATTATTTGGCATTCGATTTGGCATAGTACACCCCTACCAGACAGCTTCAGCGACATAGGCTTAGTAGTAATAGTTTACTGTTGTCACCTCCCGTACCTCCTTTGCAAGTTTCATTTTATTTAAAAGCTCATTTTTAGGGTTCCATACCCAAAAGGTAACCAACGGAATCCTATTACTAAGCCTCCGCTGTCCGCTCGTCCGTCCGTCTGTGTGTCAGCGGGCTGTATCTAAAGAATCGTAATTGATAGACAGTTGAAAATTTCACAGACTTTGTATTTCTATTGCTGCTATAACAAAAAATTATAAAAATCAAGGTTTTTATATGCGATTTTAACCCGCTCCTCTTCTCCACTATAACCCCACCCTTACTATCACGTGTGGGTAGCCAGAAATTTCTTTCTTTGATTATAAGTCGCGCATTAGTCTCATTTTGCCGCTAATATATGATTTAGGGGTAGGCAGAGGTCCGGCTTAGTGGCTCTACTTTATGTCGGTAGTGTTGTTTTTGTCATAAGGTAGTTTAGTTGTGTAAGTGAAGGGAAACAGGTGGGTTTAATTCGATGATTAGATAAAATACACTGTTTACTTGTTTTTTTTTTTTGGGACTTTCTGAGGTGGACTGGTTTTTCTTTTGTTTTTGAAGTGCTTTGCCCAAATGGCGCAGGAATTATTTAGATAGCCTATCTAGCATATGATAACAGCGGTACTACAGTACTCAGGGTCGCCCCATATAGACATACTAGTTTTTGCCCGCGACTTCGCACATATCCTGTTTTTCCCGTTCCCGTCGGAATTTCGGGAAATCCTCTGTTGCTCAGTGCTCCCCTACACTTCCCAAGGAACCTACATACCAAATTTCAGCTTTCTACGACCAGTAGTTTCAGCTGTGCGTTGTCTGTCAGTCACTCAGTCACTCAATCAGTCAGTAATGGAAGAATTTTATATGTATTGACTAGCTTTTGCCCGTGACTTCGTACGCACATATCCCGTTTTTCCCGTATCCCGTTTTGTCCCGTTCCGCAAAACTTAGGGTAGTCTTTTAAGTTGAATGAAATAACAGATAGTTACGAAGTTTGATCGAAATCGGTTCAGTAGTTTCAGAGTTTATCTCGAACAAACATCGTGACGCGTGATTTTTATATATACAACCTGTAACAGAATAAACGCAATACCTCTTAAGGGGTCATTGAACTCAACATTATGAACAACTTTCACTATGGGACTAACACTGATATCGCGAAAAAAATCGACTCCCAATATATTTCTGTGCGCATAACTCGACAAAATGTACTGAACAGCTGACTTTTTTGTCGCGATTTCGGGATTGCTCCCATAGTATGTAGATACTCCTCTCTTCTCGTGACGTGCAGGCTCCCAGTGAAGCCGGATGAAGCTGAATACCAGTATTTTACATGGAACGACTGCCTACCTGACTGCCGCAACCCAGTAACTGGGTAGCACAATACTTACCTCTTTAAAAAAAAACCGGACATGTGCGAGTCGGACTCGCCCACCGAGGGTTCCGTACAAATTTTTAGGTTAGAACATATTACTTTTAATACAACCCGTCCGACTTTACTGTGCACCTGCCGTTGTGACATCACTCTGTCGGAATTATTTGAAAAAAAATAATAATTTGTAAGTTTTTACGACTTTTTTTTCAACATGCATAGTTTAACTTGATATACTATGCCGTATGGTGTCGGCCGGTCCCATATGGTGCCGTAAAAGAATAATGCCATCCCATTACTTCCCCTGGGTGTCGAAAGAGGCGACTAAGGGACTCACCAGAGAATGGACAGCAGCGTTCTCTGTAAAACGCAACACCATACACTGCGATCGCCAACCCGCCTGCCAAGCGTGGCGATTATGGCAACCCCCCCACCCCCCTTTTGTGGGAGGCCTATGTTCAGCAATGGACGTCTTTTGGCTGTTATGATGATGATGATGATACTATGCTAAAATTACAAAATTATTTTTTTTTTCAAGCTGTTCCGACAGAGAGGCGTCACAACGCCAGGTGCACAGTTAACTCGGACGGGTTGTAAAGACTATATTTTTTATGATTTAATTACAAATGTGTAGTTTTCAGACTTTTCCCTGTACTTGTAGTATAAAACGATATTACAGTTCTAGGTCAACGGGAAATACCCTATAAATTGTGATTCCCTTGAGAGTGTCGAAATATACGTCTTTTGCGGCATACACGGCCGTATATTTTTTTACGTTAACTAAGAAGTTTGATTTTTTCATAGCTTCAAGGCACTGTATACCTTTTTTTTTTTTTTTTTTTTTTTTGCGCTGGGAAAAAATGCATTACGCACACCCTCCCATCGGGGGATGGGGGGGCCGTGTGGGACTCCCCGGGCAAGCCCGGTATACCCACTAAAATAACCCAGCGGCATTCCCGCATCGTCTGAGTGGAGAGGGACTGGGAGATCGGCAGAGCCTTTACGTCCAGCCCCCCTCCGACGTCCGCCCGCCTTCACGGCGGGCCCTTCACGCCCTCCCCGTGGGGGGAGGGCCGGGAATGTCCGACGAAGGTTGTGACGGGTGCAATGCGGGCGAAGGCGCCCCCGCGCCTGTCGCCCGCCCATCACCACCACGAGGAGGGAGAAGGCCGCGCCTTCTCCGACCTCTTCTTCGCCTACGGAGCGGCGCAGCGAGAGGGTCGTCCTCCCGCGCACGCTCCGCCGCCTCCTTTTGCGAGATGACGTCCTCGCAAAAGGAGGCTACCGCTGACCAGGCCCCCTCACTCTCCAGCATGGCGCTGACCACGCCGGGTAGTGAGAGGTCCTGGCCGACCACCGCGGTGAGACTGCGGCGCAGCTCGGACCAAGCCGGGCACACCTCGAGGGTGTGCTGTGCCGTGTCCTCTGCCGCGCCGCAGTCGTGGCACGCCGGAGTTTCCTCCCTCCCGATCCGGTGCAGGTGCGATCCGAAACAGCCATGCCCGGATAACACCTGCACCAGACGGAAAGAGAGGAAACCGTGGGAGCGCTCGAGCCAGTCCCGCAGGACCGGACCGAGCGCGTCCAGGGTTCGGCGGCCAAAGGTGGCGGAGGCGAGGTCCTCCGTCCAATGGACGATGATGGCGTCCCTCGCCTCCCGCCGCACGGCCTCCCGCTCCTCAGCGACGGGGCGCTCCCCGAGCGCCCTTCGCTGCGCCGTCCACTCGTACACTCTGGCGAGCACCCACGCCTCCAACTCCCAAGGAGGGGTGCTAGCCAGAGCGCACGCCGCCGAGAACCCCACCGAGCGGTAAGCCCTCGCCACCCGCTGTGCAATGGCCCTTTGGGGCCTGCGGATGGCGGTGGCATTCTCCCTCCTATGGAGGGAGTCCGCCCAGATGGGGGCCCCATACAGAGAAGGCACTGTATACCTGAGTATATCGTTTTAACCTGTGAGTACCCGGTCGCAATAGCCGTTGCGACGCAACAACAATTGAATAATTTGTTGTGAAAAAAATCTGCGGCCGCCACGTTTTTTGGTCGATCGGGGACCGTAGGATATTAAACACTGCGTTTTTTTTTTAAAAACTAAGACGTTTAAACCGCGTGATTTGGTATGGCATGTGGGATGCCATTATGCGTCAATTTCAGTTGACGCCCAATGGCACACACGTGTGCCAATGAACACAAACGTGTGCCAATGAAAAATCACAGGTTTCACCACGATACCTCCACGTGTTCTCGAGATAAAGGGTCTTGACAGACAGACGGACGGACAGCAATATGATCCTATAAGGGTTTTTCTATTTGAGGTATGAAACCCTAAAAAAAACGTTTCTCCACACTAGGAATTTGTCCTGTATCGTGGATGCATCTAATATAAACTCACATACCCAAACAGCCAGACCCGGAACAACTATCTGCGGGCCAAACAAATATTTGTTCCGTGCGAGAATTGGACCCGCGACACGTAGCGCAGCAGTCAATAGCTGCGCCTACCATGTTATCATTGAGTTTAGATTTTTATGGTTTTTGAGTGTCGACTGTCAAATACCTCATTTGACCGCTATAACCTCTATTTCACGAGACTTCAATGTAAATTGTATGTTATATGTATTCATATAATATTGCTTTTTTATTTATCAGGCTATGTAGGTCAATTCGTTGTTTTTGATATGTATATACATTTCTATCATTATCAGTACCATAGTGTGCTAGCTAACAAGTTATAAATTTCGTGTCATGTATTAATTACTTAGCATACTTTTATATAGATTAAAGTTCTTAAAACGTAACAGACAGATGTGTTACTGGGGAGTTTGTTGGCCACTTCTTCTCCACAGCTAAAACACTAGGAAGTGGTGACGAGCGGGCGTTTTGGGGGACTGTCTTTTGTAAAACTTGACGTTCAAAAAGTGCTGGCTCTCAGCTTACTTTGAACAAACGACTTTTGATTTTGATTCTATCTAAATGTGTTTTTAGTCTGCTAACTGTTTTCGCAAAGCGTGATGAAAACACAAAATCCATAATTGGATCCACAAACACACCCCAAAACACAAAATATTCCACAAATTCAATCGACACCTAATTTCAATATTCAATGTAAACAAACAGACAAACTACACGGACCTCCATCAGTCTTAACGAGAATTCCGATAGGGGGTGGGCAGGCTTCGAGGTGCCTCCGTCAACGAATCGATGTCATTGTTTAATTAAATACAAATCAAATTATCTGCCAAGATGCTTGTCTTCGGCTGGTGGATCTGTATAGAGAGGGTGGATAGCCCACAGTGATAAAGTAAAATTCGTCGTTGAAGAGTTTCAATGTCTGTATCATTCATATATGGTTTGAAAATCCATTTTAAGGATTATGTAACCAAAGGGTGACCAACGGAACCCCATAGTTAGGCAGTTGAAATTTTCACAGATTGTGTATTTCTATTGCCGTTATAACAACAATTAATAAAAATTAATTAAATTTACACTGTCTGAATTTGTTACAAAAAAAACAGTTAAGTAAACAATTAACTTAAATATAAAAAAAACATTCTCTCAATAAAATTAATATAAATCGCAATAATAATAAAACAAATAATGAAAGCAATTAAAAATCTCAACACAGAAATAAAACCATTAACAATTTAAATTAATTTGGAGACAATTAATAAAAAATAAGGTTTATGGTACGGAAGCCTTCGTGCGAGAGTCCGACTCGAACTTGGCCGGTTTTTCAAGCTTTTTGTGTCGTGTTTATGGCGTTTAGTGACAAAATTCTCCTAATCTTTCATATATTTTTGTGAGATCCCTGTTTATTTAAAAGGGACGGGCAAAAGCGCATAAATTATCTCGATTTAGTTACTTCGTGTTCGATGAAGTCGAATTTAAAAGTGGACGAGTCGTTGACACTTGAGTCTAGAGTTGGTATTGCCACTTATTTTCAGGGATAGTCAGATAAAAAAGGTCGGCCTCATCTAGCTTTAAAAAATATGACATTTACAGGTGATTTTGATTTCTTCTTTGCAGAATAAATAGTTTCATTTAATTTCACTCGATTAGTCTATACTTTTTTTTTCTATTTCTTTTTCTTCTATTATAAAGAGGAAAGATTTGTATTTTTGTATGTAATGAATAAACTTAAAAACTACTGAACCGATTTGAAAAATTCTCTCAGCAATGGATAGCCACATTATCAGGGAGTAACATAGGCTATATTTTATCCCTGTACTCCTACGGGAACGGAAACTACGCGGGTGAAACCGCGTGACGTCCGCTAGTTTAATCTATAACTGTTTGGGTACTGCAAAAATCGGCAATTGAGTCTCATGAAGTCGAGATTTGATAGGTTAAAATAAAAAATAAAAGGTGGTATCATCCACTCCACATAAATCCTTGTCACTATATTCACTTACGGCAGCAATGGAGCGAGCAAACTTCAATCAAGCGCGTTTCGCTCTGACACCTACCGAACCGTCTTGCAACTTCGATTTACACTGCGGAACCCTAAATTACAATAATCAATGAGGTATAGTTTGTCAATACAACTTTAGCATGGTGTTGTTGTGGAGGTAGCTTGATTAGGTTACAATCAATAATTATAAAATATTGATTTGCTAATGAATAATTTCCGTATGGTGCCGTAAAAGAATAATACCATCCCATCACTTCCCGTGGTTGTCGTAATAGGCGACTAAGGGACTTGCCAGAGAATGGGCAGCAGCATTCTCTGTAAAACTCAACACTAATACACTGCGATCGCCAAACCGCCTGCCAAGTGTGGCGATTTTGGCAAACCTCCCCTTCTGGGGAGGCCTATGTCCAGCAGTGGACGTCTTTCGGCTGATATGATGATTAATGAACAATAAGTGTGATGTAATATTTCTGTTGGATATTGTTACGCTTGTTTAGTAAAAAAGGGTTAGGTAGAAACCGTAGAAACATAGAAGTACATCCACTTTTCACCACTGATGGATTTCATTCATTTATTTATTAATTTCAATAACAATTTACATTGTGTCTGAATGAGTTCCAAAAAAAAAAAAACAGAAAAACAGTTAAGTAAACAATTAAAAAAGATGAAATCGATTAACTTAAATATTGAAAAACAAAAACATTCTCTCAATTAAATTAATATAAATCGCAATAATAATAAAATTAAAAAAAAAAACAATGATGTAAATAATTAAAAATGTCAACAAAGAAATGAAACCATTAACAATTTAAATTAATTTGGAGCCAAAAATCATTACATAAAATCAATTAAAACATAATTCATTAAAACGTCAAAAAATATGTATATTGAAAAAAAAAATATGTCACATAAAATAATCAACAACGTCCCATACTAATTTTAAAAATCATATTCAAAAACCAAACTCACAAATAATGAAAACGAAAACAAAGAATCAATGATATTAATAATGTTGATTCATGAACTGTGTCTCGTGTCATGTGTCTCAATGTACAACATTTTGTTTGTGATTATGTTCTGGATGCTCAATTGTAAGAAAAACTCATCCACGGAATAGAAACCTTTTTCCAGTAAGAACTTTTTAAGTAGCAACAAAAGTCTGTATCTAGGTATACCCGGTAAGGGCAAAAGGCTCACTTCTACCACATAGGGACTTACCTAACCGACGGATTTTTGATGTAGGTATAGACAATTTATGTCAGCCGTTTTGTCTGCGTGACATTCGGATGTTATCCCAAGGAGACGTATTCCTGTGATAGAAAGGATCCTATCTCCTTTTCCATAATCTGATCTAACTTTGTACCAAAATTCACCAAAATAGTTTCAACGGTTTAGGCGTAAAAAAGAAACAAACAAACAGATAGACATACATCTATTCTAATATATAAAGATGATGAGTTTGTTTGTTTGCTTGCCGCGCTAATCTCAGGAACTACTGGTCCGATTTGAAAAATTCTTTCAGTGTTAAATAGCCAATTTATCGAGGAAGGCTATAGGCTATATATATAGATATATGTTCACGCTAAGAGCGGAACAGACGAAGTTGCGCGGGTCAACTAGTCTACACTAATATTATAAAGAAGAAAGATTAGTTTTTTGTTTGAATTGAATAGGCTCCGAAACTGGTGGACCGATTTGAAAAAATATTATAGCATTGGACAGCTACATTAGCAGGGAGTTACATAGATACAATATCCCCGTACTCCCACGGGAACGGGAACTACGCGGGTGAAACCGCGTTACATCCACTAGTATTATATATTAGTAAGGGCAGGTCCCTCTACACTCTTTAAGAGCAAATGCTGTCGGCGAGACTTTGTATGTAAAAAGTCATAATTCGAGGTTTGGCTCTCGACTGTTTCTCCTCCAATATTAGACCGATATAAGAGATATTTTACAAACTGAATAAGAAGGATGCATAACTGTGTCTCTATGTTTAACTTTTTGGACTAATAGTTGCCAAGTTTGTACCCTAGGGCTCTGTTGACAGCGATTTATCGGAAAATTTTAAGCATTTTGTGAGAGTTCTAATGCTTATACGGTTAATAAATCATCAAAAAGGAAACATAGGGACATAGTATATATCCTTCTTATTTAGTTTGTGAAATATCTCTTAAATCGGTCAAATATTGGAGGAGAAAACAGTCGAGAGCCAAACCTCGAATTATCACTTTTTACAAACAGAGTCTCGCCGCCAGCATTTCCTCTTTATTCCTTCACAATTTCTCCAATTTTAACACACAACAACCCACAGAAATAGCAACGACAAGTCAAAAACTTTGACTTCCAAAACTTATAATAAACTCGTATGCAGGTCCCACTGTATTGAAAACGTAAAACGGCTCGCAAGAAAATTAATTGAAGCAGGAATACGTTTTCAAAGAAACCTTGCTCAACACTGAAAACTGAACCTTGCTCCTGAAAATTTAAAGTCTTAAATGGTGATTGAGAGTGAGATTTTTAAGTTTCCTTCGGCAAAGAACGTTTGAGTTCGTTTTTTCGGCTAAAATTGTATGCTTGACTTATGTTTAAGGTTTCGTCTGGTCTTAAAGCTTTGCTAAGACTGAAAAATCGTGTGTTTATTTGTATGTGTTTGAGCTTTATGTCTGCGTCATATTTTGCATTTGAGTGATAAAATCCATCATTTTGTATCAACAGATTAGTCAATATTAAGACAAGATAATATAATCCTTACTATCCTTTCTTCCTTACTATATAATACTATAAATTACTATATTAATATTATAAATGCGAAAGTAACTCTGTCTGTCTGTCTGTCTGTCGCGCTTTCACGCTAAAACTACTGAACCAATTTAAATGAAATTTGGTACACAGATAGTCTAGAGCCTGAGAAAGGATATAGGCTACTTTTTATCCCGGGAATATGTTCCCTAGGGACCACGCGGGCGAAGCCGCTGGCAGAAGCTAGTATAATATAAGATTTCTTTATTTGTTTAAACATGGTATACATACAAGAGCATGTAAGATATTACATCGTTTGAGTCCAATCATGTTTAGCCTTGAGTAGCGGCGTACAAATATTTCTATAAAACATGAAAGAATAAACAATTTGAAAAAAAAAAAATGAAAATTTATCTAGAATAAGCACTTACAAAGTTTATAATTTAAGAACTTTAAAAATTATGTTAAAATGTCCAAAATTATTATTAGGTTATGTTGCTAGTTTTATTTTTTATTGTTGTGCCGAAAACAATTATTGCCCTATAGTTCAAAGCCCACGAAAACACTTCATCGACACATGAATGTTGAAGCAACTCAGCTGCTAGATATCACAGACTTAGTGCGTAGGCTAAAAAGAACTAAATTGAATTAGTGTAGTGTACAAAGTGAATGAATAATATTAACAATGTCGTGCTATACATATAACACATGAACATGGTGTTTTATAAATTATATCAGACTCTAAGAAAGTTCTACGGACTTGTGTAAAAGTACAAATGGACAGTATGCGGGCCTGCGGACGGCGAGCATTGGGTGGCTCGCCGTTTGATCAGAACCAGACCCGGGTCGACGGCGCGCTGTGTTCCACGCGCGCCTCAAAGGGCGGTTAGCATTAAAAGCGGGGCCCGCCAGGGCCAGCGCCTGCTGGAGCTGCGGACTTTGTTCCAAAGAGTCACCGTGGCCCTGGAACGCAAAGGGCACTAGGAGGAACACGGATAAGAGTCTGACACTCCCTCCTGCTTCACCCAGCGCGGGAGGAGTCATTTGATGATTTCCCATGCTTAAAAAAATAAATAAAAATGAAAATGGACACTATTCTTAGTTTTAACATAATCTATCACGTAACATATAAGTTAGATTTAAATTGCTTATTAGTCTTTTAGGCTAGATCGTAATGAATTATTAAGAATTTTGTTCTTATTCTCACTGATAAAGTACAAAAAAAAATACAGTTCAAAATGTTTGGCATGCACAGACAGACAATTTTCCTGCGCTACCTAGAACCAGCCTACGTAGTGCGCATCCAATCTCATCGCCGCTTTTTGGGCCAGTCTCGTCGCCTTGTCCATCCTCTGCCACCTTGCACATTTGCATGGAGATTTTTGCCCAACGACCATCATGATATAGGCTGTAGGATTTAATGAAAAACACTAAAAAATCTAACAATTCAATCAATACCAGCTTGTTGCCTTTGAGTCAATTGAGAAACGAGCCAAGAGGATCATCGGCAATGATAGGCTCGTCGAATCGAAGCTCCAAAGTCTTGAGCATCGACGCCAATTTGCTAGCCTGTCGGTTTTCTATCGGTTGCATTTTGGGGAATGTGTGACGCAATTTCATAATTTAATTCCGCCAAGTGTTCCATCATCGGACCACCACACGAACGGCGATGCGCCACCACCGGTACTTGGTGGACACCCCACCCACACGCACAAAACGTTTTGTGAGTTGAGTGGAATTCCCGGCCAGAGTCTGTGTTTCCTGATAGCTACAACCTGGGAGTCTTTAAGTCAAGAGTGAATAGGTTACTTCTGGGCAAGCGTACTCTATCTTCGACCACATCATCGCTTACCATCAGGTGAGATAGTGGTCAAACGCGTGCCTATCATTAGTAAAACAAGATATTCTTAGGTGATGAACTTATAATTCTAATACTATTATAAATCCTACTTCCTATCGTATCCTATCCTATTTCCTACTAATATTATAAATGCGAAAGTTTGTGAGGATGGATGGATGTTTGTTTGTTACTCTTTCACGTCAGAACGCCTGAAAGGATCTTCATAGAATTTGGCAAAGAGGTAAAATATAGTCTGGAATAATACATAGAGATTTTTTTCCTCATTCACGTGGTTGTAGCCGCGGGCGACAGCTAGTTATATTATAATTATGATGTAGCTATTTTCTGGGATGAATTTTAATGTAAAATAGAAACTGTTAGAGATGTAATAATATTACACACAGGACCCGTGTCCCTTTCGGACAAAACGCCCCAACCGTCAGTATCCGTAAGTCCCTTTCGGGACAAGCCGACTATCGCGGGATTGCGCTCGCGATTTTGTTTTTACGGATCTTGAGTGTTTAATAATTCAAACAACTGCCTCCGTGGTCGAGTGGTTTAGGCATTTGCCATGTGACCCGGTGGTTGTGGGTTCGATTCCCACGGGAAGCATACTTTGTAAAGTTGTTTCCAGATTGGCTAGGACATTGCAGGCTTGAATCACCTGATTGTTTGATCAAAAGATGATTCCGTGCTTCGGAAGGCACGTATAAGCTGGTGGTCCCGGCCGCCAAATGGCGGTCGTCAAATAAACCATGTCAGAGGCCCTTGAGGCGGCTTAGAAACTCTGACACTAGGGTGGGTGGGATCGTTAGACCTTACTGCCCACACGATAAGAAGAAGCATAATTCAAAAAAAGTTTATAGTTTCTTCTCCATCGCATCTTATTGGTGATGTTCTGTTGAACGGTTTGGTAAGCAGCATAAGCACGAAGCAAAAGGAGTATATCAAGATGGTAACTGGTTTCTTTTTAATTCCATGGAAAAATATTGGAGTTTTCGGTTGCGTATCCAGTGCAGTTTTTTTTACTAAAGTTAGGCACGCATTTGACCACTATCTCACCTGATCGTAAGCGATGATGTGATCGAAGACGGAGCACGCTTGCCGAGAAGTAACCTATTCACTCTTGACTTAAACGCTCCCAGGTTGTAGCTATCAGGAAACACAGACTCCGGCAGGGAATTCAACTCCTTAGCTGCATGTGGAATGCAATAAAAGTACTGAGTATGTATACTATCCTTCCAATTGACACAATATAATAACAATCCTCTTACTCTTCGAAACGCAAAACTAAGAGCAAAAATATATTCACCTCAAAACAGACTATAACACAGACTGTGATGAACAGTATACCTACATAAAGCTGCGGCTACATCGATGGGTATTAAAGTATATTCTGAAATAGATGTAGAACCGCATTAAGGAGTTAGCCTGGGGCAGTGCTTCTTTTTAAATGAAGAGGAAAATTTTAATTTCCTATCGCGTACCAACCGTAGTGATGGGGCTGAATGATGTCGATGTTTTTTCTTGAGTGTCGATACTTTTTTACTAACTTATTACTTGACTATTATAGTCAAGTGGGTTAGATAATGTTGTTCACAGACTCTATCACTACTGGGCAAGGATTTCTTTCCGCTTTTTTTAGTGTTGTTAAAATAAAATGCTCACAGTTATTTTATATATCATATTTATTTTAAATAATATTGAAAAACGAATTGTTTTTTGTGATGTTTTGGTTAAAATAATGACGATAAAACCACTGCTTTGCGTGATTTCTGGGTCGTGAATGGCAACGACATCGAATAAGATATGATTTTTCGTTAGATTTTTTCTGAGTATAAAACGTCTTGACGAATCTACTCACTGTAAACAAACATTGTCCAAAACACAGTAATAATTTTCATAGTTTTTCACAAGTCTTTTTTTAGCATTCGCTGGAGTAATACTAGCTGATTCCAGTTTGGCTGTAACTCATGTAGAAAAGGGAAAAGGCTAGGCAAATGATGATAACTGAAGTAAATTAGTATCCCATTACAAAACAAAACAAAGACTATAAAATCAATACAAAACAATAGTTTACCGAAATATCAGTTACTATAAAACACCGGTTCCATTTAATAAACAGCGAACTAATTCAAAATTTATCACGACTCGGCCGTGTGAGCAATCATTTTGACATAAATATAGAATAATTGAATCACTACGTATACAACAGTTTGCATAGTAGTGGTGATGTCATGCGGAATTGATCCGATAGTATTGTGCACATATCAATTTGTATGCATTCTCTATTACACAGAATAAGAAGAAAATGGAGAGCTATAATATTTGTATTAAGAACGTAAATGAACGATAAAACTACGATTGATACAAATAACTACAGAAGGTGCCAGATAAACTTGCAATAAAGTACATTGACCTTTTCCTAATATCCCTTCGTAAATAACTAAACAATAAATTATGAGCCGTTTTTCATTACTAGAGAACGTAAAGGATCACAACAGAAATGGATTCAAGACAGCTTTGCCTTTATTTCTATTTTTGATATAAGAGAGTCAATAAATCTTAAGTTTACATCTTACGCGATTTAATATAAGCTTACGGTGTTTGCAGTTAAGGGTGGCATTGACATCTATGTTTTTCTTCAAAAATTTTCGTTACAAACAAGTGTTTTATTTTTTTTAACAATGGAAAATCATCAAATGACTCCTCCCGCTCTGGGCGCAGAAATGAGTGTCAGACTCTTGCTGACTAAAATGCACCCGTGTTCCTCCTAGTGCCCATTGCTTTCCAGGGCCACAGTGACCCTTTCGAAAAAATTCTGTAACCCTGGTACTGGTCTTAGCGGGCCTTATCTACTATGCTGACATCTCTTTGAGGCAAGTGTTTTAGCACTCCATTTTTCTTACTCATCATCTCCATGCCATATAGTGTCATCGTTTTATTGGCATTTATTGTTATTTAATTGTATGGCGCCGACCATGTTTTGGTAATATGTAATTGGGTGATGCTGAATGAATGGTCGATGCAGTCATCGTGTACGTGACTTTCGTTTTTATCGATGAGTAAGTTCTTTTGATTGGCAATCAATTTGTTTCATTCCTGACCATTACTTTTCACTTTCAATTAGGAACTCCTTGGAAGTGACGGTAAAGAGTGGTTTCTTATTAGTGAACATACTTCAAAGTAAAAAATAACATTTATCACGGCAATAGGTAATGTATTTTTGTAAAGCTTTCTCATATTTTTTTTTTGCTTTGAAAATTTTTAAAAAACATTGAAATAGACACAATTAAGAAAAAAAAATCCGTTTTGCAGATCACCCAAAAAAATATCGATAGTTTTCCCTCCCGTTTAGCACATCACTAGACCTAACCTCCGTCGTTAAAAATATTGCTGTTTGAACGCAGAGTTCGCTTAGCGTTTTAATAAATTTGGAAAATTAAAGATTCATATCTGATTCACTTCACTAGTGAACCACCAGACTCTTCCCGACATGTAAAAATTTTATGCTCTAATTTAGACGACAAAATGTTGCAATAATAATGGGTTTTCTAGAAGAATTTATGTTTGTAATTTTATAAAAGAATGGTTAGAAGTGTGTGTATTATTTGTGCATAATTCTTTCGACACTAACTTGAGTCTTATCTATACTGGTATATGGTTTATTTTACATAAGAGCTAATCAATATTATTGTGAAAGGTCTAAAATGTATGGGATTGAACTAGTGCGGTAGTGCGTCGATCTCTTACTTTTGGGCTTAATAACAATCGATATCGATAATTTGTATAAAGCGGTCCCACGTACGCAACGTATGTAACACATGATGACATCTGGGGGGCTACTCTCTAACGAAATCCGTAGTTTCGGGCTTAGTTGCGGGCGGGCGTATTCTACTCCGTATCACCTACAGACTTACGATTAGTCCCGAACCCGAACTGAGAATGAATGACAACACGATTTCACAGTAACTGTCAAATCGTGTTATCATTAGTTCTCAGTGGTTAGGTGATACGGAGTAGAAAATGTCCGCCCGCAACTAAGCCCGAAACTACGGATTTCGTTAGAGAGTAGCCCCCCAGGACTCTTGATTTTATATGAAAAACTATGCAATAGAAACACATCATAATGCGTTGCATACGCGGGAACAGTGTGTCCCTCGCTTTATCGTTATTAGCAAACAATCACAGCAAAATGGGTCGATCTTCAAGGTTAAGCTACGCTTTCCGAGGTCGGTCTGATAATGGGTGACCAATTGACCATCCATTACAAACCGAGACATTTCCGTGCTTCGGAAAGCATGTTAAGACCATGATTCTGGCTGTTATTTGTTGATCCTTTACAGTCGTTACGGTTTGTCATAAACCAGAAAATCTGACACCTGTCTTGAGCAGAGTTGATAGTGCCAAATTCCTTGGACTAACCATTGACAAAAAAACTTGATTGGAAAGATTTTTGTAAGAAAGTTAGTAGTTCTTCCTACGCATTGCATAAACTCGCCCCAATCGTAAATACGGATACATTGCTTACTGCCTATCACGGACTTGTTGCATCGATCCTTAGATTCGGCATTATTTTCTGGGGAAACTCTACACAGAAAGATGTAATATTCAAAATGCAAAAACGATGCATAAGAGCTACGTTTGGTCTTAAGATTACAGACAGTTGCAAACCATATTTTATTAAGCATCAAATTCTCTCACTTCCGTCCTTGTACATATTAGAAACGGTACTATTTGTTAAAAAGAATCCCCAACTCTTTCCGAGGTCTTCAGATGGTTCCGAAAGAAGTCAACGTGATAATCGGAGACTTCGCTCACATAGTGCTAAAACGGCTCTCATGCGTAAGAGTGTATTCTGCATGGCCCCAAATTTATACAATAAGGTACCAAAGGCATACAAAGACCTAAATATTAATAGTTTTAATTACAGCATGAAGAAACTTTTAATAAATAGGTGTTACTATAGTGTTGACGACTATTTAAATGATGTACTGTAGACATTTTTATTATTATTTTATTTATTTTGACATAATTTTGATGATTTTTTTTATTGATTTTGACGTAACTATGTTTTTTTATTATCGTTTTGACATAACAATGATTTTTCTACTTCGAATTTATTATGATTTTTGTATTATTGTATTTGTACGCCTTTCTAGGCAAAACATGATGAAACTTTTTTTTTCTTTTTGTAATCGTTCCAACTGATTATTTAACCTACACATGTTTTTGACAAATAAATATATCTTATCTTATCTTATCTTGTCTTGCTAAGGAATACCGTGTTACCCAGTTACTGAGTAGCGGATGTTAGATAAGCAGTTGCTCCATGCAAAATACTGGTGATCAGCATTCGGTTTGACTGGAAGTTGACCTCAATATCGGTGAGAAAAGGCTTGACAGATCGATATCGTTATGTATTTATTTTATTTGGCTCTTCAACAATGAGTACATCATTACATTCATTTATTAGCGTGCTAGCTGTTTTCGTGAAATTGTTTTTATTATTAACTCAACATATACATATGTGAAAACTTGTAAATGGCCATTTTTACATATTGATACTTTATATTGTTTTGTATTAGCTGTAAGTTTTCCTAAAATTAATGAAATAAATAAATAATAATAAAAATGCATTCCAGAATTAAGTTTAAGTGCCTCATTACTTAAAAAACTGGCCAAGTGCGAGTTGGACTCGCGTGCGAAGAGTTCCGAACGTTTTTTTTTTTATATGTTATTTTAATACTATAGACTTCTAATAGGTTTTCCTGTAATCTATAGATAAAGATCTAATATCTCTATTTTTTTTTCATAATTGTAGGCTCAGTAGTTTCGGAGAAAAGGGAATGGTCATTTTTCGTCTAATTTCTTGAAAATTTCAAAACCATTTATTTTAAAATTATGAAAAAAATATAATTAAAACCCTCACAGTAAGCCATTTGATATGTCACACAATATTTTTCAAAAAAAGTTTTTTTTTTTAATTTCCTAGTTTGACCCCTAAAGTGAACCCCGCACTAAAATTTTAATAATTTACATAACACTTCCGTATTTGTGTCACAGAAGTTCATATGTGTACCAAATTTAAACAGAATCGGTCCAGTGGATCCGGAGAAAACTGGCTGTGACAAATGGACAGACAGACACCCGAGTGATCCTATAAGGGTTCCGTTTTTTGTTCGGAACCCTAAAAAGAGCATTACATGCACTCTAATTTACGCATACACTGATTTGGAAACATGCAATATTTCTATTTTCGCTTTAATTTTAAAGAACTTCATCTAGAATAGACCACCACATAAATAAGAAATGAAAACGGTTTAAATTATTGATTAAATTCTTTTCTTTCTTCTTTCTTTCTTCTTTCTAAAACGGACGATGACGTCACTCCTGTCGAACTAGTCAAGTGATCCTAACTCAAAGACATAAGGTTGCCTTTTCGTTGTCATAACAGCAGTGACGTCACTAAACGCTGATTGTTGTTTTTGAAATCGTTCTGTTTCTCGTTACTCTAATTTATTATTTTTGCTAAAATAAAAACGTTGCAGTGGCCTTTATTTTATACTTTTTTATCATTTCATTAACAACAACATTTCATTCATTAATTTTTTTTTCATTTCATTTTTTATCATTTTTTTAGACTACTTTTGGTTTTAATTTATTTTACATCTGTCTGTTTATGTGCGAGTCCCAAATAAACATTTTTTCTTTCTTTAACATTTATCATAAATTCTGTATTTGCATGTTCCCAAAAACGCAATGGAAAATTTTGAAAAATGATAACTTAGGATTATACACTTGAGTTACACAGATATTATTCGTTAGTGAATGTTGTAAGGACAGTAACAGTTATAGTGTTTACGATATTTTTAACTTATTCAAAAGTTTGAGATTGAGCTATGAATTTCAATGAAAATCCTTTCGTTGATAAAAAACCCACCGATCCACCGAGCTTTTACCCTAGAAATTCTGATAGGTAATTAAAGCGAATTCGCGGGGAAAAAGCTGTAATATGTAGTTCTTAAACAGAGGAGCGATTTCCGTACTTAATGACACGTTCGCATTCGCATCGAAATGTCGGAATGTGTCAAAAATACTTTTTCCAATTCCTTACTCTTTGACAAAGCGTTTCCAGACGTCTTTCATAATGCGCACAGCAAAGGAGTGGAACTCTCTGCCTGCGTCTGTGTTTCCAAACGCTTACAACCCTAATCTCTTCAAAGTTAGAGTGAACAGGCTCCTTCTGGGTAAGCTCGCTCCATCGTAGACTTTGTCTCTGTCATCTCTGACCTAGACTAGAGTCAAGAGCAAACCCATCACAAATATAAAAAAAAGATTTCGAATACGAACGCGGCTGAAAAATACGAGAGTTAGGCCCCATGTTAAAAGTTTTATCAAGTTTTTTTTATTTAATTAACTTAACACATTTAGTGCCAAGAACTCAGCGTATGGGTCGAGCAGTGATTCGTTATGTGCCCACAACCCGTGTCTGAGTCGTTGTTTTAAGTAGTTATATGTGACTTGTGTTCATGCGCGGGTTGTGGGCACACGAACGAATTGTTGTTCGGCCCATGTGTTGAGTGCTTGGCCCTAAAAATGTAAAAACACTTTTGCACTTTGCACTGAAAGTGTTAACTAACACTTCGAAGCGGCCATCTTCCGCAGTATATATCCATCGTATCGAGACTGTTTACAGATGAAAATTAAGATAAACAACAACATCTCAATCCACCCTAAGTTCGTTAGTATTCTTAATGAAAAATCGATTTCAAAATGGCGTCTCGCCTTAGGTGCGATTTTATTTTTAGGGTTCTGCGAGACAAATGTCCTGTGCGATTTTTGTTTTTAAAATGAGGGCTGGCAAATGTAGAAACTGAACTTGTAATAAGTACGTACCTAGTTGAGCAGTTTAATAGGCAAGTACCTACAGCTTTTACTTGATTTGACTAGCTTTTACCCGTGACTTCATACGCGCATTTCCCGAACCCGTAGGAATTTCAAGGATCCAACATGGCAAATTTCAGCTCTCTACGACCTGCAGTTTCTGCTGTAGAAAGCTGAAATTTGGCATGTAGGTTCCTTGGGGAGTGGAGGGGAGCACTATGAGAGGATTTCCCGAAATTCTTACGGGAACGGGAAAAAATGGACTATGCGCGTACGAAGTCGCGGGCTGAAGCTAGTTTTATATAATAGGATATCAGACCATTTTCTGTGTAAGTATTTGAAAGACATAAAACTTTCAAACACAGTCATGGTCTTGTCACAAGTTTCAGGTTTCTTGTTAATTTTAACTTTCTGAAGCGTCGATTTACGTACATGCTTTTAATTTTGTTTAAGCTTAAAACTCAATATTTGACACAAGAAAAACCAATTACAAGTATAAATACGATATTTGGCACAAGTGAATGTGACGAGTTTCGCGTCAGTTTGTGGTTTGAAAAAAATCGTGAGAAAAAAGTGTGAGTCGGACTCGCACACAAAGGTTCCGTTCCGTAAACTTTAATATTTGTTGTTATAGCGGCAATAGAAATACACATTCTGTAAAAAATTCAACTGTGTACCTATTACGGTTCTTGAGATACAGCCCGCTGACAGACAGACGGACGGAAGCTTAGTAATATGGGTCCGTTGGTTACCTTTTGGATACGGAACCCTAAAAATGTATAGTATCGTTACAGTATCGTAAACGTAAGTGAATTTTGAATATAAAATTTACAACCCCATAGTATTTTGTATCATATAATATAGTATGTAAATATGAATATAGTATTCAATTTAATAAATATTATGAGCACAACGGTAAAATTTTACGTTAAGTTACTGTACGTCAAGAACATTCGTCCTACGCCCTCTGTACTCCTGACACAGTTGCGGAATATGTTCGAAGGAGTCACCGTGGCCCTGGAATGCAGTGAGAACACGGATGGGTTTTAGTCAGTAAGAAACTGACACTCTAGCTTCGCCCAGAACGGGAGGAGTCATTTGATTATTTCCCATCCTTAAAACACTGGCCAAGTGCGAGTCGGACTCGCGTGCAAAGGATTCCGAACGAATTTCATTTTATTTAAACATATTATTATAACACTATAGACTTCTTATAGGTTTTCCTGTAATCTATAGGTAAAGATTTATTATCTCCATTTTTTTTTCAAAATTTTAGGCTCAGTAGTTTCGGAGATAAGGGGAATGGTCATTTTTCGTCTAATTTCTTGAATAACTTCAAAACCACTTATTTTAAAATTATTAAAAAAATATAATTAAAACCCTCACAGGACCTTTCATTTGATATGTAACACAGTATTGTTCAAAAACCTTTTTTTTTAATTTTCCTAGTTACCCCAAAAGTGAACCCCATACTAAAAAAATAATGATTTACGTAACGCGTCCGTATTTGGGTCACAGAAGTCCATATGTGTACCAAATTTCAACAGAATCAGTCCAGTGGATCCGGAGAAAACACCCGAGTGATCCTATAAGGGTTCCGTGTTTTGTTCGTGCGTTGTTTGTTTGTGTTTCCCTCTCCTAGAGAGGAGGCCTGAGTCCCAACAGTGGGAACATTATAAGGCCGACTATGCTAAAAAAGTCCCCCTGTACAGAACCTCCAACCCAAGAAAAGATCGCACCTACCATTTTCTCCAAGCGAATCGAACTCCCATCCTCCCGATTACGTCTTCATTTGATATTTATTTTTAATTAAGAAAAAAGGCGCCGCTCCCATCATACCTAATTATTTTGTTGGTTATCTTAACAAATGATTTATTCATTCGCGGATTCTGCTGAGAACCTTTTTTTAATTCGGCTTGAAGATAGATCGCCAGAGGGTGGTTCATTAATTAAATTACTTATAAATTATTTTTGAACGATAACGGAAAAATATTGGCTAAGTTTTGGAATTAGAGAGAGTATAGGTATCTATGTATTTTTATGGAGTTTGGGTCATTGCTGGTTAATTTAATATAGGCTTGGGATTACTTTTGAGTATGTAGGTCTTCAAATAAAATAAAAAATAGTTTATTTGCTTGGTAAAAAAGTTGAAAAGAATCTGTTACATATTTTTAAATATTGTGATTGAGAACAAAAATACAAAATCAACATCTTGTTAATGTACAGCAAAATTACATCAGATTAAACAATAGGTATCTTTCATTAAATAATATAAATAAAGCCAGCCAAGTGCGAGTCGGACTTGTACACGAAGGGTTCCGTACCATAAACCTTAATTTTTAAATGAAAATAAAAGCAATAGAAAGACACAATCATTGATATATCCAAACCAAAGATACACACTCAGCATCTCAAAAACGTCCGCAAAAAACAAGCGCAATATGTATAATTGTGCGCTAGTTTCAAACAGTCTCGCATCGCTCGCCATACTGCACTGCTTTGTAAAAACAGCTTTAAGCGATCCGTGTATGGTTGAATTTGCAAAAACAAATTACGCATCACTCGCCATACTGCACTGCTTTGTAAAAAAAGCTTCAAGCGATCCATGTAAGGTTGAATTTGCAAAAAAAAATTGTTTATAGTATAACTACAAACAATTCACACATGACAATTGATACATGCCAGTTTTTGAAGACAGTTTCGAGTGTTGCATTTGTTCGAGACTGTGCATCTTGGTTTTTTTTATACATCAATGGACACAATCTGTGAAAATTTCAACTGTCTGCCTATTACGGTTCTTGAGATACAGCCCGCTGACAGACATACGGACGGACGGACGAACGGATGAATGGACGGACGGACAGCGGAGGCTTAGTAATAGGGTTCCGTTGGTTACCCTTTGGATACGGAACCCTACCAGTCAAATATGTTTACACACTGCACATAGGTTTGTACAATAGTATTACTAAAAAAAGTAAGTTAAAAAAAAACAACTTCAAATTTCAATAAATTTAAATCAATAGGTTTTTCAATAAGGTTAACCTTCATTACATAATCTAAGAAAACAAAGTCAAACATGTTTACACATTGCACCTATATATTGTAATGCACCTCTTTGGTTGCTTTGACCAGTCGATGAAGCCTTGGGGGATTTAATAAAAAAAGATAGGTTAGAATTTAGAATAGTCTCGAACGACGTAAAAATCTAATCGAGGACTGGTCAATGCACCCAAAGAGGTGCATTACATGAGTAGGGGCGTAGCTCATGTAATGCACCTCTTTGGTTGCTTTGACCAGTCGATAAAGCCTTGGAGGATTTAATAAAAAAATATAGTTTAGAATGTAGAATAGTTTGGAACGACGTAAAAATCGATTTGTTTCTGATGACCAAATCTGTAAAAACAATGAGGAATATGATGACCATGATGACTATGATGACAGAGATGTGCAGAGTTGTGGAGAGAGCAGCCTAATCGAGGACTGGTCAATGCACCCAAAGAGGTGCATTACATGAGTAGGGGCGTAGCTCATGTAATGCACCTCTTTGGTTGCTTTGACCAGTCGATAAAGCCTTGGAGGATTTAATAAAAAAAGATAGTTTAGAATTTAGAATAGTTTGGAACGACGTAAAAATCTATTTGGTTCTGATGACCAAATCTGTAAAAACAATGAGGAATATGATGACCATGATGACTATAATGACAGAGATGTGCAGAGTTGTGGAGAGAGCAGCCTAATCGAGGACTGGTCAATGCAACCAAAGAAGTGCATTACATGAGCAGGGGCGTAGCTCATGTAATGCACCTCTATGGTTACATTGACCAGTCGAGTAAGCCTTGGAGGATTTTATAAAAAAAATTGTTTAGAATTTAGAATAGTTTCGAACGATGTAAAAATAGATTTGTTTTATAATGACAGAACTGTAAAAGCTTTTATCTAGGCAAGTGCTCAATATAATTATCCTTTGAATATAATCAATTTTTCATTTTACATTCAATTTCTTGTGATGCTGCTGAAGATCTAACCAGCAATATCACAATATTATGTGGGTAAAATATTATTATCTACTAATTCAGATTTCATTCCATCACTTCCCGTGGGCGTCGTAAGAGGCGACTAAGGGACTCGCCAAAGAATGGGCAATAGCGTTCTCTGCAGAACTCAACATCATACACTGCTATCGCCAACCCGCCTGCCAAGCGTGGCGATTATGGCAAACCCCGCCCCCCTCCCTTTTGGGGGAGGCCGATGTCCTGCAGTGGACGTCTTTCGGCTGATATGATGATGATGAATCTAGATTCTAAAATGTATATAAAAACCTAGTCAGCTACGCTACTTAATCTATTTATAGCACCGCCCCAATACGCGACTAGGCATTAATTAAAACGACAAAACAAAATAACCGTTGACTTCAGTTGCAGTCAGAATTCACACTATTCCAATGGGGGAATTAATTAAATACTGCCTCTGATGCCAGTCATAGGGAGACTGGATGCGGCTTCTATGATAATAAAAAAAAATTGTTTTAGAACTAGATTCTGACACGGGATTTGGTCGTGTGAAAATTAGGAATAATTCTAAGAGAATATACATGTCCAGGACATGACCTAACCGTGTGCCAAGTTTTACCCAAATTCGTTCAGCTTTTAAGAACTTTTTTTTTGTCAGTAATAAAACGTCATTAGTATAATAATATACGAGGAATATCAATTTTTCAAAAATTCAATGACGCAATTTAAGTTTTAATCAAAATTGGGTTCGAGACCATTTTCAGTATTTTCGCTGTTCCCCATAGTTTCGGATTTGGCCATCCACGCACACTTGAAAAGTTCACCCTCTATAGTACAGATGGATTTATTTTCTACTACAAGCAATACATCAGTGACTATAAGTATCCAATTGTCATGTCTTCTCTAAAAAGTATAAAACAATGTCGCTGTTAGCATTTTTCTGTTTCTCCGCTTAAGAGGGAACGCGGGTGGACAGACTTTGTATGTAAAAATTCATAATTCGAGGTTTAGCTCTCGACTGTTTCCTCCTCCGATATTGGACCGATTAAAAGATATTTCATAAAACTGAATAAGAAGGATACATACTGTGCCATACATATAGCTAAATTCTTCTACAATATTCTTCTTCTTATAAAACAGTTTATTAATATTTTTGTGGTTTTTGTAAATATTTATGGTAGTCTTTAAGATTATATGTTTGTTATCCGAAAGAAATGATATATTACATTCATATTTATTTCGAACAGACACGAAAAATAACTATTTGAGACCTAAAATAAAAACTTCGTTTGAAAAACCGCCTTCAATTCAAACTCCTAAAATTGTTACTGTATTTCATTCACTCCAGAAATATTCGAATTGGCCACGTCCCGTAAGCAAGCCAGGCCACATCCAGTGCAGGCAGGCCATGGCCTGGCCCGGTAGACAGTGGGGCCATAAATTGAGGTGTGCTGTCAATTGCACCCGTCCGCCAATAGTTGCGGTTCGACGCCGGCCCGGGCATGTGCGGTGGCTGTACAAATTTTACATGACATTTTAGCTTTTTTTTTGTTCATTTCTGATATTTTAAACGGTGTTGAATTATTGTTTTTTTGTGTTTTTTTTTTTTGGTGGGTAGTGAGATTTTTTTTTCTTGTAAAGGTTGTGAAAAATAGGTCAGCTGTCTTTGAATAAATTACTTTTTTCATTTGGATGGTGTTTTTTATTTGAATGATTCTACAATGTACTTGACAGTAAAAATCGTCACAATGTAGGGGGAAAATGTAGGTAGATTTTATTTGTCGTGGACATAACATAATAATTTAGGAACCGATTATATTAATATCCACATGTTAACTTTATCTTTGGAAGAAATATAAATAAATAGTTTTTATTCAGAAAATAGTTTTGCAAAATTATTGTAGGGCAAAAATTAATGGATAAAAAATATGCTGTTAGTCTGTAAATAATGTCTTCTAGATTCTTTCTTCAATAGGGATTTGACCTATTTTATTTTTATTTTCGTAATGCTATGAACTTTTACAAAATACTTAGTAAATGATGAAGCCATGCTAAAAATTGAAACTATTCAGAGGGCTAAGCACGAGTTTCTGTCGACAGCGTAAACGTATCGCCTGCGACAATTTTTGTATGCAAAATTGATCAGCGCCATGTGTCCGTATTTGGAACTAACTAATCGGTAGCACAAGTTTTTGACACTTACCTTCGTATCGAGTTTACGTTTTAACGTTGCGTAAATGAACCAAATGTATGGAAATCGGTAGCACCATGGTAGCACGAGTTGTGTAGTTTCGACTTTTTCGCTAGCTGGGACTTACGCACGTAAAAAATTGTCTCACTGACGTTTTCTTGGTGAGACAGTTTACGTCAAACAATTTTCCGTATTTATTTTGGAATTAATGCAAGAATATGCAATTTTATCATGAAAACAAGAGGAAAGCATGTTGTATATTTATCATCCGATCTCCTATATACATAAAGACGCCAGGAGAAGTTGTGAAATGAGGTAGGAAAATTTTTCATTTTCTTTGTAAACACACGTAATAGTTTCTCATAAAAGAATCGTTTTATTAGTGTTATTCATGCGAATCACACAGAGCGGCCCGGCGCCGCCTGCGCGCCATGGTGAAGTTCGTTTCCGTGCGTTTTTCGCCGCAAATCTACGTTGTTTTCTAGTGCTCCATATCAACTGAAGTTCCAATCACGCAGCATCGCGATAGGCGTTACAAATAAGTGCTTTAGGTACCTACCTAATATAATTCACGTGTGTGCAGCATGTTCATTTGTGCGCTCATCAAGTTTTGCAACGGGTACATACCAACGCAAAGTTGTAATGTAACTCGGAACAAACCCCACTAAGCAAATTATGTACTAGGCACCCAGAGCTCTTTCCATCCCTCAGTAACCAAATACATTATACCTGATACCCTATTCACAACAATATAAGACTTAAAATTTCTTAATATATAACATATTTTTCAGCAGGTTTGTGAAAATAATGGCAAGAACTATAATCATAAACCACGTTTTACAATCCTATCGATGATGGCTAAAGACTTAATAAAGGAGAGAAGCACGACGAATATGAAATAGAACACCTTCGCAGCGTGACGACTGGTTTATTGTGAAGATCTTACCTGCTGCCCCTATACCGTATTGCTAGCACACCGTGAGGAGGGACACTTCTTCGAAATTAATTAATCAAATCCTAGATCAAATCGTCCCTTGTTTGCGTACCGCTAACTTTCGGAGTAAATGAAAATGAATGTTCAACCCATTTTTATTTTGAATCCGACTATCTATTAATGTAATACAATTTAGGAAACCTGGTTCCGCACCAAAATGGTAAAAAAGAACCCTTATGGTGTGACTAAGTCTGTTTGTCTGTCACAGCTGGATATTTGAAGAACTACTATATGCTGCTATGAACTTGAAATTTCGAATAGTTTAAGATGACATTTGTTCAACTATTTTTCACATAAAATAGAAATAAAAATGTATATTTTTCTTGTAACAGCGCCTGAAAGAGATTATTAAAAATTCAAAGTGGGGCTACTAGGACATGTGGGGTGCCGTGTCAAAGAGCGCTGTTTATGCATTCTCAAACATTATTTTTTTTAGGCCACATTGACCATGGTTTTCGACTTATGACGAAAAATTGACCATTCCCCCCTTTATCTCCGAAGTTTGCATAGAGAAAAATCTGAAATTATTCCCTGTCATAGAAACTTGTGTTAAAATTACAGGAAAAACAAAACTATGTCTCTAAATAGCACACTTTTTCAGAAATCATCAACTAAAATTACACTAGTTCAACTAGCGGTCAGTCAAGAGATGGCGCTGATCTAAAACTGCAATATACACCGCAGTGACGAATTCTCTGACGAATATAGGCTTCACCGATGAAGATTTAAAAACATTTCACGTTTTAAACGATGCTACGAAACCCTCAGTGCGCGAGTCCGACTCGCTCTTCTCCAGTTTTTTTTTTAAATTTGTTTACTCTTAACTAATATTGGTCGTAACGTCGCAAAGGTAAAATTATTTGTTTATAAGTTTGTAAAGGTAATCTCTTGAAGTCAGGTCCGATCTTCGATCACTATTCTACGAGATCGAAGGGTGTGTGAACACTAATGTTGCTTCTATTTGACTGAAAACGCACAGTTTTTGTGGGACAACCTCATGATAGTCCAGGCAAATTAGTCAATTAGGTAAGGATCTCGGAATGAGAGAAAGTCGGCTATAAACTTGTATAAACCTTTATTTTGACCCCCTTTTGGGGGTCAAAATCTTGTCTTAAAACCTACTTATCGTAGGGTGTCCGCGATTGCAGATATTTCAAGGGCATAGATAAAAAAAAAATCGTTTTTTTACACATTTTTTTGTAAATAACTCGTTAGCACAACTAAATATAGCGTTAGCATAACTAAACTCGAAGAAATGTGAAATCCAGCTAATCCTCACTGGGCCCGCGCGATGGATTGTTACCAACTCCCTATCACAGAGGAAGCCTGTATTCTACCAATAGTAGGAACTTTGTGTGCTTATTAAGCTTACGCCAGATACAATGCCTTATGGTGTCGGCCGGAGCCGTATGGTGCCGTAAAAGAATAATACCATCCTATCACTTCCCATGGGTGTAGTAAGAGGCGACTAAGGGACTCACCAGAGAATGGGTAGCAGTGTTCTTTGTAAAACTTAACACCATACACTGCGATCGCCAACCCGCCTGCCAAGGGTGACGATTATGGCAAACCCTCCCCCCAAAATTTGGGGAGGCCTATGTCTAGCAGTGGACGTCTTTCGCCTGAGATGATCAGATGCAATTTGTAGCAGTGCGTTCCTTCAAATGAGATGTTATAGTGAGTGGTAATGCAACGATTTTGAATAGGCAACTTGGCCTCCGGCGTTTTCGAGCAATCAGACATTAAGATTTTTTGAAGTTGTCTACCTTACGATCAAAAGTTGCTAATTGTAAGAAATCTCCTCGTCTCTGGATAATCTGACACTTTTCTGAAAGTTAATCACCGAGTAAACCTCTCGAATAATAATTTATTTAAAAAATACCTCATACTCATGAGTATGGAAATTAAGGGTCGTAAAGCAAAAGCTATAAAAAAATATTGAAACTTCTCCTGGGTAAACTAGATTTCGATTAGGTACTCGAAAATGAAATCCCACTATGGTCACCAAGGTATCTGGGCATAAATCGTTGCACACAGATCGAGTCATTGGTAATTGATCAGTTAAAATTACCAATCACCCTGTATATAATAGATGGATGAAAAAAATATTTAGTTTTAAACAACATTTATATTTTATAATGTCTAACATACATAGTTACACGGATAACAATGAATGACAAAACATATTTATGAAGACGCCGGTTTTGTCCACAGTGTAGTGACTACGGCGGGCGCTTACGCGGCGGACTCGCGCGAGATAGCGCGCGTAGTTTTCAAACGTTCCTACCCGCGCGTTGCGGCCGCAGTACGTGCCTAGTCCGCAAGGGCCTAGTCCGCAAGCGCCTAATGCGCGGGTGGCGGGGGTATCAAACCAGTTAGATCTTGTCGCTCGGCGTATGCGCGTCTGATTTTATTTTTAAAATTTGTATCTTCTCTTGTGATTTTAGCTGATATTTTATTGAGGATGTAGGTAGTCAAAGGTTGAACCGGACATTCGAGTGTACTCAAAGAATTTTGTGGGCTACAATCACAGTTCTTCAGACAAATTAAAAAATTCACTATTAACTTGTCGGCTTTTATTTATTTCGTGCACACCATCTCTTGTGTTCAACACTCCCATCTCAGGATCGTACTATCTAATAAAAACACCAAATCCTCGTGCATGGTTTGCAGCACTTGAAATACGCCGCAACGCTACAACGGCTTGCACGTCACTGTGGTCACCGCACGCCTCCGCCGCCGCGCCGTCGCGCCCGCTACAAGCTGTAGTCACCGCGCGTTCAGTGAGGACGCACACATTGGAATGGTTTGTCTGCTCTTGGTGGCAATGCAGGCTTATATTGTTGCGGTGTCGACAAAGGCTCTTGGCTACAATCTGAAATATTTTTCGTCACCTGTTGATAAAAGAAGTTAAAATAATTATGAAAAACTAGCTTCTACCAGCGGCTTCACCCGCGTGGTCCCATGGGAATATACTTCCGGGATAAAAAGTCTTTAAAAAGCCTATGTCCTTTCTCAGGCTCTAGACTATCTGTGTACCAAATTTCATTTAATTCGGCTCAGTAGTTTTGGCGTGAAAGCGCGACAGACAGGCAGACAGAGTTCCTTTCGCATTTATAATATTATATATTAGTGAGGATAATTCAAAAATTGTGACACTAAATGCAAAAATGTTGGTGATTGTTAGTGTTTATGGACTTGGACTGGGTTGTGAAGGCCAGATAGGCAGCCGCTCCGCGTAAAATAGGTACTGGTATTCAGTTGAATCCGGCCTGACTAGAAGCCGACCCCAATATATTTGTCTTTCTCAGTCTTTCTCAGCCTGAAGCCTCATTCTGTGTGCTATGCTATACTCTTAAGTCTTACTACATGGGACTCGGCATAATAGACGCATTTTATATTGTTGTATGGATTTGTGTAATACAAGTGTAGATTGTATACGCTTGGGGGAGGCCTATGTCCAGCAGTGGACGTCTTTCGGCTGATATGATGATGATGATGAAGTGTAGATTATAAATATTTAAAAATATACTTACTTTTCTTTGAAGTTCTCGTTGAGGTCGAATTGAATGAAACTGTTTTTGTTGACTTCGTTAAATAAAACATCTCAGAACTGTATAGCGCACATTTTCTTATAAAAGCTGGTAAATCACAATTTTTATTTTAAATGACAATAAACAACAATAGACGTTTACTCCTTAGGGTCAACACACACCACCACACAACTCAGTGCGGCACTTACAACGCGCGGTATTAAAAAAATAAAAATCCTCCATAATATGAAGAAATCATAGCAAAGTATGTAATACTATGACTACTATAATTGTTATTACGATTAACCGAATGATTATGTGAGAAATGTTAGCGAACAATAATGTACCGAGATATACAAGGTGTTATAAAATAAAAGCAAATGCCCTTATGAGGTCATTTTACTCATCACTATGAACAACTTTTAAAACGAGCTAAACTCTTAATTCATAATTCTTTATTGTACACCAAAAAACCATAATTATATTGGATACAGACAGAATAAAGTTCATGTACAAAGGCGAGCTCAACTCAATGTTGAGTTTTCTCCCAGCAAACCTTTGAGTGACAAAGAGAGATACAGGGTAGGATCGAGTGTACTAATAATATACGTAAATATACCTACACACATAAATGTATACCAAAAAAAGAAATCAGCGGTTCAGTATGTACCTACATTTTGTCGAGTAATGCGCACATATATCAGCAGGCGGTCGATGTTTTTCGTTTGAATAATGAGTACAATGACCCTTTAAGAAGTATTCCGTTTTTTTTCTATGTATTTATTATTAAGTTTGCCATTCGCATGTCGCAAACATTTTACAGCTACACGCGTTTGCATCAGTGTGCTGAGAGTTTTATATTTTTTGTAATTTGAAGGAAACCATCAAACGTAAAATGAAAGGTGTCAAATGTCGTATGCGGAACCGTTCAAAACCAAATAATTTGTCATAAATTACGACACCAATAAACTGAAATTATCAATAGTTTATGAAAAAAAGATTTTTAAAAATGACAAACAAGTTTTAACATGTGTATGAAATAAAATATATTTTTAGTGTTAGTGTTTCCAGGCTCTAAATTATTCAAAATAGAATTACCGGTTTTTTTGTGCTCATTTTCAAAACGCACCATTCAGTTCAAATCGTTCAAATCGCTATTGCATTCTCTGCCTTAATTAACTATCGTTCAATTATTACTTTCGAGTAGTCGCAAGACGTTTATTAGAACTCGTGCTACCAAAAAAAAATCTCGCTGTAGCGAGTACGTTAAGGTCTGGTAAAAACGTCACGATAACGTTACTATTTCGCAAGAAACTTGTGCTAGGGGTACAGTTCATAATTGCAAATTACGCTAGACAAAAATAGATGATATCATAAACTGATGGCTAATTTCGTTCCTCTCTCTCGTAGCCTCGGTAGCGCAGTAGGCAGCGCGTAAGTCTCATAATCTTAAGGTCGTGAGTTCGATCCTCACCCGGGGCATAGCTTTTTGTGATTCTTATCTCATTTTTTGTTATAATTTAATTATTTGAATTATTTAAAGTAAACTTAATGCATTATTGACCTTTGAATTAAAAATACTACACTGTGGTGCGTGGGTAGGTGAAATAAATAATATTTGAAAAAGGAATAAAGTTACAAAAAAAAAACACTTCTAAACCAGTCTTGTGCAGTTGGTAGCATCAATTATTATGTGATTGAAAATTTGAAATAAATAAATACCACCAAATGCATGAAACTGCTAGAAATGTTACTTTTTGAATTAAAAAAAGAAAAAAGTAATAATATAATAAAAAATTATTTCAGACTTAGTCCATATGTTTGTTAGTAACAATATTCTTAGCCTAGTGTTAGTAAGTACAAGTAGTTTTAGGCACTTGCTCTCGCCTGTAGGCCTATCCAGTGCACCATCAGTACCGAGTACCATCGGCTGGTGCACGCGGCAAGGATAGCGCTGGGCTGCCGCGCACCCGAACCATCGTCGAGGCAGATCGCTTACGCATAATCGCGTGGAAGCCATCCACGCACGCCTCCGCGAACATGGTACTCGCGCTACAGTACCGCGACAGCCCCATGAACATCCTGAACGCATTATTATATTGGACACGCAGGACTTCGTATGTCCTCTGCGTGTATTTAGTCCACAAACTGCAAGTGTAGAAGGTTTGGCAGAATGGCCTAAATAGTGTGACCTTCACTTGTTTAGTACAGCGTGCGAATCTGTGAGCCAACATATTACAGCGAACAGACCTGGGTCACTGGGTCTTCGGTACCCAGGTACTTGAAGTGAGACGGGAGGTACCTCCGAATAATCGTTTTTGGGTGCTCTAAAAACCATAACTTCACTTTTCTTCACATTGTACATGAGCATATGGGCCTCCGCGTACCCTTCAAATATACGAAGCAGGTTGCGCAACACACCAATTGAAGGGCTGAGCAGCACCATGTCATCCGCGTAGCTAATATTATTAACGGTATATAACGTACTAGTGGACGTCACGCGGTTTCACCAGGAGTAGGGGATAAATATAGCCTATGTTACTCCCTGATATTGTAGCTATCCATTGCTGAAAGAATTTTTCAAATCAGTCCAGTAGTTACGGAGCTTATTCATTTCAAACAAACAAACAAACAAATGTTTCCTCTTAATATATTACAATATATTTATAACGAACTAGGTGACATCGCGAAATTATTTCAGCAGCATTTTAGGGTTGAGCCGTTAATGAAGCCTACTCCGTCTGATCTGAACTGCTGTCAGTGTCCGGTGATGGAGCTGCAATTGGGCATCCCAAAGTTGGGTTCACTGCAAAGGATGTATAGCTTTCGTTATCAAATCAAGGAAAAGAGGAAAGTCTCCAGGACATGATAGCCTCAGCATTGAGCACCTGCGGTATGCTGGGGTATACTTGCCTAAGGTCCCAGCTTTGTTCTTTAATCTGTATGTTAGAGATTCCTACTTGCCGGACGATTTCATGAATACTATTGTTGTCCCCATTGTAAAAAATAAAACCGACGCTTAGCTTTCCAGGAATATTTTTTTTTACTATTGATAGGCACGCGTTTGACCACTGCCTCACCATGGTAAGCGATGATGTGGTCGAAGATGGAGCACGCTTGCCCAGAAGTAACCTATTCACTCTTGACTTAAAGACTCCCAGGTTGTAGCTATCAGGAAACACAGACTTTAGCAGGGAATTCCACTCCTAAGCTGTACGCACTATGAATGTGTTCCCAAAACGATTTGTGCGTGTGGGTGGGATGTCTACTATGTACCAGTGGCGCATCGCCGTCCGTCTTGTGGTCCGATGATGGAACGAATAGAGGCGTGGGCGCAGGCCGCGTATGAAGAACTTACAGCCGACTGAATTTCTGATACAGTGGCCTTAGATTTGTCGATCTCGTTAGCGTAAACGTGAATAACGGAAAACCTTTTTTTTCCCATACAATTTGACATAAGCGAAACTTTACGTTAAGAGGGGATTATAGTCCCCTTAGTAGTTTCCCTTAGTAGTTTCCCTTAGTAGTAGTGTAGTTCGTGGTAGTTGAATACTAGTAGTTTACTATTGCCGATGCCGTTGCACTGTATCCTATCAAGTAAAGTGCGAAAGGGACAACTGCAGCTCAGGCTGATTTTACCTACAAAAACCTTGATCAAAAGAATTTTTGGATTCCACTGTTTTCTTCTTCAAAACTGGACTGATCTAAAAAAAATATGTATCATTATTTAGAAGAAGACTATATCTATGCTTCTATTATTTTTTTAAAACTTATCAAATTAAGGAACAATATACTTCGTTCCAAAACTCAAATCGCAGATGTAGGCAACACAGCTGCCAAATTGAAGTGGAACTGGGCAGGCCATATATGCCGCATGCCACAGGAGAACTGGGCAAAAATAACGACGGATTGGGTCCCGATCATCAGGAACCGGCGACGCGGTAGACCCAAACGGAGATGGCGGGACGAGCTGTACCCCTAGCACAAGTTTCTTGCGAAATAGTAACGTTATCGTGACGTTTTTACCAGACCTTAACGTACTCGCTACAGCGAGATTTTTTTTTGGTAGCACGAGTTCTAATAAACGTCTTGCGACTACTCGAAAGTAATAATTGAACGATAGTTAATTAAGGCAGAGAATGCAATAGCGATTTGAACGATTTGAACTGAATGGTGCGTTTTGAAAATGAGCACAAAAAAACCGGTAATTCTATTTTGAATAATTTAGAGCCTGGAAACACTAACACTAAAAATATATTTTATTTCATACACATGTTAAAACTTGTTTGTCATTTTAAAAAATCTTTTTTTCATAAACTATTGATAATTTCAGTTTATTGGTGTCGTAATTTATGACAAATTATTTGGTTTTGAACGGTTCCGCATACGACATTTGACACCTTTCATTTTACGTTTGATGGTTTCCTTCAAATTACAAAAAATATAAAACCCTCAGCACACTGATGCAAACGCGTGTAGCTGTAAAATGTTTGCGACATGCGAATGGCAAACTTAATAATAAATACATAGAAAAAACGGAATACTTCTTAAAGGGTCATTGTACTCATTATTCAAACGAAAAACATCGACCGCCTGCTGATATATGTGCGCATTACCTACTCGACAAAATGTAGGTACCAACATACTGAACCGCCGATTTCTTTTTTTGGTATAAATTTATGTGTGTAGGTATATTTACGTATATTATTAGTACACTAGATCCTACCCTGTATCTCTCTTTGTCACTCAAAGGTTTGCTGGGAGAAAACTCAACATTGAGTTGAGCTCGCCTTTGTACATGAACTTTATTCTGTCTGTATCCAATATAATTATGGTTTTTGGTGTGCAATAAAGAATTATGAATTAAGAGTTTAGCTCGTTTTAAAAGTTGTTCATAGTGATGAGTAAAATGACCATATAAGGGCATTTGCTTTTATTTTATAACACCTTGTATTTCTCGGTACATTATTGTTCGCTAACATTTCTCACATAATCATTCGGTTAATCGTAATAACAATTATAGTAGTCATAGTATTACATACTTTGCAATGATTTCTTCATATTATGGAGGATTTTTATTTTTTTTAATACCGCGTGTTGTAAGTGCCGCACTGAGTGTGTGGTGGTGTGTGTTGACCCTAAGGAGTAAACGTCTATTGTTGTTTATTGTCATTTAAAATAAAAATTGTGATTTACCAGCTTTTATAAGAAAATGCGCGCTATACAGTTCTGAGATGTTTTATTTAACGAAGTCAACAAAAACAGTTTCATTCAATTCGACCTCAAGGAGAACTTCAAAGAAAAGTAAGTATATTTTTAAATATTTATAATCTACACTTCATCATCATCATCATATCAGCCGAAAAACGTCCACTGCTGGACATAGGCCTCCCCCAAGCGTATACAATCTACACTTGTATTACACAAATCCATACAACAATGTAAAATGCGTCTATTATGCCGAGTCCCATGTAGTAAGACTTAAGAGTATAGCATAGCCCTGCATAGCACACAGAATGAGGCTTCAGGCTGAGAAAGACTGAGAAAGACAAATATATTGGGGTCGGCTTCTAGTCGGGCCGGATTCAACTGAATACCAGTACCTATTTTACGCGGAGCGGCTGCCTATCTGGCCTTCACAACCCAGTCCAAGTCCATAAACACTAACAATCACCAACATTTTTGCATTTAGTGTCACAATTTTTGAATTATCCTTACTAATATATAATATTATAAATGCGAAAGGAACTCTGTCTGTCTGTCTGTCCCGCTTTCACGCCAAAACTACTGAGCCGATTTAAATGAAATTTGGTACACAGATAGTCTAGAGCCTGAAAAAGGCTTTTTAAAGAATTTTTATCCCGGAAGTATATTCCCATGGGACCACGCGGGTGAAGCCGCTGGCAGAAGCTAGTTTTTCATAATTATTTTAACTTCTTTTATCAACAGGTGACGAAAAATATTTCAGATTGTAGCCAAGAGTCTTTGTCGACACCGCAACAATATAAGCTTGCATTGCCACCAAAAGCAGACAAACCATTCCAATGTGTGCGTCCTCACTGAACGCGCGGTGACTACAGCTTGTAGCGGGCGCGACGGCGCGGCGGCGGAGGCGTGCGGTGGCCACAGTGACGTGCAAGCCGTTGTAGCGTTGCGGCGTATTTCAAGTGCTGCAAACCATGCACGAGGATTTGGTGTTTTTATTAGATAGTACGATTCTGAGATGGGAGTGTTGAACACAAGAGATGGTGTGCACGAAATAAATAAAAGCTGACAAGTTAATAGTGATTTTTTTAATTTATATGAAGAACTGTGATTGTAGCCCACAAAATTCTTTCACACTCGAATGCCCAGTTCAACCTTTGACTACCTACATCCTCAATAAAATATCAGCTAAAATCACAAGAGAAGATACAAATTTTAAAAATAAAATCAGACGCGCATACGCCGAGCGACAAGATCTAACTGGTTTGATACCCCCGCCACCCGCGCATTAGGCGCTTGCGGACTAGACCCTTGCGAACTAGGCCCGTACTGCGGCCGCAACGCGCGGGTAAGGAACGTTTGAAAACTACGCGCGCTATCTCGCGCGAGTCCGCCGCGTAAGCGCCCGCCGTAGTCACTACACTGTGGACAAAACCGGCGTCTTCATAAATATGTTTTGTCATTCATTGTTATCCGTGTAACTATGTATGTTAGACATTATAAATTATAAATGTTGCTTAGAACTAAATATTTTTTTCATCCATCTATTATATACAGGGTGATTGGTAATTTTAACTGAGCAATTACCAATGACTCGATCTGTGTGCAACGATTTATGCCCAGATACCTTGGTGACCATAGTGGGTTTTCATTTTCGAGTACCTAATCGAAATCTAGTTTACACAGGAGAAGTTTCAATAATTTTTTATAGCTTTTGCTTTACGACCCTTAATTTCCATACTCATGAGTATGAGGTATTTTTTAAATAAATTATTGTTCGAGAGGTTTACTCGGTCATTAACTTTCAGAAAAGTGTCAGATTATCCAGAGACGAGGAGATTTCTTACAATTAGCAACTTTTGATTCAAAAAATCTTAAATGTCTGATTGCTCGAAATTGCCTAATAGGCCAAGTTGCCTATTCAAAATCGTTGCATTACCACTCACTATAACATCTCAATTGAAGGAACGCACTGCTACAAATTGCATCTGATCATCTCAGCCGAAAGACGTCCACTGCTAGACATAGGCCTCCCCAAATTTTGGGGGGAGGGTTTGCCATAATCGTCACCCTTGGCAGGCGGGTTGGCGATCGCAGTGTATGGTGTTAAGTTTTACAAAGAATGCTGCTACCCATTCTCTGGTGAGTCCCTTAGTCGCCTCTTACTACACCCACGGGAAGTGATGGGATGGTATTATTTTTTTACGGCACCATACGGCACCGGCCGACACCATAAGGCATCTGGCGTAAGCTTAATAAGCACACAAAGTTCCTACTATTGGTAGAACACAGGCTTCCTCTGTGATAGGGAGTTGATAACAATCCATCGCGCGGGCCCAGTGAGGGTTAGCTGGATTTCACATTTCTTCGAGTTTTTTCTTGTAGGGTATAATAATTTATATCCTACAAATATATTTAGTTGTGCTAACGAGTTATTTACAAAAATGTGTAAAAAAACGATTTTTTTTATCTTTGCCCTTGAAATATCTGGAATCGCGGACACCCTACGATAAGAAGGTTTTAAGACAAGATTTTGACCTCCTAAAGGGGGTCAAAATAAAGGTTTATACAGGTTTATAGCCGACTTTCTCTCATTCCGAGATTCTTACCTAATTGACTAATTTGCCTGGACTATCATGAGGTTGTCCCACAAAAACTGCGCGTTTTCAGTCAAATAGAAGCAACATTAGTGTTCACACACCCTTCGATCTCGTAGAATAGTGATCGAAGATCGGACCTGACTTCAAGAGATTACCTTTACAAACTTATAAACAAACAATTTTACCTTTGCGACGTTACGACCAATATTAGTTAAGAGTAAACAAATTAAAAAAAAAAACTGGTGAAGAGCGAGTCGGACTCGCGCACTGAGGGTTTCGTAGCATCGTTTACAACGTGAAATGTTTTTTAATTTTCATCGGTGAAGCCTATATTCGTCAGAGAATTCGTCACTGCGGTGTATATTGCAGTTTTAGATCAGCGCCATCTCTTGACTGACCGCTAGTTGAACTAGTGTAATTTTAGTTGATGATTTCTGAAAAAGTGTGCTATTTAGAGACATAGTTTTGTTTTTCCTATAATTTTTTACACAAGTTTCTATGACAGGGAATAATTTCAGATTTTTCTCTATGAAAACTTCGGAGATAAGGGGGGGAATGGTCAATTTTTCATCATTTTTCGTCATAAGTCGAAAACCATGGTCCATGTGGCCTAGAAAAAATAATGTTTGAGAATGCATAAACAGCGCTCTTTGACACGGCACCCCACATGTCCTAGTAGCCCCACTTTGAATTTTTAATAATCTCTTTCAGGCGCTGTTACAAGAAAAATTTACATTTTTATTTCTATTTCATGTGAAAAATAGTTGAACAAATGTCATCTTAAACTATTCGAAATTTCAAGTTCATAGCAGCATATAGTAGTTCTTCAGATATCCAGCTGTGACAGACAAACAGACTTAGTCACACCATAAGGGTTCTTTTTTACCATTTTGGTACGGAACCAGGTTTCCTAAATTGTATTACATTAATAGCTAGTCGAATTCAAAATAAAAATGGGTTGAACATTCATTTTCATTTACTCCGAAAGTTAGCGGTACGCAAGCAAGGGACGATTTGATTAATTAATTTCGAAGAAGTGTCCCTCCTCACGGTGTGCTAGCAGTACGGTATAGGGGCAGCAGGTAAGATCTTCACAATAAACCAGTCGTCACGCTGCGAAGGTGTTCTATTTCATATTCGTCGTGCTTCTCTCCTTTATTAAGTCTTTAGCCATCATCGATAGGCTTGTAAAACGTGGTTTATGATTATAGCTCTTGCCATTATTTTCACAAACCTGCTGAAAAATATGTTATATATTAAGAAATTTGAAGTCTTATATTGTTGTAAATAGGGTATCAGGTATAATGTATTTGGTTACTGAGGGATGGAAAGAGCTCTGGGTGCCTAGTACATAATTTGCTCAGTGGGGTTTGTTCCTAGTTACATTACAACTTTGCGTTGGTATGTACCCGTTGCAAAACTTGATGAGCGCACAAATGAACATGCTGCACACACGTGAATTATATTAGGTAGGTACCTAAAGCACTTATTTGTAACGCCTATCGCGATGCTGCGTGATTGGAACTTCAGTTGATATGGAGCACCAGAAAATAACGTGGATTTGCGGCGAAAAACGCACGGAAACGAACTTCACCTTGGCGCGCAGGCGGCGCCGGGCCGCTCTGTGTGATTCGCATGAATAACACTAATAAAACGATTCTTTTATGAGAAACTATTACGTGTGTTTACAAAGAAAATGAAAAATTTTCCTACCTCATTTCACAACTTCTCCTGGCGTCTTGATGTATATGGGAGATCGGATGATAAATATACAACATGCTTTCCTCTTGTTTTCGTGATAAAATTGCATATTCTTGCATTAATTCCAAAATAAATACGGAAAATTGTTTGACGTAAACTGTCTCACCAAGAAAATGTCAGTGAGACAATTTTTTACGTGCGTAAGTCCCAGCTAGCGAAAAAGTCGAAACTACACAACTCGTGCTACCATGGTGCTACCGATTTCCATACATTTGGTTCATTTACGCAACGTTAAAACGTAAACTCGATACGAAGGTAAGTGTCAAAAACTTGTGCTACCGATTAGTTAGTTCCAAATACGGACACATGGCGCTGATCAATTTTGCATACAAAAATTGTCGCAGGCGATACGTTTACGCTGTCGACAGAAACTCGTGCTTAGCCCTCTGGACTCCTACCTGGGGGATTGGACTCGGATTGCTCAAAAGAGACTGGAGTGGAAAGAAGGAAGGGAGGCCTTTGCCCTGCAGTGGGACACAACGGGCTTATAATAATAATAATAATAATTATCAAATTTATCTGATAGTCGTCTGATCATGGCGGTATAAATGGGCGGTTTATTCGGGTTTTTGGTTTGTCATAATTCTTTTAGTAATTATGTTTTTGAAAAGAGAAAATGATAAGAGCACGTATTAATTAGAGCTAGATTTAAAAAAAAATCGTTGTTCTAGGAGAGTTATCCACGAAGAAAACAGCAGAATGCGTTTGTATGGAGAAAGGTCCAGTAGAGTTCCCTCTTAATAAACTCACACTAAGCCCTCAGATTAGTCTATAAGCAACCTTAGACTACTTAGACTACTATGGTTATCGATGTTCAATGACAAAAAATAACATAATTTGGATATTTTAATTTCTATGGTCAACGCTCGAGTTGAAATTATAACCATATACTCATGTATACAGTTTCTTGAAGGTGTGAAAAAATCAAACTTTTAAGTTAACGTAAAAAAAGATACGGCCGTTTATGCCGCAAAAAACGTATATTTCGACACTCTCAAGGTTATCAAAATGTATAAGGTATTTTCCGTTGACCTGCAACTATGAAATTTGGCAAGTAATACCGTCTTATACTACAAATATAGGGAAAAGTCTGAAAACTATACATTTGTAATTAAATCATAAAAAATATAGTCTTTATTTAAAGTACTGAACTATCCTCTACAGGACAAAAAGTAATCAGTAAAATGCAGTTCACAGAAAAAGAAGTTCTTTTGAGGCTAAAGAAATTGGACTCTTCAAAAGGTCCCGGCCCTGATTGCATCCCTCCCATTTTTATAAAACGATGTTGCAACACACTGGCCTCTCCTTTATGCGTTATCTTTAATCGCTCATTGGCTGATGGTGTTTTTCGTGAGGTATGGAAACATGCAAAAATTGTTCCTATCTATAAAAAAAGATGATCCAGCAGACGTAAAAAACTATCGTCCAATTTCAATACCGTTGTGTTTTCCTAAAATATTTGAATCGCTTATCTGTCCCATAATCACACATCTCTTCGACTCAAACATTTCACCTTGCCAACATGGTTTCAAAGCAGGTCGTTCAGTGGAAAGCAATCTGATTCAGTTTATGTCCGACATATCTGAATCTCTGGACAAACGGCTAGACCTAGGTGTACACAGACTTCAGCAGCGCCTTCGATAAGGTGAGTCACTCACTACTTTTGGCAAAACTTGCAGCCAACGGCGTGCACGGATCACTTTTGAGGTGGTTTACATCTTACCTACAACAAGGGTTACAGACTGTTGTTTTAAATGGTTACACATCACAACCATAATATTTTTCTATCTCGGGATTACCGCAAGGATCCCATCTGGCACCAATTTTATTCTCGCTGTTCGTTAATGATATAGCACTTCAAATAAAAAACTGCAAGTTTTTAATGTTCGCTGACGATTTAAAAATTTATAAGACTATTAAGTCATCAGACGACTCAGTTGCGATTCAAAGTGACTTGGATCGAATACAAGATTGGTGCAATAAAAACGACATGACTCTAAACGCCAAAAAGTGTTTCCACATTATATTCTCAAAGAAGAAGCAAGCTAGTGTAACATCATATAAAATCAATAGCGTAACACTAACTAAGGTTGATGAAATTCGTGATCTTGGAGTGATTATGGATAAAAAACTAACATTCAAGCAACATGTAGAGAGTTGCGTTAAGAAAGCTGCCCAATTGTTAGGTTTTCTTAAACGTAATACGCGAGAATTTAAATCCCCTAAAACTAAAATGGTCCTATACAATGCTTTAGTGCGTAGCAGGCTGGAATATGCCAGTGTTGCCTGGGACCCCTTTTACGCAATACATTCTCAGCGTCTGGAGAGCATACAACGTGCTTTCACCAAACACCTCGCATTTATATCCCCTGGCCTATCCCATAGGTGTCCCTATCAACAGCGGTTGAGCTTCTTTAAAATGACCCCACTACGGCAACGGAGATAATGCATAGCCTTATGTTCCTTCACAAACTCGTGTATAGTCGCATAGATTGTAGTGAGCTGCTGTCGCGCATTTTCTTGAGGGTTCGGCCTAGAATTCCGCGCTTTCCCATAACTACAATATTACAGCGCCCTACTACCTCTACAAACATAGGTCTCAACTCACCACTCATTAAGATGTGTGACAACCTTAACTCATTTAATAAGTCTGTACCCGAAGCGGATATATTTAATGACCCTAAGGTGAAATTTAAATCAAGAGTCATGGCCTCCCTACTTACCAATGAAGCGTGACTACGTTTCTTATCCCGTTTACGTAAAGTGGTTCTTCATTAGAATTGTAGATGAAGAATCAATGTACGTAAACAATTATTAATCAATGGTGCAAATCCACTTTAATTTACTCTGTTTCTTTTTTTTGCTTTTTATTATTATTCTTGTATCCTTTAAGTACCTAACTTTCCTTTATTTTGTCAATAGACTTCACACCTAAACTTAAGTTAGCAACTAAGCGGTAATCTGGCGTTTTTATTGTCAATGTTGTATTTACCTGTAATTGGCATATATATATTGGAACATAACCGTACGATCTACCATTTGTATGTTTTATATGTATGTGCTGTAGGTGAACCTTAATAAATAAATAAATAAAAGTAATTTTTAGTTACAAATTTGTACGGAATCCTCGGTGGGCGAGTCTGACTCGCACTTATTCGGTTTTTTTTTATTGTAATTGATGGGCTTGTGTTTGACCATTTTTTTTTAGCTGGGAAATCATCGTGACTCCTGACTCCTCCCGCTCTGGGCGGAGAAGGAGGAAGTGTCACGCTCTTACTGACTAAAACCCATCCGTGTTCCTCCTAGTGCCCTTTGCGTTCCAGGGCCGCGGTGACTCTTTCGAACAAAGTCCGCAGCCCCAGCAAACACTGGCCCCATCGGGTCCCGTCTTTTATGCTGACAGCTCTTTGAGACGCGCTTGGAACATAGGGCGCCGTTCTGATCAGACGGCGAGCCATCCAATGCTCACCGTCCGCAGGCCCGCGCCTACGGCGGCCGAGAATCGCCCTGTGACTCCCGACGCCCGGGGCGTCTTCTCCTGTTGCGGCTGGGGCGTGAGGTTTCCCTCTCTCTCACGCGTTCGGCTTCCTCCATCGCTAGCATTACTGCTTTGCATAAGGAGTATGGTGTCGGCCGGTGCCTTATGGTGCCGTAAACGAATAATACCATCCCATCACTTTCCGTGGGTGTCGTAAGAGGCGACTAAGGGACTCACCAGAGAATGGGCAGCAGCGTTCTCTGTAAAACGCAACACCATACACTGCGATGGCCAACCCGAATGCCAAGCGTGGCGATTATGGCAAACCCGTCCTTTGGGCAGGCCTATGATCAGCAGTGGACGTCTTCGGCTGATATGATGATAATGATGACTAACCGTAATGACTGCCAAAGATCTACCAATGACAGCCGGCATCAACAAGGTAGTGATGATGATGATAAGGAGGTGACCGCTTCCCATGCCTCACCTGATGGAACGCGATAATGTGGTCGACGATGAAGCACGCTTGCCTAGAAGACCTCAAGTTCTAGCTATCAGAAAATACTTCGGTAGGGAACTCTAATCCTTAGCTGTACGCACAGTGAAAGCATTCCGAAAACGTTTTGTGCGTATGTGTGGGATGTCCACCACGTTCCACCAAGTTGTATCATGGTGATCATACCTTAAGTATCTTTAATTTTCCTTGTCATACCCAGCAGTACTCTCCCAATAAAAAAAACTGGACAAGTGCGAGTCGAACTCGCCCACCAAAGGTTCCGTGCAGTAGGTACATACTACTTTACTTTAAGATTATTTTTTATGATTTAATTACAAATGTGTAGTTTTCAGACTTTTTGTTTATATATTTGCTTGTTGTATAAGACGATATTATTTGTCAATTACCATAGTTCTAGGTTTAGGGTTCTAGGTTTTTCCTTTTAAGGTACGGAATCCAAAATAATGAAATGGCAATGTTTTAAGAATGGCAGTCCCCCAGAAATAGTCCTAAAACAGTTTTAACTACATGTGTTAAAATATATACCTACTCGTGTCAAAACTATAAAACTAACACTGCAGGCCAAAAATACCGACCGCAATAAAACAAAAATTAAAACCTATAAAATTTACACCAAAAATGTCCTTGAACCGTCTCCCCGTTCCCATACATCCATAGAGGCATCAATCGAATTATTTAGCTCTAAATCAATTGATATGAGTCACACACCAAACACGAAATAATTGGTGTGTGAACAGAGTAGCCAACTATTGTTATTTGTGACCCAGTTCAGAATTAGTTTGATCATCGGCTACTTTTTTGTGGCATGCAGGGGAGAAAATGAACGTTCAAAGTTTTTTGAGTATTGTGGGAAACTATATTAGTTGGTATGACATGGAAAAGCTATACTTGGAGTCTTCCAGAGGAATGGATGAATCTGGTAAAGAGCTAAAGTAGGTATAATAAGCTATAGTAAAAATGTGTTGGCATTAGGTTCCATTCTAAGAAAAACCGTAATGAGAGTAACCGTTTTTGTACTCGCCAGTTGGCACCACTGTCGAGTGAGGTCCTTAATCGTAGCATTAAAGTAGTTATTATGCGCATGTGAACAAAGTTAGAAGGAAAATAATTTATGATGCCGTGAACGTCCGATTAATACAACATAGATATCGTCGCAGTGTTACGTGGACTCATCATACTGGAAAACAAAGAAGGACATATACATATTTCCGATAAAAAAAAGTTCAATGCAGTGACGGGAGAACTGTAATATAATCTGCCATGTTCAGTTTATTTTTGTAAAATATTCACAAAAATTAAAATAAATACGTAAATAAACTGGCGCGTCTGGCGCTCGCGTTTTTCCTGTGCTTGTTAGTGCATGAGGTGTGCAATAAAGTATAAACTCGATTCAAAAGCCAACCAACAACATTTTTTTTTTATTATTATTTTAGCTTATATATATATTATATTAGTCTACACTAATATTATAAAGAGGAAAGATTTGTTTGTTTGTTTGAAATGAATAGGCTCCGAAACTGCTGGACCGATTTGAAAAATTCTTTCAGCTATGGATAGCTACATTATCAGGGAGTAACATAGGCTATATTTTATCCCCGTGCTCCCACGGGAACGGGAACTACGCGGAAGAAACCGCGTGACGTCCACTTAATATATTATTTGTATAATGTTCCCCAAAAGATTCCATTTATTTTTATTTTTTTGTTGTACACCTACCACAGTGTAGTCGTTTTAACCCAAAGGTTGACTGTTAGAGAATGCCTTGTTGCATTAAGTCCGTCCATGTACCACTATTGTACATAAAGTTTAAATGAATAAATATATTTTATTTTATCGAAGACCTCACTCTACACTAGCGCCTCTAGCGGTGAATTCAAACGCGATAGTCCTAATTGTGTTGATGACAAGATGGCCGAATGTTTACCTCGACTCTCATGCGCGGTATTGTGGATTCAAATTCCAATCATAATATTACAAGATTTCAAAGTATATCTCGGATATCACTGCACTCGGTGAAGAATCACGCTGTGGCTCTACACAGCTGTGATCAGACCATTGCTGACATATGGCGCCTTGGTTTGGTGGCCGAAAACTGAACTTTCGACCACCGCCTCCAGGGTCCAGTGGTTCCAAAGGCTAGCCTGTTCTGCTATCACTGGCTGTATGAGAACAACGCCAACTGCAGCAATGGAAATAACCCTACAATTAACTCCCCTTGACTTGTACATACAGCAGGAGGCGGCACTAGCAGCTATCAGGCTTATGCACTTAGGCATATGGGGCAAGAACCACACACGCAGGCATCCTGGACCGGCCGACTGAGTACCAACCTCTCATCGCTGCCCCGTGCACCAAACAAACCTATTTTCAACAAAGGTTATAGCATACAAACAACAGAGGAAGATAGGGATCAGTCAGGAGTCAACGAAGTACGCATTTATACAGATGGCTCAAAAACTCAAAACGGTTCAGGTGCTGGCGTACACTCCCTAGACCGCAACATTAGCTTTCACCTACCACTAGGCGAACACAGCTCGATTTTCCAATGCGAGTGTGTCGCCATAACACAAGCTGCAACAGCAGTAAAACGTCTAGGGATACACAACTACGCAATAAGATTCGTATCTGATAGCCTAGCTGTGCTCAAAGCCCTAGAAAACAAACAAACCAACAGTAAACTAATCTTTGAATGTCACCTCGCCCTGGAGAGCATATCACTGTCTAACAGAATCACCCTCCAGTGGATCAGGGGGCACAGTGGATCCTTGGGCAACGATGCCGCGGACGAGCTTGCGAGGAGAGGTTCCGAGGTGGCAGTGCTAGGCCCGTATCCACTCCTCCCTCTACCTTCTCGCAGTTTCGTTCATGGATCCGCCAGAGATCAACTGAACTTCATAATAACAAATGGTCACGGGCTACAGACTGCAGACAGTCAAAAATGGCAGTACCAAGTCTACATCCGCGACTAACAAAACGACTACTCCTAAGTAGAAATAACCTCAGAATAATTATAGGGACAATCACGGGCCATTGCCCCCTAAATAAACATCTCTTTAACATAGGCGCCAAAGGCAGCCCACTCTGCAGGGGCTGCTTTGATGCCGAAGAATCGGTCGCCCACGTCATCCTGGAATGCGAGGCAGTGGCTACCCAACGTCAACAAATCCTCGGAACGGTGAGGTCGCTCCGCGAAGCCTGTGAAGCTCCCAGGAAACTTCCTTGCTTCTGGGCGGAGCTTACTTAGCCAGGATAATCACGCACAATGGACCGAAAGAGAGTCTAGGTGCGGAAAATAGAGTCCCCCACTACTACCACTACCACTACTCGGTGAAGAAAATCATGTAGTGAGGAAATCAACCAACCTGCCTTGAGAAATCGTAGTGACTAATGATTTGTTTTTTTTTTTATACCAACCGTGGAAACGCAAATTATAAAACAACAGGCAAGTGGGGCGATTATGTACAGGTGGCTAGTAGCAACTGGATAAGTGTAGGCGAGGACCCAGTGATGTCATGTGTTCGTGGACTCATCATCACTATCATATCAGCTGAAAGACGTCCACTGTTGGACAAAGGTCTCCCCCAAAAGGGGGGGTTTACCATAATCGCCACGCTTGACAGGCGGGTGGGCGATCGCAGTGTATGGTGTTGCGTTTTACAGAGAACGCTGCTGCCCATTCTCTGGTGAGTCTCTTAATCGCCTCTTACGATGCCCATGGGAAGTGATGGGATGATATTATTCTTTTACGGCACCGGCCGACACCATACGGTATGTGTATCTCAGCTTTGTATCTCGCAATTAGCTTATTCTCACGACCTTACCAGATTATCGGCCAACCGTGTGGGTGGTCTTCCAACATGACTTCTCCCGCTCTAGGTGGAGCGGACTCAGACTCTTACTGACTAAAACCCAACCGTGTTCCTACAAATGCCCTTTGAGTTCTAGGGCTGAGGTATTCTTTCGAGCTTTGCTGCAACAGGCCTTCCAAAGCAACGTCTTCAGGTATGTGGTCGCCACTCCAGATCCTGTCAACCCCATCGACTATCGGTTCTGCGAGCAATGTGTGTGGATTCTTATTCTTCTTCTTCTTCTACTACCATGAGTTAATGATGTCTTGACTCGTTGAACGTAACATAACGAGAGCCTTATGAATTAAAGATGTTAATCAGCACGGATTCGTTTAGAAACATTAAAATCAGCTTAGGCGTTTATTCAAACTTAACTCATACCTTACGAGAGGGCTCACTCGTAAGTATGTGGTAATTTATCCCACGGAAACGCTTTAGCATGATTGAAAGTATACTGAACTGATAAAGATGACAACTTCATGACAATGCTATAGATCATCAGGATCAATTAAGAAATCGATTCTTAATTGAATCAAGGCACACACACACTATGAGTCATGTTACTTGAAATAAATGTTAATTATTTATTTATATATGCTTTATTGTACACCACATTTAAAAATAGGTACAGAAAATCTTAAACTAATGACATACAATTGGCGGCCTTATCGCATTCCGCGATCTCTTCCGGGCAACCTGGAATGGAAAGTGAGAGCCTGGACACAAAATGGGGTTTGCACTTGGTGCTAATATAAAGTTACATAGAAAAAAAATAAACATACAGAAATACAGCATTACAATATAACAGCTACTAAAATAGATACATAAATACATACATATTTAATATATAAGTAAGAAAATGTGTTATTATACACATGAAATAGAAACCAAGGTCTTTACTCTCTCAAAATTCCATACTGATCAGTTTCTGTAGTGTTAGGGTGCAGAGAGAAACTGGGTAATAAATACAGTAACTAACCCATGGCAAGAATGGTACTCGATTTTCTGGCTTATACCCGTAACGACTGTCAAAGATCTACAAATGACAGCTGGGAGCAACTCTTCGCTTAAAAGAAGCTCACCCATCCACGAGCTGACCTCAGCAAGCGCTGCTTTACCTCGAAGATCAAACATTGTGGCGGTTATTATTTATCCACCAGTTCCACACGAGTATCCGAAGCATCAAGGTATAAAACAAAAACAAACAGCCACGTCCCACATACCATCACTTATTTAAAAGACCAATATAAATCGTTCAGGAATCACGCCAAGTCGCAACCCCATTCAGGAGCAATCGATTCATTGAGTAACGTCCATGCCATCACCGCTATATTTAGACATGGTCAATACCTCGTTGATAGCGTATGTTCAAGAGGATCTAATAATAGAAAATGCATCAGTAGCACGACAGCGCTGCGTGGCGTTTTATTGATAGTGGGCCTGAGGATGGTTACTGATTCGACTATGAATCATTTGGGGAAGAGTGGAGCAATATAAAAGCATCTTAATATACCGAGATTCTTTCGTACCTCGGAAAACACGCTACCCTGTTGATGCTGGCTGTCATTGGTAGATCTTTGGCAGTCGTTACGGTTAGTCATCATCATCATCATCAGACGTCTACTTCTGGACATAGGCCTCCCCCAAAGGGGGGGTTTCCATAATCGCGACGCGGCGGGTTGGTGATCGCAGTGTATGGTGTTGCGTTTTACAGAGAACACTGCTGCCCATTCTCTGGTGAATCCCTTAGTCGCCGACACCCACGGGAAGTGATGGGATGGTATTATTCTTTTACGGCACCATACGCCACCGGCCGACACCATGCGGCATATGATGGGTAGTCAGAGGCCTGGAAATCTGACAACGGTCTTGCCAAAAGGTAGCCTGTTATCCAGTTACTTGGTTTTGGAGGTCAAATGGGCAGTCAAATTATGTAGAATACTGGTACTCTAAATAATGCGAGCCGTGTCCAGAAGCACTGCTTTCTGTCAAGCCCTTGATCCAGATGTCTAACGCGAGCTTCCTGAGATGTTGGTCGAGGCTCGTGGCAATTAAGCCATTGGCTGACACGACTCTCGGTACAATGATTGCGGAGTCTACTTCCCACATTTTGACAACCTCGCGAGCCAGGTCTGTCAGTTTCAGTCAATAAGTATATTGACTGAAAGACAAGAAAATCAAGTATAATCATCGACTCACAAGGTTTTCGTCATGCGGGACAGTTATGTCTACACCTCTCGATTCGGTCCACCACTACTATATCAGGCTTATTGACCAGAATAGTTCTGTGAGTGCTGATGGACCGATCCAAGTACAATGTGATATTGTCATTATTGAAAACTAGATCGGGCGCATACCTGTAGTACGGCTTTTCCGAATCAACAAAAGAGTATTCCAGCGCAAATTGCTGTTGGATTATCCTGGCTACAAGATTATGCCTATGCAAGAACTCACCATTAGCTAGACGAGGACGCTAGATGTTATTAATATTATAAATACCAATTGTATTTTTCAACCTTGTTTTTACTTAAGTTGTTCTTTGACTACTACTGGCATACAAGTTTTTTATTTAATTTATTTTTATGCTACTATCACCAATGTCACTCAAACCACACATCAATTAAAGCCAATTTTTACACCATAAAAAATATAGTTCATCATTATCTGCCTAGCCTTTTCCCGACTATATTGGGGTCGGCTTCCCGTCAAACCGAATTCAGCTGAAACTTGGAGCCGCTGCCTACCAGACCTCCACAACCCATTAACTGGGTAACACGGTACTCCTTGTCAAGACTGGTGACAGATTTTCTGGCTTCCGACGATCCGTAACGGGAACAACTGCTTAACGTGATTTTCTGTGGCACGAAAGAGTCTCGGTATGTTAAGATGTTCACCCATTCACAGACCGACCTCGACAAGTGTTGCCTAACCCCGAAGATCGACACCTGTGGCTGTTATCATTTAGTCGCGAGCTCAACACAACAGATCCCCAATAAAAAACTACCCAAACAAGAGCTGACCGTTTGAAATCGATAGCGATCAACATTAGACTCGTTATAGCAATGAAGACACATCAAATCATAACTAACTTCTGCACAATTAACAAACGACACGTATTCCATGATATATCGGCTCGTCATGTGATTTCTTTCATCAATTAGTTGATTGAAAGTACTTTTGGATTGACGATTTAATATGTTGTAAGAGTGATTCAGCCGGTCTGTTTTATCAACATCTCGCTGGTTACTAAAACTAAAGTAATCTTAGGTGAAGTAAACATAGTGAGCTGTCATTTCATCTTGTTTGTATGCATTGAGAGTTCACTATTCCTTAGAGCCTATGCACAAGGCGTAAGTAAGTTTAAGTCTGCCCTACACTACTTGCAAACTTGATCGAAGTTGAACGAATACGATAGTGTAGAAGTGGACTTCGGTTCGCTTCGTGCAACTCTCGGCTCGTATCAGGGGATGTCCAGTCGTTGTCGGTTTTTGCGCCCAAGTCAACTTCAGTTCGTGTCAAGACGTAATAAATACGCACGTAGTTATAATACGCGAGAGTGCACATTGCAACGGCAGTTGCAACTTGAACGTTATCCATGATGCCTATTGTGTGGGCGCCGGGCGATTGAGCTCCTCGCGATGTTCCATGAGTGTATAGTCACGTACTTCGGACTTCGGTCAACTTCGAAGAGTATTTCGTCGAAGCAACTTCGCGAGTAGTGTAGTGCAAAGGCCCTTCCTAAGCTTTTATGGTGAGAGATTTACAGCCAGTCTATCTGTTAACACCTTGTAGCGGCATCAATGCCGCCACAAGAAAAACCAACGGAGCAAATCTACATCGCAATAAAAAGAACCGCAACGCCATCTATCCAACTAGCAGCGAACTACTACGTCAAAATCCTGCATCGCGCAATCATAGTTTACCGTGCGCTTTAAACATGTACATCAGCCCGAATACATTAGCCTGGTGTGGCCAACTGCCCGATAGTTGTATTGGGCAGTTGCCCACACCGAACACAACAATCGTCCGGTCGGAGGATGCTCTCTTTTCAATGGAGGTTTGCGGGACTTCACTCTCTGTTCCGCATACCTCCAAAACCTCACCGTGTAAACGTGGAGTGAACATGGAGTGAGCTATCATTCTATCTCGTTTGTATGCATTGACAGCTCATTTCTCCTAAGCTTTCGCGATAAGAGGTTTAAGTCGAGCTATTTTGTCAACATCTCACCGTGTAAACGTGGAGTGAGCATGGAGTGAGCTATCATTCCATCTCGTTTGTATGCATTGACAGCTCACTTCTCCTAAGCTTTCACGATAAGAGGTTTAAAGTCGGGCTATTTTGTCAATATCTCACTGTGTAAACGTGGAGTGAGCATGGAGTGAGCTATCATTCCATCTCGTTTGTATGCATTGACAGCTCACTTCTCCTAAGCTTTCGCGATAAGAGGTTTAAATCGGGCTATTTTGTCAACATCTCATCGTGTAAACGTGGAGTGAGCATGGAGTGAGCTATCATTCCATCTCGTTTGTATGCATTGACAGCTCACTTCTCCTAAGCTTTCACTATAACAGGTTTAAAGTCGGGCTATTTTGTCAACATCTCACCGTGTAAACGTGGAGTGAGCATGGAGTGAGCTATCATTCCATCTCGTTTATATGCATTGACAGCTCACTCGGCAGCTTATCGGCTATTCTAGCAATATTCCCCATCTAAACTTAAGTGGAGTGAGAATGGAGTGAGCTATCATTCCATCTCGTTGAAGAATAAAAGAATGAAGAATTAAAACTGTTAAATTAAAAATTAATTATTACCCTATTCGATCATTTTAAGTGGTCTGATTAGAGTCTTGGGTAAAAGCCTCCTCCAACTGGAATCATTCACCGCGGTTTGTGGCAACTTGCATCAATTCATCTCCTGCTATGGTTTTGATTTCGTCCACCCATCTTTTTCTCTGTCGACCCTTGCTCCTTTTGCCTATTGTACCTTTCCATTTTGTGGTTACACACCAAACCACAAAATGGAAAGGTACAATAGCCATCCATACCAGCCATACCATCTATTGTCGTGATATCTGGCTATGTGTCCTGCCCATATCATATGTTTTCTGTGTTCTCCTCATTTGCAGGATACTTCTCTCCATGTTGGCAGGATATTTTTTTTCTTTCCTCGTTCAGTATATACCCACGTTTGACTTGCATAGGTGAGACTTGGGAAGATGCACGAATCCATTATTACCTTTTTCATCTCAAGACTGTGATTTCCTTTAAGTATTTCTTTTTGAGCCCAGCTTTTTTTCCATGCTGTGTTTATTCTTCTATCTATTTCTTTTTCATTACTGTTTGCTTCGAAAAACAAGAGTTTCCCTAAATATATATAGTCAGTCACATATTTGACATAATTTTTGTTTTGGATGCATTCATTTGTAGTCCTCTGATTAGAGTTATGAAATATTAAAAGGAACACGCAATATAATTACAACTGCTAATTTACATAGGAATACCGCTCATGCCTATAAGAGGGAAGATTAGGTCAGACAATGGATTAATCAATTTCAATAGCATCTAGTTGGAGAGGGCACAAAACTATACATCAAAAAACAAACTCACGACAAGTTGAAAAAAAAAACCACAATAATTAAAAATTATCATTCACAAAACATCTCTGAAGTTAATTAGCGATTTTCGCGGAGACATACCAGAAATGGAAAAACTGCGCTTTTCCATTTCTTAATTTCCGTTGAAATCTAATTAATAAACGGAAAAGGAACACTTCTCTTTGAAAGATAACCCGGGCATTGAACCGGGACCCGAGCGGTGCGATACCACCGCGGGCAATAAATTAGGAAAATTTTTCGTTATCTACAGATTTTTTCCCCATAGTATGAAGGACAATGAATGGTGGCCTAGGGGCCGTGCCGTAAACTTTTAAAATCCATTTGGGTTAGGTGCAGTTTCGAGTTCTTTATTTGCTAACTAAAATAATGGGTACAGAAAAATCATTGGTAGATTTTTTTTATTTGTGATGGGTTTGCTCTTGACTCTAGTCTAGGTTAGAGATGACAGAGACAAAGTCTACGACGGAGCGAGCTTACCCAGGAGCCTGTTCACTCTAACTTTGAAGAGATTAGGGTTGTAAGCGTTTAGAAACACAGACGCAGGCAGAAAGTTCCACTCCTTTGCTGTGCGCATTATAAAAGACGTTTGGAAACGCTTAGTGCGAATAGGTAGAATAGCAACAAGGTAGGGATGTTAAGATGCAGTGCGTATGGATGTCCGACGGTAGAAGGGGGCCGGTGGGATGACGTCGTGGAATTCTTGGGCACACTTAAAAACAATCTATTTAGTGAGTCTATTATGATGATGATGGAAGAAGCTTTTGGCCACAGTATGTGGTATTCCGCCGCTTTCGTGGACAAGTACCACTGGAACGCACGAAGATCTTAGTGCACCTAAGTGATACTTACGCAGTTTTAAGTTTTATTAGGTAACACAATTGTTACTATATGTTTATTTAGGTTAAAGTATTTATCTATGGGTCTATAAAACCTAAAAATAAATATTTATTATTTATTCATTTATTATTAAATTACCAAAAAATATCGGATTCCTATACTTTTAATTACTCGTAAGCTAAAAATTAAAACGATACGTTGCGTTGAAAATTCACGAGACGTCCCCCTTTGTTTTGATGCGTTTCATCTTTGTTCATTTTTCAATTGATTTGACAAAGCTTAAAATGCATGTTGAATATTTTATAATTAATAGGATTTTTAAAATTACATTGCATAATAAAACTGACCCCTATATGTTAAGGCGGAGTTACCTGAGAGTTACTAAGCGGCTACTCGTAATGTTTTGGAAAAAATATATGTTACATTAGACTATTTTCTTAAGAATTTGAGTTTATTCGTTCAACATAGTGTAATTAATTTGTAAACTTATGTCTAACACAGCCTAGATAGGCCCAGGTGGAATAAAAAGCGGACTGTATTTCTAGGTTATAATATAAGGTATTTTACAGGTCAAAATTTAATTATTAAAATCGATGCGATCGTGGTCGCGGTGTTAAAAGGAGTGTGCTGTCGAGGGCGCGCGAACCGTCGTCGAGCCGCTGCTGCTACCACGCCGCCCGCTCCCCTCTGCTTGATGACGCATGTGTGTCTTGGAGGTGTTAACGTGTGCGTTAACACAGCCATAAAAACGACCAACGGACCAAAAGCGCCGGGCGTATTTCAATGGAATTTACACTATCTCTAAGACAATTTAATTACCTTTAGATAAACGGCATTTTTTTTTATGTCTTAAAATAATAAGTTAAGTACAAAAATCTACTGAAGTTTGGGTCGTGCAGGTGTCAAACGAGTGCGCTTTTTATTCCCTCAATGTCGCTGGCGTATGTCGTCGCCTTAATTCATTTCCTCTACTCAACTCAATAAAAATAACAGAGGGCTTTTTATTTATTGACATTTATTTATTTAAGGACAACCACCAAAGCATAAACCAGAATACATGTTGAAGTACGCATGCATGCATTAAACATAGGATTAGGAAATGTAGTGTAGTTACAAAACAGATTTGACTAATTTAGATAGGTTGGATGAATCAAATCAATCAATTTTGTTCTACGCTGTACTAATAAAAACAACCATCGAGGGAGTTTACCGTTGTCTTGGCAACTGAGTTGAGGTATCTCAAAAAGACAGAATGTAGGCCTTAAATTCGTGACAATCTAAGAAGTAGATTTGACAGCAGGATACAACATTGCTTACTAATAAGTATGAAAGAGACATAAAATCAATCTCTCTTGCACTTAGTGGTAAAGCGATCCTCTATCTCTCTTTACTCAGTTGTCAAATGCGACTTCTTAGAAAGAAAGAAAGAAAGAAAGAAAGAAAGAAAGAAAGAAAGAAAGAAAGAAAGAAAGAAAGAAAGAAAGAAAGAAATTTTATTTGCTCAAACATGTGTTTACATACAAAATTCAAATAATACATGCATGCAAGATCTTAAATAAGTGTGGCTTACGACATGTTTGCCATTTCTCATGGCGTATAAATGTCACGATTGTAATCATAGTTAAGAAAAACACGATATTTTTAATTCCCTATGCAAAAACGACGGGATGTTATAAATTTGACGTGTCTGTGTGTGTGTGTCTGTCTGTGGCATCGTAGCTCCCGAACGGATGAACCAATTTTGATTTTAGGTTTTTTTATTTGTAAGTTGAATGAGTTGGGAGTATTCTTAGCTATGTTTAATGAAAATCGGTACAAGATAGCCGCCGCCACAAAATGGCGGATTACATAAACCCCCGACAAAAACAAAATTAAAAAAACTGGCCATGTGCAAGTCGGACTCGCGTGCAAAGGGTACCGAACTAAATTCATTTTTTTAACATGTTATTTTAACACGACAGACTTCATATAGGTTTTCCTAATCTTTCTTTAGGTATAGAACTATTATCTGCATTTTTGTCAAAATTTAGGCTCAGTAGTTTCGGAGATAAGGGGGAATGGTTATTTTTGGTCTAATTTCGTGAATAACTTCAAAACTAATTATTTAAATGTTATGAAAAAAAAATACAATTAAAACCCTCGCAGTAAGCCCTTTCATTTGATATGTCAAACGATACATTTTTAAAAGTCTTTATTTTAATTTTCTAGTTTGACGTCGAAAAGTAACCTCATACTCAAAATGTATTTATTTGCGTATTTGGGTCACAGAAGTTCTTATGTACGACAAATTTTAACAGAATCGGTTCAGTAGATATGGAGAAAACTGGCTGTGACAGACGGACATACACCCGAGTTCGTTTTTTAAGACATCCTTTTTGACGGATGTACGGAACCCTAATTAAAAAAAATCTATTGATCTTTTTAGTTTATTACAGATACGATTCTTTGGACCAAGCGCCATGGCGTCGCTAGGCCGCTAATAAAACTTATACTTAGTAAATTCAAAAGACGCTTGGCCCAAATAATCGTTCCTATATTAAACTAGAAATATCAATAGAAATTATTTTTTACTTTATTAAGTTTCTTTTTGTCGGGAGTTTTTTAAATTTTTGATTTTGTAATCAGCATTACTACAGTTAACAATTATTCACTGACTTAGAGTTATTTTACTGCTACGTACAACAGTTACATCTCTAGACACAATTGGTAGCAATTCCTTAGCCTCTTCCACAGGTTTAACTCCCTTTATACAATCGGCAATCTCTATCAGGCTCTTATCTTTAGTCTCAGGTATGTACAGATATATCAAAATCAAACATGCGGATGAAGACAATGCAAATAATAAGAAAGTTCCATGCATTCCTAAACCTTTAAACATATAAGGACTTACTTTTAGAAAAGTTCCATTCACTATCTTATACGACAGTGCTATAATACACATGGATAAACTTCTACATTCTAAAGATATTAATTCACCACATATAGATGTGGATAGAATCATTGGTCCACAACTTATACTTACTGAATAGCCAATTAACAATAGAATCGACAAATACTTGCTTTCACTAATGACTGCTACTTTAACTAAATACAGATACAGTGATAGTAAAAGCAAAAATGCAATTGCAATAGAAGAAAACGTCAGTAATAAACATCGTCTTTTAAATGCTTTTGATAAAGCACATCCTACATACATTGTTAAGACTGTTACTGCATCTAATATTAACATGCCAGCATAAGCAGTAGATTCATTGCTCGTTATTTTCTTAAGTATATCTACAGCGTACAATGTACATACTAGTTTCCCCGAAAATATATACAATGCCATCAACAACACAGAAAATAGCACAGGTTTATAAAATTCTTTCTTAGACACTACTTTAATAGATTCCAGGACTTTACTTCTGACAGATATATTGCGTCTATCATTTTGATGATCAGCAATGAGTTTTTCGAGTTCCTTTTCGGAAGACGTATTTGATCCCTTGAGCCATCTGTGGGCTTTCGCACATTGATCAAAACGACCTTTAGTTGCCAGCCAGAGAGGGGATTCTGGCCAGAAAAATACTGTGCTGAAACTGTACAAAGAACACACTATTCCGAGTAGACCAATATTCTTCCAATGGAAGAAGGTTCCTATTAGGTTTGAGGCTAATATGCCCCAGAAAAATGTTGCAGATTTGATGGTCAAAAAGAGGCCACGGTATTCAGCTGATGTGTACTCAGCGATAATAGCTACTGCTACGGTGAGATGGGAAGCGGTGACGACCCCTTGGAATATTTCGCTGACGAGGATCATATAGATATTGTTGCTGTTGTAGAAGATGATGAAGCCGATGAATGTGCAGACGCCGATGACACTGTGGGTGATCTTCCTCCCCACAAGCGACACTAAGATTGACAGGATGATGATCCATGGCACTCCAGAGTAGTTGAATATGGCAGCTGGAAGCACAATAATAATTCTTATAAATATCTGGAAAAAAAAGAAAAACCAAGGAGCCTATTAGTTATGTTTCTTTAACCAATAGAAGCAGTACATGTTGCTGGGTACATAACAGCTTGAAGCTGCTGAGGACCAGTGTTTTACATGGAGCGATTACATACCTGACCTCCACAATCAGGTAATTGGATAAAACGATATCCTTTGGCAAGACTGGTGTCAAATTTACTGGCTTCTGACAATCCGTAACGACTGTCAAAGATCTTTAAATGACAGCCAGGACTGACGGCTTAGCGTGCTTTCCGAGGCACGGAGGAATTGCGGGATGTTAAAATGGTCACCCATCCATAGACTGATCTCAGAAGCAATGCTTAACCTTGATTATTGATCCGTGTGCCTGTTATTATGTAGCATGAACTCCACAAGTTTTGTTCGAGTGATATTGTGTGAAATAAATACGGGGAGAACCTTTTAACTTGACCATATAATTTTATTTCAAAAGAACCCATTGTCTCCAAGAAATTGGTTATGGTAGGCATAATTTTTGCTAATTTTCCAAGGCTGTCACACATTTGCTCCGAAACTACTGGGCCGATTCAGTTGAAATTTGGCACACATTATTATGAACTTTGGTGTCCTAACCACGGATGCGTATCATTACTAAATAAACTTTGAATGTAGAGTCAAGTTTCGAGGAAAATTTAAAAAGGGATGTTATTAAGCTGTGCTGTGCAATATATTTAATGAAAGTGTTGAATAATGTCAGAACATAAAATCTTTTTTTTTTCATAATTTGAAAAGAATAATTTATTTTAAACTTATTAAAAAAATTAAAATTGACAGTTTAAAATATAAAGATTTTACATAGAAGTTTTTTTTTTACAAATACATTAAAGACTAACCTATAAAGAGCCTATGGTTTTAAAATTACACGTAAAAAGATTTTAATTCATTCGGTACCCTTTGCGCGCGAGATCGACTCGCACTTTGCCGGTTCAGACAATCACGCGAAGTAGCAATTGTCTTATTGTTATTGAAAACTAAAGTTTTGCTAATAATAGAAAAACGTACGTGACATTTGAGTCATAACTGATCGTATGACTATTAATTATACGGGCTTGTTAAGCATATCATTTCAAAATATTAAGGTTAAATGGATGATTTTAACTGTCCTTTTTCCGATAAATACTTCTGAGATAATGTGGTGATACAAGTTCACTCTTAGTTTATTAACGCTATTGGTACCTCTGTTGGCTTCAACAAAAACGAGACTATGCGAGTTATATGTATGTAAAAAAAATCCAAATTATTTTAAAAGATTTGTGCTATTGCTAAATATAAATTCTTAAGCGAAACGATAAAAAAAAATGAATAATATAGTAAAATCTACTTGGAAAATCAGTAATAATGAAACGGGCAATTCGGTTAAACAAGAAAACCAAGTAGAGATTATTGTTGATAATAAATTAGTTAGTATAGCAGGTAAGGTAGCAAAAAGATTTAATGTTTTTTTTTTGCCAACATGCCTAAAACTACGACTCGCTCCTTAAATTCGTCTCCGTCTAATCCTGAAAAGCTTTTACATTGTAGTGTGCCGAAATGTAGTCAATTATTTAGTTTCAAGCATGTAATGCCAAGTGACGTAGTTAATATTTTACATACACTTACGTCTAAAAACACTGTTGATTACTAGGCCATTTCTATTATACTTTTGAGTAACATAATTGACATCGTAGCCGTGATCATGTTGTGACTTTTAATAAATGTGTAAAATTAGGAACTTTTCCTGACCTCATGAAGAGTAGTAAAGTCATTCCTTTGTTTAATCAGGTAATAACAATGACATAGGCAACTTCAGGCCTATTTCCATCTTACCTGCATTTTGTAAAATATTTGAGAAGTTAATATACATGCAATTACTAAGATATTTCAATGCAAAGAGCCTCTTTCATCAATATGGCTTTACAAAAGATCGTTTGACTACAGATGCGGGTGTTGCTCTCCATAATCACATATTAAACGCATGAGAGAACTCGCAAAATGCAATTAGAGTTTTCTATGATCTCTCCAAAGCCTTTGATTGTGTACGCTAAAGCTAAGTCATTACGATCTCCAATATGAAGCTCTTTACGTAACAGATTTTTATATGCATAATAGGTTCCAATGTGTGGATGTTAATGGTGCGAAGTCTTCCGGGCTAACAGTTCAGTTAGGTGTACCCCAAAGGTCAATGCTGGGTTCATTCTTGTTTCTTATAAGCAGGCACACCATTTATCCCTGGAGGCTCGTAGTTTTTATCATTGTTTCATATTTAGTTGTTGGGATATTGTAGTGTGCTAGCTGACATGTACTATTTAATTTATGTAATTTAATGTTCTATCTGTGTGCTTGTGTTTTATTGTTACTAACACTGTATGAGTCATTGTTGGTCGAAAAAAATAGTTTAATAATTTATAATTTTATGTCTATCATACAATGTTGAATAATACCATTATATAAATTCAAGTTCTTCAAACTTAACAGACAGTTGTGTTGCTGGGGAGTTTGTTACGCCACTTCTTCTACCCAGCTAAAACACTAGGAAGTCGTGACGGGCTGAGCGACTTGGGGGACTGTCTTCATGTAAATTTTGACGTTCAAAATCTGCTGATTTTCAGCCTAGTTTGAATAAATGTCTTTCGATTTTGATTTTTTGATTGGCACGGTACCACAGCCAAGTTGAGCAAAAACATTTGTTATTTCAGCAACATTTCTTTAGTTTTATTGGAAAAATATTTGTTTGCTGTTTAAAGGTATTCTTTGGAAGATCTTTACATCAGTAATTCGATTTCGGCAACTACACTTAAAAAATTGTTAATCACTCGACTTACATGTCAGTTGTGACGCGACGAAAATATTTTTGTTTTGTTAGTTGATGCAATCATTTAAACTAATATTATAAGGAGATAAAGTTTGTGAGATTGTGAGTTTGTGATCTAGTTTTAAAAAATTAGAGATCCCTACAAAATTTGCAATATTAAACCGCGCGAACGAAGTCGCGGCGAAGTGCTAGTACTGAATAGATATAGGTAGATATACTTACGTAACCATGATGCCATCTCCGGACTGACAGCGTCAGTAGAGTTGGCTTCTCTCCGGAGCTGAGGAACCAGTACCGTTGGAGATCCATTGCACAGCCCCAGCATGAAGAAGCACAACCAGGCGCCGCTGCTGATCAGCAACTGAAATACCATTGTACACTTGGTTCGCAATAAACGTTTTGATTTTGACTTTGACTTTGAGAAACTATTAAACTTTAGCAAAAACAACGTTTGCCGAGTCAGCTAGTGCGTATTTCGTGATTTATATAAATCAAAAAGTGTATAAAACTAGCTGACCCACACAACTTTGTCTGCGTCACATTTTTCTCTACCTAATGCTCCGCTTCTATTGGTCGTAACGTGATGTTCATAAATAGGCTATCTAACACTAAAAAAAACTGGCCAAGTGCGAGTTGGACTCGCGTGCTAAGGGTTATGAACGAATTTTACATTTTTTAACATGTTTTTTTAACACTATAGACTTCTTATAGGTTTTTCTGTAATCTATAGGTAAAGGTCTATTATCTCCATTTTTTTTTCAAATTTTAGGCTCAGTTGTTTCGGAGATACGGGGGGCAGTGGCGGAGCCTTCATACAAGCCCAAAAGCCCGGCATGCCTTACTAAAATGCTCGATAGAGAATCAATATCAAACCCAAACTATTTAAAAGTTCGCGCGCTTAATTCTTATCAAAATAACACAAAGTATCTACCTATGCCACACTACACATCGTGATTGTTCGCGCGCAGAGTTTCGCATTTGCAGAATCTACATATAGCTATCTCGCTTACACGTACCGGCTTTTACCGGGCTTTCAAATACTAGCTCTGTCACTTTCGCACTTATAGCGATGTGCCATATAACGAGTCAGAAACTTTTGCGTCTACAAATCGATCAGTATGAAAGAATTAAGCCCTGCTTGCGTATGAAGTTGCCCGCGTATGCGTGACCTTGTCACCTTGCCAACTCTGCAGTGTTGCCGTTTTAGCGACGTTGTGAGATCTTGGAGATTTTTAACGAGTTTGGAGACTTTTTTTAAGATTTAACAACAATAAAAACTAGCGACTTTTTAAAATAACGAAATTAGATATTCAAGCAATATCTTAAAAATAAAAAAATTGCGACATCTAGCTGGATTTTTCATATACCTGGGGACTTTTTTTGCCTAAATGACAACACTGCAACTCTGGTAAGTAGTTTCCGACACCCGAGTGCAACTAACTTCAGTTTCATTCGCTTGAGTGGAAAAGTTATGTTGTTAAAGTTATTTGTGTGTTTTCTTAGATTTTCTTAGTGATACAATTGTTTTAGTGACTTACCTACAACAATGGAGGTAATTGTACCTTGTGAGGATTTAAAATGTGTTCAAGTTTTGATTGGCGAAGATAAGGTAAAATCTTTAAGCTTTGCTCAGAAAAAACAGTTAATTTCTTCATTAAAACCGACGCCTAATCTGTGTATTTCTCAGACTAGTAAATCGCATAAACGAAAATTTAATAGATCAGTGTATAAAACTAGTTGGATTGTTGGCTGTTCGCACACGAATAAGCTGTATTGTTGGTGCTGCATATTTTTTTCGAATGAAGATTCCGTTTGGAATACATCTGGTTATAATGATTTAAATAACATATCTGGCGCCATTAAAAGGCACGCAAATTCCCATAAACACCTGTGTGCAATGGTTTCTTTCGGTAATTTTGGTAAACAACGAATTGAGACATCTATATCACGCCAGTTATCTGAGGAAATTTCAAAATATAACACGCGCGTTGATAACAACCGTAGTGTATTTCAAAGATTAGTCGATATTGTTTGTCATTTAGCACAACAGGAACTTCCTTTAAGAGGACATGATGAGTCCAAAACTTCATTAAATAAAGGCAATTTTTTAGAACTGGTCTCGTTAATTTCAAAATACGATGTCGTTTTAGAAAAGCATATGCAGCATCAGGAAAGTGACAAACCGGGGCCGAGTTATTTATCTAACAAAATTCAAAACGATATTATTCATTCCGTAGCCGATGTGATGCAAACTTGCATCGATTACGAAGTTAGGCAAACAAAATTTGTTTCAATTATTATTGACGAAACCCCCGATGTTAGTCATAGAGAACAACTGTGCTTGATTCTCAGATATTATTATAAAAATGAAATTCATGACCGTTTTTTGGGCTTTCTTAATGTGTCGGAAAGTCGCACAGCAGACTCACTCTCCAATATTATTTTAGAAATATTGAATAGACATGATTGCATCGCAAAATTAGTAGCGCAAAGCTATGACGGTGCTAGTGTAATGTCCGGTGTAAGAAATGGAGTTCAACAAAAAGTTAAAGATGTTTGTCCACAAGCAATTTACATTTGGTGTAATGCACATATTTTGGCCTTAGTGTTGTCTAAATCATGCAATAGAATTCAGGAGGTTAGTTTATTTTTTTCAGCCCTTCAGGCTTTGTGTAATTTTTTTAGTAATAGTACAAAACGAGCTGCTTTTTACGATACTCATTGCAGCAAAAAATTGCCTAATGCTCCCGCAACTCGTTGGACATACATGTCGCGAGTTGTAAACACGGTTTATGAACAAAAAAGTAAACTTATTGAGTTGTTTTCTGATCTGTGCGACAATCCACAGAACTGGGACGGGGATACGATTTTAGCTGCGGAGAATTTTGAAAACAATTTGAGATCTTTTAATTTCAATTTTTTTCTTTTTATTTTTCATCGGATATTTGAAAAAACTGACTGCTTGTACAATATTCTACAAAAATCACAAGTTGATGTCGGTTATTGTATTAATAAAATAAAGGAATTTCAGGCATGGTTACGTGCTGAATTTCAATCCGAATTTGATCAAATTTATGAGAATACGTTGCAAACTAACTCGGCTCCTCGTTTGAGACGCAACGTACGCTGTGCAAAAACGGAATACAGACGACTTTTTGTAGAAGTAATCGATAACATTAATACCGAAATTACTGACCGATATTCTGAAATTTATAAATTAAAGTTTTTCCAACTGCTCAACAACAAAAAATTTGACAATTATCACTCACATTTTCCTACAGAGGAATTAGATTCATTATTTGACATTTATGCAAACTATTTCGACAAACAAACATTAAAAAGCCAATTGATTTGCTTGTATTCTAGTCCTGATCTGAAAGACCGTAATGTTTTCGAATTAATTGATTTCATTAATGAGAATAACCTTGAAGATGCCTTTCCCGAGCTGTTAAAATTAGCGTATCTTGTTGTAACTATTCCAGCTACAAGTTCTTCCGCGGAACGTGCTTTTTCGCCTCTTAAACGTATCCATACCTATCTGAGAAATACACAAGGTCAAGAGCGTCTTTCCGAATTATCAATGATAGCTATTGAAAAACAGTTGTTGGTAGAATTAAAACGATCACCAACATTTTACTCTGATGTAATTAAATCATTTCTTAAGAAAGATAGACGATTCCAATTAGAATATAAATAATTTATTTAAATTCCTTATTACATTCTATCTAGCTATTTTTTAACTATCGTTCTGTAACTTTGTTTTTTTTTTTTTGTCTGTAACCTGTTAGTCCTGTTACGAAGCAAGCACCTACTTACCATAACTTTGTTCCCTCAAGCAATGAAGCAAACCAAACGGCTTTTTTCAAAGCCACCGGAGGTATGCAATTGCTGATATGTTTATTATATTCAATCTAGCACTAGCATGCCTTCAGTGTGCTTTGGTTAACTCATTCACCGCACGACAAGCAAGAGTGAAATTGAAGAAGAGGAAAGAAGAAGATGGATGAATTCACTTTTAATTTATTGTACCTAACCAGTAGTTTATGAGAAAATTGCGATGATACATACGTAGGTACCTATATACTCAGTCGAAAACTGAACTTTCTTTTTTTGAAATCGGTTAAAATTTTATTGGGCTTGCCTTATTTTGAAACCCTAGGCACGCCACTGACGGGGGGAATGGTCATTTTTCGTCTAATTTCTTGAATAACTTCAAAACCATTTATTTTAAAATTATGAAAAAAATATATTTATAACCCTCACAGTAAGCCCTTTCATTTGATATGTCGCACGATATTGATTAAAAAACTTTTTTTGTAATTTTCTAGTTTGACCCCCAAAAGTGACCCCTTTACTAAAATTATAATAATCAACGTAACGCGTCCGTGTTTGGTGTCCGTATTCCAACAGAATCGATCCAGTGGATCTTGAGAAAACTGGCTGTGACAGACGGACAGACAGAGAGACAGACAGACACTCGAGTGATCCTATAAGGGTTCCGTTTTTTGTTCGGAACCCTAAAAATTTTCAATTCGAATCAGTAATTTCTGAAAAAGTCCGTTTAACGAAACAAAAAATATCTTCATCTATATAATATTAGTATAGAATAGATCAGAGCCTGCACTACTTTCGTATGACCTCACTCGCAAGTCACGCCTTAAAGAATTTGCGCCTACCAGAACAAATGACGTTTTACGCCACGAAAATAAAAGAATAAATTTAAAAGCGTGTAATAATGTCTATTTTTCCACCGATTATAATTATTATTTTTAACAAGTCAAGTAATACTATTTTAGTAATATCTTTTCTATCTTTCTTGTCGTATGGTGTCGGCCGGTGCCGTATGGTACCGTAAAAAGAGTAATATCATCCCATCACTTCCCGTGGGTGTCATAAGAGGTGACTAAGGGACTTTATAGAGAATGGGCAGCAGCATTCTTTGTAAAACTCAACAGCATACACTGCGATCGCCAACCCACTCATCTTTTATTGGAAAGTGATTACGGACTCTTTCTGTTTTTATTTTGGCTTTCATGTTCTTGTATATGTTTTGAGATGGGTTTGCTCTTGACTCTAGTCTAGGTCAGAGATGACAGAGACAAAGTCTACGATGGAGCGAGCTTACCCAGAAGGAGCCTGTTCACTCTAACATTGAAGAGATTAGGATTGTAAGCGTTTGGAAACACAGACGCAGGCAGAAAGTTCCACTCCTTTGCTGTGCGCATTATAAACGACGTTTGGAAACGCTTAGTGCGAATTGGTGGAATGGTAACAAGGTAGGGATGGAAACACACAATAACTTGTTTTATTGTGTGTATGTGCTCGATTGCTGAAAAGCCGCTGCGAAAACCCGCTTGTTCTCGGGGTTGATTTTCATCCAGAGTATTTGTTAAACGATTCAGCAGTACTTTAGAAAATATTTTGTAAACGTTCGACATCAGGCTGATAGGTCTGTAGTTGGCTGTGTTATCTTTATTTTCCTTTTTTATGAAGTAATATTATAGTTGATATTGTCCACTGTCGAGGTATATATTCCGTGTCTAAAATTTGGTTAAATAGTAATATAATAGTGTCCAATGTTACATGTGCTGTTTCTATGAGAAGTTCGTTAGATATTCTATCTTCTCCTGTTGATTTACCTCGTTTTTGTGATTTGATAGCCTTCTCTACTTCTTCTTTCAGAATATTGGAGGATTCTTCGCTTTTACTCGTATTTTTATCGTCTGTTGTTAGTTGATTATTTGCATCTAGTAGTTCGTTCGTCGTCGCTATTCAGCTCGCGGTAATAATCTGTGGCTATTTCTAGTATTTCGATTCTGTTTGACTTTCTATTCTTGTCCTTAAGTTGTGTCATATTGTCAATCCAGTTGGTACTTTCTCGATCTTAACTCGATCCATGCTTTCTTAACTCCGCCTGATTTTTTTTTATATAATGAGTATTAATATGTTCTTTCTTTTTGTCTATGTTTCCTAATTTGCAGGTTTATTTCTTTGCTCAACTTTACTATCTTCATTTTGTTGTTTTGTTCTGTTGGTATACAAAACTTTAATCTTCTTGATCAAGCTTTTTGCTTTTGAGCCTATTTTATCTATAGAGTCGTTATTTATTCTTATTTGTTTTTCGACTTTCTTTAGTCAATGTGTCTCGAACATTCTTTGATATTTGCGTGTGCTTCTCTGTAATTTTGCTTCTGATGACAGTTGTCCCCGCAGCATTCTGTGATCTGTGTTGAAGTTGAGCTGATTAACAATATCTATGTTCGAAAATACTTTTGGTTTATTTGTGAGGATATAGTTAATTTCATTTCTTGTCTTTCCGTCAGGTGAAAACCACGTCCATTTTCCATTATGTTTTCTTTTATAGTAGCTGTTCATTATATGTAGTTAATTTTCAAGTGCAAAATTGACCAATCTTTAACCATTATCGTTTCTTGTCCCAGTTGAATATGAATCAAGAATAATGTCTTTATTTTTATTCCTTTTAAGGATTCCGAACAAAAACCGAAACCCTTATAGGATCGCTCGGGTGTCTGTCAGTCTGTCTGTCTATCTGTCTGTCACAGCCAGTTTTCTCCGGATCCACTGGATCGATTCTGTTGAAATTTGGTACACATATGGACTTCTGTGGCCCAAACACGGACGCGTTACGTAAATTATTAAATTTTTAGTATGAGGGTAACTTTTGGGGGTCAAACTAGAAAATTAAAAAAAAGGTTTTTTAAACAATATTGTGTGACATATCAAATGAAAGGGCTTACTGTGAGGGTTTTAAATATATTTTTTCATAATTTTAAAATAAATGGTTTTGAAGTTATTAAAGAAATTGGATTAAAAATAACCATTCCTCCCCCCTTATCTGCGAAACCACTGAGTCTAAAATTTTGAAAACATGGAGATAATAGATCTTTACCTATAGATTACAGGAAAACTTATAACGAGTGTATAGTGTTAAAATAACATCTTAAAAAAATATTTTTTTTCGGAACCCTTTGCACGCGAGTCTGGCACGCACTTGGCCAATATTTTTTTCCGATTTGTATCAGCCAAAAGACATAGGTCATAGGCCTCCCCCAAATTTTATGGGGGGGGGGGTTGCCATAATCGCCACGCTTGGCAGGCGGGTTGGAGATCGTAGTGTATGGTGTGTCGTTTTACAGAGAACGCTGCTGTCCATTCTCAGAAGAGTCCTTTAGTCGCCTCAAGTGTTCACAACAAGTGAATTATCTCAAAACAAGTCGGTAGAAGAAAAAATATTGCCCGCTATCAAATTACTCGTGTAGTAACAATTTCAAGAAATTTCCGCTACATACCACAGTGATAATGTTTGCATAATTAACTGACATTGCGTGTCATTTATGATTGACTATTTACCCACATAACAAATTACATTGTAATTTTGTTTTTATATTCTGTGCAAATTCATACAGGCCTATAAGTCTTCTTCCTATACTGTCTAAGGTATTCGAAAAAATTCTTTTGGTAAGACTAAAACCAGTTTTGGACGAAAACAAGATTATACCCGCTCACCAATTTGGTTTTCGGGAAAAACATGCAACTGTAGAACAAGTACATAGAGTGGTCCACAAAATAAGACAATCACTGGAAAAGATGGAGTATTGTTCAGCAGTATTCATAGACATCCAACAGGCATTCGATAGAGTATGGCACAAAGGTCTGTTGTACAAGTTAAAAACCCTCCTACCAAATTCCTTGTACATGATCCTAAAATCTTACTTGGATCATAGAAGATTCCAAGTAAAATACGAGGAAGAACTTTCAAAGCTTTACTACATTACTGCCTCAGTACCTCAGGGATCTGTGCTTGGCCCGGTTCTATACTCAATATATACGGCAGACTTGCCTGAAACAAAAAATGTGTTAACAGCAACTTACGCAGATGACATTGCATGCCTTGTTAGTGATAAGAATCCGGACAACGCATCACTGAAACTACAGGAACAACTCAATAAACTTAATGTGTGGCTACAAAAGTGAAGAATTAAACCTACCGTTACTAAATCGACACAAGTTACATTTACACTTCGTAGAGGTGACTGTCCACCTGTGCGTATGGAGGATAAACCACTACCAAGCAATAACAGCGTCAAATATCTCGGCGTACACCTGGATAGAATACTTACCTGGGCTAACCACATCAAAGCCAAAAAACACCAGAAGCCACCTTACAGTTCAAAGGACTGTCTTGGCTACTAGGTCGCCAGTCCCGGCTGTCCCTCAGTAACAAGCTGATTGTATACAAGATCGTCATAAAACCAATCTGGACCTACGGCATAGAACTCTGGGGCAGTGCTAGCAACTCCAACATCGAGATACTCCAGAGATTTCAAAACATTGCTCTAAGAAATCTCTCAAGTGCACACTGGTTTGTGAGAAACTCAGAAATACATGAGTATCTGGAGATGCCGACCGTAAGGGAGGAAGTTTGAAAAAATAGCAGGAGATACAAGGAAAGGCTCAATAAACACACAAATAAACTGGCTAGGAACCTGTTAACACCACAGGAAGATGTAAATCGCCTAAAAAGATGGCAAATACTAGACCTTGACCAGAGAAACTGATTGTATTAAATCTCTACCAACTTTTACGGTGGTATTTAATGGAACGCACTCAATCTAATCCGTCTGAGAAACGATTTGATTATGGATTAAGGCCGATTGCAAATTTATGGGAGAAGAAAAAAAAAATCTGTGCAAATGACATAAAGATGCAAATCTTGAAACGGTAAATTGAAAATTGACGATACTATTTAGTATCGTCAATTTTATTATTTAATTTTATTTTATTTATTATTTTATTTAATTTTTATTTTTTCGTACATTTATTTGGCTTGTTTTATTTTGCTTGGGGAAGGCCCATGTCCAGCAGTGGACGTCTTTCGGCTGATATGATGATGATGATGATTTTGCGTAAAATATGTTTTAACAGATGAAATATTTGACTACACTAAAATTCGCAAAAATAATAGTTGGTAAGCAAGATATTGCTTGATCGTTAACTTGCCAAACAATAGGTTTACAATTATTTGTATAGAGTTTATTTGCTAAGTAATAATTTGGCAAATAAAAATATGCGGAAAATTGTTTGGGAAGTGATAATTTTGTCAATTTCTTTTCGATGAAACAAGGGTAACCTACATAAAGTTCTTCTTAATTTTGTATTTAATATATTTTTTTATTTATTATATTATATATGACTTATATAACAATAAATACATTTTTATACATATTATTAATTTTTTGAAGCTAGTTCAATTTATTTTATTGTAGTTCACAGCCATATCAAACATTATAAGGTATTTGACACCGTTTAAGAACCACATCATTTGAGTTTTAATATTATGTGGTAATAAAAAAACAGAATAAATAACTCCCAATTCCTTCAAATTAAACTAGTTACTATTTACCATAATAAATAAAACATCACTTACTTGTCTCAAGAAATAAACCCACACAAATCTATCCTTCGATATGTCCGCTTCACTCATTATTAAAACTCAATTAATACTCATGAACTCCAAAACTGACGTGATGTCAATACGAACTACAATTCCTTAATATTGTTTTTATAATGATCCTTAGGTTCAAACCAAAGAAGATTTTAGGGTTCCGTACGAAGAGTAGAGAAACCTTTTTGTTGTATCGTCGCTTACCATCAATTCAGCAGTGATTCTGTAAACACCTCACCGTGTAAGCTTAGCTGAAGTGAGCCGTCAATCCATTCAAACAATATGGAATGATAGTTCACTTCATGGTCACTCCACTTATGTTTACAAGGTGAGATGTTGACAGAACAGACTGTCAGATACTGGTCAAACTCAATCATGTAAATAATAAAGAAACAAAATGAATTGTTAGTAAAAATATAGAATGTTTTAAATGAGACAAATGCACTTTTTTATATGGGTACCGCCGTTTCATTCTCGTGATGAAAAGTATTTTTAACCCCCGACCAAAAAAGAAGGGTTTAATAAGTTTGACCGTTATTGTGTCTGTCTATGGCACCTTAGTTCTTAAACGGGTGAACCGATTTAGATGCGGTTGTATTATTTGAAAGCAGGTTTTCTAGTGGTGGTTCTTAGACAAGTTTTATCTAAATCGGTCGAGCCGTTTGAAGATCAGCAGCTCTTTTCTAGTTGATGAAGGCATTTAACCATTTACGGGTTTGATCGATGCGAAATTTGTGGTGGGCTAAGCTTCATCGCGTTGGGGGTCCGCTAATAATATAGAGGTATTTAACCAATAGAAAAATTTGCGGTCTCCCGAGGCGAAGACGCTTTGCCCAAAGAATCATATCTATATTAAATAAAAAGGATTAATACGTATTATTTTTTCACTTTTAAAGTTATTTTTAGTAGGGGGTTTTTAATTTTTTTTTAAATTGAATCAGTACCTAAAACTTACAAGCATCTTCATTCAACAGCCTTCGTTTTACTTTATACTAGTAGATGCGGAACCCGCACAACATAGGGATGCTAATTCTGCCTTAAAACTCATTCGACTCGTTCAAATTGATTTAGCGAACATTTTCGTTGTACATACAATCAAAGAGATCAGTAGATATGGTGGCAAAAGACTCTGCCAGCTTACATCAATACTATAGACTGGTAGTTTGAAAAATGGATTAGTCGTCGGGTATATTAATATCTTTTTGAGGGTGTATCTTATTGACTAACTTCAGTGTTACGTGATTCAATATACATTTCATGTAATAAACGATATTTATAATCCAAAGGACCATGCAAAAAATCGTTCCTACCCACCAACAGCTTTCAAACGTATCTCAGTTTATACATCTTGACTGCCTGATGATTTTTTATTATGACGATATCTGCCGTAGGAATGGGGTTTCTTGTCAAAAATCGATTTTGTGTAAATACAGTTTGTAATTTTTCAGCGTTTTTCGAAAATTGACAACCGATTTGGATGATTCTTTTTTCTTTAGAAGAATATTTTCCCGGACTGGTCCCATTTCAATTTGACGAAGATCTAATGAAGAATTTCGGAGATAGGAACGGAACTCTTCAGTAAATGATTGCAAATCTCCCGGGATTGCTGAAATGGCATGTCTGTTTGCTGTTTACACCTGTTCATACCATAACATCACACCAGTATGCTGTAAAGGGGTACGCAAATATATAGTGTGTGTACGCAAGTCACTTTGGTGCACCCTTATCTCAACAATTCTCAGACGAACGGCGATGCGCCATCGGTACATGGTGGACATCCCACCCACGCGCACAAAACGTTTTGGGAACACATTCATAGTGCGTACAGCTAAGGAGTGGAATTCCCTGCTGGAGTCTGTGTTTCCTGATAGCTATAACCTGGGAGAATTTAAGTCAAGAGTGAATAGGTTACTTCTAGGCAAGCGTGCTTCATCTTCGACCACATCATCGCTTACCATCAGGTGAGATAGTGGTCAAACGCGAGCCTATAAATAGTAAAAAAAATAATAATAAATAATAATTTTCAATTGGTTATTTATCTATTTGGCCATAACTTTATTGTTTATGATCTTTCGATCGAAAACAGTGAAATACTACTGACTTACAATTGTACTGTATGTGGGTACTTGGATGCGACTTGGGGACAGCGAACAAAGGAACTCATTAGTAAAGAGCATTCATTCGTTAAATAAATGAGCTTCTAATTACACATCTTCAATTTCGAACTACATTATTTTGTATTCACGAATGGTCAAGTGGTGACCGGTGGCTCTTTTTGTCAGACAAGTTCTACATGACATGGCTCTAGTTCGAATCCAGCGAAATGCAAAATTTTGGAAAGTTTGAACAGTTTGCGCGAAATAAAATTCAAAATGTTTCGCTCACCTAATACCAAGTCCGATTCGGATCTACACAAGCAAGAATCTTCTAGGATAGGCAATGATTGTGTACCGGAGCGTAAACGCAAACAACAGGAATCGGAATGGTCAGAAGCAATTAAAACGCTATCCATGGAATTCAATAATACACTTAACGACTGACGACGTGATTTAGAATGTAGCATACATAAGATATGTGACAGCGTAACTTCTATCAAAGACGAACTGTCAACTATTACACAGACTGCAACGGAGATTAAAAACGACATTCAATGTTAACGTTCCAAGCAAATTGTACTAAAACAAAGTGTCTCCGAACTAGAGAGTAAATATAATAATCTTACACTGGAGATTGACCGTTTGAAGGACTCGATTCGGTTAACCGGAGATAACCAGTCTGATATTTAAAAAAAAGTCGGTCAACTTAGTAAACTAAATCATGAGTACAGTGAGTCCAAACAGACGATGTCAAAACTTGTTGCTAAAATTGACTCCCTAGAACAGAGCGCTCGAGGCTGCAACATTCCTGAAAGGCGCAATGAAGACCTGGTTACACTCAGGATCAACATTAGTTCTGTAGCGGCGTCAATGCCGCCACAAGAAAAACCAACGGAGCAAATTTACATCGCTGCAAAAAGGACCGCGACGCCTAGATGGCGTCGACGTCATCTATCTCAGAGATCGGCGACAGTTTGTAAAACTCAATGGCTATCAGTCACTGGAGTATTTTACCCGATCAGGCGTCAGCCAGGGAAGTACCCTGGGTCCTCCCCAATTTTTAATCATGGTTAACGATTTGCCGAAAGTTTTATCTGCCGCAAAATGTTTGCTGACGATTTGAAGCTGTTTATATCAGTCACTAGAGAGGAAGACTGTCTGGCATTTCAGCGAGACATTGATGCCGTTTTGGATTGGAGTGTGAGAAATAAACTACCGCTTAACAAGTCTAAGTGTAAAGTCATTACATTCTCTAGGTCTCGTGCGCCATCAACCACGGCCTACAAGCTGGCCGATGAAACACTTGAACGTGTCTCAACAATACGGGACCTGGGACTTACCTTAGATAGTGGTTTTAATTTTCACGAACACGTTAAAAATGTGTGCAAAGATGCAAATAAAGCATTGGGGTTCGTCATTAGAACTTCCTCCCAATTTCGAAGCGTCAAGGTTGTCAAGCTGCTCTACAATGCATATGTGCGCAGTAAATTAGAGTATAATGCAATCGTCTGGGATCCTTCGGAGAAGATATATATACTCATGGTTGAAAGAATTCAGAGAAAATTTTGCCGTTATGTGTATAAACTGACTTACGGATATTACCCATTCTTGTATCCTTCTTTATTTGTGTCGGGAATGATCGGATTGGATACTCTGCAGCTCAGGCGCAAATTAATGCACATTGTGCATTATTATCTTTTAATTAATGATAGGATTGATAATCCATCGGTGAGAGAGCATATACATTTGTATGTTCCGCAGCAATACATGCGTGGCGTAGGGCGGCGGCGGCATCAACTTCTCGCGTGCCCACCGGCATGGCGCACCCATCATGTTAATAACAGCCCAACCGCGAGGGCAATCTCTCTTATTAATAGTTACATTGACAGCAGTCCAGATGCCGACATATTTGTGGATAGTATTAACACATTTAGGAAATATGTATTGTACTTTTTAAACAAATGATAGGAATGAATATTTGAATCAATACAATAATATTAATAATTTTTTTTTATGTTATGTTTTTTGACATTTTAATTTTTTGTTTTTTAATTTATTTTTAATTTTAATGAATTTGAATATCTTTCTTTGACATTTAAGTATGCGATTGACTTAGTTGAGATCCTTTGACATTTTTGAATTTGACATGTATTTTTATTTAATTTTTTTTATTTAATTTCTATTTCATTTTAAGTTCTCTTAATTAAGATATTTGATATGTGTGTAAACTGTTAGCATATAAGCGTTTTGGTTTGAAACTGTAAGCTTGTATTGTGTTTTTTGAATAAATAAATTATAAATCTATCCAAGTAGCAGCGAACTACTAGGTTGAAATCCTGCAACGCGCAAGCAGAGTTTACCGTGCGATTTGAACATATACATCAGCCCAAATATCAACTATCGGGCAGTTGCCCGCCAGACACAACAACCATCCGGTCGGAGGATCCTCCCTTTACAACGGAGGTTTGCGGACTTTACTCTCTGTTCCGCATACCTCTAAACTGGTGGCCCTCAATATTGAACGTCAGCGCAGCCTACGCGCAACTACTTCAGCGTGACGTCATGATCACTTCCTCATCGTGACCTCAAGCTCTCGAGCAGCGAGTCATACAGCCAGCCAGTACCCACGACTTCTACGGGTATCCTGACCACCAGCATGCAGCGCTCGCGCATTCCTGGTCAGCATCCTCTGCCTCTATCATCCTCATTAGCGACCTTGGCAATCACATTGCACCTTCGGCCAGTCACATGAAGAGCCATGAAGAGTCTCTCCTGGTCGACTCCAGCAGTCACGTCACTACGTCGCACAGCACCGCTCTGACTCACCCGAGCCAGCAGCAATACCACTCTGACTCACTGGAGCCTACAGCATCATCCCGACTCACTGGGATCTCATCACCCTGAGTCACTGGGGCACCGCAGACAGTTCCGACTCACCGAGAACTCTGCGACTTCCGGTTCCGACTCACTGAAACCAACCTTCCACTGGCCTGGCAAGTATCTTAGGATGTATGGACGACTCATCCACTATCGACCTATAGTCTCCGGAGGGGAGTGATGTAGCGGCATCAATGCCGCCACAAGAAAAACCAACGGAGCAAATTTACATCGCAGCAAAAACAACCGCGACGCCATCTATCTAACTAGCAGCGAACTTCTACGTCGAAATCCTGCATCGCGCAAGCAGAGTTTACCGAGCGATTTGAATATATACATCAGCCCGAATATCAATCATCGGGCAGGTGCCGCGAAGCACAACTGCCTGGTGGGAGGATCCTCCTATTTACAATGGAGGTGTGCGGGCCTTTACTCTCTGTTCCGCATTCCTCCAAAGTTCCACCATTCAATGCAATTTGAAGCAGAGCGACATTATTTCAATACACCGACTTCCACACGTACACTGAGATAATGATAAACCCAAGAATATTATTGTAAAATTGAATTCACGCATATTACGGGATTATGTTCTAAGCGCTTACCGTTTAAACAAGGGTCTCGATACCGGAAAACTAGGCTTGTCGGGAACTTCATTTTCTATTTATATGCACGAACATCTCACTTTGAAAAACAAAATATTATTTCGTGAATGCCGAGATGCAGCAAAATCGAATATTTACCTATCGGTTCTTATGGGTTAAACACGGAACCATCCTCGTTCGTGAGAAAGAGGGGGCTATGTCATTCGCAATAAGATCTCCAGGTAACATTGCTAAGATCAAGCCCGGCCAGCTTGTCATTCCTGGTAACGCAAAGTGAGGTTATGCGTGCACAAGTCAGTAATTCATGTCAGCACATATATTTTTTTCGTAGTTCTTGTCGCTTTATACCGTGTAATGTTTTTGTATGCGAACATCAAATATTTAAATGATTTCCGATTAAATTATTAATTCCCTCTCACTGACATTTTAATCATTATTTTATCAATAAATGTGTTTTTATTTTATAATTATCAATATCAAATTACAATAATTATCAGCTACTGCATTATTGTTGCATCACTTTTATATTAAGGGTGCTATTACAAAATCCAGCGCTTGGCCCGAACTAAAGCTACAGACCGCGTTTTCTGAGATTTTTAGTGATTGTAGCGCTGTATCAATTGTTTCAAATAATTGTTTTACATTTAAGTAGATTTTTTTTTCAAGCAAGGTAACATAATATACCTTAGTTATTAGTTACATTTTTATATTATCTAAATTCAAACGAATTTAGATAATATTTTCATAGAAAAAAATATATATATAATTTTGGACGAAAAATTATCAGTAACTCTCTATTTTACGGAATTATTTTTGGTGTATTACTGTATGAAACATAATAAATTGAATAAAGCACTCTAAAGTAGAAGATACAGTTGTTCCATAAACATTTTTATTAATGAACAAACAGACAAAAATTTCAAAAATTTCATTTTTGTGTTTTATACCTTTTTCTTGAGTTTTCTGTATAATTTTCATGGAAAACTATTCAATGTACAGACACGGTTAGTCTACGATTTTATTATATGTATAGAAGATTAAATTATTATATCTTCGATGTAACAAAGTATTAAAAGATGCCTAAAGTAAAATTTTATGAAATATCCTTTGCGTAGACAAGGTTTTTACTAATTTACGTAAGCAAATTAAAATATTTATTTAAAGCACTTCCAAGAAAAAGAATCAAACTTTCTTGGCCATATATATTTTTTTAATTTGTGGCTATATATAAGCCATGATCACACATCAAAACTCGAGTCAAACGCTCAAATCCAAGAAAAAATTTAATAGCCCTCTTAATAAATATAATAATGTGTGTGTAATGTATCTTCAATTTCTATGTGTTGTATCTGTCGATGAATGTTGCTTTTCTAAACGTTTATGTTTTGTTGTTTATATACTGACTGTTTGGTATTGCAGATTTTTGTTTGTGTCTTGAAATATCTTAGAAAAATATGAGCCTGTCAGTAATTCCATCTCGATATACTCAGTCGAATTAAAATATCATATATTTACTTTTGAAACGTAAAGCTGCCTTAAATACTTATTGCAAATTTGGTCTCTCAGGTTTCTCTGGAGGCGAACTTAGAACACGTTCTCCTTAGATTTCCAAGTTCAACTAGCGGAATGAACCAAATTGTTGGGGCGGCTTATATTCCACCTAGAACACCTAAATCCGTTTATGCTCAATACTTCGATTTCCTCCTACCTTTACTTAGCGACACTAACGTGGAATACTTTTATCTCTTGGGAACAACCTACCACATATTGACTGGATACCCAATAATATACCATCTTCGGGATTAGTTTCTAGCGGCAGTTCCTCGATTTGCGAACATCTTGGTGTATCTAAGTCAGTCCTCAACGCATATCAGTACAACATTGTAAAAAACTCTAATTGTAAAATATTACATCTAGCTATTACTAACCATGAGTGTTCTGTTTTCCCTCCCGCCGACAATTTTTTGCAACTCGACAACTGTCACCCACAATTCTGTGCATTAATCCTTATCCTTTCTTCCCTACTAATATTATAAATGCGAAAGTAACTCTGTCTATCTGTCCGTCTGTCTGTTTGTCGCGCTTTCACTCCAAAACTACTGAACCGATTTAAATGAAATTTGATACACAGATAGTCTATAATCTGAGAAAGGACATAGGTTTTTTATCCCGGGAGTATGTTCCCTAGGGCCCACGCGGGCGAAGCCGGCAGAAGCTAGTTTCATATTAACACTCCCATGAGAATATGATTCGAAAATCTATGAAAAGATTCAATTATAATAAAGCTAATTACGAGAAAATAAATGAAGAATTATGTGAGATTTATTGGAATGAGCTTATTGGTTTGGAATAATCCGTGTATGTGGCAGTGACTAAATTCTATGATAATTTTTTTTGCATAATCAATTCTCACTATTTAGATCATGGTTTCAAGCTGAATGCAAATCTTGCTACTCAAAATATATGGAATCTGTTGAAGACGGTAAACGCAGTAATGTTAAATCATTTTGAACGTATATAGCTAATCAAGAAAAAAAAACTTTTACTGGCATACCTTCTGATATGAAATACAGAGATAACCGCACTAATGATCCCTAGGAAATTCGTAACATTTTTTGTGATTTCTTTAATTCAGTCTATGAACCATCATCCAGGGGAAGGGTGTTGCCGAGAGAGGATTCGCCTGACCACGATTCACTCATTTGTAAGATAGAGCTCAGCATGAATGAGATATTGATGGCTCTCAATTCTGTAGACTCAACAAAAGGTCCTGACGGTCTCCCAGTCATTTTTCTTAAAGCTACCGCAAAGAATATTTGCACTCCTATTTATATTCTGTTTAATAAATCGTTGGCACAGTTAGTTTTCCCCGAAGTATAGAAAAGTGCAAATATAACTCCTAATTATAAATCAGACAATAAGCAAAATGTTGAGAACTATCATCCCATATCCATCATGTCGGCCCTGCCGAAGCTTTTAGAGAGGTTGGTCCATGATAAACTGTATCCTGTGTTTGCACGATGGGTCGTACAAGTTGCTGAATTGGAGGGTTGAAAGGCGACAAGACACTGTCACTGTGAAGAAGGTGCTGCCACGGCGGAAGTACATAAATTAAAATACTTTTTCAACTGTAGATGGTAGCGAGTACGGTCCCTGCTGAGCCAAGCCCTTTGTCTCGTAGCAGATAGCAATGACTCTATGAAGGCACTGAAGAAACTGCCTATGAAGAGGAACTGATTTGTTTCGACGTGGAGTGATCGCGGCGCCCCCGCAAGGGGGCGCGGCGATCGGTCCCGGGACTTTACGTCCCCTGCCCGCGGAATCCAACCGCGGTCCGTAACCATGGACCGGTCCTTGTATGGCCAATGGTTGGCGACGGCTGAGAGTGGCGCGCGCCTGCCAAAATAAATTAGCAAGACGCACGCCTGTGATAAATCGCGCGTCTGTAGTCAACACACATGCATGTGTGTTGACTGCAGACGCGCCGTAGCGCTGTACGTCAGCGCCGCCTCTTCACGGCACCTACGGCGGTCAGTCCCCGCCGAGTGAGACCCCCAGTGACCTGGGGGAGGCCCAGCGAGGACGACCAGCGACGAGGGTGCTGACTTTGGGGGCGAGCCTGCAGTGGGTATGTGGCTCCCGTCCGCACCGATCTCAGAGCTAGCCGATCACGGCCCGGTCTGCAGAGCCATCAAATATGTGTGTGAGCGGTCGTGTAGTGTGGGTACTACCGCCCAGTGCATCTGCACCGAATAAGCCTATATTAACCTAGCACTTATCCGGCACGTGAGTTCCAGCGAGTTTGGAGTGGCGAGTGTGTGGGTTTCGGAACGTAACCTGCCTATATTAACCTAGCACAGGTCGCGCGCCGGAGTGAGTGTGGGGTGAGGAATCTATTCTATTCTATTAGGATTTGGTTTCCGCACTTAGTCCTGATGTTGGACCATTGTGCGTGAGCCATGGTGGCCGTCATTCCAACCAGCCAACCTCCCTCCAGAAGCAGATCAGTTTTCCTGGTGTGTTGAGAACATCTGTAAGCGAGTTCTGTGTCCCTATTGTTTGACTCCGTATTTCCGTAACGCCTGCGCACTCAAGGAGTACGTGCGATACCGTTTCCTCCTTCTCCATGCATGCTCTGCATAAAGGACTGTGTAAGTGTTTATTCAATGAGCAGTGCCCGGTGATAGTCCCCGCCACGATTCGCAGGCTACCCCTATCCAGTCGCAGAAGGCGTCTGGTCAGTTTACTGTTTAGGGATGGCATAGCCTCCCTGGACTGCCTGCAGCCTGGTGCCAAGGCCCACCAGCGTTCCGCTTGTTTGTGGGTGTGTTCTTGTATCCATGTGCGCAGTTGGACGAAGGGGAGTGGTACTATGGGTTCAGGTCCAACAGCCACAGCACCAGAGCCCCTCCTGGCCAGCTCATCGGCCGCATCGTTTCCTAGTGATCCGCTGTGTCCTTTTATCCACTGCAGCGTCACAGTGTTGCGGTTGGTCACCGTGACGCGTTCTAGTGCATTGTGGCATTCTAGTATGAGTTTCGAGGTAGTATAATGATTCCTTAGAGATTGAAGTACCGAGGCGCTGTCGGAGAGTATGCGAATGTGGGTATCCGTTACTCTCCTGGCCTCTATGGCATGGACCGCCAGGATAATGCCCACACATTCCGCCTGGTACACGGTGTTGAGCTTACCCAGCGGTCTAGATATTCTGATGCTAAGGTCATTGGAGTAAACTCCAACTCCGGTTCCGGTGTTTGTCTTTGATCCATCAGGGGGGGGTGAGGAATCTTTGTTTGAGTAGGTCGCGTGTAACCTGGAGGCGACCTACTCAGGCGTCCAGTCCGGTGCGATGGCGACGTCTGCTACCAGGTCGCAGGGCAGGCGTCTCGTGTCAGGTGGGCGCACATGCCAGGGCGCCAGGTGCTTGACATGGAGCCAAGCAGATGCGTCGGCACGCGCGAACATGACCCTCGCAAGACGTCGCACGAACTCATCCAGGCTCTCGATCCCGAGGTCGCGCTGGATCACGTTATTCCTCACACAGTAAGGGGCGTCCAATAGGGTCCGCAGCGCCAGATGTTGCTGCGCGCGGAAGAGTTTCCCTGATTTGTTTTGGCCCGCGAGCCTCTTCTATAAAGGTCTTTGGCGTCAGTTTCACCCCGGTTAGTGGGGGTAGAACGGTACTCGCTACGGTTGTTTATTAATAAAATTAGAAACTATTTTCGGCGCGGTTTACAAAGAGACAGTACACCATTCTGTTAATGGGCAGACTCACAAAGCGCATCACTCACGGCGAGTGTTGCCCTCCCTGAAGCAGATAAGTTTGCCGATGAGTGCTCTAGCCTCATCGATACGACTCTCGATCCTGCACTGCCAAGCTGGTACAGCTGGTCGTGTAGCTCTGTCTCTGTTAGGAAATTTGCCATTAGCTACACGACAAGCCGCTGCAAGCCGCACAGTACAAGATCGAGTGAGTGTCAGAAAGGTCAAGGTTATAATTATTATTTCGTTTATATATTCTTATTTACATGCAAATTACATTTTTTAATACATCTGTAAAAATAAACATAAAAAATACATTAAAAAATATAAAAAAAATAGTAGTCCGCCGGTGTCTGGAGCAGGGTCCAAGCTACCGGTGGTTAAGGGTCCAGAGAAAGGAACCTGCTCACAATACGAGCCGTATCGAGGAGTACTACCTTCTGTATCAGGCCCTTTATCCAACCGCGTAACGCCAGCTTCGACAGATGGTCGTCGAAGCTTTTGGCCATCAGGCCATTGGCCGTAACGACTATCGGCACAATGACAGCTGAGTCCACATTTCACATGTCGACAACCTCGTGTGCTAAGTCGAGATATTTGATTTGTTTCTCTTCCTCAGCCTTCACGAGGTTCTCGTCATGCGGGACGGTAACATCAATTATCATTGTGCGGCGCGCTAATCGGTCTATCACAATTATATCAGGCTTATTGACAACAATAGTCCTATCAGTGATGATAGACCGATCCCAGTACAACGTAAATGATAATTTTTGTGAACTGAGTCGAGCACATACTTGTAACACCAGAATCCACAAGTTTGTATTTCAAAGCTAGTTGTTGATGGATAATCCCTGCAACTTGGTTGTGCCTGTGCAAGTATTCGCCGTTAGCCAGACGAGAACAACCAGAGATAATATGTCTGATAGACTCACCCGGACAGTGGCATGCCCGACACACTTAATTATGATTAATATTAAGAATAGGTTCATCGAGAGAATTTACTATTGTCTTGGCGACTGAGTTGAGGTATCTCAAAAAGACCGAGGGATAAAACATTGATTTACTAGTAAGTATGGGAGACACATAAAATCAATCTCTTTTGCACTTAGTGGTAAAGCGATGTTCTATCTCTCTCTACTCAGCTGTCAAATATACTTCTTAGACTGTCACAAATATAATCACCGTAAAAAAGCACGATATTTTCTAAACAGCATCACTACAATTGACAATTATTCACTGCGTTAGTGTTCTTTTAATGCTAGGTACAACAGTTACATCTCTAGACATAATTGGTAGCAATTCCTTAGTCTCTTCCACAGGTACTCCCTTTATACAATCAGAAATTTCTTTCAGGGTCTTATCTTTAGTCTCGGGTATGTACAAATATATCAAAACCAAACATGTGGTTGAAGACAATGCAAATAATAAGAAAGTTCCATGCATTCCTAAAGCTTTGAACATATAAGGGCTTACTTTTATAAAAGTCCCATTCACTGTCTTATAAGACAGTGCTATAGCACACATGGATAAACTTCTACATTCTAAAGATATTAATTCACCACATATAGATGTGGATAGAATCATTGGTCCGCAACTTATACATACTGAAAAGCCAATTAGCAAAAGAATTGATAAATACTTGCTTTCGCTAATGACTGCTGCTTTAACTAAATACAGATACAGTGACAGTGAAAATAAAAATGCAATTGCAATAGAAGAAAATGTCAGTAATAAACTTCGTCTTTTGAATGCTTTTGATAAAGCACATCCTACATACATTGTGAAGACTGTTACTGCATCTAATATTAACATGCCAGCATAAGCAGTAGATTCATTACTGGTTATTTTCTTTAGTATATCTACAGCGTACAATGTACATACTAGTTTCCCCGAAAATATATACAATGCCATCAATAACACAGAATATAGCACAGGTTTATAAAATTCTTTCTTAGACACTATATTAATAGATTCCAGGACTTGATTTCTGAAAGATATATTGCGTCTATCATTTTGATGATCAGCAATGAGTTTTTCGAGTTCCTTCTCGGAAGATGTATTTGATCCCTTGAGCCATCTGTGGGCTTTCGCACATTGGTCAAAACGACCTTTAGTTGCCAGCCACAAAGGGGATTCTGGCCAAAAAAATACTGTGCCTAAACTGTATAAAGAACACACTAATCCAAATAAACCAATATTCTTCCAATGGAAGAAGGTTCCTATTAGGTTTGAGGCTAATACGCCCCAGAAAAATGTTGCAGATTTGATGGTCAAAAAGAGGCCACGGTATTTAGCTGATGTGTACTCAGCGATAATGGCTACTAATACGGTAAGGTGGGAAGCGGTGGCGACTCCTTGGAATATTTCGCTGATGAGGATCATATATATATCATTGCTATTATAGAAGATGATGAAGCCGATGAATGTGAAGACGCAGACGACACTGTGGGTGATCTTCCTCCCCACAAGCGCCACTAAGATTGACAGGATGATGATCCATGGCGCCGCAGAGTAGCTGAATACGGCAGCTGGAAGCAAAATAATAATTCTTATAAATATCTGGGAAAAAAAAGGAAAGCTAAGGAGCCCTTATGTTCCTTTAACCAATAGGAACATTACATGTCGCAGGATACATAACCACTGGAAGCAGCTGAGAACCAGTGTTTTACATGAAGTGATTACAAATCTGACCCATCTTTGATGGGGTACTGTTTAAAATGTTATAATAAGATACCTCCCCATATATTAGAACTTAATGAGACAAAATTTAAATCTTGTATTAAACGCACACTATGCAGGCAAACATATTATAAGTTGGGGGATTACATTGAAGACAAAAATGCTTGGCTGAATGCTGGTCCTGCTCCACAGCCACTAGGGAGCACAAAATAATCTATTAGCATTTGGAAACATTGTTGGACCGGCTGAAGATTGTAAAAAAAAAACCAATATTTGCATTGTATAGACTCAATTTATTTAGCAATGTATAATTTCATCCATTTTAACGGCACATGTGTGAGTACTGTGTACCTTAAACTTAAGCTATAGCTATCAGTTTTAGGTTTGTTTTTGACTTGAATGTACCACCCTGGCGGAGTGTCATGCTCACACAAAAGTCTGGCTGATGGTGGCGTATGCGTTGGATCATTTGGCTCCCTTCAAAATGGTTGAGCCGAATGGTGCTAGCGCATGCGTCATGTTCGTGAACGGGCGTTGTCAGTTGGGACTGGTCATTTCTCAGTTGCCATGGTTTATTTTAAATATTTCTTTTAATTGTTCCTTTTTTCCCGGACGCTTTTATCCTGCTCGTCTTTTACATTGTTCTCACATGTTTGTATAATTTCAACTTGATGTAAACAAAACTTTGTAACAATTTATTATTTTTAAAAGAGTGTCCGTGGAGTTTCTTGCACGTTCTTCTCCATAGAGATCTACGCTTTGGAGCGTGCAAATAGCTTTATCTTTTTGGACTGACCGGCCTTTACATTTCAAAAGTGCCTGTAAATGGTTTATTTGAAATATACGATTTGATTTGATTTGACCTCCGCAATCAGGTAATTGGGTAACACGATATTCTTTGGCAAGACTGATGTCTAATTCTTCTGACTATCCATAACGACTATCAAAGATCTTTAAATGACAGCCTGGACTGACGGCTTAGCGTGCTTTCCGAGGCACGGAGGAATCTCGGTATGTTAAAATGGTCACCTATCCATAGACCGAACTCGGCAATCGATCTCGACCTTGAAGATCGATCCGTGCAGCTGTTATTATTTAGCACGACGTCCACAAGTTTTGTTCGAGTGATATTGTGTGAAATAAATACGGCAAGAACCTTTAAACTTGACCATATAATTTGATTTCAAAAGAACCCATTGTCTCCAAGAAATTGGTTGTGGTAGGCATGATTTTTGCTAATTTTACAAGGCTGTCACAGCCAATTTGCTCCGAAACTACTGGACCGATTCAGTTTAAATTTGGCACACATAATAGCTGGGGCTACCTCGGTACTGCAGTACTTCCACTATGTTTGCGGAAGCGCGAATTGATGGCTTTTACGCAATTGAAAGAAAAACGACTGCTTCTTTGCTTACAAAAGTGCGTGGCAGTTCCAACAGCATTCTGAAAGCCCTAGCTGGACAGCAAGATGCCCCAATGCTGAGGCATTTTAATAATTTTCTATTACAATGGCTATTTCCATTTCTAACCTTGTCGCTCTTAAATGTAGCCGATTTGTGTATGTGTTTTGTGTGTTTCTAAATTAAGTTACTAATTCGTAGATTAAGTTTTTTCCTTGTGTTTTTATTTTACTAACAATTGGACCGTTGTAGTTAAAATGAATAAATAAATAATAATAATATTAATGAACTCCGGTGTCCTAAGCACGGACGCGTAACATTACTAAATAAACTTAGAATGTAAGGGTCAATTTTCGAGGAAAATTAAAAAAAGGATGTTTTCAAGCTGTGATGTGCGATATATTTAGTGAAAGGGGGGGGGGGAGTATTTAGCGTATTATACGATGAACGAATACGTTACTGACACACTATGACTACCTTTTTTTCCTTTGTTTACAATTTATACAAGAGTTTTTATTTTTAAACTATTGTAATGTTTTATTTTATTTTTTGTGTGTTGACTACTGGAATTAGAATGATTTAATAATTTGTGATAAAAATATAAGTTTTTTTTTGTACTCTTTCAGCCTTAACTGTCCCTTTTCCGATAAATACTTCTGAGATATGTGGTGATACACGTTGCACTCCTAGGAGCACGGTAGTGCCACAGCCAATTCGAGCAAAAACATTTGTTATTTCAGCAAAATTTTATGTAAAGTGGGCAAATATTTTAAAGGCAATTTTTGGAAGATCTTTATATCAGTAATTCGATTTCGACGACTGCACGTACACAATTATTAAACGCGTGTGATTTTTCGTAATAATTCTACAGCTCATTGCATCACTCGACTTGCATGTCAGTTGTGACGATACAATCATCTTTAATATATATACTATAATATTATTATAACGAGGTAAAGTTTGTGAGTTTGTGAGGTTGTAGGGGTAATCTCTGGATCTACAGAATCGATTTTGAAAATTCTATTACCAATAGAAAGCTACGTTATTTGTGAGTGTCATAGGCTATATATTAACCCGAAAATACCGTCTAACGAATTGACCACGGGTCAGCAATTTTCAGTATTTTTGCTTAGCAGCAAAAATATAACTGCAACTCGTGAATGCTAGGGGACAAGTTACTGGAATTAATTTTCACAATCGGTGGGAGAGTGACCAGTTTGGGGACTAGAGTATTGTATTATATTCCTACATATTATATGCCACATAAATATATTTTCCTTCTTTCTTTTCTATATAAAATATGTCTACTCTAATATTATAAAGCGGAAAGATCTGTATTTTTGTAGGTTTGTACCGAGTAGGCTCCAAAACTACTGAACGGATTTTAACCAGTTTTTCACCAATAGAAAGCTAAATTGTCTGTAAATAATATTGGCTATAATTTATTTTCGAAAAAAATAGAGATACATACACAAATAGCAATACTAAACTCGCGCGAACGAAGTCGCGGGAGAAGTGCTAGTACTGAATATAAATTGTTAAGTATACTTACGTAACCATGATGCCATCTCCGGACTGACAGCGTCAGTAGAGTTGGCTTCTCTCCGGAGTTGAGGAACCAACACCGTAGGAGCTCCATTGCACAGCCCCAGCATGAAGAAGCACGACCAGACGCTGCTGCTGATCAGCAACTGAAATGAAAATTATTGATTATTAGCAGATACTGTGCATTTAGAATAGAGAACATTTATTCGACACAGACACAACACATCAGCAAAAACACATTATAAAAAGAGAAAGAAAGAAAGATAATTTATTTGTCAAATATGCGTTTACATGAACTGTCGAATCAGACATGCAAGGTATTAACAGCGTATCGTGCGCGTCCATATTTTGCCAATAGTGGCGTACAAATTTTGTAGGTATAACAATATAGTAATTTTGAATTTATATAAGAAACAAATGTCAAGATATAACAGTTCACACTAAATTATATTGTGTCCAGTAAACATTCTTTATCATGCAGTCAAATAATAAAATTAAGAAAAAAAATAAAAGACACATAATTAAATCGTTATTATCAATTATATTTAAAAAAAGTCGGAATAGGAAAGTCCTTTTTGAAAAAGAAAGACAGAAAAAAAATGCAAGTGAAAGTGACTTTCCATTTACAGGCTACAGATTTCACAATCAATTTCTCATACCAGCTTTACACATATGACATAACAACATTTACATTTGTGAAAACCTAGCGAATATATATATAATTATATAATAATATATAATATAAATCACAAAGTATATAATACTAGCATTTTTCACTACCTAATACTCCACTTCTATTGGTCGTAGCATGATGGTGATAAATAGGCTATCCAGCACTAAAAGATGTTTCAATTCGAATCATTATTTTCTGAAATAAACGCTTTCAACGAAACAAATAAAGTCTTCAGCTTTATAATATTAGTATAGAATAGATAATTTCGTATGACCTCACTCGCAAGTCACGCCTTAAAGAATTTGCGCCTACCAGAGCAAATGACGTTTAACGCCACGAAAATAAAAGAATAAATTCACAAGCCAATAATGTCTATTTTTCCACCGATTTTATAATTCTTATTTTTAACAATTTGAGAATACTTATACGATTTTAATAATACCAATACCTTTCAAATAAGTGTTAAATGTTGTAGATTTTTCTATAGTCAATTAATAATTCTACGAGTATTCTTGTACATTTTACCCGTTAAAATGTTTCCTATTAGGCCCCGTACTGCATCTGAAAAATTCCTTGTAGAAAATTACATCCAAAGATCACGTGCTCACCGGTCAACCAAAGACACCAATTTTTTGTTCTTTTAATTTTAAAAGGAGGCAGAGGCAAAATTATTCAAGTCACCAACAGTCAACAGCAATGAGGTTAATATTTTCTTAAAGGGCTTTTTAAGCACTCCATTTGAAAGCTGAGGTCAATTGTGTCCCAGTTTTGTAATATAGTGGTAAACGTACATAGGCAGTACACGATGACTTTGAACGAACCGCGTAAAAGATGACCAGCCTCAACTGACGTCCCCCGTTTACGAACATGACGCGCATATCAGCACCATTCAGCTCAACCATTTTGAAGGGAGGCGAATGATCCAACACACGCGCCACCATCAGCGAAACTTTTGAGTGAACATGACATACTCTCAACCACCATGCTCATTCATGTCAAACAAGTCTCATCTTTGGGACGGATCTGCCAGATACCAGCTTAATGCCCTTGAGTCAATTGAGAAACGAGCCAAGAGGATCATCGGCAATGATAGGCTCGTCGCGACGAAGCTCCAAAGTCTTGAGCATCGACAACGAGTTGCTGGCCTGTCGGTTTTCTACCGGTTGCATTTTGAGGAATATGCGACGGAACTGCATAATTTAATTCTGCCAAGCCCGTTCCATCATTAGACCACAAGACGAATGGCGATGCACCACCGGTACATGGTGGACATCCCACCCACACGCACAAAACGTTTTGGGAACACATTCATAGTGCGTACCGCTAAAGAGTGGAATTCCCTGCCGGAGTCTGTGTTTCCTGATAGCTACAACCTGGGAGTCTTTAAGTCAAGGGTGAATAGATTACTTCTAGGTAAGCGTGCTCCATCTTCGACCACATCATCGCTTACCAACAGGTGAGATAGTGGTCAAACGCATGCCTATTAATAGTAAAACAAAGTAACCTAACATAAAAATGGTTCCATGATACTCACATTTATAAAATTTAAAAAATATGCTTATACATTATACAAAACTATAGTTGTCAATGAGCATGTGATGAAAAACAATACATTATTGTAGACACAGAATAAATAAATTATTGTAATAATTAGAATGAAGGAGTTTAAGACCAACATCATTTAAGATTTAATATTATGTGGTTATAAAAAAACATGCCGTATGGTGTCGGCCGGTGCCGTATGGTGCCCAGCAGTAACAGAGAATGGGCATCAGCGTTCTCTGTAAAACGCAACACCATACACTGCGATCGCCAACCCGCCTGCCAAGCGTGGCGATTATGGCAACCCCCCATACCCCTCCTTTGGGGGAAGCCTATGTCCAGCAGTGGACGTCTTTCGGCTGATATGATGATGATAAAAATTACCAGATGCGTGCCTACAATTTTCGAGAGTTGCCCTTGATTTCTCAGGGTTTCCATCACCAAATCCTGACGTGGTGGCAATGGGACTATCTCGGAAGCATACCCTTTCATAAAAAAAAAGATTCATCGAAATCGGATCATAAACGACGAAGTTATCCGCGAACACACATAAAAAAAAGAAAAAAAATATACGCTGTCGAATTGAGAACCACCTTCTTTTTTAGAAGTCGGTTAAAACAGAATAAATAACTCCCAATTCCTTAAAATTTAACTAGGTACTATTTACCATCTCTACTAATATATAAAGCTGAAGAGTTTGTTTCTTTGTTTGTTTATTTGCTTGAACGCGCTAATCTCAGGAACTACTGGTCTGATTTGAAAAATTCTTTCAGTATTAGATAGCCCATTTATCGAAGAAGGCTATAGGCTATATATCATCACGCTAAGACCAATAGGAGCGGAGCAGTAATGAAAATTGTGACGCAGACGAAGTTGCGCGGGTCAGCTAGTAATAAATAAAATATTACTTACTTGTCTCAAGAAATAAACCCACACAAATCTATCCTTCGATATGTCCGCTTCACTCATTATTAAAACTCAATAAATACTCATGAACACCAAAACTGACGTGATGTCAATACGAACTACAATTCCTTAATATTGTATTTATGATTCTTAGGTTAAAACCGAAGAAGATTTTAGAGTACCGCTCGAAGAGTTGAGAAACCTTTTTGCTGTATCGTCGATCACATCATCGCTTACCATCAGTTCAGCAGTGATTCTGTAAACACCTCACCGTATTAGCTTAGCTGAAGTGAGCCGTCAATCAATTCAAACAAGATGGAAGACAGTTCACTACATGGTCACTGCACTTATGTTTACAAGGTGAGATGTTGATAGAATAGATTTACAGATACTGTTCAATATCGAGCCTGTAAATAATAAAGAAACAAAATGAATCATCAGTAAAAATCATAAAGTCAAATGATTTATTTCACCTAGACCAATAAAGGCACTTTTGTACGTCAAATTAAAACAAAATATTATAGTGAATAGTCGTCCGTTCACAAAATGTAGATTCTTATGGAGAAGAACGGACAAGAAACTCCATAGTTACTCTTTTCAAAAATAAGCTTTACAATATTTGCATACATTAAATAATTGACTATATTATTATGTGAGGACGATGCTCGCAAAATAACACACAATAAAGAAACAAGGAAAGGAACAATATAGAAATGCCAGCAGAGGTAAAATTAATAAGTTTGCTAGTAAGGGGACATAGTACTCACATACGTACAAATTTTGCAACTATTGATTTATATTATTAACAACAACGGATCATTGTGTGAGTTAAATTAAATATAAAAATCAGTAAATACACATGTATATATAGTAAATATATTACCACGAATATATCAACCAGTTTCACTATGTCTACTACACCCTAGATTGTCCTATGGAGCAGGACAAGCATGTTTCCAAGCATTCTTATTTTGAATATAATCATCTAATTTGTAATATGCTTGTTCACAGTGTTTTTTTTACATACGTTTTAATATAATGCTAGTTAAGCCTGAACATCATTTTCTTTCTGTGGACTAAACGACACAAATGCACTTTTTTTTTAATCCCGCCGTTTCACTCTTGTGATGAAAAGCATATTTTAAATTGGATCAGTTCTTTTAACTTACAAGCAATTTCACTCAACAGTCTTCGTTTTACTTTTTCTGGAAGATGCGGAACCCGCACAACATGAGAATGCTAATTCTGCCTTTGTACTTTAGTAAAACACGTTCGACTCGTTCAAATTGATTTTGCAGACATTTTCGTTGTACATACAATTTACGAGATCAGTAGATATGCTGGTACAAGAGTCTGCCAGCTTACATCAATTTTACAGGTTTGTAGTTAGAAAAATGGCTTATTTTTTTTTTTACTAATTTATAGTCACGCGTTTGACCACCATCTCACCTGATGGTAAGCGATGATGTGGTCAAAGATGGAGCACGTTTGCCTAGAAGTAATCTATTCAGTCTTGACTTAAAGATTCCCAGGTTGTAGCTATCAGGAAACAAAGACTCCGGCTGGGAATTACACTCCTTACCTGTACGCACTATGAATGTGATCCCAAAACGTTTTGTGCATGTGGGTGGGATATCCACCATGTACCGGTAGCGCATCGCGCTTCGTCTTGTGGTCCGATGATGGAACGGGCTTGGCGGAATTAAATTATGCAATTCCGATGCACAGTCCCCAAAATGCAACCGGTAGAAAACCGACAGGCTAGCAACTCGTCGTCGATACTCAAGACTTTGGAGCTTCATCGCGACGAGTCTATCATTGCCGATGATCTTCTTGGCTCGTTTCTCAATTGACTCAAGGGCATCAAGCTGGTATCTGGCAGATCCATCCCAAAGATGGGAGCAGTACTCCATACACGATCGAACTTGCGCTTGATAGAGTTTTAGCAGCTGTTCCGGCGTGAAGTACCGTCCCACTTTTTCTAGGATCCCCAACTTCTTTGCAGCCACTTGTCTTTTGCCTCTATGAAAGGGCCAAAATTGAGGGTAGATGTTAATGTAACCTCAAAAAGCTCAAGTCGGTCGGTTATCGGCACGGTATTGCACCTCGGAAAGATGGAGTTGGTTGGAATTGGCCTCCTTTTGGCGGAAAATAGACACGCTTGGGTCTTAACAGCATTGAACTTGACCAGATTAGACCCGCTTAGTCGTCGATTATATTATCTTTCATATTTCTCTTATTTAAGTCGTATATAATAATTGACGAATCCAGTGCTACGAGGGCTGCTATTTATGTATTCGAAATAACAAAGTGAAACAAACATATAGCATTTATTATGGTTTTATTGCTATTCAAAATATTTGCCATGATGATCACTTGTGCATACGTTGGAACCAATTTTCGTAGCACTATTTCCAGTCGGGTTGAGTTATCTTCAAAACGTGCATTTTGAACGCAATAATGGCCTCTTCACGGCTCGAAAAACGTTGACCACGTAATTTATTCTTCATGGCTGGGAAAAAATAAAAGTTATTGGGGGCCAAGTCGGGGCTGTACGGCGGATGATCCATTAATTCGATCTTTTGACCTTCCAAATACCAAGTTGTTTCAGCCCATGTGTACCAGTTAGCATTGTCATGATGAAGAAGGATTCTGCGTTGCCGGTTGTTCCTTCTTATTTCTACAAAGACTTCTGGCAAACAAATGGCCGTGTACCATTCAAAATTAACCGTTTTACAGAGTTTTAGCCACATGTCCATTTATACCAAAAAATAAGCAACCATTTGCTTCAAAGTGCTTTTTGAACAAATGATTTTTGTTGGGTTCGGCTCATCTTGGAACACCCAAACCGTTGATTGTTGTTTAGTTTCAAGATCATACGCATATGTCCAAGATTCATCACCTGTGTAGATATTATAGACAGCTTCTGACTCTGATTTTACCTTTGTAACCTTTTTTACACCAATCGACACGAGCCCGTTTTTGGTCAATTCTCAAGTTGTGCCGAATCCAACGTGAACAAATTTTTTGTACAGCTCTATCTCGCGATATGTAACATGACGATCTTGCATTATAAGTTCCCGCACAGCATCAATATTTTGAGGTAGGTACAGTCATCGCTCAAAAGTGCTGTAGCCTGCTAAAGTTTGTATTGCTGTGAACGCGTGGTACAAGCGGTACCTGCATCTGTGTGTATAAGTGACGTATGAACGCGGAACACATTGATCACCGAACGGACGCCTCATTCACACACTGGCGTCGAACGAAACAAAAAACATCTAGTCGCTTTCGCACACACTCAGAGTATGTAATTACGTATGACCTTGGTTCATAGCATTGGTAAAATTAACGTTATTTTAAAAAGTTCAGGCAGCTAATGTCGTATCGTATAGGTTTGTAAAACACTTAGGTCTGGGTTCGAATTTTCAGGTGAGACTTTTTTTTTTATTTTCAACAATAATCTTCATCTGTTCTTTTATTATTCAATAAATAAACGAGAGTAACAAATAATAATGCAATAATTATTATATTCTTATTGAATAAAGGGGTTAAGAACAAAAAAATTATACGTCAAAGCCATTCAAGTGTATAACATGTTGCCTAACTCATTTAAGGAAATTCCCATCCCCATATTTAAGAAAAAGCTGACAAGTTGGTTTTTGTATAATTGCTTTTATGACATGGGCGAATATATGAAATATTGTAAGAATCCAAGAACTACTTAACTTACATATAAGTACTTAATTTTGACTGTTACTTAATTATAATAATATTAATTTCATGTTGGACCGTAAGTCACAAATCGTAAAATATTGGTACATATTTAAATTATTTAAGAGTGACATTTGAATATATAATAATATTAATTTCATATTAAATTGTAAATGACAAATCGTAAAATAATTGTACTTATCTAAGAGTGACATTTGTATATTTGTTGACATTTGTGTACTTATTAATTTCATGTTGGACTGTAAATCACAATTCATAAAATCATTGTACTTATTTAAGAGTGTGGATGTTTGTACACCATAAGTTGTGATAGAATGTTTAGGACTTAAAAAAAGAATAACACCATACTATGTAAAACTACATTCTTACAAATAAATAATTCTGATTCTGGCTAACAGCGAAATACTACGTCGAAATCTTGCATCGCGCAATCAGAGTTTAGCGTACGATTTGAACATATACATCAGCCGGAATATCAACTATTGGGTCAGTTGCCCACCAGGCACAACAACTGCCTTGTCGGAGGATCCTCCCTTTTCAATCAGGGTTTGCGGGACTTTACTCTCTGTTCCACATACCCTCCAAAAGAACACAGTGAGACATCCAATTAACCAATGTAATTCAACTCTTTTCGCGACTCATCTATCATGGGACTTCGCCAGCTGCTCGCGGGTGGTATGACGTGACCTCTGGCCCAGGTTTAACTCAAGTTAAGCTTAGCAAATATAAGCGCGCATCCGTTGACGAATATTCTAATCTTAACACCACGATTCAAAAATTGAGATCAAATGCATAACTATGGAATCTGAAGTTGAACTGTCAAATATTAGTTCGGAGTTTGTTTTATTTTTATTAATAGGAATACATTCAAAACAATATTTTTAAGGTTTTAAAAGAATCACTATTTTTTTAAGACGTTTAAAAGTACGACTAATAACTAAAATATATGTTTTGATGTAATTTTATGCTGTTGTTAGTACTATTTGGGTCAATAGATGGCATTACGGGTATCTGCATTACGTATTAAGTTGATTTTATGTACATACATCATCGCTTACCATCAGGTGAGATAGTGGTCAAACGCGCGCCTATAAATTGTAAAAAAAAAACATTGCCACAATTCCTATCCGGTTTATGTGTAAAAGTTATCTACATTGGTTTTGTACTTTTGAACGTGATGCGAACCAAAAAAGAATACAGAAGAAAATAGGTCCTGTTAATTATCCTTTAACGCCCTGGTCATAATATTTTGGCACAGATAAAGAAAGAAAAGAAAGAAAACTACTTTATTTGGCACACACGAAATCACACAATGTAGGCAACAATATGAGGAAATGAAAATTAATTTAAAAAAAACAAAAAACAATAACATTGTGTGCCCCGCGGCTGCGCCAAATAGGTCCAGTTCAGCAAAATGCCAGACAACTAGGCACTATACATGCATAAAAATATACAACAATAACATTTTATTAATGTATGAAAATATTAGTAAGAATAACAAAAAGGAAATGAGTAATTCATAAATAATCATGACTGTTTGGATTCGAACCCTCATCGACTGTTTCGAAAAGCAGTCTTTAAAGCGATTGTCTATGACTACCGTCGACAATTGATTGAAATAGCCGATCTTATTTATGTCATAGTTTTTCGTTGCTCAGCTCCTTGAAAGTATAGCGTGATGATAAATATTGCGAAGGTTAGACGCATAAGTTTCTGCAATAATGTTGTGACTTCTTATAACAATTCCTCAATAAACGGTGAAAAAAGTGAAATAATTTTTTTAATGTTATTTTAAGTACGTAAATACCCATTATATTATTTTTTTGACACGTTATGGTGTAAAAATACAGTTCAAAAGATAAAATATATACAAAAATAATAACTGTTGGTGGGGAATGAACCATGTGCCAAATGTCGTTCAAAACAGACATTTTTGAATATCGCTCGTCCTCCAAAGCACACAGCGTGATAATATATAGCCTACCACCTATTCTCATACCTACCAAATATACACATAAAATTTCATAAAAATCGGTCGAGCTATTTCGGAGGAGTTCGGTAACAAACACCGTGACACGAGATTTTTATATTTGATTAATGGTTATTTTAATCTAATTATAATTATTGTGGTTTATGTTTTAATTAGGATATGAATGGATTGAAATAAATGATATATATATTTTTTTTTGTTTTTGCACGCGACTTCGTACGCGCATATACCGTTTATTCCCGTTCCCGAAAGAACTAAGGGAAATTTTCCCAAAGCGCTCCCCTATACTTCCCAAGGAACCTACATGCCAAATTTCAGCTTCCTACGACTAGTGGTCTTGGCTGTGTATTGTCTGTCAGTCACTCATCAGTAACGTAATAGTTTTATGTACATTCAACAAAGCTATTCGGTATACAGGCAAAAATATTAATTTTTCCACAGCACTGACAATGTTTATTTCTAATGTGTGCATTATTTTTTAAGCTTTTGACATATTTACGAGTGTGTTGTACAATAATTGTCTACTCAGCACACTCACAACATTGTTTAAAAGTAGTTGCAAGTTAGGTGCCTGCATTCCTAATAGCTTTGTTGACTGAACATATATTGATTTTCGAGTAAGTGTGTTACATATGTCCTTCCAGTATATCGGTTCCATAACGGCTTCATCTGCGACTCGGACATGAATTCCACTTCTGCAGAAATGACAAAGTTTGCCTCATCATCATCATATCAGCCGAAAGACGTCCACTGCTAGACGGCGGCCTCCCCACGCGCGTCGCCACAACGACCGGTCTGCGCGTCTCTCATCCATCGGCTACCCGCGACCTTCACCAGGTCATCGGTCCACTTTATGGGAGGCATTCCAACGTTGCGTCTTCCGGTACGCGGTCGCCACTCCAGAACTTTTCGGCCCCATCGACCATCTGATCTGCGAGCAATGTGCCCTGCTCACTGCCACTTTAGCTTGGCGATCCTTCGGGCTATGTCGGTAACCTTGGTTCTCTTGATCGATATCTTGATTCGATCACGCAAGGAAACTCCAAGCATTGCCCTTTCCATTACCCTTTGAGTAACTTTGAGCCTTCTGATGAGGCCTCATTGTAAGCGACCAAAGTTTGCCTACTTGAATTAAAATGCAATTTTACATCTTAGCCTGTTTAAATAATCGTATAGGTAGGTATTTAATAAAACCAGATTTCAAAAATTAAACTTGTTTTTATTTACCATACAGGCCACAGCTTATTTTATTACTCACTTAGGCATGTATGTGCATGGATTAGGTTTGCCATCAATTGATTTTATTAATGCAAGACATACACGAGTACCAGGGTTATATACTGTGAGAGGGAAACCTCACGCCCCAGCCGCCGCAACAGGAGAAGACGCCCCGGGCGTCGGGAGTCGCAGGGCGATTCCCGGCTACCGTAAGCGCGGGCCTGTGGACGGCGAGCATAGGGTGGCTCGCCGCCCGATCTGAACCAGGCCCGGGTCGACGGCGCGCTGTGTTCCACGCCCTCTAAAGAGCTAGGGCTTGCCGGGGTTGCGGAATCTGTTTGAAAGAGTAACCACGGCCCTGGAACACAAAGGGGATTAGGAGGATCACGGATGGGTTTTAGTCAGTAAGAGTCTGACACTCCCTTCTGCTTCACCCAGAGCGGGAGGAGTCATTTGATGATTTCCCATCCTTAAAAAAAAGGGTTTTATACTGTTCGAAAGAGTTACCGCGGCTCTGGAATGCAAAAGGCATTTGAAGGAACACAGTTTAAGTCAGTACGAGTGTGCCACTCCCTTCCGCTCCGCTCAGAGCTGGAGAAGTCATTTGACGATTAATAATTAAAAAAAAAAGAAATACACGAGTAAAATTTTGATACTATAAAATAAAATCTCTGGAACCCTCAGAGTATGCACTGAACCCTACTAAACTACAACAAAGATTATGCTGTTGAGGTAAATGTTGTTTTTTGTGCAATTTTCTACCGTTTGACGTGCATCACGGAGATGGCAATTCAAATTACTTTAAAATCGATTTGTCACTATTCTTTCTATTTTCTTAGTAATTGTCTTACTATAATTATTCAACAGTTAACCTGGTTCATTGTAATCAGTATTAACGTTTTGTAATATAAAACGATAAACCTTCGTTTCGTTTATAAATTGTTTCATTTTGTTACTAGATGTCTTATTCTCGTTTTCAGACAGTAGGACTCGTGTCTTTGTGGTGTATTCAGAGTTCTTATAATTAAACATAAAAAAAATCTTAGCATTGAAAATAGAAACCTATCTTTTGATAAAATGAGGAATAAACCTTCCTAATTTGGCTACTCTCTGAACATTTTCACATTTTTTTTTAAGTTTTTCAATTACTTGAGTATTTTTATATTTCAAGGTAGTATTTTTAAATAGACTGCGAAATTCTTTTTCTAATGATAACACTAAAATTTAAATGAATTTGGATTAGTAGGTAAGTAGTTCCAACAATGTTGAAGCTACCTAAATTTTGATAGTAGCTCCATCTTTCAAAAACACAAAAGCATAAAAAAATCCTGTTTTTCAAAACAAAATGGTGGACATGATGTGTTTAATAAAGCCTACAAAAGGTGCTGATAAACCTTATTGAGCTCAGTAACCTCATACTAACTGCAAGATCACTGACTGAGAGACTGTCAAGGAAAATAATAAAAAATATTATTTTATTGCTGAAATTCTCAAGTCTCAAAAGTTAATCATGCTGAAATTTATAATTTATAAATAAATATAATTTATCCAGCTATTATACAAGTATTTAATAAAATAATAAGTGAACTAACTGCAGTTGCAAGGTAAATTTTGTGCAAAATGGAAGACAAAATTGAATCGGAAAAAAGTGTGCGTTGTAACAAGTGGCAGAGGAGGAAATATTTTTTTAGACAGGTAAATGTATCAATGTAATTTTTTATTCCCAAACAGTATTAACATCAAGGGTGCCTTGCACTATCCCAACCAAGATTGTCGTAATAATTCACTAAATGGATTTAACATGGGATATAAAAATTGCCTCCACTGATGGCTATAGATGGGTACTTAAATTTACGACTAGTGCATCCTTGGTATTTATATTTTGTACCAGGTTGACTCGTGCTAGGCAAAATATAATTTTTTATCCACCCACTTAAACTTTTGTAAAAGTCAAAGTTAAAACGTCTATTCCACTTTTGAACGTCATTCACATTTCAAATAATATAAAATACTGAAGTGACTCTACTGTCCATTCGGAAAGGTAGATTCTTATGGAGAAGAACGGACAAGCTAACTGCTACTAAACTCCATAGTTACTCTTTTCAAATTAATCTTTTACAATATTTGGTGTACAAAAATTTAGTTATGTGTGAGGACCATGCACCTAGGGAATGCAGAGGTAGACTTATTAATTTTCTAAATAGGTATATGATACTCACACATTTACAAATATTAGTAATGTTCCGTCTCCTTCTTGCAATCTCCTGTATTATAATTCTTTCAAGTCTTGAATCTCTTCTTGAGACAGAGGGAAGTGGAAATTTTGTTTACTTACTCCTCCACGATTCCTTTCTTGTCGTTTATCCGGAACTTGTCAAGCTTCATTGAATCGGTGCTTTTCTGGCAGTAGAGGTTGGAAATAGTGTGGCGAGTTCGTCCCAAATAATAATGCAATTTTGTCCGATACATTCACAACGGCATCTTGGTTATTAACCCCTTTAAGCATAAACCGTGTGTGCTATAACAGTTATTTATGTCTAAACTGGTCTCAGGTCAATTAAATCACAAATGCTAACGATCTACTGCTAATGCAGGTAAATGGTTTCTCATCAAGTCATCCTATAGGATAAACAAAATTGATTCAATGGTTAGGTCTTCTCAAAATTTATTTTATACTAACTGAACGACATAATATTTGAATCGATTGTGGATTTTTCTTTACTTGAAAGATTCCTAAAACTTCTTCTTTGTGCGTCAAAACTTTTTTAGGGTTCCGTACTTCAAGGGTAACCAACGGAACCCTATTACTAAGCCACCGCAGTCCGTCCGCCCGTCCGTCTGTCTGTCAGCGGGCTGTATCTCAAGAACCGTAATAGGTGCCGTAGGTACCGTAACAGATTGTGTATTTCTATTGCAGCTATAACAACAAATAATAAAAAATAAGGTTTAAGGTACGGAACCGAGTTCGACTCGCACTTGGCCGGTTTTTTTTTACTATTGATAGGCACGCGTTTGACCACTATTTCGCCTGATGGTAAGCGATGATGTGGTCGAAGATGGAGCATGCTTGCCTATTCTTTCTTGAATTAAAGACTCCCAGGTTCTAGCTATCAGGAAACACAGACTCCGGCAGGGAATTCCACTCCTTAGCTGTAAGCTGGTCTTAATCTTTCATAGGTTTAAATATGTTTATAAATTATTGAACATGTACCCGTAAGTACGTACAGAGGTCTGAATATATTTTTTAAGCTTGCAAAGTTTCATTTTGCTATAGTTTGTACCTGTTGAATTCGAGAAAATTATTTAATCTTGGCACATCAAACTCTAAATCGTACAAGAGAGAGTTCAAATTCCATTGCATCTCGTACTTTATCAGTGCCTTAATAATACAACTGGTCACTTCAAAAAACCTAAAATATATAACGCTAAAGTCGATACTTGATTTAGCAGTGATGGAATCAAATTATCTCGAATTAGAAATCAATATCTATACTAATATATAAAGCTGAAGAGTTTGTTTGTTTGTTTGCTTGAACGCGCTAATCTCAGGAACTATTGGTCCGATTTGAAAAATTCTTTCAGCAGTAATGAAAATAGTGACGCAGACGAATTTGCGCGGGTCAGCTAGTAATATATAAAACTCTTCTATTACTGAGTGAGTGACTGACAGACAACGCACAGCCGCAATTGCTGGTCGTAAAAAGCTGGGCATCTAGGTTCCTTGGGCAGTGCAGGAGAGCTCTAAGAGAGGATTACCCGAAATTCCTACGGGAGCGAGCGCATACGAAGTCGCGGGCAAAAGCTAGTTAATAGATATAAAACTCTTCCGTTACTGAGTGACTGACAGACAACGCGCAGTCGAAACTACTGGTCGTAGAAAGCTGAAATTTGGCATGTATGTTCGTTGAAATGTGTAAGGCAGAACTATAATGAAATTTGAGTATTATGCGGCTTACCCAAATGTCCTTACTTTGGTATTGCTCGTCGGTTCGTTGAGCTCCTCAAAGTTCTGAGTTGAGCTGCACGATAACTGACAAATGCTTGCACTGTCTGGACAAGCCCACTCAAACCTGCGTGGTGCTTTCCTCAAAAGGCCACCTCAGACGTTAACCTACATGTTTTTCATATGTTATTGGCGATTGTATGGACTTCAAAAGAGACTATGACCTCTGAGTTTGTTTCGGTGTTTCTTCTCAGTGTAGTCAGCTAGGAAAAATCCGGCCTCATCTAGATTAATATGTCAAAAAAAAATTGACATGTAAAAGAGTTACTTGTAACCTATTTGCAAAATAAATATCATTTATCATTAATGGATTTCCCGAAATTCTTATACAAAAGCTAGTTCAAGTATATAGTCAATAACCAGCACGTTAAGAGATTTTACTTATTGGTGACCTAAAAGGACCTGTTTTGCTGCTACGCTGAAAACCGGTTCTATATACTCGTACTATGTATATATAATTCCACTGATAAACGTAAGTAGGTGTTCTGAAAAAATATAAAGTACCTTATTATAATGTTATCTTGGGTGGCGCTCATGACTCAATAATAAAAACACACGAATCACTTGCCAGGATCGATCTGTGGATGGGAGACCATTATAACATGTCGAGATTGAAGAGAAAGTGAAGAGTTATATATGTCAACATTTTTTGTACTACTCTTTTTCAGATGCTGGTCAGTAGCGGTGGGTGGACCTGCTACTTCATCATGGGCATGTCCTTCGGTGCCTCCACGGTGTTTATCCCTCAGATAAGGAAGGAGGCAAATTCCTATGATGCTGTCAGTGAATCTACTGCTTCTTGGATTCGTGAGTAGCTGTTTTTCCTCTGGCCATCATCGAAGCAAGTTATCAAAAGTAGTCAGATTGCCCAATGTATGGCAATCAGTCATACCATTGGGTACTTAGCAAGTGATTCCATTTTCAAAATATATTATTTTCTTTACGCGCCCATGTCTGAGTCACAGAAAGTTACTCAGAAAAAATTGGCTGTGACAGACGGACAGACACCACTGAGTGATCCTACAAGAATTCCGTTTTTCCATAAAGAGGTTCGGAAGTCTAAAAGCACCTCTCCACTCTAAATAATTAACGTTTCTTCGCTATCTCCTTGTGATTCTCCTAGCGTTTTAGGCACATATTCTTACAAAATATCCTCTTAAAATAAATATTGTGTCTTTTGTGTAATTAATTACAAGCTATTTATAATCATAAAGATTGCACTCATGAGGAAAACGTTCTTTAAAGGATGTTGACCTAAGAACACGTCAAAACTGGTCTGGTCAAGTAAATTCAATTCAAAAATCAATGTTAAAGTTATTATCTTTATTTATCAGTACAGGCCCATATTATTAACGGCTATACCTTGGTATTCAGTTACATTAAAATTCAACTGGTCTAGACTATCGATATATTTGCAAAGTAAAAACAGACACTACGTTTTACTGATTAAAGAAAACGCCGTTTTTTGTCATGATCTACTACTTTTTTTTTATTTGTGATGGGTTTGCTCTTGACTCTAGTCTAGGTCAGAGGTGACAGAGACAAAGTCTACGATGGAGCGAGCTCACCCAGAAGGAGCCTGTTCACTCTAACTTTGAAGAGATTAGGGTTGTAAGCGTTTGGAAACACAGACGCAGGCAGAGAGTTCCACTCCTTTGCTGTGCGCATTATAAAAGACGTTTGGAAGCGCTTAGAGCGAATTGGTGGAATAGCAACAAGGTAGGGATGGTAAGATGCAGTGCGTCTGGATGTCCGATGGTAGAAGGGGGCCGGTGGGATGAGGTCGTGGAGTTCTTGGGCACACTCACCGAAGTACAAACTGTAGAAGGCCGACAAGCAGGCAACCTTACGGCCTCTTAGCTCTGCGTTCCACCGAGTCAAGCGCGGCAAGCTGATACTTAGCTGAGCCATCCCAAAGGTGGCTACAATACTCCATGCAGGATCGGACTTGTGATTTGTATAGGGTTAAAAGCTGTCCAGGCCTGAAGTATCGCTTCACCCTATTTAGGATGCGCAGCTTTTTGGCCGCAGTTTGGGCTTTGTACTCGATGGTGGCGCCGAAGTTGAGACTGGATATCAACTCCATGCCTAGGAGCTCTAGTCGATCAGTCACAGGAACAGATGAACCCTGAAAAGTAGGAGTTTGGTCAAAACGACTCCTTTTCGCGGTAAAAAGACACGCCTGCATTTTGGTGGCGTTAAAAGTGACCACATTGTCATCACCCCACTGAGAGACAAGGCATAAGGTCAAATTTGTCCGCTCTACCATGACCTCTCTCAAGGAACGAGCTTCATCCCCACCAGTTGTTGCGCTGGAAAAGTATCTCTCTGAAACCGTACTGTCATCTGCGTACCCAACAAGACCAGGCTGAAGTAGGTCATTGATGTGCAGCAGGAAAAGAGTTGCAGAGAGAACCTGAGGAACTCCGGCATCAATAGCCATGAGGTCAGAGGAGCAGCCGTCAACGACTACTTGGATCAACCGTTCACTCAGAAAGTCTGATATCCAGCTACAAAAACCAGCTGGGATGCCATAAGCAGGAAGCTCGCTGAGTAGACCTGCGTGCGAAACCCTGTCAAAAGCCTTCGAGATATCGAGCAACACAGCAAGTGCTTCGCCGTGTCTCTCGATGGCCTCGCCCCAGCATTGCGTGATATACAGAAGAAGATCGCCAGTTGACCGTCCCCGGCGAAAGCCATATTGACGGTCACTGAGGAGATCATTGTCTTCAAGGTAGGTCAGCAGCTTACTGTTCAGAACCCTTTCCATGATCTTGCATAGAATGGAGGTAATGGCGATCGGACGGTAATGTGCAGGGTCAGCACGGTCTCCCTTTTTGGGCACCGGTTGCACATTTGCAAGCTTCCATGATCTCAGCACCGTTATTTTTTCAAGAGTGAGGCGGTACAGGCGAGTCAACACAAGAGACAGTTCAGGTGCACATTGCCTCAACACTCTCGCTGGAATGCCGTCAGGTCCACTGGCCTTATTCACGTCTAGACTGCAAAATACTCTTCGGACCTCTTTAACATGAACTGCGATCTCCGGCATCGAAGAGTCACAACGAGGTAAAGTTGGTGGTTGCTTGGAGCCAGCGTCCAGACGCGAATTGCTTGCAAAGAGAGTAGCAAATAAATTTGCTTTCTCACTTGCAGAGTGAGCCAACGAGCCATCAGGTTTCAACATTGGAGGCAAAGTGGGTTGACAGAAATTCGTTTCAATCGCTTTCGACAGGGACCAAAACTGCTTACTTCCTGGAGGGTGCAATGCTAGTTTGGCACCGATACGTCCGACATGGTCAAAACGTGCCCTACGTAAAACCTACTTGCAGAACTTAGCGTCAGAATTAAAGGCTCTTTTCCTCGCGCGAACCCTACATGCTTTGACCTTTCGGTCGCGGGCTTTGATCCATGCTTGGTAAGCAGACTCTTTACGGGCCTCAGCTTAGGCGCATTATGCATTATACCAAGGCCGGGATTTGTGACCGAGCGGAATGTCGGAGAATGGAATAAAAATATTTTAAATTAGCTGCTATTATAGAAATTCGATTCCTAGTCGGCTATTTACCAACTAGAAAAATATGTATTATGTACAGTTAACCTTAAGTAACTACAAAATATTATTGAACAACAAGACTAACAAATTCGTGAAATTATTTAAAAACGCGTTTGAAAACAAGTAAATCATTGGGCATAAAAAAGTCATTCTCATCGCTGTCAATAGCAAAAGTGCACAAATCTCTGGAAGCATTGCTACGTTGAATGGCAATGTTTATTCTTCGGCCGAAGAAAAGCCCAGCCCTCTGTTCACGGGAACAGTCTTCAAGAATAGGTAGTTTAATACTGAGATCAACAAATCGAGATATTTTGTAATATTTATCAATTGCCAAACAAAATTGACAAGCAATCAATATTATAAAGAAGAAAGATTTGTTTGTTTGAATTGAATAGGCTCCGAAACTACTGGACCGATTTGAAAAATTCTTTTAGCATTGGATAGCTACATTATCAAGGAGTAACAGTAACATAGGCTATATATTATCTCCGTACTCCCACGGGAACGGGAACTACGCGGGTGAAACCGCGTGATGTTCACTAGTGTTAGATATTATGGACTAGAAATGCATTTACAAAAAGCCATAGATATTATAGATAAAGTATTTTCCTTTGATCAAAAAACCGGCCGAGTGCGAGTCGGACTCGCACACGAAGCGTTCAGTATCATTAACCTTAATTTTTATTATTTGTTGCTATAGCGGCAATAGAAATACACACTCTGTGAAAATTTCAATTGTATAACTATTTCGGTTCTTGAGATACAGCCCACTGACAGACAGATGGACAGACGGACGGATACTGGCAGTGGTTTCCCTTTGTTACTCTTTGTGTACGGAACCCTAAAAAACAATTCTTCTTATACACAATCATATTTTTAGGGTTGTGCGCGCCACTATTAGTCAGCCACATTCCAACGTCTGCACAACAGTCCGTTTCCATCTCCTCACCGTCTTATTTATTATATTTTACCCTTATGTATTTATTTTTCTGTTTATTTGTCCCGTTTTAATTACTTTTTGTGCTGCTCCGATCGACGTCATACTCAACGCCGGCTGTCGCTGAAAACCAGCGCTGTGGCTCTGTCTCGCACACGAGTCGTAGCATTATGCTGAGCGATGGCCGTTTTGCGCGAATGTGATGCATATCTTCCCAATTGTTATAAAAATGTAATTTTGTTTTATTTATTTTTTATTTTCTTTGGTATGCGTCATGCTTGGCGCAAATAAAAGCTTTTTCTTTCTTCTTCTTTCTTAATCATTTTATAACGAAACGCAATCACGATGTATTAAACCCTAATGGTTCAATATATCGTGATTGCGTTAATGAGAGTTTTTCGAGATATCAGCAAACAGCTAGGCGACTTTTCACGTAACCAGAGAGTTATGCTTTTCGTCGGCCAAAGAATCAACATTGCCATTAAATGTGGCAAAACTGCCAGTGTTATCGATGACAGCGACGTCGATGTGGGTTTATTGTTTTGGTGCCCATTGATTTATTTTTATACGCATTTTTGCATAATTATCACCTACTATCACGATATTTAATTTTTCAGCTGCCATCATGGTCTACTCCGGCCTACCCTGGGTGTTCATCCTGCCAGCTTTAATGGAATACATTGGAAGAAAATACACCTTCACATTCGTCTGCTTTAGCAGTCTAATCAGCTTCGTGGTTTTCTACCTTAGCACATCTGTCAAACACATCGTCATTAGTGAAATCCTTAACGGCATCAACACAGGATCTCACTTCACAGTATCAGTTATGATCATCACAGAGTATACCTCACCTAAACACAGAGGATTTTTCTTGACTGTGAAATCTGCTACCCTTTTCTGGGGTATCTTCATGTCTAATGCTATCGGGACCTTCTTTCATTGGAGGAATATAGGAATTGCTGGGATTGTCCTCAGCGTCTACGGTCTTTTGGTAGCGTCCATACTACCTGAGTCACCATTTTGGCTGGCTACCAAAAAGCGATTTGAAAAATGCTCCACATCACACAGATGGCTCATGGGAGAAGAAAAGCAATCAGAAGCAGATTTGGAGAAATTAATCAAGTATCAGAAAAAACTTAATGTAGATTCTAAGTCTAAGAATTTTGAAGTAAAAGTATTTGTTACTAAATATTCCAATGTTATGTTTTCTAAGCAATTCTACAAGCCTTTCCTTTTAAGTTTAGTTATACAATCTTTATACGTGTTTTCTGGTAAGATAATATTAAGCGTGTATGCTATAGATATTATTGGCAAAATAACTGCTGGTCACAAAATGTCAGCTTATACAGCAATGCTTTTATTAGACGGTGTCACGGTATTCTGCATGTATATTGGATGTATATTTGTAAAGTTATTACCAAGAAGAAAATTATTAATAGGTTCCTCATTAATAGCAGTTGGATTTCTTTTCTCGATTGCCATATACGCGTTTTTGATTAAACTATCTGTTTTCGAAGAGAATAATTACTTAGCTATATTTTTATTAATAGGTTATTCAATTGGAGTCTGCTGTGGACCTGTGATATTGACTCAAACTATTTCTGGAGAGTTAGTGTCTTTAGAATGTAGAGGTTTTTCTTCATGTTTAATAGATTTATGCCTTAAAATACTTTTAGGTACTTTAGTGAAGGTTTCTCCATACATTTTCAAGTCATGGGGTACTCACGGTGCTTTTCTATTCTATGGGGTATCATCGTCTATATTTTTGTTTCTAATCTATAAGTTTTTACCTGAAACTAAAGACAAGAGTTTGCAAGAGATTGCGGAGTGGATGAAAAGGTCGAAGAAAAGGCCTGCCTTGCAAGAAGAAGTTAACTTTCTACCTGTTACGTAGCGTTGGGACAAACTGTTGATCTTAATTTCGAAGGAAATGTTTAAGTTACGTACTTACTACCAGGCAAAGGTATGTTTCTGATTTAAGAATATGAAATTGTGTATTTTTCAAGTTCTTAGGCCGAAAATCTGTCAAACTTTGGCATTAATCAATAAATGGCTCAAATTAAAATGGGGCATAATTCCAAAGAGTAAATGAAAGAAAGCTAGAGGAAATGTTTTTTTAATGAGTTGTATGTTTTTGTAATACCTATTTGTACAACATTAAATGTGATGACTGCAAACCTAGTTTGATTTATCCTCATATTATCAAGCTAGCGATTCACTATTTAGACTCGAAACTGTTGTGAAATAAGATAGTTAAGTGGACATTACTTTTCTTGTAACCACAGTCTTGCAGTGCCTTGTGGTCATGGTGTAGGCTATATTAGCATATTTTATGGGAGTCAATGGTGTGCCTTCGTCATGGTATCATTCATCTCAGTGTCAACAATCGCTAAAATACAGTAAGAATATAGTTTCTTTTTTGTGTAAACGTTTTTTTTTTCTATTTCTAAAGTAAGTGTTTGTACAAGTATCCAAGTCAGTGTGTCTTTTAAATGGTGTTATGGGTGTTAGAAGATAGACGGCGAAAAAGGCGGCTCAAATACTAGGACGTGTACTAACAAGGCTGGTCCAGGTGATGCAAGAAAAGAGTGTATGGCAAGATATGGAGGTGGCCTTTGCTCACCAGTGGAACAAAAAAGGCTTAAAAAAGAATTGGCAACAATATGACCTTCCAATATTTTTTAAAGCCGTATTATGAGACGAAGTAGTCGTAATAATTCGAGTGCTGGTCTGCAAAAGGGATCATCATCATCATAAGAGCTGGGACACGTCCACTGCTGGACATAGGTCTCCCCAAACATGTCATGTGGACATAGGTGTACCAAATTACAACAGAATCGGTCTAGTTGATCTGGAGAAAACTGGCTGTGACAGACGGACAGACAGACAGACAGACACCCGAGTGATTCTATAAGGGTTCCGTTTATTGTTCGGAACCCAAAAAACAAAGTTTTAATTAGGAGCTTACTTTTATTAGTAGTGGTAATTACATAATATATACATACAATGTATAACAGAATAGACGGATTACCTCTTAAGGGGTCATTGTAATCATCAATGTGAATAGCTTTTACTATTAAATGTAATATTTTTCGTGATTTCCCTTGATTTACATGATCATAGTGATGAGTACAAGTAAGAGATATGGCGTTTAGTCCGTTACACGTTGTATGAAGAAGTTAAAAGTAACAGTCGCTACTAATAAAAGTAAGTGACTAATTAAAACACTGTTTCTATAATATGCCATGATAATTATGTAGTGAGCCTAGGGGAAAATGGAAAACAGCAAAACAGCAGCTAAATTCTTACAAAACCCTTGTGACATTGTGACTTCATGAAATAGCCAAATTCTACGATATGGTTACGACATATTAGACTTGGAGCTGTGCCCCAATTTTTTTTTTTTTAATATTTATAGGCAGACGTTTGACCTCGAGAGAATGGCTTTGAGAGCAGTGGTGGCCGAGTGGTAATGGCTCCGACTTACGAGTTGTAGGTCGCGGGTTCAAACCCAGCCAGGCACATTACTTTGTGTAATTTATTTCATCACCACTGCTCTCAAAACGGTGAAGGAAAACATCGTGAGGAAAACGGCATGTCCTAGAACCAAAAATTCGAACACATGTGACATTCACCAACCCGCATTGGGCCCGCGTGGTGGATTACGGCCCATTCCCTGTCCTAGAGACGAGGCCTGAGTCCCAACAGTGGGAACATTATAAGGCCGACTATGCTATGCTATGTTTGACCTCGATCTCACCTGCTGGTAAGAGATGATGCGGTCAAAGATGGTCCCATGTAAATATCCCCGATTTTTTGGGATGGCAACAGCCACGCCACACACATATAATTATGATTACATGTACGGACGCACAAGAAGCGCCACGATTTCTCCATCTAATCTTTCACGTGATTGAAAGATATGATAATTAGTAGGTATAAACAAATCCCATCATTTTTTAGCTAACGTACTGATTTAGGCACTTTTACATATCACATATTTTTTTTATTTATTCTCATTTTCGTTTCTTAGATGATGATCAACAGTGGTGGATGGACCTGCTACTTCATCATGGGCATGTCCTTCGGCGCCTCCACAGTCTTCATCCCACAGATAAGGAAGGAAGCTAACTCCTTTGAAGCTGTTAGTGAATCTACAGCTTCTTGGGTACGTGAGTAACTTGTTAATAGCACCTGCTACAGAAATGTAGCAAATGGTGACTTGGAAACCTACCAAACGGAAAGTCTTCTAAGAAAGTTACATAAGTAGTTATTGAAGAAGGGATAATCATACTAAAAAGCAATGATGAATAAGACTCCTTAGCAATATTATATAGCATGTTGACTCAACGTGATACTAATGTTAGAAGATTGAATAAAAAATGAGTGTATAAAATTGACAATTTGTATAACTTAAACAGTAAATCTATTTTTTTTCTTTATTTTCCAGCCGCCAAGTTATGCTTGTCACCATTAGCAATCTGATCAGCTTCGTGGTTTTCTACTTAAGCGTCACTGTCAACCAAATCATCATAAGTCAGGTGATAAATGGCATCAAAACTGGATCTCACTTTACTGTATCGGTCATGATCATCACCGAATATACCTCACCGAAGCGCAGAGGATTTTTGTTGAATGTGAAATCTGCAACCCTCTTCTGGGGCATCTTTATGTCGAATGCCATAGGAACCTTTTTCCATTGGAGAAATATTGGCATCGCTGGCATTATATGCAGTGCCTACGGATTATTGATAGCAATCGTTCTCCTAGAATCACCATTTTGGCTAGCTACAAAACAACGCCATGAAAAGTGCTCGGACACTCATAGATGGATGATGGGGCAAGGAAAACAAGTGGAAGCGGATTTAGAAAAACTGACAAACCATCAGAAGAATCTCGTTCTGGAGGAGAAATCTAGGAATTTTGAGCTATAAGGATATATAACTGGATACTTGCGAGTGATATCATCAAGGCAGTTTTACAAGCCTTTGATTTTATGTTTGTTATTGCATTCTTCATATGTTTTTCCTGGAAAGGAAGTGTTTAGTGTGTATGCGATAGATATCATAAGTTAGATATCAGCCGGACATCACATATTGCCGTATACAGCTATGCTAGAACTAGATGGTGTTACCGTTTTTTGCATGTACATAGGGTGTTACCTAGAAAGAAATTACTAATAGGCTCATCTTTAGTAGGAATTGGCTTCATTCTTTCGATTTCTTTGTACGCATATCTAATTATATTATCGATTGTAGTTGAAAATAATTACTTTGGTATATTTTTGTAGATAGGTTATTAAATGAGATTTTGCTTTGGTCCTGTTATTTTGACACAAATATTTTCTGGAGAATTAGTTTCTATTGAAGCCCGTGATCTTTAATTTATTTATTTGCACACAACAAACTTAAAAAAGATAATAATATATAGACAAAAGAGTACAAAGGTACTGCTTATTTCAATAGAAATTTCTTCCAGCAGACCTGCGACAGAAGAGTGGGATAAGAAACGTAGACACAGTGTGTAGAGAGACAGAGAAGGAAACTTAAAATAGACTGTACTAACTTAAATAAAGTATATTATGTATTATCCAATAATACACATAAACTGCAACAAACATATAAAGAAATATACACAAATACATAATTATAATAAACGAATACATACCTACAATATATAAAGGATCACACTACAGTGGACAGATAATGAATGCTGTTTGATTTCTTTTTTGAAGAGAGAAATGTTTTTACACTCACTTAAGTTAGGCGGTCTTTCGTCATGCTGTATAGATTTATCTTCTAAGATACTTTTAGGAACTTTAGTTAAGTTATCATCATTCTTATTTAAATCATGGGGTACTCATGGTGCTTTACTCGTGCGTTCTTTTTGTTCTTGATATATACATTCTTGCCTAAAACTAAATATATGGCGTTGTAAGAGATTGCTAAAAGGATGAAGGGTAGTAAAAAGAGTCTTGTTTTGCCAGAAGAGGATAACTTCTTGCCACCTGAAGAGTCAAACGGATATGATAAAATTTATATACTTTCAAATAAAATAAATTAAAGTTTCTGTTTGTAATGTCTAAATAACAGTTTTATACTAACGACAATAATTATGAGTAAAATATACCCAAAAATAGTTCAAATATTTTGTGTATCTATCCGTTTGTTACTTCCGGCTAATCTTCGAAACGACTGAATCAGTTTTGAAGGGACTTTCCGCAATTTAGTTTTTTTATAATTATTAGGGATCAGAGCAACAAAAAAACTGTTTTTTTTTCATAAGCAAAATTCGACTTTTAGTTAAATTATACGTGGATGAAGTCACGGGTAGCTAATTAATTAATGCATAAATGTAATGTAAGAGTGTCTGTAGAGCAGTGGTGGCCGAGTGGTAACGGCTCCGACTTACGAGTTGTAGGTCGCGGGTTCAAACCCAGCCAGGCACATTACTTTGTGTAATTTATTTCATCACCACTGCTCTCAAAACGGTGAAGGAAAACATCGTGAGGAAACCGGCATGTCCTAGAACCAAAAATTCGAAGACATGTGACATTCACCAACCCGCATTGGGCCCGCGTGGTGGATTACGGCCCATTCCCTCTCCTAGAGAGGAGGCCTGAGTCCCAACAGTGGGAACATTATAAGGCCGACTATGCTAAGAGTAAAGGGCTTAATATTAAAAAATAAACATCAATAATTAATTATTACAAAACATGATATTTATTATTTTAGCTTAAATATGTATTAAATATATTATTTGTATATTGTTCCCCAAAAGATTACATATATTTTTATTTTTTGTTGGACACTTACATATAGTCATAATTACCCAAATGTTGACTGGTAGAGATTGCCTTGTTACATTAAGTCCACCCATGTACCACTATTGTACATAAAGCTTAAATAAATAAATTTATTATTTATTCATTTCAACTTTATGTACAGTAGTGTTACATAGGCGAACGTAATGCCACATAGCGTTATCTGCCAGCCAACTTTTGGATTAAAATTGCTAGAAGAAGATAAAAAAGAAAAATAGTATAATCGACGACTACTATTTATGTAAGTTGGCAGATTCTTTTGCCAGCATATCTACTAATCTCTTCGATTATGTGTACAACGAAAATGTTCGCTAAATCAATTTGAACTAGTCGAACAAATTTTAGTTAAGAACAAAGTCAGAATTAGCATTCTTAAAATATCGAGTAAAGCGTAAATTTATATTAAGCGGGTTCCGTACCTACCAGTAAAATCAAAACGAAGACTGTTGAATGAAGTTGCTTGACAATAATTTCGGTACTAGGTAAATCTCAAATACCGATCAGAATGCTAATTGTACAAAATTTAATAAACGTGTAGGGAAATTGAGGCTTTTTTGACAGTTTGCGACTGACATGCGCAAGAGAATAAAATTATCCCTCTGATTGTAAAAATCCCACAGGCTACTTTTCATAACGAGAATCAAACCGCGGGATTAAACAAGTGCATTCATCTCTTAAAGTCAATAGAAAAAAATGAAGTTCGCATAGCTAACATTTTATATTTTTTACTGATGATTCATTTTGTTTCTTTATTATTTACAGGCTCGAGTTTCACCAGTATCTGACAGTCTATTTTGTCAACATCTTACCTCATAAACATAAGTGGAGTGACCATGAAGTGAACTGTCACTTCGCGTGCCCACCGGCATGGCGCATCCATCATGTTAATAACAGCCCCACCGCGAGGGCAATCTCTTTTATTAATAGTTTCATTGACAGCAGTCCAGATGCCGACATATTTGTACGTAGTATTATTAAGGAAATATGTATTGTTCTTTTTAAACAAATGGTAGAATGAATTTTTGAATCAATATAATGATATTTTTTTTTTTTAAATTTATTTCTTACTAGTGGACGTCACGCGGTTTCACCCGCGTAGTTCCCGTTCCCGTGGGAGTACGGAGATAAAATATAGCCTATGTTACTCCCTGATAATGTAGCTATCCATTGCTGAAAGAATTTTTCAAATCGGTCCAGTAGTTTCGGAGCCTATTCATTTCAAACAAACAAAAAAATCTTTCCTCTTTATAATATTAGTGTAGATTTTAATGAATTTGAATGTCTATGTTTGACATTTAAGTCTGCGATTGACTTAGTTGAGTTCCTTTGACATTTTTTAATTTGACATGTAATTTTTCAAAATTTATATTTAATTTTTATTTATTTTTTCACTTCTCTTAATTTATATTTGATATGTGTGTTAACTGTTAGCATATAAGCGTTTTGGTTTGAAACTGTAAGCAGTTTCGAATAAATAAATTTCATATTGTTCGAAAGGATTGACGGCTCACTTCAGCTAAGCTTACACGGTGAGGTGTTTACAGAATCACTGCTGAACTGATGGTAAGCGATGATGTGATCGACGATAAAGCAGAAAGGTTTTTCAACTCTTCGTGCGGTACCCTAAAATCTTCTTCGGTTTGAAGCAAAGAATCCTCATAAATTAAATATTAAGGAATTGTAGTTCGTATTGACATCACGACAGTTTTGGTGTTCATGAGTATTTATTGAGTTTTAATAATGAGTGAAGCGGACATTTCGAAGGATGGATTTATATGGGTTTATTTCTTGAGACAAGTAAGTAATATTTTATTTTATTTAATAGAACTTAGTTATATTTGAAGAAATTGGGAGTTATTTATTCTGTTTTTTTGTTAGTACCACATAATATTACATTTTAAATGATTTTGGCCTTAAACGGTGTCAAATACCTTACAATGTTTGATATGGCTGTGAACTACAGTAAAATAAATTAAAATAGCTTCAAAAAATAATAATATGTATAAAAATGTATTTATTGTTATACAAGTCATATATTATAATATAATTAATTAAAAAAATAAGAAGCGCTTTATGCGGGTTACCCTTGTTTCATCGAAAAGAAATTGACAAAATTATCACTTCCCAAACAATTTTCCGCATATTTTGCCATTTGCCAAATGATTACTTAGCAAATAAACTCTTTACAAATAACTGTAACGCAAACCTAAAGTTTGGCAAGTGAACGTCTAAGCAATAACTTGCTTACGAACTAGTATTTTTGCCAATTTTAGTATTGTCAATTTTCAATTTACCGTTTCAAGATTTGCATCTTTATGTCAGTTGCACAGAATGTACAAACTAAATTACAATGTAATAAATGTTATGTGGGGTCAATCATAAATGACACAATGTCGGTTAATCATGCAAACATGATCGCTGTGTTTTGTAGTGGAAATTTCTTGAAATTGTTACTTTTGCTATGAACTTCTGTCAGGCGTTACGTAGATACGAGTAATATGATAGCGGGCAATATTTTTTTCTTCTACCGACTTGTTTTGAGATAGTTCACTTATTTTCTAGTTTTGTTGAAAGTAGCAGGATAAATAAGTTTTTATTATAAAATATATTCGGTCTACTTAAATTTTACTTCTCTATGTGAAAAGCATGAAAACAAGCATACACCATACATGAAGCTAGCATGCAGCATGTAAGCAAGCATGCAACATACAAGAGAGCATGCAAGCAAGCATGCAGCATGCAAGCAAGCATGTAGCATGCAAGCAAGCATGCAACATGCAGCAGGCATGGTTTCTGTCACAGCTCAGGTGCTGTGGGATCCGGCAGTCCTACACAAGCTTAACGTCGCTGATGGTTTAACGCTTTCCACCGCAGCAATTTAAGGGGATACCTTTAGAATAAGGCCGTTTTTCGTTTTAACGTATCTTGTTAGGTACCTCGAACAGGGATGTGAGATTACGGTATATGCTTTTTGACTTTATGATCTAGTATCCAACTGAAGGAATACACGATACGAAGAAATTTTCTCGATAGAAAAAAATCACAAAGTTCGAAATATCTTTTTACTTTTTTAGCTACAAGACGCAACGCTTTAGATTGATCCTATGAAAATAACTTTAAAGCATATAAAATAACCTTATCGAGGTTTCAACTGAACAGATTTCGATATAATAATACTTTTATGTTATCAAATCCGAAAATTTATTTTAGCACTTACGTTTTTTTATTCCGAGCTACACTCTTATTATCTTCATCTCATCTTTTGCCTTGCAAAAGTATTTGCATCTCTCTCATTTGTTCAGTTCTTCAGATGCTCCGTGGAGCTCTTGCAAGCAGGACCTGTATCACTTTTCTGCAAATCGGAGCTGTCAGATCTTCGTAATTTCAATATATTTTTTACAGTAAATGCTAATAGTTTAGCCGTTTATAGATAAATTTAGTGTTAAAAAATGTCTGCACCATATGAATGTATTTTTATGACCTTGAACAATATAAAACGCAATATTTTTCTATCCACACTAATTTTTGAATTATGTATAAAATTGGTATGAAATAATAGAGCAAAACTAAATAAAGTACAACGTCGTTGGGACTTCCTACCTGAAGGCGACAATGGACTCATTTACCAGGAAATGAATAGCAACGGCTTGAAGAAAATAACGTCTCCAAGTCATCACCTTTACTTGTACATACGTACTGTATCCTCCAATGTTCGCATCTCACAAAGCAATATTGGGTAAACATTATTTTTTCTATATTGGAGTGTCTGTTTATTCAGCGTTATTCTTACATTTTAACTCAAGAAACACGCTAAAATAAATGTTTTCATTTTAGGATTGAAATACGTCAAACATCAATGTGTCAAGAATGTGTATAATGTCAAAGGCAACAAGCCTAGGGAAAATTATGGAGTCGCGTTTGAACTGTGAAAAATGTGTTAAGTAAATACTAGCTTTTTACCCCGACTTTTCTGCGTGGGTTTTAGAAGTACCTACCAGAAATAAATGAAAAATATTTAATCCTACTAATGTTATAAATCTAAATCAATATGATGTTGTAATAGTTGTTAGGCCAATTTTAATTTATCATAATTCTGGGCTCTTGATATTTTGTGACTCTTTATCCCTCATCATTTCAGCCTTACTTCATCTCGTACCACAGACATATTTTTGTAAAAATAAAATATTAGCAAGATCAATTTAATTGACAATGACGTAATTTCAAAGCCTTAAGTTAGTTATGACGCATTTTCAACATCTCATTAGATATATCGCCAATAAAACAGAATGTAAATCAAGCCTTCTCATAAAGTCGGCGAAAAAATTATAGATTACTAGCACCTCGCCCGCGACTTCGTCTGCGTAGACTTTAGAGGTGGCGCACAACTTCTTTGTCCCATATTCTCATTCTAGGAAATTCGTCTTCATGATTTTTTATTCTGATAGTTTGTGAGTCTTTACTGTCCGTACTTTCAGCCCCGGAACTACTTCGACATGTTTCTGATATTCTGGTTCTTGTGAATCTTTTACGCTCATAATTCCAGCCCAGAAAAATCTTCGATATCACAATCAGAATCAGAACTTTATTTGCCTGAACTTTCTTTTTTCCTGGTATTTCTTAATCCGAACCACTCGAAATTCCAGGGCCGCAAATACTTCGACATGTTTCTGGTATCCTGGTTTTTTTGAATCTTTATCGCTCATAATTACAGCCCGAGAAAAACTTACATATGTTTCTATTCTCCTGGTACTTTTAAATCTTAACCACTCACAATTTCAGCGCCGGAAATATTAAAACACTAGCACTTCGCCCGCGACTTCGTCTGCGTAGACTTTAGAGTTGGCGCGCGACTTCTTTGTCCCTATCTTTCTCGGAAATTCATCTTCATGATACTTCATTCTAACTGTTTGTTAGTAAAGACTAACGGGCAGTAAAGACTGCCCGTACTTTCACCCACGGAACTACTTTGACATTTTTCTGGTATTCTGGAACTTGTGAATGTTTAGCGCTCACAATTCCAGCCTAGAAAAAACTTTGATATAATTTTGTACTCCTGGTATTTTTTAATCCTAACCACTCACAATTCCAGCGCCGGAAATACTCCGACATGTTTCTGGTGTCCTAGTTGGTACTTGTGAATCTATAGTGATTAATTTCCTGCCGAAAATATAATTTGACATATTTCTGGTCTCCTGGTATCTACTTATGAATCTGTATTGGTCATAATTCCAGCCCTGACAATACTTCGACATGTTTTTGATCTCTTGGTACTTTTAAATCCTAACCGCTCAAATTCCAACCCTGGAAATACTTCGACATGTTTTTGGTCTCCTGGTACATAATAAATCTTTAGCGCTCATAATTCCAGTCTGTAAAATACTTCGACATTTTTCTGTTCTCCTGGTACTTTTGAATATTTAGCGCTCACAATTCCAGCCAAAAAAATACTTTGACATGTTTCTCGTCTGCTGCAACTTGTGTCTATAGCATTTACAATTCCAGCCCGGAAAAAACAGCGACATACATATTTCTATTTAACCGTTAAAAAAAAAAAACAAAAAATATTCTAACCCAAAAATATTTTTAAATTGTTCTGTTCTAGGTACTTGTGAATCCGTAGCGCTCATAATTCCAACCCCGAAAATACTTCTACATGTTTCTGATCTCCTGGTGCTTTTGAATCCTAACCGTTCACAATTCCAACCCTGAAAATACTTCGACATGTTCTGGTCTCCTTGTACATAATGAATCTTTAACGCTCATAATTCCTACCCGGAAATATTTCGACATGTTTCTGGTCTCTTGGTACTTGTGAATCTTTAGCGCTCACAATTCCAGCCCGGAAAAAACTGCGACATACATATTTCTGTTTGACTGTTAAAAAAAAACCGGCCAATTGCGAGTCGGACTCGCACACGAAGGGTTCCGTACCATAAATCTCCGCTGTAATAAATAATTTGTTGTTATAGCGGCAATACAAATACACAATTTGTGAATATTTCAACAATCTACCTGTAATGGTTCTTGAGATACAGCCCGCAGACAGACAGACGCACGGACGGACGGACGGACAGCGGAGGCTTAGTAATAATAGGGTTCCGTTGTTTACCCTTTGGGTACGGAAACCTAAAAAAACAAAAAACATTCTAGCCCAAAAATACTTTAACATCGTTCTGTTCTCCTGGTACTTGTGAATCTTTAGCGCTCATAATTCCAGCCCCGAAAATACTTCTACATGTTTCTGGTCTCCTGGTATATAATGAATCTTTAGAGCTCATAATTCCTGCTCGGGAAAAACTTCCAAATTTTTCTGTTGTCCTAGTACTTTTGCCATACCCCTCATAATTCTAGTTCCGTAAATATTTTGACACGTTTCAAGCCTCCTGGTACTTATAAATCTTTAGCGCTCAAAATTTCAGCCAAAGAAAAACTTCAACATGTTTCTGGTCTCCTGTTACATATGAATCTATAGCGTTTACAATTCTTCTAGCCCGGAAAAAACTTCAACATACATGTTTCTGTTCAACGGTTAAAAAAAAAACCAAAAATACTTTAACATCGTTCAGTTGTCCTGGTACTTGTGAATCTTTAGCGCTCTCAATTTCAAACAATTTGTGTGGAGTGACATCAAAGTGAGCTGCCATTCCATCTTGATTACATGAATCGACAGGTCACTTCACGATCACTTCACCCGAGCCTTCACTTCGACATGTTTACAGAATTGCACTGCTGTACTCCTCGTGAAAAAAAAAATATTTTGCTCAAAAATACTTTGACATATATTTGGACTCTTGAAACTGAGCGCTAACAATTTAAGGCCAGAAACACATCGAAATGTTGTTGGTCTCCTGGTACTTGTGAATCTTTAGCGCTCACAGTCCCAGCCCCAAAAATTCATCGACATGTTTCTGTTCTCCTGGTACTTTTGAATCTGAAGTACTAAGGCAGCAGAAACTCTAGATTTCCACTTCCTCCTCTGTCTCTATTAAGCCATGTAAGTTACCGGGATAAAAAGTAGCCTATGTTTGATTCCAGGTTGTGAACTATATGTGTGCCAAATTTCATTCAAATCCCTTCAGCCATTTTTGCCTGATTGAGGGACAAACATACAAACATACAAACATACAAACATACAAACATACAAACATACAAACATACAAACATACAAACATACAAACATACAAACATACAAACATACAAACATACAAACATACAAACATACAAACATACAAACATACAAACATACAAACATACAAACATACAAACATACAAACATACAAACATACAAACTTTCACATTTATAATATTAGTAGGATTTTTTAATTTTTGCCGTCCAAATTTGTTTAAAACGCTTACTTTCCTTCGCTTTTACGATAATAAACATTACAAACATCAGAATAAGGTTAACATTTTTCCACCATTCCAACCTATCAAAAGTCTTGGTAGGTATAGTTTACGAAGACAAAAACAGTACAATACAATATCAGCGTTTTACCTGAAATAAAACCAACCAATTTAAGAATATCTGTTCTAGGTAAACAACATTTTTATTTAGCAATGTTAATCAATTGGATTGAACAATTGTGTGACGTTTTGTGAATCAGTACTTCTCAGTATTTCTCGTCTATAAAACTGCTGGAATGTGTTAGCTGAACGCCAATTTCCACGTGCCAAGATTTCATCGAGAGGATAATTTTGAAACCAGCTTTTGGTGGCAATGCAGCCACACCAGGTAGCACCCGGTCTGCTGTAGACCGGGTGCTACCTGGTGTGGCTGCATTGCCAGCTTCCCGAAACAGGGTCTTTACCCATCCTGCAATGGCTGTAGCCCCCCTGTTGAACCGTGAAGCAGGTTTAGCCACACCTCTAATCGTAATAGTTTTTCTGTCCAGTATATTGGGTTAAGGTTAGAGCTATAGGCATTTAAAAGCAATTTCAAGCCGGATTGCCTATAATTACTGCTGTCAGTTTTGGAGCCAAACCGAGGCCAAAATATTATACTGCTATCAGATCTTATGCAATGATTTGGATCAATATTAAGTAGAGTTAGATCGTGTATTCGCCTACCAGAGCAAAGCAAGAACAAAATTCCAGTATGACGTGATGTTTGAAATAGATTATTTAGATCAATTGTGTAATTATTCAAAAATGAAATTAATTTATCAATATCCCAAACTGGAGGCTTTGTGACCTTTGGATTTTTAAGGGCAATAGATTTTAAAACCTGTCTTACTAGAACGTGTGAACTTAACTGACTTGAAGTTTCAGCGTTACATAGTGTAGAAATTACCGATTTATGTAAAAGTATTGAAATATACGACAACTTATCAATTACATATAATTCACATAAAAACTGCGCTAATTGTGAACCAGTGGGATTCATTAAGTCAAGGTTTTTATTACGGCACCACGACGTCCAGCTCTTCCAGGCTACCTCGTAGGTTTTTAGTGTAGATTTTGGCCAAGAATTCTTAAGCAGTGATAGTTGTTGAGCGTTCAATGTCTTTATCGCGTCGGACCACCCCCACACTTCCAAACATCGAAGACAATGTTCTCGACCTGCGGTGGTGGGAGTTCCGTCGACGTGTCTATTAGGTATCTCTGTAGGTTTCTCAGAGTTAAAGGAGCTGCGAGCGCTCGGGCTTTGAGATCGGCACGCCAGAATACCCTCTCCCATCAAGGTACTACTAATAGGAATATTTCTATCGATTGTTTTAAGTGTGACAGGACTTTGGGGACTAGGAAAGGTGGTGAGAATATCCATGAGAGCTCGTAATTCCATGGGGCACTGAAGGCATCGTGGAACAGAGCTTGAGGATCTCTCAGATGTAGGGACACGTAATTGTACACTACGTGAGCAGTCGCCGAGGCAAATAGATCAACTATTGAGGTTCCCCATTTTGAAAACACTGTTTCAACACAAGTCGGTAGTAAGTGCCATTCTGGAGGTTGGCGAAGGCGCGATAAATGGTCCGCATGATTGTTGTATTTGCCCGGAATGAAGTGTATGTTGAAGTGTATCTGATGTTGGTCTAACAAATTCAGAATTCGATAGGTTATTTCCAACAGGGATAATGTCCTTGTACGTCCTTCCTTTCGTAAGTAGGTGACCGCAGTTCTGTTGTCGCTTTGAATGAGGACCGAACTTTGATGAAGCCTATGAACTTGGTTCTGAAGAGCATATAAAATTGCTAGCATTTCTTTTTCATTGCAATGCAGCGTTTTCTCTTCTTGCGACGAAGTTCCTGACAGAGCTAAATAGTTCGCTTGATCCGACGCATCTGTCGTTAGAAAATTTATTGGAGGTGGGTACTGAAGGGGTGTTGACCTTTGACAATTTTGGGCCCACCAGTTTAGTTCCTCTAAGACACCTTGTGGTAGTGGGTAGGTCTTTGATGGCAGGACTGGCAGCGAATTTACGAACATTATTAACTGTCGATGATTGAGCCGACCCCGAGGGACAACCAAACTGGCAAAATTTATAAGTCCCATTATTTTATGCAACTCCTTCAAAGTTAACCGCTCTTGTTCGCCTGATTTATCCTGATGGCCTGATTTATCTTTGTAATGATGTCCTGAATCTTTTGTTTTGGTATGATTTTTTTTATTTTCCAATGGTTTCTATAGTATCCCTGAATAAACTATCTTTTGAGGAGAAACAACGGATTTTTCGAAACTTCTTTTCCACCCCAGTTTTTGTAACATTTGTACAGTTATTTTGACATGCTCGCGAAGCGTGTGAACAAAAATGGCGTGCCACTTTTTTACGAAAACTAAAAACTACCCGCAAACCCCAGGTGGTGCCACTGAGTCGGAAGTATAGAGGGGATAAAAGTACGAAAACTGGTAAGAAATCGATGGGAAACGGAAATGCCATCTCATATGAAAGCTTCCAGTGACGGTTAAGTAGTTTAATACAAGTATTTTTCCATGATTTGGTATAAGTCTTGAAGATGTTCCGTGGATGAAACAACAATCAGGATGAAACTATTTACTACTTATAGCAATATGGGCCTGAGGATGGAACCAGGGTTATCCTACTGCCCCGGATTTGGAATGCCGCATATAATAGCAGCGGTGCTCATGTATACTTCCGATGGAACTTTACTGAAAGGGTCATTGCATCACATTTAGGGTCTCATATGAACCGAAAGACGTCCACTGATGGACATAGGCCTCCCCCAAAAGGGGGGGGTGTTGCCATAATCGCCACGCTTGGCAGGCGGGTTGGCGATCGCAGTATATGGTTGAGTTTTACAGAGAACGCTGCTGCCCATTCTCTGGCGAGTCCCTTAGTCGCCTCTTACGACACCCATGGGAAGTGATGGGATGGTATTATTCTTTTACGTGACCGGCCGACACCATACGGCATTTAGGGTCTAATACTGATTAACTATGTCCAGCAGTGGACGTCTTTCGGCTGATATGATGCTGATGATGACTGGTTAACTAGGTATTGAACTCAACTAATATGATAAACAGTTAAAAATATATGTTTTTTTTTATTTGTGATGAGTTTGCTCTTGACTCTAGTCTAGGTCAGACATGACCGAGACAAAGTCTACGATGGAGCGAGCTTACCCAGAAGGAGCCTGTTCACTCTAACTTTGAAGAGATTAGGGTTGTAAGCGTTTGGAAACACGGACGCAGGCAGAGAGTTCCACTCCTTTGCTGTGCGCATTATAAAAGACGTTTGGAAACGCTTAGTGCGAGTTGGTGGAACAGCAACAAGGTAGGGATAGTAAGATGCAGTGCGTCTGGATGTCCGATGGTAGAAGCGGGCCGGTGGGATGAGGTCGTGGAGTTCTTGGGCACACTCACCGAAGTACAATCTGTAGAAGACCGACAAGCAGGCAACCTTACGGCGATGAGCCAAGCTATGCAGCTTGGCATCCACCAGTTTTACGTCACCGATGAGCCTCTTAGCTCTGCGTTCCACCGAGTCAAGCGCGGCAAGCTGATACTTAGCTGAGCCATCCCAAAGGTGGCTACAATAGTCCATGCAGGATCGGACTTGCGCTTTATATAGGGTTAAAAGCTGTCCAGACTTGAAGTATCGCTTCACCCTATTTAGGATGCCCAGCTTTTTGGCAGCGGTTTGGGCTTTGTACTCGATGGTGGCACCGAAGTTGAGACTGGATGTCAACTCCATGCCTAGGAGCTCGATGTTTACAGGGCGTTCGATTTATTTTTCACTGATACAAAACAATCTCCGGAAAATGCACGGTTTCTGTGGAAAAGGCTACGTGGGTAAAGCCACGCGAAAAAAAAAACAAATTGACTACTTATCTTTTCATTCGTTTTCATAACTTGTGTACATATTTCAATTACGATTAAAATATAACTTTTATACAACTAGTCTACTCCATACCTTCCGTATGCTTAAAAGTCTCTAGTACTATCTCTATCGCACAATTATGGCCATGTTCTTAAATAGTCAACTGAATTAGTAGTTTACACTATAATTTGGGGCCATACAAAACATGATATAATTTACCAACTATTGTAAAAAATGAGTATTAAAACAAATCAATATTTTTCGTCGCTCGATATTTTATTAAATTGTATTTTATCTACGTCTAAAATCACTGTTTATAAGAGTGCTGATTTGTGTTAATATTTTGACAGAAGAAGTTTATGAAGTTTGCGTGCGGGCAACACTGAATCAGTTGGCGGTTTGAATTAATTTCATGTTGTGGCGCTAGGTTCGATATTTCGGACTTTGCACATGGATGCATGCGGGGACTGCGCGGTGCCAGGAGATGAAATCGGTGCTTTCGAGCTATCATTTATTTCAAAGATACGGCCTTAATCGCGTAGGCGCGGAGGGCTAACCTCCGCGCCTACGCTATTAAATTACACTCTATAGTTAGGGCAGACAAGACTGCATTGAGTCGGATTTACAGTGATTTATTTCTGTCACTAAAACCCTATTTTTGACAAATTAAATAACTCCCGAAAAATCTTTATTTTTGTTTTTTGTCATAACAAATCACTTGACTAAATGTGTACCGTCTAAAGATTGTTTGTTGTAATCACTCATTTGATTAAAGACCAAATGCCTTAATGGCATTATCCTTAGTAATACTCTGTCGATTAAAAATTTGACCAAATGAAAACGTGCTTACTAAAATCATTCCAAAGATTCCCGATGCTCTACTCAAGTAAAGCTGACGCTCTTTAGGGCGTATTGTCATCGCTCTACTATGCATGCGTGTTATTAAATTTTCATTTTTAATTAATTTGATTTATTGACATTTTAAAGTTTAATTAATTGACACTTTATAATTTAATTTATTGAAACTATTTTTTTTTTTACATTTTAAAATTAATTTATTGACATTTTAAATTTAATTCACATACATTTAGAATTTTTATTTATTGGCATTGTCAAATTTAACTTATGATGGGATTTTAATTTATTTTTCTTATTTTTATTTGTGATTTTATGATTTTTTGTAATGGGTTGTAATTACCTGAATAAATGAATTTATTACTAATTTCTTTTGACACATTATGGTGTAAAAAAATAGTTCAAAAGATAAAATAAATAACAAAAATATAACTGTTGGTGGGGAACGAACCATGTGACAAATGTCGTTCAAAACAGACATTTTTGAATATTGCTCGTCTTCTCCAAAGCACATATCGTGATAATAAATACCCTACCTCCTATTCTCATACTTACCGAATATACACACAAAATTTCATGAAATTAAGTCGAGCCGCTTCGGAGGAGTTCGGTAACAAACACCGTGACACGAGATTTTTATATATTAGATATATTTACTGTATCTAGCTTTTTCGCTAGGTTTCAAGTAATGTAAAAGTTGTTATGTCACATATGTAAAGTATGGGAAAATTAATTGTGAAATCTATATCCTGAAATTGGAAAGTCACTTGCACAAATGCACAATATCTGCTAAAATTTAATTGTTTCCATTACAGTTGCTGGTCAGCAGCGGCGCCTGGTCATGCTTCTTCATGCTGGGGCTATGCAATGGATCTCCAACGGTGTTGGTTCCTCAACTCCAGAGAGAAGCCAACTCTACTGACGCTGTCAGTCCGGAGATGGCATCATGGTTACGTAAGTATATCTACCTATTTATATTCAGTACTAGCACTTCGCCGCGATTTCGTTCGCGCGGGTTTAGTATTGTAATTCTTGTAGGGATCTCTATTTTTTTACAACTACTTCACAAGCTCACAATCTCACAAACTTTAACTCTTTATAATATTAGTATAGATGATTGCATCAACTAACAAAACTAAAATATTTTCGACGCGTCACAACTGACATGCAAGTCGAGTGATGCAATGAGCTGTAGAATTATTTCGACCAATCAGACGCGTTTAATAATTTTATACGTGTAATTGTCGAAATCGAATTACTGATGTAAAAATCTTCCAAAGAATGCCTTTAAAACGCAAACAAATATTTTCCCACTTAAAATAAAATAATGTTGCTGAAATAAAAAATGTTTTTAATCAACTTGGCTGTGGCACTACCGTGTCACTCAAACAATCAAAATCGATAGACATTTATTCAAACTCTTTGATCCGCACTTTTTGAACGTCAAAATGTACAAAAAGACAATCCCCCAAATCGCCCAGCCCGTCACCACTCCCTAGTGTTTTAGCTGGGAAGAAGAAGTGGCGCGACAAACTGTCCAGAAACACAACTGTCTGTTAAGTTTGAAGAACTTGAATTTAGATAATGGTATTAATCATCATTTGATGATAGACAAAATAATATAAATTATTTATTCCAAGCAGCAATGACTGATATAGTGTTAGTAACAATAAAACACACATACAAATAGAACATTAAATTACATAAATTAAATAGTACATGTCAGCTAGCACACTATAATATATCAACAACTAAATATGAAACAATGATAAAAATTAAGTATATAGGTAATGAAATAAGTAAACTCAAGCATACAAAATTAATCAATAACGAGCCTCCAGGGATAAATGGCGTGCCCGCTTACATGTGCAACAATGGAATTTAAGCATACCTCAAAGTCACAAGTGATAAACTAGGACCATCCCAGTTATTAACAGTAAATAATTATAACAATAACAAAAAAACGGTCAGCTCGACGGCCAGTCACCACGAGCAGCACCCGTTCACGAGCCTAACGCCAAAATCAGCCATTACCTGCCTCGCCATTTTAAAGGAAAGGAGGTAATCTAATCCCTGACGCTACCGCAAGCAGCGGCATCTAAGGGAGCATGACGAACTTGCTGCCGATAGCTCAGACAAAATAATATTTATCAATTTGACGAGGTCGCTAGTTAACCACATATTGCAATACAACTCATAAAAAAAACATCTAATGAGAAGATTATGTCAATAAATAAAATAAATAAACCAAAATGACCTATCAGAATAATAAACAATGTCATGATGGCAAAAGAATGTATGAAAGAACATTTAGCATTGGTTCGTGTTCAACACAGCGAACAACTATTCTAACTGTCTAAGAAGTCGTTAGTATGCCTTCGAACAAAGTTTAGATTTAACTTTCGCTTAAAACGCATTAAAGGGCAAGTCCAGAAACGAAAGAGGTAACTTATAAAAGCTGATACCGAGCCCCACAAATGTGCCCCGGACCTGACGAAGATGGTGGAAAGGAGCATAGTTTGTGCTTATTTCTGGTGTAAAATATCAGTAGTTTTGGCGTATAAATGTATATTTTCCCTGATATAAAGTATGTTGTCAAAAATTTAATTGTGAAGCAACCGTGAGAATACCTGTTTCTTTAAAAAGTTCTCTTAAAGAGACTGAATCCTAGCTGATATATCGCTCGTACGGCTCGCTTTTGTAGGAAAAATATGTTTTGTATGTCAGCAGCTTTTCCCCACAGTAGAATACTATAGGACGTAACATTATGGAAATATCTAAAAAAGACTGACCGAGCTATATCAACGTCAGTAAATTGTCTAACTTTCCTGACGGCGTATGCGGCAGATCTAAGCTTTCCCGATAGTTTTGATATAATGACAGCCCCATTGAAGTCATGCCCAAGAAAACAGTCTACAGTTTCGATCACCGCGTCACTTAAGATGATATTTGGTCCTAGATTTTTAACATTAGGTAAGGCAAATTTTATACATTTTGTTTTCTTAGCAACTAATTTGTCTGTCGTAAACAATTCGTAACCATGGTAAGTGCAATATTTACGTCATTTCTTTTACTACCTCAAAAAAAACTACTTAAAAAATAAGAGAAGTATACCCTTTAAATAGAATGGTAAATCATTTATGTATTCAAGAAACAAGAGTGAACCCTTGGGGTACACCTAACTAAACTGGTACCTAGCCCAAAAGACTTCGAACTATTAACATCCACACATTGGAACCTATTATGCATACAGAATCGCGAGCCTATCCTATTATGCATGAATATAAGAGCTTAATTCTGGAATTTAGTATAGAGTATATATAAGAATTTAATTTTTCAAACATTTTACAAAATGCAGGTAAGATAGAAATAAGTCTGAAGTTACCTATGTCATTCTTATTACCTGATTTAAACAAAGAAATGACTTTACTACTCTTCATGAGGTCAGGAAAAGTTCCTAAATCTGCACATTTATTAATAGTAACAACAAGATTACGGCTACGATGTCAATTTTGTTACTCAAAAATTTTAATAGAAATGGCCTAGTAATCACCAGTATTTTTAGATTTAAGTGTATTAAAAATATTAACTACGTCACTTGGCGTTACATGCTCGAAACTAAATAATTGACTAAATTTGGACACACTACAATTTAAAAGCTTTTCAGGATTAGACGGGGAAGAATTTAAGGAGAGAGTCGTAGTTTTAGGCAAGTTGGCAAAAAAATTACATTGGCTTAGCTACGTTAGCTGCTGTACTAACTAATTTATAATCAACAATAATCTCTATTTGGTTTTCTAGTTTAACTGACTTGCCCGTTTCATTGTTAATGATTTTCCAAATAGATTTTACTTTATTATTCAATTTCTTTATCGTTTCACTTAAGAATTTATATTTAGCAATAGCACAAATCTTTTTAAATCATTTAATATTTTTTTCATACTCTAGAAAAAGAGTATCAAATTTTTATTTTTTTTAAAACTCGTATAGTCTACCTTCTGTTGAAGCCAACAGAAGCACCGGTAGCGTTAATAAACTAAGAGTGAACTTGTCTCACCACATATCTCAGAAGTATTTATCAGAAAACGGACAGTTAAAATCACCCATTTAACCTTAGATCCCTTGCTTGGGCGGAGCACCGCCTCGTTGAGGCGATCGGCGGCAGCGACCTGGTTCAATCCATGGTCCGGAGCGAGGAGGCATGGGAAACGGTCACCTCCTTCTGCAAAGTAGTGATGCTAGCGCAGGAGAAGGCCGAACGCGTGCGAAGAGGGAAACCGCACGCCCCAGCCGCCGCAACAGAAGAAGACGCCCCGGGCGTCGGGAGTCGCAGAGCGATTCCCGGCCACCGTAGGCGCGGGTCTGCGGACGGCGAGCGTTGAGTGGCTCGCCATCCGATCAGGGCCAGGCCCGGGTCGACGGCGCGCTGTGTTCTACGTGCGCCTCAAAGAGATGTCAGGAAAGTAGGCGGGGCCCGCTAGGGCCAGTGCCTGCCAGGGTTGCGAAATTTGTTCGAAAGAGTTACCGCGGCCCTGGAACGCAAAGGGCATTAGGAGGAACACGGATGGGTTTTATTCAGTAAAAGTCTGACACTCCCTTCTGCTCCGCCCAGAGCGGGAGGAGTAATTTGATGATTTCCCATCCATAAAAAAAAACCTTAGATAAATATTTTGAAGCATAACAAGCCCGTATAATTTATAGACATACGATCAGGTATGACTCAAATGTCACGTATGTTTTTCTATTATTAGCAAAACCTTAGTTTTCAATAACAATAAAACAATTGCTACTTCGCGTGATTGTCTGAATCGGCGAAAGTGCGAGTCGGTCTCGCGCGCAAAGGGTACCGAATAAATAAAAAAATTTCAACGTGTAATTTTAAACCATAGACCCTTTATAGGTTTCTCTTTAATCTATGTGTAAAAAAATTCTATGTAAAATCTTTATATTTTAATCTGACAATTTTCACTATTTTAAATAAGTTTACTGTAAATTATCCTTTTAAAATTATGAAAAAAAAAATAAGATTCTAGATTATGACATTATTAGACCCATTCATTAAATATATTCCACAGCACAGCTCGATAACATCCTTTTTTTAAATTTTCCTCGAAAATTGATCCTACGTTAAAATTCCTACGAATTTTTTTTTTAGTAATGTTATGCGTCTGTGTTTAGGACACTGAAGTTCATAATTATGTGTGTCAAATTTCAACTGAATCGGTCCAGTAGTTTTGGAGCAAATTGACTGGGACAGCCTAGTAAAGTTAGCAAAAATGATGCGTAACATAACTAATTTATTGGAGACAATAGGTTCTTTTAAAATAAAATTAAATGGTCAAGTTTAAAGGTACCTGCCGTATTTATTTCACACAATATTACTCGAACAAAACTTGTGGAGGTCGTGCTACATTATAACAGCCGCACGGATCAATCTCCAAGGCTAAGCATTGCTTCCGAGTTCGGTATGTGGATAGATGACCATTTTAACATACCGAGATTCCTCCGTGCCTCGGAAAGCACGTTAAGCCGTCAGTCCTGGCTGTCATTTGAAGATCTTTAACAGGTGTTACGGATAGTCAGAAGCCATTCAATTTGACACCAGTCTTGCCAAAGGATATCGTGTTAGCTAATTACCTGATTGTAGAGGTCAGGTATGTAATCGCTCCATGTAAAACACTGGTTCCCAGCAGCTTTGTCTTGGTTAAGGAAACATCACTAATAGACTTTTGGAGGTATGCGGAACAGAGAGTAAAGTCCCGCAAAACCTCCATTGTAAAGAGAGGAACCTCTGACTAAACGGTTGTTGTGTCCGGTGAGGTCAACTGCCCGATAGTTAATATTTGGGCTGATGTATATGTTCAAATCGCACGGTAAACTATGCTTGCGCGATGCAGGATTTTGACGTAGTGTTTCGCTGCAAGTTGGATAGATGGCGTCGCGGTTCTTTTTGTTGTGATGTGGATTTGCGCCGTTGGTTTTTCTTGTGGCGGCTTTTTGCTTTTTTTGCAGATATTTATACGAATTATTATTTTGCTTCCAGCTGCCATGTTGAACTACTCTGCGATGCCATGGATCATCATCCTGTCAATCTTAGTGGCGCTTGTGGGGAGGAAGATCACCCACAGTGTCATATGCGTCTGCACATTCATCGGCTTCATCATCTTCTACAGCAGTAACGATGTCTATATGATCCTCATCAGCGAAATATTCCAAGGGGTCGTCACCGCTTCCCACCTCACCGTAACAGTAGCTATTATCGCTGAGTACACATCAGCTAGATACCGTGGCCTCTTCTTGACCATCAAATCTGCTACATTTTTCTGGGGCATATTAGCCTCAAACCTAATAGGAACCTTCTTCCATTGGAAGAATATTGGTCTACTCGGATTAGTGTGTTCTATATACAATTTGGGCACAGTATTTTTCTGGACAGAATCCCCTCTGTGGCTGGCAACTAAAGGTCGTTTTGATCAATGTGCGAAAGCCCAAAGATGGCTCAAGGGATCAAATACGTCTTCCGAAAAGGAACTTGAAAAACTCATTGCTGATAATCAAAATGATAGACGCAATACATCTTTCAGAAGTCAAGTCCTGGAATCTATTAGAGTAGTGTCTAAGAAAGAATTTTATAAACCTGTCCTATTTTCTGTGTTATTGATGGCATTGTATATATTTTCGGGGAAACTAGTATGTACATTTAACGCTGTAGATATATTAAAGAAAATAACCAGCAGTGAATCTACTGCTTATGCTGCAATGTTAATATTAGATGCAGTGACAGTCTTAACAATGTATGTAGGATGTGCTTTATCAAAAGCATTTAAAAGACGAAGTTTATTAATGACGTTTTCTTGTATTGCAATTGCTTTTTTGTTTTTACTGTCACTGTATCTGTATTTAGTTAAAGTAGCAGTCATTAGTGAAAACAAGTATTTATCCATTTTATTGTTAATTGGCTATTCAGTATCTATAAGCTGCGGACCAATAATTCTATCCTCATCTATATGTGGTGAATTAATATCTTTAGAATGTAGAAGTTTATCCATGTGTGCTATAGCACTGTCTTATAAGATAGTAAATGGGACTTTTCTAAAAGTAAGTCCTTATATGTTTAAAGGTTTAGGAATGCATGGAACTTTCTTATTTTTTGCATTGTCTTCATCCGTGTGTTTGGTTTTGATATATTTGTACATACCTGAGACTAAAGATAAGAGCCTGATAGAGATTTCCGATTGTATAAAGGGAGTTAAACCTGTGGAAGAGGCTAAGGAATTGCCATCAATTGTGTCGAGAGATGTAACTGTTTTACCTGGCAATAAAAGAACTCTAAGTCAGTGAATAATTGTTAATTATAGTAATGCTGATTAGAAAATATCGTGCTTTTCTTTACTATGATTATAATTGCGACAATCTAAGAACTATATTTGACGGCTAAGTAGATACAGATAGAAGATCGTTTGCCTTACCACTAAGTGCAAAAGATATTAATTTTTATGTCTCTTTCATACTTACTAGTAAAGCAATGTTGTATCCTGCTGTCAAATCCGATTTCTTAGATTGTCACGATTTTAAGACTGCCCAGAACTTAAACTCAACTCCAACTAGACCATGAGTTTGAGACGATTTTTTCTTGAACAAGCAAATGTCAAACTCATTTTAACTCAAAACCAACGAACTAATATTATAAATGTGAATGTTTGTATGTTTGTGCCTCAATCACGCAAAACTTACTGAAGGGATTTTGATGAAATTTGGCAAACATAGACTACTTTTTATCCCAGTAACTTACGAGTACATGGCTTAATGGAGACAGAGAAGGAAGTGGAAATCTAAAGCCGCTGCTGCCTTAGTACTTCATATTCACAAGTACGAGGATATCAAAAACATGTCGAAGTATTTTCGGGGCTAAATTTATGAGCGCTAAAGATTACAAGTAAATACCAGGAGACCAGAAACGTGTCAAAGTATATTTTCGGTAGGAATTTTGAGTGCTTAAGATTCACAAGTATCGGGAGACCAGAAACATGTCGATGTATTTCCTACGCTGAAATTGTGAGTGGTTAGCAATTAAAAGTACCAGGAGAACAGAAACATCGAAGTTTTTACCGGGCTGTAATTATGAGCGCTTAAGATTTACAAGGTGCCAGGCGAACAAGAAACACGTCGAAGTAGTTCCGGGGCTGAAAGACGGCACTTTCAAACTATCAAAACACTAGAATTATGAAGATGCACTTCCGAGGATAAAAATATGAGACAAAAAAGTTGCGCGCCAGATCTAAAGTCTACGCAGACGAGGTCGCGGGCGAAAGCTGGAATAGCTAGAACTCGATAAGATTTTAACGACGACGAGTAGTTCCGAGCAAGATTTAAATTATGTCCCATACATTTAGCAAAGTCGAATGCATGTTAAAAAATATGGAATAAACGCATGAAACTATGAAGAATGGTGCAAAACAGCAGTAGATGTAATTGTTGCTCTGAAGGTGTTTTTGATTATAATGCTTTACTTATTCAAGGACCAATGAACAAAAATTAGTTTTTGGAAGTTAACAGCGCACAAACCAATATACGCGTCACCATGATGCTATTCAACCATAATATAATATGTGAAACATACTGGATGGCATACGACAGAGCAACATGCATTATGTTATTAGCATCTTGTGTTTTGTGGTGCTAGTGTATTTCGTTATTGTATGTTGCTAATGTCTGCTGTGCAATACTAATGCGCTTATGCGTCACTGCGCCAAATATAATTCTGTGTGATAACTGATAACCATCTGCACCTTCTTCACAATAATTTCTGTGTTCTCACTACCTTGTAATAGATTATATTTTTTTTTATACCATATATGGGCATACGGAATTCATTCATGATGAGACCGTGTCGTATGTACAACACAACCTGCCGGGAAGTTGATATCGACATTTTCTATACCAGTGTTGCTAAATAAAAAAAAATGTTATCTGATAGCTTCTTCAAGGATAACTAGTCTATTTTCTGTTTTATCTTACTCCTATATGTGTAGTCTACTATCTATTTCATAATATTATTTATCTATTACATGTGAAAGCTTGTAATTGGCCTTATTTTGTTCAAATGTTTATTAGTGTTATGTTTAGCTGTAAGTTTTCCTAAAATTAATAAAATAAAATAAATACATTTGACCACTATCTCACCTCTCACCACGTTTGCCTAGAACCAACCTATTCACTCTTGTCTTAATTTATGTTGCTGGAGACTCAATATAGTTTAACACCAAATATGTGTCAAAGATTTTTATTTTATCTCATCAATCCTTCCCCACTAGACCACCAAATACTCAAATAAAATAAAAACATTGTTTTTAAACAAGATAATTTACTATGGATGCAGTTTATAAACAGAAACCTGCTCAAAACATAATAAAATGATGCATAGAACTTATGTATAAACAAATCACATCATTTTATTTTAACTGACATACTGATTTAGGCACTTTTACATATAGCAGCTGGCGGCTCTGTATATCTTCAGGTATATTCTTAAAGTATTTCCAACATAAAATGGCCACTTTGTGCGCTCAACCGAAACTTATTTGAGACAAACGCAGCATAACTTCTTTCATACTTCTTCTATTCCCCGTCACTACAAATTCACCAAAACTTTATCAAGTAATCAAGCTCTGATGATCAAGGCTTATTACGTCATGGCCAGCACTTTGACCCTGATTCTATCCCTTACATCATGTTGACAACCTCGAGTGCTAATTCAAAAATAGTTAATGAATCCCTTATTATTCATTCACCTCATGGTCATGCGGGACAGTGATATCAACAATCATTGTGTAGCATTATTATCTGTCAACCGTATCACGATTAACGGCAACAATAGTCCAGTCAGCAATGATTTACGATGGTATTATAATTAATTGATCAATACTATTTTGAAGAACTTGTTTGAAGTATTAATATAGTCTTATGTTTTGATTGGCTGTACCAGTTCATTACCATTTTGCCTATTCTTTCAATTAGTTGCATTTACTATTCTATACTACTATACAACATGGATAACATCCGCCACAGTCGTCGTCTTTTTACAATTGTGATGGGGTCTGACCATATGCACCCAAATTAATACCTGTAAAATTGCTGTACCGTTTTACATGGAACGATTAACTAACTTCCCGACACATTTGTAGTTTGTCTTTTTTATCAATTATCATTTTCTTTTCTCAGATTTTGACCAGCTGTAGTGGGTGGACCTGCTTTTTCATCATGAGCATGTCCTTTGGAGCCTCCACAGTGTTCATACCACAGATAAGGAAGGAGGCTAACTTTGATGCTGTTACTGAATCTACAGCTTCCTGTGTACGTTAGTAGCTTGTTAATAGTACGTGCTACAGACTATGATAGAGGAATATATAAAACGGAAAGTCCGCTAAAGAAATAACATAAGATATTGAATAAGAGAAAACCATCCTTAAAAGTAGTAATGAATAAGAATCATTAGCAATATAACATAATATATTTGCACAGTAAGATTATAACGTCAGGTGTTTAGAAAAAAAAATATGTTCGACCACAAACATTTTGTAATAATAAAGTTGACAAATTGTACAACTGTAATTATTTATCTGATTCTTTTTCTTGATTTTCCAACTGCCAGCATGGTCTACTCGGGCCTACCTTGGACCTTCATACTGCCAATCTTCATGAAATATGTCGGACGAAAGTACACGTTTATGTTTGTCGCCATCAGCAATCTGATCAGCTTCGTGGTTTTCTACTTAGGCGTCACTGTCAACTTAATCATCATCAGTGATAAATGGCATCGAAATTGGATCCCACTTCACCGTATCAGTCATAATCATCACAGAATATACCTCATCGAAGCAAAGAGGATTTTTATTGACTGTCAAATCTGCTATCCTCTTCTGGGGCATCTTTATGTCGAATGCCATAGGAACCTTTTTACATTGGAGAAACCTTGGCATCGCTGGTTTTATTTGCAGTGCCTACGGATTATTGATAGCAATCGTTCTCCCAGAATCACCATTTTGCCTAGCTACAAACAACACTATTAAAGGTGATCGGACACTCATAGATGGATGATGGGGCAAGGAAAACAAGCGGAAGCGGATTTAGAAAAACTGACAAACTATCAGAAAAATCTCGTACAAGAGGAGAAATCTAATAATTTTGAGCTAAAAGGATATATAACGGGATACTTGCGAGTGATATCATCAAGGCAGTTTTACAAGCCTTTGATTTTATGTTTGTTATTGCGTTCTTCATATATTTTTCCTGGAAAGGTAGTGTTAAGTGTGTATGCGATAGATATTATAAGTAAGATGACAATCGGACATCACATATCGCCGTATACAGCCATGTGATGTGTTATGCGCTTAGCTGTGATTCTGAAAACATATAACCGTGTAAGCTTAGATGAAGTGATCCGTCAAACCATACTAACAAAATGTAATGACAGTTCACTTCGTGCTCACTTCATCTTAGTTTTGACGGTGCGATGTTGACAGTTTAGACCGGCAGATACTGGCCAAACATGAGCCTGTTAAAATAAAATAAATTATTCGACCTCAGTAAAAATTATAGAGTTAGTTATGCCTAAACACGATGTTTTCCTATTGACTTTACAAGATAAATGCCGTGATCTTACGATTCCCACAGTCAAAGAAGAGATAAAGAACTACATCCAGTCATACAAGGAACGAATTACGCGTCACCCAAACATCCTGGCAAGCCACCTTATGAATGGAAAAGGGGCCAGAAGGCTTATGTACAAAATACCTCAAGACATGATCAGATAAACATAGCTACATATGCTACATAAGTAAATAGGATGTGTTATAGGACACATACCGACCAAGACATTTAAACACGTAAAAAAAAAAACTTATTGTCCACTATTTCTGAAACAAATTCTAATAATAGAAGAGACAAAAAAAACAATGCACTTGTTTAATCCCGCGGTTTGACTCTCGTTATGAAAATGTAGCCAGTGGGATTTTTACAATCAGAGGGTCAATTCTATTCTCATTAGTATGTCAGTCGCAAACTGTCAAAAAAGCTTCAATTTCCCTACACTTTTATTTATAGAATTGGCATTCCGATCAATACCTAAGATTTACCTAGTACCAAAATTATTGTCAAGCAACTTCATTCAACAGTATTCATTTTAATTTTACTGGTAGGTACGGAACACGCTTAATATAAATTTACGCTATACTCGATATTTTAAAAATGCTAATTCTGACTTTGTTCTTAGCTAGAACTTGTTCGACTCGTTCAAATTGATTTAGAGAACATTTTCGTTGTACATACAACCGAACAGATTAGTAGATATGCTGGTAAAAGAGTCTGCTAGCTTACATCAATAGTGGTCGTCGTCGAAACAATGAAGCAGAATTGTTTCTTAAATTTTCGTGCGGTACCCTAAAATTATCTTCGGTTTTAACCTAAGGATCAACATAAATACAGTATTTTAGGAATTGTAGTTCGTATTGAAATCACGTCAGTTTTGGGGTTCACGAGTATTTAGTGAGTTTAATCATGAGTGAAGCGGACATATCGAAGGATAGTTTTGAATGGGTTTATTTCTTGAGACAAGTAAGTAATATTTTATTAGTTATGGTCAACGGTACTATAATAAATTTGAAGGAAATTAATATTCTGCTTTTTATATACCTCATAATATTTACTAATAAATAATTTAACATATAAACATTTTATAAATTGATTTTATTAATAAATCATGCGGTTATTCCGAACAAAAAAGGGGCAGGGAAAGAAAATTGGGCATTAAAAAAATTAGGACAATTTTTTTCTGGTTTATGAAATCTTAAATGATGTCGGGTGTGTAAAACCCCATACAATATTTGTTTTATATGGCCCTAAACTACATACAGACTTTGATTTTTTTTGTATTTATTTAATGATGTATCAAGATATTTTTTCCGTTAACTATTGTGAAATATAATAAGTTGTATTAAATAACTATTCTATACCACATCATTAAGAGACTACTTGAAATTTAAAAGCACAATTTGCAATTAATTTGAAACCAAAAGAACAATGAATGGTGTAGTTGTTCGACCGGTGGGTATGTGATGTTTGGGTCCAAATGTCTACAAGGAATTTTTTAGATGCAGTACGGGGCCCAATAGGACATTTATTTAACAGGTAAAATGTACAAGAATAGATTACACTAGTCAACAAAAAAACACTTTTTATGTGCCACAAGAATGTTTTTAATTATTTATGTTAAGAACATGTTTTAATATCATAGAACTTAAATTAGAATTATTGAGACACATGCAGCTTACTTGTAATATGATTTTGAAGTGGAGCTTTGAGGTAAAACCTGAAGTTTTCAGGCGGTACTTATACAGGCACATTTTCAAGTTACAGGATTGATTGTGCAACAGATGGTACGTCAGAAAACTCAACTATCCCTTTATATTCAAAAAACCCAAAATAAAGCTCCTAATTTTTTTTTACTGATCGTGTAGTATTCCTTTTTTAAGTTTAAAAAATAATTTCATCATAAATGTAAAGGAACTTGTCAGAATCTTTTGGACACTTCTTCCACATTTTAAACGAATAAAATAACTCCGTAAACTGAAAAAATAGCTACTTTACTGAAAAATGATGTCACTGGTAGAAACTTTAACACAAAAACTAGACCTAAACAAAGAAAAATAAATATGGTTTTGTGATAAGGGTAGGTAGGTAATTCAAAATTAGTAAGCACATTGCTTGTGGCAAAATCCTTGTTGACCAGTGTTATTAACTGACTATAGAAAAATCTACAAGATTTAATATTTATTTGTGACATATTTAAAGTAAGGGAAATCAATTGTGAAATCTGTATCCTGAAAATGGAAAGTCACTTGCACAAATGTACAGTATGTGCTAAAATTCAATTGTTTCCATTTCAGCTGCTGATCAGCAGCGGCGCCTGGTCGTGCTTCTTCATGCTGGGGCTGTGCGCTGGATCTCCAACGGTGCTGGTTCCTCAACTCCGGAGAGAAGCCAACTCTACTGACGCTGTCAGTCCGGAGATGGCATCATGGTTACGTAAGTATATCTACCTATTTATATTCAGTACTAGCACTTCGCTCGCGACTTCATTCGCGCGGGTTTAGTATTGCAATTTTTGTAGGAATCTCAATTTTTTTCGAAAAAAGAAAAAATAAGCAATGTTTTTTCCTGATAAATTTAACTTTCTATATCTATTGATGAAAAAATGGTTAAAATCGGTTATGTAGTTTCGAAGCCTATTCGGTACAACAATAACATAGTGTACCTCACTGCTCGTGCTGTTCCATTTAGCTCCAGTTCAGCAAAATGCCTGACAACAAGTAGTTGTCTGACGCTGGTTCTCAAGTGATTACGTGAAGTGTACGGAGGAGGCGCGGTAAAATACTTTACGGAAGGCCTTAGAGAACGTCTTTATTTATAATTTACTAGTGGACGTCACGCGGTTTCACCCGCGTAGTTCCCGTTCCCGTGGGAGTACGGGGATAATATATAGCCTATGTTACTCCCTGATAACGTAGCTATCCAATGATAAAAGAATTTTTCAAATCGGTCCAGCAGTTTCGGAGCCTATTCAATTCAAACAAACAAACAAAACTTTGTTTTTTTTTTTTTTTTTTTGACATTGACCACTCGTAGTTCACCTCTAGACGGGTGGTTACTACTTAACCGGGCTAGCCTGTGGTGGCCTCAGAGTGATTCTAAAGCCCCCAGCCAAGGCAACTAAAAATACTTAAACCTACAACTCTGCTCACTGGGGGCACCCCCTGTGGGGTTCGGGCCTCGGCTCAGTGGCATCGTTATCGGGAGGGCAGCAAGGGACAGGCTGGGTCATGACATTATTATTTGGGGAGTTTAAAGCTAATGGCTCAGCGGCGCGGGCTGGCCGCAGCAACAACATTGCTATTATTATTACTGGGACGCCGCGCGGGGCCTCGGCGGCGAGGCCGGAAGGCGGCGGGTCGCGGTTTGTGTGCTTGTTTAAGAGTACTGGTTTCCCTACAGCTCTCTTGTACAAGGGTGATTGGGTCATCAGGTTCTAGTAAGGTATGCCGTGGACGGCGGACCTTACTGATCTGGGAGGGAGCGTATCGGGTAGCCGATGCGATAAGAGGGTTCTGGTGTCTCTCAGCAGATTCGATGAAACGCTTCGTGAGGCGTTTCATGAACTGCTTGATGGTCGGGATTTTGAGATCGACATGGAGTCGCTCATTCCGAACGAACCACGGGGCACCCGTGGCCTTTCGGAGAAAACGGTTTTGGAGGGACTGCAACCTATGGATCCGGTATGACTTTACGTGGGCGAATGTAGCACACGCATAGGTCATGATGGGGCGAATGCAAGTGGTGTAGATACGCAACTTGCATTTTAGGGATAATTTGCTGTTGTGGTTCAGCATCGAGTGGAGCCTACCAAGAGCGAAGGCGGCGCGCGAGCGCACCGCCTTAATGTGCTCCATAAAACTGAGGTTTTTATCCAAGATCACTTCTAGATATTTGGCTCGCTCCTCCCAAGGGATCGGCTTGCCAAACATCTTGATCGGTGGAAGGATCGGGGGGAGTTTAGCCCGCGGCCTGCGGAACAGGACCGCCTGACTTTTCTCGGGGTTAACCTCAATCCTCCATTTCCGAAACCAGCCGCCTAGGCGGTTGGCGGATCTTTGGAGGTGAAGAAATATGGATTTACCACTCTTGCCAGAGTAGTAAACGGCCGTGTCGTCGGCAAAGAGCGCTAATTGCGACTGGGGATCGGGGGGAATATCGCTGGTGAACAGCGTGAAAATGAGAGGCGACAGCACACCGCCTTGCGGTACGCCGGCGCGGATGGGTCGGGGGGTGGAAAGCGCACCTTCGATACGAAATCGAAAGGTGCGGTTCGACAAATAGTCTCGCAAGATGAGCACGAGACGATCTGGCACCCCGAGTTGATATAGCTTGTATATCAGACCGTTGTGCCAGACCTTGTCGAAGGCTTTCGCTATGTCGAAGAACAGGGCTCCCGTCATCAAGCCGCGTTGATAGCGGCCGTTGATATGCTCAACGATGCGGTAGACCTGTTGGACGCACGAGTGAGTGGCTCTAAAGCCAAACTGCTCGTTGGGGATGAGACTCTTACGCTCGACGTAATCCTTGAGACGCTTATAAATAAGCCTCTCGTAGATCTTGCCGAGCGAGCTGAGCAGACTGATGGGGCGGTAGGAGGACGGGGAGGATTTGGGCTTACCCGGCTTGGGAATGCCGATCACGATAGCCTCTTTCCACTGCTGCGGAAACATGTTGTTGGACAGAGCGCCATTGAAGATGGCGGTCATCAACACGATCAGAGTCTTGGGAAAGAGTCGAACTACCCTGTTGGTAATGCCGTCGCGCCCAGGGGCTTTCCTGGGTCTGAGTTGGCCGATGATCCTCTCCACCTCGTCCGGAGTGACGGGAGGGAGAGGGTCGTCGGGGTCCTCGACGGGAGGGAGGGAGGTCCTACGTTCGACCTCGGCGTCCACCTCGGCGAGGTGGGCCGGGTCGACTGGGTTCGAGCTTGGGGAACACTGGGCCTCTAGACTGTCAGCCAGGCATTCGGCCTTCTCGTCGTCGTTAAACGCGAGAGTGTTGTCGGGGCGGATGAGGGGGGGCATGGTGGTAACCTCGGAGGCGCGTAACTTCCTCTGAAGCTCCCAAAATGCGAGGTGGTTGGGCTGGAGATCACTGAGCATCTGATCCCATTGCTTGTCACGAAACTCTTTGATGCGATTGCTTACTTTACGCTGTAAGTAACGCATAAAAGCCTTGTTACTAGCACAGGGAAAAGAGCTGTAGGCACGGACGGCCGCATTCTTCTCGGTCAACAGTTCACGCACATCGTCCGGGAGTTTCCAGCGACGGTCGTCCGTCGCCGGAGCCTCCCTTGAACATTCGTCCAGGACTGACTGTACATGTTCCGTGAGCGAGCCGATCGCGGCCGCCGTGTCGGCAGCTGACTCTATATGATCTGGGATTTTATCCAAGTGATGTGACGTGGTGACTTTCAGTTTTTCACTTACTTTGCGCCAGTCAGTGATCACTCTGGTGGGAGGAGGTTGAGAGGGGTCGGGAGGACCGAATCTGGGAGTGAGCTCCAGAACAACCGGTCGGTGATCCGAGTTGAGTTCGTCCACCGCCTCCACAGAATGTAAACGTAAGTTAACATTCTTGAGGAGAGCGATGTCGAGCACGTCGGGTCGCCAGTTAGGTTGGTGAGGGTAATGGGTGGGATGCATCGGAGCGATGACATCGAAGTTGAGGGGGCTGCTGAGCTCGAACAGAGCTCTGCCTCTGGGATTAGCCGTGTGGCTATTCCATGAGGGATGTTTGGCGTTGAGGTCCCCCGCCAGAAGGACGGAGTCACTCAAGCCAAGAAGAGTTGTGAGGTCATTTCTGAGGGAGGGGCCTATGGGAGTGGTGGTGGGAGGGTCGTAGACAGAAATGACCGTGAGGGGTTGGTGGCCTGTCATGCCGAGCCGACAGACAGAGACCTCAAGCTCGGTTAGGGTGGCGGGCGGATCCATGGGGATGCAGTATAGGGATGATTTGTAATATATGAGAGTTCCTCCCCCATGACATCGGGTCCTGTCGTTGCGAACTAAACGATAGTTCGCAATTTTAGGATCCCGAAGATGGGGCTTGAGGAACGTCTCCTGCACCAGAAGCAGATCTATGCGATGATCGCGGAGGAAATTGGCGATCTCATCGCGTTGGCCTGAGAGGCTGTTGGAATTGAAGTACCCTATCCGGAGGGACTTCGGCCTAAACCTACATGCTCCTACGGGGGACTTAGCCATGGAGGCGTTCGTAGAGGCTTATAAAATGGACTACATCACTGAAGTCACGGTATACGGCACCGTGTTCAGTGATGTCAGAGGCCTTCAGAGCTTCGGTCATAGCCACAGCTCTGGGGGAGTAGAAGGCCTTGTAGAAGGCCATGTTAATGTGAATGGCCATTTCAGGCGCATTCGCGGGAATGGGGTGGGTTGGGACTTTGGAGGTAGCCTTTGGTGGTGGGGGGGGAGGAGTGGCTGCCTGAGGGGCGGCTGCTCCGACGACGGCGACCGGTGGTCGGGGGAATGGAGGTATGGCTACGTCCATGAGGGCCGGGATGGCCGGGGAGGGCTTTTGGGCCGTAGGGGCCTGGGTCTGGGTAGGCGCGGGTCCGAGCGCCGGGAAGTGAGCTCTATGGTTCAGCGCGTTCCAAGGGCTGGGGCGCTGAGGGTATAGGGCCACTGGGGGTTGGGTCGTGGGGGCTTCCCTCTCCTAGCGAGCGTTTGCACGCTTTGCCAGTTTGGGCGCAGACGATTTGGGGGCCTTGGGACAACCACGGTAGTTAGCCGGGTGCCCAGCCTCCCCGCACAGCACACAGCTGGGCGGTTCGGCGCATTTGGTGTGGTCCTTTGGACGGGGACAGTCAGGGGTGCCGTGGTCGCCCAGGCACTTGACGCAGCGCGGTTTGCCGAAGCAGTTGCGCTGCGAGTGGCCATATAGTTGGCAGTTGTGACACTGGCCAACTATACCGCTACGAAGGGGCTTTTCCATTTTTAAGCCCTCCAAGTAACAAATCTTGGAGATTTTAAAAATGGGGTGATATTTCTCGTCTGTTGGATTGCAGACGATGAGCACCATATTGTATGGTGCTCCACCACGGCGGTGCATGCGGTGGACCGCAGTGACCGGGATCTCTTGGCGTTTGAGATCATTACTGATGAGGGACGTTCCTCACTACCACGCGGACTAGACGTTCCTCCTCGAAGGCGAACGAGTGGAAAGGTACCTTCCTCGCTACAAGGAGTTTATGCAACTCCCTGTAGTCCTGGGCAGAAGGCACCTGGACCTTTATCCCATTTCCCACAGCACGGGCGTGGGAGAATTGGATTCGGCGCTCGTTACAAGCGCCCGAAACCTCCGTCCACTTCGCCGCTTCATGAATGAAGAGGGGTGGCGGAGACTTCGACTTCTTGGCGAGCGCCGGGTCGGACTGGGTGGCCGGGGGGGCAGTGGCCATCGGGCTGGGGGGACGAGACGCCTGCTGGGAGGTGCTGGCTTTGGGGGCTGCGGGGGTCGTGGCAGCAGGGGAGGGAGGGGAGACAGTCGGGACCACTGTCTTTCTGGCTTTGGGGGCGGACTCCTGAGCGGCAGAGCTCTTCTTCTTCCGCTTAGCTTTACCCACAAGGGTAAATTCGGCGGAAGAGTCTGAGGTACCCGAGTCGTTTTCTGAACCGGACTCGTAGTCCATGGGGGGGGAGTGGGGGAGTCTGGCTCTAAGGTGAGCGGGGCACTCTCGAGGACGTCACTGAAATCAGTGACGTCATCGTGAGTTGGAGAGGGGGGGGAGGGGCCCTGAGGGGGCACGGGGGAGAGTGACTCACGCGGCGGAGGCGAGCTAGTCCTACTGGGCTGGGAGTTTTTAAGGCTCTCCAGCCTATGCAACCTATAATTGACTATTCGGACCAACTCCTGATTGGGGTGGTCCTCTATTAGTCTTTGGACGAGATCCCAAAGGATCGCGTCCACCTCCTTTGGGGGAGGCATTTTTAAGACTGGGAGGAGGGAAACATATGCCTTAGGGGCAGGGGGGGGAATCCTAAACCTATACTCCTAGCAAACCTAACTCCCCGGGTGGGAGTTCCCGGGGATGTGTACCCTCCCTGTCGGGTGTAGACAGGGAGGTGAGTTCCTAAGGTGTGCCCTAAGCTTGTGATCTCGCTGCCGATCTTATTGTGCAGCGAGTCCCTATGGGTCTTGCGACCGACCGACGAAGCTGGAAGAGAGCGGGGTTAAGTAATTGGTCGCGACTAGGAGGCCCCCCAAGGCCGCGGGTCCAATACCCTTCCGACTTGACCTAGGCCCTGAAGGGGCTAGGTCGGTGTGTCGGGTCAACACCCACTCGGCTTCGTTGGCACCGAAAGGTTTCCACCGAGTGACCACGAGAAACGTGGATTTACCCTGAAGGGGTCACCACGTTTTTGACAGTACCCGAAACGGAAACAAGATATCTCTCGGCTGCCTTGAAAAAGGCAGCGTCGGATCAAAATGTGTAGTCAGCGACCACAGTGACGTCACGGCGAGCGAGACGAGCAGCGAGCGAGCGAGCAGCGATGAGTCACGGAGCAGACGTCCGTCACGGTCGGGTGGCGCGCGCGGAATGACAAAACTTTGTAATATTAGTGTAGATTATATACTTCTCCTCTCCTCTCCCCTCTCCCTCCTCTCCCCTCTCCCTCCTCTCCCCTCTCCCTCCTCTCCCCTCTCCCTCCTCTCCCCTCTCCCTCCTCTCCCCTCTCTCTCCTCTCCCCTCTCCCTCCTCTCCCCTCTCCCTCCTCTCCCCTCTCCCTGCTCTCTTCTCGCCTCCTCTCTTCTCCTCTTTCTTTTTCTCCTTCTTCTCTTCTTCTTCTTATTCTTCGTCTTTATTTTGCCTTTGCCTTTTTGTACGAGATATGACTGTTCCTAAATAACCCATGGCTGATAAAATTATCGTTTTTCCTAAAATCATCCATCATTAGTAAGCATTCTCTATGAAGAAGTGGCCAGCCACCACTCGTACAGCCCTGTTCAGAGCTAGTCCGCAAACCGGTCAATCTCCCACCGATTGTGTGTAATGAATTCCCATAACTTGCATAAAATGCTAAGCAAAATTATTCAAAACGATTGCATCGACTAACATATCAAAAAAATAGGTCATTACATATGAAATTGGCGTTTTGTAAGGGAGGAACACAAAGTCGTTTTTTTTTTAATATTATATACTTATTTATTTAATGGGATGAGGGCAGGAAGATGATGATGATGATGATATTTATTTAATCAAAGTATTTACCATTGCTATCTATGCACTATTGCCATCTCATAGGTAGTTCATTGATCCCTTTTCTAAAAAAACCATTCGGAAGGGAATCAATAAAATCTTTGAAGGCGCTTTGGACTGCCCCAGCCGAGTTGAATTTTTTCCCTTACAAGAAGTTATCTAAATTTCGAAAAAAAAATGGTAATCTGTTGGAGCCAGGTCCGGGGAGTACGGTGGATGTCTTAAATATTCCAATTGAAGCTCCTCTAATTTGGTAGCCGTCTGTTGTGCAGTGTGTGATCTAGCGTTGTCCTGAAGCAGCAGTGGCCTAGAGCGATTGACCAGCCTCGGCTGTTTAGCAGCTAGCTTTTCCATCATGGTTTGCAGTTGCTGACAATAGACATCCGCCGTAATCGTCTGGCCAGATTTAAGAAAGCTGTAGTGAATGACACCGGCACTAGTCCACCAAACGTTCACAAGTAATTTTTTTGAGTCAATTTTTGCTAGGGGCAGGATTTGGCTAGTTTGCCAGGGTTCAGCCATTGCGATGAGCATTTCCGATTGTCGTACATGATCCACTTTTCATCACAGGTAATGATTCGATTTAAAATCCCTTCATTATTGTGCCGGTTGAGTAATGTAACGCAGTAGTCGACGCGCGTTTGTCGGTTTGCTGCACCCACCTTTCAAGCTTTTCACCTTCCCAATTTGCTTCAAGTGGATTCAAATAATTTTATCACTAACACCGCAGCCTGCATTTAACTCGGACGTGGTTTGCGATGGATCCGCTTCCACAATAGCCTTCAATTCTTCATTATCAACTTTGGTCTCCGGCCGTCCACGGGGCTTGTTCTGCAGGTCGAAATTTCCAGAACGAAAACTTTGGAACCAAAAACGCACTGTGTTTTCTTTTGCGACACCGTCGCCATACACATCATTAATCCTTCGAGCCGTTTCTGCAGCACTGGTGCCACGATGGAACTCGTACTCGTTAATAACGCGATATTTCAAGTTTTCCATTTTGTAAACTGACTGGCGCAATAAAAAAACCAAAATAGGAAAAACAGTTGAATTACGGTTTTCAAAACACAAAAGCATAAGTAAATAGCTGTATAAATTTGAAATTGGAATTCCAAACCTAAGAGGAGATATTTGAGATCAAAGTGGCCAGTACGAAAAACGCCAATTTCATATGTAATGACCTAATATTATCGACGCGTCACAACTGACATGCAAGTTGAGTGATGCAATTAATTCCACCATTTAACAATTTTATAAGTGCAGTCGTCGAAATCGAATTACTGATGTGAAGATCTTCCAAAGATTGCCTTTAAAGAGCAAATAAATATTTGCCTACTTTAAATAAAATAACTTTGCTGAAATAACAAATGTTGTGTGAACAAATGTATTTATTTATTTTATAATATAGTATTCGGTATAGGTATATATTTTATTTTTATTTGTTACTTTAATTTTAAGACTTTACATACTCTTCTCTTGTTGTTACACACTATCGTCTACATTTCTTTTTCATTTCTCCTGTCGCAGGTCTGCTGGAAGAAATTTAATTAGAAATAAGCAGTTCCTTTGTACTCATATAATTATAATGTTAATTTTTACTGGTTTTCTGTGTGTACATAAATAATAAAATAAATAAATAAATGTTTTTGCTCGACTCAGCCACTAGGAGTGGAACTTGTACACCACATATCTCAGAAGTGTTTATCGGAAAAGCGACATTTAAAATCACCCACCTTAGATGCAGAATTTTTTGAAATGTTATGCTTCAAAAGCGCATATAATTAATAGTACCTGGATGATGTTCAATATTTTCAAAAGTATTCCTATTATCACTTAAACTAATAACATGGAACTTATTTTTTATTTTTGCCTGAACTGGTATAACCTAGCCTATTGCCCCGTACCCGCTTGACGTTGAGTTTCGGGACACCCTGTATACAAAAGTTGCTCGTTTAAAGGAATTCGATAGATACATTCGAGTAAGTACATCAGGTATGTCTCAAATGTCACTTACTATGTTTTTCTGTTATGAGCAAAACCTTAGTTTTCAATAACAATAATACACGTTCTACATATGCGTTAAATTATGTTAATACAACAGCTTCGTTTGCGTGGTTGTCTGAAGCGGCAAAGTTCGAGTCGGTCTCGCACGCAAAGGTTACCGAATAGATTATATTTTTTGAAAATGTTACTTTAAAACCAATGACTTTTTACAGGCTTTTCTTTAATCTTTAACTAAATAAAAAAAAAACTATCATCTGTATGTTTTCAATTGTCAATTTTCATCTATTTAATAAATAAGTTCTAAATAATTATTTTTTAAAGTTAGGAAAAAAACATAAGATTCTCACTGACTCAGCCCTTTCATTTAATATATTATTATATTGCGCAGCAGAGTTCGAAAACATCCCTGATTTAAATTTTCTTCGAAAATTGACCCAATTGATTGATAAACTTTGGATATAAAGTTTATTAACCCCTGACGCAAAAACGATGGGATGTTATAAGTTTGACGTGTCTCTCTGTGTGTGTGGGTGTGTGTCTATCTGTGGCATCGTAGCTCCCGAACGGATGAACCGATTTCGATTTGGATTTTTTCGTTTGAAAGGTGAATTCGTTGGGAGTGTTCTTAGGTATGTTTCATGAAAATCGGTCCAAGATGGCCCCCGCCACAAAATAGTGGATTATATTTATTTTTTCACAACTCCCTCAATATGGGTTTCAAATGAAATCGCTTGACTAGTAGAATATCATGCACAATGACAAATTGTAAATCCAAGATGGCCGCACCACCAAATGGCGAATTACATTTTTTTTTCACAACTCTCCCAATATGGGTATCAAATGAAAGGGCTACAAAGCATGAAATAAAAATTAAATTTAAAAAAATTGTCGGGGTTTTTTTAATTTTTAATTTAATTTTTTTAAGTAATTTTGTATGTGTACCATAAGGGTTAGAACTTCATAATGTCATAGCCCCCTACCGCCCTTATGATTTTTTTGAAGTTGCGGCGCACGATCTAACATGCATATATAGGTAGAGAAAACTTAAACATACAAAAATTTTAGCAACACGGTGCCCTAAAGTGTCACGTTGCCGATATATTGAGACAGCATGTTAAATCTTGCACGGTAACTTTGAAAAAAAAACTGTCGGCGGGGTGGGAGTCTATGCCACAGTGGTTCTTAATTTGGTGGCCCTTTAATTTGAATCAGTCCAGGAGATCTGTAGCAAATTGCCTGTGACAGCCTTGTCAAATTAGCAAAAATTATGCCGCCATATCCAATTTGTTGAAGACAGTGAGTTCTTTTGAAATAAAATTATACGGTCAGGTTTAAAGGTACTTGCCGTATTTATATGACTCGAACAAAACTTTTGGAGGTCGTGTTAAATAATCGTACGGATTGATTTTCAAGGTTAAGCATCTCTTGCCGAGTTCGGTCTATGGACAGGTGACCATTTTAACTTACCGATAAACAATGTTACTGGTACAAATGTATTTTCTACTTTGGAATGCTTAATTCAATTTTTATGTTTTATACTGTAATACACCAAAAATAATTCCGTAAAATAGAGAGTTACAGATAAAAATTTTCGTCCGAAATTATATTTTTTAATCTATGAAAATGCAAACCAAATTCAAACAAAAAGCAACTTAAAACTAAGGTTACTATGTTACCTTACTTGAAAAAAAATGGTCTATTTAAATGTAAAATAATATTTTTAAACAATTGTTGTATGCAGTGCTACAATTACTATAAATCTTGGAAAATGCGGTCTGTAGCTTTAGTCCGCGCCAAGCGCTCGATTTTGTAATAGCGCCCTTCCAGCTGTCATTTCTAAATCTTTGACAATCGTTACGGATAGTCAGAAGCCAGAAAATTTGACACCAGTCTTGACAAAGGATATCGTGTTATCCAAGTACCTGATTGTGTAGGTCAGATAGGTAGTCTCTCCATGCAAAGTACTCAAGAGTATCCAGCGTTTATGTACCCGGTTATAAAAAACATAACGAAAAGGCTACGTAGCTTTTCTTATTTTCGTAGATATTTATAAGAATTATTACTGTGCTTCCAGCTGCCACATACAGCTACGCTGGGATGCCATGGGTCGTCATCCTGCCGACCTTGGTGGCGATTGTCGGGAGGAAGATCACCCAGAGTGTCATCTGCGTCTCCACATTCATCGGCTTCATCATCTTCTACAACAGCAACAATATCTACATGATCCTCATCAGCGAAATATTCCAAGGGGTCCTCACCGCGTCCTACCTCACCGTAACAGTAGCTATTATCGCTGAGTACACATCAGCTAAATACCGTGGCCTCTTCTTGACCATCAAATCTGCATCATTTTTCTGGGGCATATTAGCCTCAAACCTAATAGGAACTCTCTTCCATTGGAAGAAAATTGCCCTATTCGGAGTGGTATGTTCTTTATACAGTTTGGGTACAGTATTTTTCTGGCCAGAATCCCCTCTGTGGCTGGCAACTAAAGGTCGTTTTGATCAATGTGCGAAAGCCCACAGATGGCTCAAGGGATCAAATACGTCTTCCGAAAACGAACTCGAAAAACTCATTGCTGATCATCAAAATGATAGACGCAATATACCTTTCAGAAGTCAAGTCCTGAAATCTATTAGAGTAGTGTCTAAGAAAGAATTTTATAAACCTGTGCTATTTTCTGTATTGTTGATTGCATTGCATATATTTTCGGGCAAATTAGTTTGTACAGTGTACGCAGTAGATATATTAAAGAAAATTACGAGGCGTGAATCTACTGCTTATGCTGGCATGTTAATATTAGATGCAGTGACAGTTTTAACCATGTATGTAGGATGTGCTTTATCGAAAGCATTCAAAAGACGAAGTTTATTACTGACGTCTTCTTCTATTGCAGTTGCATTTTTGTTTTTACTATCACTGTATTTGTATTTAGTTAAAGTAGCAGTCATTAGTGAAAGCAAGTATTTATCAATTCTATTTTTAATTGGCTATTCAGTAAGTATAAGTTGCGGACCAATGATTCTATCTACATCTATATGTGGTGAATTAATGTCTCTAGAATGTAGAAGTTTATCCATGTGTGCTATAGCACTGTCTTTTAAGATAGTGAATGGGACTTTTCTAAAAGTATGCCCCTATATGTTTAAAGCTTTAGGAATGCACGGAACCTTCTTATTTTTTGCATTGTCTTCATCCGTATGTTTGGTTTTGATATATTTGTATATACCTGAGACTAAAGATAAGAGCCTGAAAGAGATTGCCGATTGTATAAAGGGATTTAAACCTGTGGAAGAGGCTAAGGAATTGCTACCAATTGTGTCTAGAGATGTAACTGTTTTACCTGGCAATAAAAGAACTCTAAGTCAGTGAATAGTTGTTAATTTTAGTAATGCTGATTAGAAAATATCGTGCTTTTCTTTATCACTTACTTACTCTGTCAGGAAAAATCTTACTTAGTAACTTTATAACTGTAAGTCACTGGTATGGTCTGTGGATGATGTTAAAAGCATTTCTCATCGAGCAGATATAATAGCCCTACAGGAGACGTGGCTGTTCCCGCACGACCTGCCGTTGCTCGCAACAATCAACTCAGACTTTGATTACTGCGGCAAATCGGTCATCGGCTCATCTGATCTCATCTCATCAAATCCATACAAAGGTTGTCTTGAAAAGACCGCTTTTAGCGATAAGGCCACCCATTGCGTCACCCTATAACACTAACTTATATGGTGTACATAATAAAGAGTATTCTATTCTATTCTGCTGGCCCAGTACGGAGCAGACCATATGGCGGTATCGCTGTGCTCTGACGTAAAAGTGCGTTTAGTTCGGTTATAGTGATCCCATGGAGTAGAGTGCGTCTCTCGGTGATTAAGGTGGTTGCGTGTGATCGTGCATTTGAAATTTTCTCAGTGTACATGCCTGTAAACTCCATTGAAAAATTTATTGAATTTACCGACTGCCTTAGCGATAATTGACTACACTGAAGTAGCGAACGTGTACATTTTAGGAGACTTTAATGCTAGTCTTTGTACGTTGTTTAGATCTTTTAAAGTTATGTAGCGAGCAGCAATTGATATGTGCGGATATGGAAAAACTAGGTAGTTCATCGGACATCCTCACATTCGTTAGCGACGCCCATGGCACCACAAGCTGGCTTGACCATGATGTGGTAAGTCAAGTAAGTCTGCGTGGCAGTCGACGATGGATATGCGGGTGAACTATGACTGTACTTGGTCCGACTACTCTTGAAGTTCGTTGCAGTTTCTCTGTTTTAAAACCTCACATTTTATTTCCTGAAAGTGCTCGTGGCATACTGTGGGCTAATAGGGATGAGCAACAAAACCAACTTTTTACTAAAATCTGGAACGAAAGTTTTGGAAATGTTGACTTTCTATCTAAGTTGTCGGATTTTTGTGACGGTTTATGCCTCAATAAAGAGCATAAACGGATTATTGATAGGATTTATAAGGTTTTTTTTGCGAGTTTATATGTGAAGTGGCTGTGATTGGCTCACGTCCTAGAAGAAATACTGATAAACGAAAGCGTGTTATTTTGGGCTGCAGTAAGCATATTCGTGGTGCTCTCGAGGTTGCCAGGCTCAATTTTAAAACCTAGGTACAATGCAGTAGGCCTGTTGATGAACCTATCTATAATAAAATGGTAAAGTCACGGCGTCTTTTCAAATCCAAACTTAAGTGGTGTCAAAATAATGCCGAGCAAATTATGATGGATATTCTCGTATCACACTACGCCGCTTAAAATTTTAATAACTTTTGGAAGGACACTAGAAAACTAAATTGTAAAACAACTGTCCCTCTAAATGTTACCGGAGTAACTGAGTCGCGTGACATTGCGAACATGTTTAGAAAACTAATCCAGATGGCACCTCCTGCCAGTAGGCCGGGGATGCTCAATAATAACGATATTCGGCATTCGGTTTTAGGCAGGCCCGGCTATCGAGAGAAACTGTTCTTGCCTCAAGAATACTGTTCGGTACTACACCGACATGAAGACTCCTGTTTATGCCTGCTTTTTAGATTTGTCGAAAGCTTTCGATTTGGTGCCCTATGATATGCTCTGGCACAAAATGAGGCCGGAAACCAGCCTTCCGGAGGAAGTTTTGATTATAGGTACAACAACCAAAGTAATGTGGTAAGGTGGGCAGGCGTAAAGTCAGATATGTAGACATACATCAACAACATTAGCTCCGCGGACGATATGGTGGTGCTGGGTCTCTCCATAAGCGCCGTTCGAAAATTGCTCGCTATATGTGAGGAGTAAACCGAGGCTCATGGGTTCAGGTACAAAGTAAAGAAGAGCGAGCTCTTGGTGTTCCAATCACCTGGCCATAAGGTCACGCACGTACCACCCGTCTTTTAGACAGTGTTTCGTTACCCACAGTTTCCCGATTCAAGTACCTGGGCCACTGGGTCTCGGATGACCTCTCCAACCACGAGGATATTGAAAGTGGGCGCCAGGACTTGGCTATCCGATGCAATATGTTGGCTCGTAGATTAGCACGCTGTGCCAGGGCTGTAAAAGTAACCTTGCTCCGGGCGTTTTGCCAATCTTTTTACACGTGCAGTCTATGGGTAAAATACACCCAAATAATAATCAACGCCATACGCGTACAGCATAACAACGTTTTTAGGATACTGATGCGGCTGCCGCGGCACTGTAGTGCATTTGCCATGTTTGCCGACGCGTGTGTGCGCGTGTGTGTGAGGCTTTCATGCCATCGTGTTCGCGGGAGTAACAACGGCATTCTGAGCGTTGTGGCTAGCCGAACTCACCGCCCAATACTTTGGCATTGTGTGCAGTCAAGACGGCGTTTCAATTTATTGACTGATTGTATTTAATTTAATTGATTTAGTTATTTTAATTTTGTTGTTGTATTTTATTTTTAATTTTGGCACATACATACATTCCATATAAGTAAATGAATTTTGATAATTTTAAATGTAATAATGTAATTATATGAAATTTAATATTTTTAATGATTTTATTATTAAAATAACATTTATTTGCAATTTACTTAGTTACTAACATAGTGTGTAAGTTTCTTACTATTTAATATAATATGGATCTGTGTTGTCCGAATTAAATGAATAAATTAAAAAGTAAAATTACTTTTCTTATATTTGTGATAATCTAAGAAGTAGATTTGACAGCTGAGAAGAGAGAGATAGAAAATCCCTTTACCAGATAGTGCAAGAGAAATTGATTTACTTTACTTATTAGTAAGCAATGTTGTATCCTGCTGTCAAATACGACATCCTAGATTGTCAAGAATTTAAGACCTATATTCTAAAGCCCGTATTCAAGAACTTCGACTCAACTCTAACTCCACAATGAGTTTGAGAACGTCAGGCAAAGCTTGTGTAATTGACATTTCCGTGCTCAAGAGATGAGTTTTTCTTGAGCAAGCAAATGTCAAACTCATTTTAACACAAAACCAACGTCAAAGCTGACATTAGCGTGACATAAAACAATTGTGTAAAACCTGGGTAATATGAATTTAATTCCTTTGTGTAAAACAGAAAAGAATTTTAGAAAATAATTTTGATGATTTTATTGACTATGACAATAGGCCGTATAATTATGTGCCATATATTTTGCAAGATCGTTTACAGGATGCTCACAACCCGATAAGAGTTTTACGACGATGAGTGATGAGTTCCGAGCAAGATATAAATTATGTCCCACACATTTTGCGAAGTCGAATGCATGAAAAATATGGAATAAACAAAGGAAAGTATGAAGAACGGTGCAAAAAAGCAGCAGATGTAATTGCTATAGGCTCTGAAGGTGTTTTTGTTATACAATGCTTGTCTAATTCAAGGACCAATGAACGAAAATTAGTTTTTGGAAGTTAACAGCGCACAAACCAATATACGCGTCACCATGAAACTATCTAACCATAATATAACATGTGAAATATACTGGATGACATACGACAGAGCAACATGCATTATGTTATTAGCTTCTTGCGTTTTGTGGTGCTAGTGCCTTACGTTATTGTATGTTGCTAATGTCTGATTTGCAGTACTAATAATAATAATCCAGAAATCAGTACTCCTGGACACGGCGCGTATAGTGAGGAGGTTCCTCTCTCGGGAGCTCTGACTACCGGTAGCTTGGACCCTGTTCCCGATACCGGTGGGCTACTATTTTTTTATATTTTTAAATGTTTATTTTATTTTTATAGAAATATTTAAAAATGTAACAAATATGTAAATAAAATGAATAAATGGAATAATAATAACAATAATTTATTTATTTAGACTACTAATGCGGTCCACTGTGTTAGTAACAAAATTACTTAGCCTATGTTAGTACTTAATAACTAAAACAGACCTCGTTCGATCGGCTAATGCCCACACAAGCGGGCTATCTGCCCGGGCAGCTACAGAGTGCAGAATGATGTTAGGACTGTCACGCAACCTGTGAAGTAACGAGGCAGATTTCTTGCGCCACACTGTGTCAAAGCTGTCAGTGCGCGCATTGGCAAACATCGTGGCAATCCCAACAGCACCCTGAACGCATTGTTGTATTGGATACGCAGAGCATTGTAAGCCCTTTGGGTATATCTGAAACACAGGGCCCCGAGTACAGTGCAGTGCAATATGCCTTAAAAAGGGCTATTTTAATTGCGTCCGCACAACGAGAGAACCTGCGAGCCAGCATGTTCGCCCGGACTGACAACGCTCTGCGCTCCCTCTGCAAATCTAAATCATCTTTCAGGGTATCTGTTACCAGGTGGCCCAAGTATTTAAATGTATACACCCTGTTTATTGTGTGAGCTTTAAGTATCAAGGAAGGGACCGTAGCTGGACACCTGGCATCACTAATGCGCTTGTGCTTGACTGTGCCAAATATATTTGTGGGATCCAATGTTGATGCCATTTATCACCTGCTGATGATGATTTGGTTGACAGTGACGCTTAAGTAGAAAACCACGAAGCTGATCAGATTGCTGATGGTGACAAACATAAACGTGTACTTTCGTCCGATATACTTCATGAAGATTGGCAGTATGAAGGTCCAAGGTAGGCCTGAGTAGAGCTGAAATATCAAGAAAAAGAATCAGATATATAATTACAGTTGTACTATTTGTCAACTTTAGTTATACAATTTTTTTCTGGTCGAAGACATTTTTTTTTCTAAACGCCTGACGTTATAATCTTACTGTGCAAACATGCTAGGTTTTATTGCTAATGATTCTAATTCATTATTACTTTTTAGGATGGTTTTCTCTTAATTAATAACTTATGTTATTAGCGGACTTTCCGTTTTGTATATTCCTCTATCAAAGTCTGTAGCACGTACTATTAACAAGCTACTCCCGTATCAAAGAAGCTGTAGATTCAGTAGCAGCAAAGGAGCCTCCTTCCTTATCTGTGGTATGAAGACTGTGGAGGCTCCAAAATACATGCCCATGATGAAGTAGCAGATCCACCTGCCACAGCTGATCATCATCAGAGAAAAGAAAATGACAATTGATAAAAAAAGACAAACTACAAATGTATCGGGGAGTTAGTCAATCGTTCCATGTAAAACGGTACAGCAATTTTACAGGTATTGATTTTGGGTGCATACGGTCAGACCCCATCACGATTGTAAAAAGACGAGGACAGTGATAGATGTTATCCATGTTGTATAGTAGTATAGAATAGTAAATTTAAATAATTGAAAGGATAGGCAAAATGGTAATAAACTGGTACAGTATCAAAATATAAGACTATATTAATACTTCAGCAGTCGAACAAGTTCTTAAAAATAGTATTGATCAATTAATTGTAATACCATCGAAAATCATTACTGACAGTACTATTGTTCCCGTTAATCCTGATATGGTAGTAAAGATAGATAATAATGATACACAATGATTGTTGATATCACTGTCCCGCATGACCGTCAGGTGAAAAATAAGGAATTCATTAACTGTTTTTGACGTAGCACTCGAGGTTGGCAAAATGATGTGAGGTATAGATTCAGGGTCAAAGTGGTGGCCAATGACGTGATCAACCTTGATCATCAGAACTTGATTACTTGACGGGCAATAAAAGAAGTTTGAAAGAAGAAGTTATGCTGCGTTTATCTCAAATAAGTTTCGGTTGAGCGCACAAAATGGCCATTTTATGTTGGAAATACTTTAAGAATATACCTGAAGATATACAGAGCCGCCAGCTGCTATATGTAAAAGAGCCTGAATCAGTACGTCAGCTAAAATAAAATGATGTGTGTTGTTTATACGTAAGTTCTGTGCATCATCTTATTATGTTTTGAGCATGTTTCTGTTTATTAACTCCATACATAGTAAATTATGTTCTTTGAAAACAATGTTTTTATTTTGAGTATTTGTAGGTCTAGTGGGGAAGGATTGATGAGATAAAATAAAAATCTTCGACACATATTCGGTGTAAAACTATATTGAGTGTCCAGCAACATAAGTTTAATATAATTTATTACAACGTAGTGAGAACACAGTACAATATTGTGAAGAAGGTCCAGATGGTTATCAGTTATCACACACAATTATATATGACGCAGTGAAGCACAAGCGCATACGTACCCAAAGCAGACATTAGTTTATACAATAACGCAAGACACAAGTTGCTAATAACATAATGCCTGTTGCTCTGTCGTATGCCATCCAGTAGGTTTCACATATTATATTATGGTTGGATAGCTTCATGGTGACGCGTTTATTCGACTTTGCAAAATGTGTGGGGCATAATTTAAATCTTGCTCGGGAGTACTCAACGTCGTAAAACTCTTATCGAGTTCTTAGAAACTTGCGCAATATGTGGCATATAATTATACAGCCCATTGTCGTTCAAATCTTCAAAATTCGTTTTCTAAAATGGTCATGGTAAACTCGTCTCTTGAGCACGGAAACGTCAAAAAGACAAGCTTGCCTGACGTTCTTAAACTCATGGTGGAGTTGGAGTTGAGTTTACGTTCTGGGTGGTCTTAAATTCGTGACAATCTAAGCAGTCGGATTTGACATCAGGATACAACATTGCCTTACTTGTCAGTGTGAATAGACATAAAATCAATATATTTTGCACTTAGTAGCAAAGCAAGCGATCTTTTGTCTCTCTCTACTCAGCTGTCAAATATACTTCTTAGATTGTACAAATATAATCATAGTAAAGAAAAGCACGATATTTTCTTATCAGCATTACTACAATTAACAGTTATTCACTGAGTTAGAGTTCTTCTATTGCCAGGTAACACAGTTACAACTCTAGACACAATTGGTAGCAATTCCTTAGCCTCTTCTACAGGTTTAACTCCCTTTATACAATCGGAAATCTCTTTCAGGCTCTTATCTTTAGTCTCAGGTATGTACAAATATATCAAAACCAAACTTGTGGTTGACAACAATGCAAAAACTAAGAAAGTTCCATGCATTCCTAAAGTTTTAAACATATAAGGACTTACTTTTATAAACGTTCCATTCACTATCTTAAATGACAGTGCTATAGCACACATGGATAAACTTCTACATTCTAAAGATATTAATTCACCACATATAGATGAGGATAGAATCATTGGTCCACAACTTATACATACAGAATAGCCAATTAACAATATAATTGATAAATACTTGCTTTCACTAATGACTGCTACTTTAACTAAATACAAATACAGTGATAGTAAAAACAAAAATGCAACTGCAATAGAAGAAGACGTCAGTAATAAACTTCGTCTTTTGAATGCTTTCGATAAAGCACATCCTACATACATGGTTAAAACTGTCACTGCATCTAATATTAACATGCCAGCATAAGCAGTAGATTCACTGCTGGTTATTTTCTTTAGTATATCTACTGCGTACACTGTACAAACAAATTTTCCCGAAAATATATATAATGCCATCAACAACACAGAAAATAGCACAGGTTTATAAAATTCTTTCTTAGGTACTACTTTAATAGATTCCAGGACTTGATTTGTGAAAGATATATTGCGTCTATCATTTTGATGATCTGCAATGAGTTTTCTGAGTTCGTTTTCGGAAGACGTATTTGATCCCTTGAGCCATCTGTGGGCTTTCGCACATTGATCAAAACGACCTTTAGTTGCCAGCCACAGAGGGGATTCTGGCCAGAAAAATACTGTGCCCATACTGTATATAGAACACACCAATCCAAATAGACCAATATTCTTCCAATGGAAGAAGGTTCCTATTAGATTTGAGGCTAAAATGCCCCAGAAAAATGTTGCAGATTTGATGGTCAAGAAAAGGCCACGGTATTCAGCTGATGTGCACTCAGCGATAATGGCTATTGATACGGTGAGGTAGGAAGCGGTGAGGACCCCTTGGAATATTTCGCTGATGATTATCATATAGATATCGTTGCTATTGTAGAAGATGATGAAGCCGATGAATGTGCAGATGCAGACGACACTGTGGGTGATCTTCCTCCCCACAAGCTCCACTAAGATCGGCAGGATGATGACCCATGGCATGCCAGAGTAGCTGAATGTGGCAGCTGGAAGCACAAAAATAATTCTTATAAATATCTGCGAAAAAAAAGAAAGCTAAGGAGCCCATTCATCATCATCATCATAATCATATCAGCCGAAAGACGTCCACTGCTGGACATAGGCCTCCCCCAAGTGTCGCCACAACGACCAGTCCTGTGCGTCTCGCATCCATCAGCTACCCGCGACCTTTACCAGGTCATCGGTCCCCCTTGTAGGAGGCCTTCCAACGTTGCGTCTTCCGGTACGCGGTCGCCACTCCAGAACTTTTCGGCCCCATCGACCATTTGTTCTGCGAGCAATGTGCCCTGCCCACTGCCACTTTAGTTTGGCGATCCTTCGGGATATGTCGGTAACCAAGGACCCCATTAGTTATGTTAATTTAACCAATAGGAACAGCACATGTCGCAGGTACATAACCGCTTGAAGCTGCTGAGGCCCAGTGTTTTACATGGAGCGATTACATACCTGACCTCCACAATCAGGTAATTGGGTAACACGATTTCCTTTGGCAAGACTGTTGTCAAAACTGGTTTCTTGAAACGATTTTTAATTTTGTAATTCACTTTTTAATTATTACAATAGAACGCCTCATGCGCTTGAGACGTGGTTAATTTGACGACCGCGATTTGGCGGCCTTAACCCCCGGCTTGTACGTGCCTTCCGAAGCACGGAATCATCTTTTTTATCAGACAACCAGGTGATTCAAGCCTGCAATGTCCTAACCAAACTGGAAAATAACTTTACAAAGTATGCGTTCCCGTGGGAATCGAACCCACGACCACCGGGTTACAAGGCAAACGCCTAAACCACTCGACCACGGAGGCGGTTTAGAAACTCTGACACGAGGTTGTGGGGTCGTTAGACCTTACTCCCTCACGATAAGTAATAGCAGACAATAGAACGGACACTTCATAATTTTGAAAACATTTAATTCACTTCGGTCTTTTCCCCGGCGCCATTACTTTTAGTTTTAATTTGACATTTTGAATAAGCAAAACGTCAAATTGAAACAAAGCACTTTCAGCGCTGGATCTATGAGTAATATTTTAGTTACAAACAAAATACAGCGATTGAAAGCGTTATGTGCAACAGTCGATGAATTGACACCTGGCACTTTGGCAATTTGCAGATAACACTTTTAGACTGAGATTCCAGAGCTGCCTGACCTCTCTTATTTTCTCACTAACAAAATATGTGGTACAGAGTAGTATTAGTATGAACGAGTAATGTTAATATGTGTTGGTCTAAGCTAGCAGATATGCGTATGTTAAAATAAATAAAATAAAATTCGTTTATTTCAGGCTATTAGAAACCCATAGAAATCAATCAATACCTACAACATTTTATCTTTTCACAAATTACAAAACATGTCATGGAATTAAAAAATAAATTATATTTTATCACATTAAATTGAATTTTTACACATTATCCATTGATTATAAATAAATCCAATAAATTACAAAATTGATATACTTAATTGAAAAGAACATACTAACACTACTATAGCAACATGAATATTTTACAGTGAAGAAAAGTTCATGTACAAAAGCGAGCTTAACTCAAAGTTGAGTTTTCTTCCAGCAAACCTTTGAGTGTCAGAGAGAAATCATAATAGAAAGTAGGATCCAGTGCACGTTAAAATAATACATATTTATCATAAATACATATACCTACATATATAAATATAAATATATACAAAATACACATACATAGTATGAATTTGATGTCAAAATCAAAAGGAAATGCTCTTTAACTTTCCTCTTGAATACATCAAGAGAAGGACTGTCGCGTATAGAGTGTGGGAGCAAGTTCCAGAGACGCACTGCAGTAACAGAGAAGGAGTACTCTAAACCACACATTTTGTTAGTGAGAAATAAGAGAGGTCTGGCAGCTCTGCAATCTTAGTCTATTTGGTATGTGTGCACAGCCGTGAGGCACACTATGTTATTGTTTTAAAATTAAGGCTCCTAATTTTGATTCCTACAAAGTATAAAATAAAATAATCTTTAATTCGGATAAGCAGCATCCATATAGGTTAGTAAACAAAAAGACAACTTATTCCTATGTTAGTAAAGTTATAAATCTATTTAGAGACAAGGATGTTGTTCGAGATACATCTTCGAACAACATCCCCTAACAAAGGAGAGTCGTACCTCCCCGCTATAGTCTATTTTATATATGTCAACTCCAATAAAGAGGAACGATTTGTATTTTTATACATTTGTATCGAATAGGCTCCTGAACCGATCTCTGAACCCTGAACTACTGAACCGATTAAAACTATTTTCACCCATAGAAAGCTAAATTAACAGGAAATAACATTGATTATTATTTAATTTCCAAAAAATAGAAATACCTACATAATTTGCAATACTAAACCCACGCGAACGAAGTCGCGAGCGAAGTGCTAGTACTGAATATAAACAGATAGTTAAGTTCTTTTCATCATTGTTTATTATTGTCTTTTGCTGTGCCCAACAGGGTCCACAATTGTGTCTTATTAAATTCTCACCTACCACCTAGCATGTACATTGTGGAATGCAATAAAGAAATTGAGTATTGAGTATTGATATACTTACGTAACCATGATGCCATCTCCGGACTAACAGCGTCAGTAGAGTTGGCTTCTCTCCGGAGTTGAGGAACCAACACCGTAGGAGATCCAGTGCACAGCCCCAGCATGAAGAAACACGACCAGGCGCCGCTGCTGATCAGCAACTGAAACGGACATAATTGAATTTTTTGCAGATACTGTGCATTTGTGCAAGTGACTTTTCATTTTAAGGATATATATTTCACAGTTAATTTACCAGACATTACTGCAGATTTGACGACTTCCAGCCTCCCGAACAAGCCGGATTCCAAAAGGCTTCAGCACCGTAGACCACATAAATACGCTCCGTCAGGTCATACAAAAGACCGAAGAGTATAATCTGCCCCTCTGCTTAGCGTTTGTGGACTACAAGAAAGCCTTCGATTCGATCGAGACTTAGGCTGTACGTTGCAGTCTCTCCAACGGTGCCAGATCGACTATCGGTCCATCGAGGTGATGAACTGTTTATACTAAAACGCCACCATGTCAGTCCGACTTCAGGATCAGACCTCGAAACCTATCCTCCTGCAGTGGGGTGTGATGCAGGGAGACGTCATTTCTCGGCCGCAATGGAGGATGTCTTCAAGGTTTTGGACTGGAGAAGACTAAGCATTAATGTCAATGTGCGAGTACATCAGCCACCTTCAATTTGCCGACGATATAGTTGTTATGGCTGAGACTACGGAGGATCGGAAGATCGGAAACTCTACACTCGAAGTTGTAGACGAGTACGTCTACCTAAGACAATCGGTCCAGTTAGGTAGGGCTACCTTCGAGAAAGAGGTCAACCGTCGAATCCGACTCGGCTGGGCAGCGTTCGGGAAGTTGCGTGGTATCTTCTCGTCCCACATACTACAGTGTCTCAAGACGAAAGTCTATGACCAGTGCATGTTGCCAGTGATGACATATGGAACTGAAACGTGGTCGCTTACAATGGGCCTCATCAGAAGGCTCAAAGTCACTCAAAGGGCAATGGAGAGGGCAATGCTTGGAGTTTTCTTGCGTGATCATTCCTGATTAGAATCAGGAATGATCACGCAAGAAAACTCACCCACCCAATGATCAAATCAGGAATGATGATATCGATCGCCAAACTTAAGTGGCAGTGGGCAGGGCACATGGTCGATGGGGCGGAAATACGGAAGTGGCGACCGCGTACCAGAAGACGCAACGTTGGTAGGACTCCCACAAGGTGGACCGATGACCTGGTGTAAGTCGCGGGTAGCCGATGGATGCGAGATGCGTAGGACCGGTCGTTGTGGCGACGCTTTGGGGAGAGCGGCCCGGGGGAGCTCGTACAGGGAGCGTTGCTTGTGGCGGCTGCGGTCTCACAGGTGATGGGTCGCATACGACGCCTGGGTCTAGAGGTAGCCTTGGAGAAGTCGGAGGCCATGGTCTTTCACGGACCCCGACGGGCACCGCCACCAGGGCCATGCATCGTGGTCGGGGGGGTCGAAATTGCTGTAGAGTATATCCTGAAGTACCTCGGATTGGCGGTCGACAGCCAGTGAAACTTTGGCCCCCACTTTCGGCGGCTGACGCCCAGGTCAATGGGAGCCGCGGGCGCGCTCGCAACGCTGCTTCCCAATTTGGGGAGCCCGAGCACCGCCTGTAGGCGGTTATACTTAGGGATCGTGCGATCCATGGCCCTTTACCCATGGCCCCGGTGTAGGCTTCTGACCTGACGGCCGGCAGCATCGCGATACTGCGAAGACCGCAGAAGGCGATGGCCGTCAGGGCTATTAGGGGGTATCGCACGATCTCCTACGAGGCGGGTTGAGCACTGGCCGGATCACCGCCCTGGGACTTAGAGGCGAGAGTGCTCGCCTCGCTGTACCGGTGGCTCGAGAAAGTGCGGACGCGGGGTGGTGAACCGATGCAGCGCGAGATCGAGTTGCGTCGGTCACAGCTCTGCGAAGCCATGGTGAGGGAACGGGCGACACAGGTGCTTTCGGGGCATGGCTGCTTCGGGAAGTACCTGTGTCGTATAAACAAGGAGCCGGACGCTCGGTGCCATTAGGTTTGCCACTGCACCGACTGTAGGGAGGACACGGCGCAGCACACACTGGCAGAGTGTGCCGCACCGACCTGTCGCTGCCGGCCGTCGCTCGTTCGATAGTCGGGAGCGCCGAGTCTTGGAATGCGGTGATCTCCTTCTGTGAAGTCGTAATTTCGCAGAAGGAGGCTGCGGAGAGGGAGAGGGAAGCCATGGCCACTCTCCCGTGCCTCAGCAGGTGAACCGGGCGTTGGCGGAGGGCGGACAACGCCCTCTTCCAGCCCCCATAGAAAGGTCCGGAGGGACGGTAGACTCGGAGTCGTCCGCCGCCCCCCCATCCAGCAGGACCTGAGGCGGCAGCGCATATTGTTCCAGACGCACCCCCTATTGGACGTGTGGGGGGAGGACACCTCACTTCTCCCGCGGGCCTGAGGTGGCCCGCGTAGGTGGGCCGACACTACCCGGGGATCATGGAAGGCGCACTAGTTCACACGATCCCCGGTCCAAGTGTGAGAAGGAACATCGGGGTGGTTTTTAGTCAGTAAGAGTCTGACAGACCCCTTCGCTTGCCCCAGGCGAAGGACATCGATGAAGATTCTCCACACTGGCAACAAAAAAAAGGCCTATGTCCAGCAGTGGACGTCTTTCAGCTGATATGATGATAATGATAGCAACAAAACAAGACGCAGTAAATTTAATTTATCTAAAAATTACAAAGTATATATCGGCGCAATCAAAATACTTTGTTATTACAAAAATAAAAATAAAAATTAGGATTCATAATTTGATTGTTTAAAAATTAGCAGATTGATTACTTTGAGTTTATTACGATCTAAAATTAACGTTAGCGATGTCACTATTCCTGTTATTGTAATTCAAATGTTTCAATACTTAACCTAAAAACTTGAGTACAAGTGCACGTGTTAGGGGCATCCATCATTCGATGTGTCCGCTTCACTCATTATTAAAAATACTACAAAAATACACTTAATACGCATGAACTTCAAAACTGACGTGATGCCAATACGAACTACAATTCCTTAATAATGTGTTGATGATAATCCTAAGGTTAAAACCGAAGAAGATTTTAGAGTACCGCACGAAGAGTTGAGCCTTTTAGCTATATCGTCGATCACATCATCGCTTACCATCAGTTCAGCAGTGATTCTGTAAACACCTCACCGTATAAGCTTAGCTGAAGTGAGCCGTCAACCCATACAAACAAAATGGAATGACAGTTTACTTCATGTACTCTACCTAATTTGGCAATATGAGATTTTGACATGTTAGACCGGCAGATACTGGTCTACATCGAGCCTGTAAATAATAAAGAAACAAAATTGATTGATTTCAGCAAAAAATATCTCTTTTTTAAGGCTTGTGTTTAAACGCCTACCAGAAATGCACTTATTTTACTAGCAATAAATTTAAGCAAACAGAATTATTTTGGTGAGCATTTAAATTGTAGCCTTTTTTTATCCCACGGTTTCACTCTCGTGATGAAAGGTGGTTGATGATTTTTTTGCCATTGGATCAGCCGGCAAAGTATACCTTTACCTTTAGCTACCTTTGCGCAGCTAAGACCTATTTGGCAGTCACGGAAACTGAAGAATTAAACTCAACATTTTCGGGTCTAATCTCAAATACGTGCTGCTCGGGTGTGAAACGTGGAAGGTGACAAAGGAAATCTCACGCCAAAACCAGGTATTTTTCAACCAATGTCTTCGTTGCATACTCGGAATTTGCTGGCCTGAGACCATCTTTAACGTAAAGCTGTTAGAGAAATGCCACGAGAGCCCGATCGACCGCCAGATCAAGCGCCGTTAGTGGAGGTGGATTGGTCACACGCTCCGGAGGGATCCCGATCACATTCCCAAACAGGCTATGGACTGGAATCCTCAAGGGAAAAGGAAACGTGGTCGTCCCCGTCAAACCTGGCGACACACCGTGTTGGCAGAAGCGACGAGCATCGGAATGACGTGGAGCGTGGTGAAGCGTAAAGCTCAAGACCATTCGCGATGGAAGTCTACTGTGGACGCCCTCTGCCCTAGCTAGGGGACATAGGATCTTAAGTCAAGTCAGTGTAATCTTTGGTGAAGTGAGCATGAAATAGACTGTCATTCCACCTTGCCTGTTTGGATTGACAGCTCACATCATGTTCACTTCACCTAAGCTTACACGGTAAGATGTTTACAGAATTGCACTGATGTACTTAAGACTTACCTAGTACCAAAATCGCCAAGTAATTTCATTCTACTCATCGTTTTACTTTTAAAAAATTGGTGCGGAACCCGATAAACTCAAGGATGCTAATTCTGGTTTTGTATTTGAACTAAAACTCGTTCGACTCGTTCAAATTGATTTAGTGAACATTTTCGTTGTACATACAATCAAAGAACCTAGTAGATATGCTGGTAAAAGAGTCTGCCAGCTTACAGCAATAGTACGGGTTGAAAGTAGTGTGAAAATGAAAAATAGCTTAGTCGTTGATAATAATAAAGTGATTAGATTTCTTTTTTGTTTATTTTTTTCTTCTAGTCTTTTCTTTGTCTTTCTTTTTAGCCCAAAGGTTGACTGGTGGAAAATGCCAGGTTGCATTACGTTCGCATATGTACCACTACTGTACATAAACTTAAAACAAATAAATAATATAAGTTCACATTAAGCCTTCATTCCCCGAAGAGCTAAGCAGAGAATCAAATATGTATACATAGTCTACATCACTCATTGTGCCACTCTTGTTTAGGTCCACTCTGCAGGCTGCTAAGAAATATAGTAAAACAAAAAAAAAAAAAATTGGTTGTTTGTAAAGTAGGTTTACGATCGAGATGTTTACGTGATAACGAAACTTAACCGCACGAGAAAATCTCCATTCGTTTGTATGCCGCTAGAGTGAGAGAGACGGAAGATCGGTCCACTCACTCGAACGCTATGCCAGCCTCCGCTCGTGAGGATTCCGCGTGACAAGTTTCACGGAATGACTGGCAGCGCTCGAGATGAGACGGGAGATCGGTCCGTCTCTCTCTCGTTATACCTGCGATCGCGCTCGTGAGGTTTTGGTGTGACACAAGTTTCTGAACATGTCACCCGACTAAAATGATTTTAAAGACGTTATCACGTCAAAAAATATTCTGCCTCACCTGATAATCGAACCTCATGAATCCTCTGAATGAAACAAGTAACAGAAATGACTTTTAGTTTGTTGTAATGCAAAGACTTTTATGCCAGAGCATTTAACTCTTTCGTTGACTGTACTCTAAATCAATTCAGTGGAAAGATATCATCGAGATGTGCAAAACATTTTGGTACATTATTTTATTTTATAGACATCGTTACATCAAAACCAGTTCAAAGATTCTTAGTGCATGTTTTCAATCTTATCGATGAAATTAAAAACGGGTCAAGCGCGAGTCGGACTCTCACATGAAGAATTCCGTACCATAAACCAAAAAAAAAATACGTATCTTGTATGGGAGCCCCCTTTAATTTCGAATTAAATTATTTTTTATTGTAGCGGTAATATAAATACACAATCTGTGGAAATATTAAGGTTCAGGAGATACAGCCCGCAGGCAAAAAGATCAGGCTTAATAACGGAGTCCTTCGGCTACGGAACCCTTAAAAAGATACTAGTAACGAAACAAGCAATTCATTCATTATTTTTTTTATTTCAATAAATATTCTGAAAAAATAAATCGTTCTTGTTCTGTGAACAAGAATACATTTTAAGAACTTCTTACTAAATTTAGATAGGCGCACAAAATAGTTTTATATTCTACACTACAACTACAAAATGGTTTTTAACAAACAAATCTTAAAAACAAACTTAAATAAGATGAAGTTAATGACTAGTTTCATTAATTTTTTTACTTATTTACTTCACTCGCGTAGAATAACCTACCTAAAAGTCAAATTTTGCTCTTGACAATTTCGTGACAATTTCGTTTTTTTGTTGTGCTGATCCCTAATAATTCAAACAAAAAAAACACCTTCATAATCGATTTTGTCGTTTCGAAGATTAGTCAGAATAAACAGACGGACAGATACACAAAAATATTAAAAATTGTTGTAAACATTAGTATGCCTTTAGTATAAAGCTGTTATTTAAATATTACTAACAGAGATTAAAAAAAAGTTGAAGAAGAGTTTTGAAAAGTATATAATTATAATATTAACATTTCCATTTAACTCTTTTCAGGTGGTAAGAAATTATCCTCTTCTGGCAAAACACGACTCTTCTTATTACCCTTCATCCATTCAGCAATCTCTTGCAATGTCATATCCTTAGTTTCAGGCAAGAATGTATAAATCAAGAACAAAAAGAACGATGTAGATAATCCAAAGAATAAGAAAGCACCATGAGTACCCCATGATTTAAATAAAAATGGTGATAACTTTACTAAAGTTCCTAAAAGTATCTTAGAAGATAAATCCATACAGCATGACGAAAGACCACGGGCTTCAATAGAAACTAATTCTCCAGAAATCGTTTGCGTCAAAATAACAGGACCAAAGCAAAGTCCCATTGAATAACCTATCAACAAAAATATAGCAAAGTAATTATTTTCAACTACAAGCGACAATTTGATAAGATATGCGTACAAAGAAATCGATAGAAGGAAGCCAATTCCTACTAAAGATGAGCCTATTAGTAATTTCTTTCTAGGTAATACTTTCGCAACTAAACACCCTATGTACATGCATAAAACTGTAACACCATCTAGTACTAACATGGCTGTATACGGCGATATGTGATGTCCGGCTGTTATCTTACTTATAATATCTATCGCATACACACTAAATACTACCTTTCCAGAGAATATATACAGGGAGTGTACTATTAAACATAAAATCAAAGGCTTGTAAAATTGCCTTGATGATATCACTCGTAAGTATCCAATTATATATCCTTTAAGCTCAAATTTCTTAGATTTCTCCTCCAGTACGAGATTTTTCTGATAGTTTATTAGCTTTTCTAAATCCGCTTCCGCTTGCTTGCCTTGCCCCATCATCCATCTATGAGTGTCCGAGCACCTTTCATAGCGTTGTTTTGTAGCAAGCCAAAATGGTGATTCTGGGAGAACGATTGCTATCAATAATCCGTAGGCACTGCATATAATGCCAGCGATGCCAATATTTCTCCAATGGAAAAAGGTTCCTATGGCATTCGACATAAAGATGCCCCAGAAGAGGGTTGCAGATTTCACAGTCAAGAAAAATCCTCTATGCTTCGGTGAGGTATATTCGGTGATGATCATGACCGATACAGTAAAGTGAGATCCAGTGTTGATGCCATTTATCACCTGACTTATAATGATTTGGTTGACAGTGACGCTTAAGTAGAAAACCACGAAGCTGATCAGATTGCTAATGGTGACAAACATAAATGTGTACTTTCTTCCAATATACTTCATGAAGATTGGCAGTATGAAGGTCCAAGGTAGGCCTGAGTAAACCATGATGGCGGCTGGAAAATAAAGAAAAATAATTAGATTTACTGTTTACAAATTGACAATTTTATATGCTCATTTTTTTTTTCAGTCTTCTCACATTGTTATCATGTTGAGTCGAAATGCTATATAATATTGCTAAGGGGTCTTATTCATCATTACTTTTTAGTATGATTTTCCCTTCTTCAATAACTACTTATGTAACTTTCTAAGAAGACTTTCCGATTGGTGGGTTTCCCAAATCACCATTTACTACATTTTTGTAGCAGGTGCTATTAACTAGTTACTCACGTATCCAAGAAGCTGTAGATTCAGTAACAGCATCAAAGGAGTTAGCCTCCTTCCTTATCTGTGGGATGAAGACTGTGGAGGCGCCGAAGGACATGCCCATGATGAAGTAGCAGGTCCATCCACCACTGCTGATCATCATCTAAGAAACGAAAATGAGAATAAGTGCTAGATGTTATATAATTTGTTTAGTACAGTATATGGAAAGAATTAAAAGAATAGGCTACAGAATATAAGATATATAAGACTACTTATATTAATACTTCAGTAGTCGAACAAATTCTTGAAAATGGTAGTAATCAATTAATTGTATTACCGTTGTAAATCATTGCTGACAGGACTATTGTTGCCGTTAATCCTGATATGGTAGTAAAGACAGATAATAATGCTACACAATGATTGTTGATATCACAGTCCTGCATGACCGTCAGGTGAATGATAAGGAATTCATTAACTGTTTTTGACGTAGCACTCGAGGTTGTCAATATCATGCGAGGTGTAGATTCAGGGTCAAAGTGCTGGTCAAAGATGTGATCAGCCTTGATCATCAGACCTTGATATAGTTTTGGTGATATTGTGGTGATGGTGAATGGAAATGTATGAAAGAAGCAGTAATGCTGCGCTGGTCTCTAATAAATTTAGGTTAAGGGCAGAAGAGTGGCAATTTTTTCTTGGAAATTCTTTAAGAGTACATTTGAGGGCGATGGAGAAACACCGAGCATTGGTGTTTCTCTGGTGGATAGAATTTGCAACGAAGTCATTCGCCAGAGAACTAAAGTCACCGACATTGTGCGTAGCATCAGCATGCTGAAGTAGAAGTGAGCCGGCCATGTCTGCAGACGGACGGACGGTCGATGGAGCAGACTTGTGTTAGAGTGGAGACCGCGTATGGGCAAACGTAGTGTGGGACGCCCTGCGGCACGATGAATCGTTGATTTAAGGAAGGTGGCTGGCAGCGGATGAATGCGGACTGCTCAAGATTGGGATGGTTGGCGCTCTTCGGGGGAGGCTTACGTTCAGCAGTGGACGGAAATTGGCTGGGAATGACACCTGAGGGTGTGCAGAGGCACCAGCTATTATATGTAAGAGTGCCTTATTCAATACGTTAGCTACTTTTAAAATGATGTGATTTGTTTATACCTACTAATTATCATATTTTTTAAACACGTGACAGATTAGATAGAGAAATCGTGGCGCCGTCTTGTGCGTCCGTACATGTGTACATAATTATATGTGTGTGGCGTGGCTGTTGCCATCCCAAAAAATCGGGGACATTTACATGGGACATAATTATGTTACTTCTAGGGAAGCGTGCTCTATCTTCGACCGCATCATCTCTTACCATCAGGTGAGATCAGGTCAAACTTCTGCCTATTAATAGTAAAAAAAAACACTTGGGGTACAGCTTCAAGTCTATGTATATGTCAGGACCATATCGTAGAATTTGGCTATTTCATGAAGTCAAAATGTCACAAGGATGTTGTAAGAATTTAGCTGCTGTTTTGCTGCTGCTGTGCTGTTTTCCATTTTGCCTCGAGGCTCATTACAAAATTGTCATGGCATATTATAGAAACAGTGTTCCGGTATTCCGTTTATTCTGGTACACATTGTTTGTATATATGTAATTACTACTACTAATAAAAGTATGCTACTAACTAAAACTTTGTTTTTAGGGTTCCGAACAAAAAACGGAACCCTTATAGGATCACTTGTGTGTCTATCTGTCTGTCTGTCTGTCCGTCTGTCACAGCCAGTTTTCTCCAAATCCACTGGACCGATTCTCTTGAAATTTGGTACAAATATGGACTTTTGTGACTCAAACAAACCATTAAACCATTAAATTTTTAGTATGGGGATCACTTTTGGGGGTCAAATCAATATTGTGTGACATATCAAATGAAAGGGCTTACAGTAAGGGTTTTAAACATATTTTTTTCAAAATTTTCTAATGAATGGTTTTGAAGTTATTTAAGAAATTAGACGAAAAATGACCATTACCCCACTTATCTCCGAAACATACTGAGCCTAAATTTTGAAAAAAATGGAGATAATAGATCTTTACCTATAAATTACAGGAAAACCTATAAGAAATCTATAATTTTAAAATAACACGTTCAATAAAATGAAATTCTTTCGGAACCCTTTGCACGCGAGTCCGACTCCCTCTTGGCCAGTTTTTTTTTTATTCTTTTCCACATAATGTAGAGAACGTAGAGGAAAATGGAAAACAGCACACTATGCTAAATTCTTACAATATCCTCATGAAATTGTGACAGGGATATTAGAATTAGATCATAAGCACTGGTGCAGGATAAAGGAACTATGGGACATATGGTTGCAAATCAGAAAATAGGATTAAAAAAAGGAATATACTAAGCACATATTATAAGTGTCTGAAATTATAATAAAAAAAATATTAGTACCTGTCTGAAGAAATATTTTCTTTTCTCCCATTTATTTTTCCGTTCTGCACGTTTTTCCAACTCATAATCTTCCATTTTGCACAAAATCACTTCGCAACTGCAGTTCGATCGAAGAATCACTTAAAATTTAATATAGTTTATATCTTATCTTATAAATTCATGGATAAAATTTGATTTATTTGGCGATTCGATAAAAGTGTATATTTTTATTATTCTCTTTATGTTAAACTGCCTTATCGTCTAGGTTCTGAGTTAAGTCAAAACAAGTAAATAAGGATATTTGTACGTCTGGTCAAAAACCTATGAATTCCAGACAAGAGTTTCTTTAACTTTGGTATCAATAATATGGGTTCCAGTTTTACCGTAAACACTAACATTTCGGCCCATACTAAACTAATCCCTTTAGCAGACCAACACTCGATGTATTACCTCGTCTCACAATACGACTTTAAACAAGTTTAATATAATAAGGAAAATCAAAAATCCCGATTGCAAAATATAAACGGGTAGTATTTAAACGCAAATCAAAAAATATCCTTTTTCTATGCAATAAGATTCCGAATTCCCATCAAAATTACTGATTGCACAGCAAAATATTCAACTCAAAATATCACTAAACACACTACAATTTATTTTCGCAGCGTATAGCGATTTTTCCTAAAGCAAAATTTTTCATCAATGCACAGCTTATAATCTTAATGCACGACAAAACTGTACTGCGACTCACCATAGTTCTGGGTGGTTTGAAAAAAAAATATCCACGAAGATCCGAGTCGGGGTAGTCTGAGTCGGGGTGTTGTCCATAAATATGGAAAATTTGCTGTGCAGTCAGTATTTATGCTATGTATGTAGTATTTTTGTACAAAAATAAATTTAACTGTATTGCATTATGAGGAAAAAAGTAATGTCATATTGATGTATGATTTCGAATTATCTGCAGTTTGAGTTTTGTTGTGTTAAACATGTAGTTTATTTGTAGTGAAGTAAGATATTTGATGTAAAAAAGAATATAAATGATGAGTATGTATTGATAGGCGATTATTTATTTGATATGCAATTTATAATATCCCAATATAAACGTAGCAATACACTAACGGCCATTTTCAATAACCAATCTATCTTTTCTTCCAGCTACTAAAGATAACCAAAACTATCATTTTATCCTCCTCCTTCAGTACGTCCCTCATTATTGAGGATCGTGGCCACTGGGCTACTATAAGAGGACAATCTGTCTCCATCGATTCCAGTCCAAAGTTGCCATCACCACCGGCTGGAATTTGCTTTTTTCACTTGGTCAGACCATCCTACCTACTGACGAATAACAATATCTACCCAAGTTGACTATCTGTCATCGGAAGGACGGATAGCCTACAAAGGGTGCCGGTCCATTACAGCGGAGCGAGGTAGCAGAGCGGAGAAACGGAGAAATTTTAACCAATCATGTCAGTCAAAATATCAGGGACTCACGTGGTGCGGAGATTTTATGCAGTTCTATTGGTTAAAATTTCTCCGTTTCTCCGCTCCGCTGCCTCGCTACGTTGTAATGGGCAGGCACTCTTAGGCCCACACTCCACCAAAGCTGAGATGTGCGGAGAAGTCAGAAGCGGAGACGAGTAGAGATGTTTTTCAGCTAGGGTGTATCAATCGAAACTGTGTGGAGATGCGTACTGACTAGATTGAAGCAGATATGTGCGCTGACTACACTGCATGCCGTACACATCAGGTCTCCGCTGCGCGCCATCATTAGCTTGCGAGGCAAAGCTCACATCTCCGCCTTGTACCGCGGCTCAGCCCAATTCCGACGATTCACATCTCCGCTTCCATCGCGCCATATAAATATGATCTATTTCCGCTCAGTGGTTACCAAGTGGATACCAACTTAAGCTGAGTGGAGACGATAATTATGTGAGATTAATGAAATTCTATTGGTTTTTGAAAACACGTCTCCACCCCGCTAGTCTCTTCTACGCTTTGGTGAAATCCGAGCCTAAAGATAAGACTGCTGTTTTCCTGTAGGTAAAGATCTATTATCTCCATTTTTCTTCAAAATTTTTAGCTCAGTAGTTTCGGAAATAAGGGCGAATATTCATTTTTTGTCTAATTTCTTGAATAACTTGAAATCAATTTATTTTAAATTTATGATAAAAATATAATTTAATTCCTCACAGTGAGCCCTTTCATTTGATATGTCACACGATATAGTTCAAAAAACTATTTTTTTTAATTGTCTAGTTAGACCCCCAAAAGTTACCCCGTAAATCATTAAATTTTGAGTATATCAAAATTTAATGATTTACGTAACGCGTCCGTGTTTGGGTCACAAAAGTCACAAAAGTCACCCGAGTGATCCTATAAAGGTTCCGTTTTTTTGTTCGGAACCCTAAAAATAAGTTAGGTACTCTCCGATAGACGGAGCTAGCTCTAGAAACTTATTCACTATCCCTCCCTCCTAACTGCCTCCGTGGTCGAGTGGTTTAGGCGTTTGCCTTATGACCCGGTAGTCGTGGGTTCGATTCCCACGGGAAGCATACTTTGTAAAGTTGTTTCCAGTTTGACTAGGACATTGCAGGCTTGAATCACCTGATTGTCTGATAAAAAGATGATTCCGTGTTTCGGAAGGCACGTATAAGCCGATGGTCCCGGCCGCCAAATGGGGGTCGTCAATTAAACCACGTTAGAGGCCCTTGGGGGGGTTTAGAAACTCTGACACTAGGGTGTGTGGGGTCGTTAGACCTTACTGCCCACACGATAAGAAGAAGAAGATTATCCCTCAACATTGGCCGATAACGCGACTACGTTTATGCGTTTGAATATTAAAATAGCAGTAGCAATGTATTTTCTTTTAATAATGGAATATTATAGCAGTGATGATTTATTTATTTCAAATGATAATAGCTTGTGTCGGCGACGAGACCCTATCCGCGTAATAATATGGTTTATTTGCGTGTATAAGTTCTCATAAGAATCGTATTTTGATAGTTTATCAGAGAATTTACAGGTAACATTAAGTACTGTCAATAATTACGTAACTTGAAAATGTGTTGTTTTGTTTATGAAGATATTGTTACAAAATTAGTGTTAAATGAAAGTTTTTTATAAAAGAGCAATATCACAAAAAGAACCAAGTCGATAGGACATCTACTTTTAGAAATATAAGGAAAAATGTAATGTGAAAACTTATCACATCGGAATTTTGTAAGTTTAAGTTCTAGGATTTTTGAATTCTTTAGAGTTATGGATTGCATTATTATTTTATACTATACGGTTTTATTTTATACGGTCTTAGAAATCTAAATATGTATGTATAAATTCCAAGGCTTCTTGAAAATTTTGGATCAGAGAGACGGTAAAGCTATCTTTCGTTGGTCTGACACAGATAGAACAAAATTGCAAATGTGAAACGCAGACCACGAATAGAAAGAATTTATCTTGTTTTCAGGGTTAGCCATCCGAAAACTTAGATAGCTTATTGAAAACGGTCGTGTAAAGACCGAAACCGGCACACTTTTATGAACAAAAACCGTTTCCTAATTGAATTTAAACACATGACTTATACATAACTTTGTAATCTCCATTAAATTCCTTCATTTTAATACCCTACTCGATAGGTTTGGTTAAAAAAGAGATATTCATCATCATATCAGCCGAAAGACGTCCACTGCTGGATATAAGCCTCCCCCGAAGGGCCCGTTTGCCATGATCGTCACGCTTGGCAAGCGGGTTGGCGATAGCAGTGTATGGTGTTGCGTTTTACAGAGAACGCTGCTGCCCATTCTCTGGAGAGTCCCTTAGTCGCCTCTTACGACATCAACGGAAAGTGATGGGATGGTATTATGTTTTTACGACTCCATACGGCACCGGCCGACAGCATACGGCAAAAAATATATATATATTAACGACTTGCAATTTAGTGCCCAAAATCCGCCACATTGCTTTTTTTTAAAAAAAGAACCGGCCTAAAGTTACTTCAGTTTTTGAAACGAATCTAACGACACCTTAGTAGACGAAATCAAAGCAGCCGTTTGGAAGGTACGAGGTAATAAATAAATTTACAAACTAACAAACTCACCAACATACATACAAGATACGTGCGAAAAACATCAAACAGGTTTTCAGCGTAGTAGCAAAACAGGTCCTTTTAGGTCACCCATTAGTATAATCTCTTAACGTGCTGGTTATTGACTATATCAATATATGAGTGGTAATAAGATAATTTATACTTGAACTAGCTTTTTCATAAGAATTTCAGGAAATCCATTCTTACCCTAGACATCATTCCCAACCACTGCAACTCCTGAAAGCCAGTATCCACAGTGGCGACCACCAGAAAAACGCCGAGTCAATGAAGTCCCGGAGAAACGATTCAACTGTCTTTGATTCCGCAACGAAATTAATCAGAAAAGTACAGCAGAGGAGTAGGATAAAAATATATATAATTTCCACTTCCCTCCTTATCAAGTAGGAGACAGAATAGAGCTGGGCCAATAGGCACCAAGGGACATATACAACTGGGTCCCTTGGTGCCTATTGGCCCAGCAAAGCACCACGGATAATATATTAACATTAAAACTAATGGGTCCTAAATTGTGAGCTACTTTTGATTCCAGTAATAGGTATGGCAAAACGCTTGAACGCACGGAAATTTGTTCTGGTTTCTACAAGGTCCGTGTAGTAAACTACTCCAGATGTAACCTGAATATTATTTAACATAATATTGCGTTCAGTTTGCCAAAAAATACACTCCCATAAGATGTGGTGTGCGGATTGTTCGTATTCATGGTCAGCTGTAAAACATTGACATAAAGGCGAGGCCACAAGCCTAAAGGAAAATAATTAACTCTTAAAGTTGCCATGACCTGTGAGAAATTGGGCAACACAATGATCCACCTCCAACCATGTCCTATCCAGCCACTCACGAACGGATGGAAAAAACTGGTGGAGGTGACGGCCTTTGATGGAATTTTCCCACCTACATTGCCATTTGGATAAAGGTTCCTCCCAGACGTCAGTCTGGGGTTTTAGTAATCTAGAGATCTTAACACGGTCGCGTTGCGGTAAAAACTCTGGGTCCGTGATCTTTCTAGCGTAATAATACATTGCAGCACGCCGCTGCACCTCTAGATCGACTGGGAGAACACCTGCCAGCACCGATAAGGCTTCAGTACTAACCGTCCTATACGCCTTCCATAACAATATCAAAACTAAACGTTGGCTTTGCAGCAATTTATATCGTACCGCCCTGTCAGCCCAGACAGGTGCCCCATAGCACATACAACCCAAGTATGTAGCCCCATAAATATTTTTTAAATGATAGACCCCAAGTAGCTTTGAATATTCTCGTCAAAGCGTAGAAGTTCTTTTTTGCTTTTTCACCTACTGTTTTTATATGATCAATAAATGAAAAGTTCCTTTCTACCTCATACCGAGGTAGCACCCGGATTCTTTTCTTTTAACGGGTACGTTATTAAGTTTAATACTAGGCCAGGATTTAAGGTTTCCTTATAAATAAGTTGATAGGTTTTATTCGGCGCAAAGGTCAGACGGTTTCGATCGCCCCACTGAGATATTAAACGTTGACCAGTTCTCGAGTTTAGCCCGAGTGCTTGCCTCAATGAGCCATCGCCCGCGTAACCGGTTAATGAACAGTCGCATGGGAGCGGAAGCGCGAGGAAAACGTCGTAGTCAAAATTCCATACAAATGGACCTATAACTGAGCCCTGAGGACATCCCATGGTCTCTAACCATGATGTCCAAGTTTGAGTTTTGCGGAGCCGTTTAGTGAGTATGAAAGAATCAGATTATAGATATTTTTGTAGAAACCACGGTTTTTCATTTTAAGTAGTAGCATCGGCCACCATGCGTTATCAAGAGCACCAGATATGTCGAGAAAGATTCCAACCATGTATTTATGTTCCGATAAGTTAACAATTTTACGGACAGAGAGAGCCGCGTCGACTGTAGATTTACCAATAGTGAAGCCAAATTGATTATTACGACATTTAGGTCCGTTCGGTAGCAAGCGCGGAACGATTAGTCGCTCTAAGAGTTTTCCCAGAGATAGAAGTAGTGTTATGGGCCGGTACAACTTAGGGTCGTCCGGGGGCTTTATACGCATTATTCCGAAGAGTGAAAATAAGTTTTCACTCTTCGGAATAATGCGTATAAAGCTTTGTCGCCATTTTCGAGGAAAAATACCTTCCGCGATGCATCGGTTATATACGGATAAGATCGCGTCGCCCGCTGTTTTACACGCTTCTATAATCATTATATTAGATATTTTATGTTCATCGAATGATTTTTTGAGAGGTGTTTAAGTGGTAGCTGGGTCGACAAAATTATATTTTGCGTAGCACGGGGCAGCCTGGTACAAAATACAAATGCCAAGGATGCACTAGTCGTAAATTTAAGTACCCATCTATAGCCACCAGTGGAGGTAATTTTATATCCCATCTTAAATCTATTTAGTGACTTATTACGACAATCTTGGTTGGGATAATGCAAGGCACCCTTGGTGTTGATACTGTTAGGAAATAAAAAATTACAAACAAAAAAATTACATTGATACATTTACCTGTCTAAAAAAATATTTCCTCCTCTGCCACTTGTTACAACGCACACTTTTTTCCGATTCAATATTGTCTTCCATTTTGCACAAAATTTACCGCGCAACTGCAGTTGGTTCACTTATTATTTTATTTAATACTTGTACAATAGCTGGATAAATTATATTTATTTATAAATTATAAGCTTCAGCATGATTAACGTTTGAGACTTTTGAGAATTTCAGCAATAAAATAATCTTTTTTATTATGTTCCTTGACAGTCACTCAGTCAGTGATCTTGCAGTTAATGTGAGGCTACTGAGCTCAATAAGGTTTATCAGCCACTTTTGTAGGCTTTAATAAACACATCATGTCCACCATTTAGTTTTGTATAACAGGATTTTTTTGATGTTTTTGAAAGATGGAGATACTCTCAAAATTTAGGTAGCTTCAACTTTATTTGAACTACTTACCTACTTATCCAAATTCATTTAAAGTTTTTAGTGTTATCATTAGAAAGAAAATTTCGTAGCCTATTTAAAAATACCACCTTGAAATACAAAAATACTGTAAGTAATTAAAAAACTTAAAAAAAATATAAAATCGGTCAGAAAATAGCCAAATTAGGTAGGTTTTTTCCTCATTCTATCAAAAGATAGGTTTCTCAAGTTGTTTTATTTTTTTATGTTTTATTATAAGAACTCTGAACACACCATAAAAACACGACTCCTACTGTCTGAAAACGAGAATAAGACATCTAGTAACAAAATAAAACAATTTATAAACGAAACGAAGGTTTATCGATAATGCCGATTACAATAAACCAGGTTTACTGTTTAATAATTATAGTAAGACAATGACTAAGAAATAGAAAGAATAGTGACAAATTGATTTAAAAGTAATTTGAATTGCCACCTCCGTGATGCACGTCAAACGGTAGAGAATTGCACAAAAAAAACACCATTTACCTCAACAGCATAATCTTAGTTTTAGTTCAGTAGGGTTCAGTATGTACCTACTCTGAGGGTTTCTGAGATTTTATTATATTCTATCAACATTTTACTCGTAAGTATTTCCTTTTATTTTCTGGATTGATCGTCAAATGACTTCTCCGGCTCTGAGCGGAGCGGAAGGGAGTGGCACACTCTCACTAACTTAAACTGTGTTCCTTCAAATGCCTTTTGCATTCCAGGGCCACGGTAAGTCTTTCGAACAGTATAAAACTCTGGTACTTGTGTATGTCCTGCATTGATAAAATCAATTGATGGCAATCCTAATCCATGCTCGTACATGCCTAAGTGAGTATTAAAATAAGCTGTGGCCAATATGGTAAATAAAACAAGTTTAATTTTTGAAATCTGGTTTTATTAAATACCTACTTATGCGATTACTTAAGCAAGCTAAGATGTAAAATAGTACATTTTGATGCAAGTGGTCACACTTTGTCATTTCTACAGAAGTGAAATTCATGCCCGAGCCGAAAGTGAGGCTGTTATGGAACCGATATACTGGATGGACAAATATGACAAATGCCTGCGTACAGTTTACACTATACGTCGTTTTTCGACACACTTACTGAAATTCACTTACATGAAACTCTTCTGTTGCTGATAAGTGACTGACAGATAATGCACAGCCAAAACTAATAGTCGGAGGAAGCTCAAATTCTACATGAATGTTCCTTGGGGAGTATAAGGTAGCACAATGAGAAGATTTCCCGAAGTTCTTTCGGGAACGGGAATAAACGGGATATGCGCGGACGAAGTCCCGGACAAAAGCATTTCTATAAAAATCATATGAATTGAAGTAATGTAATAAATTATTGTAAAAGCTTACTAAAGTATTAGCTCGAACTGTCTCACTGCTGGGCAAAGGCCGCCTTCCATTCCTTCCACCGCTTCCAGTTCTGTTCCACTTCTTGCTAAATCCAAAAATTGCTCTTGAATTTGATTTCTTTTGACGAGGTAAGTTTTCTTGGGGACTGACCGGCGATTAGTTGGAACTGGCAATGAGTCGGCGACCACCCTGATATAGTAAATAAGCATTTAGAATTAAACAATCGAAAAGGTGGCGGCTGGCAGGTGCAGTTCTATTCACTAGTGCTAAAACCCTTAGTTGCATGCCTTTGAACGGTGAGGTAGGGGCCAGTTTTCTAATAAGTGGAACCATGATTCTTTTCGTTTCGGGATTCAAGACATTTGAATCGTTTCTTCGTGAATCGTCGATTTTTATTGCCTTTGTGCTCCTGTGGTAGCTACTCAACCAATTCTTGCTTTTAGGTGTTGCAGTAGTTTGAAATAGTGTGACGGGTTTGTCTCCATCACCACAGCTATAGGCAGTTATAAATTTGCCACTCAATTTCATGATCACAAAAATAAAAGGATTAAATTAACTATAAAATTATTGTCAAACCTGTATCTTTTAATCAGTAAAAAGACGTATTATGTATCAATTTTAATACTATAGCAGGTAATTTGTTATTAAATGATAACACGTTATCATTGGCGTAAGTTAAAACTCATGTATTTATAGAACAATTGAATGGGTGCGGCAATATCGTGATTTTATACGGTTTCATGCACTGGGGTGTCACATAAACTTCCAAGGTGCCTATAGTTTGGATACGTTTGAACTTTTGATTTGAAGGCAAGCTGGATTTGAAATAGGTAAGGCCACTTGGGAGTACTTAAATCCTCAAAGTTTGCCAGGTTAACGAATAATCCTAAGTGTTGAACAAGTCGATCTATATATTTTTTTGACTTCTCCAAGGCTTTCGAATCAGTAAAGTAGCCAGTTCTGTTGAATAATCTGCTATAAATGAGTTCACCTAAACACCTGGTGTACGTCCAGAGGCGTATATATGAAAATGGAACAGCTTTAGTACAAACAGACGATGTGCTATCTAGTATCTTTCATACGAGCATAGGTGTCCGCCAAGGATGCATTATATCACCATTCCTTTTCAACGTGTACTTAAACTGAGCTCATAATGCGCATAACTCTTGGGAACTGGACAGATGGTGTTGTCTTTCCAGTAGTTCTCATCTAATAGAGTTGTTGCTTCGAGAGAAGGAACGTTTCAGCCTCGGGTTCGAGAAAACGAAAATGACGATTGTAGATCGCGGTAACAATAACCCGACATGGCACAAATTGCACATTGTGAAGTGATCCACTGCTATGAAAACCATAGCCTTTTCATTGCCAAACAATGGCGGATGCATCGATAAAGTAAAAAGACGTATTCCTATCACAAGGACCGCAATGAATAATATGTAGGAACCGAAACTTCACCAAAGTCACTTAGAGCCGGCTCATTCGAACACTCGTATTCAGCATATACCTGCACACCGCGGAGACGTGGACGCTGCAAGGAAAAAGTAAGGACGAAGAATGAAGAATAGATGCTTTGGAATTTGGTGCTGGTTTGCACAAATGCGACACCTGCAAGGAATAACATCGTAACCCACTTTTAGGCAGTTTCAAGTTACAATCATATTCGTGCTGTACAAAAAATTTAGTTTTTTTTTGCACTCACCCCTGTGTCTAAATTCCTTTGCGTAAAGATTTTTACAGAGTAAAAACATTGTAAGACAACAGCAGATAATAAAAGGGTATATTTAGTAACACGTCATCGTCATCATTGTTTAAGCTCGCCATTATTAGTATAACATTGTAATACAATTTACAATTTTGTTCTTGGTAATGATTATTTCTAATTAAATAAGCTTTAACACGCTTTATGCGATTGTAGGTCTGAGTTACAATTCACAATGTCATTTTATACAGTATACCTTGTGGAATGTCATTGTAAATCATAAAAAGTCTTTAAATATACATAGATATAATAAAATGTTGGACATCCCACCCACACGCTCCAAACGTTTTGGAAACACATTCATAGTGCGTACAACTAAGGAGTGGAATTCCCTACCAGAGTCTGTATTCTCAGATAGCTACAACCTGGGAGTCTTTAAGACAAGAGTGATTAGGCTGCTTCTAGGCAAGCGTGCTCCATCTTCGACCGCATCATCGCTTGCCATCAGGTGAGATAGTGTTCAAACATATACCTATTAATAGTTTAAAAAAAAACAAATATAATCTTATGAAAGTGGCATTTAGACTTAAATTCTCTTAATTTTTTTAATCTTTGACGCGCTCCTCCTCGAAAGTTACAAAATATGAGTTACAATGTTATTCCTTGCAGGTGTTGAATGTACCTATCTATACTAGAAGGATTAGCAATCAAACAGCGCGTATCAGCCCAAATACCAACTCGCATCCTTAAGTTTTTTGGGCACGTCTCTGAGCGGGACGGTGACTCCAGCGAGTGCTTTGTTGTGCAAGACAGATTCGAAAGCATCAGACCGTGCGGTAGGTAGGTCATGCGAAAGACCGATCAAATCAAGTCTGCTGAGTGTGGCCCATTACAATTTATAAGTGTGCCAAGATGATCGCAAATAGGCAAAAATGGCGAGAAATTATGTAAAGAGATCGTAACTGACCGGAATACTACATGATGATCATGACTGCTCTGGCAAGAGCGTACCGACTTAGAAAAGAAAATTGAACCAAACTAGACCGCAGAATTACGAATGTGATTTATGACTTTGTATTACTTGCCATGATTTTTTGAGATTTTGATTGAGCATTGCGACATCTACATTTTCACAACAGCACTAATGCAACCTCGTATTGATTGATTCATAGATAGTTAGCGTATGAACTTAAAGATGGCGCTTGAAAAGTCTCGTAAAATAATTTGTATAAATACAATATTTTGCATAGGTAACTTTTAAAAAAATACATTTAAAAAAAAAAACAGATAATACTTTTCAAAGTCTGTCTTCTTCTGATCTAATTCGTATCCAAATTTATATGTTAACGCCATCTACCGTGAAACTTGCAAACCATATCGATTGTATGGATTTAAAGACAGATTGGATAGATGGCGCTACCATCACAAAAGTAGTAGTATCAAATTGGTTTTTACCAATACCAATTTGATTTAAAAACTACTGTATATTTTTAACTAACCCGAGGAACTCATCTACATCAAATTTTTTAAATAATGCTCCGCCCTTATTGGTCGTAGTGTGTATAGCCTTCCTCGACAAATGGGCTATCTAACACTGACAGAATTTTTCTAATCAGACCAGTAGTTCCTGAGATTAGCGCGTTCAAGCAAACAAACAAACTCTTCAGCTTTATATATTAGTATAGATAAAGTAAAGGTTATTAGTATTGCTCGGCTGACACACATTTGACCCTCTTACCTAATACTAAGGGATGATGTGGTTGACGATGGAGCACGATCGTATAGAAATACTTCATCTGCTAACTTTTGACTTCAAGACCACATTTCTCGAAAGATCTAAGTTGACCGACGTGATCTGCCTATATTGTTCTCATACCAAAGAGACTTTGACCTCTGAGTTTGTTTCAAGAGTAATTAGTTTGGAAAAAAATAGGCCTCAATTTTTTTTTATTTGTGATGGATTTGTTCTTGACTCTAGTCTAGGTCAGAAATGACAGAGACAAAGTCTACGATGGAGCGAGCTTACCCAGAAGGAGCCTGTTCACTCTAACTTTGAAGAGATTAGGGTTGTAAGCGTTTGGAAACACAGACGCAGGCAGAGAGTTAAAATCATCATCCTCACCTAGTTTAAATTGACAAAAAGTGCGCTGTGTTATTTATTTTTAAATTTCGCAGCCTATGCTGAGATAGGGACCTTTTTGGCCTCGCACAGACTAATTTATTAGTGATTAAGTAATAGACTACTTTTAGTTTTAATTAATTTTACATCTGTCTGTTTTATGCGAGTCCCAAATAAACATTTTTTTTCTTTAATAACCAACCAGCTGACCCGTGCAACTTCGCCTGCGTCACATTTTTCATGAATGCTCTACTCCTTCTGGTCATAGCGTGATGTTATATAGCCTATAGCCTTCCTTGATCAATGGGCTATCCAACACTACAAGATTATTTCGATTTGAATCAGTAGTTCCTGAGATTAGCGCGTTCAGCCAAACATACTCTTCTGCTTAGGTATAGATTTACAAAATAAGTATTTCATTCGATCAAGTTTTGAATAGCTTAGGCCCTACAAATCCATAATTCAAGCTCCATGTTTTCTATCGAATAACCACGAGGTAAACCACAATTAATAAACTTCGAGTCGTCATTCAGCATGAGCATAATATTTTTACCAAAGAAATGCAGAACAATAAGGATAATAATTGAATAAATGCACAAATACATCAGGAGTATTTATTTTCCTTAAAAATACATTATTACTTCACATATTTTACACTATTTACAATAAGTTACAGACAATATTAATAACTAGGAGTTACATTACAATCATTTACATTGATAAATGCTTATTATTTTTTTACATTTTAAATATTCGACGTTTGTTTTTTTTTGTGTCCCGCATAAGGACATGTTCAGACGTAATGATTGAATATAAAAGCAATAGATTACCTGGTGATATAAAAAAGATAAATTTAATATGCTTAATTTTATTTATTGCTCAATTTTCATCACAGTACAATTTTCCGGATTATCTAGTCAATTTCATGGTCTAAAAAAATCTACGAAAAATCCAAAAATTTCACTCTTGGTTTAACATAAAGGCAATTTAATTGTTATTGTTTTAAGTGATAAGTACCACAGTAGGTACTAGAATGCAACGTTATCAACTCGTAGTAACGATACTTCCTTTTGTGGTTTAGTGACGTTTGGTAATTAACAAAAGTTTGTTTATGCCTACCCATTTTATTTGCAGACCAATGGCGTGACAAAGATTGTCGAATTTTACGTTGTTGAATCAAAAAAACCTCACACTACTTTTACCCGTTAAAAACCATATTAACCTAAATATTTCCTAAAATTACCTTACTAAAGCGATCACAAATATAGTTGCTTTCAACGAAAAAAGTTGCCTAGTCTGAACAAACCTTTTTTCTCTTTTACAATTAATTTCTTATAAAATTGAGATATCGAGAATATCGGGTCCTGGATATCGGAACTTCCGAGGTTTCGGAGCTCGGAAGTGACCCCACTGTCGTATTCCGGGCTGAGTTGAGGGGCGGCGAGAGGTCATCACGAGTACTTTCCGTTGCTGTTCTGTCTGCCCCACGTTGTGGTGTTGGATTTGCCGGCGCCAAACGTTGGGGCCATACCCGTCGGCGACTGGGGTGGTGTGAGAGGCATGAGATTCGTCGCTGGGTGGTATACCTTCGCTGACATTGTCATACCGTCTGTAATAAGAGAAAAAATTGAGTTAATAACATGTCAATACGCCTGAGGGGTAATATGGTACCTATAGTGAGTACCTAGTACAGTCAAACTTTGCTAAGTAGTTATGTTAATGACCCATATCAGGGTCCAACATCCTACACAACTATGTGACGCAGACGGCGCGTCTCCAAATAAAATAACCTATCAATCGATAGAATTTCATTGGCCAATTTGCGTAACCTTTTCCCAACTATATTAGGGTACCAGTGGTACCAGTATTTTACATGGAGCCCATCCGACCTCCAAAACCCCCTCCACAGCAATATCTTTGAAAATGCGATGATGCTTTATCGTGTCGTGCATATCATCGGTGGCCTTTGTGAGAAGTTTATTTCCAGCAACCGTATACAAATCCAGACTGCTATGGCATCACCTAAAAAGCGATCATCGTGCGAATACGCGATCGCCGCGTTCATTTGTATGGCACACCCGAACGCGTAGTTGCGTCGATGGTGGGCGCTTCCCGATTTTGAGGAACAAATTATCGTGACGATAGCGTTTTCGCGCGATGATCGCTGTCTATTAAAACGACGCCTTAAAATATATACTCTATTTTTCTACTCTATGCATAGTCAAGCGTAAAAGTACAATACGCCAGAGCCATATGAGGCCGTCATTAAAAACAAAATTCAAAAGGACGCATAGGTAAATGATTTAAAAATTTAAAAACTGCTGTACTGTTTTTAAATTTGATTAATCAATCATTACAATCATTGTGTAGTAATTTAATTTGTTCAAACGTTTACAAAATACCTTTTACTGGGTGGCTGAATACTTTTGAGTGGATGTGTAATTTTACCCTTGACTATATCTAAATACAAACAATTGGCCAAGTGCGAGTCGGAGTCGCGTGCAAAGGGTTCCGAACGAAGTTCATTTTTGAAAGTGTTATTTTAACACTATAGACTTTTTATAGGTTTTCCTATAATCTATAGGTAAATATCGATTATTTCCATATTTTTCAATATTTTAGGCTCTGTAGTTTCGGAGATAAAGGGCGGGAATGGTAATTTCTTGAATAACTTCAAATCCATTTATTTTAAAATTATGAAAAAAAAAACCCACAGTAAGCCTTTTCATTTGATATATCACCCGGTATTGTTCAACAAACTTTCTTTTGAAATTTTCTAGAATGACCCCCAAAAGTGACCCCCATACTAAAAATTTAATGATTTACGTAACGCATCCATGTTTGGGTCACAGAAGTCCATATGTGTACCAAATTTCAACAGAATCGGTCTAGTGGATCCGGAGAAAACTGGCTGTGACAGACGGACAGACAGACACCCGAGTGATCCTATAAGGGTTCCGTTTTTTGTTCGGAACCCTAAAAATGGCATTCTCTAAACAACCGTCTTGCAAGGTTACAAGAACAAAGACCTAGTTGGCAACAGGCCACCAATAGTCATCTGATAGTGGCCCAGTGACTCTCCGCCTGGGTTTTCCAGTCGTATCTAGTGTTTATATTTACATTCGTGTTGGAAAACACTAGATGAAGTAGAGATTACATTGTCTTCTTTGATTAGCCAATTAAGGACGTATTATAATTGTTGCTTAGAAATCGCCGGTAATTATAAAATTACCAGCGATTTCTAAGCAACATTTCCATACGGAAATACCTAAGTGTCACATAGGTAAACCAGTATAATTATAATCTGAAAAACAGAGACCAGTACTGGTATTCTTGATATCGCATAGCATGGCATCATGCTTGTCATCCTTAGAACGTTAATTGAAAGGTGGGACTCTCCGATCTTGGGGCGGTGGATACGACTGCACGCAGTCAAGTAGACATTCCCCAGGATCGGCGTGCCTCATTCATGTTGCAATAAGTAGGTATTAAATATTACTAACACTAGTTTATAAGTTTACATTGTTACTAACAAATTATGGAAGAGATTCTGAGATTAAATGTTTATTATTATTATTCTCTTTATTTGTTATCCTTACATACTAATTTACATTTTTAAATATTTCTTAAAAACAACACATTATAAAAAAAACATTTAAAAATATAAAAAATAGTAGTCCGCCGGTGTCGGGAGCAGGGTCCAAGCTACCGGTGGTTAGGGCTCCAGAGAAAGGAACCTCCTCACAATACGAGCCGTATCGAGGAGTACTGCCTTCTGTATCAGGCCCTTAATCCAACCGCGTAACGCCAGCTTCGACAGATGGTCGTCGAAGCTTTTGGCCATCAGGCCATTGGCCGTAACGACTATCGGCACAATGACAGCTGAGTCCACATTCCACATGTCGACAACCTCGTGAGCTAAGTCGAGATACTTGATTTGCTTCTCTTTCTCAGCCTTCACGAGGTTCTCGTCATGCGGGATGGTAACATCAATTATCATTGTGCGGCGCGCTAATCGGTCTATCACCACTATATCAGGCTTATTGGCTACAATAGTCCTATCAGTGATGATAGACCGATCCCAGTACAACGTGACATGGTCATTTTCGAGAACTGGGTCGGGCACATACTTGTAATATGGTACCTCAGAATCTACAAGTTTGTATTTCAAAGCAAGTTGCTGATGGATAATCCTGGCCACTTGGTTGTGCCTGTGCAAGTACTCGCCGTTAGCCAGACGAGAACAACCGGAGATAATATGTCTGATGGACTCACCCGGACGGTGGCATGCCCGACACACGTCCACTGTCCCGTCCTTCATAATATGCCTCCGGTAGTAATTCGTCGGTAGTTATTATTATTAAGCATAGCCAGTACCTACATTTCACCTGTTATTTTAAAAATATAGGGAGCGAGCATAAATGGAGCGAGCCATTGCCTTCAACTTGGTGGTATACGTGACGTTCCAATGCCATCATGATTCCAGTGTGAGAGGGAGACAGAGCTATACAGGACGAATAGCACTATCCCTTTTTCACAACGTTCTCATGATGGCATTAGCATATCAAAGTAGGGGCTGGCACCAAAACAAATCAGACTTTATACAACAACTGATGAAATCAAGAAGGAAAATACTAATATCACTTTGTATTGCTCGGGAATCAAACCCAAGCTAGAGGATGATGAGTTAGGGACTACTCACACTTATTCAACTCTATTCGCGTTTCGCTGAACGATTTTGGTCACACTTAAACAGTTCTGCTTCTATCAGCTGCGTACAGCGTCGTAAGTAAACTAGTAGTAACAGCGCTGAACTCTATCCATAGCACTCGCATGATAATAACACATTTGTCCTCATTTTGTATTTTTTTGTCGCGAAAGGTGAATAGACGCGGAAAGCTGAACGGATGCGTACGCGTCTCTATACAAAATCGTTGTTTTCTATGGGCATAAGCTGAATAGAGCTGAATAAGTGTCAGTAGTCCCTAAATTGATATCAAGTGGAGGTCTGGTAAATCGCAGTTAGCGATAAGACCGCAATTCTGCACCTTATTCTATCTATTATACTTATTTATTAACTCTATCAAGCGCAAGTTCGATCATGTATGGAGTACTGCTCTCATCTTTGGGACGGATCTGCCAGATACCAGCTTGATGCCCTTGAGTCAATTGAGAAACGAGCCAAGAGGATCATCGGCAATGATAGGCTCGTCGCGACGAAGCTCCAAAGTCTTGAGCATAGACGACGAGTTGCTAGCCTGTCGGTTTTCTACCGGCTGTATTTAGGGGAATGTGCGACGGAATTGCATAATTTAATTCCGCCAAGCCCATTCCATCATCGGACCACAAGACTAACAGCTATGCGCCACCGGTACATGGTGGATATCCCACCCACACGCACAAAACGTTTTGGAAACACATTCATAGTGCGTACAGCTAAGGAATGGAATTCCCTGCCAGAGTCTGTTTCCTGATAGCTACAACCTGGGAGTCTTTAAGTCAAGAGTGAATAGGTTACTTCTAGGCAAGCGTGCTCCATCTTCGACAACATCATCGCTTACTAACAGGCGAGATAGTGGTCAAACGCGTGCCGATCAGTAGTAAAAAAAAAAATACTTACTGTTAGAGTGAGTCCTGGCGTAGGTTTGTTTGGTATTGTAGTCTTTGGTGGGAGGCATCTTGAAAGCTGTAACAAAAGAAAGTAATGTTAATTCAAGTGGAATTTGAAAACCAACCGAGGCAAAAAACTAATGTATTGGTTTTAAAAGTTGTTGTTGTTGGCACGCAGATTTGCGAGGTGTAGTTTAGAGGTAAAAATCACTCTTTTTAAAGCATATTGCCCAATTCTCTACACCTGCAATCTGTGGGTTAACTACACTCAGCGGGCCATTAACGCTCTCCGAATACAATATAATAACGCGTTCAGGGTGCTGGTGGGGCTTCCACGCTATTGTAGTGCGTCTGCGATATTTGCGCACGCGCGCACTGATGTGTTTCACGCTGTGCTGCGGCGCCGAATCGCTTCGCTAATGTTCCGCAAGCGTGGGAGCGCCAACACCATCCTGAACGTGTTCAGCCTGCTGTCAGCTGGACAGCCCCCTTCTGGGGCACGGGGTTCAAGCACAAGTGCGTGTGCCCGGGGCCCCAGAGGGCGGCCAATACTTAAATTAATTTTTAAAATGTACCTAACATAGTTTTTAGGGTTCCGAAAAAAAAAACGGAACCCTTATAGGATCACTACCGTGTCTGTCTGTCTATCCGTCTGTCACAGCCAGTTTTCTCCGGATCCACTGGACCGATTCTGTTGAAATTTGGTACACATATGGACTTCTATGACCCAAACACGCACGCGTTACGTAAATCATTAAATTTTTATTATGGGGGTCACTTTTAGGGGTCAAACTTGAAAATTAAAAAATAAGTTTTTTGAACAATATCATGTGACATATCTAAAGGCTTACTGTGAGAGTTTTAATTTTATTTTTTTCATAATTTTAAAATAAATGGTTCCGAAGTTATTCAAGAAATTAGACGAAAAATGAATATTCCTCCCCCTTATCTCCGAAACTAATGAGCCTAAAAGTTTGAAAAAAAAAATGGAGATAATAGATCTTTATCTAAAGATTACAGGAAAACCTATTAGAAGTCTGTAGTGTTAAAATAACATGTAAAAAAAATTAAATTCGTTCGGAACCCTTTGCACGCGAGTCCGACTCGGACTTGGCCAGTTTTTAAGTCTTACTACTATAAAAGTTATGGACCAAGTATGTCTGAAATAAAAAGATTTTTTTTTTAAATATAATATTTGATTTAGAAAATAAAATAAAACAAATAATCTAATCTTGAGGCATGTTTACAAATTCCTAGGGTGGATTTACCATAGATAGATTGTGTAAATTGATTTTTTGATTACGTATTATCACCATCACCTGCCTAGCCTTTTCCCAACTGTATTAGGGTCGGCTTCCAGTCAAACCAGATTCAGCTGATTTTTTGATTCCGTATATAAAAGAAGAAAGAAATGTTGTTTAAAATGCTCAAATAAGTGGTTTAAAAGAAAAGTCCTTTTTTAGTTAATATTTTATTAATTATGTTTTTAAATCTAGCTTATTTATCTATACTAATATATAAAGCTGAAGAGTTTGTTTGTTTGTTTGTTTGCATGAACGCGCTAATCTCAGGAACTACTGGTCCGATTTGAAAAATTCTTTCAGTATTAGATAGCCCATTTATCGAGGAAGGCTATATGCTATATATCATCACGCTAAGACCACGGAGCAGTAGTGAAAATTGTGACGCAGACGAAGTTGCGCGGGTCAGCTAGTACTTATTATATAAAGCTGAAGAGTTTGTTTGTTTGCTTGAACGCGCTAATCTCAAGAACTCCTGGTCCGATTTGAAAAATTCTTTCAGTGTTATATAGCCCATTTATCGAGGAAGGCTATGGGCTATATGTCATCCCGCTAAGTCCAATAGGAGCGGAACAGACGAGGGTCAACTAGTTTGTATTATCTATGCCTTAATTAGTAAAACACAAGCATTTCAGGCAAGAGAACCCGTTGATTTGACATACGGATCACAATACTCTAAATATTACCTACTATGATAAGTCTAAAAGCTTTAATTCATCATCTGCCTAGCCTTTTCCCAAGTTCTATATTGGGGTCAAAGTCAAATTCAAAGATTTATTTGCAAACAAGTAAACGTCACGCGGTTTCACCCGCGTAGTTCCCGTTCCCGTGGGAGTACGGGGATAAAATATAGCCTATGTTACTCCCTGATAATGTAGCTATCCATTGCTGATAGAATTTTTCAAATCGTTCCAGTAGTTTCGGAGCCTATTCATTTCAAACAAACAAACAAATCTTTCCTCTTTATAATATTAGTGTAGAAGTGTAGATAAATATGGTTACAAAAGTTCTTGCAATAGTAGTGTCATAATGACATGCAAATTTTGGTATAGGTACAATTAAATCATTAACATTGAAACTGAAATAATTCTTTTATTATTATAGAACGGATTCTCAATTAACCACCTGTGTCAAGCTCTTTTGAATTGGACCATTGGAAGTTCTTTAATTTGGGTAGGAACCTTGTTATATATTTTAATACACATAAGATAACAACTTCGCCTATATAGTTCCGTTTTTATTTCAGGATTAATTAGTCTACGGACCACCTCAAACCGGATTCAGCTGAATACCAGTATTTTACTTGGAGCAGCTACCTAACAGATCTCCACAACCCATTAGCTGGGTAATACGGTACTCCTTTGAAAGTCAGATTCATCACCATCATCATTATATCAGCCGAAAGACGTCCACTGCTGGACATAGGCCTCCCCCAAGCGTCGTCACAATGACCGGTCCAGCGCGTCTCGCATGCCATCCCAAGTCAGAATTACTAAATTTAATTGATTGCGGTCTATCCTTACTATCTTTACTTGATATTATAAATGCGAAAGTAACACTGTCTGTCTGTCGCGCTTTCTTGCAAAACTACTGAACCGATTTAAATGAAATTTGGTACACAGATAGTCTAGAGCCAGAGAAAGGACCTAGGCTACTTTTTATCCCGGGAGTATGTTCCCTAGGGACCACGCGGGTGAAGCCGCTGGCAGAAGCTAGTTTCTAATATTTGCTTAAGAAAATTTCACTCGAACAAAAAATAAAGAACTGATAGAGCTCCGTAAATAAATCTGTGTAATAACGAGCATCGAATCAAGATATAAGGCGGCCGTTAATAATAAATGGTCGTATTTATCTCCCGCAGTCGAAGGGTGTACTGTATACGTCATAATGTGATCACTGGTTAAGGGGCCTGCTCATCCGTCGAAGATAATAATGGAGTTGGGAATAAAAATTGTGGAAATATTTCATTAAACAGAAGAAAAAAGCGGTGCTTACAATAGAGCATGCAATACCGCAGTATATATTCAATACGGCGACATTCCGGTATCGGATATCTAATACCCCAAAAATAGCGATATTTCGAAATGAATAAATCGTTAAATAGGGATTAAAATGAAACTACCATGAGTTTTAATTAATCACACACAACGCTAATCTTTATTTTTTATTTGAAAATGTTTACGTAAAATGCATAAAATATCAACTGTATCATCAATTAAAGTACTTCTAATTCATTACACATGTATCCAGCAGCCGAAAATGCTCTCTCAGATTCTACACTCATTGGTGGAATGCACACACATGTGTAATTTCCATTTTTTACAAAAATGTTTAGTACACGGATACTAGTATAATACGTTAATATAATTAGTCAAAATAATTATTTTTTCACGCTTTCAGGTAGTAAACAAATGAAATAAGACAGGTTGATCACTCACTTGTCCGACTTGCAAGTAGTTGCGAGTGTAAAATGAGGAAGACTACAAACAAACGTTAGTTCGCTGTAGGAAATTTCAAGGAAGGAGTTACCAAGAGTGTATCCCGCCCACCTACCAACATCCGACGATCCGAAGCGGGAATTTCCCTATCACCTCGTTTTTCGCTACTGAAAAACAGCGCGAAATTCGCGAAATTGCGGTAAACATATCGGTATTGCAAGCTATACTTACAAAATTTAAAATTATGTATGTGGTGTTAGTCTCTTAGTAATTGTTACACTTATTAATGTAGGCATACCAATTAAAATAGCTGTAAATGTGTTGTGTAAACAATTGTTGGCTAACCAAAAAAAAAAATAAAAAAAAATAATTTGTTTGATAATAAACATTACAATTTAGTTAAATAAACATTTTGAGCTCTCGTGCCCTATCGGATTAACTAATTCTTATTTTAACCGATCTCCAAAAAAGGATCTATATTATGTAGTTCGAAAGTTTGTACAAGACAAGACAAGACAAGACAAGACATTACGTTCAAGACATCAAGTTATTTTTTATGTGGATGAAGACGCATATTACCATGCGTCAATAGAATAGATCCAGATTTCTCCAGTGCACAATAACTGCATGTTTTATAATAACGAGTAAATAACGTTATTAAATTGTTATGACGCTATAAATGACCTAGTGGTAAGCACATCTTTACATAACAAACTAGCACTTCGTCCGCGCTGCAATTTTCTTAAGGATCCCAAAATTTTTTTCCAGACAAATTATATACTAAAACCTTCATCGTCAATCACTCTATCCATTAGAGAAAATAACATGAAAATCGGTGCAGTAGTTTTTCAGTTTATCCCGAACAGACAGACAGACGCGGCAAAGGACTTTGTTTTATAATATGTAGGTAGTGATTAAACAAAGATACAGACGGTAATTGGCAAGCAGTGGATTCCCCGAAATAAAAAAATAGTATCATTAATGGTTCCAGGGAAATTCCCGTTTGAGTATATCGCTCGATGTTTGATAAAGATAAGACTATTGCAATAGATTGTTTTAAGATATATGCACCCAAAGTGCTTAGTAGCAACTGGGCTGATAAAGAAAACAATGATATATAAAATAGCACTTATCTTTACGTAATACTAGCTGAGCCACGCAACTTCATCTGTGTCACATTTTTAATTAATGCTCCGCTGCTATTGGTCTTAGCGTGATGTTATACAGACAGATATAAGGGGTCATTCTACTCATCATTACGAACAACTTTTACTATGGGACCAAATTTTTTTTTACTATTGATAGGCTCGCGTTTGACCACTATCTCACCTGATGGTAAGCGATGATGTGGACCAATACCGAAATCGCAAAAAAAAAACAACTGTTCTGTACATTTTCTCGAGTTAGTTAGTAGGTTAGGTAGTAGTTAGAGTCGATGCGCACAGAAATATAAGCAGTCGATTTTTTTTCGCGATTTCAGTGCTGGTCCCATTGTGAAAGTTATTCACAATGATGAGTTCAATGACCCCTTAAGAGGTACTGCGTTTATTCTGTTACAGGTTGTAACAATAAATGGGCTATCCAACAATAAAAGATTTTTAGTAGTTCCTGAGATAAGCGCGTTCAACGAAACTAACAAACCCTTCAGCTTTATACAAGACAGTTATTATTATTATTCCTTTATTTCAGGCAGCTGTGGCCCATACAAATACAATACACAACAAAATAGAAATAATAATAATAAAAAACAACAAAAGACAATTAACAAACAAAAGTAAAAGTGTGTGTGTGTGTGTGTAAAAGTGTTTTATGTAGTAAAATTACGTTTTCAGTAACTTTTCATAAGTACTTCAGTTACAGATGGTGCTAAAACACAACATGCCTGTAAGAAGCAAAGGTGTACGTTTAGGAAACCCTTATTTCATATATAAATCCTTTGTACCATGAGCGAGCCTATTGTTACCAACCGGACAGAATCCTAGACTCAGAGTTACTACTGGTCAATTTCTAAATAAAAACCAGATGACAAACTGGATCGACTTCTTAACAACTGTATTCGTTTTATCTTTGGCCTTCGGAAATATGATCATATTTCTTCCTTCCGTTCTCAGCTTAAATGGTTGCCTATCCGTCAAAGGAGATCCCTCAGATCCCTCTGCATGCTCTTCACTATTTTGAACGTTTCTTGTACTCCTGATTATCTAAAACAATATTTTCAAGTGTTGGGCAGTTCTCACAGTCTTAACCTCCGAGCGTCCAAAAACTTAATTCTTCATATTCCTTCTCATCGTACCGGGTTCTTGTCTAACTCTTACGCTATTTCCACCATTAAACTCTGGAATGTGGTACCCCTTGACATCAAGAAGGCTGAGTCGAAATTTTCTTTTAAGCGTAAAGTCCGAAAACACTACTTAAAAGCCTGTCTTTCTTAGTTTGGTCTTCGTCATGATTATTGTGAGTTCTCTTGATCAGAAGGATTATTATAAAACATCGTATTTATTAGTTTATTATTTTAGCTTATATATGTATTTTATTAGTATTAAATATATTATTTGTATAATGTTCCCCAAAAGATTCCATTTATTTTTATTTTTTTGTTGTACACCTACCACAGTGTAGTCTTTTTAACCCAAAGGTTGACTGGTAGAGAATGCCTTGTTGCATTAAGTCCGCCCATGTACCACTACTGTACATAAAGTTTAAATAAATAATAAATGACACTGGCTGATCCGGGAGTCGAACCTAGGAATACATTCTTCTTCTTCTGATCGTGTGAGCAGTTAGGTCTAACGACCCGACACACCCTAGTGTCAGAGTTTCTAAACCGCCTCAAGGGCCTCTGACATGGTTTATTTGACGACCGCCATTTGGCGGCCGGGACCACCAGCTTATACGTGCCTTCCGAAGCACGGAATCATCTTTTTTATCAGACAATCAGGTGATTCAAGCCTGCAATGTTCTAGCCAAACTGGAAAACAACTTTACAAAAGGCAAAAGGCGTCAGTATTATACTTAACTACTCACATAACATTTTTATGCCAAACAAAATTTAATAACGAAAAAATCCTTAATATAGAATGATGTGTAAGCGCCTTAATAGAACATTTATTAACCAATTTTTCCCTTGAACGGTTCACTCTTAATGCTACGATATAACGATAATGCAGGCGATACGGTATTGATGACAACTGCCCGACTTATAAACGTCATATCTGCACAAACAACATGCTAAAATGGAGCTTAGGCTTGGAACAGAAGGTGGAAAATGCGCTGCGTTCAGTATTAATAAAGTTGAGTTCGATACTTTCACACAGTGTTATCATATTTTTATTTATCGGGGAATTCTATGTACAACACTATATAACCCAATCGAATGTCAAATCTTTGCTGTAACAAATAAAGTTCAATGTTGTGTAGCGACAAAGTTTAGTTACGATGTTAAGGTGCAGCCACATCTATCTTCAAGCGTTGTCTGAAAAGATTTATTTCATAGGAAAAGAAAAAGACGTACGTTAGGGGTAGGGGGGGGGATATTTGTAAAATTGATTATCTTTGACGTTCCTTTGATGGCATCCCTTTGAATATGAAACAGCCGATTGGTTTTAATTTAATTCTTCAGAAGACTTTGATTTTTGGAGCTTTTTGAAGATTATCTGTTTCGGTACACAAAGCCTTTATTGGCTGGAGTTTTAAGTGAAGCTGCGTATTTATGGTAAAGACTTACAAGTCTGAGACATCTTTTTAGGGTTCCGTAACCAAAGAGTAACCAACAGAACCTTATCAGTCTGTCCGTCCGTCTGTTTGTCACCGGGCTGTATCTGAAGAACCGTAATAGGTAGACAGTTGAAATTTTCACATTGCGTTTTCCTACTTAATTCCAACAAATAATAAAAATTAAATTAAAATTAAAGCGCCCATACAAGAAACGTGTTTTTACAGGGAACCTTTCGTGTTAAGAGTCCGAGTCGCACTTGGCCGGTTTTTTTATTATTATTGATAGACTCGCGACAGCCAACTACCTCATCTGATGGTAAGCGATGATAAAGTCGACGATGGAGCACGCTTGCCTAGAAGTAACCTATTCACTCTGGACTTAAAGACTCCCAGGTCGTAGCTATCAGGAAACACAGACTTCGAGCATACACGAACTAATAATGAGTTTGATTTCAAAGGAAACTCAAAGTGAAATAGTAATTTTAAGAACAGTTGACACACACGTTTGAGAATAAATTCATTACTGCAATAGCATGGAATTACCGAATACCATTTTCGAGTTTTCCTTATTTGTTGGTACCACAATGTATTAGAATTTTAAAAGTATGCACAAATCGTCTTTGTTCTATTTCTTCTTAAGGAAATTAATCCATACTTTTATTCTATTACTAGATGACCCGCGCGACTTCGTCTGCGTCACAATTTTCATTATTGCTCCGCTACTATTGGTCTTAGCGTGATGATACATAGCCTATAGCCTTCCTCGATAAATGGGCTATCTAACACGAAAGAATTTATCAAATCGGACCAGTAATTCCTGAGATTAGCGCGTTCAAGCAAACAAACAAAAAAACTCTTCAACTTTGTATATTAGTATGGATTATAAAGAGAAAGTATTTTTGTATGGAACGAGTAAACTTAAAAACTACTGGGCCGATTTGAAAAATTCTTTCAGCAATGGAAAGCTACATTATCAGCGAGTAACATAGGCTATATTTTATCCCCGTACTTCCACGGGACCGGGAACTACGCGGGTAAAACCGCGTGACGTCCGCTAGTAACTTGTATTTATTCATTTTATTTTGCATGAATACCTCACGATCCTATTTTATTATTCTATGTCTACTGCTGTACCTTGTCCACCAGTAGTGCCATTCTCTAAAGCTTAGTGTAAGCTTAGGTGAAGTGAACAAGAAGTGAGCTGTCAATCCATACAAACAAGATGAAATTACAGTTCCCTTCACGCTCGGAGTGAGCATTTACACAGTCAGATGTTGACAGAATAAGACCTTAGCTCCTGTGACCTTGGATATTGTTATAGGTTCCTTTTTTTACCCATAAATTGTACTAGCTTTTGCCCGCGTTTGTAAGCGCATATCCCGTATTTTCCCGTTCCCGTAAAAATTTCGAAAAATCCTCTACGCTCCCCAAGCAACCTAAATATCAAATTTCAACTCTCTGTGACCAGCAGTTTCGGCTGTGCGTTGTCTGTCAGTCACTCAATCAGTCAGTAATGGAAGTATTTTATATTTATTGATTTTTGATCTTCTTCTTATCGTGTAGGCAGTAAGGTCTAAAAATCCCACACAACCTATTGTCAGAGTTTATAAACCACCTCCAGCCATGGTTTATTTGATGACCCCCATTTGGCGGCCGGGACCACCGGCTTATACGTGCCTTCCGAAGCACGGAATCATCTTTTTATCAGACAATCAAGTGATTCAAGCCTGCAATGCCCTAGTCAAACTGTAAACAAAGTATGCTTCCCATGGAAATTGAACCCACGACCACCGGGTCACAAGGCAAATGCCTAAACCACTCGACCACCGAGGCAGTATTTTGATCAATCATTGACAAATAACCCTGTGTAGTAAAAGAAGAACTAGCTTTTATACACTTTTTTAATACAGATGTCTTGTCTAACATAGTAGCTTCACACACAAACGTTATAGAGCGACACACGGCGGGTAGTTGTATATTTGTGTAAGATAGCAACTGTATCGGAACGGCGCTTTCACACCGTGCACAGTGTGCTGAAAGTTCGCCATAGTTGGAGCAACGCGCGGCTGTTTGGTGTAGTGTGGACATGCCTTTAGGAATATTTTTTTATGGGACAAGCCCGCCACACTATTCCCAACAACTGCAACTTCTGACAGCCATAATCAACAGTAGTGAGCACCAGAAAAAAGCCTGTGATGACTCTCACTAACGATATAGACATTTATCGTTGTTTTGAAATGTAAACAGATAAAATTCCCTTCCGCATTAATATCCGCATTTTAAGAAATTACGTTTTATAAAAATCTGGCTTGAGTCATTCGTTTTGAATTCTTCAGAATGTCCTTGATAACACGTCATATAAAACATATTTTTCGTGAATTGATAGTGCTATTCACATAATTCTTTGTCAAAATATACAGTAGATACGATTAGGCATAATCCAGAAGCTAGTAAAACCCCGATAAGAAGAAAATATTGATAATATAGTAGCAATTGATATAATAAATTTATATCAGTTGTACAGGGTTTATCAAGAACTACAGTGATACATCTATTTTTAGTGATTATTACTAATGATATTATTACACCAAAGTAAATATACTACATAGGTTACTAGATATATATTTAGCCTATCCTATATATTAAGCATAATAAATAAAACTATAAATGTCGTATGATACCTTACTACATTCTGTCAACGCGCTTATTACATGATTTATTTATAAAATGAAAATGTAAAGGGGTGGGGATCCTGGTGTCCTGAAACACAGGCCTCAAGCCTAGCTTAGGCACCAGTCTCCCACAATACTTACCCGAGTTATGTATTACCGTAGAATCTGACTAATGTAAGTTAATTTATGTATATAATAAAAAAAAAAATAAAAAAAGAAACGATTAGGTATAGAAAACTGAAAACGAAAATGTCCCAGAAACTCGTTTGTACCAGAATCAATAGCTTGATTCAGAATGCTGTACTTCTGGATTCGGCCCGTATTTTTTTTTAGGGGGTTCTTCATTTTGAACCCTGGACTGCCGATAGCTAATTGGTCCCTGTTCCCGATACCTTTTCATTCCGCATGTTTGTTCTCTTGGGATAGTTTTGATCATTTAATAAAAGTGTTTTTATTGAATGATAAAAACTATCTTGTTATATCCACTAATTATTAGTATTTCCAGAGATATTTCTTTTAAATTTTTGCCATTTTTAACCGACGCAAAAACGGAAGAGGTTTTCGAGTTGACGCGTGTTTTTTTTTTAGTCAAGAGTGAATAGTTTACTTCTAGGCACGCGTGTTGTATTTTCAACCTCATCATCGCTTACCATCAGGTGAATAGTCAAACGAGTGCCCATCAATAGTAAAACAAAATATAAACAAACAAAGAATGTCATTAATATTTTCGTTTTGCTGAAAGAAACTGATAAGGTAAATTATAAAAGCGGGACGGGTACGAAATATTTACGTGTATGACGTGTTTTTACATCATAATGATATGCTATGATATTAACATATAAACATACTACATTGCGTGGGCATAGAATCTTTCAACGTTTTTAATGACTTCAACGTTTTTTCGTCACCGTAGGTAAAATTTTATCCTGTTGGCATTGTGTCAAGTTTATTATTCTTCCCGTCTGCGTCACAAATAATACAGAAAGTATGCTTTACTAGTTTTATTTACCACTAATTGACTCATTTAATACAAAAAGGTACGGTTTTGTCATATATAGATAATAGTTACATCGATGCGTTCTATTAGAAATAGAAGCAATAGTTATATTATGTCGTAGCCATATCGTACAATTGGCCGTTTCATGACGTGACTGAGGTTAGTTTTGAGGTGACCACTTCACAAATTTTACGATATGGTTATCACAAATATGAACCACAAAACTGCGATACAAAATTCAGTGTACCTAAAACTACATTTCCATACCCCGAGAAACGCCTTCATTTATACTCTGACACTAGGGTGTGTGGGGTCATTAGACCTTACTACACGATAAAAAGAAGAAGACCACAAAACAGTAGCAAAATAATATACTGTAAATAGCTAATGCAGGCTGAGAGCAGCCTGCATTACCTATTTACAGAGAGAGAGAGAGAGAGAGAGAGAGTGGTGGAAATGTATAATTTCCGGACGAACCGTTCTTTTATATCTATTTTATACGGAGCTAAATCCACATGAGAGTTGAAAAATTAAGTCATTTACTTCAAAAAGAAATATTATCAGGGAGAGTCACTGATTACATGGCGTATGAAACGACAGAATGGACGAAGAAAACGTGTTACGCCGACCCCAAGTAATCTATATCTATACTTGCTATTATATAAAGCTGAAGAGTTTGTTTGTTTGCTTGAACGCGCTAATCTCGGGAACTACTGGTCCGATTTGAAAAATTATTTCAGTGTTAGATATCCCATTTATCCCATTATCCCATTTATCGAGGAAGGCTATAGGGTATGTATCATCGCTAAGACCAATAAGAGCGAAGCAGATGAAGTTGCGCGGGTCAACTAGTATGGGATAAGGGCAGAAAGATAATGTTGACTTAAAAAAAAACAAGTCTTATCCCCTCTATTCCAACGTATACCACATTGTTCGTCCTAGATGCAGTAGAGTAGTGTATGTATTTATTTATTCACCCACCTACCATCGGTGACAGCCATTTTGTTTAACAACTGACGTGCAGCATGTTTGTATGTTTGTTTGTGCTTCGCTACTGAGATGTTTGATTGTTCCAATGTATGATATAGTTTGAAATGGAGGCGTTTCTCGGGGTATAGAAATGTAGTTTTTGGTACACTGAATTTTGTTTCGTAGTTTTTTGTGTCCGAGATGAGTTACCATGTTTTTGTTTTTTTATTTGAGATGGGTTTGCTCTTGACTCAAGTCTAGGTCAGAGATGACAGAGACAAAGTCTACGATGGAGCCAGTTTACCCAGAAGAAGCCTGTTCATTCTAACTTTGAAGAGATTAGGGTTGTAAGCGTTCGGAAACACAGACGCAGGCAGAGAGTTCCACTCCTTTGCTGTGCGCATTATAAAAGACGTTTGGAAACGCTTAGTGCGAATTGTTAGAATAGCAACAAGGTAGGGATGGTAAGATGCAGTGCGTCTGGATGTCCGGTGGTAAAAGAGGTCGGTGGGATGAGGTCGTGGAGTTCTTCTTGTTACGTTTTTAAATTGAACCTCAACTTTTGAATTGATATCTTTAAGGTTATTTTTCACGAGACACTTGCCTCGAAAGCACGTAAAACTGTTGGTACCGGCTGTCATTTGAAAATTAAGGCGTCGTCCTAATTGGCAACGAGCGTACGAGCAAGCGATGCGTTCATCGTAGCACGACGAGATTAAACACACTCACTTCTTTAGTGTATCCTGATAAAGCTTGCAAGTCATCGCGCGAGAACAGTAAAACGCTTAATATCGATCGTTTGATCGTGCGATCGTGCAATCAAAGCTACAAATTTATTTTGAGTGTCCTGATCCCGCGTCATCGCGCGATGCATCCATTGCAGATGTAATTAAATGTTTCTTTTGTCATGGACAAATAATAGTAAAAGTTTTCATCATTATTCCGAACATCAAAATAAAGATTATAAAATTCACCACGTCGACTTCTGGATCTATAAAGTATATTATGAGGTCTACGTTTTCTTTTTTCAGATTCAAACTACGCATCTCTGTAAACAGCCATTGTTAAAATAGCGCCGCTGCGGTGAAGGCGATGAACGCATCGTTTGTTCGTACGATCGTTGCCAATTAGAACGACGCCTACCAGTAGTTACGGATAGTCAGATGTCATAAATCTGACAGCAGACTTCAAAGGCCAGTGTGTTACCCAGTTCCTGGGTTTTTGAATTCAGATTTGCTGTCGCTTCATGTAAAATACTAATATTCAGCTGCGTCCGGTTGAACAGAATACCTATCGAGCCCAACAAAGCTTTTTTTTCAGTTTTCAATTTATTCAAAAAGAATGGCTGTCTAGGCGTTTACTCCATCCCGGGTCGACGGCGCGCTGTGTTCCACGCGCGCTTCAAAGAGCTGTCAGCTTATAAGACGGGGCCCGGTATGGCCAGTGCCTGCTGGGGCTGCGGACTTTGTTCGAAATAGTCACCGCGGCCCTGGAACGCGGCGGGCACTAGGAGGAACACGGATGGGTTTTAGTCAGTAAGAGTCTGACACTCCCTCCTGCTTCACCCAGAGCGGGAGGAGTCATTTGATGATTTCCTATCCATAAAAAGAAAATGACGCTTACTCCACCAACTCACTTGTAACATGCTTACATTTACTGTAGTAGCATCATCATCTGCCTAACCTTATCCCAACTATATTGGGGTCGGCTTCCAGTCAAACCGGATTCAGCTGAATACCAGTATTTTACGTGGAGCGGCTGCCTACCAGACCTCCACAACCCATGAACTGGATGACACAGTACGTCTTGGCAAGACTGGAGTCAGATTTACTGGCTTCTGACAATCCGTAACGACTGCCAAAGATCTACAAATGACAGCCGGGACCAACTGCTTAACGTGCTTTCCGAGGCACGGATTCACGGTATGTTAAGATGGTCACCATCCACAGACCTACCACCTACCTGTTTACTGTAGTAGCACACTGGACATTAAAAATTCTCTGATTTTCTTTGGAATTCTCTGATTTTCTAGCTAAGACGACATGCGAGCGGATAAACTTTGTATGTAAAAAGTCATAATTCGAGGTTTGGCTCTCGCCTGTTTCCTCCTCCAATATTGGACCGATTTTAAAGATATTTCACAAACTGAATGGCTTATGGTGTCGGCCGTATCGTGTCGGCCGGTGCCGTATGATACCGTAAAAGAATAATACCATCCCATTACTTCCCGTGGGTGTCGTAAGAGGCGACTAAGGGACTCACCAGAGAATGGGCAGCAGCGTTCTCTGTAAAACACGACACCATACACTGCGATCACCAACCCGCCTGCCAAGCGTGCCGATTATGGCAACCCCCCCCCCCCTCATGGGGGAGCCCCATGTCCAGCAGCGGACGTCTTCCGGCTGTTAAGATGAGACTTTGTTTATAAAAATTCATAATTCGATGTTTGGCTCTCGTCTGTTTCCTCCTCCAATATTGTACCGATTTTAAAGATATTTCACAAACTGAATATGAAGGATGTATACTGTGTCCCCATGTTTTTCTTTGACTTTTTACATACAAAGTCTTTCCGCCCGCGTTCCCCCAAGTGTTTATTATTTATTTAATGGTACTTAAGTTGGTAAAGGCCGGGTATAGTGATTATCGGGAACTTTGGATGAAAGTCAGTTTCAAGAATATCGTAATGATTTTCCAATATTCACGTTGACGTCATTTACATACAATCAATTTCTGCTGTTTAACGTCGACTTAATACTTAATATATTCATATTTTTTGCCGTTTTATCACTGATAACGAAAATAGATGACATTGAGTAATTTTCCATTTAGTTGCTGTTTTAATTTATAATGCAGAATGGTATTTTCGTGCATTTTAAAAGGATTGTAGAATTTAGCCAGCACCGAGCCAGACGTAGGTAAAAATATTTAGCGGAATATGTTCGAAAGAGTCACCGCGGCCCTGGAACGCAAAGGGCATTATGAGGAACACGGATGGGTTTTTGTTAATAAGAGTCTGACACTCCCTCTCACTTCGCCCAGAGCGGAAGCAGTCATTTGATGATTTCACGTAAAAAAAAGATGGTAACGGTACATGGTGGACATCCCACCCACACGCACAAAACGTTTTGGGAACACATTCATAGCGTACAGCTAAGGAGTGAAATTCCCTGCCAGAGTCTGTGTTTCCAAATAGCTACAACCTGGGAGTCTTTAAGACAAGAGTGAATAGTTTGCTTCTAGGCAAATGTGCTCCATCTTCGACCGCATCATCGCTTACCATCAGGTGAGATAGTGGTCAAGCGTATGCCTATCAATAGTAAAAAAAAAAACATTCGCCATTTGATAAGTGTTCTTTCAATTCTTCTTCTACCATACATACAGGCTTACAAACAACAAGACTAATAATCACGGCATTATGTACAAACGCGTATAAAAACAAAACATATCAATGGAGCATCGAAAAAATAATCCACATCGCAGTCAATAGCAAAAGTGACCAGAACACAGGCAGTACTGCCGCGTCGAATGGCAATGCTGATTCTTTGGCTGAAGAAAAGCCCAGCCCTCTGGTCACGTGAATAGTCGACAAGTTGTTTGCTGATGTCCCGAAAGACTCGATTCGCACTCAGACCCCATGGGTCTAGTTTTTCAATGCCAAAAGGCTCAAATATATAACTCCCGATTAGGTTGTTTGAGGTTTTCTGCACCGGCAGCAGCCGTCCCATCACAGCTCGCCATGCTAAGAAGATGGGATGGCGCAAGAGTGTCGACAAATGTTGCCATTTGATTCTACATATAAATTATAAAGATATTTTTATTTTTCTCAAACATGCTTGGAAATTTGAGCATTATTTTGACAACCTTCGGCAACCTTCGGAGCAGCGGCCGGCAAAAGTTGTATGAAAAACCATATCTGTCGTTGTTTAGCGGCCAAATAAATTACATAGTAAAATCATATCTGTTGTGTAATTTAAAAATGGAACGATCTTTTACTCCGAAACATGGCAGCCAAGGAGGTCACTTACCAAAAGTTTTATTTAAATTTCGAACTAGCTTGCAAATAGAAAATTGTTTATTGAAAAAAAAAAAACAAATGAACAATTAAGTGCTCATTTGTTTCACGCGGGAAAAATATTGTTGTTCGTCATTGATTTTGAAAAGTAATTGTATTTTAATTTCCGCACATTATTTGAGAATACAAGCCCTGGTCACAACCAGGCTTTGATGGACGAAGCCGAGGCTCACATTTACACGTTCATCCATCAATGCCTCTTTTGCTGGCCGCTGCAATAATGTACCATTAAAATCAATCGATCTTCCTGTCTTTACAAACTATGTAGGAAAGTCTAACTGTATGCAGCTGAATACCAGTATTTTACATGGAGCGTCTGCCTACCTGACCTCCACAACTCAGTAACTGGGTAAGACGGTACTTCTTGGCAAGACTGGTGCCAAATTTTTATCCTCTGGCTACTCGTATCGACTGCCAAAGCTCTACAAATGACAACCGGGACCAAAACGTGCTTTCCAAGGCACGAAGGATTCTCATTATGTTAAGCTAGTCACCCATCCGCAGACCGACCTCGGCAAGCGTTGCTTAACCTTGAAGATCCACCCGTGCGGCTGTTATTATTTAGCCACGAACTCCTCGAGAATGAGGCGTGGAAGAGATATAGTGTCAAAAAAAAATCAACCATACGAATATATAGTGACTTCCTTCCCATAGTGGCATAACTTTAAGAATCATGGTGTAACTAAGTATAAGTGCCACGTTTTTCTTAGAAGCCTTTTTTCCTCTTATGAATGTCAATGACCGCGCAATGAGTTCAACCCGTTGATGATGACGTTAGGTCTGTGAGACCCGTAGGTTAAGACAAGATGCCAGTCTTAGGGGTTCCTACACAAGGGTTATGCAGAAATGTAGATCTAATAGTAGCTACACTCCATTTTGCAGAATATGTTTCATGTTGTATGCATAATTATGCCTATTGCCATCAACTGGACGCTAACACTAGTTGAAAATAGTGCATAAAATCGGGATACTGAAATATTCAACAATTGTTAAAACCGAAAACATTTTATCTGACCAGGAAATCGAACACACACATACGATAAAAACAAAGATGGTTGGTTACCTACAAAATCATTAATTCTTACAGCTCTAATTAATAATAACGAGAGCCAATGGAAACAATGCTGTCCCACCAAATACGTCCCATAAACGACACATGCGCCTAATTATAAAATATCAAATATAATATTTAAACACCACCCCATTGTTAATCTTGATTAAAAAAATACGAACATCAAACAGAACAAAAAGGGTTGGAGTCGCCACCCACCTTACAAATATTAAATTACTCAATATTTCATACCGATACTAATTTCGCTATCTTAACCCTCGCCGGCCGCGGAACGACAGAAAATATTACGAAAAAAAAAAATTATACTCGCCAAAAGAAAAAAAAACGTCGCAAGCTTAATTGACATTCTTTATGAGCGTCAGTCCTTAGACGAGGATATTTTTTAATTAGATATATTTTATGGGCTTTTTTTTCGAAAGGGGTAAGCGCGAATAAAGGGTTAACATTTGTTTGAGCCAATGGGGTAGGGGGTTCAATATTAGCCTTTCGTAATCAGGCGGGGAAAAAATGGTCGATTAGGCCCCTCCGACGTTAATTTAGGATCATTGGGCCTACGTGGAAGGTGGACTTCCCCTTTCTTAGTTGTCTCTTTAATGTTTTGTTCTTTATGCTTCGAGTTAAAAATTTCTAAGATTTTGTTTTGTTCAAATACTGTTTGTGTTTTTGTAATTTAATTTTAAATTGAAAGTGAAATTATTGATGCATTGGGTATGTGTAGGTAATATTTTTTTTTCTAGTCTTGTCCTATATCTACAGAAGGCTAATTCTCTAACTTAAAAAGCATTTAAAGCAGAGATACCTAAGAGTAGCTGATTTTAAAATGAGAATCACGTCTAAACGGCTAGTTGTAATTTTTTGGAAAAAATATATGTTACATAAAACTATTTTCTTAATAATTTGATACATGAAAATTTTGAGTTTTGTTCGTTCAACATAGTGTAATTAATTTGTAAAGTTATGTCTAAGACGGACATAAAAACGACAATCGGAACAAAACCGCCGGGCGTATTTTAATGGAATTTACTCTATCTCAAAGACAATTTAACTATCTACATTTTGATATACGGCTATTTTTTTAAAGTCTTAGAATAATAAGGTAATTACAAAAAACTACTGAATTAAGGGTCACTCAAGGTCGCTGGCAGATGTCGTCGCCTTAAATTCAAGTCGCATTGTAATCTTGGCGAACATCAATGTCAAAATCTTATCAAAACAGGGGTGGGGTAGGGGTAGGGGGGGATTAGGGGTGTTTTGGACAGTTTGCAACTGCGATGCGAATGCGAACGATTCTTAAAAATACGAGAATTGCCACCCTGAAATCTTTAATTGGTTTTTAAACCAACGAATGATGGTCGATTTTAATCAATAATAACCCACGTTAAGAGGGAATATCTAATAAATAGTTTTTACAAAATTATCCATTAGACACAGCAATCGGAGATTTTATAATCCATAACACATTGATTTTAGACAAAAAACGAAGGCACTACGAAACAAAGCAATTATGTTTGGTTTACAAAAAATTTATTCTATGTACCTTCTTTGCACATATTCCAAGAGCACACTATCAACTAAGGGCACACAAATATTCAAAAATACACATGACATTTTTTCACGAACCAGTATAAACGAATTTTCATTTAGCCAAATACGAGGGTAAATAAATAATTTTAACGTATTTTCCCATCGAAATGAGGTGCGTTTGTCGTGCACTAATTCAATCTGCGACACGAGAAATATCGTTGAGATTAGTCGCCCGTGGAAAAAGTCGTTGGAAGAAAAGTTGACGGAGTCGCTGATTGGGCGGTGGTTCCGTACTGATTTACATGTTTTAAGTTTCGTATCCACGTGCTTGTTGTACGAAGAATAGTGGTTACTATCCATTTTTCAGAATCAGAAATCAAATGACTCCAGCTCTGGGCGGAGCGGAAGAGAGTGTCAAACTCTTATTGACTAAAACTCATCCGTGTTCCTCCTAATGTCTTATGATTTCTATTAGTCCTATCCTACTTCCTGCTAATATCATAAAATAATGTGATACCTTGTTATGATGGAAGGATGGCCCGTGGGTAATCAAATAGATATATTAAGTGATCAACTACTAAAATTTGAAATGGTTCAGATCAGAAAGGTAGAATCTTGCAAATTTATTCATCATCATCATATCAGCCGAAAGACGTCCACTGCTGGACATAGGGTTTGCCATAATCGCCACGCTTGGCAAGCGGGTTGGCGATCGCAGTGTATAGTGTTGCGTTTTACAGAGAACGCTGCTGCTTATCCTCTGGTGAGTCCCTTAGTCGCCTCTTACGACACCCACGGGAAGTGATGGGATGGTATTATTCTTTTACGGCACCATACGGCACCAGCCGACACCATACGGCAATGTTATTTTCTTAATAATAATTTTCAGACTTCTAAAAACCATGTCATGGTACAAATGTAATAAATGCTTTGCTAAAGACCAGCAGTTAAATTTTTTGTCGTTGAATACAGTCACCAATATTTATTTTCTTCAATAAACCTCTAAGCGTTTAATCTCACACCCAACGGACCCCTAAAAACTTCGTCGAAGCCGAGAGAACCCGTGAAAAATCTTTATTAAATCCCTCTTGAGCTAAATAAGTTCATTTGCAGAGTGAAAAAAAAAAAAAATTTTTTTTTCGCCTTTATATAAATTAGTAAACATTTTCGGCGATTTGTATGGCTTACTCGGGTGGTAATTAGTGATTGTCTGTGTGTGGGGGAGGGCCTATTGGCGAATTAAATTATTTTTTCCGCCTAACTAATGAGGGGAGAGAAATAAATGTGGATTTAGACAAATTCGTGTTAGTTAAAGTTAAGACACGGTTATAAATCCGTATTTTTTATTTCGTACTTTTCTTTAGTCGCTGTCTTTTTAATTGGGCTTGGAGATTGGCAGTGTTACGCCTTGAAGTTTTTTTTTTGGAATAAAATTGTTTATATTTGGTGCGAATTAATGGATTGGATTGGTATTTTATAGCTTAAGTGATGGGCAGACGATATATTTTGCCATGGATGGCACAGGAGCGTGGGGGAGAGGCCTGTGCCCAACACTGGGTGTAGTCAGTTTGTCAATAAAAATAAGCTTGAAAACACTTAACATCACACCTATTAAATAATACACTTATTATTTCATTATTATTATTCTATCCTATGGCCATGTCACCTTAAAATTGCAAACGTCGTAACTTTATTAGTAAGAAAACGTCGTACGATTGTAAAATATTGCGTAAAATTGTAAAATATGTTTTCTTAATAAGCCACGGACATATTGGTAACTATTGAATTTGGGTGGGATTTATTGTATACAAAACAATTTTTTCATAACCTAATGAGAAATCATAATCTAGTAAAGATTTATTTTAATCTTACGGTGTCTACAATTTTCCGGTGATAGACACAAAAGATAAGGCTGAGGGCTTAAACCTAATAATACACGCACATATCGCCAGTTAATTAAGTTCTATTTAATAAGACGCGCACTAAATCCAGTACAAATCTAATCTTTGGGCTATTACTAAGAAATTCCAACTATAAGAACCTAATATTACTTTCCCAAACCGGGAATCGAACCCAGCACCGCATTCACAGCAGGAACGTTTGATAATTACTACACTAACGAGGCAGTCAACGTAAAAATATTAATCAATTTGTCTAACCTTTTACCAGTGTTATGCTTTTATTTAAGCATGGGACATCATCAAATAACTCCTCCCGCTCTGGGTGAAGCAGAAGGGAGTGTCAGACTCTTACTGACTATAATCCATCCGTGTTCCTCCTAATGACCTTTGCGTTCGGCCGCGGTGACTCTTTCGAACAATTTGCGCAACCCCGACAGTTTCCAATTATGCTGGAGTCGGCTTCCAGCGTAACTAGATGTAGCTTGAATACCAGTATTTTACATAGAATAGCTGTTTATCAGACCTCCACAACCCAATACTTGGGTTACCTCCATGATACCCTTTGGCAAGACTGGTATCAGATTTTCTGGCTTCTGAATATCCGTAACGACGTTCAAAGATCTTCAATTGATAGCCGGGACCAACAGCTACGTGTTTTCCAAGGCACGGTATGTTAAATTCAAATTCAAAACTTTTAATTCAGACCAAGAGATCCATATAGTGTTAGTATGAACTTAGTCTATGTTAGTATAAACAAAATAATAAAAATACGAAAAAAAAGAAGACATTAATTGGCTTCGCACATGTGCACGCATATGCCTGCCAGCCCAGAGCCTGATAAACGGTCCATCTATCTTGTCCGCCAGTGTACCTCGCTAAAATGCTGTACTGTACTGTGTGTGTGTGTGTGTGTGAGTGTTAAGATGTTCACCCAATCACTGACTGACCCCAGCAAGCGCCGCATAAGGCGGAGATACCTGATCGATGAGAGTAGCTGATTTTAAAATGAGAATCACGTCTAAACGGCCAGTCGTAAATTTTTAGAAAAAATATATGTTACATTAGACAATTTTTTTAATAATTTGATATTTGAACATTTTGAGTTTTATTCGTTAAATATAGTGTAATTAATTTGCAAAGTTATGTCTAACACCGACATAAAAACGACAATCGGACCAAAATCGCCGGGCGTATTTTAATGGAATTTACACTATCTCAAAGACAATTTATGTATCTACATTTTGATATACGGCTATTTTTTTTAAAGTCTTAGAATAATAAGGTAAGTACAAAAAACTACTGCGTTTTGGGTCGCGCGGATGTCAAACGAGTGCACGTTTTGTTGCCTCTGGGTTGCTGGCGTATTTCGTCACCTTAACGTAGAAAATCGACGTTATTATTCAGCTACAAGTGTAAAACACTAATGACGTAATAATTCTAAGCAAATAGTGGCGCTAATACAAGTCTGCTATAGCAACATACCGACTTCCGAACGGATTCAAAGTCATCAACCTCGTGACCTCGATGATTCACAGCATAACTGAGGAAACACTACTAATTCTATAAAATATAGTCGTCGCCTTCTTAGAATGATACTTGCTCGTTTTGTTTTATGCCTGTTTTAATTATGTTAGATAGTTTTCCTGTTTTAAGTGACATTTTTTTCCATACACATAAGACATAACATTTATGTAAAACATCGCGCTTGTATTGTATTTATATTTAATTTTATTAATTTTAGGAAAATTTACAGCTAATACAAAACAATGTAAAGTAACAATATGTAAAAAATGGCCATTTACGAGTTTTCACATATATGTTGAGTTAATAATAAAAACAATTTCACGAAAACAGCTAGCACGCTAATAAGTTCGTTCAACGCTCAAGAAAGAAAAACAACGAATAACTCAAAACGGTGATCAAGCACCAAAAAAACGATCAGTCAAACTTTTTTTAACTTTTTTAACACTGCTGGTAAACAAATCAAGCTCGACATCCTGACACACCATATTAAACGTACGACAAGCTCTTATCAAGTACGAGTTCTTTCTGTAGTTTGTTTTAACTTGAGGAACATCAAGGAGACGCGATCTACGAAGAAATGCACACGGTACACGAAGTCCAATCCTGCTCACCAGCTCAGGGACATCAGTAGATCCGTTCATAACATTGAATAAGAATGCAAGATCTGCAATTCTCCTTCGCTCATGTAAAGGCAGAAAATGGAAATTTTACATCGACTCATGTAACTAGGAAGAAAGATCTTTGAGCGATATTGGGTGTACCTTAAAAATCACTTTTGTATGCTTTGTATATTGGAAACGATTAAGTAGTGGTGTGCCTGTAGTTGCATGCAATCGGGCACTGATCCAGACCTTTCTGTTAAATTCTCGATGGAAAAGCTCAAGAACACTCTACCCTATCCGGGACTTGACCCAGGGCTAACCTGAGGGCCAATTCTACTAACTTTTAAGCAAGGTTTGCATTCGCATCTCATTTGCAATATGTCGAAAAAGCCTTAATTTCCATACATTTTTGACAGTTTGTGATTGAAAAACGAATGCGAACGAAATTTTTGACTGAATTTCACTCTGACGTTCAGTTGTTGCGCTTGCGTCTTATATCTACAACAATATCAAACATGCTTGGTTTGAGCATTATTTTGACAACCCTCTTCGAGATAATAAATCGAAATACCTGTACTGACCAAATACACGCGGGCAGCGGCCGGCAATAGTTATATGTAAATCCATATCTGTCGTGGTTTAGCGTTCAAATTAATTACATAGTTAACTCGTATCTGTCATGTAATTTAAAAATGGAACGATCTTTTACTCGGAAACATGGCAACCAAAGAGGTAACTTATCAAAAGTTTTATTTAAATTTCGAACTGGCTTGCAAAATAGAAAGCTGTTTATTGAAAAAAGAAAAAAAAAACAAATGAACACACGCGGGAAAAATTATTGCTGTTCGTTGTTCGTCATTGATTTTGAAAAGTAATTGTATTTTAATTTCCGCGCATTATTTGAGAAAAGTACCATTATTTGTCAAAAAGTAGTTACGACGAAGTAAGGTAATAACCTTGCTCTGGGTATTAATTGTTTTGTCAATTTGTCAAAGCAGTTAAAAATACACTCATTCACACACAAATAAAATTAGCAAAATATTTACATTTAACGAACAATCCCATTAAAAACCAATCAGACACTAAAAGTACCGATATCGGACAATTAACTAAAGAAAACGAAGGTTAAATCATTAATAACTAATTAACTATAATTTACATCGCTAAGTTATTGTTATTGGTTCAAGGTTACAACCCAGACATTGTTTTTGAACGATAATGATATTATTTTGGTCGAGGACCGATAAAATTCCGGAAGTGGCTTTTGAGGGTAATGTCAGCTCCGTCTTTTGGTAATAAGTACCTATAATACTTTTTAGGGTTCTGTATGTCCTTTTAAGATCACTCGTCTGTTTGTCTGTATGTCCGTTTATCAAAACCAATTGCTCCGAATCTAAAGGAGATAGAACTTTTGTGGCATAGCACCCATATTGTTTTTTTTTTTCAAAGTTGCGGCGCAAGATCTTACATGCTTTTATGGACTCAGCAACGTGACACTTTGGGGCACCATGTTCCTTAAATTTTTTGTTTGTTTAAATGTCCTTGAGGCCTTGTTTCAGAAAAAAAAAAAACAAAACGACGGCGGGGGCTATGCCATCTCCCACAGAAAAATTATCAAACCCCTTTGTTACATACATATGAACTTCTGGAACGTAAACACTGACGTGTAACGTATACACGGCACGGTATATACATATTTTGACTACAGGCTCACCTTTGGGCGAATTATAAAATTAAAAAATATTCAAACTGTGCCGTGCAGGGTTGATAAAAATCATGACTTTTAAAAAAAAATAAAAAAAATCGAATTTATTTGATTTAAATCGGATTAATTTGATTTAAATCGGATTTTTTTTTATTTTTATCATTTGCTTGATTACGTCCAATTCTCCTTCAGTTATATATTTTTTCACATTATGTATTGCTATCCACCAATCAGTAAGATTAGTTTTTTGTATGAATTGTTTATCGAATGCTACTCATCAAACTGATTCCAGTCTCTCCATAATTTTCTTGCAAAAATTGCAAGGCTGCATCACTTTCATCGGTCGACAACTTTTCTTGGGACATTTTTGGATTAACCATGTAGGCTAGATAATGAGCCGGTGTCATGGCTTGGCGGTAACGACTCATGACATTCATTTGCATCATGTTTAGTTTTTCTTCCAGTTGTTCTATTAATTCTTTCCAGATAAGAACACTATCTGAAATAGAACACTTATCGCTCTGTACTTTGTCTAGAGCTTTGGATATCGGCTCCAGTCGTGCCAAGATCCTCTGCATTTCTTGTATTGAGCCCTATTGCAAAAAGGATATCTACCTAAATAAAAATACCGTTTTAAATTACAGTTAGGTCACTTTTAGTAGAATTTAGTACCGTTAAAGGCGATGTAGGCGTCTCATACTATCGTAGTGACGTTGATAAGTAGATACCTACTGCTGACAGTACCTACGTGGGTGGACAGTGACCTTAAACACTGCTGACCCAGTTTATATTTGTGGTTTGAAGTTTGGCGCAGTTAGTTTGGGAAAATTATTGGAATTTGATGGACATAGTAGGTACTGTGACTAAATATGTTGGTACTGCGTAAATGGGTAAATTTAATTATTAATTAATGACCTTTTAGTTGGGTAATTTTATGTTTGTGTAAATAAGAAGACGTACCAATTCTACTGATTTTAAACCAACACTCGCATTCACAGTCCGTCGCCATCTGTCAAAAATTTATGGAAATTGATCTGTCAAAAAATGATCTGTCAAAAACTGAACTGTCAAAAATTGATCCGTCAAAAATTTATGGAAATTGACTTTTTAGGGTTCCGTACCCAAAGGGTAACCAACGGAACCCTTTTACTAAGCCTGTCCGTCCGTGCGTCCGTCTGTCTGCCAGCGGGCTGTATCTGAAGAACCGTATTAGGTAGACAGTTGAAATTTTCACAGATTGTGTATTTCTGTTGTCGCTATAACAATAAATAATAAAAATGAAGGTTTATAGTACGGAACCCTTCGTGTGAGAGTCCGACTCACACTTGGCCGCTTTTTTTGACAGATTGCAACTGAGATGTGAATGCGAACGTTGCCTTAAAATTAGAATTCTCAACACCTTAAATAGCTTTGGAAGTTCGCAAATACTGATCGATAGATATTTTTTTTCTCATTAACATATCATCAAAAGTTCAAAATTTACCAGATGTCGGATAACGGCATTTTAGTTATACCATGGCAGACAGGTATGTAGGTTATACCTGCATAACAATCTACTACAACTGCCCATGAAACGGTCCACCATTAAGAGGCAATGCTGGCGGCGAGACTTTGTATTTAAAAAGTCCTAATTCGAGGTTTGGCTCTCGACTGTTTTCACCTCCAATATTGGACCGATTTAAAAGATATTTCACAAACTGAATATGAAGGATATATACTGTGTCCCTATGTTTTCCTTTTTGCTGATTTATTAACCATATAAACACTAGAACTCTCACAAAATGCTAAAAATTTACCGATAAATCGCTGTCAACCAAATCAAATCAATCAAATCAAATCGTATATTTCAAATAAACCATTACAGGCACTTTTGAATTGTCAAAGTAGGTCAGTCAAAAACATGAAGCTATTTGCACGTTCCAAAGCGTAGATCTCTATGGAGAAGAACGTGCAAGAAACTCCACGGACACTCTTTTAAACCATGTGATGTATTTAAAAAAAATCTTGTTAACATTAACATTGATTGCTTCTATATGTGAGGACAATGCAAAGAACAAGAAAATATATAAACAATTCAAAATGCAGGTACAGATTAAAATAAGCCAGTGGCAGGTAAGAGATGACCAGTTTCAACTGACGGCGCCCGTTCACGAACATGACGCGTGCATCAGCACCATCTAACTCAACCATTTTGAAGGGAATCAAATGATCCAAAACACGCGCCACCATCAGCAAAACATTTGTGTGAGCATGACAAGCTCTCAACTGCCACGCTCGTTCATGTCAAACTAATTTAATAACGAAATCTATAATTACATATGTAAATGGCTCCATAGTGCTCACATTTACAAAAAATTGAAAATATGCTTCTACGTTATACAAAACTATGGTTTCAAGTAACTAAGAAAAGAAAAAAAAGAAGGCTGCTTTATTGTGTATACTTTGCTAATACAATAATGCAAAGAAATAATAAATAAACGATTGTATAGGAGAACAAAAAAAAAAGGGTAAGCATTTCTTCCAATTATCAAAAACCTAACAAGTGGACCCATGCTGCTGTGGCTGTGGAGCAGGACCGGCATTTAGCCAAGCATTTTTATCATGGACATAATCTTCCAGTTTATAATATGCTTGTCTACATAATGTGCGTTTTATACATGTTTTAAATTTTCTCTCATTCAGTTCGAGAATATTAAGTGGTATTTTATTATAAAATTTAACTCAGTATCCCATAAAAGAAGTGTGTACTTTAGCTAATCTGAATCGGGGTTGATCTAATTTGTTCCGATTTCTAGTATTAAAATTATGCCTATCACTAATTTTACTAAAAAGATGAAGATTTTTCCGAACATACATAATGTTTTCATATATGTATTGACAAGGTACCGTCATGATGTTAATATCCTTAAACAGTTCCCCAACAGAGGCCTAGTGCACAGAATTTGGCAACTATTAATAAAAAAAAAAAATTGAAACTCTCACAGTAAGCCCTTTCATTTGATAATTATGTCACACGATATTGTTCAAAAAACTTTTTTTTTTAATTTTCTAGTTTGACCCCCAAAAGTGACCCCCATATTAAAAATTTAATGAATTACGTAACGCGTCCGTGTTTGGGTCATAGAAGTCCATATGTATACTAAATTTCAACAGAATCGGTCCAGTGGATCCGGAGAAAACTGGCTGTGACAGACGGACAGACAGACAGACAGACACCCGAGTGATCCTATAAAAGTTCCTTTTTTTTTCGGTACCCTAAAAAAGGAAAACATGGAGACACCTTCTTATTCAGTTTTTTAAATATGTCTTATATCGGTCCAATATTGGAGGAGAAAACAGTCGAGAGCCAAACCTCGAATTATGACATTTTACATACAACGTCTCGCCGCCAGCGTTTCCTCTTAAATTTCTTTATCTAACCTCTATAAAAACCAAACCAGTCATTCGTCAAACAATACTGCCACCTAATCTTTAAAAGCCCCAGTGAAGTTGACTCAACCGATTAACCCAAACACTTTCTACCTGCACCATGATTCACTGTCGAAACAAAACAAAACAAAAGAAGCACTTCGTTTTTGTTCTAAGAAAACAAAATTGATACCAAAAAGTCCCGAACTTCAATTTACGAGTTCGGAAATGGGCCCTGCTCGACAAAGAATGCAAGCTGATTCATTGAAAAGTGCAAGCGAAGAATTTAAAAAATTGATGTAGAGATAAAAACTGGTTCCAAATTCTATGAAGTAATTTGGTTTTGTGGCATGGTCACATCCTGTAGTCCGTCATGACAAGTTACGACCAATTACTTATTCTAAGAACGGTAGATTTTGATGAAAGCATAAAATGGGAGCCTGGTATGTCCCACTGAACGTACCCAATGATTTCCTGATGACATGTTTGCTGCTGATTTCAAAGGTAACAAAGTCGACTTCGGAATTTGCAACTATTCAATCATATTTATTTTAGTTAAACTTACTAAACCCTATTTCGTAGATGCTAAACTCGATAAGGCTTTTGTTTTGTTTAATTTTCTTTCTTTTGTAACCAGTTTAATGTCAAACTTAATATCGATAAGAAAGTTTAGTTATCAGTCCTGTGTCAAATAAATACTATTTGTTTATTTTCTTTTTTCTATCTTTTGAAAGCATGTAGTTCCCTCGTTGACAAGGAAAACTTGTAATTGTTTATCGTTTTAAATAGATTCAACACCCATTACATTATCAACATTGAAAAACCCTACGACAATCAGGACATGAGATCAAAATCAAATATCGCGAATAAAATTGGGCGTGTTACGAATGTTATTGAACTAAACCGACTACACAACATTATGCAAAAACATATTGATTCACAAATCAATGATTAAAAATAAAATATCATTCCAACACATCTTTATACTTCAGCTAGATAAAAATCTCTAATTTTCTTATCAAATAATTAAAAATACGACTATGAAACATTAATACACCTATACCAAAATTATTGTCCGATCAATTACTCATACAGTTCTCTCTCTTTGTTTTAGTTCCAAGAATAACCAAGTACAAAGATTCGGTGAGTTCAAAATAAGGGTTGAATGTACTGAAAAGAGTATTTAGTGATGAGTCTCTGAATGTCCCAATTTAAGTCACGGCAGATGATGACGCGTCATATTCAGGCGAAAATCACGGGACGTGCTCGACTCCTATTGATAGGACTGGCTGAATTAGCAGAATATATAGTTGTGTGGAAGAGGGAGTGGGGGGAAGTCTTTGTACTAAAGTTGGTCAATATAGGCTAGTTAGATTAGATTAGAATTTAGTGTACAAGTTTTAAAAGCAAGCCTTACGAGGGGCAAATGAAAGCAAAGCAATTGAATACAGCTGGGATAAGAATGCTAATATCTCTGTTGTTACGCAAACTGATGAAATCATAAATCAACATACATGAAATTCTTCTGTTACTGACTGATTGAGCGACTGAGCCACTGACAGACAACGCACAGTCGAAATTTGGCATATAGGTTCCTTGGGGAGGCAAAGGGAGCACTAAAAGGATATATGGCATAAAGGTATATGTGCGTACGAAGTCGCGGGCAAAAGTTAGTGAGTTTATAAAAGTTTCATCTTGTTGTTGGTCTTATGTTGAAATTAAAGCATTTCAAAGCAGTTTTTGTGTTGCGAAGGAATAAGGAAAACGTTGTGAACAAAGGTTTCAGAATGAATGTGAGTATCAGAGTAAAGGAAGACCAAATAAACGACGGATTGATTATGTGAATGATGAGGCTAGAATAAAGGTGTACTGAAACAATTTCTAATAGAGAACAGATGCAGAAGAAGTAGAAGACAAGCTACTCCAATCTCAAATATAATGGCTGCAGAATGAGGTTACAAAAAAGAAGTTTAATAACGAACAGGAAAATGATGCTGATGAAGATAATGCCATTGTGGCGACTAGATTTCAATCGATATCCGTTCACTAATCGACAATCAATATTGATCGAATCCAAACATAAAATCGATGGTAGAATTATGTACATAATTAATCTTGTTGCTAGGAAACACTGAATCGATTTTAGTAGTTGACGTCATAGATTCATAATCTAAGATATTGATCGGTAGTTCAATATCCACTCAGTCAAATTTAGCTGAGAATCAGAACTATTTGGACGACAAAGAGACTGTGCCACAAAATGCCGGTCTTTTACCACTTCTTAATGTTTTAACTGAGAAAGGGAGAGACACAAATAACTGCTGATTTGATTAACCAAGAGTAACAGAAAGCGTGTAAGTAAAAGAGTTTTGTGAATAAATAAATGTGGATGGATGGAGAGAGAGGGAGGCTAGAGAAAAGATGGTTGGATTGTCTAAGGGAAAGGGAGTTAGTGACAGCGTGACGGCTGATAGGACAGAATGGAAGAAAGAAACGGTTTTTAAGTACTATCATCATCATCATCGTCATCATCATTATCATATCAGCCGAAAGACGTCCACTGCTGGATATAGGCCTCCCTCAAGCGTCGCCACAACGATCGGTCCTGCTCCTAAGTACTACGCCTAGAACAATTTCCATGAAAACGTTTGGTCGCATTGTTTCGCCATTGTCACGTCGCGGCTGTCTGTGGTAGACTGTTTACTTTGATACCTAAACAAATGATTATTTCTATTGTCAAGACAGCAGTTTTCCGTATTCCCCATACGCATGCTTAAATTATTCAGACGTCCAAGAATGCGAGGTTCTAAGTAGTATTACAATTGGTAATAAAATGAACGTGTCCTGACTAAATTTGTTGACTACGCAAATATTTCTAGTACACACGATACACATACGCCAGTATAAGCTGTCCTGGCTTTGGACGAAGAGTCTATACAATGCGAGGTGAGCGTATATTGGATTATACAACTTGATATTATGTCTACTGCAGACTGACTTCCAGAATAAGCTGATCTTGCAGTGTACGATAAGTCTGAATAATACGACGTCAGCTTAGACTGGTTACTTTAGCTTGACATGTGCAACAGAATGCATTGTATTTTAATGATTCTACTTTGAAACAATAATATTAGAAATTCTAAGTTAGTTTATTACTTGACAATAGATATGGATGTTTATCAAAATCGTGGGTTTGTTTATCAGTCTTCGTATGATGGGTTGGTTTAGTAATTTCTTGGTTTTATGCCAAGTATATTGCCTTGTTCAGGAATTTTAAATTATCAATTGCACTTTGGAATGTATGTAGGTATTTTTTCCGAAACGTGGTCGCTCACAATGGGCCTCATCAGACGTCTTATTCGTAGTCTACACTCTTCGGATTTCGGGCTTCGGAGTTACGGGCGTTTTCACCAACGATTATTCCCGATCCCGAACTAAGAATGAATGACTACACGATTTGACAATTACTGTCAAATCGTGTAGTCATTCATTCTTAGTGGTTAGGAGATACGGAGTAGAAAACGCCCGCACCTTAGGCCGAAACTACGGACTTTGGGCTTATAGAAATAAAGAAAGAAACCGTGTAAGGGCCCGGTCGGTAGGCAATCGGTAACTATGCCGATACTTTCCGCCCTGTGATAAGAAGCATCTACGGATAAGTCGCCTATTTGCTTTTCCAGACTAGTTTTTAAACGTTGCTCCACACTAGGGATTTCCCCTGTATCGTGGGTGCGTTTACAAACATATAAATACACATAAAAACACACAGCCAGACCCGAAACAACTATCTGAAGGCTATACAAATATTTGTTCCATGCGGGAATCGAACCCACGACACGCACGCAGCAGTCAATCGCACAACCACTGCGCCAAACGTGCCGTCAATAACTAGCCAGATTATAAATTTTGATTTCCTTGAGAGTGTTAAAATATACGTTTTTTTTTTGCGGCATAAACAGTCTTAGAAGTTTGATTTTTCACAGGTTTAAGGGACTGTAGACCTGAGTTCATATATGATTTTAATATAAACAATTTCAACTCGATACCTTCACGTTCCCAAGATAAAGAGTGTTGACAGACAGACGGACGGATGAACAACAAAGTGATCCTTTAAGGGGTTCCGTTTTTTCCTTTTGAGTTTCGGAACCCTAAAAAATTTTATTATTGTAGTTTATAATTGTAGTTTAATATAATTAAGTAGTCAATTAATATCACTCATTGAGTACAATAAAACAATAGCCAGTTTAAACATAATGTTATTTGTTAACCTTTGGCCCGATTTACCAATAAATGTGTCAAGTGGGATCAATAGGTTTTATATGACATAATTATTATATCGTGCTTGACTATTATGTACAGTGTCATCATTGTGTTTATATATTAAAGTTTGTTTATCAATTTTACAAATAAACATATTATGTATAATCTACACTACTTTTAATTATCTATTTAAATAAACTGGAAACTGACTGACTTATCAACGCACAACCGAAACTACTGGTCGTAGAAAACTGAACTTTTGCATGTACATTCCTTGAGGAGTGTTGGGGAGAACTAAGAGAGAATTTGCCGATATTCCTACGGGAATGGGAAAAAACGGGATATGCGAAGAGCTAGTAATTTAATAAATCTTAAAGCCTTATCACATTTTAGCATATTTAAAGACTCGTCATACTATGCGGGTATCGGGCACTGTTTTTTCCAAATTGTCATATTTTATCTATTAGATAAGATAGTCCCGTACAATCAGGGAATCAAGCTCTTGATATATAATATTATATCTACAATTGGTCGACTAACATCAAAACAACCTATTTTATATTTTGGCAAGCATTGATAGGAAATTAAAAGTTCAAGAAACCTTTTTTACGTTTTAAGGTTTTTTCAAGAGCAATTTTTTTTGGAACTGTCCAATACTACTGTCAGGTCATCATCATCATCATATCAGCCGAAAGACGTCCACTGCTGGACATAGGCCTCCCCAAGGGTTACCATAATCGCCACGCTTGGCAGGCGAGTTGGCGATCGCAGCGTATGGTGCTACTGTCGGATACATTATTTGTATCTGGTCAGCTAGTTATTAAACCAGCTTGCTCGATACCAAAAATATCAAAGAAAGAAAACACTTTTTGTGTTTCCTGATAGCTACAACCTGGGAGTCTTTAAGTCAAGAGTGAATAGGTTACTTCTAGGCAAGCGTGCTCCATCTTCGACCACATAATCGCTTACCATCAAGTGAGATAGTGGTCAAACGCGCGCCTATAAATAATAAAAAAAAAAATCTTTCAGGTTTTCCCGATTTTTCCGCGAATTAACTTGGAATACATTCAGTGTGTGCACCTAGAGCTAAAAAGTGAAATTCCCTGCCAGAGTCTGTCTTTTCTGATAGCTACAACCTGGGAGTCTTTAAGTCAAGAGTGAATAGGTTACTTCTAGGCAAGCGTGCTCCATCTTCGACCACATAATCGCTTACCATCAGGTGAGATTGTGGCCAAACCGGAGCCTATCAATCATTAAAAGAAGGCGAGGACTGTTTTCAACATACTTAACAAAAGTGATGATAAGAACCAGTTTTAGATGAAGTGTGTTATAAAAATACTAGCTGACCCACGCAACTTCGTTTGCGTCACAATTTTCATTACTGCTCCGCTCCTATTGGTCTTAGCGTGATGATATTTAGCCTATAGCCTTCCTCGATAAATGGGCTATCCAACACTGAAAGAATTTTTCAAATCGGACCAGTAGTTCCTGAGATTAGCGCGTTCAAGCAAACAAACAAACAAACAAACTCTTCAGCTTTATATATTAGTATAGATATAATAACGACGGACACAGAAAAAAACTTTGTCAATTTTAGAATACCTAAAGAAAACCTGTCTTTTGTTTACAAATCCCGCTAAAATTGTCGCTTAAAATATTTCAACACCAGGACATAATCCGCGATCGCCGTTGGCCATAGCAATGGCGCCAAAGCTATGTCAAAGAGAAAGTATGCCTTGTGACGTAGCGAAAGGAATTCGGACAGCCCAGTACGTTTTTGCGCATTTGGCTCATGAATCACGGTCAGATATTAATCGTTAGATAACTTGTTTCGGTTTATCAAAATTGCGTCAGTTTTGGAACATCCGTTTCGTTTACTTAATGAAAGATAAAATGTTGATGATTTTTTCTTTGTGATGGGTTTGCTCTTGACTCTAGTCTAGGTCAAAGATGACAGAGACAAAGTCTACGATGGAGCGAGCTTAACCAGAAGGAGCCTGTTCACTCTAACTTTGAAGAGATTAGGGTTGCAAGCGTTTGGAAACTCAGACGCAGGCAGAGAATTCCACTCCTTTGCTGTGCGCATTATAAAAGACGTTTGGAAACGCTTAGTGCGCTTAGTGGGATGATTATGTTTTGTTTTACAGGGCTGACGTGTCAATGTTTGCCTAATGCGGTTCATACAAGTTATTTGATCAAACAGGCTGGTGCAACGGTTTTATCTGCATATATTGCCACTTTGGTCGGAAGCTACAAAAACATGTAGTTCGATAACGATTGAAAAAAGTCCAAAAATGTCATGTCTGACTCAAATTAAGGCATTTTCCTCAAAAGACCACCTCAAAAAATAACATCATTTTGATTCACTGGTGGTCTACTCAAATCTTGTTACTTTCCACACAGATTTGAGTGGACCTGTCCAGACAGTGTAAGCTTTTGTCAGTTATCGTGTAGCTCATGGAGCTCAACTTATACTTCTTACTAGCTTTTGCCGGGACGAATTATTCATTTACCTTCCTCTTGAATGACCCTTTCACTTTTGGCTGATATGATGATGGCAAAGAGGCTCATTATTTATATTACAGAGGATGAGCTCTAATGCTACGGCTACACTATCGCAATAACGCGAACTATTCTTCGCGCGCTCTCTGTCGCACAGCAAGACATTGAGCTGTGTGCGAGAGAGAGCGCGCGAAGAATATTTCGCGTTATCGCGATAGTGTAGCTGTAGCATAAAAGATAGAGTTTAAAACTTGGAAATTAGACGTAACTTATGAAATGACCTACTTCTGCCTACTTTGAAGAATACAGGCTTGATAAAATTTTCTTTAGTTTATCAAAATAATATACTATATCAAGATGTCCATGATAAGCTGATCTCGGTTTGTAAAGACTTTCCTTACAATGAGGAGTCAGGTTAAGTTTTCAATTGATTTCAGATCCGTGAAATCTAGAGTAGGTAGGTATTAAGATTTTGTTTGCAAATAATACCGTACGTCTCGCGTAACATTGGGACTAGATATCATATCTTCAACCTACTTGATACAGAGAGATAATCCTAATGTAACTGTTATATAGATATAAATTATCCATGTTATGTTTTTTGCGGATTTATTTCATGACGAACTATTTTTTGCGATCGCCTTTCCCACCACAATCCGTTAAAATATTGATCGAGAATAAAAAATACCCACTGGCACTTTGCGATGGTGTAGCATTGTCAATGTAAGAATTTACGGTACCAAATCAGTCTATTATAAACAAACCATTTTACCACGATTTTTTTTTGTCACAAAATATCACAAAAGGGCGGGGAGGGGGTATGTAGTGAGATATCACGTGTTTGTGTCGCATTTCCGTACCATCGCACTATAGGAGTTAAGAAACAGAGATTTTGACATAATAACGTCTTATAAATCGATGAACGCCGGCTGCAGAGATGACAGAGACAAAGTCTACGATGGAGCGAGCTTACCCAGAAGGAGCCTGTTCACTTTGATTTTAAAGAGATGAGGGCTGTAAGCTTTCGGAAACACAGACGCAGGCAGAGAGTTCCATTATTTTGCTGTGCGCATTATTAAAGAGGATTGGAAACGCTTAGTGCGAATTGGTGGAATAGCAACAAGGTAGGGATGGTAACTTGCAGTGCGTCTGGATGTCCGATGGGATGTGGCCGTGGAGTTCTTGGGCGCACTCACCGAATTGCAATCTATAGAAGACCGACAAGCAGACAACCTTGCGGCAATGAGCCAAGCTGTGTAGCTTCTTCTTATCGTGTGAGCAGTAAGGTCTAACGACCCCACACACCCTAGTGTCAGAATTTGACGACCGCCATTTGGCGGTCGGGAACACCGGCTTATACGTGTCTTCCGAAGCACGGAATCATCTTTTTATCAGACAATCAGGTGATTCAAGCCTGCAATGTCCTAGCCAAACTGGAAAACAACTTTACAAAGTATCTTCCCGTGGGAATCGAACCCACGACCGCCAGTTCACAAGGTAGACGCCTAAACCACTCGACCACGGAGGCGGAGGGAGAGGCTATAAAGGAATACGATACTCCTTGTTGGAAGACTGTCAATCTGGAACTATGTATAGGAAGCGTGCAGAAACTATAGGGCACAGAAATGTCACTGTCAAGTATAAAATCCGAAATAGCTACGTTGATGGCACAGTCTTCTTCGCGCACGTTCTTCTAAACTAAGTGTGCAGGAACCATAGGTGGCAGCGCAGAAGCGTCAATGTCAAGTGTTCTGACCCTTAAAACTTCGAATATGCGACACTAGATGGCATAGTCAACGCCGTGCACTGTCTCTATTTAAGTTCTATAAAACGGGGTGAATAGAAACGCCCCCTGCGTTTCTATTCGGCCCGTGAATAGAAACAAAACTTTGAAGGGGATTTTAACTTTATTTTAATTCTGCTTGCAGCATTTAAGGACTCCAATTTTTAAATCAATACAATTTTAAAAGAATTATTTTTTTTAGAAACCAATTAAGTGGCATTCAAGTGAAAATACCATTCAATACAGTTTTGTTTCTATTCACCTCTGCGTTCCGAGTCTTCCCGTTTTACGAATATCTACGTAAATTCATTTGGTACACTATCGTTATCGTAAGAACAGTGACCATTTATAACGTTATCAGCCATATTTAACTGCTTTATCAGTTCCCTACTGGAAGACTAGCAATTATTATTGATATTTGATTTGTAAACTCAATTTGAAGTACCTAGTTTTAATGTTAGAAATGTTTTTATTTTGAGGGTCTAAAGAAGACTTTTAGACTATTTCATTGAGTACACTGGTGGTGATAGAGGAGATTGTGGCTAAACTATAACAGCCGCACGGGTCGATCATCAAGGTTAAGCAACGCTTGCCGAGATATGTCCGTGGATGGGTGACCATCTTAACATACCGAGAATCATTCGTGCCTCGGAAAGCACGGTAAGCCGTTGGTACCGGCTGTCATTTGTAAATCTCGGGCAGTTATAGATTGTCAGAAGCCAGAAAATCTGACACCAGTCTTGCCAAGAAGTACCGTGTTACCCAGTTACTGGGTTGTGAAGGTCAGTTGCTTCTCGTAAAATACTGGTATTCAGCTGGTTTGGCTGGAAGCCGACCCCAATATAGTTGTAAAAAGGCTAGGCAAATGATCGTTAAGTAGACTGGTATTCATTTCTCAGTATCATTTCAATATTTAGAAGCTCGTTTTTATTTATTTATTTCATATATGACTAAGATAATTAATAAACTAAGCCCCACAAAACCGTAGTAATGGTTTGAGTGTGGGGTCGGTGAGTATCTACATACACTCATTCGTTAACAGTACTTCTAACCAATAATACGGCACGTTTTTAAAAACTATCTTTTTAATTTATTTTTTAAACAATTTTTATTCATTTCACTCCTTATGTCTGCCGGCAGACTGTTCAGTGGCACACTGAAACTGCCAGCGGCCATAGATCGTGAAAACGGTTTGTCAGAAGTGGGATTCGAACTCACGCCCTCCTCAGAGAGGACCAGTTGTGCTAAGGGGGGCCCGGGTTGTCCACCCAGGATGAACCTGACGTATATTTCACTATTATGTTTTCGCCAGTATTATAGGAGAGTTTATTATCAGTATTACTATCTCAAACTGAATTAAATAGGTCAACCGGAAAGTTCTATGATAAATTATATTAAATCAGAATGCCAACAGTAATTTGAAATTATTTTACTTATTTCAAATTATTGACTTGGATTGTTTGACTTGCTTTTCACTTTTCCGGTTAAAAAACCGGTCAAGTGCGAGTCGGACTCGCACACGAAGAGTTCCGTGCCAAAAAATTTAAGTTTTATTATATGTTGTTATAGCGGCAATAGAAATACACAATCTGTGAAATTATGAACTGTCTACCTGTTACGGTACTAGAGATACAGCCCGCTGACAGACAGACGGACGGAAAGCGGAGGCTTATTAATAGGGTTCCGTTGGTTACCCGTAGGATATGGAACCCAGAAAAAGAATTTGTTTTATGAACACACCATGAATTAGGTTTTGAACCAAAGGTTTACGAGGATGTGTAGCGATAACGAGGGATGTGTTTTTTAAGAACCAATAGGATAGCTTCATTTAACCTTTTTTTTTAGCCTTGCTCACCCGATTGTCACCTGATTATCTGATAAAGAAGAAGATTCCGTGCTTGGGAAGGCACGTGTAAGCTGGTGGTCCCGACCGCCAAATGGCAGTCGTTAAATAAACCATGTCAGAGGCATTCGAGGCGGTGTAGAAACTCTGACACTAGGGTGTGTGGGATCGTTAGACCTTACTGCCCACACGATAAGAAGAAGAGCCTCAGTGCAAGCGATTTCATTGGTCCTACGTATCCTTGCTCATCTCTAGTAGCGAGCAGCCATAGGGGACCAGAGTCCATACTGCAACTATTTAATTATACATGCAAAAGTAACTCTTTGTGTCAAAACAGGTGATCCAAATTTCATGAATTTTGCTACAGAAATTGGTTGGATCTTAAAAAAAGACGTGACATTTATTTTATTTCGTGAGGTATGTGTCTTTCAGATAATTTCTAATTTTAACGCAGGCAATGTCACTGGCAACCATTTTTATTTATTTTTTATCTGTAGGACACCGTGTCTCGCTACGTATCCTTGCTCATCTCTGGTGGCGAGCAGCCTTAGGGGACTAGGGGGAATAGTTATAGGATGTACTCTGGTACATCCTATAACTATTATACATGCAAAAGTAACTCTTTGTGTCAAAACAGGTGATCCAAAATTTCGTGAAGTTCGCTTTAGAGATTGGTTGGATCTTAAAGAAGGACATGGGATTAATTTTATTTCGTGAGGCATGTTTCCTTGAAACAATTTTCAAATTTAACGCGGGCAATGTCACTGGCTACCATTTTTTTTAAATTTATTATCTGTAGGACACCGTGTCACGCTTGTTTTTGGTATATTTATAAGTCTTTTGTGCGATAATGTGTTATCCATTCAAGGCTGCGCAGTAACTTATATTAAAGGATGTTATAATCAATAATATCATCATTAATAATGCACTTATTATGTACCTATTTTTACCAAATATATACTAGATAGCTAGTGCCCAGCGGTTTCGCTTCCGTGATTTATCCACACTTACAGTAACCGTGTACTTTCTGGGATACAGAGAAGCCAATTGGCACTCAGCAATAGTTTCGTACATCAATCATCATTTTCGTACATCTTTCAGTACCTTTAAAGGCGCCTTCAAATATGACGCAAAGTGCCGCGCGGCAGCAGCGCGACTGCAGTGCTGCTGCCACGCTGCTTTGTTAATCCATACATGTTGTTCGTTAATCCATACGCGCGGCCGCAGCGCGGCTGCAGTGCTGCTGCCGCACTGCTTTGTTAATCCATACAAATAATAAACGCGCGGCGGCAGCGCTGCAGCCGCGCTGCAGTAATTTGCGACAAATTTGAAGGCGCCCTTGGGAACAAATAAATAATTAAATTTGCTTATTTCTTTACTTACAGAGGCACTAGCGTATGCCAGTGGCTTTGCCCTCTTAAAAAGTTAGAAATTGTCCCAAGGGAATCAACTCCCAGGGTAAAAATTACCTTTCGTTCTTTTCTGTCTCTACAAAAATTAATAAAAATTGGTTCAGGGGGTTTAGAGTTTAGGTGTGAAAATGTACCTAACAAACAACAGGCGGGTAGAGCAACATTCGCTTTTTAAAGATATTTAATAATATCTTTATAATGCGAAAGTAAATCTAAAATTAATAAATAAAAATGCATCCACACTTTTTGATGGATTTTAGTTTTTGTATTTCATTATTTACATCTCCAACAAAGGATTCATAGATACAATACAATTGAAGTTACAGTGACAAAAAGTGTGTTGTGTGTGTGTATTTGTATGTGTGTGTGTATGTTGTAATTAGTTTTGATTAATACTATAATGTCTTCATTAGTTTACCAGGCTCAGCACTTAGTTATACACTTAAACACTGACTCATATTAATTTCAGTCAACTTTTAAAGCGTTTACACAATGGCCCAGCATGGACAAACATTGTCCATTGTCTAAATCAATACTGTTATGTTATTAGCTTAATAATAATCACTTACAATTAGTAATATGTTGCTTTGTTTTAGCTTCTGTTATCAGAAACAGCTGGCCGCATCTGACTACGATTTGAATGAAAGAATAACAATTTTTGAAGGAAACTTAACTGTTTTTAAAGTAGGTAACAAAGTACCTACTTTAAAAACAGCTACATATACAGTTTATATAATTGTATTATGTAAAGTACACAAATAACGTTGTTAATTTCCTTAAAGTCATTGAGAATGATTGAAAAAGTACTTGAAGAACAATGTAGGTAAAAGATATTAAGTAACACCTATGTTAATACCCTTTTTGCTATCATAATTATAATATACGTAAAAATTACTTAGGCTTATAAAAAATAATAAACTAAAAGAAAAAACAGTTCAAAACATAACAGATGTGACTCCGAAAAGGACTCCCACGCAGACTTAAAATAAAAATAAATTAAAAAATAAACTTACGAAAGAGGTAGCTAGCTAACGGCAACAAAATCCAAATTTAAAAAGAGAACCACACTCGACAACACCAATTTAAAAAACAATAAAACATTCGATATTCAAAAATTTATAAAGTGGACTGTATCGTAAGAGCGTTCGATGGTCAACTGACAGTGCAACTGAACATTTTGCGACTGATACATATATTCACTACGAAAGAAGTACCATGTTTCTCACAGTCAAAAATCAACTGTATAATACGCGGTATAAAGTCAATATTCTAATACGGCACTGTACTCTAGTACTACGTGAAACTGTCCAAGCCAGTATTGAGGTCAGTGACGTCTTTTTTCTGTAAGATAAATTCGCAGAAGCGAGAGGGCTTATGAAATTAAAGAAGGAGCGAAAGAGACGGACACACTTATAGTGTGTGTGTCACAGAGAAATTGGTTGGATGTGGTCAGTCATTAATTGCTGTCAATTAGAGTTATGCTGAAGAGATTTCAATGGGGCATGACCGTAATTCCTTTAGTCAACTTCTTACTCATAGAAAAAAGATTTACAGTACTTTCCATTTTAACTTGACTAAGAACTACTTGCCGCCCGCGGTTTCACCCACGTATAAGTCGGCAACTACCTCAAGGGAACGCACTAATCTTAGGAATTACTGGTTTGAATCAAAAAATATTTTATTGTTGGATGGCCCTTTATAAAGGAAAGCTATCCTTATCTCTTCTAATATATGAACATTTCGTGTCACGGTGTTTGTTACAGAACCTCTCCGAAACGGGTCGACCGATTTTCATGAAATTTTGTTTGTATATTCGGTAGGTATGTGAATAGGTAGTAGGCCTATTTTTATTTATCTTATTTGGCAAAACAGCGTTTGCCCGGTCAGCTAGTAATATATATATAAAATTCTCCCATTACTGATGAGTGACAACGCACAGCCAAAACTACTGGTCGTAGAAAGCTGAACTTTGGCATGTAGGTTCCATGGAGAGCGTAAGAGTGCACTATGAGAAGATTTCCCGAAATTCCTACGGGAACGGGAAAAACGGGATATGCGCGTACGAAATCGGGAGCAAAAGCTAGTCTACACTAATATTATAAAGAGGAAAGATTTGTTTGTTTGTTTGTTTGAAATGAATAGGCTCCGAAACTACTGGACTGATTTGAAAAATTCTTTCAGCAATGGATAGCTACATTATCAGGGAGTAACATAGGCTATATTTATCCCTGTACTCCCACGGGATCGAGAAATACGCGGGTGAAACCGCGTGACGTCCACTAGTCTCATATAAAATTATTTATATTTGTCCACCTCTAGTTATCACACAGCCCATCAATACTTTTTTTATTAACAGATAGCACTAATTGCGTGTGACGTCACTCGCAAGTCGTGATATATGTAGAATGAATAGAAAAATAATTTAAAAATCATGTAACTTCTTTACTTTTCCACTGATTGTATATTTTCAGATATTGTACTATTTTGGTAACACCGTTCATCATCATCATCATATCAGCCGAAAGACGTCCACTGCTGGACATAGGCCTCCCCCAAGCGTCGCCACAACGACCGGTCCTGCGCGTCTCGCATCCATCGGCTACCCGCGACCTTCACCAGGTCATCGGTCCACTTTGTGGGAGGCCTTCCAACATTACGTCTTCCGGTACGCGGTCGCCACTCCAGAACTTTTTGACCTCATCGACCATCTGCTCTGCGAGCAATGTGCCCTGCCCACTGCCACTTTAGTTTGGCGATCCTTCAGGCTATGTCGGTAACATTGGTTCTTGTGATGAGGCCCATTGTGAGCGACCACGTTTCAGTTCGATATATATGTCATTACTGGTAACACGCACTGGTCATAGACTTTCGTTTGGAGACACTGTGGTATGGTAAAATATTTAGTTAGAGTTATTGCTTATTAGTCTTTTAGGCTAGATAGTAATTAATTATTAAGAATAAAGTAAAAAAAAAAACTGTGGTATGTGAGACGAGGAGATACCACGCAGCTTCCCGAACACCCTTCAAATTAGTATTAATTCATGTATATTTTTGATAGAGATAGTAGTCAAAAACCTCATTGCTTCAACTCACACTTTCATAATAACAAGTTAAAGTTACTTTGATGACTCATTGAACTTTACGGAATGCTGTGACGAAACGGATTTTTAGTTTAAACTAACCTCTTTATCTATTTTAGGATTACTCAAACGAAGATTTAACCCAGTATGACGTGTACCTGTACTACTGCCTCGATGGTCTAGTGGTCGCTACTGCTTAGCGTGAGGTACTGGGTTCGATACTCCAAAGTCTTGAGCATCGACGCCGAGTTTCTGGCCTGTCGGTTTTCTTTCGGTTGCATTTTGGGGAGTGTGCGACGGAATTGCATACTTTAATTCCGCCAAGCCCGTTCCATCATCGGACCACAAGACGTACGGCTATGCGCCACCGGTACATGGTGGACATCCCACCCACACACATAAAACGATTTGGGGGTTCGATACTCGGGTCGAGAAAAAGTGGTACCTAAGTATATTTTTTATTTAATTTTTGCTGACCCGTGCACACGTCGTTGGGCGGTATTTTTCGGGTTGGTATATAGCCTATGATACTCAAAAATAACGTGGCTTTCTATTGGTAAAAGAAGTTTCAAAATCGGTTCAGTAGATCCAGAGATTACCCCTACAACCTCACAAACTCACAAACTTTACATCTTTATAATATTGTGGGCACGGGTCAGCTAGTATCACATAATTAATATTTTAGGAATTTATTTGTTGTTCTTCCATCTGTGTTTCTCAGTAACTGTCGCACAAACACCGTCCCTTTCCATACTACATCCCCGCAGAACAATTACCTCCTTTTATAGGGTTCGGAACATCAACATTGAAAAGAGTAACTATGGAGTTTCTTGTCCATTCTTCTCCATAAGAATCTACCTTTCCGAATGGACAGTAGAATCACTGGTATTTTATATTATTTGAAATGTGAATGACGTTCAAAAGTCCCGTTTAACGGCCTAATTGGAATAAACTTTTTGACTTTGACTTTGACATCCATAGAAATATAAAAACAGTATCTATGGGAACATCCGTAAAAACGGAACCCTTATAGGATCACTCGGGTGTCTGTCTGTCCGTCTGTCACAGCCAGTTTTCTCCGGATCTACTAGATCGATTTTGTTGAGTTTTGGTAATCCATATGGACTTTTGTGACCCAAACACGGACGCTTTACGTAAATAAATATTTTTACGCTTTTTCTTTCTTTCTTTCTTCTTTTTTAGTATGGTAAAGTGACCCACTTTTAGGGGTCAAACTAGACAATTAAATCAAACGGTTTTTTTTAACTGTATCGTGTGACAATATCAAATAAAAGGGCTTACTTACTGTGAGGATATTTTTTTCATAATTTTGAAATTATTTCTAAAAATTACACCAAAGATGTCCATTCCTTTTTGGGCTGCAGTTTTTCTCAAAATTTAAGGCAAAGTAGTTTCGAAGGTAAGGTTCCGAAACTACTGAGCCTAAAATTTTGAAAAAAATGCAGATAATAGTTCTATACCTAAAGATTACAGGAAAACTTATAAGAAATCTGTCGTGTTAAAATAACATGTTGAAAAAATTAAATTGGTTCGGAACCCTTTGCCAGTTTTTTAAGGATGGGAAATCGTCAAATGACTTTCCCACTCTGGGCCGAGCAGAAGGGAGTGTCAGACTCTTACTGACTAAATCCATCCGTGTTCCTCCTTAATACCCTTTGCTTTCCAGCGCCGTGGTGACTCTTTCGAACAAATTCCGCAAATCTGGCGGAGAACAATTACCCCCTGGACGCGAATTTGAGTGGTCAATCTCGAAATCTCACAACGGACTGGACCCAGGCTGTAAACATAACCTGGCCAAATGGGACATTCTTCACCCATCCCAAAAGCAGTGCCTGTACGGAGCCTCTTCAGGATATGCATTATTTATCCAATTGCCTGTCATGTACAATAGGGAAATATGCACGAAAAAAATATCTATTATCTATACAGTTTATCCAAAAATATACACAAATATAATACTGACAGAGAAAATAGAATCAAAATTGCTCGAAAAACAAACGAGATATAGTTATTTTAAACAAATATATCTGTCCCTCTCGCGAAACCGCGGTTTTCTATGGCAGCTGTATAGGCGCCCAGAACTTTGACGTCACAATTCATGTCGGACTTCTCTTTCTAATTGTAAACTTTGAAGCTGTATAACTTCATCGCTGATGAAGGTATTTAAAATATAATTTCATAATTGTTTATTAGAGCTAATAAGTATTTCATTTTGCAAATAAAAAAATCGCATGCATATTCCCTATTACCTGCACCATCCAAGATTTGAACGAGGTCAATGATAGAGCTATACAGGTTGCTCAATACTGGTCGGACAAATTTTTTTTTTTTTTTTGTAATAAATTATGTCCGACACGAAAATAAGAAAAAGTAACTGTAAAAGGTGTGGATGTCCAGCTGATGAATAAAGCAGTGTGTTGGAAGTGTATGAGCGCTGGTGGCATTTCAAAGTTGACTGATCTGGAAAATCGGTTTCTCCAGATCAAAAGCCAGTGGCGGTCTGTTTTTTAAGGTTCCGTACCCTATTACTAAGCCTTGGCTATCCGTCCGTCCATCTGTCTGTTTGTCTGTCAGCGGGCTGTATGTTACAGCCAATATAACGATTTTTGAGATACAGCTTGTATCTCAAAAACCGTAATAGGTAGAGAACTGAAATTTTCACGAAGTATGTATTTCTATGATGTTGATTTTTACAGAGAACACTGCTGCCCATTCTCCGGCGAGTCCCTTAGTCGACTCTTACGACACCCACGGGAAGTGATGGGATGGTATTATTCTTTTACGGCACCATACGGCACCGGCCGACACTGTACGGCTACAAATATGACAGCAAATAATAATAAGAACTAAATTAAATTTAATATTAATAGGGCTCCCGTACAAGAAACGTGTTTATTCGGTTTATAGTGCGGAACCATTCGTGTGAGAGTCCGACTCGCACTTGTCGGTTTTCTTATTTGGGCAACATTGCCCGCTTATTGCGTAAGGTCTCCCCTAAAATCCTCTTTGTCCAGAGCCTAGAAAATTCTGTACCTTCTGGTGGTCTCACCCGCTACAATGCTGAGTATGAGGTTCTGGGTACGATTCCCGGTTCGGGCATACTTTTATTCGGTTTCTCGATTTTACATCAGCACGGTGTCTGTGTGAGCAAACAATTAATTTAAAACCCGAGCACATGCCATTGCTTAGCCTCAAGCTCCTGCAGCTATTCCAGTACCTAATTAGAATTTTATCAAACCTTCAATGACTGTACTGGACGACCTTAAGAAGTACAATCATTCATTAACGAACCTATTATAAAAACAATGTTAAATAGTAAAACCTTCCAAGGGTGAATAATTACTCATTATCCTCAGTAATATTATATTATATATATATATGTCGTGGATTGATGGCGCCATGGTGCAACAGACAGCGCCATTTAACAATTGTTTTGCAACTAACTGGAAACGCAAGCGCGCCCTACCGCTTGGACACGATCGTCGGTAGAAGGGATACAGCGAGGACTGGAGAAGGAACCGAGTGTTGCGACAGTCGAGCTCCTACAGTCTTGGTAGACACTCAGTACCAACGCATGTGTTTGTTTCCTGCATTGTGAAACCGTTAGTCAGTTTAAATAAAGTTATTTTGATTTAAATTAGTTTTAGTGATTTCGCTCGAGTACCCACGACAGTGCCCACATCTATTTAAAACTATGTCGGATCGTGAAGAAGACCCGGTACTTCGCATCTCGGCCACCCATGATGCGATATATTATAATTGCGAAAGTAACTCCGTCTGTGTGGCTGTCAGTCTGTCTATCTGTCGCACTTTCACGCCTAAACTACTGAACCGTTTTAAATGAAATTTGGTACACAGATAGTCTAGAGCCTGAGAAAGGGCATAGGTACTTTTTGTCCCGGGAGTACGTTTTCTTGGGACCACGCGGGCGAAGCCGCTGGCAGAAGCTAGTTAGTAATAAATGAATAATCTTCACCTTGTACAAAAAGTGGGGCAAGTTCTATTAGTACTGCGGAAGACATAGGTACCTGCTACGATGATGGTCATTGTCGATGACTATACCCATAAAATACTTTTGTGTACGGAACTGTCAAATGACCCAGTTAGTAATGGTATATCCGGGAAGGCAGGGTCAATTTGAATTACCTTGCGAAAATTCGTTCACGTAATTTAAAAACTAGCCAAGTATGAGTCTGACTTGCACATAGTACACCAAGTGCAGTTGATCAATCTACATTTATCTAATACTAGTGGACGTCACGCGGTTTCACCCGCGTAGTTCCCGTTCCCGTGGGAATACGGGGATAATATATAGCCTATGTAGCTATCCAATGCTAAAAGAATTTTTCAAATCGGTCCAGTAGTTTCGGAGCCTATTCAATTCAAACAAACAAACAAACATACAAACAAACAAACAAATCTTTCCTCTTTATAATATTAGTGTAGACTAGTGGACATCACGCGGTTTCACCCGCGTAGTTCCCGTTCCCGTGGGAGTACGGGGATAAAATATAGCCTATGTTACTCCCTGATAATGTAGCTATCTATTGCTGAAAGAAGTCCAGTAGTTTCGGAGCCTATTCATTTCAAACAAACAAACAAACAAATCTTTCCGATAGATAAACCGATAAACGGGGTTAATAGGAATGGAGGAGTGAATCGAAATAAAACTTTGCGTAGGCTTTTCACTTAAATATAAGAATATTAATTTTTTAAGAAAGTAACTTTTTTAAATTTATATCAATTCAATAAAATTGGAGTCTGTAAATGCTGCAAACAAGATTTAAATAACCTAAAAATGCCCTTAAGTTTTGTTTCAATTCACCTGCATTTCTATACACCCCGTTTGTAGGTAATCTTTGTCATAATCAAATAACAGATCATCTGTCTAGTCGTTTCCCAACTATGTCGGGATTGGCTTCCAGTCTAATTGTATGCAGTTGAATACTAATTCTTATCGTGTGGGCAGTAAGGTCTAACGACCCCACACACCCTAGTGTCAGAGTTTCTAAACCGCCTCAAGAGCCTCTGACATGGTTTGTTTGACGACTGCCATTTGGCCATTTTGAAACCGGCTTATAAGTGCCTTCCGAATCACGGAATCGTCTTTTTATCAGACAATCAGGTGGTTCAAGCCTGCAATGTCTTAGCCAAACTGAAAAACAAAACTTTACAAAGTATGTTTCCCGTGGGAATCGAACCCAAGACCACCGGGTCATAAGGCAAACGCCTAAACCACTCGACCACGGAGACAGTTAAATAGTATTTTATATGGAGTGGACTACACTCTTTGTCAGGACTGGTGCTAGAGTTTCTGACTACTCGTAACGACTGTAAAAGATGTTCAAATGATAGCCGGGACCAACACGGTTTGGTGGTTCCGAGACACGGAGAAATCTTGGTATGTTAAGGTGGTCACCCATCACGTTGCTTACTCTTTTAGACTGACCTGTGTGGCTGATATTATTTAGCCATGAACAAGATAGTATGTGAGCTAATTATCCTTTTATTTATTTAAATTATTCCGTTACTGACAGACATATCAGCCGAAAGTACTGGTCGTAGCAAGCTGAAGTTTGTTATATATGTGGGGAGTGTAAGATTAAGAGAGGATTTCCCGAAATACCTACGTACAGGAATAATTGGGACATGTGCGTACGAAGTCGCCGGCCAAAGCTAGTTAAAAAATGTCTGATTCAATAAGTAGGTTAAATCAATAACATTGAGCTCGGCCACTTCCACCGCCTCCACAAAACCGAGATGGTTTGATTGTTAAAGCTCCTGAAACAATACTTAGTTCGTTTTGCTTCCTGGGATTTACAGAATCGGCTGATCTATGGATCGCGTTTGAGATTAACTGTGTACGGGCCAACCGAATTCAGTCGGTAGGCGATCGGTCCTGCCGGGGTTGCGGACTTTCTTCGAAAGAGTCACCGTGGCCCTGGAACGCAAAGGACACTAGGAGAAACACGGATGGGTTTTAGTCAGTAAGAGTCTGACACTCCCTCCTGCTTCACTCAGAGCGGCAGGAGTCATTTGATGATTTCCCATCTTTAAAAAAAAGGTTCCTTGGGGAGTGTGGCATTAAAAAATAATTTCCCGAAATTCCTACGAACTGTGTTAGGGCCAACCGAATTCGATCGGTAGGCGATCAGTTACTTGAGCTGCGGACTTTGTTCGAAGGAGTCACTGCGGCCCTGGAACGCAAAGGGCATTATGAGGAACACAGATGGGTTTAGTCAGTAAGAGTCTGACACTTCCTCCTGCTTCACTCAGAGAGGGAGGAGTCATTTGAAGATTTCTCATCCTTTAACAATAAAACGTTCCTTGGGGAGTGTAGCATTAAAAAATAATTTCCCGAAATTCCTACAACAGAAAAAAGAGATTGACTGTGTTCGAGTCAACCGAATTTGGTCGGTAGGCGATCGGTAACCATGTCGAGATGTCCCACCCCGGATTCAACATTCATGTGTTTCACAAACGTACCCCGGCTAGTTAACAAACAAAAATATCTCATAGCAGGAAAACTAAAATAACAAACAAAAGCGCCATACGATAACAACGAATATTGACAATAAGTAAAACAACCACGTTTTATCATTTGCGGTTTTTGTATATCATATAAGGTAAATAATATAGAATGTACCCGTGAACTCAACATATACATGACCGCTACTGATAGCAGGTTATTATTATTATGAGCGTGTACTGTCCCACTGCAGGGCAAAGGTCTATAGGGATGCGGTACAGAGAGTAAAGTCCCGCAAACTTCCGTTGAAAAGGAAGGATCCTCCTACCAGACAGTTGTTGTGCCTGGCGGGCAACTGAAGCGACTGGGCGAGTTGATATTCGGGCTAATGTATAAGTTTAAATCGCACGGTAAACTTTTTCTTGTGGCGGCATTGATGCCGCTACAGGTCCCCCTACCCTCCTTCCACTTATTCCCGAGTTTTGAAATTTTAGGCCAGTCTTTCGAGAAGGAGTTCAGCTCGTCTAGACATCGTTTTGGGCCTGCTGCGTTGTCGTTTCCATTTAAGATTAACTGCGTGGTAATCTTTGCCCATTGCTCTTTCTCCGGCTATGAAAACAAAATTATATTTGAACGAGGACTTCCAGGAAATTTTACGTCTCCAGTTGACACCACATAGGCGAGAGATCATCTTCCTTGAAAAAGTGACTTTGATTAACGTCAAAGTCACTCATGAGACAGTCATGACGTTCATGTCAATTTAACAAATGTCAGAAAACATTAGCGTTTTGACAGGTAATACCTCAGAACTGTCACCTACGGGTCTAAAAAGCCCACTTTAGCAGAATCATAATATTAATCACATAACAATCTGTCAAAATTCATTTTCATCTTTATCGCTAACGCATCAGGTTCAAGATTGATTGGGAAAATTTTACAGTGACGGGTAGCGTGACCTGCTTTCTGATTCTGCTAAAGTGGCGTTTTTAGACACCCTGGTGCTCGTTATTTCAGAAAATTTTCATTATATTAGGTTTATTTACAGGCGTACGTCAGGCGCTACGGTCATATGACCGTAGCGCCTGACGCTTCCGCGATAATGCTCTTTTTTGGCAGTCGCGACAGCGCTCGCTTCGCTCGCTCGTTGTTCCTATTATTTGCTCGCTTAACTGTTCGAAGAGCCCTAGCCTACCCCTTATCTAATTGGCTATACTCTACTACTATAATGAAACGAATACATTTTTAAACAACAGTCACTGGGTGATGTACTGCGACTCTCCTCATGGGCGTACCCAGCATTTGCTTAAGGATCGAGTAAAAATTTGATATTGCCCTGAAACAGAGGGAACAAGATTCTGATGCAATTACGAAAGTGCATAACTTATAGAAAGCTACACTAGTAACAAAAATATACAAAAAATCTTTCCTTACTGATGAGTGACTGAAAAACATGCACAGCTGAAACTACTGGTTGTAGGAAGCTGTTTGTAGGTTCCCTGGGGAGAATAGGGGAGCACTAAGAGAGGATCTTCCGAAATTCTTACGGGAACGGGAAAAACTGAGTATGCGCGTAAGAAGTCGCGGGCAAATCTAGTTTATTATATAATTACAAATGCCTAATAAACCTCATGATAAATCGCAATACTGAAGTGAGACGTCAAGATAAGGTACCTAGTAGAGTAGCGCCCTTCTGTCTGAGCTAATACAAACTGCGTGTATTACCACAACTGAAAATTAATTTTTGCATGAATCAGTCCAAGGACTCACACTAAGCGTTTCCAAACGTCTCTTATAATGCGCACAGCAAAGGAGTGGAACTTTCTACCTGTGTCTGTGTTTCCGAACGCTTACAACTCTCATCTCTTTAAAGTCAGAGTGAACAGGCTCCTTCTGGGTAAGCTCGCTCCATCGTAGACTCTGTCTCTGTCATCTCTGACCTAGACTAGAGTCAAGAGCAAATCCATCTCAAATAAAATAAAGGACGTCACTTTTTTGGTATGCTGATAGTTATCACCGATTGATGATAGTACGTTATCAATAATTTTCATAATAGATAATCTGCTTTTGTTCTTGGAATACAGTCAACGTCTAAAAGGATATTGCTATGCGTCTATACATTTTTCGCCTAAGAACCAACAGAGACATGAATTTATTTTCTGTGTTCTAAATAATGCATATATTCGACTCAAACTAAATTAATATCACGGATAATTCAGAGAATTGTAAGAAATCCGAAATGATTTCGGATTTTGAGGTTATAATTATGCCAACGACCGGTCCTGTGCGTCTCGCATCCATCAGCTAACCGCGTCGTTGTGGCGACGCTTGGGGGAGGCCTATGTCCAGCTGTGGACGTCTTTCGGCTGATATGATGATGATGAATTATGCCAATAGAATCATAATAAATGGACTATGATCCCAGAGCCGCCAGACCTCTCTTATTATCTCACCAACGAAATGTGTGGCGTAGAATAGTGTTAGTATGTTTTTTTAATATACGCAATCGTGGTAACTTAGGCAGACGGCCGAATTTCATGTATCAGGAGCCAAAACCATTAAATCACTTTTTTTAGGTCAGTGTTCTGATTTTTATGTATATTTTACAGTACCTACCTTGCGAGATCCATAACAAGACTGTAATTTGGGCACAATTCATTTACTAGGTGCAAATAACGAAAGCTAAAGTCTGACAGGATTTGGGGAAGCTGCAAAACTACCTCCTTGACTACTGAAATACCTTTAATAGGTTAAAAAAAAGATTGGCCGTCGAACTAAGCCGGCAGAGATGCGTATGATAAAAGTACTTACAATCACTATTCTATCCCACGACCACATTATTTATTTAGTGACAAAATAAGGGAAGTCTGGCAGCTCTGGGATCTCAGTCTAAAAGTGTTATCTGGAAATTGCTAAACTGTTGTCTATTAATTCATCGACTGCCAGTGTCGATGTTGCCTGTTTCACACAGCGCTTTTAAGCGCTTTATTTTGTGTGTAAATAAAAATCTAACGCATAAGATCAAGCGCTGAAAAAATAATGGCGCCCGGGAATACGACCGACATGAATCACTGTTTAAATTTTTTTCGTGATTATGTAGTGTCCGTTCTGTTGTAATACTTAAAGTGTAAATATAAAAAAAAACTAGGTATTATGGTAAAGGTTACAGACGTGTTGATTCATAGGCCACTTTTTACAATGTTCTGCATGTAATATGTTTTTATGGTTCCGAACACCAATATGGAAAACCGGAGCCGCTTAAGGATCACTCGTGTATCTGTCTGTTTGTCTCAATCAATTTGATCCGAATCTACTGGACCAATTCAGATGAAATTTAGTACCTCTATGAACAGTTCCTGATTCCTAAAGGAGATTATTTATCAAACATGAAAAAATCTATAATTGATACCTGTCTTCTACCTAGCCTATTGTATGAATTTCAAACATGGGCTTACACGCATAAAATGAGAAGAGGATAGAAGTATACTGAAAATCAGGAAAATAGATAAAATAAGGTCTGAATTATCAAGCGAAAACTAAATCTGATAAAAACATAGTTACAGTGTTATACTTCTCAGGTAGAGACGCATAACACTGTAACTCCGTTTTTTACGATTTTGTGTTTTTACACTATCCTATATTATGTCCTTCTCGAGAAACACATTTACCAGTCTTAAAAAACACACAAAATCATACATTTTAAAATACAAAAAGCAGTCGTCCGCCGATGTCGGTCCAAGCTACCGGTGGCTAAGGCTCCAGAGAAAGAAACCTCCTCACAATACGAGCCATAGCAAGGAGTACTGGCTTCTGTATGAGGCCCTTTACCCAACCGCGTAACGCCAACTTCAACAGGTGGTCGTCGAAGCTTTTGGCCATCAGAAAATTGGCCGTAACGAATATCGGCACAATGACAGCCGAGTCCACATTCCACATTTCGATAACCTCGTGTGCTAAATCGAGATACTTGATTCGCTTCTCTTTCTCAGCATTTACGAGGTTTTCGTCATGCGGGATGGTAACATCGATTATATCATTGTGCGGTGCACTTATCGGTCTATCACCACTATGTCAGGCTTATTGGTAACATAGTCCTGTCGTGATGATAGACCGATCCCAGTACAACGAGACATGGGTATTTTTGAGAACTGGGTAGGACACAAATTTGTAAAATTAAACGGTACCTCAGAATCCACGAGTTTGATTTCAAAGCAAGTTGCTAATGGATAATCCTGGCCACTTGGTTATGTCTGTAGTCACCAGACGAGAACAACCAGAGATAAAATGTCCGATGGAGTTACCCAGACGGTGGCATGCCTGACACACTTTAACAGTCCCGTCCTTCATTGTAGGCCTCCGGTCGTTGTTAGTCAACCATAATCGGTTCTGAATAGTAAGCTGCTGACCTACCTGAAGACAATGATCTCCTCAGTGACCGTCAATATGGCTTTCGCCGGGGACGGTCAACTGGCGATCTTCTTGTGTATGTCACTGCTGGGGCAAAGCCATCGAGAGACACGGCGAAGCACTTGCCGTGTCGCTCGATATCTCGAAGGCCTTTGACAGGGTCTGGTACGCAGATCTACTCAACAAGGGTAAGCAGAGAGATACTTGTCCAGCGCAACAACCGGCGGGGATGAAGTTCGTTCCTTGAGAGAGGCCATGGTAGAGCTGACAAATTTGACCTTCAGCCTTGTCTCCCAGTGAGGTGATGACAATCTGGTCACTTTTAACGCCACCAAAACACAGGCGTGTCTTTGTACCGCAAAAAGAAGTCGTTTTGACCAAACTCCTACTTTTCGGGGTACATTCGCTCCTGTGACCGATCGGCTCGAGCTCCTAGGCATGGAGTTGACATCCAGTCTCAACTTCGGCGCCACCATCGAGTACAAAGCCCAAACCGCGTCCAAAAAGCTGGGCATCCTAAATAGGTGAAGCGATATTTCAGGCCTGGACAGCCTTTAACCCTATACAAAGCGCAAGTCCGATCCTGCATGGAGTATTGTAACCTTTGGGATGGCTGAGCTAAGTATTAGCTTGCCGCGCTTGACTCGGTGGAACGCAGAGCAAAGTGGCTCATCGGTGACGTACAACTGGTGGATGCCAAGCTATATAGCTTGGCTCATCACTGTAAGGTTGCCTGCTTGTCGGTCTTCTACAGATTGTACTTCGGAGAGTGTGCCCAAGAACTCCGCGACCTCATCCCACCGGCCCCCTTCTACCATCAGGCATCCAGACACACTGCATCTTACCATCCTTACCTTGTTGCTATTCTACCAATTCGCACTAAGCGTTTCCAAACATCTTTTATAAAGCGCACAGCAAAGGAGTGGAACTCTCTGCCTGCGTCTGTGTTTCCAAACGCTTACAACCCTAATCTCTTCAAAGTTAGAGTGCACAGGCTCCTTCTGGGTAAACTCGCTCCATCGTTGACTTTGTGTCTGTCATCTCTGACCTAGACTAGAGTCAAGAGCAAACCCACCACAAATAAAAAAAAACTTATACTTATAATCTTTGCTAATATATAAAGCTGAAGAGTTTGTTTGTTTGTTTGCTTGAACGCGCTAATCTCAGGAACTACTGGTCCGATTTGAAAAATTCTTTCAGAGTTAGATAGTCCATTTATCGAGGAAGGCTATAGGCTATATATTATCACGCTACGACCAATAGGAGCGGAGCAGTAATGAAAATTGCGACGCACACGAAGTTGCGCGGGTCAGCTAGTAATATATAAAGCTGAAGAGTTTGTTTGTTTGTTTTTTGCTTGAACGCGCTAATCTCAGGAACTCCTGGTCCGATTTGAAAAAATCTTTCAGAGTTAGATAGCCCATTAATCGAAGAAGGCTATAGGCATATATCATCACGCTAAGACGTGTTGTTGCGCGGGTCAACTAGTTAAATCATAAAAATATAGTCTTTATTTAATAAGTTTTTTTTATAAATGATAGGCTTGCGTTTGACCACAATCTCATCCGATGGAAAGCCATGATGGGATTTTTCCTCACCGTTATAAAAATTTGGGAATGTCACATATCTTCCGATGATGACTGTACCTATATTATCTGATATATTGACATCTCGTAATATAAGGATATTACGAGATAATTCTAATCCATTGCCACCAATGCAAAATCGACTTTAAGTATGTATATTTAAGTTAATTTTTAAGTGCACACATACAACTTGTAATATATCATAAAGTCCGAAAAAAGTATAAGCTGCAATGGAATTAGAATTTTGTCACGTGAGGCATAAAGTTCATTGTACTTAAAGGTCTCTGATTTTAATAAATATTTGGCAAAAGAACTTCGTCCCCCACCAACGCCATTTTCAGTCAGTGTTTATTTAAAAACGTAGAGATCACACATTCAGACATCACTAGTTCATATTTGAAAATCGAATTCGTTAATAAAGTTTAAAAACTTATTGGCAGATAGCTGTTGTTTTCGAGTGTTGTTTTCGATTGCGAAAATATCAACTGTGTATAAATAAATAAATTTGTAATAATAAATTTGTTGGTCCCAAATAAATAAATAAAAAATTCTTGCTGTCCCACACCCTAAGGGGATGGCGATGGATAGTAAAGAAGAAAACTCTCCAAAATTTGATTCTGTTCCAGGTGAAGGAATATTAGCACGGAAAAGATTTCACAGTGAGTTTTAAAAAATGTTTTTTTTTTGCAAGCATTTTTCTGACCAAGTGAAAAAAAACGTCTCAAGTGCGAGTCGGAGTCTCACATGAGGGGTTTCGTACCAAAAACGAACGGACAGCGGACACTTAGCCATGCAAGGTTACCCTTTGGGAACGGAATCCTAAAAATCCATGTAAAGAAGATATAATGTGGAAAAACAAAATATAATTGCAAATATAAGTCTTTCATCTTTCCAAAATATTTTTTTAAGATTTTTTTTTTTTCGAAAAAGTGAAGCAAATTATAGGTTAGCCAAAAGAGAATCTTGAATCGAATTGGGCTCACCTGAATTCAATTTTAGGGCATTATTTTAAATAATAAGAAATAATTGTTTTTAAGTAACGTAACTTTTAGTAGGTAACCAACGCAAGTAAGGGGTGTGTAACGGTTGATATAATAACAAATAATCTAACGTTCACTTGACCTAATTTCAGTTAATATACTATTGGTTAATATAACGATCATTTGAGATAGTGAATTGTTGATACAATTTCATTTTACCTAATTTCTTATGATATAGGTAAGGAACATTTCCTATAATGCTCATTTGAAATAATATTCATTTAGTATATTATCATTTACCATAATATTCATAATCTCTAAGTAACTTTTAATATAATTTAGAAAATCTGATACGATTTTGAACGCCTGCTAGTATGGTGCATACACCTGCCACCCTCAACTATTGTTACCAGGAGAAACTGGATGCAATCTGGACTTTAGGACACCCTGACTCGGACAGTTAACAGGTTAAAAGGGGATGATCCTTCGTGTTTATTTTTTTATAAACCACCCAGAAGTAGGAGCCCCGCTTCCCGACCAAGCCCGCCCTCGACCATGCATATAAAATTTTAAGGTTTGGTTACGTGGCATTTGGGTTAGGTTAGAACTGTGACCATTATCATGAAAATTAGATCAAATTAACGTAATATAAAAAAAAAACTGGCCAAGTGCGAGTCGGACTCGCGTGCAAAGGGTTCCGAACGAATTTTTTTTTATAACATGTTATTTTAACACTACATCTTTTGGTAAAGATCTATTATCTCCATTTTTTTCAAAATTTTAGGCTCAGTAGTTTCGGAGATAAGGGGGGGGATGGTCATTTTTCGTCTAGTTTCTTGAAAAACTTCTAAACCATTTATTTTAAAATTATGAAAAAAATGTAATTAAAACCATCGCAGTAAGTCCTTTCATTTGATATGTCACACGATATTGTTCAAAAAACTCTTTTTTTTTTAATTTTCTAGTTTGACCCATACTAAAAAAATAAAGATTTACGTCACGCATCCGTGTTTGGGTCATAGAAGTCCATATGTTTACCAAATTTCAACAGAATCGGTCCAGTGGATCCGGAGAAAACTGGCTGTGACAGACGGACAGACAGACAGACGCCCGAGTGATCCTATAAGGGTTCCGTTTTTTTTTTCGGAATCCTAAGAATATTGTATGTATGTAAATCGGGCTGGTTTATACATATTGAAAATGATATAAAATGAACATTATACTAAATGTTATTATATTAAAGGAAAATTATCTATACTAATACTATAAAGAGGAAAGATTTGTTTGTTTGTTTGTTTGAATTTGAATAGGCTCCGAAACTACTGGACCGATTTGAAAAATTCTTTTAGCATTGGATAGCTACATTATCAGGGAGTAACATAGGCTATATATTATCCCCGTACTCCCACGGGAACGGGAACTACGCGGGTGAAACCGCGTGACGTCTACTAGTATGATATAAAACATTAGGTCATATGAACTTGGGTTATTTGATATTATAGCGTATGAAAATTATATAATATGAACGTTATTTCAAGTGAACCAGACCATTTGTTATTATACCAAACATTACACACCCGCAAGTAAGATACTAATTTGTGATGATGCATGTTATGTTTCTCTAGAAAATACGTTGATATATTTCTTCGAGGGCGGTGACTACTACCCAACAAGAACAACCAGCTTGGCTGGAGGTGGCCTGTGACCACCAATAAATAAAGAAAAACCTTCACCTTTCAGATTTGAAGATGGAGGCGAATGTGTTCCAACAGGCTACGAACCTGCAGCCTCCTCTCGACCCGCCCCAGCCTCCTCTCGACCCAGCCCAGCCTCCTGTGGGTCCTGCACAGCCTTTAGTAGACCATGATGTGTCATATAACGTGATTAGTTGGCCACCTAAACGAAGGTTATGTGCAGTGGCTAGTCAGTCAGCAAAACCTGTTATAAAGCCAGAAAACCGCAACATTACTCCGCGTACAGAATACAACGCACCCAAAGAGTCTGAACCAGACAAATTATAATGTTGACCTACAACAACAGAGAAAAATGTATAATGTTTTTTTTTTTAATGAAAGCGAATTGGAATTGTAATATTGAATTGGAATTGTAATATTGAATTGAATTGTAATAATATCGAGAATTAACATTACATAATTTTACCTAATCATTTGACATAAGTACTATTCAAATTTGGAGTGCCCTTACAGCGTATATATACTAATATTGTGCCATGAAATTTTAATGCATGCCTAATAATTAGTGTCGTGTACATGTAAGCAAGTAAATAAATAAAAAACTTGTTTTGCATTTTTGATTAGGTGTACTTTTTGAAACATCGAATAGGTATACGTTATAAATATAAATATATATTATAAAGAGGAAAAATTTGTTTGTTTGTATGTTTGTTTGTATGTTTGTTTGTTTGAATTGAATAGGCTCCGAAACTACTGGACCGATTTGAAAAATTATTTTAGCATTGGATAGCTACATTATCAGGGAGTAACATAGGCTATATATTATCCCCGTATTCCCACGGGAACGGGAACTACGCGGGTGAAACCGCGTGACGTCCACTAGTACGTTATAATCTTTTTAGAACGAGCTTTAATGTACTTAATATAACATCACTTTTCAATACGAATACCTTAATAGCCCAAACACGATAGTGTCCAACAACGGAGTTGCTATGGCAACTTTCGGGCTCCATCATCAGACCAGCTCCATAGTACCATATTATTTCATTGTATTCAAAGTTCCATAAGTTTCAGCTTAATCGGATTTCAGGAAGTGCTTGAAAAACCGAGTACTAAAATTCAACTAATAACCCATACTAATAGATTGTAAAAAAGAGGGTTAATTTGTGCCAAGAATAATTCATTTTATTTGAGGCCAAGTGCGAGTCGGACTCGCGCGCAAAGGGTTTAAAACATTTTTTATATGTTACTCTAAAACCATTTTTATATAGGTTTTTTTCAGAAATCCAATAATTAAGGAACAACTATTGTCTGTATTTTTTATTTTAGGTTATACTGAGCCTGAAAGCCTGGAGCCTGGCTAGAAGTCTGAGTGTCGGAGGTAAAACGTGATCAGTCCCTGTCCCCTGGCAATGGTTATTTTGAATTTATTATTATTTTGCTAAGTTCTTAATAAAATGGTTTTCACGTGTTTTTATTTTTACTTTCTTCTAAAAAATTATTAAATTAAGCTGGGAACTATTATTTTAATTTAATGTAATGCATATAAATAAGCACATAATTAAGTAAATTTTTAATAATAGTCATGATGTCACATGGTGACTTTACCACGAAATATCTCGGCAACGTGACACTTAAGGCCACCATGTTCCTAACTTTGAAAAAAACCTTAAATGACGGCGGGGGGGCTATGCCACAATGGCTCTAAGCACACACAAATGGACTTTTGTGACCCAAATACGGATGCGTTACGTAAACATATAAATTTGTAGTATGGGGTCACTTTTGGGGGTCAAACTAGAAAATTAAAAAAAAAATCCTCAAACTGTACAGTATCGCGTGACATATCAAATGAAAGGGCTTATTATGAGGATCTCAATTATATTTTTTCATAATTTTAAAATAAATACTTTTGAAGTTTTTCAAGAAATTAGACTAATAATTACCAATCCCCCCCCCTAATTTATCTGGGTAGTTTCCGAGATAAGTCTCCGAAACTATTGAACCTAAAATTTTGAAAAAAAAATGCAGATAATAGTTTTATACCTAAAGATTACAGGAAAACCTATAAAAAGTCTGTAGTGTTAAAATAAAATGTTAAAAAAATTAATTTGGTTTGGAACCCTTTGCACGCGAATCCGACCGACTGACGATGGCCAGTATTTTTGTATTTATTGTTAAATCAAGAAAAAGTCACTCTAATTTATGATGTTTTTTGAAATTATGTATGTATATTCAGGGATTGTACAAATATATGTACCGACGGCACAAGCTCGTGATGAGGTAATTGAAGACTTTTATGGGAAACTGGAGGAAACATTGAGTTCAAATCCGGACCGAGAAATTAAAATGATCCTTGGTGACTGGAATGCCAAAGTCTGTAGTACACTTGCTGATGATCATATCGGAAGCACAGTTGGAAAATTTGAACTTGGCATTAGGAATGAACGGGGTGAAAAAGTGATTGAGTTTTGTATAGGCAGAAATCTCAGTGTTATGAAGATAAGATAAGATAAGATAAGATTTCTTACACGTACTTTCAGCATCATTCAAGACGTTTGTACACATGGAGATCTCCAGGCGATAGGCACAGAAATCAAATCAACTACATCATCATACGATACCCGCTGGAGATCTTCAGTTTTAAATGTGAAGACCTTTCCCAGCGCAGAGTGCGGTTCTGACCATAATTTACTCGTAGACTACTAGACGTCAACCATCAAAGTCTAGAAGCCTAGATCCTTCTGAAGAACCGATCTTCCGAGAGGCGTTAGAGGCGAAACTGAAGCACGGTCTTGCACATGAGCGCGCTAACGCTGACGTACAGTGGAGGTACTTAAAAGGCCAAATCAACGATACGCTAGACCAGGTCTGTAAGAAGAACAAGCCAGAGCAGAAGAAAAAATGTTGGATCTCCGATTATTCGTGGGAGCTTATTCAGCGCAGGAAGGATCTAAAGACTAAGGGTCTGCAAGATTGGGCGATTTTGACAGGGTGCTCCGAGCTTAGCAGAGCTATCCAAGCCAGTTGTCGCCGCGACAGGAACAATTTCATTGAGGGCATTTGCAGCGACATTGAGAGTCACTCGATCAAGCTACAAACTGCAGACCTTTTTAACAATGTTAGAGTCCTTTCCAAGCAGTTCAAAGCTAAGTCGTGGGTCATAGAGGATGCCGATGGCACTGTACTACACGAGCTCGACCGCATTGCCGAGAGGTAGCGTGCCTACTGTGAGCAGTTGTACGCAGACCCCCTTTCAACACCCGGAGATTTGAACTGGAGAGGTCTAGAACCCATGATTCTTCGCTCCGAAGTATCTGCTGCTCTACAGTCTCTTAAGACGAAGAAAGCACCAGGAAGCGACCAAATAACAGCAGAGGTGCTTAAGCACCTCTGCCGTTATTTGCCATGGGGGACGTCGGTGTAAAGACAATTTTCAAAATCTGTTCACACGTCTGGCAAAACGGTGATTGGCCGCTAGATTGGTCGGAATCCGTAATTCTTCCACTGCACAAAAAAAGGATCAACAAAAAGCTGCGGCAATTATCGAACCTTGTCCCTCATCTCACGTGCCAGCAAAATCTTGCTCCATATTCTCAACAATCGCATCCGCCACTACCTGGATTGGCAAATTCCGCAGGAGCAAGCAGGTTTCATGAAGGGCAGGGGTACGCGAGAACAGTTCCTTAACGTCAGGCAGCTCGTTGAGAGGGCGTACGAGTTCGATACGCCAGTGATATTGTGTTTTGTTGACTACAGCAAAGCTTTCGACTGTGTCAAGTGGAGTTGCTTATGGAGAGTCCTGCAAGAACTTAAAGTACCGAATCATCTCATCGCCTTACTTCGCACCCTGTATGGCTCAAACACAGGACTCGTAAGAGTCAATAAAACAGCTTCTAAACCCTTCAAATTTTACCAAGGAGTACTCCTTGGTGAAATTTGAAGAGTTCCAGTTTAGAATTCCATTTCCATTCTATTTAACGCCTATGGAGAGCACATTACGAGATGTACTTGTGAGAATTGGGAGGGATGCTTTACATTTGGTGACGTGAAAATCACCAACCTGCGCTACGCCGATGATACTACTCTTCTTGCAGCAAATGAGTCGGAAATAGCTGCACTTCTAGACAGAATGGAGCAGCTTAGCGAGGAGGTGGGACTCTCCGTGAACAGATCCAAGACCAAGGTCATGGTGGTAGATGGATCTGGGAAGTTGGATCTCACTGGCGCATTAGGAATAGAATCAGTGGACCACTTTATATACCTGGGTTCCAACATCAGTAACGATGGGTCGTGCGAGAAGGAAGTGCGCAGGAGAATTGGCATGGCTAAGAGCTCCATGTCTCACCTTGAAAATTTTGGAAAGATCGTAAAATTTCCGTATAGGCTAAAACTAAACAGGTACGGACTTTAGTCTTCTCGATCTTTTCGTATGGCGCTTAGACTTGGACACTGAGAGCTGCAGACCGCAAATGCATTGACGCGTTCGAGATGTGGTGCTGGAGAAAGATGCTCCGTATTCCTTGGAGGGCGTTTCGGACTAACTTGTCCATATTGCGATAACTGAAAATCTCCTAAAAAAAAAATGGGATATGTGCGTACGAAGTCGCGGGCAAAAGCTAGTTTGTTATATAATTACAATGCAAAATAAACCTTTTCATGATAAATCGCGATAGTGAAGTGAGACGTCAAGACTGCCTTGTCTTGACGTCTCACTTCGCGCACTTCTGTCTGTGCTAATACAAACTACGTGTATTACCACTACTGAAAATTTATTTTTTGCACGAATCAGTCCAAGGACGTAATTTTTTTGGTATGCCGATATTTATCATCTATCGATAATAGCACAATATCAATAATTTTCATAATAAATGATCTGCTTTTGTACTTGGAATACAGTCAACGTCTAAAATTTGTATTAAATAATGTTTTTAGGGTTTCAAACATCAATATGGAGAGACGTAACCGTTAAATAAAATTGTTATATTTTATTTTTGCAAATATTTTTTATCAAATTAATGCCGTTTTAGTATACAAACAGACACACCCGTGGTCTGTCTGTCTCAGCCAATTTGCTCCGAATCTACTGGACCAATTCAGTTGAAATTTGGTACTCCTATCAACAGTTTGCCCTTTTACAATCTTTTTTGGAATCGGCGCACTCTTTTTTCCCCAAAATATCTATTTGCCGTCATCTATAAAGACACCGGGATGAAGGTCCAACGCCATAAAGAAGGCTGTTGGAGGCAGCATGTACAGAGCGGTCCACACGACAGAAGAGCGCATGGCTTGGAGATGCGCCGTATGTGCTCGCGATCCTCAGCAGTGAGGGAACGACAAAGAAGAAGAAGTCCTTCTTCCTAGACATATAGTCTTTCACACAATCCATCCACCGCTTGTTTGGTGTAAAACCTACCTTTATATGACCATCCACTATATTTTTTAATTATAGACTTCGTACGCGCAAATCCCGTTTTTACCCGTTCCCTTAAGAAATCTTCTCTTAGAGCTCCCCATGCAAGCATGTAGATTCCTTGAGGACTGTAGTCCCCAATATGCCAAATTTCAGCTTTCTACGACCAGCAGTTTCAGCTGTGTGTTGTCTGTCAGTCACTCATTCAGTCAGTATCGAAAGAATTTTATATATTCGGATAGGTTCGCGTTTGACTCATGTGATGGAAAGTGACGATGTAACACGCTTGCATAGAAGTAACCAATATCCGTGAGTAAAGCTCTGGGAGTCTATAAGACAAGAATGAATAGGTTGCTTCTAGGCAAACGTGCTCCATCTTCGACTGCATCATCGCTTACCATCAGGCGAGATAGTGGTCAAACGTTTGCCTATCTATAGTAAAATAAAACAGACAGGCAGGGAATTTCACTACTTCGATATAGACATAATGAAAGTATTACAATTTTTTTAAACATTCCTCCTGGTAGCATACTTACGAACAACCAATGTTACTATTTTTCAAATTAAGAACATTCACAGTTTTTCCTTATCATTTTAAATAAAAATTTGGAAACGTCACATATCTTCCGTGGATGACTATACCTACACTATCTGATAAACAAACTTATAATACGAGATAATTCTAATCCATCGCCACCAATGCAAAATCTATTTTAGCGTAGTATATTTAAAGTTAATTTTTAAGAGAAAACTTACTGATATTTCATAGTCTCAAAAAAATATAAGCTCCAATGGAATTTGCGCTTTATTTTGTGAATCGTACAGTTTATTATACTAAAAGATCTCTGATTTAAAATACCTATTTGGCAAAAGAACGTCGTTGTGCCCCACGTTAGTTTTAGTCAGTGTTTATTTAAAAACGTAGACATCACACGTTCAGACATCAGTTCACATTTGAAAATCGAATTCGTTAATAAAGTTTAAAATCTTGTTGGAAGATAGCTGTTGTTTCCGAGTGTTGTTTTCGATTGCGAAAACATTTTCTGTCGCATTTCAAAAAAATTGTGTTAGTGATTCAAATAAGTAAATAAATAAAAATTATTTGCCATACTCAAGGAGGCTTGTGACGATGAATAATAAAGTAGAAAACTCCCCAAAATTGGATTCAGTTCCAGGTGAAGGAATGTTAGCACGGAAAAAATTTCACAGTGAGTTCTAAAACATAACTTTTTTTGCAAGAATTTTTTCAATGAAAACTTTACAAAAATGACTAAAAATTCCATATGTTAGTAAAGTATTGTGTTTTTCATCTTTCAGCATTTATTTGTTCAGAATATTTTTTTCGAAATAGTGAAAAAAATGAAGCCAAATGAAAAAGATTTAAAATTGACATTTCATTACACCAGAATTCGATTTTCGGGGCATTATTTTTATTAATTATTGGCATTCCGCTGAATTTTGTTTAACAGGGAGTCGACCCCAATATTGTTGAGAAAAGGCTAGGCAGATGATTTTAAAAGATTAGAAATAATGGCTTTTCTAATAGATAACCCTAACTAAGCAAAACAAGTAATATGCTTGTCCTGTTGCAAGGCCGGTGACTTTACTTCCCAATAAGACATCAGCTCCTTTTACCACCAAAATAAAAGAGAAATCTTACCTTTTAGACTTGAAGATGGAGGCGAATGTGTTCCAACAGGCTACGAACCTGCAGCCTCCTCTCGACCCGCCCCAACCTCCTGTGGATCCTGAACAGCCTCCAGTAGACCTTGAGATACTTAAAGCGGTTGAAGAATGTGCTAAAGATGTTATGTGGCCAGAAATCCTCGACACAACTCCGCGTACAGAATACAACACACCCAAAGACTCAGAACCAGAAAACCTATTACGTTGACCTATATTCTAAGTATTTTCTATATTGTTGTTGATAATGAAAATACTTATTGTAGATAAGATGTGCTATTCGAAAGATAAATAAAATGGGTATAAGTAATAATCTTTTTAGAACGAGCTTTCTGTACTAAATGTAATATTACTTGTCAATCCTTATACGCGGTACCATTTTAGTTGTGACTAGTGGACGTCACGCGGTTTCACCCGCGTAGTTCCCGTTCCCGTGAGAATACGGGGATAATATATAGCCTATGTTACTCCCTGATAATGTAGCTATCCAATGTTGAAAGAATTTTTCAAATTGGTCCAGTAGTTTCGGAGCCTATTCAATTCAAACAAACAAACAAACATTCAAACAAACAAACAAATCTTTCCTCTTTATAATATTAGTGTAGATATAACGACAGCCCACTCCATCAGTCCGATGACTACTACACTTTCATTTAAAACAATGATATTTATGAACATTTGAATAATTAAAAAAAAATGTTATTCATTATCATGACGCATGACGTAGTTTGAAACATCCAGGAACGCAGTCCGAGCCTTGTGTTCAAATGACGGCACGGAATGGAACGGCGACATTATTTTGATACATAAACATTATTAAGAGGGTGTTTCATAATACTTATGCATTATGTAATTAAACCTACTATCTTTTATAATAGCCTGAAACAAACGATTGTAATTTTGTTTTGTTTTTGTATTGATTGTTAAACCAAGAAAAAGTCACTGTAATAATTATGTGAAGTTGTGTAGGGTTATTATGTAGATTCAACTGTTATGTTTTAAAGTTGTACGTTTTTGTATATTTACCTAAGTATATTTAAGGGCACGGACTTACAATAAATACAATTTAACAAAATGTTTAAACTTTCATCCCGATTACACTTACCTACTAACAACGAATTGTGCCTACTATCTTTTAAATTTAGAACATTAAGAATTTTTCGTCATCGTTTTAAAAATTTGGGAACGTCACATATCTTCCAGGGATGACTATACCTACATTGTGATGTACTTATAATATAATACGAAATAATTCTAATCCATCGCTACCAATGCAAAATCGACGTTAGCGTAGTATATATTAAGTTATTTTTTAAGAGAAAACTTTTGATATATCATAAAGTCACGAAAAAAAAGTATAATTGCAATGAAATTTGCACTTTGTCTTGTGAAACATAGAGTTAATAATACCAAAACATCTCTGATTTTGAATATTTGGCAAAAGAACGTCGTCGTCGTCTACGTCATTTTCAATCAGTGTTTATTTAAAAACGTAGAGATCACACATTCAGACATCACTAGTTCATATTTGAAAATCGAATTCGTAAATAAAGTTTTGTTGTATCCGAGTGTTGTTTTCGATTGCGTATTCTTCATCAACTCTCTATCCTTCGTTGGTGATCCAAATAAATAAATAAAAAGTATTTGCCACAACCAAGGGCGCTTGTGACGATGAATATTAAAGAGGAAACCTCTCCAACATTGGACCCTGTTCCAGGTGAAGGAATGTTGGCACGGAAGAGATTTAACAGTGAGTTTTAAAAATTAATATTTTTTTCGAAGTGTTTTTCTGTTGCAACTTTATAAAAATAGCTTAAAAAACCCATGTGTTACAAAAATGTAATGTTTCTGTCATCTTTCAGCATTTATTTGTTAAGAATATTTTTTCGGAATAGTGAAACAAATGAAGTCAAATAAAAAGAATCTGGAATCGAATTGGGCTCATCTGAATTTGATTTTCGGAGCATTATTTTTAATAATTATTGGTATTCCGCTGAATCCTGTTTGACTGGGAGCCGACACCCAATATAGTTGGGAAAAGGCTAGGCAGATGATTTTAAAAAATTAGAAATACTGCTTTTTCTGTTAAGTAAGACTTACTTTAAGTAAGCAAAGCAAGTAAGATGCTAGTTTATCTTGTTGCATGTTATGTTTTTCAAGAAAATACGTTGATATATTTCTTTGAAAGCCGGTGACTTTACTTCCCAACTAAACATTAGCTCTTTTGACCACCTCTTCTTCTTCATTTGAGGGGGGCTAGGACAATCGGTCCTGGGTTGTCGGGTCGGGCAGTTCTTCCTCTGATCAAAGTTTCGTCATGCTGGTCCACCACGTAACGGGAGGTCGTCCTCTACCTCTCTTGTGTTCAGGAAGTTGCAATGTTTTTTTGACTACATGTTCCTCGTCTCTTCGCATCACGTGATCATACCTTCTCAGACAACTATCAGTCAGTTTCCTCGATATTGGGGCGTCTTTAAAACAACCACGGATATGTTCGTTTCGTACTTTATCCAGTCTTGGACCATCTCAGCATCTTCATCTCCGCAGTTTGAAGCTTTTGCACATGCGTCTTTTTCACTGGCCAGCATTCCGCCCCCTACATCATAGCCGGCCTGATCGCTGTCCTATAGATCTTACCTTTGGTTTTTATAGGCATACGAGCGTCGCATAAAACCCCGGTCAGTGATCGCCACTTTAGCCACGCCACGTTCACTCTGTGTGCTACATCTGTGTCAATGTCTCCTCGGTCTGTCATAACTAAGCCTAGGTATGTGAAATTATTTATTTGTGGCACAGGGTTACGCTCTGGGTAGTAGATTGTGGCTGTGCTGCTGTTATGAGAAAACCGGCATTGTAGAAGTACGGTACTGAATTTAAGACCGGCAGACTCAAGGGATGGTATCCATGTAGTCAAGGTGATTTACAACTCGACTGTTAATCTGGCGATTAGGACGATGTTATCTGCGTACAAGAGGTTTCAGGGAAGTGGAGCCTGGATTTGCTTCGTAGTGAAGTCCATCACTAAGTTGAATAGGAGCGGACTAAGGACAGAGCCTTGATAAACTGCTCACGAACCTTAAATTCCTCTGTTAGTCCTGCAGGACTTTTGACTTTAGTACGAACGTTAGTGTAAATATTTTGGACCAGTTGTGTATATATCTGGCAGCTGTTGCGCTTTCAATGCTTACCACACTAGTCTACGTGGTACTCTGTCAAAATCCTTCTCTAAAGCGATGAAAATAAGGTGCAGTTCTTTTTAATTAAGCCGATCTTTCTCTGTCACAGATCTTTTGACCACCAATAAATAAAATAAAACATTTTCCTTTCAGACTTGAAGATGGAGGCAATTGTGTTCCAACAGGCTACGAACCTGCAGCCTCCTCTCGACCCGCCCCCGCCTCCTGTGGATCCTGCACAACCTTTAGAAATCCATAAGTTCTCTAAACTGTCTCGTCGGTCAGCTAAACTTGGATTATGTGCAAAGGCTAGTCAGCCAGCAAAACCTGCTATAAAGCCAGAAATCCTCGATATGACTCTGAGTACAGAACTCAACGAAGCCAAACAGTCTGAACCAGAAAAAATATTATGTTGACAACAACTTGTCCCTTTTTGATATGGTGTGCTATTAGAAACATAGAATAAAAAAAAAAAATCTTTAATTCGGATAAGCAACATCCATATAGGTTAGTAAACATAAAAACAACTTATTCCTATGTTAATAAACTTATAAATCTATTTAGAGACAAGGATGTTGATGTTGTTCCAGATAAATCTTAAAAAAACATCCCCTAACAAAAGGAGAGTCGTACCTCCCCGCTATGATCTACAGGATGGAGTTGGAGCTGACTCGCACTCTGCAATACAACACACCCAAAGACTCAGAATCAGAAAACCCATTACGTTGACCTATATTCTAAGTATTTTCTATATTGTTGTTGATAATAAAAATACTTATTGTAGATAAGTAAGATGTGCTATTCGAAAGATAAATAAAATGGGTATAAGTAATAATCTTTTTAGGACGAGCTTTAATGTACTAAATGTGATATCACTTGTCAATCCTTATACGCGGTACCATTTTAGTTATGACTAGTGGACGTCACGCAGTTTCACCCGCGCAGTTCCCGTTCCCGTGGGAATACGGGGATAATATATAGCCTATGTTACTCCCTGATAATGTAGCTATCCAATGTTGAAAGAATTTTTCAAATTGGTCCAGTAGTTTCGGAGCCTATTCAATTCAAACAAACAAACATACAAACAAACAAACAAATCTTTCCTCTTTATAATATTAGTGTAGATATAACGACAGCCCACTCCATCAGTCCGATGACTACTACACTTTCATTTAAAACAATGATATTTATGAACATTTGAATAATTAAAAAAAAAATGTTATTCATTATCATGACGCATGACGTAGTTTGAAACATCCAGGAACGCAGTCCGAGCCTTGTGTTCAAATGACGGCACGGAATGGAACGGCGACATTATTTTGATACATAAACATTATTAAGAGGGTGTTTCATAATACTTATGCATAATGTAATTTAACCTACTATCTTTTATAATAGCCTGAAACAAACGATTGTAATTTTGTTTTGTTTTTGTATTGATTGTTAAACCAAGAAAAAGTCACTGTAATAATTATGTGAAGTTGTGTAGGGTTATTATGTAGATTCAACTGTTATGTTTTAAAGTTGTACGTTTTTGTATATTTACCTAAGTATATTTAAGGGCACGGACTTACAATAAATACAATTTAACAAAATGTTTAAACTTTCATCCCGATTACACTTACCTACTAACAACGAATTTTGCCTACTATCTTTTAAATTTAGAACATTAAGAATTTTTCGTCATCGGTTTAAAAATTTGGGAACGTCACATATCTTCCAGGGATGACTATACCTACATTGTGATGTACTTATAATATAATACGAAATAATTCTAATCCATCGCCACCAACGCAAAATCGACGTTATCGTAGTATATTTTAAGTCATTTTTAAGAGAAAACTTTTGATATATCATAAAGTCCTAAAAAAAAGTATAATTGCAATGCAATTTGCACTTTGTCTTGTGAAACATAGAGTTAATAATACTAAAACCTCTCTGATTTTGAATATTTGGCAAAAGAACGTCGTCGTCGTCTACGTCATTTTCAATCAGTGTTTATTTAAAAACGTTGAGATCACACATTCAGATATCACTAGTTCATATTTGAAAATCGAATTCGTAAATAAAGTTTTGTTGTATCCGAGTGTTGTTTTCGATTGCGTATTCTTCATCAACTTTGTATCCTTCGTTGGTGATCCAAATAAATAAATAAAAAGTATTTGCCACAACCAAGGGCGCTTGTGACGATGAATATTAAAGAGGAAACCTCTCCAACATTGGACCCTGTTCCAGGTGAAGGAATGTTGGCACGGAAGAGATTTAACAGTGAGTTTTAATAATTAAAATTTTTTTTCGAAGTGTTTTTCTGTTGCAACTTTATAAAAATAGCTTAAAAAACCCATGTGTTACAAAAATGTAATGTTTCTGTCATCTTTCAGCATTTATTTGCTAAGAATATTTTTTTGGAATAATGAAACAAATGAAGTCAAATGAAAAGAATCTAGAATCGAATTGGGCTCACCTGAATTTGATTTTCGGAGCATTATTTTTAATAATTATTGGTATTCCGCTGAATCCTGTTTGACTAGGAGCCGACACCCAATATAGTTGGGAAAAGGCTAGGCAGGTGATTTAAAAAAAATAGAAATACTGGTTTTTCTGTTAAGTAAGACTTACTTTAAGTAAGCAAAGCAAGTAAGATGCTAGTTTATCCTGTTGCATGTTATGTTTTTTCAAGAAAATACGTTGATATATTTTTTTGAGAGCCGGTGACTTTACTTCCCAACTAAACATCAGCTCTTTTGACCACCTCTTCTTCTTCATTTGAGGGGCCAGGACAATCGGTCCTAGGTTTTTGGGTCGGGCAGTTCTTCCTCTGATAAGAGTTTCGTCATACTGGTCCACTACGTAGCGGAGGTCGTCCTCTACCTCTCTGTGTTCAGGAAGTTGCAATGCTTTTTTGACTACATGGTCCTCGTCTCTTCGCATCACGTGATCATACCTTCTCAGACAACTATCAGTCAGTTTCCCCGATATTTGGGCGTCTTTAAAACTACCACGGATATGTTCGTTTCGTACTTTGTCCAGTCTTGGACCATCTCAGCATCTTCATCTCCGCAGTTTGAAGTTTTTGCACATGCGTCTTTTTCACTGGCCAGCATTCCGCCCCGTACATCATAGCCGGCCTGATCGCTGTCCTGTAGATCTTACCTTTGGTTTTTATAGGCATACGAGCGTCGCATAAAACCCCGGTCAGTGATCGCCACTTTAGCCACGCCACGTTCACTCTGTGTGCTACATCTGTGTCAATGTCTCCTCGGTCTGTCATAACTAAGCCTAGGTATGTGAAATTATTTATTTGTGGCACAGGGTTACGCTCTGGGTAGTAGATTGTGGCTGTGCTGCTGTTATGAGAAAACCGGCATTGTAGAAGTACGGTACTGAATTTAAGACCGGCAGACTCAAGGGATGGTATCCATGTAGTCAAGGTGATTTACAACTCGACTGTTAATCTGGCGATTAGGACGATGTTATCTGCGTACAAGAGGTTTCAGGGAAGTGGAGCCTGGATTTGCTTCGTAGTGAAGTCCATCACTAAGTTGAATAGGAGCGGACTAAGGACAGAGCCTTGATAAACTGCTCACGAACCTTAAATTCCTCTGTTAGTCCTGCAGGACTTTTGACTTTAGTACGAACGTTAGTGTAAATATTTTGGACCAGTTGTGTATATATCTGGCAGCTGTTGCGCTTTCAATGCTTACCACACTAGTCTACGTGGTACTCTGTCAAAATCCTTCTCTAAAGCGATGAAAATAAGGTGCAGTTCTTTTTAATTAAGCCGATCTTTCTCTGTCACAGATCTTTTGACCACCAATAAATAAAATAAAACATTTTCCTTTCAGACTTGAAGATGGAGGCAATTGTGTTCCAACAGGCTACGAACCTGCAGCCTCCTCTCGACCCGCCCCCGCCTCCTGTGGATCCTGCACAACCTTTAGAAATCCATAAGTTCTCTAAACTGTCTCGTCGGTCAGCTAAACTTGGATTATGTGCAAAGGCTAGTCAGCCAGCAAAACCTGCTATAAAGCCAGAAATCCTCGATATGACTCTGAGTACAGAACTCAACGAAGCCAAACAGTCTGAACCAGAAAAAATATTATGTTGACAACAACTTGTCCCTTTTTGATATGGTGTGCTATTAGAAACATAGAATTAAAAAAAAAAAACTTTAATTCGGATAAGCAACATCCATATAGGTTAGTAAACATAAAAACAACTTATTCCTATGTTAATAAACTTATAAATCTATTTAGAGACAAGGATGTTGATGTTGTTCCAGATAAATCTTAAAAAAACATCCCCTAACAAAAGGAGAGTCGTACCTCCCCGCTATGATCTACAGGATGGAGTTGGAGCTGACTCGCACTCTGCAAAGTAACGAGGCAGATTTCTGTCTGACGATGGCGTGGAGCCATCGACGTGTGCTTGTGCAAACATACCTGATGCACTGCAGAAACGGGGCAGCCCCATCAACATCCTGAACCCATTATTATAATGGACCCTTAGGGCGCTGATAGCCCGCTGAGTATAGTTGGTCCACAGGCTGCACGTGTAAAACACTTGGCAAGCTTTAAAAAGCTTTATTTTGACTTATTTGCTACAGCGTGCAAATCTGCGAGCTAACATGTTACATCGAACTGCCAGCGCCCTACATACCCTCTCAATATCCACTTGGTCACTAAGGTCATCAGTTACATAATGCCCCAAGTATTTGAACTGGTACACTCGCAATATGTCATTCCAATTCATTTTAATTGGGGGTACATACTCAGGACATTGAGCACCGCCAGCCTTAAACGTCGCTTTTTTTTGACATATTTAATGTCAAAAAAAGCGAGTTCTTGGTCTTTACTAGGCCATGCTCACGAGCATAGCCCTCACAACAACTCAGCAGCTCTCTAAGCGCCCTAACCGTAGGGCTCAGCAGCACCATATCGTCAGCGTAGCTGATCTTGTTGACACTGACGAAACGACGACGACTGACGACCGATATGTATAAGAAAAAATCTTTTAAAATGAGCTGTAATGTACTAAATGTAATATCACTTGTCAATCAATACATCAGATCAATTTATAAGAACCCGTAATTATTTTGTTTCATATCTGCGATCAGTCGATTGACTATGAACAGATACTTTCTAGTTTCAAATGGTTTTGAAGAAAGAGAGCTCCAGTGAGCTTCTTTCCTCTCTTTTCAAATCAAGGTCCTTGAGAAAGTTCCGTGATATGTGACGCTTTAGCCTTTTAGAGTAGTTTATTATGGTCAGCTGTGTTGCTAAGGTGTTTGGATGTGTATTTAGTCGCTTTTGTACTTTCCGGAATAGATCTTGTCTTTTTCCTTGATAGTCTTAGTATGGAGCTCGTGATGCAATTCATCGTTATGTATGAACCACGGTGCATTTGCGATAGTCTTAAGAATCGTGTTCTGTGCTCTCTGGACTATTTCCGTACTTGAATTGCAGGTCGATCCCCACAATTGAATTCCGTTTTAATATGATTATATAAATTAAAAGCTTGTTGTCAGTGCTTAACACGGAGTGTCTCCCAAGTAGCCAATGTAGTTCTCGGAACTTGAGATTGAGTAGTCAGTAAGAGTATGGAACGCATGGAGTGAGCCATAGACGGATTCACATCTGGAGTGAGCCATAGAGAAGCACGGGGAGGCACTAGTGGTCTCCCTTGACATCTCGAAGGCCTTCTACAGGATTTGGCACGATAGCCTTATTAGTAAACTTCCTTCCTTCGGTCTTCCCGCCAGATTGTGTGATTGGATTGCAGATTTCTTGAGGGATCGGTCTATTCAAGTGGTAATTGATGGCTGCTCGTCTGGACTGCTGGATATTAATGCCGGGCTCCTCAGGGGTCGGTGCGTTCGGCAACATTATTCCTGCTGCATATTAATGATCTGCTAAAACCCGGTACCTTTGGGAATGCAGACGACTGCACTGTTGCTGAGAGATACGTGTCCGACGCACGAGCTAGTGGGTCGCAGATCCAGTCTCTCCGGGAGGCTATGGTTGAGTGCTTGAACTTGTCCTTACAGGCTGTCTTCTCTGAATGGGATGATGCCAATCTGGTCAAGTTTAATGCTGCCAAGACCCAAGCGTGTCTTTTTACCGCTAAAAGAAGCGAATTCCACCCAGCTCCATCTTTTCGAGGTATAACCGTGTCGATAACCGACCGACTTGAGCTTCTTAGTGTTACGTTAACATCTACCCTCAATTTTGGCCCTTTCATAGAGGCAAAGGCTCAGGTGGCTGCCAGAAAGTTGGGGATCCTAGCAAAGGTGAGACGGTACTTCACGCCGGGACAGCTGCTCAAACTCTATCAAGCGCAAGTTCGATCGTGTATGGATTACTGCTCTCATCTTTGGGACGGATCTGCCAAATACCAGCTTGATGCCCTTGAGTCAATTGAGAAACGAGGCAGGAGGATCTTTGGTAATGATAAGCTCGTCTAGTCGAAGCTCCAAAGTCTTGAGCATTGACGCTGAGTTGCTCGCCTTTCGGTTTTCTGTCGGTTGCATTTTGGTGAGTGTGCGACGGAATTACATGATTTAATTCCGCCAAGCCCGTTCTATCATCGGACAACAAGACGAACGACGATGCGCCACCGGAACATGGACATCCCACCCACACGCACAAAATGTTTTGGGAACACATTCATAGTGCGTACAGCTAAGGAGTGGAATTTCCTGCCAGTCTGTGTTTCCGGATAGCTACAACCTGGGAGTCTTTAAGACAAGAGTGAATAGGTTGCTTCTAGGCAAACGTGCTCCATCTTCGACCGCATCATCGCTTACCATCAGGTGAGATAGTGGTCAAACGTATGCCTATTAATAGTAAAAAAGTCACTCTTTTTTGGAGGTAACATTTCCATGTGAGTCTGCAATCCAGATGCATTCCTAGATGTTTGACCGATTCCTTGTGTGAGATCGCCACCGAGTTTTACTGGTGGACAGCCTTTTTTGCATAGGGTGAATATAATATGGGAGTATTTTGCGGCGCTGGCCTTTGAACGTAGCAAGGGTGCCAATAGTTCGAGAGACTAAATAAGTCTTTCACCCGAGGTAAACACTGTGCTTTTCACTAAGAATACTGGGAAAGATAAAGAAATAATCCATATCTCAATCTAATGAACTCAACGTGTTAATCTCTACTATACGTAAAAAGTATGAACAAAAATTTACAACTCGAAAAAACAAATTAAGATCGGACTGCTGCTTTCCCGCCTATTTTGTTTTTTTTTTTGTGATCAGCCAGCTATTCAGCCATTATTTTACATTTTCATCATTGAAAGAATGGTAAATGTTTTGCCCAAATCAATGTTATTTTAAATAAATTGTTGAAACTAAATTATAATAAAGTCATTTAAAAAATATAATCTTTAGTTAATACTCATCTTTATATTATTTCAGTTTTACATCACGCTGTTATTGACTGCCTGTATAGAAAATTGGGACATGGTTCAATAGAAATATTCCACAAGTTTCTTTTAAAAATTTGACGTCTGTCAGTTGAAAACGATTTTCCCTAGGGCTGAAAAGTAATACTTTCAACCGTCTCCTCAGGCAACTTCAGGCTTACTTTCCGAGTATGAGTAATGAATACATATAACTTCACATACCTGGGCTCAGTTATCACAGACCGAGGAGACGTTGACGCAGATGTTACACATAGAGTGAACGTGGCATGGCGAAGTGGCGATCACTGACCGGAGTTTTATGCGACGCTCGTATGCCTATAAAAACCAAAGGTAAGATCTACGGGACGATATGTATTTACTTTGGGACACTAATTAAATAAAAAACTCGGACTCGGTATAACCTGACAATCGTACAATTTTATTCACAAGACACTGACAAATTTTTTATAGAATTTTTCCATTGACTTTTGATGGATATAAATTCAAAAATTGATCAGAAAAAGAAAATTTTTGATTCAAACAAATAAGTTTAATTTGGGAAGAAGGATTGTTGCCAAAAAATATAATGCAGCATACTCAATGCTGCACCGCACATTGAACCCATTAGCGATGTTATTTTTATTTTATGTAATCAATGTGCGCTTGCCAAGTGAGGTTGTTGTCCAATCAGTCCGAGGTATTTTTCACAATTACTTTTGATGATTTTAGTGTTGTTTTGTAAAGCCAGAGGTTTTTTTTTTAATTTTTACCTGAGAATAACATGTACGATGTTTTTTATGCCTTTATAGTAAGTAAATTGGAGATAAACCAGCTATACTATACGTCCAAGTCTTTTTGAGCATATTTATGTTGGTGCCGAAGTAGAATAGGCAAGTATCATCGGCGTTCAAAATCACTTGTCCAATTAAGCCTATTTTTTTAATATAATATATTAAAATATCTAACAAATAAGAGGGGCGATAGCAGAGTTCCTTGGGGAACACCAAATTCTTTTGGGAGATTCTCCACTCATCAGGTTTCCTATTTTAACTATTTGTTTCCTATTGTCTAGGTATGAGGACAAGATATTATACATTTCTCCGGTGACACCAGTGCTTTTTATTTGTAGCTTTAATAATAGGATATTATGAGACACTGTGTCAAAAGCCATTTTTAGGTCAATAAAAATCCCGAGTGCAATGTTTTTTTGTCAATATTTGTTTTAATGCTGGTGACTAAATTGATTGTGGGGCACAGGGTGATGGATTTTTGTCGGGAACCGAACTGCCCATCATAAATATAATTGATGTCTTTTAGGTATTTTTCTAGTCTTGTGTAAAGTAAACATTCTAAAATTTTTGACAGTACCTATGGGTCGATAATTCCCGGGATCTGACTTTGTGCCGGATTTGTATAGGTATAGGGTTGACTTTTGCAATTTTGAGGGTATCTGGGAATGTGCCACTTTTGAAACAGTCATTGATACACTTTGTTAGGTTGGCTGCTGTTAGGTATTTTAAGCGTTTAATATTTTAGTGGGGATGTCATGCCTTAACCCTTCACCTGTTTCACTGTCCTTAAGAACAAACTGTAAAATTCTCGCATCTGTCACGTAACCCTTGAAGGGCCACTGGTCGCTGCCATTGTTTTTGTCGTAAAGTTACGAGAAATTTGACAGTTCGTCCTTAAGGACACAAACAGATGAAGGGCTACGGACCGTTCACACGATGTCGATGTGAAAGATTTTATTATTCAGAGTTCAAAGTCTGTGCAGAGCAGTCTTCATCGTGTGGATCCACTATTACAGTGGTTAAACACGTTTGCTCGCACAAACTTTGTTACTAGACAAAATTCTACTGAATGGGATTTCTACCAGGTGACCTTAGGATGGTGCAGAACCTGCTGGGGTTGCGGAATCTGTTCGAAAGAGTCACCGCGGCCTTGGAACACAAAGGGCATTAGGAGGAACATGGATGGGTTTTAGTCAGTAAGTCTGACACTCCCTCCTGCTTCACCCAGAGCGGGAGGAGTCATTTGATGGTTTCCCATCCATAAAGAAAAGGGTGGTGCAGAAACAGTACATGGCAGGTGTAACTTAATGGAAATACAAACATAAAGGAAAAAATAATGATTAAAATAACACATTTTTATGTAGGTATTTAATTTAATTACATTTATTAAATTTATCAAATCGCATACGGTAAAAATTTGGAACATAACTTTTGAATTTAATGAACCTACATACATAAGAAGTAAGCAAAACTTTTTTTTGTACATTTTTGGGGTTACAATTAATGCGATCGAAATAATAGCAAACAAAATGCTTTCAAAACTAGTAAAAAATTAGAGATTTTAAAATCAATTTTACCAACATAATGATCAAACTTTATTACATAACTTTCCAACAAAATAACTTTTTACTTTGGTTACACAATACTGATAAACAGTATTTTATACACGTATTTGTAAGAAATCAATGCGCTCTTTTGCGTTTTAGGTTGATCAAAATTAATTTCGCAGCAATCGTGACAAAATAAGGTCATTTGACTTGAATACAGCTCTTACTGCTTATCGTCGTATTTTCACAATCCTTACATCCTTACTTAATATTATAAATGCGAAAGTAACTCTGTCTATATGTCTGTCTGTCTGTCGGGGGTCCAAATTGTATTCATAATGTCAATAAAGAATTACACTAGTTTACAAGGTTTTTGTCCTGGAACGGAAAAGTGTTTATTCTTAATTAATGAGGTGCTGCAAGTTTAGAAAAAAATATTAAAAAATTCCAACACGTCACATTTCGAAAATACTCCCCATATATTTTTGCAAAGATAACGAGACTAAAAATGTATTAGTGTCGACGTTTTTGATATTTTTTAATAATCCAAATGCTTTTTTTAGCACCTTTGAAATATTAAAAAAGCTGCTTGGACATTCGCACGTGTAATTTAACCCTTGGTTTTATGATTGAATGAATGCTTGAAAAATGAATGCTTTTAGCGATAGGAGTAACAATCAGTTTCGTGGTTGCATGGTGGGTCTTTATCATTTGCTTGCAATTTCAACAATCTATTTAAACTTGCATTCCAGCAGCTTAGCGTTCTTCTACATTTTTCAATAAACACTTGAGAAACCCACTTTTATCCCGATGAGAGACCGGAATTTTCAAGTAATAAAAGATAGGCATATTTGAGTGTTTTCTTTATAGAATATTCTTTCTTAGATACAATAATTTCACCAAAAACAGCCAGAATGTACTCTAACCAACCTTTTTGACCTTTTGGAAACAAACATTTATCAAAATGAAGACTAGCTATTTCGGAACAAACTTGTGGGTAGTCGAAACTAAAAGGGGTCGATATCTTCCATCTGTGACGTGATAAAAATTAAAAATGTTTGCATTGAGTTATTGCAGCTAATTAAAAAAATATGTAATTTACTGCAAGGACATTTTTTTTTTTTTTTTTTTTTGTAAACTAGTGTTATTATTATAATTATACAAACGATGAAAGAATGATGGAATAATTGTTTACTTCATGCTCACTCCACCTAAGTTTAGACGGTGAGATGTAGACAGAACAGGGGGGCTAAAAATGCCACTTTAGGAGAATCATAATATTAATCACACAACAATCTGTCAAATATAATTTTCATCTTTATCGCTAACGCATTAGGTTCAAGGTTGATTGGGAAAATTTCACAGTGACAGGTAGCTTTCTGATTCTGCTAAAGTGACCTTTTTAGACCCACTGACCGGCTGGTTCGGAGCCTTTAGATGTATTGTTTCGGGCGTTGTTGGTATGAAAAGCATATTTGAGTTATCAATTTTACTATTTTGCACAAATTTCAAATGCAGGCGTTTGGTGCTGCGTGGAGCCACAGGCAGTGCCATGAGCAAAACCATAAGCAAAACGGTTTTTAAGCCATTTTCTTATAATTATTTCCACAGGCGGCTGAGCCGGGGGATCCATAGGCGGCTGAGGCGGGTCAAGAGGAGGCAGCAGGTTCGTAGCCTGCTGGAACACATTCGCCTCCATGTGCAGGTCTGAAAGGAAAAGGTTTTTCAATGATTGGCCGATTAAACACAGATTAAGCTGTTGGTCCCGGCTGTCATTTGTAGATCTTTGGCAGTATGGATTTGCTTGGTGCCTATTGGCCTAGCTCTATTCTGTCTCCTACTTAATAAGGAGGGAAGTGGAAATTATATACATTTTTTTCCTACTCCTCCGCTGTACTTTTCTGATTAAATTCGTTGCAGGATCTAAGACAGTTGAATCGTTTATCTGGGACTCGTCGGGCTTCATTGGCTCGGCGTTTTTCTGATGGTCGCCACTGTTGATTCTGGCTTTCAGGAGTTGCAGTAGTTGGAAATGTGCGGCGGTCTTGTCCCAACAAAAAAAAGTCGTTATGGATTATCAGAAGGCAGAAAATTTCTCACCAATCTTGCCAAGAAGTATCTTATTACCCAATTGGTAGGCTGAGGAGGTAAGATAGGCAGTCGCTTCACGTAAATACTGGTATTCTGCTGAATCTGGTTGACTGGAAGCCCAAATTGGGAACAGGCTACACAAATGACGGTTGATAAAAAGCTGGTGTCTCTAGTGATGGGAAGCATAGTCACCGGCTCTCAAAGAAATCTCATCATCATCATATCAGCCGAAAGACGATCACAGCTGGACATAGTCCTTCCCCAAGTGTCGCCACAACGACCGGTCCTGTGCGTCTTGAATCCATCGGCTACCCGCGACCCTCACAAGATCATCGCTCCACCTTGTGGAAAGAAATCTGTCAAGGAGGAAATCTTGAGGAACTTGAGAACTTTTTCAAAGAAGCGTGCACGGAATTAGGATACAAAATATAGACTGCAAAGTATGAAATACCATGAAGAGCAACGCTCTTAAAAAATAAATAGAGAATTTTCATTCAATCGAAGATACTATAAATCGGAACACAGAGGTAAGTAGGTGTATTCAATTGAAAACAAAAGATTTGATGGTGTTTGCGATATAAATATACGTGCCTGCTTTGTTAATACACAAGCGTTACAGTATGATGCAATAGATTCCGTAAGCCGTTAGTTCTGATAAGATAAGATCCCCTTGACCATTACGATTAACATATAAATGACATTCACATTGAAAGTCTGTACCAATTTTATAAAATTCTTCTTTGTTAAAACAAGACGTTTCATTCATACGATTATGACCCTTTTCACTTCTCAAAAGTTTTATTATTTTGTAAAATGCCTTCCTACTTCTTCTTCTTATCGTGTGGACGGTAAGGTCTAACGACCCCACACACCCTAGTGTCAGAGTTTCTAAACCGCCTCAAGGGCCTCTGACAAGGTTTATTTGACGACCGCCATTTGGCGGCCGGAACCACTAGCTTATACGTGCCTTTCGAAGCACGGAATCATCTTTTTATCAGACAATCAGGTGATTCAAGTTTGCAATGTCCTAGCCAAACTGGAAACAATTTTACAAAGTATGCTCCCCGTGGAAATCGAACCCACGACTACCGGGACACAAGCCAAACGCCTAAATCACTACACCATGACGGAGGCAGTAAGTTCGCTCCGTCATTTTAAATTACAACCACCTACTGTCATAAACAGCATCCGCATCTACCAATATTTATTTACTCATCTATACGTATAATAAAATAGTAGGAACCGTTGTGTCTGTTATATAAATTAACAATATATTTTATGTACCTACATAGACCACTTAAAACTTTATAATTATTTACATCAACTAAACCTAACACACAATATGTACAAAAACGACCTACCTATTTCATTGTATTCGAATTCAGTATTCAAATTATTATTTTGATATAATAATTGTTTAGTAGGTTAAGAGTATTAATATAACATCATTGCTACGCTACCGAGGAAGCCATATCATTATTTATATACAAAACATATCATTCTGAATTTGTATATTATATTAGAAAAACTGTACTTAATATTGCATTTTTAAACTTGGTGTTAGGTACCTACTATTATTAATTAGTCATTTGTACTTTATTATTCACAATTTTGAATGATTCTTAAAAAGACACATTAAAAATAGATAAAAATATGTAACCGGCGGACAGGGTTCCAGAGAGAGGAACCTCCTAACAATACGCGCCATGTCCAGAACTTTAGGAACTAACAATTGTATTAATCTTTTGTACTTTAAAATTCACATATTTCAATCATTCTTAAAAGGACACAAAATATATAAAAATAGGTATAAAATCGAATTAAGGTCCAAGCTACCGGCGGCCAGGGTTCCAGAGAGAGGAACCTCCTAACAATACGAGCCATGTCCAGAAGAACTTTAGGAACTAAACATTTTTGGGAAAACTTTTAACAAATGCCACTTCATTGTAAATGAATAAATAAAGTTAATATAATGTCCACTTAAACATGAAATTTAATATATAAAATAACAAAAAAAAGAAAATTTAAAAACTTACACTGAAATCTTTTCCGGGCTAACATTCCTTCACCTGGCACAGGATCCAACCTTGGAAAATAATCTTCTCTAGAAGCCATGGTCACCAGTCCCCTTGGGTGTGGCAACTATTTTTTGCTAACTTGGCCAATTCAAATCGACAAACAACTTTTTCACAATCCAAAACAACAAGTCCTTTTCAGATTATTTTTGCATGTGTACTAAGGACTTCTGTACGTGGATGTACGTTCTCTTTGTTTCCTGTATAAATACTGCCTGAGTATGGTGGGGAGGCGAAAACTTATAGCGCATAATGTCGGTACAGTCATCCACGGAACAGATACGTACGTGACGTTTCAGAATTTTGAGTGTTTCTAATTATGGAATGTTACTAATATTGGCTGTTCGTAAGTGTATCGGGAGATAGTTTTACTATGAATGTAGATGGTTATAAAAGTATAGGAAGACCAACAAAAACGGTGGATGGGATGTGTATGTCTAGAGAGTAGATGAATATTGAAGATCAGATGAATCAGTTAATGGCAAATAGATGTAGAAGATTTTTAGCGCTGATTCGAATTAGGAATTTCTCCTGTAGGTATCGAGAGTGACATTTTATATGGAGTAACTACCCATTTTCCCCCACAAGCCAGTAACTGGTTAAGACGGTATCCCTTGGGCAAGACTGGTGTCAGATTTTCTGGCTTCTGACTATCCATAACGAATGTCAAAGATCTACAAATGACAGCCAGGACGTGCTTAACGTGCTTTCCAAAGCACGGGGGGGGGGTCTCGTAATGTAACAAAGGTAATCCATCCATGCGCTGACCGTAAGCATCGCTTTACCTTGACGATCCGCCGGAGCGGCTGTTTAGCCACCAGCCCCGAACATCATCATCATCATCATATCAGCCGAAAGACGTCCACTGCTGGACATAGGCCTCCCCCAAGCGTCTATGCTATAAGGGTTCCGTTTTTTGTTCGGAAACCATCATCAATTTTAGAATTTTCATTTATTTTTGAGCGACTGAGGTGCGAATGCGAACGCTTTTAAAAATGAGTAAAATTGGCACTTTGCCTAAAGTAACTCTTTGACATGAAAGGTTTTTTTGTAAATTTTAACCTAAGAAGAAACATCAAAACCAACTTAGAGGTCACAGAGTCTTCTAAAAGTTCAGCAAACCATTAAAAACACCACCTCGGACTTTCACCTCCATAGTTATGCAGATGAAAGTCCGAGGTGGTGTTTTGAGGAAAGAATTGCCAATTTGAGAGGTCCTATTTAGTGAGTGCAAGCCTTTGTCAGTGTTAACTTTGTACTACTAAGGAGCTCAATGACTATTTATTGAAAAATATTTTTGACCAAAAGAAACAACCGTGTTCCAAACAAAAACACTTAAAAAAACTTTATTAATAAAATAACAAACCTTTTTACAAAAAATAACTTTTAGTAATTTCGGAAGACGGTATTTTTATTTTGAAAATATCAAAATCGAACCACTCAGTAAAAAGTTACGCGTGTTCATACATAAAAAATAATACACGCGTCGACTTGAGAACTTCCTACGTTTTTTCGTCGATTAAAAAACTACAAATTAAGAAGTAACTTTAATTTCGAAAGTCGGTGTTTTTGGTGTTATTTTTCGTTTTTTGACGCCTACTTCCGAAATTAAATTATTTAAAGTTTGTGATGTTTTTATTTAGAACTCAGTTGTATTTTTTTTCGTAATTTGTGACCACTACCGGAAAGTCACAGGAAAGCAAAATACGTAATTTCGTTTACGTGAACAACACATTTTTTAAACTAAACAACTGAACCGGTTTTGATAACATTTCTGTGACCAATTGAAGAGAAACCTTATTTTTAGTAAAAAGAATTTTTCAAATCAGTTCATAAATGATGAAGTTATGAGGTAACAAACATAAAAAAGCAGTAGATTTGAGAACCTTATCCTTTTTCAGAAGCCATAAAAAAAAAACAAGTTATTTTCTCGCCGACTGTAGATGATGTACTTCAAGTGTATTGCGCGTTACCTATTGTAGGACGAATGGATAGCATGTACTTGTAAGTACGATACGTATCAAAATACTTCAAAAGATATGTTTTTTACAATGACTCAGGTTTCCAGTGAATAATTTAATCAAAAGTATTGAAATACGCAAGAGCAGACCGGAAGACGCGGCTATCTTTTAGTGACGTATTTTTTCTCTTTTTGCGATACATTATGAAAAAAAAACTGCACTTGGTTTCGAACGAATCATATTTATTTTATTACACTTTTATTACTATTAATTAGGCATACGTTTGACCCCTATCTCACCTGATGGTAAGCGATGATGTAGTCGAAGATGGATCACGTTTATGCAACTAATTATACGAATTTGTTTGATGTAGTTTTTTATTTTAGTATGTAGTTGTCTACTTTACTTTATTTGTTAATTAAAGTTATTTATTATTCTTATTTAATAAGGTACAGCATTAAAGTACTAAATATATACACTTAAAATGAAATATCCTAACTAAGATAAGGCGTCAAAAAATTTGTCCGCATCACTGTCCACTGGAAGTGAGCCCAAAAGACTGGTGGCATGGCCACGTTATATGGCAATGCTTATCCTCTGTCCGAGGTAAAAGCCAGCCCTTGGGTCACGCGAAGTGTCAACCAAGCGTTTAGAAAGATCTTTAAATAAGGCATGAGCATAATTAAAGTATTTATAAAATTGTGTGAATGTGTATTGAAATAAATTGTGGTTGTTGCAAAAAATAATTATAATTTTAACATATTTTACGTATTATAAAAAACTTTTCTGCTTATTTTTTAATTGTAAGCTCAGTAAATCGGAAATAAAGAGGGCGGAGTCGGTTGTAACTTTTTACATATTTTTTAAATAAGTTTAAAATGACATTTTAAAAACTTGAAAAACAAACCATTGGGATTTTCCTAATTAGTTATTTTATATTTTGAGTACACACGGTACAGTTTAAGCAACATGTTTCGGACGGAACCCTAAAATAATTGTTCTAAGATAAAAACCTAAATCAATCTTTCTATCAGTCAGTTTTTTTAGTGTTCCGTAGCCAAATGGCAAGAAACGGAACCCTTATGGATTCGTCATATCTGTCTGTCCGTCCGTATGTCACAGCCACTTTTTTCCGAAACTATAAGAACTATACTATTGAAACTTGGTAAGTAGATTTATTCTGTAAATCGCATTAAGATTTTCACACAAAAATAGAAAAAAAATGGGGTTTCCCCATACTTACTGAAACTCATTTTTTTTTTATCAAACCCATACGTGTGGGGTATCTATGGATAGGTCTTCAAAAATGATATTGAGTTTTCTAACATATTTTTTTCTAAACTGAACAGTTTGCGCGGCAGACACTTCCAAAGTGGTAAATTGTGTCCCCCACCTGTAATTTCTAAAACAAGAGAATGATAAAACTAAAAAAAATATATGATGTACAATTACCATGTAAACTTCCATCGAAAATTGGTTTGAACGAGATCTAGAAAGTAGTTTTTTTTAATACGTCATAAATCGTAAACCGCAATTTAACTTTCATTCAATCAACTGAAATAAAAAAAAAATTGAATTTGATAAACATAAACCTTATGCATAAACCTTGAACCATTATTTTCTAATAATAAATCTGTAATAGGTGCCTAAGTAAATCTATACTAATATATAAAGCTGAAGAGTTTGTTTGTTTGTTTGCTTGAACGCGCTAATCTCAGGAACTACTGGTCCGATTTGAAAAATTCTTTAAGATAGCCCATTTATCGAGGAAGGCTATAAGCTATATATCATCACGCTAAGACCAATAGGAGCGGAGCAGTAATGAAAATTGTGACGCAGGCGAAGTTGCGCGGGTCAGCTAGTAATAATTATAAAGTTAAAACGAACTACAAGAACTTTTATACAATGTTACTTGCTGCTACGGAACCCTTCATGGGCGAGTCCGACTCGCACTTGGCCGCTTTTTTTTGTAATCAGATCAGAAACTACTTTCAAAGATTACTTTCAGTTTCGTTCAGAAACGATGCGTTAAGAGGAAATGCTGGCGGCGAAACTTTGTATGTAAAAAGTCATAATTCGAGGTTTGGCTTTCGACTGTTTTCTCCTCCAATATTGGATCGATTTAAGCGATATTTCACAAACTGAATAAGAAAGATATACACTGTTTCCCTATGTTTTCCTTTATTAACCGCATAAGCACTAGAACTCTCGCAAAATGCTCAAAATTGTGCGATAAATCGCTGTCGACAGAGCCCTAGCGTACAAATTTGGCAACTTTTATTCAAAAAAGGAAAACAAAAAGACACAGTATACATCCTTCTTATTTAGTTTGTGAAATATCTCTTTTATCGGTCCAAGATTGGAGAAGAAAACAGTCGAGAGCCAAACCCCCCGCTGCCATGCTGATTATTTTTCAAAGTTGAGGCGCACGATCTAACCTGCATATAAAGGTAGAGGACACTTAAACAAACAAAAAATGTTAGCAACATGGTGCCCTAAAGTGTCACGATACCGAGATATTTGAAGGTATAATTTCGCTAAACGACACACAAACAAATATACTCTTCAGCTTTATTTTATTATAGTATATATAGAAAGAAATCTATCTCATGAGATATATTCCTCGGTTTGCTAAATGAAAAAAGTACCAAAAATTCTGTGTACCTATAATAATTTATTTAATCACAAAAGGACAATTTGCCTGAAAATTTTGTAATTATTACAAAGCCATTTCTTAGTATACATACAAACATTTTACTATGTGTCAATATGCTCACGTTAACATTATTTGTGCTCCAATTTCATCATCTCCTAAATTTTCATGATTTGGTGAGAGAAAGTTAACATTATGAAATCATAATTTAGCAATCTATTTTTATTCTATGACTAAGAAAACGACTTGGAAAAAACCGTCGAAATGGAAGCTCAATGTTAAGCTTGGTTACGTGTCACCTAGCACGGCAACTTGCCAATGTTTTTGAGGAGAACACGCTTATTTTCCCGGTAAAAATATCACCAAAAATCCTGAAATAATGATGCGATATTTGCGCAACGTTTTTTCAAGCAACATCAGAAAGATGTGTTCCTGGGAAATTTGGTCCGCCACTTCTTCCAAGCTACGATGCAAGTCTTATGGTGATGCGCCACCGGTACGTGTTGGACATCCCACCCACACGCAGAATACGTTTTGGGAACACATTCATTGTGCGTATAGCTAAGGAGTGGAATTCCCTGCCAGAGTCTGTGTTTCCTGATAGCTACAACATGCGAGTCATTATGCCAAGAGTGAAAGGTAACTTCCAGGCAAGCGTGCTCTATCTTTGACCACGTTATCGCCTACCATCAGGTGAGATAGTGGTCAAACGCGAGACTATCAACAACAAACAAGCTACGTAGGAGAGACCTATTTCTAGCAATGGGACTATATCCCTTTTAATAGTAAAAATAAAAGCTAAAAGACTAAAATTAAAACAAAATCGGTTCATCATCCTTACAAGAGCTACGCTGCCACAGACAGGCACACAGATACAACTGTCGAAACTTATAACACCCGTTTTTTGGTTGGGGGTTAAGTATTTCCAGGGCTTGCCAAGCCTTTTCCGATGTTCTTTATTGTGTCACCTAACTTTTTTATCCATAATTTAAAGTGTCATAACTTTTTTTGTCCTAATTATCATTTGTCCGAATGATAACTTACCCGAACTTAATATCACATAATATCATATGCCATAAAATTGAAATCCCTAAATATAATATGTCCTACACCCGTTTGTCATAAATCTTACAATAAATAATAAAAATTCAATAAAAGTTATAAGTCCTAAATTCAAATTACATAATGTTTATTTATAATAAAAATATTCTTAGAACAAATTTGTATTACAAAGCTAATAAATATGGAGTGGCTAGAGCGGCGGCACGGCGTCCTCACCTTCCGCCTGACGCAGGTACTCACCGGACATGGATGTTTCGGGAGATACCTGTTTCGGATTCGGCGGGAGGACACGCCTGGGTGTCAACATTGCGATGATCGGCCGGAGGACACGGTGGAGCATACGGTGGAGGTCTGCCCTGCTTGGGTGGAGCACCGTCGTGTCCTCGTCGAGGCGATCGGCGGCGGCGACCTCTCGCGTCCGGCCCTGGTCCAATCTATGGTCCGGAGCGAGGAGGCATGGGAAGCGGTCACCTCCTTCTGCGAAGCAGTAATGCTAGCAAAGGAGGAGGCCGAACGCGTGAGAGAGAGGGAAACCTCACGCCCCAGCCGCCGCAACAGAAGAAGACGCCCCGGGCGTCGGGAGTCGCAGGGCGATTCTCGGCCACCGTCGGCGCGGGTCTGTGGACGGCGAGCATTGGGTGGTTCGCCGTCCGATCAGAACCAGTCCTGGGTCGACGGCGCGCTGTGTTCCACGCGCGCCTCAAAGAGCTGTCAGCATAGAAGATGGGGCCCGCTAGGGCCAGTGCCTGCCGGGGTTGTGGAAACTGTTTGAAAGAGACACCGCGGCCCTGGAACGCAAAGGGCATTGGGAGGAACACGGATGGGTTTTAGTCAGTAAGAGTCTGACACTCCTTCCTGCTTCACCCAGAGCGGGAGGAGTCATTTGATGATTTCCCATCCTTAAAAAAAAAAAAAAAAAAAGCTAATACTTATATTATTCATGTACTCAATAGAGCAGTTGATTGTGAACATGTGGTTTTTGTAAGCAAGCAAGCATGCAGCATACAGCATGCAAACAAGCACGCAACAGGCAGCATGCAAGCAAGCATACAGCATACAAGCAAGCATACAAGCAAGCATACAAGCAAGCATACAAGCAAGCATACAAGCAAGCATGCAGCATGCAAGCAAGCATGCAACATGCAGCAGGCATGGTTTCTGTCACGGCTCCGGCCCTGCGGGGCTACGCGCCTACGCGATTTTAAATTACACTCTAGGGGTAGAGCAGACAAGACTGCGTGGTGTCGGATTTACAGCGATTCGTTTCTGTCACTAAAACCTAATTTTTAGCAAATGTTTTAGGACTAAAAAATGTATTATAAATGAACATTCGGAATAATACACATTATTGAACACAATACTTAGGACATATAACTTTAGGTCATGTAAAATTAGGAGATTCAATAATTATAGTACTCGATATTATGACAGAATACTTTATAACTAAAGATAATTATGCTAAACAAAATTTCGGGATTTTGAATATCATGTTTACTAAACTTTAAATTGTTTGTCCGAAAATCATTATCCATAACACCTTTGTGTTATGGATAATGATTTTCGGACAAACAATTTTAGGAGAAGAAAGGGAGTACCCTTTTCCAACCAAACTTCCAGTCTAATCTGGGGGCCTACTCTCTAAGCCCGAAATCCGTAGTTTCTGCCACTAAGAATGAATGACAACACGATTTGTCAGTTACTGCCAAATCGTGTTGTCATTCATTCTCAGTTCGGGCTCGGGATTAATCGTAAGTCCGTAGGTAATACGGAGTAGAATACGCACGCAACTAAGGCCGTAACTACGGACTTCGGGCTTAATAGGCCCCCAGATGCAGCTGAAAACCAATATTTTACATAAAGCGACTGCCTATACCGAAGACAATCTGAACTAGGTTTGGAGTTTCCTTGCGTGATTGTATCAGTAATGATGATATCTGCCAGAGAACCAAGGTTACCGACATAGCCCGAAGGATCGCCAAACTGATGTGGCAGTGGGCAGGGCACATTGCTCACAGAACTCTGAATCCTCGACGATGACGACACCGCTCGGAGTCATACCCGTATAAGGATAAATTATATGGGTATGACTGATGTCATAATTATAACAATAAATTATGAAACACTTGAAATTGTTGAGTCTAAGTGATGTATTTACCTACAGGATAATTAGACGTTGATAAGAGGCTAAGTGTTTGTTTATAGACAATGTAGTCATTTGTAGCAATTTTTTTTACGGGACAATCCCGCCTCATGTTCCCAGACATTGCAACTCCTGAAAGCCAGAATCAACAGTGGCGACCACCAGAAAAATGCCGAGCCAATGAAGCCCGACAAGTCCCGAAGAAACGATCCAACTTTCTTGGATCCCGCAACGAAATTAATCAGAAAAGCACAGCGGAGGAGTAGGAAAAAAAAAAATTAATTTGATAATTATCTCACCTGATTGAAAGCGGCGATGTGGTCTACGACATTAGATCTATGTTTACGTCGGCGCACGCCTGCTTAGAAGTAACCCATTCCTTCTTGACTTAAAGACCACCAGGTTGTAGCTATTACGAAACAAAGACTCGAGCAGGGAATCCTACTCCTTATAAGAAAGACTACTCCTTATATAAAGAAAGAAATTCTGATTCCTGTTGGGATTTGGAAATACTTTCATTGTGCGTAAACACGCACAGTGAAAGTATTTCCAAATCCCAACAGGAATCAGAATTTCTTTCTTTGTAGTAGTATTTTGGAGTACTGTAGCCCAATCTGGTCACCCCAATACGAGGTATACACTAAAAAAATTGAAAATCTGCAGAAAAAGTTTGTAAAATTTCTTAACTTTAATGCCCGAAAACGTCATGATTCCTATGCCCGAGACTGCAAACGCTATGATATGCTTCCCCTTTTGGATAGGCGTAAGATGTTGGATATGCTTATGCTCTTTGATATCCTGCGAGGTCGTTTGGACAGCAGTGATCTGCTATCATGTATTGACTTCTGTACCCCAAAAACTCGGACCAGACATACAAAATTATTCGGTATCCCTGGGTACCGCACAAAATACGATAGAAATGCTGTTATGGCCCGACTGCCTCGCATCTATTCTGAAAGTTTTGAAAGTGTCGATATATTTCATTTGTCAAAGTAATCATACCGGAGACAAATCAAGCAATTTTTGTTTAGTATTGTGCCATAACTCAACTCATTCACACGGAAAATCACGCTGTTAGACCTCTCAAAATTCAGTTTGTATTTGTTTTTGCTTAAGTCTATTTTAATGTCTATTTAATGTGAGCAATGTGTCCACAATCGCATTGTTGCTGATACTTGCACTTGTATAATTTTTGTTTTATTCTTTTTTTTTTGTTTCGCCACTTTATAGCCTTTAGCTAACTTAGTTTTGCCGGTGCCGTGTAGCTCTGTAATTGGCTTAAGAGATGGTTGTCATCATCTCACTGTCACTGAGCAGTGTGTGCGGACTTTATGGAGGATGCTGGTATCAGTGGTAACTTTGACGAAACTGCACTGGGCTGCTCATTGATAGTGAGATGAATATTTATAATTTCATGTAAAATATATTATAAGCTGTTGAGTTACCAAATAAATAAAATAAATAAATTTCAATTTCATGGTCTTCCGATGAAATAAACTATTCATAATGAAATAATTACGATGAGCCCGCCGTATAGATATTTACAGATTATCAAAATAAATACTAACTTTTTGTGGTGAACAGAAATAATGAAGCCATGTAGTTTTTTGTATAATAACTAAAATACATTATCATTGGGCAGGTTATTTTTTCACATTACTGAAAGGAACTCGTTTTTACCTACCTACCTTACATGATGAAGTAATTTTGAACGTTTCCATGACGAAACATGTACCTAAGAATTAAATACATATTTACAATGATTTCATGGGAATACTGTAAAACGATTGAGGTAATAACCTACTGAAATTTTGTGAGGAAACATTGCTTCCTTTTTGAAAATATTACTCACTACACGGTTCTTATTCATGATGAAATATAAACGTAACTACGATATTATCTCGGGGTTTTGGAAGATTTCGAGAAGAGAAAAAAAAGGGTGTCCGTGGAGTTTCTTGCACGTTCTTCTCCATAGATTTCTACGCTTTGGAACGTGCAAATAGCTTCATCTTTTTGGACTGACCGACCTTGACAATTCAAAAGTGCCTGTAAATGGTTTATTTGAAATATACGATTTGATTTGATTTGATTTGAATAGGCTTAGTTTGTGGTGTCCAGGCTCGGACTGGCCGTAGGGCAATTCAGGCAAGTGCCCGATGGGCCGGATAGGCGGCGGTGGACCGGTGTGGCCGATTAGTCATCGACTTTCTTTTGCTATTTAAAAAGAAATAAGGGGCCCCCTTAGTAAAATTCGCCACAGGCTCCGCGCTTTCGGCACTGAGTAGTTTTCCTCATTCTTGAGAGAGGAGGGCCGACCACCTCTAAAATGCCCGGGCCAGTTTCGGGTCCCAGTCCGGCCCTGGTGGTGTCATTGTGAATAACCAAAAATAATCGGCTGACAGTCAGATAAGACGTAGAAAAAGAAAGCTGCGTAATAATTACATTTATTAACAAATAGTCGGGTAAAAAACAAAGTCTCCTAATAAAATATTGGATTTCAATATTGAATAAAATAATTATCAAATAGTTATAACTGTTATCCGCATAAATTGTAGTTTATCGTGATTTTTTTAACTGAACTGTTCTTTCATCTGGTATTTGAACCAGCTACATGCCACTGTAATATCGTTAATGTCGACTAACATACATACTTGTTAAGTTTTTATGTTACTACTTGACTTGACTTAAGATTATGTCCCCTAGCTGGAGCAGAGGGCGTCCACAGTAGACTTCCATCGCGAACGGTCTTGAGCTTTACGCTTCACCTCGCTCCATGTCATTCCGATGCTCGTCGCTTCTGCCAACACGATGCGTCGCCAGGTTTGACGGGGACGGCCACGTTTCCTTTTCCCTTGAGGATTCCATTCGATAGTCTATTTGGGAATGTGATCGGGATCCCTCTGGAGCGTGTGACCAATCCACCTCCACTTACGGCGCTTGATCTGGCGTTCGATCGGGCTCTCGTGGCATTTCTCTAACAGCTCTACGTTAGAGATGGTCTCAGGCCAGTAAATTCCGAGTATGCGACGAAGACATCGGTTGACAAAGACCTGGATGTTTTATGTTACTAACATCTTTCTATTTGTAAGCTAACATAAGATTTGCAGATGACATGGTGCTGCACAGTGCCACAGTATGTAGCCTGAGGAAGCTTGTGAGTCTGTATGAGAGATACGCCTGTGCTCATGCCCTGTTGTACAATGTATAAAAGAATGTCGTTATGGTGTCTGTGGCTGGTGGGATATGTCCAGAAACGGTACCACCAATAAGTTGAATGGTATACCGTTATCGAGTGTGCACTCGTTCAAGTGCCTTGGGCATATCTTGACTACGACCCTTAAAGACGATGACGACATTAGAGAGAGAGCGAACGGCGCTGTCGGTCAGAGCGAATATGATTGCCCGCAGGTAAGCGTGCTTCTACGGAGGTTAAAGAAATACTTTTTAGAACCTTCTGTTCTTCATTTTATGTGGCCTGTGGATTCAGTATAATAATGCTTTCAGGGTGTTGATGAGGCTGCCTCCCGATTCAGTAGTGCATCAGGGATGTTTGCGGAAATGCGTGTTGATTGCTTTTATGCATTAATGCATAAGTAAAAGATGTGCGACCTTGGTGAGCAGGGTGAGAGCCAACAGCATCCTGGGCATGATTGCTGACAGGCTGGACTTCTGTATTGTGAGTCGTTGCTCCGGTATCTTAGCTGGGATGCCGAAGCAGTGATTATTTTGTTGTGTGTTCATGTAGTTGTTGTTGTAATTTTGTCACTAACGTTACCAACACTATATGAGTCATTGTTGCTCGGAATAAATAATTAAATAGAAAAATTATATGGTCATCTACACTAATATTATAAAGAGGAAAGATTTGTTTGTTTGAATTGAATAGGCTCCGAAACTACTGGACCGATTTGAAAAATTCTTTCACCATTAGAATCCTACATTATTACTGATGAACATAGGCTATATTATATTTAAAAAAGAATAGAATTTCTTAAGAAAACTGCAATAATGTAACCCAAAGTAGTAAAATGTTGCCTATAAAATTCATTATTTGGCGTGCGCTGAGAAAACTATTGATGGTACATAAAAACAATGTACTACATAATTAAAGTACTCATTATTATCTATAAAAAAATTGCGAGACAGGGCATGTGTCTAACTATTATGGTTAAGTCGCAATGACTGCTTTTTGTTCAAATAATTCAATCAAAACCCAGGCGCATTGGAAAAGTGGTGATTTTGGTATCGTTATATTAATTCCTATCCATTTAAACGGTTTTATAATTAAAGTTGCTTATGTACATGTAAAATACACTTTAAATTATTAAAACTGTATTTTATTAGTATTAAATATATTATTTGTATAATGTTCCCCAAAAGATTCCTTTTTTTTTTTTTTTTTTGTTGTACACCTACCACAGTGTAGTCTTTTTAACCCAAAGGTTGACTGGTAGAGAATGCCTTGTTGCATTAAGTCCGCCCATGTACCACTACTGTACATAAAGTTTAAATAAATAAATTATTATTTTAACTATGCACTGATTTGAATTAGTGTCCACAGAGTGTCTTGCACGTTTTTCTCTTACTACGTTTTGGAACTAGCTTCATATTTAATTGACCTACCTTTATTTAAAGATGGGAAATCATCAAATGACTCATCCCGCTCTGGGCGGAGCAGAAGGGAATGTGACTCTTACTGACTAAAACCCATCCGTGTTCCTCCTAATGCCCTTTGCGTTCCAGGGCCGCGGTGACTCTTTCGAACAAATTCCGCAATCCTTCCTACCTTGACAAGACAAAAGTGCCTGTAGGTACGACGTCGAGTTGAAGGAGATGACTTGGAATATGGGCCTTAGGTATTTAAAACAAAAAAAATGCGTACTCATTTTACGCACAACATTATAAGAATCAACGATTTTCTTCTAATCGAAACTATGTACATTAAATTGCGTATCCACCCACATTTTGCCCTTGGGCAAAGTCTACGGGGAAACCCTTTATTAATTGCTGTTGTAATTATTGAATGACGTTTTAAATATTGTTCGAGGAATGTTTGTACATCATTATTGACTAATTATTATTTGTTAAATACATTGTCTAATTATGATGGCTGATATCGTTATGCCCTTGATATAATCCGGTCAAGTGCAGGAGTATCTGGTCGAATCAGTAAATTGAAGCGAACTCTGTGCAATCATTTTTTCACGAGCATTTCTGGTGGTTGAAATTCCAACTTCCTAGTTTTAAATTACTTTTCATGTATTGTACTATTAACTAATATCAAAAATGTATTAATATTAATTACTTATTTTCCTTGACTTACTCAATCTTTGAAAAACATTGAAATTGTTTTTGATTGTGCGTATATTATGTAGTGTCAGTACCTGGTTGATATTTTGTTCAAGTGGAAACTTGTAATTGGCCTTCAATGTATTAGAATAAGTAAGCATGCCTTGTAATTAGCTGTAAGTTTTCCGAATAAAATAAAATAAAATAAACCATTCACAGCTGTATAAGCATAGCTAACAATTTTGAATGTCCCATTTTGTTGCACTGTAGCTCGATCTTTCCGTCCTATACCGTGTTTGATAAAAACTCTCGTGGAGATCAACCCTGGATTGCACTTGTTTGCTAACGAATGGAAGACGATATTGTAAGGGTGTTTAGGGTTTGTTTCGGGAGATACCTGTTTCGGATTCGGCGGGAGGACACGCCCGGGTGTCAACATTGTGAGGGTCGCCCAGAGGACACGATGGTACATACGGTGGAGGTCTGCCCTGCTTGGGCGGAGCACCGCCGGGTCCTCGTCGAGGCGATCGGCGGCGGCGACCTCTCGCGACCGGTCCTAGTTCAATCTATGGTCCGGAGCGAGGAGGCATGGGAAACGGTCACCTCCTTCTGCGAAGCAGTAATGCTAGCGAAGGAGGAGGCCAAACGTGTGAGAGAGAGGCATACCTCACGCCCCAGCCGCCGCAACAGAAGAAGACGCCACGGGCGTCGGAAGTCGCAGGGCGATTCCCGGCCACCGTAGGCGCGGGCCTGCGGATGGCGAGCATTCGGTGGCTCGCTGTCCAATCAGAACCAGGCCCGGGTCGACGGCGCTTTGTGTTCCACACGCGCCTCAAAAAGATGCCTGCCAGGGTTGCGCAATTTGTTCGAAAGTGTCACCGCGGCCCTGGAACGCAAAGGGCATTAGGAGGAACACGGATGGGTTTTAGTCAGTAAGAGTCTGACACTCTCTTCTTCTTCGCCCAGAGCGGGAGGAGTCATTTGATGACTTCCCATCGATAAAAAAATATGTTTAGAGTTCTGTAAGAATATAAAATTAAAGATTTGAATGAATATTTTTGATTTAGTTGCTAATAATGTGCTTACTCCTGAAGATCCCGTAGACGGCGTTTTGCACTAATGTCTCCATCATAAGAGCTTCATATTAAAGACCGACTTTCGTCCACTGTTTTAAAACGAATGCTGAAGTTATTTGGTCACAAATGCAGGAACGAGTACTCGATGGAGAGACTGGTGATTCAGGGCCAGGTGGAAGGTAAGAGAGCACGCGGTCTATCACCAACTCGCTGGACTGACCTGATACAAAAAAACTACCGAGTCCACTATGGTCCAGTGTACACGTAACGTAACCAACCGGCAAAAAGGAAGCGCATCGCTGAGAAAGCGATCCTCGGGAAAGTCGACGACCCATCAAATATCTCTCCATGTACCTGATCTGCGCAACCACGACCACTCTGACAAGAGTCAAGAAGAAGAATGTTCACACGTAGGTCTGGTTTGTTACCACTGGGCCACTACTGGCTGATTCCTCTCAAATGACTGGCTTCCACAATCCAGTTACTATGTCACTTTCCAGATGGTCTGATTTTCAGAAGTGGCAGTGGTTTACAATTCATGGCTCGGTAGTGACGGACTTATCAAAAATATATGTACTTTTTAAAAAAGGAGGAGGTTCTCAATTCGATGGGTATTTTTTTTTTATGTATGTACACCGATTACTCCGAGGTTTCTGATCCGATTTATGTGATTCTGATGTTCGATGCGGAAAACTTGCCATTTGGTCCCGTAAAAATTTGATTTAGTTTTGCTCAGTAGTTTTTATTTTATGAGCATTTTTGCTTATTTTAATTTCTAAGTAGACGAAGACGTCGTCCAAATATCACCACTTAAAAGTGAAAATAAAAAACTTTTTACAAAAAAAAATATAACCGACTTCCAGAGATTAGATTTCAAGTCTATATTAAAGTTATTGTAGTAGATATTTCAGGACGTAAAAAACTTTTTACAAAAACACATGACATGACATGTTAATTATTTCTAATATTTAATCATTAATTCGAATACCTAGATTGTTGACTCTCTGTACGTGTTGGTACATTTACTGTAAGTGCAGAGAGTAATTGAATCTAAATAAATAAATAACCGACTTCCAAAAAAAAAAACACCACAATGTATAAAACAACCTTAATTTCAGAAGTATGTGTTTTTGGTTTTGTTTCTTTGTTTTTTGACACCGACTTCCGAAATTAAGGTTATTTTATACTTTGTATTGTTTTTTTTTTTGGAAGTCGGTTATATTTTTTTGTAAAAAGTTTTTTACGTCCTGAAATATCTGTCTTACTACAACAACTTTAATATAGACTTCAAATCTTATCTCTGGAAGTCTGATTACGAAGATCCTTTCACTAGTACAAAGCTACAGTACTGTTACTGAGTGTAAAGGTCACTTTTTATCCCGGATAAATGCACGTTCCTGTAGCTTGGGCCACATGAGCGAAACCACGATTTGTTATTAATATTATAAAGAGATAATATTTGTATTTTGTATGTTTGTTTGTAATAAATAGGCTCCAAAACTACTGGACCGATTGTAAGCATTTTTTCACCATTAAAAAGTTTTATTATTACTGAATAACATAGGCCATAATATATTTACAGAAAGTGGACAAAGTCGCAGGTGAAGTGCCAGTTCCCAATAAATTGAAAGTTAGAATGTACAAGTAGGTATACAACAAGGACTTAATACTCCCTACGTCGTAATTCTCAATAAATCACTTCAGTGCATTGTTCAAAACTCCTATTATCTAAAACTTGGCGTATATGACAAACTTGTACACCGTCCGGCCAACTTAAGGGCAAGTTTTCAAGTAGCCGGACCGCGGTTCCGTTCACAAGATTATGACGCGTGGACGCGTTGGAAACTTCGCCTTAACGCTTTGTCTCAAACATGGTCAGTTTGGACTCACGTTGTGGCTATTTGAAACTATGTGGTAGACGAGATTGTAGCTGGTGCAGAAATGTAACGCGTAGTTGGTTCTGTGGTCTCTGAGGTGACATACTGCCAGCGGTAACGGTAAAATTAAGAAACCGGACAAGTGAGAGTCGGACTCTCGCCAGAAGAGTTCCGTACCATAAACGAAAGAAAAACTCGTTTCTTGTATGGGAGCCCCTTTAATTTTTATTATTTGTTGTTATAGCGGCAATAGAAATACATACACTGTGAAAATTACAACTTTCTACCTATTACGGTTATTGAGATACAGCCCGCTGACAGACAGACGGACGTTCGGATGTGCGGACAGATGGACAGCGAAGACTTAGTAATAGGGTTCCGTTGGTTAAGCTTTGGGTAAGGAACCCTAAATGTGAATTTTGGGAATAATATTTTTGAGGCGGCTCTGGAACGCATAGGAGGAACACGGATGGGTTTTAGTCAGCAAAAGTCTGACACTCCCTTCCACTCCTTCCAGACCGGAGCAAAGGGAAGGAGTCATGTGATGATTTCCGATAATTAAAAAAACAAAAAAGGGCCACGAGGTCCGTGGTCATCGATCATCACGCAGTTTATCGACACACACACTCACACACACACACACACACACACCACATCACCACACCACACACACCCGCCACATCCGCCACATCCGTGGCAATGCTGCCAAAAAAGAGCCCCAAACACTATAAGCACTTTTTCTATTGACAGCGATGCGGTCGAAATTTCGATGCCCAGTGAATTCTTCCCCTCCTTCAATGTATCCTGCTTGTACGGTGTTTCTTTTTTTATTAGTTCATGCATGTATCGACTATTAGATGGCCGTATTAGATGGACCGATCAAATTCAATCAACACTGTTGAGTGCAGTTGCTGGTGAGTGTTCTCATCAAGCTGCATAATGCGCTCCATGATGCCAAGAGCAGACACTGGTGGAGAAACATTGTAAAGCAGAAATTGACCACTCATCGTGGGATTCACGACTCTCAACAATGAGGAATACGACGCGAGGAAGGTACCGACTATGTAATTTAATAGTCTGTATTTATCTGTTAGTAAATAAACATTTAGTTAAGTCAATATTGAAATGGCATAATCTACTAATGTCATCGAAAAATAAATTAATGTATTTGATTTACATGGACCACCGAAATGTTATTCGGTTAATTCCCTAGATATTGGTTTTTTGACAACCGTTGACGCTGATAGAAAGAGAAAAAGTCTGCCCAGTATTGATAACGTCAGCAACAGGCAGACCGCGGTCCATATCCGGACCGCTAGAGATCGACCCTGGGACCGCCGAATATTTGTTAAATAATGTTGTCATAATTATAACTAGTTATGCATACATTAAAAAGCCACGTAGAATCAAACTAACTGAGTAATAACAAGTTTAATAACGACATGCACAGAACAAACATCGTTCGAGATTAACGGACGGGCACCTTGAAGACTCACTTCGCATTTGCTGTTCCGCTCGAGAAACAAATTATAAAAACTGGCTCAAGACCGTAGGTGTAATTTTTCGCACTAATTTTACTATTAAATAATAAATATCATAAAACGTATATTCAAATCTTCTAATATTTAAAAATCTCGTATCACGGTGTTTGTTACCGAACTCCTCCGAAACGACTCGACCGATTTTCATGAAATTCTGTATATTCGGTAGGTATGAAAATAAGTCGGCTATTTTTTTTTTATTTGGCAAAACAACGTTTGCTGAGTCAGCTATTATAATATAAAACTTAATTCATAAAATAATAAAGTTTTTTTTGGACCTCGATAAAAATTTCCAGCGTTTTATGGACCCCACTAAACACTACTTGTCGACCTCTGCACTAGATCAATGAGACAGTTAACATAAAAGTACCTTTTTAAATTATTACCCAATAAGAACTAAAATTAACAAATAAACTAAACTAAAACAAATTAAAATATAGCATCAAAAAATTCGTCCTCAACGCTGTCAGCTGGTAATGTGCCCAAGAGACTGGCGGCATTGCCACGTTGAATGGCAATGCTTAATCTCTGCCCAACGTAAAAGCTAGCTCTTGGGTCACGGGCAGTGTCAACCAGCCGTTTCGAAATTTCTTTGAAAAGGCTGTGAGCACAAGGGCCCCACGGCCCGAGGGTTTCAACCCCAAACGGCTCGAAAATATAGTTACCAATAAGGTTACTATATTTACGCCGCTTGAGGTTTTCCGGAGCCGCAGCGGCAGCGCCAGCACAACACGATAAACTAGGAAGATGGGATGGCGCAAGAGTATAGACACAGGTTACGTCCCACACTAAAGGCCTACCCATCTTCCAAGGAAACAAAGACATACCCTCCGGTCTTTTGCCATCGTCACGTGCCGAGACATTGGGCTCTAAAACGGCTGGATAAGTAGGTATACCTTTTCTCAAATGCCTTGTCATTAGCCACTTGTCTCCGAAGGGTCTCATTTTTAACCCTTTCCTCGTTGAAGTGGTTCCAACGCAAATTGGGTGTTAAATTAGAGGTAGACGTGACTCTTTAGTATCGGGGGGTTGAATAAAAAATACCCTCTTCGTTTTACAATTACTTTTAGAAAAGTTGGATTAAAGTGTAATATAGATTCTAGTTGGTGATAGGTAGGCATTTTTTTAAACGCTTTTTCTTAATTTCTTTCTTTTAGGGTTCCGTAAACAAAACATGCCAATGAAATCCTGGACCGTTGGTCTGTTTAGAAGTTGCTGATATTTCATCTGTAATTGTTTACTTAAAATTCTTTAAATGAAAGTGCAAATATTAAAAAAGTCACTAGTAATTAATTATTATTGTTAGTAAGTAATTATTATTTATTGCATGTTTATAAGACACAAATTATTATTGATTGAGAAGCTCGTGGCTAGATAATAACAGCCGCACGGGTTGATCTTCAAGGTTAAGCAACGCTTGCCAAGGTTGGTCTGAGGATGGATGACCATCTTAACATACCGAGTTTCCTCCGTGCCTCGGAAAGAACGTTAAGCCGTTGGTCCCGGCTGTCATTTGTAGATCATCTGACTTCAGTCTTGCCGTGAAGTACCGTGTTACCCAGAGAATGGGTTGTGGAGGTCTGGTAGGCAGCCGCTCTACGTAAAATAATGGTATTCAGCTAAATCCGGTTTGACTGGAAGCCGAGTCCAATATAGTTGGGAAAAGGCTAGGCAGTTGATGACACAAATTATTATTTATTATTAATAAAAACACATGACGACATGACGTCATGTTGTGGCGACTCTTGGGGGAGGCCTATGTCCAGCAGTGAATGTCTTTTGGATATAATGCTTGTGTATTGTATGCTTGAGTTTCCTTATTTAATTACCTAAGTATATAATAAGTTTTATCATCGTTTCATATTTAGTTGTTGGGATAACATAGTGTGCTAGCTGACATGTGCCATTTAATGTTCTATATCTATCACTAGTGGACGTCACGCGGTTTCACCCGCGTAGTTCCCGTTCCCGTGGGAGTACGGGGATAATATATAGCCTATGTTACTCCCTGATAATGTAGCTATCCAATGCTAAAAGAATTTTTCAAATCGGTCAAGTAGTTTCGGAGCCTATTCAATTCAAACAAACAAACAAACAAATCTTTCTTCTTTATAATATTATTATTATTATTATATTATAGATAAAATGTTGAACAATAATGTTATATAAATTCAAGTTCTTTAAACTTAACAGACAGTTGTATTGCTGGGGAGTTTGTTGGCCACTTCTTCTTCCTAGCTAAAACACTAGGAAGTGGTGAAGGCTGGGCGATTTGGGGGACTGTCTTCATGTAAATTTTGACGAACAAAAAGTGCTGATTTTCAGCCTAGTTTGACTAAATACCTTTTGATTTTTTTGATTTAATAATAAATAATTAACAAAAACTTCGAAAAATGTTGGGTACATAAACTCATACCTTTTTCCATGGGAATAAGCAGCATTTGCGTTTGCAATATTTCTACGAATGGTTGTGTAAGTATTATCTATATTTTTCTGCCTACTCATTCTGGGAATGCAATCGTGATGTAACGTTTGTATCGATAACTGTAATAATAACGTTAGGACTTGATTCAGAAAGCGGTACTTCTGGACACGGCGCACATCGTTAGGAGGTTCCTCTCTCTGGCCGTCGGTAACTTGGACCCTGTTCCCGATACCGGTGGGCTACTATTTTTTATTTTTTTAAATGTTTTTTGAAGTGAAAACTTCTTTAGCGGCGTTGAGCACTTTTTCTGTAATGGGTATAAAATCTTAAACTCGCGTCAGGACACGTGACCTGATCGAAAAAGCGTAAGACGGACTCGCGTCAGGGTCACGTGATGCTGATCGAAAAAGCGTAAGATCGAGGGGAAGGGAGAGGAACTAGTATCTCCCACTCTTTCTACCGTGCCTGAGTGTGCTGCTCCGCTTAGGCGGCACAGGGCGCTTGCGCGAATGTCCGTCTGTGTTTATGTACAGCGTGCCACGCGTATCCAAGGATAAGAAATTACGGAATTATGGATGAAAGTTGATTTTTCTAAGAGATAAAAATTAATGTAATATATAAATAAATAACGATATAATATTATGAATAATAACATGTAAATTGTCATATTTGTGTACGATAGCGCAATAAATAAACATTGTATTCTACCTCATAAATGATAGTATTTTTGTACTTATAATTAAACACAACGTTAATACTAAAGTTTTCACTTCTGCCGGCACTCCCGGAGTGCCACCGGTGTTTTTTTTTTATATTTTTAGGATTCCGAACAAAAAACGGAACCCTTTTTGGATCACTCGGGTCGGGTCTGTCTGTCACAGCCAGTTTTCTCCGGATCCACTGAACCGATTCTGTTAAAATTTGGTTCACATATGGACTTCTGTGACCCAAACACGGACGCCTTATGTAAATTATTGAATGTTTAGTATGGGGGTCACTTTTGAGGGTCAAACAAAAAAAAAGTTTTTTAAACAATGTCGTGTGACATATCAAATGAAAGGGCTAACTGTGAAGGTTTTGATTATATTTTTTCCATAATTTTAAAATGAATGGTTTTGAAGTTATTTAAGAAATTAGACGATAAATTACCATTCCCCCCTTATCTCCGAAACTACTGAGCCTAAAATTTTGAAAAAAAACGGAGATAATAGATCTTTACCTATAGATTACAGGAAAACCTATAAAAGTCTATAGTTTTAAAATCATCATCATCTGCCTAGCCTTTTCCCAACTACATTGGGGTCGGCTTCCAGTCAAGCCGGATTTAGCTGAATACCAGTATTTTACGTGGAGCGGCTATAGTTTAAAAAAAATAACATATTAAAAAAAATTTCGTTCGGAACCCTTTGCACGCGAGTCCGACTCGCACTTGGCCAGTTTTTTATTTAAATATTTAAAAATTTAATTTATAGGAATATCACCAAAATCTAAGAAATCCAATTTGACAGCTGAGTAGAGATGGATAGAAGATCGCTTTACCACTACGTGCGAAAGAGATTTATGTTTATATCTCTTTCATACTTACTAGTAAAGCAATGTTTTATCCTGCTGTCAACACGGACCTTTTATTTTTTGACAACTATAAGTGAATAAAATAAATAATAATAAGATGTATTTCTCACCACAATATAGGTACATTAGAGAGGTATCAATACAAAATACGTAACAGTAATAATATAGACTTGAGGTCTGTATTTCAGGATACCAGGTCTCCACCCCTTGGGTAATGTTCATCATAACATTAGCTGCATTCAGCTGTTGAAAGATACTGATACCTTGCCCAGGCAAATACATTATCAACAAAAGCAAACTTTGACAACAGTACAGCATTGCTCCATTCATTCCACAGGCGTTTCCTTGAAATAACTTACATGCAATCAGTGGGAATGGTGTCCTTATAATACCTCCATATTAGAAGATAAATTGATATAATAATACGGGTTATAATAAATTACTGTAGGTATGGTAAAATGAGAGTTGGTTGGTATTGATTTTCTGCCAAAATCAAAATAATTTTAACTTTAGTAATGGGTACAAACCTTTTTCGATACCTATGGAAAACCAAATAATCTGTGAATAAACTAAGATATTTGCTCCACTCAAATACAGAACCAGCCACATTGTACATTGTAGGTGAGAGATACCTGGTCTATAACCTACTACGTGAACACAAACCATTCAAAGGTAAGATCATGAGAAATAACTGAAACAAGTTATCTAAATAATGTTGTTTTTCTGTTAAAATTAAAACAATTTTAATCTTATTTTGAAAACACACACTTTTATTAAAAACTGTGGGCAGCGAAACAAATCGTAAAGTAACTTACACAGAACCAGCCACAATGTACCAGAAACACTCACCTCACTAATTCATCATTGATTAACTATCAAAATGAAGTAAATGTTCAGTAGCAATGAGTACTAAATGGAAACGCTTGGGTAATGAAGTCCAAGTCGGCTTCTCCATTTCACGCGGATCGACACTTTGCGCGGTTGGGTCGTTCTTTGTCCAAACAATTAGCATTGCCATTCAACGTGGCAATGCTGTCAGTATTCTGGATACGTTTCATAGCGATGTGGAGTATTCTACGCCTAGTGTATTTTGGTTTTTTAAATACTCGTATAAGTGGTTATTTAATATTGAAGTTTCTTGCCGTATGGTGTCGGCCGGTGTCGTATGGTGCCTTAAAAGAATAATACCATCCCATCACTTCCCGTGGATGTCGTAAGAGGCGACTAAGGGACTCGCCAGAGAATGGGCAGCAGCGTTCTCTGTAAAACGCAACACCATACACTGCGATCGCCAACCCGCCTGCCAAGCGTGGCGATAATGGCAACCCCCCCCCTTCCCCCCCTTTTGGGGGAGGCCTATGTCCAGCAGTGGACGTCTTTCGGCTGATATGATGATTATGATGCAGTTTCTTATGTACATATATTGTACCATGCCCTTATTTGACACTATGGGCAACTAAATAAACCGTGAATAAACTGCTCCTCTCACACACAGAACCAGCCACAATGTACCAGGAACATAGGTCTCGTGAGAGATACAACGTAAGCTCAAATTATTCATCATCATCTGCGTAGCCTTTTCGCAACTTGGGGTCGGCTTCCATACAAACCGGATTCAGCTGACTACCAGTATTTTACGTGGAGCGGCTGCCTGCCAGACCTCCACAACCCATTAACTGGGTAACACGGTAATCCTTGGCAAGACTGGTGTCACATATTCCGGCTTCTGACTATGCGTAACGACTGCCAAAGATCTCCAACTGACAGCCGGGATCAACAGCTTAACGTGCTTTCCGAGGCACGGAGGAAACTCGGTATGTTAAGATGGTCACCCATCCACAGACTAACCTCGGCAACAGTTGCTTAACCTTGAAGATCGTCTTGTTCAAATCATTCAAAGGTAAGACAATAATAAATCGGTAATAGAGCAAGTTACTTAAATAAGAGAGCTTATTGATGTAGATTTTCTGTAAAAATTAAAACAATTTTTAACCGACTTCCAAAACAGGAGGAAGTTCTCAATTCGGTGGGTATTTTTTTTTATGCATATACACCGATTACTCCGAGCTGATCCGATTTCTGTGATTCTTTTTAGTTCGATGCGGTATACTTGCCATTTGGTCCCGTAAAAATTTGATTCAGTTTGGTTCAGTAGTTTTTATTTTATGACCTTTTTTGCTTATTTTAATTCCTGCGTAGACGAAAACTTCGTCCAAGTATCACCACTTAAAAGTGATAAATAAAATAAAAAAAATCTTAAAAAAAAAAATAACACCGGCTTCCGAAATTAAGGTTATTTTACACTTTGTAGTGTTTTGTTTGGAAGTCAGTAATATTTTTTTGAGAAAAGTTTTTTTCATCAATAAAGTGATACCAACCATTTAGGTATTGAAAATTATTGGCCACCAAATAATCTGAGAATAAACTTAGAAATCTGCTCCTCTCACACACAGAACCAGCCACAATGTACCAGGACCACATCTACCGTAAGAGATAAACCGTCACCTCAAACATTCGGGCTCAGTTTTATGCGGCTGTCAATCCGAAGCTCCCCGGTTTGTGGTGCTTTTATAGTCCTCACCTCGCGCTTATGGGGCAAAGCACTACCTTCAATTATATCATTGTTTACCTACAGAATAAAATCATAGTATTATTCGAGAGCGTTACTTGGAATGGGAAACGGTGGTGTGGTATTTTATGCGTCGAAGTGATCGTGATTTTCTTTTAGGTTTTCATCACTTATATCAGCAAAAGCATTATTGGGAAGCCAGTAACAACTACAAACACAGTTTTCATCGACTATTTCCGTGTAGTATCTAATTATTGCAATATAAACATTGCTGAGAAGAAAACCAGCTATGACGGTTGCGTTTAGTTAACTATTCATACGAAAAGTAATATTGACATTCAATTATGCATGACGCTGGCATGTGACATATTATGGTGACACTTTCCGCGACCCAAGATCTGGTTTTTACTTTGGCCAGAAGCTAAGCATTGCCATTCAACGTGGCAATGCCGCCTGTCTCTTGGGCACATTACCAGCTGACAGCGTTTAGGACAAATTTTTTGCTGTTATATTTTAGTTTATTTTAAGTTTAGTATACTTATTTGTTAATTTCAGTTATTATTTTTAGTTTGTTTCTACTAATGTGTGAGGAATTCAATCACAATATCATGTCAAATTCTTGAATACGTTAAAAATCAAACGCCTTACCAAATAATGATAGCAATGAAACTAGTAAAATAAACAAAACACGTGATAAAACAACATTAGATTTTTTGATATAACTAGTAAAAAAAAATACATTCGTCTTTTTAAAAACTACATAACATTTTTAAACACTTAACAAAAATCCAACATCACTCATATCCGCTATTTGAATTATTCATAAAAAATAATTTTACCAATCATTTAACATTCTGCCAAATTCGCCGTAAGTAAAGGGCGGTATAAAAATTTTACTATCCCTATTTTCCGGCCGTAAAGTGTGGTCAATCCAGTTGTCGCATATAGGGGGTGTCCCGTTTTTATGTTGCCCATAACTTGGGCACCCTACTTCCTTAAAGGTAGGGTATTGCTCACAAATTGTCCATCGTATGTTTTATTGGGTATTGTGTCGAAGCCAAATAAAGTTATTAAGGGTTTGCCACAACGACTTTCTATGGGGTAAGTTAGGGTTGCTCGTGATTTTATATTTTGAAAACAAGAAAATCAATTTCAGGTAGTATGTTTATGTTAGGTTATGGTTTGATTGCCAAGTATTTTATCTTTTTAAAAGTGTCTGAATGGAAATTTGAAGACATTGCCTTGCCTGGACGTTGGCTTTAAAAAAAAGAACAATCTAGGACTCGGTTGCAGATTCACCTACTAGGTCCAATTGTAATCAAAACCACCCGTTTAAACAAATAACTCCATCAACATCGATTCAGCCATATAAGAGTGCAGTGAGTGAATTTATATAATCATGCTTTTGTGTTGTGTCTTATTGTGTTGTACTGAATAAATGTTTTATCTATCTATCTATCTATGTATACAATAATATACAAAAGAATGACATAAGCAGGCAAGTTCTAGAAAATTTTTAATCCTTTTTTGCATCCTTATTCATTTAATTGCTCCCTCAGTGGAATATTTTTTTCTTCTGAAGTACCTACTGCGTGCCTAATAGATATTTTTACAATGAGTATGTATGTTAACTCTATTCTATCTTTCTGGAAAAAATCTACATCAAAGTATTTTTTTCTTGTCGTTCATCACACAATTATTTTTCTCCATACCATTTGCCTACATCTACGTTGCCCGGTAATTCCCGTAAAGACAGTCGACATAACCGCGCGAAGTCGTAAAAAAAATCTTTCATTAGGCATCAGTGTCCAAGACGCGGGATGTCGCGACTTCTCGTAAAAATCCGGCACGATCTGCCACAATAAGGCATACAGGCCGCGCGAATGACGAATACGTGATGCCGGGAATATTATTGTCGAACGACTTGGGAAGGCATAGAGCGGGCATTTGAGAAAAGAAAAAAATACCAGCCTGTAGACGGTTCCCGAAGGGTACGCTTGAGGTGTGTTAAATCTACATCCATATTTCTCTAGATATATTCGCTATAATAATGAATAAAAAAAAACCGGATTACGGGCTGCTCTCAAAATCCCAAAGAAGAAATCATATACCAGTGCCTGGTCAACGCAATTGAAACCAGGACACCATATTATGCAGCTATTGCTAGACCAACACGGCTGTGAACTATTTATTTTTCGTGTACAATAAAGCATATTTTTCCATCTATCTAACTATGTACTTAATTCTTATTAAGTATTGCCATTCAATGTGGCAATGCCGCCAGTCTCTTGGGCACATTACCAGCTGACAGTAATGAGGACGAATTTTTTGATGCTATATTTTAGTTTAGTGTATTTGTTAATTTTAGTTATTCAGAGTAAATAAGCCAACACTATCAGTCTGTCAAAGTCAAAGTTTTATTTGCAAATAAATATGGTTACAAAAGTTCTTGCAATAGTAGTATGGTAGCTTATCATATTCAGTCATAACATAATGACATGCAAACCCTGGCGTAGGTACAATTAAATCATTTACGTTTAAACTGAAGGAACACGGAAGCTATATCTTCTGACTGACTTACCGATGAAGGTTTTTTTTTATTAGTCGTCATTTTCAGAATACTTAAACTTAAACCATTTGTTTCCTTACCACACTAACAAATTCTGCATACATATTTCCCACACATCCTCAAAACCGCCTCTACACCTTCCTTACTCTACGTATCGGCTTTTACGCGTGCCTAGGTAAATATAAAGGTATAAAAGTGACGAATACGAGGCACTGTTTGAAGGATAGAGCCGTCCTGTAGAGATATCTCTACAGATGTAGAGACATGACGAATCACAGTCGAACGTGTGCGGAATAAGAACCCTTCGGTCATTTTGTGGAGATGAATATGTTGAATTGTACCGGATTTCGGCAGGTATGTGTGGAAGATTGTATGAAGATTTTGGTTCAAAGTGCGAAGACGGATATTTTTTAGTTTTTAGGGTTCCGACAAAAAAAAACGGAACCCTTATAGGATCACTCGGGTGTCTGTCTGTCTGTCCGTCTGTCACAGCCAGTTTTCTCCGGATCCACTGGACCGATTCTGTTGAAATTTGGTACACATATGGACTTCTGTGACCCAAACACGGACGTTTTACGTAAATTATAAAGTTTTAGTATGGGGGTCACTTTTGGGGGCCAAATTAGAAAATTAAAAAATTAAAGATTTTTGAACAATATTGTGTGACATATCAAATGAAAGAGCTTACTGTAAGGGTTTTAATTATATTTTTTCATAATTTTAAAATAAATGGTTTTAAAGTAATTCAAGAAATTAGACGAAAAATGACCACGCCCCCCCCTTATCTCCGAAACTACTGAGTCTAAAATTTTGAAAAAAATGGAGATAATAGATCTTTACCTAAAAAGTACAGGAAAACCTATTAGGAGTCTGTAGTGTTAAAATAACATGTTAAAAATTAAATTCGTTCGGAACCCTTTGCACGCGAGTCCGACTCGCACTTGGCCAGTTTTTTAACCTAAGATTAATTGTGTGACACCCACATGTGGTGTGGAATGCAATTTCATAATGTTTTATCAACATTAATACCCTGAAATGACGTTTTCTGAAACTAAAAATCAACAATCATGATCAACCTGTAATCATTTTTCGACCGGGTTTCGGTTTTCTTCTTCTTTTCGATTCGATAGTGACCCTTAAATATTTTTTGCCCAGTAAGTGGCCACGTTCATAGCGGCATCAGTGGCGTTCATCAGGTCCTCAATGGTGCACGTGTAACATTCCAACAAGTAAACCATATTTTGAACGGGGGCTCCGCACTCACACTTAGCTTCAAGCGGATCAATGAAACCCCATTGGGGTTCCCATCCGGGTTGTCGGTCATGGTGGACAAATGCTTCTGCATATGTAAAGGGTGTTGCCAAATCTGGGCCGTTACCGAGATCAGACATGTTGATCTAAAAGAGACATCAGACCGAAATTAAATTAAGTAAGTAGGTAGAAGGCATTAGCCAATTCATCATCATGACAGCCAAAAGACGTCCACTACTGAACATAGGCCTCCACCAAGTGTTGTATCGATCGGCTTCCCGTGATCCTCACCAGGTTATCGGTTCACCTTGTGGGAGGCCTTCCAACATTGTGTCCTCCGGTACGCGGTAGCCACGTACCAAATAACCAAGTATAATTTATTAAAATGTCTAATAGGCCTGCACCCAAACTCTTCAAATACTGCTTTAGTAAAAAACATTCTCAACTCTAAATATTTTTCTTCCATTAATTCGCATCCCTTTTTACGTGAACACACCGCGAATCACTTAGTAATCCCTACACCATCTGCATATGTAAAGGGTGCTGCTAAATCTGGGCCGTTACCGAGATCAGACATGTTGATCTGAAGGAGACATCAATAACGAACACCCCTGTTGTCAGGAGATCACATTTGGTGTACATCAAGTATTGAACATTAGGCCCGAGTGTGGAATATACGGGGAGACGTTTTGCACGTTTATTTTTTTACTTTTTCAACTGTTTCATTCCTCTGTCCTTTCAAACAGGGAACGTGCATTTTCTGGAATAAAAGTCAGCATTTATACAGCGATACTGTAAATTTCTATAAGTAAAAGATTGTTTTTTTAAGATGAGCAGTTTTGAAGATTACCTATAAGATACCAAACTTACAAAATCATATATTGTATAACAAACTTACCACCTGTATTTCCCGAAGGCAGAGTGACAGGACGTAGTCATAGGCAAAGTGGTCGCCAGTCACTGTTTAGGCATATGTTACATGACTTTTGCCATTAATCGGGCCCGGTGCCAGCTTCTGTTATCAATTTCCTCGCTATAAACCTCTACCGTACCTCACTTTTTTAACTTAATGGCGGTAAACAAGCGGACAGTCCAACTAATTTAATGGTTACACTATAAGTATTTTTCACGTTTCCCAATAAAATGTTATCCCTTATATTTTCTCCACACATCTGAGACATCAAAGATCTCGATCTTCAGTACACAGTCAAATCTCAACCTTATGAATTCGCATTCAAAGTCCAAACTCCTCCAAACGTCTCTTAAGTTATTGTTAAAGCCAAGCTATCGAAAAGAAATTGTAAAATAAAATCAAATGTAATTTGTTCTTTCCCAATTTGGTAAAGATGCTGGTGTCGTTTTGCCCCAGGCGATTGTATAGCACATGTATGGGGGAATTTGGAATACCTCGCCTGAAGTGAGATTGAATTGGTCGTGTTTTCGTTGTCTTGTTATCAAATATTGTGGGAATTGAGCCGAGCAGATATTGCGTTACAGGCTGCGAAAGGATTTCTTTTCCTATATTTGCGTGGTTTTCCTTAAGTGAACTGTTAAAGGAACAAGGTATTTTTGCCTACTGACAACACGTAATATTTGAAGATTTTTGATTGGAGGGCCCAATCAAAAATCTGTTTGTATTTTTTTTAAAAAAAAAGGTCTCGTTCAAGTCCATCACTAATTTTAGGATTAACATGACTTAATTAATTAGTGATAAATTTGCACTAACACAAAATATCGAGATTTCAATAAAGACCTTATGGTCTCAATATTAATGTCACTTTTCCACTTACTGAATTAATCTTCAAATTATTATTACTACACTTAACTTTCACTTATACTTTACTCTTAAAGTTATGTAAGTAAAAACAAAACATTTAGACAAATATATTTTGATAACAATTACTTATAAAAAAAACTTCCAATATTTCGAATACAATCTGCTCCTCAATCTCCCGCAATCTCAAAAAAAACCCAACCTTTTGAAAGCCCTAAAACACAAATGACTATTATTTTTATTTTGAAAATAGAAATAAAACACCGTCAACTTTTTTGGTCGTACCATAGACAGGTACCTAATTTCAGCTGACAGTCAAGCACTTACCAATTCAACATCGATCCTACCTTCCCAAATAGGTCTTTCAAAATGACAAAAGAAACAGAGTCGTATGCAGGAAATCGTTTGGCAAACGCGAAATAATAAATTGTTTAACATAACAGATTCAATATAAATAGTTGTTCGTCCCTCGCAGCGGAGCGCTATCAAAAATCCCTCTCCTACACTACATCTATCTGCATTAGGCGGGGATCGAGTTATGTACGATGTAGCTAGGAATTTTGTAGGAATCTTTTTTGGCAAAGAACTGGCTGACCCGCGCAACTTCGTCTGCGTCACATTTTTAGGCTTCCAAACAAAAAACGGAACCCTCATAGGATCACTCGGGTGTCTGGCTGGCTGTCTGTCCGTTTGTCACAGCCAGTTTTCTCCGGATCCACTAAACCGATTTTCTTGAAATTTGGTACACACTTTTGTGACCTTAACACGAACGCGTTACGTAAATTATGAAATTTTTAGTAAGGGGTCACTTTTGGGGGTCAAACAAGAAAATTTAAAAAACAGTTTTTTGAACAAAAGGCCTTACTGTGAGAATTTTAAATATATTTTTTTCATAATTTTAAAATAAATAGTATTGAAGTTATTCAAGAAATTAGACGAAAAATGACCATTCCCCCCCTTATCTCCGAAACTACTGAGCCTAAAATTAAAAAAAAAATGGAGGTAATATATCTTTTCTTATAGATTACATATAAGAAGTCTATAGTGTTAAAGTAACATATTAAAAAAAAAATCGTTCGGAACCCTTTGCACGAAGTCCGACTCGCACTTGGCCAGTTTTTTATTAATGCTCCGCTCCTATTGGTCTTAGCGTGATGTTATATAGCCTACTAGCTTTTTCCCGCGACTCCGTAAGCGCATATTGCATTTTTACGCGTTCCCGTAGGAATTTCAGGTAATTCTCTCTTAGTGCTGCCTTACACTCCAAGGAACCTAGATGCCAAATTTCAGCTTTTTACGACTAGTAGTTTCGGCTGTGCGTTATCTGTCAGTCACTCAGTCAATCAGTACGGAAGAATATTATAAATATTGATGATTAATAGCCTTCCTCGATAAATGGGCTATCCAGCACTAAAATAATTTTTAAGCAGTAATCAACTCAATCTCAATTTGAACCAGTAGTTTCCGAGATTAGCGCGTTCAACCAAACAAACACATTCTTCAGCCTTATTACATTATTTTATATCAGCCCATACTTTTCCATTGCTGATCAAAGAATTCCTTACATTCCTTCCAGCGCTCTCGATTTTGTGCCTCCTTCATGCCTCCATCTTGGTTTTCCCGCCATCCTCTTCGCGGTCTGCGCTAACCTGTGTTGCTGTTTTAGGGCAATAATCCAGTGTTTTCAGATTCAGATTATTTATTTGTAAACATAGGCTACAGTTACACAAGTGTGTGAGATGTTACATTCCTTCCAAGTGCTCTATGCTTTGCCATATTTACGGGCCCACAGCGACAAGCAGCAGACATGCTCTGCCCGGTCCCATTTAGGATTGGCAGCCTTTTGAGTGACGGGCATATCGCTAAATATAACCAGCCCTACTGGTCGATCTTAGAAGTACAGCGACGTTTGCCAAGGTCTTTTGTGGCTGGTTAACCACCCATTACATACCAAGACTCTTCCGTACATCAGAAAGCACGTTAAGCCGTTGGTCCCCGCTGCCTTTTGAAGATCTCCGGCAGACGTTTTGGCTAGTCAGAACTAGTGAGAATCTAGAAAAGGTAACAACATTCTTAAGGTAAGGGGCATCGTGTTTACCAGTTACTGGGTTGTAAAGGTCAGATAGGCTATCATCATCGTCATCATATCAGCCGAAAGAAGTCCACTACTGGACATAGGCCTCCTCGAAGCGTCGCCACAATGACCGGTCCTGCGTGTCTCGCATCCATCGGCTACCCGCAACGTTCACCAGATCATCGGTCCACCTTGTAGGAGGCCTTCCAACGTTGCGTCAGCAGCAGATAAGCAGTCATTTTATGTAAAATACTGGTATTCAGATACATCCGGCTAGACTGGATGCCGGCAAATATTAGGGAGATTGATTGACAAGGACCCCAGGGCCCTGATGTAGCGCCAGAGCCCATGTTTTTTTGGTTAAAGTGTAGACGGGGTAAAAAATTTAAACGCGTGTTTTCAACGTAACTAGTTATTTAATTACCACGTCTCTTCCTTTATCATGTACAGTTATAAATATACTTATTTTTAAGACTAAATACTGTTTTATTTAAGACGCGGACAATACGGACAAACGAGTAACAATTAATGGAGGTAGGCTTTATTGGAAGTCTAGATTTGCGAGCGAGATTTGGCATGCGTTCTCAGAGCTCACTAGGAGTGCACTGTGGAAAATGGCCTTTGAACCCATTAATAAAACTGCCGGTCATGGACGGCGAAAGGGTGCGTTCCATGTGTGGTCACAGGCCATATCTCTCACGCAATTACATATGTGAATTTTAAACGATTTATTTTTGTATAGTGTAAATATTTGTTAGTATTATTAATTAATATCATAAAATAAATGTTTACAATGTAAGCTACTCGAATTAATATGTGTGATGTGTGAATTAGTATATTTAGTCATAGATAATGCGTTGATTATCCGGGACTGTTGACAAGTGATCAAAACGAAACAACAATTATTTATAAATTGTTCGAAGAATTTAATGTTAAAATAGTAACACTTTAATTGGTATTCACCAGACGAAAATACTGAATCCACCTAAAAAAATAAAAAAGCTTCTTGACCCACTCTAGCGAACGCCATCCACAATTCAAAAGAAGCAAATCAATGTCACGTACGACGGCGGCGGAGACGTTACGTCTTATTATTCTGAATATTATAATATATCGTCATAAAATAGTGGATTCTGCTCCATACCAATGGCAGTTTGATGCCTTGAGCTTAGAGGTATATTTGGATAGTCAGGGAAATTGCTTGTAATAAATATTGACGCAATATGTTAAATTGCCGTATATTAGTTACTAGTTGACCTACGCAATTTCTTCTGCTCCGCTCCTACTGGTCTTAGCGTGATAATATATAGCCTATAGCCTTCCTGGATAAATCTAACACTGAAAGAAATCGGACCAGTAGTTCCTGAGATTAGCGCGTTCAAGCAAATAAACAAACAAACTCTTCAGCTTTATATATTAAGTATAGATATAAGATAGAAGTATAGATTCTTCTACTTCTCAGTCGGATATCGCAAGGCTGATCTACCGCGCGGCGTAGACAGCAAGGCAGTGTCGAAGGCACCAGGCAGGCGGAGCGTTCGATGGAGCCACTGTCTGACAGTCCAGACAGTGCAAAATATGTGTTCCTAATAAAAAAAAAACATTTGTATTACTATTCGCAAGTTGAGCTTGAACAGAATATATTAATAACTCTTCAAACTGAAAGAATATAAATTCGCCATTCCGTTCAAAACTTCCATCTCGTAAAATCTTCAAGTTTCCGCTCCGGAAGTAGTCGGAGTTCGGAATTCAAATTCGAAAAATACGTTCCTTTCCGCTTCCGGCGTTTGATTCCTTCAGTGATACGATGTTTCCTTCGCGCTGTGGTACTTGCGTCAATGTTACTGTATTAGATACTTCACAATCTTAGGTTCAGTTGAAAACCAGCGTCTAGTACTAGCTATGCCTTAAACTCTATTTGACGTTTTACAAAAATGTTTTTACTGTTATTTTTTTTTAACAATTGGTTTTTGCCCTGTAAACGTTTTGTGTTCTTTCAAATTAAAAGCTTTTTTTACATCTCGCCTAAAATCCCGTATCAAAAATTCAGACATTCTGTTGCTGAGAAATTTGCGACTGGAAAACCCAATAACCACTACCATATTGAATCCTATAGAGTTTTTCAGGACACGCCAAGGTCTATACTAATCACAGTTATTCTGGTTGTTGCCGATTGATTGATTCTTAATAGAGAAACGAGGTTATGAGAACTAAATGCAATCTTCTTGTTATAAAAATATACCAACCCAGCAAAAAGCTGAAGATAATTCCAAGGAAACCGGGATAGAGTGGAGAGCAAGAGAGTTCTATGACCAAATCCAGGATTTATGGTTTACTAGTGTACCAAGTTTCATAAAAATCTTCGACCTGATCACACCGGCCTCCTTCTACCATCGTACATCCAGAGGCACTGCAAGTAACCATCCCTATCTTGTTGCTATTCCACCAATTCGCACTAAGCGTTTCTCTCTGCCTGCGTCTGTGTTTCCGAACGCTTACAAACCTAAACTTTTCAAAGTTAGAGTGCACAGGCTCCTTCTGGGTAAGCTCGTTCCATCGTCGACTTTGTCTCTGTCATCTCTGACCCAGACAAGAGTCAAAAGCAAACCCATCTCAAAAAAACAATGTGATCTGTCGCTAAGACGAGAAGAAATTACAAACAAACATCCAGACAGAGATACTTTCGCGTTTATAATATTATTAAGTACTAGTGGACGTCACGCGGTTTCACCCGCGTAGTTCTCGTTCCCGTGGGAGTACGGGGATAAAATATAGCCTATGTTACTCACTGATAATGTAGCTATCCATTGCTGAAAGAATTTTTCAAATCGGTCCAGTAGTTTCGGAGCCTATTCATTTCAAACAAACAAACAAACAAACAAATCTTTCCTCTTTATTATATTAGTGTAGAAGTGTAGATTAACAAAGAAAACTACATGTCATATTTCTGTCGGTTAACAAAGTCTAAACGGCCGACCTCAACGCGAACACAGCAATACACAAACAGCTTTGCATACACGCCTTCACAACGAGACATTTGTTCGGAAAATTGGAAAATTATATCGCACATAAGTCTATGTTGCAAACAATACTGTCGTATGTTCACGCTTTGGACTTTTGTGGGGAGGCAGAAGTGTGGCGTTGATGGGACTGCCATTACTGATAAATTGGGTCCCGGTTTATCTAAATCCTTTCTCTTCAGAAGGCTCTCGTGGCTAGAGAATGACAAACGTATGGGTCGAATTTGAAGGTTAAGGCTGCTCTCTTGAGAAATGCTTAAAAACAGCGTGCAGATGAAGCAGTTTTTCGTCGGCATTTACTCAGAAATTACATTAGAAAAATAGGTAGTAGTCTACATGATATGATACGCAATTTTGTTTAGCCAGAATTTATGTATCGGTATCACATAATAAGAAAAAAAACACCAAATTACCTCCAAATCGTTGAGATGAAACCATTTTACTCCTTCATTTTTTATCAAAAGAGTACCTATAAAAAATATATTTACTGCTTTGCAATGTAAACGAAAATAATTTGGATTTGTTACTTTTTAAAAATATGTACTATTTTAATTATAAAAAATTAAAAACACGTACAGCGGAGTGGCGCGTAGAGTTAGCTCCGTTTGTATGCACAAGGTCATTGGCATCTATACAAGCTTACATGTATACATAGCTTGGCTCATCGGCGTAAGGTTGCCTGCTTGTCGGTCTTCTACAGATTGTACTTCGGTGAGTGTGCCCAAGAACTCCACGACCTCATCCCACCGGCCCTCTTCTACCATCGGACATCCAGACGCACTGCATCTTACCATCCCTACCTTGTTACTATTCCACCAATTCGCACTAAGCGTTTCCAAACGTCTTTTATAATGCGCACAGCAAAGGAGTGGAACTCTCTGCCTGCGCCTGTGTTTCCAAACGCTTACAACCCTAATCTCTTCAAAGTTAGAGTGAACAGGCTCCTTCTGGGTAAGCTCGCTCCATCGTAGACTTTGTATCTGTCATCTCTGACCTAGACTAGAGTCAAGAACAACCCCATCACAAATAAAAATAAAAAAGCCGTAAGCAACCCTCACCGTCACTCGTCAATCAAGGTTAATTGGAAGATAGGTATCAGACAGCACCCATCTGGCAATCACGGACAGCGTCAGACAGTTGTTTTTCATCATCATCATCATATCAGCCGAAAGACGTCCACAGCTGGATATAGGCCCCTCCCAAGTGTCGCCACAACGACCGGTCCTGTGCGACTCGCATCCATCGGCTACGCGACCCTCACCAGGTCATCGGTCCACCCTGTACCTTGTTGTTTTTACTGGCACTTTTTCATTTATTTTGTGTGTATGCGGACTGTCGACATTTATTTTTTCTTACCGTGTTTGGTGTGTGGTTTACGGTCTGTTTCATACCGAATTTCTTCCGCGTCACGCCGTTATTCCCGCCGTTGTTCCCGGCTGTCATTTGAACATCTTTGGCAATATTTATAGGTACCTAATGAAAATCTGACACCAGGGTTGGCTACTCTCTAAGCCCGAATTCCGTAGTTTCGGGCTTAGTTGCGGGCGTATTCTGCTCTTTTTTTACTATTGATAAGCACGCGATGATGTGGTCGAAGATGGAGTACGCTTGCCTAGAAGTAATCTATTCACTCTTAACTTAAAGACTCCCAGGTTATAGCTATCAGGAAACACAGACTCTTGCAGGGAATTCCACTCCTTAGCTGTACGGACTCTGAATGTGTTCTCAAAACGTTTTGTGTGTGGATGGGATGTCCTCCATGTACCGGTGGCGTATCGCCGTTCGTCTTATGGTCCGATGATGGAACGGGCTTGGCGGAATAAGTAAGGTTATCACTAAGGATATCATTCGCTTCTGGGTATGCCAGGAGCTTACGCTCCGTATCACCACCGGGACCGGAACCTACGATAAGTCCCGATCTACTATTCTAATCTATCTAATTGGCACTTTTTTTTTTAATTTGTATAAATTTGAAATTTACACCAGTATCTTCCAACACACGTTACAGTATACTTGTGCAAGTCTAAACTTGCGCTAGTAAATCGCTACGTGTGTGGCTGCCGTAAATGAAGTGAACACGAAGTGAGCTGTCAGTCCATCCGACCAAGGTGGAATGACAGCTCACTCTTCAAGCGCACTCCACCTGAGTTCTCCCGGTAAGATGTTACAGAGTAGACTAGCGGGTTCGACTGGAAGGTGAGTCCAAAAATAAGGCTAAAAGGCACACAGGTAAAGGTGTGTAGACACACACACCCTAGTGTCAGAGTTCCCAAACCGCCTCAAGGGCTTCTGACATGGTTTATTTGACCCGGCTTATACGTGCCTTCCGAAGCACGGAATCATCTTTTTATCAGACAATCAGGTGTTTCAAGCTTGCAATGTCCTAGCCAAACTGGAAAACAACTTTACAAAGTATGCTTCCCGTGGAATCGAACCAACGAATACCGGGTCCCAAGGCACACGCGTAAACCACTCGACCACGGAGGCAGTTGCTAAAAGCTAAAAGGCTGGGCAGTTTTTTTTTTTTTTTGTACATTGTACAGTCAACCAAAACTATTTGGTATGCAGACAACTAACTTGCAACTACTTTTAAAGAATGTTGTGAATGTGCTGAGTAGACCATTAATGTAGACAACACTCGTAATAAGTATGTCCTATGCTTAAAAAAATACGATGCGCACATTAGAAAAAAAACTTTTTTACAAAAAAAATAACCGACTTCCAAACAAAACACTACAAAGTATAAAATAACTTTAATTTCAGAAGTCGGTCTTAAAAAAAACAAAGAAACAAAACCAAAATCACCGACTTCCGAAATAAGTTATTTTATACTTTGTAGTGTTGTATTTGGAAGTATTTATTTTTTACTTTTAAGTGGTGACACTTGAAAGTGAAAAGGTGTCATCATCATCTACTCAGAAATTGAAATAAGCAAAAATGCTCATAAAATAAAAATTACTCAGCCAAACTTAATTAATTTTTTTCCGGACCAAATGGCATGTAAGTATGGCCGCATCGAACTAAAAAAGAATCACAAAAATCGGATCTTAAATCTCGGAGTAATCGGTGTACATACATAAAAAAATACCCACCGAATTAAAAACCTCCTCCTTTTTGGAAGTCGGTTAAAAATATTGGCAGTGCAGTGGAAAAAAATATATTTTTGCCTGCATACCAAATAGCTTTGCTGACTGAAAAACAATATACTTAAAACATTGACATATAAAAAACCCAAGATACACACTCAGCATCTCAAAAACAAGCGCAATATTTATAATTGTGCGCAAGTTTCAAACAGTCTCGAACAGCGGTGCGAGACTGTTTGTGGCGCCATACTGAACTGCTTTGTAAAAACAACTTTAAGCGATCCGTGTAAGGTTGAATTTGCAAATAAAATTGTTTATAGTATAACTACACACAACTCACACATGACACTTGATACATGTCAGTTTTTGACGACAGTTTCGAGTGGTGCATTTGTTTGAGACTGTGCATCTTTGGTTTTTTAAATATCAGTGACTTAAAATATACAATTTTATAAAGAGAAAAGAACACGACTGTTTATTTCAGTAGAAATCTCTTCCAGCTAACCTACGACAGAAGAGTGGGATAAACGTAGACACAGTGTGTAAATAGATTGAGAAAGAAACTTAAAATAGGTAACTTAACTAAAGCAACTTAGTAACTATTAATAAATATAAATCAAACTACGATAAACATACAAACAAATATACCTACGCACATAGGTTTACCTTACCTAATACAAAATTATATTAAAATAATTCATACTTAACTAAAACAACTTAGTATCTATTAATAAATATAAATCAAACTACGATAAACATACAAACAAATATACCTACGCACATAGGTTTACCTTACCTAATACAAAATTATATTAAAATAATTCATACTTAACTAAAACAACTTAGTATCTATTAATAAATATAAATCAAACTACGATAAACATACAAACAAATATACCTACGCACATAGGTTTACCTTACCTAATACAAAATTATATTAAAATAATTCATACTTAACTAAAACAACTAAGTATCTATTAATAAATATAAATCAAACTACGATAAACATACAAACAAATATACCCACGCACATAGGTTTACCTTACCTAATACAAAATTATATTAAAATAATTCATACTTAACTAAAACAACTAAGTATCTATTAATAAATATAAATCAAACTACGATAAACATACAAGCAAATATACCTACGCAGATAGGTTTACGTTACCTAATACAAAATTATAGTAAAATAATTCATACCTGTTTATTATTATAAAGGATTTAAATGAGGATATACAGGCAACGAACATTATAACCTACCACGTTACACGTAACTTTACTAATAACATTTGATTTTTTGAACATTTTGTAAACAAAACTTTTATTATTTTTAAAAGAGTGTCCGTGGAGTTTCTTGCACGTTCTTCTCCATAGAAATCTACGCTTTGGAACGTGCAAATAGCTTCATCTTTTTGGACTGACCGACCTTGACAATTCAAAAGTGCCTGTAAATGGTTTATTAGAAATATACGATTTGATTTGATTTAACTCATAGGTACCAAGAAAATTTCTTACCCCGAATCCTCCCCTTACATCGAACCTTATAGATATGTATCGAGTAAAGAACGATCCACACATACATTTGTTCACGAAATTGGTTCAATCCTCCCATCGACAATCGTTTCGTAAGATAAGGCGCATAAAAAGCGTGCTAACGTTCTTTATTCCTCACAAATTGGAGTTTCTATAGATTTTATTTGATCTTAGATAAAGAAGCAGTTTGTATGGAAATGTGTTTTTTCGTATTGTTATGTTTTTTCGTTGGCTTTGGAGTTTAATAATGTTATAAAATATGTGAAATATTTGATTTCTACTTGTGTGAGTTTCGACAATTAAGTTATTAAAAGTAAGCTGAGGATTAAGAAACTTGTCTCACCGCCGGCGATTAGCGAGTCGGGATAAAGCTTCAAAACTCGAAACGAGTTGGGGAGGAGCGAGTGAAAAATTTCGATTGTTTTGACGCTCGGCTTTTAGCGAGTGCGGCGGGCGATAACTCGCAATACTCGCTGTGGCCCGCACCAAAATTTTCGCTGGTTGGTGAGTTCTGACCACCAACCGAGCATCGCCGAGCGAATGTCGCTGAGCGAGTACAATTTATCAAAGATTGTACTCGCTCAGCGACATTCGTTGCTCTTGTTGCTGCGATCAACTAGTGGTAAGAGCCGTTCGCCGGTAGCGAGAACAGCCAGTTATCGACAATGCGTGTTTGTGTCTCTTTTACTCACACTAGATCTATATCTTTTGTCCCTTTCCTCAGCGAGCAAATAGTCGATAGCTAGTGACATTTTGTCAGCGGTAGCGTGGCGAAGGCGATTATCGAAACGTCAAAAATGTATGGGGTTGACAAATGCTTGCGAAATATCACATAATCAACCCCTTAAATTTTGGCATTTCAGCAATCACAGTACAAATTTTATTCTATTAATTTTTAAGCGACTTTGGCAATCGCATTTGAGTCGCAAATGTATGGAAATTGAGACTTTTCACAGATTGGGACTGACATGCGAATGCAAACGTTGTTTAAAAAATTGTAGAATTGGCCCTCAGGTTTGCTAATATAATGGCACAGTGTAGGGAATGCAAAGAACCGAGATTCCCGGTACTTTTGATACTTTAACAGTCATCAGTCAGTCATAACAGCCGAAGACGTCCACTGCTGGACATAGGCCTGGCCTGGCCTGGTTTGCGATAATCGCCACGCTTGGCAGGCGGGTTGGCGATCGCAGTGCATGGTGTTGCGTTTTACAGAGAACGCTGCTGCCCATTCTCTGGTGAGTCCCTTAGTCGCCTCTTATGACACCCACGGGAAGTGATGGGATGGTATTATTCTTTTACGGCACCGGCCGACACCATGCGATACTTTAACAGCCAATAAAAGTATCGAAAGTACCGGGAATCCCGGTTCTTTGCATTCCGTAGCACTGTGTCTAGCGCCAGTAACAGCGATTTTCAAAGTAGGTTCATTAATGTTTTAACTAAAACTAAGCGCCTGAGTAAAAGCATAAGTACTGTTGTGTTGTAAAATCCACTACTGCAATAATATTTAGGCGCTTTTTTAAATATTCAATCGTGTTTTATATTTTCTCAGTTGTGTTAGGTAACTTATATAAAAATGGTGAAAAAATAACCCCTACATTGTATTTTGTCCTTATTTATATCATTAGACTAGTTGACCCGCGCAACTTCGACTGCGTCACCATTTTAATTACTGCTCCGCTCCTATTAGTCTTAGTAGTAGTAGTGATGATATATAGCCTATAGCTTTCCTCAATAAATGGGCTATCTAACATTGAAAGAATTTTTCATATTGGACCAGTAGTTCCTGAGATTAGCGCGTTCAAGCAAACAAACAAGCAAACTCTTCAGCTTAATACGAGTATATTAGTATAGAATATAGAATAACAGCTAAATGATATATTTTATTTGTTTAAATTAGTTTTTATATTAGTTTCACCCAAAGTAAGAGGAAAAAAAAATCAAAATATCTGCATTGTACCTACGACAGTCCACAACCAATGTTGTAAATAACATAATTTATAATTACAGTTTTCCTTAATCGAGTCACTATTTATACATACCTAATAGTAATTCTATTTGCTAAAATACCTAGTATAAAGGTCATGGCACACTATCCTGGCACCGCAATCGTTTCTCATAAAATATATTACATAATGTCAATATGAAAAAGCCAACGGGGGGCATTCAGCGCGCTTGCCGCTACCATACAACTCGACTTGCAGCCCGCGCGCAGTGAGCGAGCCGACCGCGTGCTTACAGCATGCTGACACCGAGTATCCAGCGAAAAAACGACGGACTGCGAGCTTGCACCACGCGGCTGGCGCGCGTACGGCGAGCTTGCACATCGCGGGCGACGCTGAGTTAGCGCGACGGCGTCTAGCCATAGCCACTTGTCTCACCGCCACCGAGGAAGCGAGTAGCTATCGACTATTTACTCGCTGAGGAAAGGGACAAAAGATATAGATCTCGTTCGAATAAAAGAGACACATACATTCATAGTCGATAGCTGGCTGTTCACACTGCTGACAAGCGGTTCTTACCTCTAGTTGATCACAGCGACAAGAGCTATCAAAGTTTGTACTCGCTCAGCGAAACTCGCTCGGCGATGCTCGCTTGGCGGTCAGAACTCACCAAACAGCGGTAATTTCTACCTATAGTGCGCACAAAAGGTCTGTCGCACAAAAGCACTCGCTGACAGCTGAGCGTCAAAACTATCGAAACTTTTCACTCGCTACTCGAGTTTGTAGCTTTACTCGCTACTCACTGAACGCTGGCGGTGAGACAAGTGCCTTAATTCGAGGCGACGTCGTGTTGCTGCTGTGCCGTTGCGGCGGTGCCGTTACAATGCGCCACGACCTTAAAGTACTCCCACCGTCATTTATAGCCAGTACATATTTATTTATTTTATGCAAGGAATAAAACGAACGGACGTCATTTACAACCAGTATTTATTCATCCAAGGAACAAAATACGGCTGTCTCTATATTTTAATATTCGTTAATTTCTGTATTTTATTTTTTAACATAAGATACTGAGATAAAAACACTAACCAGTGCAGTTTTCGACAGTAACTTATTTTTGTTTACATTTGCATTATACAAGTTAGTAAGTGCCATACGAAAAGGAAGATCATGGCGAACAATTGTAAAGAAGAAGACGCGCCAAGAGGGGAATCAGGTGATGGAGTGTTAGCCTGGAAGAGATTTACAGGTAAGTTTTAACAATATGCTAACATTTTCCAAACGCTTACAACCCTAATCTCTTCAAAGTTAGAGTGCACAGGCTCCTTCTGGGTAAGCTCGCTCCATCGTAGACTTTTTCTCTGTCATCTCTGACCTAGACTAGAGTCAAGAGCATACCCATCACAAATAAAAAAAAACACCGGTAGCACTCCGGGAGTGCCGGCAGAATTGAAAACTTTAGTATTAACGTTGTGTTTAATTATAAGTACAAAAATACTATCATTTATGAGGTAGAATACAATGTTTATTTATTGCGCTATCGTACACAAATATGACAATTTACATGTTATTATTCATAATATTATATCGTTATTTATTTATATATTACATTAATTTCGTATCCTTGGATACGCGTGGCACGCTGTACATAAACACAGACGGACATTCGCGCAAGCGCCCTGTGCCGCCTAAGCGGAGCAGCACACTCAGGCACGGTAGAAAGAGTGGGAGATACTAGTTCCTCTCCCTTCCCCTCGATCTTACGCTTTTTCGATCAGCATCACGTGACCCTGACGCGAGTCCGTCTTACGCTTTTTCGATCAGCATCACGTGACCCTGACGCGAGTCCGTCTTACGCTTTTTCGATCAGGTCACGTGTCCTGACGCGAGTTTAAGATTTTATACCCATTACAGAAAAAGTGCTCAACGCCGCTAAAGAAGTTTTCACTTCAAAAAGATTTTTTATTTGCCTAATTTATGTCCTACGCATGTTCCACTGCTGGGCTAAGGTCTCCCCTTTCTCTTTCCATTTCTCTCTATCCGGAGCGATCTCTTTCTTTGTCCTTTTTAACTTGAGATGGGTTTGTTCTTGGCTCTAGTCAGTCAGAGGTAACAGAGACAAAGTCGACGACGAGTGACATACCCGGAAGAAACCTGTTCACTGTAACTATGACAAAATTAGTGGCGAAATTTGGCCCGCAAACGATATCAGATCGTCACCTTTGAAAATAATTATGTACCTAAATCATTGATATATAAAAAAGCCCAAGATACACACTCAGCATCTCAAAAACGTCCGCAAAAAACAAGCGCAAAATGTATAATTTTGCGCAAGTTTCAAACAGTCTCGCATCGCTCGCCATACTGCACTGCTTTGTAAAAACAACTTTAAGCGATCAGTGTAAGGTTGAATTTTGTAAAAAAAAATGTTTATATTTATAACTACACACAACTCACACATGACACTTGATACATGTCAGTTTTTGACGACAGTTTCGAGTGTTGCATTTGTTCGAGACTGTGCATCTTGGGTTTTTTATATGTCAATGACCTAAATATTATTTGGGCTATTCTTGTATTTTTAAGGAACGTTAGTTTTTATAAATTACCTCTAATTCAAATAATCAATAATAGACATGTGTTAGAGTGGAGACCGCGTATGGGCAAACATAGTGTAGGATGCTCTGCGGCACGATGGATCGATGATTTAAAGAAGGTGGCTGGCAGCAGATGGATGCTCAGGATCAAGACCGGGATGATTGGCGCTCTTTGGGGGGCTTACGTTCAGCAGTGGACGGAAATTGGCTGAAATAATGACGTCTAATTCCCTACATTTTGTCTACAAATTCATCACATTGATTATCGGTGAGATTATACTACGACATATAACAAACTTGGTTGGCTACTGAGCCGGCAAAGTTTGTTATTATGTAGAGTATTTATTTTCCTTGTATTAATCGAGTTATATGAATCTAAAACTATTAGAATTTTGCAATACCTAGTGGCTTACGGCGTTACAACTAAATAAGTTGCATTTTTTTACCAGACATACCTATTCTTGAAATCATTACCCTCGTTCTGAGGCAGCCGGGTAAAAATCTATGCCGCTTGTTTATCACCAAAAACAGTATCATTTTCTTTTCAGGCGTGAAGTTGAAAGCGAATGTGTACCAACAGGCAACGAACCTGCAGGATCCTCTCGATCCACCACCACAGCCGCCTTCGTCATTGCCATCGGGGACTGTGGACTGCCGGCATTTCGAAGAAGAAGACATATTCCGATATTCGTTAAGAGCAAACGATGATCTGCCTGGAAAAGTCACGACAAACAAAGACAAAGACTCGAAACCAGACCATCAGAATATCTGATTTGTGATTTCTCGATGAGATTGAAGACTTGGGAGAGTGTGGAAATAAATTGGTGAAATAAAAGATTGCTTATTATTTATCAATCGAAATGAACCATTTTGATTTATGTGATGTATATAATCTGAAATTGAAGAAACAACTAAAGGTGTTTCTAAGCAACAGGGCTTACTATAATATCAACGAATTTCTTGCAGATTCATTTATTTTGACATAATTCCTATAACCTTGATTTTGGACTTTTTATTAATATCTGCCATTTATATATTTGACTTAGATATTGTAATTTCGACATTTTGATTTATATTTAACATTTAAATTTGACATAGATTTCTCATATTTTTTATATTTTTGATTGACATTTTATATAATTATGACATAATTTTGTGTTGTAATTTTGACTTGATTAATATTTTAGTTTTGGCGTATTTTAAATTTGATTAATATTTTGACTTTAATTCATTTTTTACCATTGACATTTGTAATAATTTAAATATATTAATTTGTTATTAATTCTTTACTATGCACAATATTTGCACGCCATAGTATGTGGCAAACATGTCTGAACTCTTTCTAATTGTATGTTATCCTGCATGCATGTTTTTAGGGTTCCGAAAAAAAAGGAACCCTTATAGGATCACTCGGGTGTCTGTCTGTCTGTCTGTCTGTCTGTCCGTCTGTCACAGTCAGTTTTCTCCGGATCCACTGGACCGATTCTGTTGAAAATTGGTACACATATGGACTTCTGTGACCCAAACACGGACGCGTTACGTAAATCATTAAATGTTTTGTATGGGGGTCACTTTTGGGGGTCAAACTAGAAAATTAAAAAAAAAAGTTTTTTGGACAATATCGTGTGACATATCAAATTAAAGGGCTTATTGTGCGGGCTTTAATTATATTTTTTTAATAATTTTAAAATAAATGGTTTTGAAGTTATTCAAGAAATTAGACGAAAAATGACCATTCCCCCCCCCCTTATCTCCGAAAGTAATGAGCCTAAAATTTTGAAAAAAATGGAGATAATAGATCTTTACCTAAATATTACAGGAAAACCTATTAGAAGTCTGTAGTGTTAAAATAACATGTTAAAAAAAATTAATTCGTTCGGAACCCTTTGCACGCGAGTCCGACTCGCACTTGGCCAGTTTTTTTATTCTTGTATGTGTACACATGTTTGGGCAAATAAATTTATCTTTATCTTATCTTGTGAATACCAGATTCAACAATGGTCTTTATAGTTTTATCTGTGTTTTGAATAAAAGGCTTTATCAATTTTTGTTATAACGTTCCTACTTTAATGAATATTTTTTGAATAAATACGCAAGTAAACAGTAAGATTGTTACAGAATTACCCGGAAGACATAAAATGTACAATCCATAAACTATACAATATCAAACGTACCTACTCCTCAATAAAATTGAGATCCCAATAAGTTGGGGGTTGCCAGCGATATAAATTTTAATACATGCAACATTTAATAATAACTTATGGTGCGTGAGAGGGTGAATATTTGAGGTTTGATACATAAAATTGATATTTTTAGAACGCAATATGTAAATGCGAAATACTGTTCGCGAATATTGAAGATTTAGGATAAAAAGGCAGGTCACGTTGCTCGCAGAACAGATGGTCAATGGGGCCGAAAAGTTCTAGATTGGTGACGCAGACCCAGCGTTGGAAGGCCTCCCACAAGGAGGATCGATGACCTGGTGAAGGTCCCGGGTACCCGATGGATGCGAGACGCACAGGACCGGTCGTTGTAGCGACACTAGGGGAGGCCTATGTCCAGCAGTCGACGTCTTTCGGCTGATATGATGATGATGAGGATAACGAACTTGTAACTGGTTGGTGTAAAGGCTCCTGCAGACAGATGCCTCGACAATTTTATAACCCTTTAAAAGTACATACACAATAACCAGTAAACGAGACAGCCACTTCAAGGTCGAAGTCTCTTAGATGTTTATTTGAATACTGACCCTTATGAACACTAGACTTTAAGGCCACTGTTAACTCTAGTTTGAAGATATTCATAACAATGTCTGTCTGTCTCTGTTTGTTACCTCTTCACGGCTGCACAGATTTGGGTATAACTTTCCATACGTCCTGGAATAGAACATAGACTACTTTTTACAGGAATTTGTTTAGTGGCGCTAATTGGCCCTCAGGTTTGCTAATATAATGGCACAGTGTAGGGAATGCAAAGAACCGAGATTCCCGGTACTTTTGATACTTTAACAGTCATCAGTCAGTCATAACAGCCGAAGTCGTCCACTGCTGGGCATAGGCCTTTCCCAAAGGGGGGGGGGACTTGCCATAATTGAATTGGCGATCGCAGTGTATGGTGCTGCGTTTTACAGAGAATGCTGCTGCCCATTCTCTGGCAAGTCCCTTAGTCGCCTCTTACGACACCCACGGGAAGTGATGGGATGGTATTATTCTTTTACGGCACCATACGGCACCGGCCGACACCATGCGGTACTTTAACAGCCAATAAAAGTATCGAAAGTACCGGGAATCCCGGTTCTTTGCATTCCGTGGCACTGTGTCTAGCGCCTCTCAGTAACAGCGATTGTCAAAGTAGCTTCATTAATGTTTTAACTAAAACTAAGCGCCTGAGTAAAAGCATAAGTACTGTTGTGTTGTAAAATCCACTACTGCAATAATATTTAGGCGCTTTTTTAAATATTCAATCGTGTTTTATATTTTCTCAGTTGTGTTAGGTAACTTATATAAAAATGGTAAAAAATAACTCCTACATTGTATTTTGTCCTTATTTATATCATTAGACTAGTTGACTCGCGCAACTTCGACTGCGTCACAATTTTAATTACTGATCCGCTCCTATTAGTCTTAGCGTGATGACATATAGCCTTTAGCTTTCCTCAATAAATGGGCTATCTAACATTGAAAGAATTTTTCAAATCGGACCAGTAATTTCTGAGATTAGCGCGTTCAAGCAAACAAACAAACAAACTCTTCAGCTTAATACGAGTATATTAGTATAGAATATAGAATAACAGCTAAATGATATATTTTATTTGTTTAAATTAGTTTTTATATTTTTCACCCAAAGTAAGACGAAAAAATTATCAAAATATGTGCATTGTATCTACGATAGTCAACGACCAATGTTGTAAATAACATCATTTATAATTACAGTTTTCCTTAATCGAGTCACTATTTATACATACCTAATAGTAATCCTATTTGCTAAAATACCTAGCATAAAGGTCATGGCACACTATCCTGGCACCGCAATCGTGTCTCATAAAATATATTACATAATGTCAATATGAAAAAGCAAACGGCGGACATTCAGCGCGCTTGCCGCTACCATACAACTCGACTTGCAGCCCGCGCGCAGTGGGCGAGCCGACCGCGTGCTTACAGCGCGCTGACACCGAGTATCCAGCGAAACAACGACGGACTGCGAGCTTGCACATCGCGGGCGATGCGTAGTTAGCGCACTAGCGTCTAGCCGTAGCCACTAGTCTCACCACCAGCGGGGAAGCGAGTAGCTATCGACTATTTGCTCGCTGAGGAAAAGCGACAAAAGATATACATCTCGTGTGAATAAAAGAGACACATACTTTCATAGTCGATAGCTGGCTGTTCACACTGCTGACAAGCGGTTCTTACCTCTAGTTGATCACAGCGACAAGAGCTATCAAAGTTTGTACTCGCTCAGCGAAACTCGCTCGGCGATGCTCGCTCGGCGATGCTCGTTTGGCGGTCAGAACTCACTAAACAGCGGTAATTTCTACCTATAGTTCGGGCCGGAGCGAATATTGCGAGTAAAAGCCCGTCGCACAAAAGCACTCGCTGAAAGCCGAGCGTCAAAACTATCGAAACTTTTCACTCGCTACTCGGCGACGTCGTGTTGTTGCTGTGCCATAGTGGTGGTGCCGTTATAATGCGCCATGACCTTAAAGTACTCCCACCGTCATTTATAGCCTGTACCTATTTATTTATTTTATACAAGGAATAAAACGAACGGACGTCATTTACAACCAGTATTTGTTTATAACATGACAAAATCGGGAACAAAATACCGTTATCTCTACTTTTTAATATTCGTTAATTTCTGTATTTTATTTTTTGACATAAGATACTAAGATAGAAACAGTTTTCGTCAGGATTTGCATAATACAAGTTAGCAAGTGCCATACAAAACGGAAGATCATGCCGAACAATTGTAAAGAAGAAGACGCCCCAAGAGGGGAATCAGGTGATGGAATGTTGGCCTGGAAAAGATTTACAGGTAAGTTTTAACAATATGTTAACATGTTACCATACATTTTTATAGCCTAATTTATATCATACTCATGGTTATGGTTTTCCCTTTCTCTTTACATTCCTCTCTATCAGAGCGATCTCTTTCAACCGACTTCAAAAAAAGGAGGAGCTTCTCAATTCGACCGCGTATATATATATATATGTACTAGCTTTTGAAAGCGGCTTCGCCCGTGTGGTCCCTAGGGAACATACTCCCGGGATAAAAAGTAGCTTAAGTCCTTTCTCAGGCTCTAGACTATCTGTGTACCAAATTTCATTTAAATCGCTTCAGTAGTTTTGGCGTGAAAGCGCGACAGGCAGACAGACACATAGACAGACAGAGTTCCAGCATTTATAATATTAGTATTAAAAATATTAAAATATGTTATAATTAAAATATTAAATACTAGTGGACGTCACGCGGTTTCACCCGCGTAGTTACCGTTCCCGTGGGAATACGGGGATAATATATAGCCTATGTTACTCCCTGATAATGTAGCTATCCAATGCTGAAAGAACTTTTCAAATCGGTCCAGTAGTTTCGGAGCCTATTCAATTCAAACAAACATACAAACAAACAAACAAATCTTTCCTCTTTATAATATTAGTGTAGATAATATTATATAAAATATATTAATATATTTTAGTAATATTATATATATTAAAAATATAAAAATATTAATTATATGAATTAATTAATATTAATATATTAATAAGTAAGGAAGTGAGGATATATTTTTTTTACTTGAGATAGGTTTGTTCTTGGCTCTAGTCGGTCAGAGTTAACAGAAACAAAGTCGACGACGAGTGAGGCTACCCGGAAGAAACCTGTTCACTCTAACTATGAAAAATTTGTAGCGAAATTTGGCTGCAAACGATATCAGATCGCCACCTTTGAAAATAACTATGTACCTAAATCATTGAAATATAAAAAAGCCCAAGATACACACTCAGCATCTCAAAAACGTCCGCAAAAAATAAGCGCAATATGTATAATTGTGCGCAAGTTTTAAACAGTCCCGCATCGCTCGCCATACTGCACTGCTTTGTAAAAACAACTTTAAGCGATCCGTGTAAGGTTGAATTTGCAAAAGAAATTGCGCATCACTCGCCATACTGCACTGCTTTGTAAAACAACTTTTAGCGATCCGTGTAAGGTTGAATTTGCACAAAAAATTGTTTATAGTATAACTACACACAACTCACACATGACACTTGATACATGTCAGTTTTTGACGACAGTTTCGAGTGTTGCATTTGTTCGAGACTGTGCATCTTGAGTTTTTTATATATCAATGACCTACATATTTTTTGGGCTATACTTTAATTTTTAAGGAACGTTAGTTTTTATAAATTACCTCTAATTCAAATAATCAACAATAAACATGTGTTAGAATGGAGACCGCATATGGGCAAACATAGTATTGGCTGAAATAATGACCTCTAATTCCCTATATTTTGACACATTCATCACATTAATTATCGGTGAGATTATACTAAGACATATAACAAACTAGGTTGGCTACTGAGCCGGCAAAGTTTGTTATTATGTCGAGTATTTATCGAGCTATATGAATTTAAAACATTAGATTTTGCAGTACCTAGTGTGGCTTACAACCGTACAACTAACTTAAATGAATTTTCCTTGGAAGAAATAGACAACAAACCAGTGGCGTGCCTAGGGTTTCAAAATAAGGCAAGCCCAATAAAATTTTAACCGATTTCAAAAAAAGAAAGTTCAGTTTTCGACTGAGTATATAGGTACCTACGTATGTATCATCGCAATTTTCTCATAAACTACTGGTTAGGTACAATAAATTAAAAGTGAATTCATCCATCTTCTTCTTTCCTCTTCTTCAATTCCACTCTTGCTTGTCGTGCGGTGAATGAGTTAACCAAAGCACACTGAAGGCATGCTAGTGCTAGATTGAATATAATAAACATATCAGCAATTGCATACCTCCGGTGGCTTTGAAAAAAGCCGTTTGGTTTGCTTCATTGCTTGAGGGAACAAAGTTATGGTAAGTAGGTGCTTGCTTCGTAACAGGACTAACAGGTTACAGACAAAAAAAAAACAAAGTTACAAAACGAAAGTTAAAAAATAGCTAGATAGAATGTAATAAGGAATTTAATAAATTATTTATATTCTAATTGGAATCGTCTATCTTTCTTAAGAAATGATTTAATTACATCAGAGTAAAATGTTGGTGATCGTTTTAATTCTACCAACAACTGTTTTTCAATAGCTATCATTGATAATTCGGAAAGACGCTCTTGACCTTGTGTATTTCTCAGATAGGTATGGATACGTTTAAGAGACGAAAAAGCACGTTCCGCGGAAGAACTTGTAGCTGGAATAGTTACAACAAGATACGCTAATTTTAACAGCTCGGGAAAGGCATCTTCAAGGTTATTCTCATTAATGAAATCAATTAATTCGAAAACATTACGGTCTTTCAGATCAGGACTAGAATACAAGCAAATCAATTGGCTTTTTAATGTTTGTTTGTCGAAATAGTTTGCATAAATGTCAAATAATGATAACTGGCGTGATATAGATGTCTCAATTCGTTGTTTACCAAAATTACCGAAAGAAACCATTGCACACAGGTGTTTATGGGAATTTGCGTGCCTTTTAATGGCGCCAGATATGTTATTTAAATCATTATAACCAGATGTATTCCAAACGGAATCTTCATTCCAAAAAAATATGCAGCACCAACAATACAGCTTATTCGTGTGCGAACAGCCAACAATCCAACTAGTTTTATACACTGATCTATTAAATTTTCGTTTATGCGATTTACTAGTCTGAGAAATACACAGATTAGGCGTTGGTTTTAATGAAGAAATTAACTGTTTTTTCTGAGCAAAGCTTAAAGATTTTACCTTATCTTCGCCAATCAAAACTTGAACACATTTTAAATCCTCACAAGGTACAATTACCTCCATTGTTGTAGGTAAGTCACTAAAACAATTGTATCACTAAGAAAATCTAAGAAAACACACAAATAACTTTAACAACATAACTTTTCCACTCAAGCGAATGAAACTGAAGTTAGTTGCACTCGGGTGTCGGAAACTACTTACCAGAGTTGCAGTGTTGTCATTTAGGCAAAAAAAGTCCCCAGGTATATGAAAAATCCAGCTAGATGTCGCAATTTTTTTATTTTTAAGATATTGCTTGAATATTTAATTTCGTTATTTTAAAAAGTCGCTAGTTTTTATTGTTGTTAAATCTTAAAAAAAGTCTCCAAACTCGTTAAAAATCTCCAAGATCTCACAACGTCGCTAAAACGGCAACACTGCAGAGTTGGCAAGGTGACAAGGTCACGCATACGCGGGCAACTTCATGCGCATGCAGGGCTTAATTCTTTCATACTGATCGATTTGTAGACGCAAAAGTTTCTGACTCGTTATATGGCACATCGCTATAAGTGCGAAAGTGACAGAGCTAGTATTTGAAAGCCCGGTAAAAGCCGGTACGTGTAAGCGAGATAGCTATATGTAGATTCTGCAAATGCGAAACTCTGCGCGCGAACAATCGCGATTTGTAGTGTGGCATAGGAAGATACTTTGTGTTATTTTGATAAGAATTAAGCGCGCGAACTTTTAAATAGTTTGGGTTTGATATTGATTCTCTATCGAGCATTTTAGTAAGGCTTTTGGGCTTGTATGAAGGCTCCGCCACTGCAACAAACATACCTATTCTTGAAAATCATTACCCTCGTTCTGAGGCAGTCTGGTATAAAACTATGTCGCTTGTGTGTCTCCAAATGTAACAGCACCATTTTTTTCCAGGCGTGAAATTAAAAGCGAATGTGTACCAACAGGCAACGAACCTGCAGGATCCTCTCGATCCACCACCACAGCCGCCTTCGTCATTGCCATCGGGGACTGTGGACTGCCGCCGGTATTTCGAAGAAGACATATTCCGATATTCGTTAAGAGCAAACGATGATCAACCTGGAAAAGTCACGACGAACAAAGACAAAGACTCGAAACCAGACCATCAAAATATCTGATTTTTCTATGAGATTGAAGACTTCGGAGAGTGTGAAAATAAATTGGTAAAATAAAAGATTGCTTATTATTATGTATCAACCGAAATTAACCATTTTGATTTATGTGATGTATATAATCTGAAATTGAAGAAACAACTAAAGGTGTTTCTAAGCAACAGGGCTGACTATAATATCAACGAATTTCTTGCAGATTCATTTATTTCCACATAATTCATATAATCTTGATTTTGGACTTTTTATTAATATCTACCATTTATATATTTGACTTAGATATTGTAATTTCGACATTTTGATTTATATTTAACATTTAAATTTGACATAGATTTCTCATATTTTTTATATTTTTGATTGACATTTTATATAGTTTTGACATAATTTTGTGGTGTAATTTTGACTTGATTAATAATTTGGTTTTGGCATAATTTAAATTTGATTAATATTTTGACTTTAATTCATTTTTTACCATTGACTTTTGTAATAATTTAAATATATTAATTTGTTATTAATTCTTTACTATGCACAATATTTGCACGCCATAGTATGTGGCAAACATGTCTGAACTCTTTCTAATTGTATGTTATCCTGCATGCATGTTTTTTTATTCTTGTATGTGTGTTTGGGCAAATAAATTAATCTTTTTCTTATCTTGTGAATACCAGATTCAACAATGGTATTTATACTTTTATGTGTCTTTTGAATAAAAGGCTTTATCAATTTTTTGTTATAACGTTCCTACTTTGATGAATATTTTTTTAATAAATACATGAGTAAGCAGTAAGATTGTTACAGAATTACCCGGAAGACATAAAATGTACAATCCATAAACTATACAATATCAAACGTACCTACTCCTCAATAAAATTGCGATCCCAATAAGTTGGGGGTTGCCAGCGATATAAATTTTAATACATGCAACATTTAATAATAACTTATGGTGCGTGAGAGGGTGAATATTTGAGGTTTGATACAAAAAATTGATATTTTTAGAACGCAATATGTAAATGCGAAATACTGTTCGCGAATATTGAAGATTTAGGATAAAAAGGCAGGTCACGTTGCTCGCAGAACAGATGGTCAATGGGGCCGAAAAGTTCTAGATTGGTGACGCAGACCCAGCGTTGGAAGGCCTCCCACAAGGAGGATCGATGACCTGGTGAAGGTCCCGGGTACCCGATGGATGCGAGACGCACAGGACCGGTCGTTGTAGCGACACTAGGGGAGGCCTATGTCCAGCAGTCGACGTCTTTCGGCTGATATGATGATGATGAGGATAACGAACTTGTAACTGGTTGGTGTAAAGGCTCCTGCAGACAGATGCCTCGACAATTTTATTGTTGGTTATTGTGTATGTACTTTTAAAGGGTTCTTTAAAAGTACATACACAATAACCAGTAAACGAGACAGCCACTTCAAGGTCGAAGTCTCTTAGATGTTTATTTGAATACTGACCCTTATGAACACTAGACTTTAAGGCCACTGTTAACTCTAGTTTGAAGATATTCATAACAATGTCTGTCTGTCTCTGTTTGTTACCTCTTCACGGCTGCACAGATTTGGGTATAACTTTCCATACGTCCTGGAATAGAACATAGACTACTTTTTACAGGAATTTGTTTAGTGGGGCTAAATTTCAATGGTAAAGCCGCTTTATATTTGTATGTTGAACTATACTTTTCCATAACAAACAGACCTTATGTTCTAAACACGGTTGTGTCCGAGTGACAGCGCCATGTTGCGTTGACAACCTCACGCCACAAACTTCATTACGTGTCCCAAACGTCAAAGGGAGGGGTGGTCGCACTGATAGCGGGGAGCGGAAAGAGGTCGAGTCAAGACCGTTTATCTCAGGAACGCGTAGAAGTATCGAGTTGAAATTAAAACCATATGCTTAAGTCTTTTGCCCCTTGCAGCTGTGAAAAAATCAAACTTAACTAAAAAGATAAGTTAAGTTTAAGCCGCAAATACGTATATTTCGACACTCTCAAGGGACACCCGTTGACCTAGAACTATGAAATTTGACAAGTAAAACCGTCTTATATTACAAGTATAGAGGAAAGTCTGAAAACTATACATTTATAATTAAATCACAAAAAATATAGTCTTTATTTAAAGTAATTTGTGGCTACATTACGTACAGAATTCCTTCTCACCCTAGATTATGAGGCAACAGAAGCACCGTTGAAGCCTTAATGCAAATAATTAAATATCAAATCACCCCGTTCCCTACACCCACACCCTTACATCACACTTCTCACATTACATTACATCACACTTCACCCATTACATTACATCACATGCGCTTACTCACACTCTATTGCTGCTGTTACACGTTCGACCTTCTCTAACTCTATACATCAACCCTAACGGACGAATGGATGGCTCCTATAACACAGGATTTTCCTAGCATAGGGGTCATTATTCATAAATCGAGCACCTAAAAGAAATTGTATATATTATAATAATGTAACATGCTCTGTATCTCTTCTTTGAGGATTAAATAAATTATTATTATTATTACATATTTGTACGAAACCCTCAGTGGGCGAGTCAGATTCGCACTTGGACGGTTTTTTATATGGATTGACACTTCAACTCATGTTCACCTTACCTACTACGTTTACAAGGTGAAAAGTTTACAGAGTAATCGAGAAGTTGGAAATAAGAGCGTGTTAAAACCTATTTTATAGTTAGGTTTTCAAGTGTAGTTTGGCAAATATTTGACTTTTAGTTACTTGATATTTAGCTAAAAAATCGATGTTTAAGGAACGATGACGCAGCCGATTTTTATAAAAAAAATTTCGTCCCTTAGATATTATGATTGGAATAATCTAGATTCCTGCAACCTTTAAAAATACCATTTTTTCTGAGCCAAAATTAGTCTTTTTAGGGTTCCGAACACGAAACCCTTATAGGATCACTCGGGTGTCTATCTGTCTGTCCGTCTGTCACAGCCAGTTTTCTCCGGATCCACTGAACCGATTCTGTTGAAATTTGGTACACATATGGACTTCTGTGACCCAAACACGGACACGTTACGTAAATTATTAAATTTTTAGTAAGGGGGTCACTTTTGGGGGCCAAACTAGAAAATTAAAAAAAAAATTTTTGAACAATATTGTTTGACATATCAAATGAAAGGGCTTACTGTGAGGGTTTTAATTATATTTTTTTTCATAATTTTTGAATAAATGGTTTTGAATTTATTCAAGAAATTAGACGAAAAATGACCATTCCCCCCCTTTTCTCCAAAACTTATATCCTATCCTGAAGAGACCTTTACTTAAAGATTACAGGAAAACCTATAAGAAGTCTGTAGTGTCTTTTTTCCATTTAGACCGCAAGTTCCAATTACTTGGCTTATTCACTAAACACGAATTTAAGCTATGTATTACAAAGAATAACTATGGAATTTAGTTCGTTCTACTCCATAATCTTGACATTAAAAATTGCCTTTTGATGATCTCATTGAAATAGGTTCAAGATTTGACTTTGACTTTGGTTGTGTGAATAAACAGCGTACCTATTTTACTGAAAAAATCTAATTGTTCGTCAGGTAGATTTCCAACAAAATTTAGAAAGGTATTTTTATTTTTTCAGGTAAACAAAAAATTAAGGCAATAGAGTGCGTTAAAAACTCGCGAAAATTTACGTGATAGTACACTTTTTACTAAAACGTGACATCACCAGCCACCTCCCCCCTTCTCTTGAACTTTGATGCGCTTTGTCTTTATCATTTTTTAACGATTTGAAACGGCAAAAGATACGTGTCCAATATTTTTTTGAAAATCTTAGGGACGGAATTTATGGAATTATTATTTTTAATCGTGTAAAATACTCAGCTAAACAATTCTCAGAAATAAAGGCGATAACACGCCGCCACTGCCACCTCACCACGTCGCCCGTCAACCCGCGCGTGCCGCGGACGCGTTGACGCGGCAACGCGCGTCCAACTAATTGTTAATTAATGTGCTAATGCTAATGCCGCGATCGGTGATGGATGCGAATCGGATTTGTGCGTTTAAATTGACATATCGCGCGTCTAACAATCGCGTAATGCGTTATTAATCAGGCTTAATAATGCTGATTGTTATGTATATGTTATTCTGTGGCACTGAATTTTGTGGTTATATCAAAGGATTCGACTGTTTGAGTAATTAGTTAATTAATTGAGTAAGTGGAATAATTTATTAGTTGGTTATTTGTGTTTAAATTGAATGTCGCAAGCCAAACTGAAATTGTGAGTAGAGGACCGGTTGTATAGTCAACCGCATGTCAAAACCAAATAATTTAAATGCGTAAAAGTACTGGGATTTAAAGGCGTTACAGCATCAATGTCTAATAGTTACCTCAAAAGTGTGGTTTAGGTTACTCTCTTGCTTTATTATGCTTAGCATACTACTTTCATGTTATACAGTCCACAGTACTGTGGGTCGATTCAAACTTAATGTCATCTGTGACTCCCTGCAACTCGCTGCGCAGTAGTAGGCTACTGCGCAGCGAGTTGCAGGGAGTTCCGGATCGCTATTAGCAATTACGTTTATTCTATGAATTTTATATTATTGATTTTTGAAAACTTACAGCTAAACATAACATTAAGTTAATATTTAAACAAAATATGGCCAATTACAGGCTTTTCCATTGTAATATGTAAATAAATAATATGAAATAGACAGTAGACTACATAATTATGTAGGTATAACACAAAACAGAAAATCGACTATTTATTCACAAAGAAACTATCAAAATTTTGACGAGATAACGTCTTATAAATCGATGAACGCCGGCTGCACGCACAAAAAAAATCATGCTCCGAGAGCGAGAGCGCGGAACAAGCGATAAAGAGGCACGATCGGCCTAAGCGTTCGGCTTGTTTTTTAAGAATTCAATTATTTTCTTATGACGTTATCACGTAAAATTATCGTCCATAAACCAACTTTATAGATAACCAATTTTTTTTTTCAATGTAGCAACACTAGTATAGAAAATGTCGATATCAGCTTCCCGGCAGGTAGCGTTGTACATACGACACGCTCTCACCATGTACGAATTCCGTCTGTACGCAGTGGCCACCACGGCGTGAAATAATTGAGGTCTACGTAAGAACACAGACTGCACTCGCAGCCCGATTTTGACCAGTTGTTCCATTGGCAATTTTGACCAGTTGTTCCATTGGCAATTTTGACCAATTGTTCCATTGGCAATTTTGACCAGTTGTTCCATTGGCAATTTTGACCAGTTGTTCCATTGGCAATTTTGACCAGTTGTTCCATTGGCAATTTTGACCAGTTGTTCCATTGGCAATTTTGACCAGTTGTTCCATTGGAAATTTTGACCAGTTGTTCCATTGGCAATTATGACCAGTTGTTCCATTGTCAATTTTGACCAGTTGTTCCATTGGCAATTTTGAAAAGAAACGCTAGATCGGATATTTTTCGCTTTTCATAAAATGGGATTAATATATTTTTTAAGAGTACTGCCACATCACATACATATAACATTAAAAATATTATATAAGTAGTCTGATGCACGTTACAATAACTGCGTACATAACATTGACAATTCTTCGGCTATAGTACTATGAAAATTGACTTAAAGTTCAACGACGAATACAATATAAATGGCCAATATAATAACATAGAAATGTCCAATACAATTTAATAGAAATGTCAAATAAAATTTAATAGAAATATTCAAAACATTAAAGAAATGTCAAATATGATTATTATAGACGTCCATTTAAAAAATAAGTCCATTATAAAGAGTATTCTATTCTATTCTATTCTATTCTATTCTATTCTGATGATATGAAATTCACATTCGCATACGATGTGGTAATCAGGATGATAGGTGCACGTGTCTAGGTATTTTAGTGCATGACACAACTCGCGACAATACAATAAATAACATGCAAATATAACTAAGGTTTTAATTTATGGAATGTTTACACCTAGTTACCATGAAAGGACTCATCAAACTAGTACTATACCTGTACTAATCATTGCGTAATTCAATTCCGCCAAGCCCGTTCCATCATCGGACGACAAAACGTGCGGCGATGCGCCACCGGTACATGGTGATTATCCCACCCACACGCATAAAACGTTTTAGGAACAGTGCACACATTCAGTGTGCGTACAGCTAAGGAGTGGAATTCCCTGCCGGAGTCTGTGTTTCCTGATAGCTACAACCTGGGAGTCTTTAAGTCAAGAGAGAATAGGTTACTTCTAGGCAAGCGTGCTCCATCTTCGACAACATCATCGCTTACCATCAGGTGAGATAGTAGTCAAACGTCTTGAGTACCATCTCACCTATTGAGGTAGGTTACTATGTCGAGACTTCCCACCCTGGGGGGCTAAAAAGGCCACTTTAGGAGAATCGTATTAGAATCATAATATTAATCACCGTACAGCCGTATGGTGTCGGCCGGTGCCGTATAGTGCCGTAAAAGAATAACACCATCCCATCACTTCCCGTGGGTGTCGTAAGACGCGACTAAGGGACTCGCCAGAGAATGGGCAGCAGCGTTCTCTGTAAAAATCAACACCATACACTGCGATCGCCAACCCGCCTGCCAAGCGTGGCGATTATGGCAAACCCCCCTTTTGGGGGAGGCCTATGTCCAGCAGTGGACGTCTTACGGCTGATATGATGATGATTAATCACGGAACAATTTGTCAAATTTTATTTTCATCTTTATTGCTAACGAATTAGGTTCAAGATTGATTGGGAAAATTTGACAGTGACGGGTAGCGTGATTTGCTTTTTGATTCTGCTAAAGTGGCATTTTTAGACCCGCTGATCCGTACATCGCGTTCGAGATAAACTGGTTACGGACGGCCTTAGAACTTAACGACCGAATTCGCGATCGGTTACTATGATTGTCGAGACTTCGCTCCCTCGAGACAAAATATAACAAACTATCAAACGATTACAGAAATGCTATTGAAAATACGAACTCACAGCAATTTTATCCCTTTGATGCTCAATGCTCATGCTCGTAGATGCTCGTACTCAAACTCAACTCATATAATTTACAGAATTATTTTAAAAAGTCTCCAACCTTTTAAAATTTATCTATTTAAAAAACCAGCCAAGTGCGAGTCGGACTCTCACAGGAAAGGTTCCGTACAATAAACCGAAAAAAAAACACGTTTCTTTTATGAGAGCCCCCTTAAATTTTTAATTTAATGTAATTATTTGTTGTTATAGCAGCAACAGAAATACAAACTTGTGAAAATTTCAACTGTCCACCTATTACGGTTTTTGAGATACAGCCCGCTGACAGACAGACGGACGGACGGACAGCGGAAGCTTAGTAATAGGGTTCCGTTGGTACAGAGCCCTAAAAAATGTTTCCACTCAATAGTAATCGCGATCATTTCTCTCGAAAGCCGCGAACGACAGAGCGGCTCATCGCGCGACAGAGCGGCTCATCGATAGACTCGGCTCAAATAGATCGTGACAAATTCTACACTCGCATGCTTGACGTTGTTTTATTGCTGTCTTAATTCTAGATGGGGCGCGAGGTATGAGCGAGTTGAGGTGTTGGTTTCTTGGTAGGCATGTTTGTTTTAGTTTTTGTATTCATTTATGCTTCTAAATGTTGTAATAAAAAGCATTATTTATGAGGGAACACAATTGAATAAAAACCTGCCAAACGACATAAAATAATGTAGTAAATTAAGCATATTTAAAAATAAATTAAAAGCTACTGTACCAGCGATAGTTGATATTTATATTGCCATGTAATTTTGTACTAAACTAGAGCAAAAATAAGTGTATTTAATTTTAAGTTAATTTGTAAATCTCATTTTAAGTTAACTATGTTGTTCTTATGAGAAATAAAGTTCATTTAACCTAAATGCTCGTTCTGAACTTATTATGAGGTATAAAAACAATAAAATATGTATGTACTGCGATTTCGTTCGCACATATCCTGTTCCCGTAAGAGTTTTGGGAAAAATTATACATGTAAACCTTCCTCTATTAAAATCTGTTGCATAGTTTAAAAGATATAAGCGTACAAACGAAAAAGGGACTTTGTTTTATACTATGTAAATATACGCCTAAATCGCTTCAGCCCCACAATTGAGCCAACTCCTTTATTCTCTTCCTACTGTCGAAGTTTAAAATCCTTTTTAAAAAATGTATTCCAATTGTGAAGGGGACTTGGAACTGTTTTATTTTTATTGGATGTGGCAACTTTTATTGTTTCTAGTTGGCAAAAATAAAAGAATGTTCAGACAATTTTACATAGCAGTGTAAGTAAGTATTTTACTTAAGAGATCAAAATGTTTTTGACTACTAATTTATTCTTAAAATTAATGTTTTAACTCATGATATTTCAAAACGTTCAAAAAGTAAAATCTATCAGAATAATTGACTAAAAAAATACACCATAGGCCAGATCATAGATTGATAGTGCGACAATTCGATAACGCCTTATTCGATCATATCAATCCATACATTTTACCTGCTATCGGTACTGCTGGTTGCGGAATTTGTTCGAAAGAGTCACCGCGGCCCTGGAACGCAAAGGGCATTAGGAGGAACACGGATGGGTTTTAGTCAGTAAGAGTCTGATACTCCCTTCCGCTCCGCACAGAGCTGAAGGAGACTGATGTTTTCCTATCCTAAAAAAATGATTTTGCTGACGGATTGTCATTTTATCTCTCTCGATCTGGTCAGCAATGCTTTCACGTTGTTTTAATCACTGCATGGGCTGATGTCAAAAAATGACGAGAAAAACCGGGCAAATACGAGTCAGACTCACGAAGGTTTCCGTACCATAAAACGAAAAGCACGTTTTTTGTATGGAAAAAAAAATTGAAAGGGATTTCATTTAATTTAGTTTTTATTATTTGTTGTTATAGCAGCAATAGACATACACACTAAGACGGACGGACGGACGGACAGCGGAGGCTTAGTAATTGGGTTCCGCTGGTTACCCTTCGAATACGAAGCCCTAGTAAATGACTAACGAAGTGCCAGAGCCACGGGTTGATTACGTGACAGTTTGATAGCGCCTTATTCGGTTACATAAATCCACACATTTACTTGCTATTGATATTGCTGACAGAATGTCATTTTATCGCTCTTGATCTGGACTGTCAGCAATTCTATCACGTTGCTTTTAATCACCGCATGAAATGTTGTCAAAAGATGCCGAGAAAAAGCAAAATTCCCAAATAACCGAGAACTCCACGACCTCATCCCATCGGCCCCCTTCTACCATCGGACATCAGATGCACTGCAAGTTACCATACCTACCTTGCTGCTATTCCAATTCACACTAAGCGTTTCCAAACGTCTTTTATAATGCGCACAGCAAGGGAGTGGATCCTCTGCCTGCGTCTGTGTTTCCGAACGCTTACAACTCTAATCTCTTCAAAATTAGAGTGAACAGGCTTTTTCTGTGCAAGCTCGCTCCATCGTTGACTTTGTCTCTGTCATCTCTGACCTAGACTTGAGTCAAGGGCAAACCCACCTCAAATTAAAAAAAAAAAACTTATCACGCCGGAGTCACCAGTTTCAAAGTAGCGGTACAAAGAGTAAAGTCCCGCAAACCCCCATCGAAAAGGAAGGTTCCTCCGACCAGACGGTTGTTGTGCCTGGCGGGCAACTGCCCGATAGTTGATATTCGAGCTGATGTATATGTTCAAACCGCACGGTAAACTCTGTTTGCGCAATGCAGGATTTCGACGTAGTAGTTCGCTGCTAGTTGGATAGATGGCGTCGCGGTTCTTTTTGTTGCGATGTAGTTTTGGTTTTTCGTGTGGCGGCATTGATGCCACTACATAAGTAGCCCACCATGCCACTTGAACCGTTAACTCCCATAAATAAAACTACCACATTCTCCTAATATTCCTCTGGAACCGCACATGATATACAACCGCTTCGCTTATTGAGACGCAAACGGATGAAATATTGGTCGCGAGCATTACCCGGATCCGACTTTGATCCAGTGATAAATATGGTGCGAATGTGCCGGTCTGAAGTACCCGGTGTCGTACGTATCGGGAATTTTAAATGTGGTTGCGTTTTAGGGTTAGATGTTGAATGTTTTTCTTTATTTTAGTTTGGTTTTTAGGTCTAATATCGTCTTCTCTTACAGTGAAAGATAAAATCTAGAGTAAATAATTTTCAATGATTTTTATTATAATATAATAATATCTAATATTAGCTTCTGCCAGCGGCTTCGCCCGCGTGGTCCCTAGGGATCATACTCGCGGGATCAAAAGTAGCCTATGTCCTTTCTCAGGCTCTAGACTATCTCTGTACTAAATTTCATTTAAATCGGTTCAGTAGTTTTGGCGTGAAAGCGCGACAGACAGACAGAGAGAGTTACTTTCGCATTTATAATATTAGTAAGGATTACGTATCCATCATAACGAGCATTGCACCTATAACATTTGCAGTTTTGTATTTTGTCATGTCAAAATAAGTAAGTTGAAATCAACTTAGGAAAATAGTCATTCGCTTTTATAGTTTAAAAAAATATTGGTCTTGTAAATCAAAGTTAAGTTATATGCTTTAAAAACTTCAAAGAAAAAATTATATCTTTATCAATAATCTCCAAAATTATTATTTTTCATTAACTATTATTTGATTTATAAACAAAGGCAAAAAAGGACAAGTACTTAGAGCCTTTTATTTCAGTTTTTTTTTTAAATTATTTATCTACACTTCTACACTAATATTATAAAGAGGAAAGATTTGTTTGTTTGAATTGAATAGGCTCCGAAACTACTGGACCGATTTGAAAAATTCTTTTAGCATTGGATAGCTACATTATCAGGGAGTAACATAGGCTATATATTATCCCCGTACTCCTACGGGAACGGGAACTACGCGGGTGAAACCGCGTGACGTCCACTAGTTTTTTAATAACGGGAGAACCAACAGCTATAACAGATGGATAACAATGGTTTATGAGACATAGAGCCAATCACAGTACTCACGGTACAAATCCAAATCCAACCTGTAACAGAATAAACGCAATACCTCTTAATTAACTTATTTATTTATCAATTTCAGACAAAAATATAGCCCATTTTGTTAGTAAAATATATATATATCTTATAACTAGTGTTAGTACTAAACTAAAAGGACAAAATACAAACCACAAAGTAGGTGTCTAAGGCAGGATGTGCAGAGAGCGATAGAGTGAGGAATAAGCTACCTGACCATTCTCCCCACATAGTGCCTCAGAAAAGGTGAGTAAGGACTCTCCACAACTGTTTTCAGGGTGCTATTGTCACAGTCTTAAGAGGTCATTGTACTCATAATTATGAACAACTTTTACTATGGGACCAATCACGAAATCGCGAAAAAAATCAGCTGTTCACTACATTTTGTCGAGTTATGCTCACATAAATGTATGGGGGAGTCGATTTTTTTTTCGCGATTTTAGTGTTGGTCCCATAGTGAAAATTGTTCATAATGATGAGTTCAATGACCCCTTAAGAGGTATTGCGTTGATTCTATTACAGGTTGTATACCACACAGTAGCATCTAGCTACCAGTTTTATATTCTAAACCTCCAATATTTATGTTAAAAATAAGTGCCAAATTGTGCCGTTTAAAATTTTAATAAAAACTCACTTTTAACCCCCATTAAGATCGCCAAACAATCCGTGACACGTCCATAATGATACAAAGACTTCGTCTAACACGCAAATCAGTACACTAGGAAAATATCCAGAGTTTTCCCGTAAAAAGTTTGGAATTTTCGATCGTGAAACTTCTTAAGTAATTTTCAAAAACACTAAAAAAAAATGATTCTTCTTTTTGTCTTCTTATCGTGGGCAGTAAGGTCTAACGACCTAGTATCAGAGTTTCTAAACTGCCTCAAGGGCCTCTGATTTCTCTAAGTCAAAAAATATAAGTAAAACACTTTTGAAGTCCATTTCTAAAATAAAAACATATTTACCAAGTTTTTTTAAATCGAGAGGAATATCAATTAAAACCTCATTAAATTAATTAACAAAACCGACACACAAAAAATCAATCAGAACAAGACTTTCTGATGCAAAGCACGTCAAACTCTGTACAGCAATTCCCAAGATGGGCGCACACAAACATGCGGACATACATTCTTAATCTCGTAATGCTATGACAACACTGAGCCCCTCGTTTTTAATATCAGCTGTATAATAAATAGGTTAACATTCCCTTTATGACGGAAAAACCTATTAACGAACAGCAAATGTATCAGGGGTGGATTGCAGAATTGCTCGATATATTAGCGATCGTGATTTGGGGTGCGATATTTTAATTAATTAAAGTACGTTCTTACTAGCAAGGTAACTTGTGACTCTGAAAAAAAAATTATAATACTGTTAGTTTGTAAGCTAGAAAACACTGGCCCCATTTAGTTTAAATTCACGTGTAAAAGTGTCACAATAACCAGTAAAAATAAATATGTTTAAAAATAAAAGAATACATTAAATGTCAAAACTAATATTTTTTTACTAAACATGACTTAATGCTGTAGTGCTATTCTGTAAGAACATTTTCGTGTCTTGACAACGGAATCCGAGGTGAATATCAAATTCGTAGAAACATAAGACCTTTATGTTGTACGTAATAAAGCTCATTTCGTGAGCTTTGTCACTATGGTCAAGCTCGATATCGAAATGGTTATTTACAGAATAGACTATCTGATCACTGTTACTATTTTATTGATCACCTTTTCATGCCGTTTAGTTTATTAATTATTATCAGTGTCATTAAAAAATACTATTTACACATAAAAATAACGTCACTATATCGAACGCTTTTCTAAATAACACCCCAAGAATATTGTGTAAACACCCCAAAGCGAAACGCGACAAAATAAAATATATATTACTATTAAGGATAATGACGAACCTTCTTAAACATGACTTAATATCAGTTGGGAAAAAAATTACACTCATCAGTGGCGCTCAGCATTTCTTTTTTAAAAGAGGATTTATTTCGCATGCGATTTTTTCGCCGATGTCATTAATCGGTAATGGGTATAGCGAATGGTGTTGATGATGGGACCTTTTTTGTTGCTTTTTCCTTTAATTATATTCGTCTCATTGGCTTTGTCGTGGAAAATAAGAATATTGAAGAATCATTAAGCATAACCGATGACCTAATCATGCACACTTTGTAAAGTTATTTCCAGTTTGGTTAGGACATTGCAGGCTTGAACCACCTGATTGTCTGATAAAAAGATGATTCCGTGCTTCGGAAGGAATAAACCACGTCAGAGGCCCTCGAGTCGGTTTAGAAACGCTGACACTAGGGTGTGTGGGGTCGTTAGACCTTACTGCCCAAACAATAAGAAGAAGAACCGATGACCTGGTGAGACTGTGCGTCTCGCATCCATCGGCTACACCCAGCCGATATATGCGAGACGCACAGGACCGTCTGTTGTGGCGACGCTTGGGGGAGGCCTATGTCCAGCAGTGGACGTCTTTCGGCTGATAAGATTAGGCATAATAAAGAAAACAGTCAAGGACTCACTGAAACACACAATGTAGGAACAAAACTAAGAAGTAAATGTAAAAATAATAACATTGTGTGCCTAATGGGTGCGCTAAATAAGTCCACCAGAAGTACTATTCTATCAGCGAATACGATTGTCGAAATGTCAAAATACAAGGAATTGATCGAATGACATTTCGACAGCGTTTGTCAATCCCATACATTTTTGACGTTTCGCAACGATACCGCTCAGAAAATGTCACTTTTCTAGAACGTCAGTTCAGAAAAAATGCAAGACCACTAGTAGTTGGCTGCCTCTGATTTTCAAGCAAACATTAAGAAGAAATGCAGGCGGCGACACTTTGTATGTAAAAAGTCATAATTCGAGGTTTGGCTCTCGACTGTTTTCTCCTCCAATATTGGACCGATATAAGAGATATTTCATAAACTGAATAAAAAGGCTGTGATTAATAGTTGCAAAATTTGTACACTAGGGCTCTGTTAACAGCGTTTTAACGGAAAATTTTGTACATTTTGTGAGAGTTTTAGTGCTTATATGGTTAATAAATCATCAAAAAGGAAACATAGGGACACAGTATATATCCTTCTTATTCAATTTTTGAAATATCTCTTAAATCGGTCCAATATTGGAGGAGAAAGCAGTCGGGAGCCAAACCTCGAATTATGACTTTTCACATACAAAGTCTCGCCGCCAGCATTTCCTGTTAAGCTTATTATGTTCTCACTGCTGGACACATGCCTACTCGCTACAGGTGGGATTGGGCAATAATCCACCATGCTAAACATACACGGTGTATATTTTTTTGTGAAACACTTCATTCAGCTTTGCTTTAATGATGACGACACTGTCAATGATCTGATTAGTGAATCGCGTCCGAGATTGACTGTGTACGGTCGGCCTTAACGACCGAATTCGGTCGGTAGGCGAACTATGTCGAGATTTCCTGCCCAGGTTATCATGTGTAAAGGCAAATACAAAGAACTCCAGAGTATCGGGAAAGCCGCTTGCTTGCTAACCAACCTATAATCCTTACTATAATATTATTATAAATGCGTAAGTAACTCTATCTGTGTGTCTGTCGCTCTTTCACGCCAAAACTACTGAGCCGATTTAAATGAAATTTGGTACACAGTCTAGAGCCTAAGAAAGGACACAGGCTACTTTTTATCCCGACAGTATGTTCCCTAGGGACCAAGCCGCTGGCAGAAGCTAGGTTAGAATATAATCTTAAAGTTATGGGATATCAAAATAAACATGTTGTATTGGCTATACAGGGATGGGAAAAAACGAGATAAGTACCTATACAAAGTCGCGGGAAAAAACATAGTATTTTACAGTATTTAATAAACACTGTAAAACTTACGATGCGCAAGTCCCCACTACAGTAAGAAAAGATAAAAGTATCCACTAACGACAATAGTTTGAAACAATCGTTTATCATGTGATATATATGCTGACTGTACCCGCATGCTTCAATAGCACTTGTAAGGTAAGCAAAAAAAAACTATACGACGTTTTATAAGTATCAAAGCAAAACATAAAAAGTCATCGAAATCGCGAGAAAAATCAACAATACTTTTATGTTGTAAATTAATTAATAATAATAGATTAGTAATTACTAGTATATATAATTGAAAATGTTTGATTTTTATATAATTTAATAAATAATGATCAAACAGTTTAAAATATAATAAAAAATACTGAACAGCAGATGTTTTGCGAATTCAGGGTTGGTCCCTTTAGTCATCATCATCATCATATCAGCCGAAAGACGTCCACTGCTGGACATAGGCCTCCCCCAAAGGGGGTTTGCCATAATCGCCACGCTTGGCAGGCGGGTTGGCGATCGCAGTGTATGGTGTTGCGTTTTACAGAGAACGCTGCTGCCCATTCTCTGGCGAGTCCCTTAGTCGCCTCTTACGACACCCACGGGAAGTTATGGGATGTTTTTATTCTTTTATTGCACCCTACGGCAGGTCCCTTTAATAAAAGCTATATTTAAAATTATGATGACTACAATGGTCCTTTTTCAGGTTTTGAATTATTTATTTTACACCCTACATGCTTCGTCAATGACATGTTTAATTAAACAAAGATTTTTTTATTTTTGTCTCGTCATTGCTGACCCACAGCTAAGCAAAGAAATCCCCAAGTCCTACCAGATACTTACAGAAAACTTATTGTTCAACCCATTTACAAATCCAAAATTGTGATATTGTAAGGAAAATAATAAATTATAAAGATATATTTTTTTTGCTAACCCTACATACAGTAGGCCAGCGACATAGCACGTAAACTTACATCATTATCGAGTGGTAAACGTATCTTAATCGACGGGGAAAACGATGTTACTATAGTTAACTATGCTACCCCTACTACGGTAATAAACTCGCAAGAAAATACATATCGAAATATGTACCAGTATGTATGTTTTCTTTTTTGTTAAATTTTCTAACATCCCGAACCCTTATAAGATCACTCAGGTGTCTGTCTATCTGTCTGTTCGTTTGTCACCGCCAATTTTTTCCGAATCTACTGGACCGATTCTGTTGAAATGTTTTGTTCATAATCTACACTAATATTATAAAGAAGAAAGATTTGTTTGCTTGTTTGAATTGAATAAGCTCCGAAACTACTGGACCGATTTGAAAAATTCTTTTAGCATTGGATAGCTACATATATCATTATATTAGGGAGTAACATAGGCTATATATATTATCCCCGTACTCCCACGGGAACGGGAACTACGCAGCTGAACCCGCGTGATGTCTACTAGTTTTAAAATAAATAGGAAATTCTCCTATCTTCAAAACTTCTAAGCTTAAAATTTGTGCGGCAGCAGTTTGTATTGTTAAAATAACATGTAACAAAAATGAAATTCGTTTGGAACCCTTTGTACTCAAGTCCGACTCGAACTTGGCCAATCTTGTTTATGTAAACAGGTCACCTTTATACTTGACATTTAATATAACTGTGAGGACATTTGGTGGCGTAAAAGAATAGTACCATCCCATCACTTCCCGTGGGTGTCGTAAGAGGCGACTAAGGGACTCGCCAAAGGATGGGCAGCAGCGTTCTCTGTAAAACTCAACACCAATACGATAGCGAATAATAATCGATAGCCAACCCGCCTGCCAAACGTGGCGAGGCAACCCACGCCCTTTTGGGGGAAGGAGGGGGGCCTTTGGGGGAGTCCTATGTCCAGCAGTGGACGTCTTTCGGCTGATATGATGATGATGATGATGATGATGTGGACATAGTATACCGAGATATCATATAGATATCTGCCGTGCGATTGCCTTTATGACGTCTACAATCCGGTAACCAGGTAACACGGTGCCCCTTGGCAAGACTGGTGTTAGATTTTCTGGCTTCTGACTATCCGTAACGACTGTCATCAAAGATGTTCAAATGATGTTTGAAACCAATGGCTTAAGGCTTGTATACATGCCAATGACTTTGTGCCAAAAAACGGAGCTAACTACTCCTCCCGGCGCCACTCCGGTACCCGCATTTTTTAATTATTATAAAAAAATTACACATATTTTAAAAAAGTAACAAAACCATTTTTTTTTTCTTTTGTATTGCAAAGCAGTAAATGTTTTTTTTTAGACTTTTGTGAAAAAATTAAGGAGTAAACTGGTTTCATCTCAACGATTTGGAGGTGGTTTGGTGATTTTTTTTCTTATTATTTGATACCGACACATAAATTCTTGCTAAACCAAATTACGTATCATATCACGAAAAATATTACCTATTTTTTTCAGACGTAATTTCTCAGTAAATGCCGTCGAAAAGTTGTTTCATCTGCACGCTGTTTTTAAGCATTTCTCGAGAGAGCAGCCTTAACATGCTTTCCGAGACACGCAGAAGTCTCGGTGTGTTAAGATGGCCACCCATCCTAGACCAAACTTGGCAAGCCCGTTAGCTCCTATCTATGCGACAGTATAATAAATAAATGGGTTAAAACTTAGCATCTTATTGACTTGAGGTCCGTACCCCACGAGAGGTACAATTAAGCGTGTAGTCGCTTAGTTCATACGTTTTTTTAATAAACCCTGGCTGAATGCTTTAATTTATATTAAGGACGCCACCATCTTAGGTTTTTTTTTACTTGAGATGGGTTTGCTCTTGACTCTAGTCCTGGTCAGAGGCAACAGAGACAAAGTCGACGATGGAGTGAGCCTACTCAGAAGAAGCCAGGTCGACCTCCAGAGACAATTCACAAAAAAAACTGGCCAAGTGCAAGTCGGACTCGCGTGCAAAGGGTTCCGAACAAATTTTGTTACTTTAACATGTTATTTTAACACTACAGACTTCTAATAGTTTTCCTGTAATCTTTAGGTAAAGATCTATTATCTACATTTTTTTCAAAATTTCAGGCTCAGTAGTTTCGGAGATAAGGGGGGAATGGGCATTTTTCGTCTAATTTCTTGAATAACTTCTAAACCATTTATTTTAAAATTATGAAAAAAATATAATTAAAACCCTCACAGTAAGCCATTTCATTTAATATGTCACACGATATTGTTGAAAAAACTTTTTTATTTTTTATTTTCTCGTTTGACCCTAAAAGTGACCCCCATACTAAAAAATTAATAATTTACGTAACGCGTCCGTGTTTGAGTTATAGAAGTCCATATGTGTAGTAAATTTCAACGGAAACGGTCCAGTGGATCCGGAAAAAACTGGCTGTGACAGACGGACAGACAGACACCCGAGTGATCCTTTAAGGGTTTCGTTTTTTTTCGGAACCCTAAAAAAAACTCACTGACTTCTCGCTCACGAATGCACTACAAGACCGTTAAACTTTTCGAGTTCCAATAGTACCGCCCCTCTTTACCCTCACCAATCTCTCGTCCATTATTTATAGACTAAACTTTGTTATTGTTTTTCGTTATAAGTGGTATAATATTTTGTGATACAATACGTAACTGTAGCGCAGAACTTTGTATCGGACTCTCTGTCAAACTTATGGTTTTGCTTGATCGCTTGCCCTATGGGGGGTTTGTAATCGGGACAGAATTTTTGTTATTATCTCTTATTTAAGAGTTTTTGTATTAAAGATTTTACAATAGCATCCCAAAGAATTAATTTCTGGGATAAACTCGCCCTCTATTGCATAGAAGTAAAATGTAAACTACTCAAAGGTGAGTGTGAAGGCTGCGGCAAACAGCCACGTGTGTGTAAAAGCTGCGGCAGACAGCACATGCCACAAGAAGACGCTGCGTTTTCATAGAAAGAACATTACTCATTACTGCTGAATAAATGTTTTTCTATTCTATCTTATTTGATAAAAGGTAGTCCGACTTATCTGCCGCAACTTTTACACCCACATTTTCGTAGCTATGTTTAAGTCCCACGCAATAGGTCCTCTATTATATATTGCCAGAAATCCATACTCTTCTCTTTCATGGTTCAGATAACACTTCTGTAATTCTGCATCACCTTTAAATCGTTGGCTGATCGTTTAGAAATGTGGATTATCTATATGCTTCTTAAGTCTTTAGTTGATTTGTTAGAATGAGCTTTAACAAAAATGCATTAAGGCTGCTCTCTCGAGAAATGCTTAAAAACAGCGTGCAGATGAAGCAACTTTTCGTCGGTATTGACTGAGAAATTAAATCTGAAAATATGTAGTAATCTACATGATATGATACGTAATTTGATTTAGCCGGAATTTATGTATCGGTATCACATAATAAGAACAAAAAAAAAAACACATAATTAAAAAAATTAAAAACCACGCCTGCCATGTCTAAAAATGAACTAAAAAATGAAAAACAAGCATTTGCCCAAAAATTTAAAACGGAAAAACTGAAAATTTTTGGGCAAATGCTTGTTTTTCATTTTTTAGTTCATAACTACCCCATTATATTTTTTTTAGTTTTTACTAGCCTATGTTACCCGGAATAAAACAACGCTTCTAACGATACCACATACATCGATATCGGTTAAGGCATTTAGAAGTTATGATGGAATAAAGAAACTCACAAACAAACATGCATACAAATATGAACCTCTCACTCCTTTTTTGGGCAGTCGTGTAAAAATCACCAAATCATCTCCAAATTGTTGAGATGAAACCATTTTATTCCTTAATTTTTTAACAAAACTCAATAAAAAATCTACTGCTTTGCAATACAAATGAAAATAATTTGGTTTTGTTACTTTTTTAAAATATGTGTTATATTTTTATAATCAATTAAAAATGCGGGTAGCGGAGTGGCGCGTAGAGGAGTAGTTAGCTCCGTTTATATGCACAAAGTCATTGGCATGTATACAAGCTTTAATTTGTTTCCGCAAAACATAATTCGACTTCATTTTATATTAAAAACATACTTTACTACTTTTCCAGATATTTTCCATTAACACTCCGATACAACTTATTATATCAACCCTAAAAAGCTCGACAGCACAAAGCCAACATTTAACCCTATAATGTTTTAATAACGACGTGTGTACCAACGAATCAATTTGTAGTTTAACCCTTCGACTGCGGCACAGGTGTGGCGCGCCTGTCAATTTTAATAAACGATCACTGTGCGTGTGTATTTTTTATTTAATTGCGTGAGCGCTGGAGGGTTGGGCATTGATACCGTTTGTTTTAGTGAGGTATGCGTTGATGACTAATCAAATGCTGGCGCTGCTGTATTTTTATTTAAGTTTGATTTGAGACAGAAAACAAAATTAACATTGGACTGTTTTGCTTTATAAGCTCGCGTTACTATCGTGTACCCATAACATACCGAGACTCCCGTCTCGGTATGTTAAAATAGCTATGGGTAATAGTTTTGGGTATGGGTATGTTAATAGCAGCCAGTACTGCTATTTTTAGAACTTAGATAGCCGTTATAGAGATTGGGTAGCCAGAAAAACTGACACCAGTCTTGCTAAGAGGTAATAATATAATATAATGATAGTATAATATTTTATTGGACCTAAAAACACAAATTACAATAAAATTATGGACGATAAGGTACTACCCAGTTACTGGATTAGGAACAAAAAAAAATAAGCATAATAAGAACTCTTGAATACTATCGGCCCAACCACAATTCAAAAAACCAAATATTTGCTGTAGAACCATTTTTTGGCAAATAAATATTTTCTGTTGCGTTAAACTATTCAGTTAACACCTCTTTATCCAGTCAACCTTCAACAGTAACGCTTTAATTAGCTCACAAATGAAGTTGTGACCGCTATCCCCAGGAACCGAACTACGCAAACAGGCGCGTAGTGCGTAACTGCGTAGTGTAGGATAAATAATAAAACACGCTATGACAGTTGCGGCAACGAAGGGCCGCCCCGGGGGCTACATACGTTAACGCTGCTTGACCAACACGTTACACGCAGCGGTGAAAGGGTTGGATACGGTAAGGCTACCCAAATAATATAGGATAGAATATTTTCTATATTTATTCGACACACACAAAACAACAGCAAAAAATACAAATTTGTACAGATACAATAATATCAGGTACGAAATTGCGCTGATGGGAGGTGACTGTGGACGGATTGGCATGGTTTGGACACAGTCTATACCATGCCATTGAAATATCGAACTCTTTGGATTCGTTACAGATATAGACGAACAGGAAATTCTGAACCAATTTTTAGATTAATCGCAAGGATATTTCAAATGACTCCTCCCGCTCTAGGCGGAGCAGATGGGAGTGTCAGACTCATACTAACTAAAACCCATCCGTGTTCCTCCTAATACCCTTTGCGTTCCAGGGCCGCGGTGACTCTTTCGAACAAGTTCTGCAACCCTGGTAGAATTCCGCAAACTTACCACTATTTGTCTCTTCATCAGACAAAAGTTAACTGGTAGAGAATGCCTATTTAATTTAATCATTTATTTCAGGCATCTAGAGCCCATACAATAAAATACATAAACACAAAACAATAATTATAAATACATTAATACATAATACAAATGATTAAAACTATAAACTACAGCACACTAAATGACGGCGTCGTGTTTCGCTGACGGGTGTCGCGCAGCTGGCCGCGGAAACGTCGATACACGACACCCTTTGGCCAAAACTCTGCTTTGAGAAACATCTCGAGATGATGAGTTGGAACCATATGACATTAAGTCCACCTCTGTACATTTGTGTGCGTAAAGTGTAAAATAAATCTATATACTTACTACTAACTAGCTATACACTAGAGTTTGTTTGTTTGTTTGCTTGAACGCGCTAATCTCAGGAACTACAGGTCTGATTTGAAAAATTCTTACGCTTAGACCAATAGGAGCGGAGCAGACGAAGTTGCGCGGGTCAACTAGTAGGTGATAATTATATTTTTACTTTAGGTAATCAAAATCAAGATTCCATTTATTTTTTTATTTTTTTGTACACCTACCACAGTGTAGTCTTTTTAACCCAAAGGTTCAGTGGTAGAGAATGCCTTGTTGCATTAAGCCCGCCCATGTATGTGGCTCGAGTACAAAGCCCAAACCGCAGCCAAAAAGCTGGGCATCCTAAATAGGGTGAAGCGATACTTCAGGCCTGGACAGCTTTTAACCCTAAATAAAGCGCAAGTCCGATCCTGCATGGAGTATTGTAGCCACCTTTGGGATGGCTCAGCTAAGTATCAGCTTGCCGCGCTTGACTCGGTGGAACGCAGAGCTAAGAGGCTCATCGGTGACGAAAAACTGGTGGATGCCAAGCTACATAGCTTGGCTCATCGCCGTAAGGTTGCCTGCTTGTCGGTCTTCTACAGATTGTACTTCACTTCGGTGAGTGTGCCCAAGAACTCCTCGACCTCATCCCACCGGCCCCCTTCTACCATCGGACATCCAGACGCACTGCATCTTACCATCCCTATCTTGTTGCTATTCCACCAATTCGCACTAAGCGTTTCCAAACGTCTTTTATAATGCGCACAGCAAAGGAATGGAACTCTCTACCTGCGTCTGTGTTTCCAAACGCTTACAACCCTAATCTCTTCAAAGATAGAGTGAACAGGCTCCTTCTGGGTAAGCTCGCTCCATCGTAGACTTTGTCTCGGTCATCTCTGACCTAGACTAGAGTCAAGAGCAAACCCATCACAAATAAAATAAAAAAATGTACCACTATACACTATGTAATAAAACATCACCGTATCCACTTCACCCTACCCTCCCATCCATGTTTTGACCCAATAGTGGACAGTTTCAGGCCCTTTAATAAATATTTATCCCCATATTGTTTGGTGCCCTACGATATTATTACATGAGCCGCTAATTTTACTTAATTACATTATTTATTTGTTTGCTTAGGCCTTCATAGGGTCATTGAAAAATTATAATTTAAAGTGGGGATGGGATCTGGTGATTATGATGGGGATTTAGTGTAATGGCTGTCGGTTTTCGTGAGGATATTATACGGAATTTGTGCTAAAGATATTTTATGAGAAATATTGTGTAGTAAGTGGGATAAAGGTCTCCAGGATAGGACCGGTCTTTGTGGCGACGTTTGGGGAGGCCTATGTCCAGCAGTGGACTTCTTTCGGCTGATATGATGATGATGTTGTTGAAAGGTCTCTAGATTGAGTGACATTCCATCGGCTTTATCGATTGTTGTAAACACAAGTTCAAAAACTAAAGCTCCACTTTAAAAAAAAATACGTTCTAAAGTGTAAAATAAATCTATACTAATATTATAAAGAAGAAAGATTTGTTTGTTTGTTTGAATTGAATAGGCTCGGAAACTAATGGACCGATTTGAAAAATTCTTTTAGCATTGGATAGTTACATTATCAGGGAGTAACATAGGCTATATAATTATTATCCCCGTACTCCCACAGGAATGGGAACTACGCTGGTGAAACCGCGTGACGTCCACTAGTTATTTACATAGTAACTAGCTGACGCACGCAACTTCGTCTGCGTTACATTTTTCATTACTGCTCCGCTCCTATTGGTCTTAGCGTGGTATGCAGCTTATAGCCTTCCTCGATAAATGGGCTATCTAACACTGAAAGAATTTTTCAAATCGGACCAGTAGTTCCTGAGATTAGCGCGTTCAAGCAAACAAACAAACAAATAAACAAACACACAAAAAAACTCTTCAGCTTTATATGTTAGTATAGATGTTTAGTGGATAGACGTGTTCGTATGCCATTTTGGCCAAAAGCTTATGATCGCTAATTACTGTCAAAATTTATTGTTTTGTTGTCAAAATCATAATCCTCCTTTTTGCTTCGCTGTAGTCGGGTAAAAAGAAAAAAATGTAAGGGATTGACCACTCGGAATTATGGTAACGCATGTCAGTCCGACACATTTGTCAAGTGCAACTAGCTTCATACTTATGACTGACCAACCTTGACAATTCAATTGTGACTGTATAATATGGTGGTGGTAAACTAGTCATGGTCAGAAATAAAGATATACATTTTTTTATAACTCCAATTAAGAATCAGTACTAAAATCAATTATGAGCCTCATACATTCGATAAACAAACATACCCAAACCAATACTTATTCCATTCGTACCAGTTCCCATTAACTCTTTAATCATCAAAATCAAAATAACTAAACGCCATTTAAAACCTTCGATCGCGTGATACCTACGGGTTAAGTTTAACCATTAGTTTAACTACCAATACATAATGACTTCATAGTAAAGGGTTAAACGCTGATAATGATTGGGCCTCACCCTTAGAATTAGGAAAATTACTTTCTTTGTTACTTAAACTATTGGTTTTGTGTGCTAAGTCATGTCTGACGTGGCGATTTATTATTGCTTTTTGGGCGCCATCTTGAAAAAAAGCTCCAAGATTGAAACCAGGGCTTTTGATCAGAAAAAAATATAAAAGAAAGTCCAGGTAAAATGTTGGTCCAGAGACAGGCCAGGGTATGAATTTATTTATTATTTACTAGTGGACGTCACGCGGTTTCACCCACGTAGTTCCCGTTCCCGTGGGAGTACGGGGATAATATAGCCTATGTTACTTCCTGATAATGTAGCTATCCATTGCTGAAAGAATTTTTCAAATCGGTCCAGTAGTTTCGGAGCCTATTCAATTCAAACAAACAAACAAATCTTTCCTCTTTATAATATTAGTGTAGATTTGTGATGGGTTTGCTCTTGACTCTAGTCTAGGTCAAAGATGACAGAGACGAAGTCTATGATGGAGCGAGCTTACCCAGAAGGAGCCTGTTCACTCTAACTTTGAAGAGATTAGGGTTGCAAGCGTTAGGAAGCACAGACGAAGGCAGAGACTTCCACTCCTTTTCTGTGCGCATTATAAAAGACGTTTGGAAACGCTTTGTGCGAATTGCATCGTTTTTACTTTCATTTTTTAGTTGAGACGCCTAAAAGCCATAATCAACAGTGGCGATGGGCTATCTAACACTGAAAGAATTTTTCAAATCGGACCAGTAGTTCCTTAAATTAGCGCGTTCAAGCAAACAAACGAACAAACTCTTCAGCTTTATAAATTAGTATAGATTACGAATGTTTTTTTTTTAAGGATGGGAAATCATCAAATGACTCCTCCCGCTCTGGGTGAAGCAGGAGGGAGTGTCAGACTCTTACTGACTAAAACCCATCCGTGTTCCTCCCAATGCCCTTTGCGTTCCAGGGCCGCGGTGTCTCTTTCAAACAATTTCCGCAACCCCGGCAGGCACTGGCCCTAGCGGGCCCCATCTACTATACTGACAGTTCTTTGAGGCGCGCGTGGAAGACAGCGCGCCGTCGACCCAGGACTGGTTCTGATCGGACGGCGAACCACCCAATGCTCGCCGTCCACAGACCCGCGCCTACGGTGGCCGAGAATCGCCCTGCGACTCCCGACGCCCGGGGCGTCTTCTTCTGTTGCGGCGGCTGGGGCGTGAGGTTTCCCTCTCTCTCACGCGTTCGGCCTCCTCCTTTGCTAGCATTACTGCTTCGCAGAAGGAGGTGACCGCTTCCCATGCCTCCTCGCTCCGGACCATGGATTGGACCAGGGCCGGACGCGAGAGGTCGCCGCCGCCGATCGCCTCGACGAGGACACGACGGTGCTCCACCCAAGCAGGGCAGACCTCCACCGTATGCTCCACCGTGTCCTCGGCATGTATTGGATGGTCACCCACCCATGCAAGTGTTGCTTAACCTTAAAGATCGACTCGTTCAGTAGTTATAACTTAGCCACGAGCTCCTCCCACAGGGAATAAATAGTGTATTACCAAAACTAAAAACCGTTAAACGTTCAAATAAATTCAAATAGCGTCAACTCACGCAGGTTATTTCTAAAATGGGACAAAATAAACAAACTATATCAATATTAGAGGTTGTTAGTATTTTCCTTTATGTCAATACAGACCTTAGTAAGCGAGCTTAGTAAGGGTAAATATTCAGAAAGTAATGGGAGACATGGAGTAAGAGATAATGGAAGAGGCTTGAGTGTAGTTGAATGGTAAAGGAGAGCGCAGTTTCGAATCTGACACATCTTTATTTGGCCAACAAGAGTTTTTAACTATTCTTTGACATGTGTTTTACTTCTTTAATGAACAATTCATAGTCCATATTAATAGATCAAACCAATAATAATAATTATTTTACTTAATGCAAAATTAACTCTGTTTCTCAGTTTGTTACGTTTAACGCCTAAACCGCTCAACAGATTTTGGTGAACCTTGAAAAGGAGTTTTTTTTTTCTGAGAGTACGTTCCCATGAGAAATATCCCACAATCATTAGGGTGCCTATCCATTACAGCGGAGCGAGGCAGCGGAGCGGAGAAATTGATAAATTTAACCAATGGAATAGCATGAAATCTCCGCACCACGTGTGTCACTGACATTTTTTGTTTATATTTCTCCGTTTCTCCGCTCCGCTGCCTCGCTCAGCTGTAATGAACAGGCACCTTTAAGGTAAAGTCGCTGGCAGAAGCTAGTAACAGCATACCATAACGCCTTTATTCCCTAGGATAGACATCTAGAAAAATTATTTAATTGATCTGATGCAGTCAATCTTGTTGCCCAAATTCTTCGTTAAAGAAACTAGACTCTGTTATGCAAAGAATAAACCTGATGAGAAAAACTACCCGACCTGGAGTCTTTAAGACAAGAGTGAATAGTTTGCTTCTTGGCAAACGTGCTCCATCTTCGACCGCATCATCGTTTACCATCAGGTGAGATAGCGGTCAAACATATGCCTATATATAGTAAAAAAAAAGTAATACAACACAAGACCAGCAGTAGTTCTAGTGTTGTTTGGGACGACTAGAAAGAGGTAGACTAAATATAAAAAATAAACTAATTTTTAATTCGGATAAGCAACATCCATATGGGTTAGCAATCAAAAAGATAACTTATTCCTGTGTTAGTAAACTTATAATATATTTAGAGACAAGAATGTTGTTCGAGATACATCTTCGAACCACATCCCCTAATACAGGAGAGTTGTACCTCCCCACTATGGTTTTCAGGATGGAGTTGGAGCTGACCCGCACTCTGCAAAGCAAAGAGGCAGATTTCTGTCTGACGATGGCGTGGAAGCCATCGACGTGTGCTTGTGCAAACATACCTGATGCACTGCAGACTGCTGAACTACGTACTTTTATTTGTGTTACTTTACAAACCTCTCCATTTTTGCGTTGCCCTCTTCTCTTTCTTCTTCTTCTTTATCAGTATAAGAAAATAGTCTCTTCCATTCCCTCTGCATCCTTGTTAATCGCAACGAGGTCCCCAGACAACTAGCTAGTGGTGGGTTCCCTAGTTAGCTATTAAGAATTTTTAATTTGTACACCAACAGATCGTTATGGTCGATAACGCGTTACTGACACGCTATCGTTACTGATATTGTTATAGCGGTTATTAAAACATTTAATTTGTTATATTTGAGCTTATGATACTTAACTTTTTATAGTGAAAATTGAAGGTAATCGACATGTAAACGTTGAATTCGGGTCAAGGACTTTTGAAAATACATTATATGTGGACAACGTACAATATATGTGACGATTTTTTTTAATAGTCATATCTTACTCGTATTTTTTTAGGCCGAAAAAGAAAAATACTGCATATTCGGTATAGCCTTCTATTTATACTTTCCGAACTTTTTCTAGTTTGCCTTCATAAATACACTTGCAAAACATTTTATTTCTCATAATTCTACATGGTCACTTCCGAAATTTAGAAGCTACTGAACCGTTCTACTAAGTCGTTTCCTAGAGGGAATAACCAACAACAAACTCTGTTTGCTTATTTCAATATTTTAATTACTAACCCCCAAGTAGTCGTGCAAGTAGCTGCTGTGCAAAGGCCTACCCTAAAATCCTTCCAGTTATTGTATTCACGAACCACCTCAAACCAGCACCTGCAGCAGGCGTCTAGATTGTCTCGCCTCTTCCAAGGCCGTCTTCGGCGGCACCGTCCATCCTCAGTCACCTTCTTTGTAGAGATTATTTCCCAGCGGTCACTAGGCATGCGGCTGACGTGACCCACTGATTCAAGCATTAATTGATTGGAACATTAAGGATTTTAATAAATAAAATAAGCCTTTATTGCTGTTTTACAATAGTTACAATGAGATTTGTTGCTGACGATCGGTTTTCAAACAACAGCTTGTCCTTCGACAAAGGCCTCCTCCAAAGACTTCCACTTATCTCTGTCTCTTGCAATTCTGATCCATTCTGGACCGGCGACTTTTTTGAAATCATCTTCCCAGCGTTTCATTTGTCTACCTTTACTTCTTTTACCATCCCTGGGATACCATTCCGATATTAGTCTAGTCCATTTCTCATTTTTCTCTCAGCATATGTCCTGCCCATTTCCATTAAGTGCCATGTTTAACATATGGTTGTCAAACGTGGGCATTAACAGAGAAACTAAATAACAAAATAATAGTATGTCAAAATGGAATAGAGAAGTGCAATCGGAGTAAAAAGAAAGGACAAAATAAGATTAAACAAAATCATAAATGTAACTAAATTTAGAGATGTGAATAAAGTATGCAAAACACTAAAATTAAGGATTTTATCTCCCCATAAACGGCTATTCCTTTCCATAATGTTTGCCTGTATGAAATATGTAGGGATGTATATCAGAATCATCCCTCCCATTCAAAAATCAATATCAACAAAAATAAGTCAACAGCTCAGTAAATCAACTTGGCCCCTCTAAAATCGAAGCCAGAGCACTCTTGGTATCTTCATAAGAATTGATGACGCGAATAAATCAGGGACCGACAACCTTGTGTCCGTGGTACGCCCAAACACTTGACTAATCGGGATTTATGGCTGTGCGTGCGTAGGAGGAGGATTTTTTGAAGGTTTTTAGGTTTAATAGTAGTATTTCTAGTATTTCTCCATCAATAGTATTGTATAAATTCAAGTTCTTTAAACTTTACAGATAGATATGGCATAGATGGCGCGTTTGTTGCGACACTTCTTCTAGCTTTAATAATAAGAAGTGGTGACGGGCGGGCGGGCGTTTCCACGTAAATTTTGACTTTCAAAAAGTTACTCAACCTACTTTTAATAAGTGATTTTGATGTTTGGCTGTAAAGTTAGAAAATTCTTAAGGAGGGTCCTTAAGAATTTTATATTTTGTATGGTCTAGTATTTTAGATGTAGTTATATCTACCTGATAATTTAGTGTAATTTTTTATGGTGTACGATAAACAGTAATAAAACTCATGTTCGATTTAGATAACTAGATATGAAAAACGTTAAATATAAAATAATTTAAAAAAGAGCTTTCAAAATCGTAAACAATTTACCTTCTTAAAGCATTTGTCTCACCGCCGGCGAGGAAGCGAATAGCTATCGACCATTTGCTCGCTGAGGAAAGGGACAAATGATATAGATCTCGTGTGAGTAAAAGAGACACAAACATTCATAGTCGATAGCTAGCTGTTCACACTGCAGGCGAGCGATTCTTACCTTACCTCTAGTTGATCGCAGCGACAAGAGCTATCAAAGATTGTACTCGCTCAGCGACACTCGCTCGGCGATGCTCGCTTGGCGGGCGGAACTCACCAAACAGCGGTAATTTCTACCTATAGTGCAGGCCGGAGCGAGTATTGCGAGTAAAAGTCCGCCGCACAAAAGCACTCGCTGAAAGCCGAGCGTCAAAACTATCGAAAATTTTCACTCGCTACTCGCTGATCGCCGGCGAGTGCCTTACAGTGCAACTGCTGGGTGCGCGTGGGGAGCGTGGGGATTCAACAAAGTGTTATTAGTTTTTCGGATAAGTTATCTATGTTTTTCTAGGATACTGGATTTGTAGTCGGTCATGTCTCCATCAACAAAAAGTACCCAAAAGTCCCGTACCCTGTACGCTCACAGTGCCCGATGAAGCATTCGTGAGAGGCTACATTTTTACCTATCACACGCACTTTCCGATGCTCGATACTAATGGAAGCCACTGATCAGGCGCAGAACCTGGCAAATGTTTTTGTTGTTTCGGAAAAATGGGCACGAATTCAATAGGACGCAGGTACTTACCTGTTTACGAGTTTTATTAACACTCTATGCTTGGCGAATAGCTCGTTGCTAAGAGAAGCTCGTGGGTTAATAATTACAGCCGCATGGGTCGATCTTCAAGGTTACGCAACGCTTGCCGAGGTTGGTCTGTGGATGGGTGACCAACTTAAAACACCAAGTTTCCTTCGTGCCTCGGAAAGCACGTTACGTCGTTGGTCCTGGCTGTCATTTGTAGGTCTTTGGCTATCGTAACGGATAATCAGAAGACAGTAAATCTGCCTCCAGTCGTGCCAAGGAGTACCGTTTTACCCAGTCAGTGGATTGTGTGGAGTCCTGGTAGACAGCTACTCCACGTAAAATACTAGTATTTAGCTAAATCCGGTATGACTGGAAGCTGACTTCAATATAGTTGGAAAAGGCTAGGCAGATGAGGGTGCTGCTTGGCGTATAAAAACCAACGTACACACTAAAAACAAAAATAATAACCGTACGTAAAATTCCAGTCGAAAAACGTCCACTGTTGGACATAGGTCCTCCCTCAAGCATCACACCATGGATTGACACACACCTCTCATTGGTCCATCTTGCAGGGAGACCTAAACGTAGATGTACACGTGAACGTGTGTGTGTTGTAATACAAATTATCTACTGATATCATAAACGTTTATGTTTCCTTCGTGCTTGATTTTAGTGCAAAAAAAACGTTAAATAACATTCATAGAAAATATTGCCGAGTCTGTTTTCGTCCTAGTAAGTAAATCTTATGTGTGCTTTTTGCACAGGCCTACTTCAATCTCGCCTAATAAATCCATTAAAATCACACAAAAACAAAAAAAGCCAACAGCTACGTACCGTGTTCTCGTCCACAACACAGTCATCATTTGTTCCGATTTTGACACCAGCATATCGGCTGAAAAATGTGCCGATATACATCTCCCAATTACAAGGTCGCTAAGTGAAAAACCAGCTTCCACCATATTTCGCGGTTTTCCGAAAGCCGGGCTTTCGACAGCTTTGATTTTGCTTTTTTTGTGGCACAGGACACGTCAATTTGTATTAAATCGAGATTTATTTGTGTTCTGTTGTGGTTTTTCGGGCATTTTTTAGCTATCGCCTTATGATTTTTGGTAAATCTGTTCGGTTTTTTTACTGTTCAATTACTGAATTAATTATTTTTTCGTCATCTGCCTAGTATCGTTCTAACTATATTGGCTTTCATTATAATTACCTATTTAATCAATTATTGCTTGCTATCCCACTGAAGAAGATGCAACGTTGGAAGGCCTCGCAATAGGTGGATCGATGACCTGGTGAAGGTCGCGGGTAGCGGATGGATGCGAGACGCGCAGGACTGGTCGTTCTGGCGACGCTTGGGGGAGGCCTATGTCCAGCAATGGACGTCTTTCGGCTGATATGATGATGATGATGATCCCACTGAAACACATACGCTCTTACATATAAAAGGGACGTGTCCTGTATAAAAATATGATTGTATTTAGACTTTGTCGACCTTACCGGGAAGTGCAAGCATCATACTATGACATGTTGGGCCCACAGCATGGTGCTCATATTCAGTCACAGCTTTTTTTTATTTGTGATGGGTTTGCTCTTGACTCTAGTCTAGGTCAGAGATGACAGAGACAAAGTTTACGATGGAGCGAGCTTACCCAGAAGGAGCCTGTGCACTCTAACTTTGAAGAGATTAGGGTTGTAAGCGTTTGGAAACACAGACGCAGGCAGAGAGTTCCACTCCTTTGCCGAGCGCATTATAAAAGACGTTTGGAAACGCTTAGTGCGAATTGGTGGAATAGCAACAAGGTAGGGATGGTAAAATGCAGTACGTCAGGATGTCTGATGGTAGAAGGGGGCCGGTGGGATGAGGTCGTGGAGTTCTTGGGCACACCGAAGTGCAATCTGTAGAAGACCGACAAGCAGGCAACCTTACGGCGATGAGCCAAGCTATGTAGCTTGGCATCCACCAGTTTTACGTCACCCATGAGCCTCTTAGCTCTGCGTTCCACCGAGTCAAGCGCGGCAAGCTGATACTGAGTGACTACTAGACTTTTAGTATTAGGAAGAGGTTTATAGGAAACCTTCATTTTACGAATAGATAATTAGCAAGCTCACTGCCATCAACCCGGCATAAATATTTCAACAGAACCGCTAGCTAAACTCCAGTAGGAATTCTTCACAAACCAGGCCTAAGACATACAACACGGTTCCACAGTAATTGCCCATAATTGCCCAAAAATCGATGGCAGCCAATCGATCTTGCCCCTACACTTGATATTGCCCGCGAACACGCTAACTGGGAATCAACCCGTAATCGGCGCTGATCAATCATTGGGCTAGATTCTATAGCTTGTTACTCGACTCAGGGGTGAATTGTTTTACTGTGTTATTTTGTGATTAGGGCGCTTTCTTCTTTTATTTCATGATTTAAGGAGGAATCAAGTTGAAGGACCTAATCCATAATTATCTATACTAATATAAAAAGCTGAAGAGTTTGTTTGCTTGAACGCGTTAATCTCAGGAAATACTGGTCCGATTTGAAAAATTCTTTCAGTGTTAGATAGCTTATTTATCGAGGAAGGCTATATATCATCACGCTAAGACCAATAGGAGCGGAGCAGACGAAGTTGCGCGGGTCAACTAGTACTAATATATAAAGCTGAAGAGTTTGTTTGTTTGCTTGAACGCATTAATCTCAAGAAATACTGGTCCGATTTGAAAAATTCTTTCAGTGTTAGATAGCCCATTTATCAAGGAAGGCTATAGGCTATATATCATCACGCTTAGACCAATAGGAGCGGAGCAGTAATTTATGCTGCAGGCGAAGTTGCGCGGGTCAGCTAGTAATATTATAAACCTGAAGTGTTCGTTTGTTTTTTTTTTGTTGAACGCGCTAATCTCAGGAACTACTGATTCGAATTGAAAAAATATTTTACTGTTGAATAGCCAATTTATTGAGGAAGGCTAAATGCTATATAACATCACGCTACGATGAACAAGAGCAGGGAATTAATGAAAAATGTGACGTAGAGGAAGTTGCGCGGGTCAGCTAGTTTAAAATAAAGTGTTTAGGCTCTAAAACACATAGGTACAGGTTTATTCATAAAAATAATCATGTGCTTAGTGTAAGTAGGAGATTGTAAATACTAATTCTTCAAAATTAAAAACCCATAATTTGATAAGTAGAGAATACTTATCCCTATAGACATACTCTGACAATCAACATTTGGGTTTCTGCTGCTCAAATTCGAATTAGTATTTGCTAATTATTAGTTAAACAAAGCATTTTTTTTTAAGATGTGAATTCATCAAATGACTTCTCCCGCTCTGGGCGGAGCAGAAGTCATTTGATGATTTCCTATTCGACGGAATCGACGGAAAGTATTTCCAAAATGTAAGTAAGTATTCTCCAATCATAGCAATCATAGTGACTAAAACCTAGGGCCCACTAAACATAGCTATGCTACCCTATAGCCCACGTATCGGCCCCGCCAGTGAAATCGCCCGTGACGCCCTCCAGGGGAGGTTATAGCCCCAATTAGAAATAGGACGTTTTCATAAAATGCATGTCTGTGTGTACAAAGGCTTAGGAAATTGTGTGTATTGGCTTGTAATAGTGCAGTTAATTGTATGTATCAGCTTAGAGCAAATTGTTTTCTGAATTTATGGACGAATCAATGGAGTGATGGCCTTTCTGTTCATGTACGAGATTGAGGTTTTTAAATTTATGGTGCCAATGTAATGTTTCCGTACATCGACACCTGCAAGGAATAACATCGTAACTCACTTTTAGTCAGTTTCAAGTTACAATCATATTCGTGCTGTACAAAAAACTAAGTTTTTTTGCACTCACCCCTGTGTCTAAATTCCTTTGCGTAAAGATTTTTACAGAGTAAAAACATTGTAAGTGAGAGACAACTGCAGTTAATAAAAGGGTATATTTAGTTACACGACATCGTCATCATTGTTTAAGCTCGCCATTATTAGTATAACATTGTAATACAAGTTACAGTTTTGTTCTTGATAATGATTATTTCTTATTAAATAAGCTTTAACACACTTTATGCAATTGTATGTCTGAGTTACAATTATCAATGTCATTTTGTACAGTAAACGTCAACACGCGAAGGCGCGCTGTTGGAGAATATAGTGACTTTCGTATGTTAGACCGCGAGTTTACGCCTAAAATCATTGTGAAAGTGAACTTATAACTGTGAAACCTGTGAACAATTGTTTGTAGCTTAAAATAATAAGTGATTTAAACAAAAAACAGTGATTGAAAAACAAAAGTGACAATCAAGTTTGCATAGTTTTTTCCAATCCACTCCACAATTTTTAATTTTTTCGACATCAACCTTTTAACTATGTCAGAATGTCATCTGACATTTGGATAAGTGTTGCCATTGTAGGAAAATAATTACCACCATGAATTCCAAAAATGTTATCGATTTGACTAGAGCGGGAAATCATGCTCAAGGCCAAAATAACTATTCTGATGAAAATCAAAAGAATATAACCTCGCCTAAGAAACTTGTTCAACAAGTCTTCCACCCAAGCCTTTTTAATAGGCAACGATCTAGTTCACTAAGTGAAACTTCATCCAAGCAGTCGGGTTCATCCAACAACCCTATCCTACTCACCTGCGAAAAAGACCCAGGTGAAGTCACAGCACTAAAGCCAGCCGCACATGCATCTACAGATGCAACTCAACCTCCACCATGGCAACGAGTTCCTACATCTAAGAAAAGAAAAATATGCGACAACTCGCCTCCGTCAGTTGAGTCAGAAAACCGATTCTCAAACCTACCGGTTGACCTAACAGAGGACACACACACTGAGCCAAAGCCACCAAATAAGCCCCCTCCTATTGTTCTGTATGGGATTGAGGATCTGAACGAGCTCACCAAACTCATTGAGTCTGTAATTCGCCCAGAAGAGTTTCGGTATAAAATAATAAATAAAAATCTCCTGCGCATTATGATTAACTCTACCGATGATTACAAGCAAGTAATTGATCTGATCCGACAGAAGGGATTAATCGGACACACCTTCTCCCGTAAAGATACGAAATGCTACCGAATAGTAATAAAAGACCTCCATCATACTACTCCACATGATACCATCAAACAGGAGTTGGAAAAATCGGGAAACAAGGTCAGAGGGGAAATCATCAACCACCAATATGGACCAAACAAAACACCTACCTCCACATTTTTTGTTAATTTAGAACCTAGCCCAAATAACAAACTAGTTAAAAGTATCGAATATATCCATCACCAACGCATCAAAATAGAAGACCCACGCAAAACTAAGACAGTTGTACAATGTCAAAGATGCCAACAATATGGCCACTGCAAAAACAACTGTATGAGGCCATACAGATGTGTCAAATCTGGGGAGGGCCACAAAACTTCTGAATGCCCCAAAAAAGATAGAAACACACCCGCCAAATGCGCTCTTTGCTCCTGCGACCATCCTGCCAATTACAAAGGTTGTAAAGTTTACAAAGAAATACTGTCTAGAAAAAAGAAACCAAGAAATATTCCAACCGGCAATCCAAACTTTCCTACTCAAGTAATCTGCACCAATATAACCTCAGAAAGCTCCGCTCTACCCCAGCCTAACTCCTATCGCAGATCGGACCAAAAATACTCAGATATTGTTGCTGGTCGCCCCAAGGTTCCTCCACGAGACAATGCCATTACATCTAGCCACATAGAAAACCCTCAACAAAATGCAACAGCCATGGAACAACTCTTATTTAAGCAAAATGAAAAAATCGACCTTCTCCTACAACAAATCAGTACCCTAATGGGCTTACTGACTACAGTCATCACTAAACTGACACCATAAATGACTACTCTACGAATCGCAATCTGGAACATCAATGGATTGGCTCCCAATATCCAAGAGTTGGAGACTTTAATAAAAGCCAACAAACTAGACGCCGTATTAATTTCAGAGTCGCACGGGACGTCCAGAAGCACGTTCCGTATCAAAGGATATAACGTTTACCACTGTCCCCATCCTGATGGTAGTGCACATGCTGGCTCAGCGCTGGCCATCAGAGCGAACCTGAGACATTCACTAATAGAATCATATTCTACAGTACATATACAAGCTACTTCTGTTAGATTGGAGGACCGAGCAGGCCAAATTATTCTATCCTCAATTTACTGCCCACCAAGACACAAAATAACTGCAGACATGTTCAAAACCTACTTCAATACTCTTGGCCATAGGTTTATTGCAGGAGGTGACTGGAATGCCAAACATACATTTTGGGGATCCCGCTGTATCAGCACTCGTGGACGCGATTTGAAACGTTGTGTCGATGACAACCGCTTAAAACCGATATCTGCAGGTGAAGCTACCTACTGGCCTAGCGACCCAAGGAAACTGCCGGATCTCTTGGATTTCTTCATCAATAAGGGTATAGATAGCTTACACACTACTATCGAATCAAGTCTAGACGGGTCATCAGATCACACACCGGTGATTCTCACAATTAGCACTAGTGAGCTTACTCGGGAAATAACTGAGTCTCTGACGAATAGTCATACTGACTGGGACGGCTTCAAGACCTACCTCAATGAAAACTTTACTGCAACTATTCCACTGAAGAACCAAAATGATGTAGATAACGCCTGCACATATCTCACTAACGCCATTCAAGTGGCTGCCTGGATCAACACACCCTTCCGGCTCAAACGTTACACCAACCACTCTCATCCACCAGACATAACGCAAAAAATCTTAGAAAAGCGCAGACTTAGAAGAATATGGCATCAATCCCGTCATCCTCTTGATAAAATCAGTTACAACAAAGCAGCAAAGGAGCTAAAGGCTATAATCCAAGAGTCGACAAACACAACGTTGACAGCTAACCTACAGATGATGTCCCCTTCGGGAGTTGGCGGGAACTCGCTCTGGAAGGCCACTAAAAACTTAGATAAGCCTCAACAATCCTATCCTCCAATCAGATCAGGGGGTTCTTGGGCCAGAACTGACTTGGAAAAGGCCGAGGTATTCGCAAAGCATCTGTCCTCCGTATTTAAACCCAACGAAAGTGTTGTTGATGAGCATGAAATTGACGCAATATTGGAACAAGATTTGCAGATGTGTATGCCTATCATACCCACAACACCCAAAGAAATAGCGAAGGAAATCAGAATGCTAAACTCGAGAAAAGCCCCGGGATTCGACCTGATCACGCCTTGCATACTTAAAAATCTTCCCAGAAAATGCGTTTCTTTCCTAGCCAGTTTGTTCAACGCAATTTTTCGAACATCTCACTTTCCTGACCTGTGGAAAATCTCCGAAGTTGTCATGATCCATAAATTAGGTAAACCTGAACATGAGGCCTCGTCTTATCGGCCGATAAGCTTAACGCCTGTACTCTCCAAACTGTGGGAGAGGATATTCCTCAACCGTCTAAAACCGTGCATGGATGCCAATGATGTTGTTCCGTCTCACCAGTTTGGCTTTCGAAAATCTCACTCAACAATTGAACAGGTTCACCGAGTTTACCAAACAGGAAGACAGGCTTTCGAACGTAAAAAGTTCTGCTCAGCAGCATTCCTCGATGTTCAGCAGGCCTTTGACCGTGTCTGGCACAAAGGACTGCTGGTTAAAGTGAAGGAAAAACTTTCACACTCAATGTTCCTGCTCATCCAGTCGTATTTATCCGACCGTTGCTTCCAAGTGAAACAAGGCGAAGCAAGATCAAGATTGATTGAAGCGAAAGCTGGTGTACCACAGGGATCTGTTCTTGGCCCAGTGTTGTATAATATCTTTACATCAGATCTACCCACATTGGATGGCATAACAACAGCAACATATGCTGACGACATAGCCTATCTATCAGTTGATGACAACTCAGAAATGGCCAGCAAAAGACTCCAAAAACAACTAGACGAAACTCATAAATGGCTCTGTAAGTGGCGAATTCGTGCCAGTGCTTCCAAGTCTAACCATATCACATTCACGCTCAGGCACGGAAACACACCACCTGTTAGACTTGGTCCTGACACCCTACCACACACAGATTGTGTAAAGTATCTTGGTTTCCACTTGGATAGGCGCCTAACATGGAAGCATCACATTAAATGTAAGAGGGACGAGATAAACTGCAAGTTCCGCAACCTGTATTGGCTCATGGGAAGAAACTCAGTGCTCTCTGTAGACAACAAACTCCTCATCTACAACTCGGTCCTCAAGCCCATATGGACATACGGGATTCAATTGTGGGGCGTTGCCAGCAAATCCAATATACTCTGCCTGCAAAGAGTTCAAAATGGTATCCTGAGAACAATAGCTAACGCACCTTGGTTTGCTAGGAATGACGAAATTCACGACTATCTACAAATGCCAACAGTAAACTCTGAAATCGAGATATACAAAAGACAACACAAAGCACGCCTAGCTTCGCATCCAAACCCACTAGTTAATGAACTGATAAACCCGACAGCGGTGGTAAAAAGGCTGAAGAGGAACCACCTTCTATAAGTGGGAGGCGCAGCACTGGCTGCTCCACCGTAACGCCATTTGTCATGGAACGAATTCGCTTATGGTCCGAGGACCGATTGCAAATAGAATAAGATGGAAAAAGAAAAAAAAAAAAAAAAAAAAAAATTTTGTACAGTATACCTTGTGGAATGTCATTGTAACTCATAAAAAGTCTAAAATATTAAAGTCGTATGGTGTCGGCTGGTGGTGCTGTAAAAGAATTATAATACCATCCCATCACTTCCCGTGGGTGTCATAAGAGGCAACTAAGGGACTCGCAAGAGAATGGACAGCAGCGTTTTCTGTGAAACTCAACACCATACACTGCGATCGCAAACCCGCCTGCCAAGTGTGGCGAATATGGCAAACTCCTCCCCTTTGGGGGAGGCATATGTTCAGCAGTGGACGTCTTTTGCCTGATATGATGATGATGATAATAATATAATCTTATGAAAATGAAGCTAGTTCTTTGTTTACTCAAATTATCAAAGTTGGCTGGCATTTAAACTTAACCGGAATCTGAGTTTTTTTAAATTTAATTTAATGTATCCTAAGTATGTCTATTAGGCTAAACATAGCGATCCTAACATTAGAATAAGATCTTATTATTGTACCTATATTTTGCAAATAAATAATTTGAATTTGAATTTTAATATATTTATTTAGATATGAACTAGGTACAGCATTAAAGTACTAAATATACACACTTAAAATAAAATATCCTAACTAAGATAAGGCGTCAAAAAATTCGTCCGCATCGCATTGAATCTTTGACGACTCTCCTCAAAAGTATTTCGTAAATTACTATGTTATTCCATGCAGGTGTCGATATTTACAACATCGTGTAAAAAGTCATCGAGCATAAAAATTACATCCACATTAGGCAACTGCTACATGTGCAGAAAATTTCAAACAGCGCAAATATACCTTATTGAGAGATTTATGTTTGAGCCATTTAGAATTAAAACATTACTCAGATAATCAGATCAGATTATAAATATGTGAGATCTCATCGAGTTTTCCGAGATAACAGCAAAGAGCTAGTCGATTCTGCACGTGACCAGAAGGCTGAGATTTTTATTGGCGCAAAGAATCTGATTTACCATTCAACGTGGAAATGCTGCCATTGTTTTGGGCCTTTTTCCCTTCAAACTTTTTTTTTGTACTAATTAATAGGCTCGCGTTTGACCACTATCTCGCCTGATGGTAAGCGATGATTTTGTTGAAGATGGAGCACGTTTGCCTAAAAGTAACCTATTCACTCTTGACTTAAAGACTCCCAGGTTGTAGCTATCAGGAAACACAGACTCCGGTAGGGAATTCCACTCCTTAGCTGTACGCACTACGAATGTGTTCCCAAAACGTTTTGTGCGCGTGTGTGGGATGTCCACCATGTACCGGTGGCGCATCGCCGTTCGTCTTGTGGTCCGATGATGGAACGGGCTTGCCGGAATTAAATTATGCAATTCCGTCGCACAACTGCAATTAACTAATTAACTGCAATTAATTTGAATTGATGTATCTATCATTCTTTACACCAAAGGAAACTCCTTGTGACACTATTGTACCTATACGACACTAAATCTCATCCAATTTGAATTGTAGGTACCTATCTGAAAAATACTGAATTTCAGACAGTGTACGGTAGCCTAAATAATATATTTATAGTTACAGCCCCGAGCTACGCGACACATCAACGGTGAAGAATAATTATTCAAATGTAATAGAGCAATATCCCAGACAAGGTAGGGTCAGCAAAAAAGTAGAAACATAGATCTGCTGATGAAAAAGTTTTCCATTAAAACTTATATTTATCAGCTATCTCATCGCTTACCATCAGGTGAGATAGTGGTCAGACGAATGCCTACCTATGGTAAAAAAAAAAACGAAAAGGAAGCAAGCCTGTAATAATTTGATGTAAAAGAAGTGGCTTTCTCTTATCAGCAAAACCAGCAATTTACTTTGAGTTTTGGGCAAAAACATTGCAAAACCAGGAGATTTTTCGATTGAAAAAAATTCCTAGTTATTCACGACATTTGATCAAAAAAAAAGTTTCAAGTCAAAGTTTTCATGCGTGAAAAAATGTAAGTATTGAACCGCAATATTTTTATTCGATTGGAATACATTTTTACCTTAATCAATCCTGTCTTTGATTGATACCATTTGCCTGGGAAAAATGTTGGGTGGTGATAAAAAATAAAACAGTTTGTATTCATTATCATCATCATATCAGCCGAAAGACATCCACTGCTGGACATAGCCCTCCCCCAAAAGGGGGGGGGGGGCATAATCGCCACGCTTGGCAGGCGGGTTGGCGATCGCATTGTATGGTGTTGAGTTTTACAGAAAACGCTGCTGCCCATTCCCTGGCGAGTCCCTTAGTCGTAATTTAGTAGTATTAGTAGTAATTCATCGAAATAAAAATAAGCTTATTTGCTAACGCTACAAGGTAGAACATTATCGAGGCCGATCTCTGCGCAAAAATATGATTATCGTGAGCCACATTACTAACAAATGAGATACAGGCGGAGACGGGAGTACCTACGAGTATCATCATTTGTATCGCTGTTTGTGAGACGGCTTATTTACCTTGTTCTACTTATTATTTACTTTTGTTATATTAAGTATTGTTAGTAGAACACTATGAGGGTTTAGCTTCTAGCCTCTCGTGTTGGCCAGGATAGCGGAATTGTTCAAAAAAACGCAAAGGAAGTTTGGAGGAACACGGATGGGTTTTAGTCAGTAAGAGTCTGACACTCCCTTCATAGGGTCATATGATGATTTCTCACACCCATATGTAGACACCAAATGACCTAGCTAGTTAGCTTCACCCCTTAAGAGGGGACTCTAGCACAAAGGAATTTAAAAAGTAGGTATTTGAAAAACTATTGCCCATGCTGTCGCGCTGCGCCTTCCAACTAAAGTGCGAAAGCGACAACTGCAGCTCAGGCTGATTTTACCTATAAAAACCTTGACCAAGCTTTTTCTTCTTCAAAACTGGACAAATCTATAAAAATTATGTATCAAAATTTAGAAGAAGACTATATCTATGCTTCCATTATTTTCTATTTTGTTAAAAACTAATCAAATTTGTCTGATAGTCGTCTGAACATGGCGGTAAAAACGGGCTGTTTTTTCGGAATTTTGGATTGTGACAATTCTTAAAGTAATCATGTTTTGGAAATAAGAAAATGATCGATGCACGTATTAATTCGGTCTAGATTTTTTTTTGGGAAAAAAAATCATTGCTCTAGCAGCACAATCCACGAAGAAAACAGCGAAATGCGTTTGTATGGAGAAAGGCCCAACAGTTACCGACTAGAGTCCCCTCTTAACTTAGGAAACTACTGAAAAAATTGAAAAACTAAATCTACAACAGGCACTTCCAAAAAAAAAACATCTATACTAATATTATAAAGAAGAAAGATTTGTTTGTTTGTTTGAATTGAATAGGCTCCGAAACTACTGGACCGATTTGAAAAATTCTTTTAGCTTTGGATAGCTATATTATCAGGGAGTAACATAGGCTAATAATATATAATATCCCCGTATTCCCACGGGACCGGGAACTACGCGGGTGAAACAGCGTGACGTCCACTAGTAAATTATAATTACAAATGTAAGGAAGCTAAAGAGTTTGTCTGTTTGAACGCGCTAATCTCTGTATCTACCAGTTGTATTTGGAAAAAATATTTTTGTATATGATAGCCACATTCATGAGGAACGAAAAAAAAAGATACATAAGCTAGGCTATACTAATATATCTACACTAATATTATAAAGAGGAAAGATTTGTTTGTTTGTTTGAATTGGCTCCGAAACTACTGAACCGATTTGAAAAATTCTTTCAGCAATTGATAGCTGCATTATCAGCGAGTAATATAAGCTATATTTTATCGTCATACTCCCACGGGAACGGGAACTACGCGGGTAAAACCGCGTGACGTCCGCTAGTAGATTATAAAAATAAGACTAACAAGAGTAAAACCTCACGATTTCCATTCGCTCAATGACAAAAGCCTGGAATCCTCTAAGCCCGTATCACCAATCATCCGTTACCCTAAGGGGCCGCGCAGGACGAACAGAAAAATGCGCAGCTTCAAGAGTATTCAATCTTTCAACCGACATAATTATCATCAGATATCCACGCTCAAGTTTTATGTAGATGTCGTGTCCATGGAAGTGAAGGACGTGGTTTTTTAATGAGGGTGAGCGTAGTTTGAGTTCTGTGTCTTGTTTTTGTCCCATTGGGTCATGATGAGTAAGTATGATGGGGCCAGTGTGAGTTTTTTATTAGGTCTGTGATTTGAAACTATAATAATAATAGACATCGGACCACAAGACGAACGGCGATGCGCCACCGGTACATGATGGACATCCCACCCACACGCACAAAACGTTTTGGGAACACATTCATAGTGCGTACAGCTAAGGAGTGGATTTCCCAGCCGGAGTCTGTGTTTCCTGATAGCTACAACCTGGGAGTCTTTAAGTCAAGAGTGAATAGGTTACTTCTAGGCAAGCGTGCTCCATCTTCGACCACATCATCGCTTACCAACAGGTGAGATAGTGGTCATACGCGAGCCTATCAAGAGTAAAAAAAGACATTTTATAAAACAAATCGTCGATGATTTGTCGTCAAATAAGTGTTTCTTCATTCTTCCTTCAATTATTCCTAACTAAGATTCAATACAGACAAGATAATGTTATAATTACTCAATAAAAAAAACATTTTCTCGAAATATAGACACTGCCTGAATTCTGGATGCAAGCTTACTACTACTTGACGTGAAAACTGACAGATTTTTTTTACTTGTCCAATGCTATTAATCATAATAAACGATGTAATCGGCTTTAAAACTGTTACTAATTTCGCTGGCGTATACAGCCTTATTTATCAAGTAAAAGTTAAAACACTGCATTAGCAAATTGTTTTTTTTTTAGAAATAAAATTGAATAAATTCTTCCAGAACACAACAATCCGATTTATAACACAAAAAAAAACAAGTCATAGATTCATAATTATATCCCAGAAATACTTTATCACAATCTAACGTCCTTCATAAACCCTGTTGCCTCTTCCATCCAACACTACCTCTTCAAAGAACCACCCTTAGGCGAAGCGCAGGCCGCCCCCCCCCCCCTCCGGCTCAGGGTGGTTTGTCTCTTGAAAAAGTCTCAATAACTCGACAGGCCGGAACGCGAATGACATCGTTAGTGCAAGTGGCTCGAAGAAAAGGCGAACTATCTACTTGGTACGGGGATATCTATCGGGTGTTGGTACAGGATGATGGTAAAAGAGGGATTCGAGTTTGTTTGTTCGTTTGTTCTCGGGAACTACTGGTCCGATTTGAAAAATTATTTCAGTATTAGATAGCCCATTTATCGAGAAAGGCTATAGGCTATATATCATCACGCTAAGACCAATAGGAGCGGAGCAGACGAAGTTGCGCGGATCAACTAGTTACAAAATAAAATAAAAAACTCTTTTAGTCCTTACAATATTACGAGGAGCTCATGGCTAAATAATAACAGCCGCACAGGTCGATCTTCAAGGTTAAGCAACGCTTGCCAAGGTTGGTCTGTGGATGGCTGACCATCTTAAAATACCGCGAACGACATCGTTAGTGCAAGTAGCTCGAAGAAAGTACTTGATACGGTGATTGAAAGATATTTCGGGTGTTGGTACAGGATGAGGCTAAAAGCTTTTTTTTGGTCCGTTGTTGACTCAACGAATGGTTTTTATGATAAATTTCGTTTAAATGTGAGTTTCGATCTATTGTTAGTTATTAAGACTGAATTTTTGGTCCGTAGTTACCCATTGGTTAAACATATTGGACACGTTAAAATGCTTTATTCGAGCATTTGTTAGTTATTAACTACAGTTTTTAACGAATGGTTATTATTTGACCTTTGTTTAGGCTAAATATTGATCGTTAAACGCACATTAACGAGGGAACATTATTTTAAACCACATTCATTGGTTAACTAAGGAAAAACAACTCGCCTTAAGAAAATCATTACTTGAAAGATTGATATTAAAAAATATTACAGGATTAGCAGTGCGCATGAGCAACTGAAACTATTGAGAATTCTCCACAGATTCTCTGATAGCTTCTCTTCTGGTTATCTGAATTGAGAATTTTGCAGTTAAGAGTTTTTCGAACCCTAGTTTACTGCCAATGTTTACGTTTTTTTTATTATAAGGTTGCCTGCTTGTTGGTCTTCTACAGATTTTACTTCGGTAAGTGTGCCCAAGAACTCCTCGACTTCATCCCACCGGCCCCCTTATACCATCGGACATCCAGACGCACTGCATCTTACCATCCCTACCTTGTTACTATTCCACCAATTCGCACTAAGCGTTCACAAACGTCTTTAATAATGCGCACAGCAAAGGAGTGGAACTCTCTGCCTGCGTCTGTGTTTCCAAACGCTTACAACCCTAATCTCTTCAAAGTTAGAGTGCACAGGCTCCTTCTGGGTAAGCTCGCTCCATCGTAGACATTGTCTCTGTCATCTCTGACCTAGACTAGAGTCAAGAGCAAACCCATCACAAATAAAAAAAAACATTGGTATAATAAATAAATATTGACATATTATACTAAGTAAGTACACCCCACAATAATCACAGATCATTTTCAGGCTTATAGTGTAATTTGAAAAAGTCGGGCGATGTGTCTCAGACATAGTTAAAATTGCTCACCAAGGTCGAAAATAAAATCAATAGCTTCACATTTTTTGCTCGAGAAGGATTATATCGGTTGATGGATTGTTAAATCAAAGTTTGTCTCACACATAACGCTGAAATTAGCTTAAAAAACTGGGCAAATGCGAGTCGGACTCGTGTGCAAAGGGTTCCGAACGAATTTTTTTTAACATGTTATTTTAACACTACAGACTTCTAATAGGTTTCCTGTAATCTCTAGGTAAAGATCTATTATCTCCATTTTTTTTCAAAATTTTAGGCTCGGTAGTTTCGGAGATAAGGGCTCAAGTGGCTGCAATGAAGTTGGGGATCTTAGCAAAGGTGAGACGGTACTTTACGCCGGAACAGCTGCTCAAACTCTATCAAGCGCAAGTTCGATCATGTATGGAGTACTGCTCTCATCTTTGGGACGGATCTGCCAGATACCAGCTTGATGCCCTTGAGTCAATTGAGAAACGAGCCAAGAGGATCATCGGCGATGATAGGCTCGTCGCGACGAAGCTCCAAAGTCTTGAGCATCGACGACGAGTTGCTAGCCTGTCGGTTTTCTACCGGTTGCATTTTGGGGAATGTGCGACGGAATTGCATAGTTTGATTCCGCCCAGCCCGTTCCATCATCGGACCACAAGACGAACGGCGATGCGCCACCGGTACATGGTGGACATCCCACCCACGCGCACAAAACGTTTTGGGAACACATTCATAGTGCGTACAGCTAAGGAGTGGAATTCCCTGCCGGAGTCTCTGTTTCCTGATAGCTATAACCTGGGAGTATTTAAGTCAAGAGTGAATAGGTTACTTCTAGGCAAGCGTGCTCCATCTTCGACCACATCATCGCTTACCATCAGGTGAGATAGTGGTCAAACGCGAGCCTATAAATAGTAAAAAAAAAAAAAATGGTCATTTTTCGTCTAATTTCTTGAATAACTTCAAAATTATTTATTTTAAAATTATGAAAAAAATATAATTAAAACCCTCATAGTAAGCACTTTCATTTGATATGTCACACGATATTGTTCAAAAAACTTTTTTTTTTAATTTTCTAGTTTGACCCCCAAAAGTGACCCCCATACTAAAAATTTAATGATTAACGTAACGCGTCCGTGTTTGGGTCAAAGAAGTCCATATGTGTACCAAATTTCAACAGAATCGGTCCAGTGGATCCGGAGAAAACTGGCTGTAACAGACGGACAGACAGACAGACGGACACCCGAGTGATCCTATAAGGGTTCCTTTTTTTTCGGAAACCTAAAAAGAGACATTATGTCTAAATCCTAGAAACAAATTCAGTACCTATCTACCATTAAAAAACTTCAGCCATGCTCTCAATAGCTGCATTCTAATTATTTTAACGACCTCCAAACTTAAAAACCGACATTTTTCCCATTTCACATTTCTCCAACACCCTGTATTCAAGTATTGGCTAGATCTGAATAACGGCGTCGCGTAAAAACTCGCGACTATGTTCATTTGGCCTTTCTGGCCAGACACCATTGAATGAAACCCAACCTTAAACGTGATGACGTAGAGTAGTAAATCCCTCGGTGATGGCAACCTGACCCATGTTTTTAAAGGCGCACTTGAGATTTGCGCCGTGATCACGCATCACTTGCGCGTGAGAGCGGGGTGTAATTATTTTGGATTATTAAGTCTCGAATATTGGGATTTTGTAGTTATTTTTGTGGAGGGAAATTGATTTTTTGGGTTCGTTAAAAGAAAATTGATCGGTGTGGTGGGCGCCAGATAAACGTGCAATAAAGTACCCTAAATATCCCTTCGTAGATACTATAACAATAAATTATGAACCGTTTTTCATTACTAGATAACGTAAAGGATCACGTTAGAAGTCGGTTCAGGACAGTTTTATGTCATTATTTCTGTTTTTGATATTAAGAGGGGACTCTAGTCGGTAACTCTTGGGCCTTTCTCCATACAAACGCATTTCGCTGTTTTCTTCGTGGATAATGCTGCTAGAGCAATGATTTTGTTTCCAATAAATCTAGATCGAATTAATACGTGCCTCTATCATTTTCTTTTTTCCAAAACATAATTACTTAAAGAATTCTGACAATTCAAAAACCGCCATGTTCAGACGACTATCCGATAAATTTGATAAGGTTTTAACAAAATAAAAAATAATAGAAGCATTGATATAGTCTTCCTCAAATTTTGATATTTAATTTTTTTTTATATCGGTCCAGTTTTGAAGAAGAAAACAGCGGAATACAAAACGTCTTTTGGTCTAAGTTTTTATAGGTAAAATCAGCCTCTGCTGCAGTTGTCGCTTTCGCACTTTTGATAGGGCGTAGCGTGAAGACATCGGCAATAGTTTCTTCAAATACCTATTTTGAAATTCCTCGGGACTAGAGTCCCCTCTTAAGAAAGTTAATAAATTTAGGTGGGTCAATGACCATTATTGCACGGGTATCTACCACGTTTGACCACTATCGATTGAGAGAAAACAATGGTTTGATCGACGATGGAGCACGTTTGCCTAGACCTTTTCACTCTTAACTTGAAGACCTCCAGATGGTAGCTATCAGGTTATCACAGACTCCGGCAGGGAATTTCCTTAGCTGCACGTATAATAATCAAATAAAAAAAAAATAATCAAAGAGTTCTGTAATTTTTTTTTTTGCGTAAGTATGGGTGAGATGACCACCACGTACCGGTAGCTCATGAAAATGTAGGGAGCAAGCTAGGTGGATAGGTGGTAGGTGGATATCTATATACTAATCTATACTAATATATAAAGCTGAAGAGTTTGTTTGTTTGCTTGAACGCGCTAATCTCAGGAACTACTGGTCCGATTTGAAAAATTCTTTCAGTGTTGGATAGCCCATTTATCGAGGAAGGCTATAGGCTATATATCATCACGCTAAGACCAATAAGAGCGGAGCAGTAATATTATTATTATTAAATTTATAGGATATTATCTCACCAAAAATATATAAGACTAGAAAACAGTATCCCATGTTTCCTGAGTAAAAAAACATAATTTTATTCAGTCTGTTAGTTACATTTTTAACCGACTACAAAAAGGAGGAGGTTCTCAATTCGTGGGAACCTTTTTTTTCATGCATGTTCCCCGATTACTCGAAGATCCATGACCGATGTGGAAAATTCTTTTTTTTTTAATGGGTAGACTTTCCAGGTGATCTCATCAATCGAGATCTGATGATGGGATCCTGGAGAAATAGAGGGAACTCTTCAAATTTTATAGGCACACTTGAAGCGATTTGGGTAGTTTTTGGAAGAGTATTTTCTCGGAGTGGTCTCATTTCAATTTGGTGAAGATCTGATGAAGAACTTCGGAGATAGGCAACGGAACTCCTGAATAAATGATAACAAATGGAACAGGATAAGATTGCTGAAATCTCATGTCTGCCTATTGTTTACACCAGTTCATAACATAACATCACGCCGGTACGCTGTGAAGGGATACACACATGTGGATAACAATTTAGCTGTGGAAAATCCCTAAACAGCGAAAAAAGGAAGCTTTTTTGCAAAAAAATAATACTTCCAAAAACAAAACACTACAAAGTTTAAAATAACTTTAATTTCGGAAGTTGGTGTCAAAAAAAATAAACAACCAATAACGCCTACTTCCGAAATTAAAGTAATTTCATACTTTGTAGTGTTTTGTTTTCTGGTAGTCGGTTGTATTTTTTTTTTCAAAAAAAGTTCTTTTATCGAAAAATATTTTTGTTTTATCAAATCAATAAAAATTACGAATAAGTATAAAACGCATCAAAGATCAGAAGAGGAAGCTTGTGACGTCACTATCCGGTAAAATTTTGCTTCATTTTTTTTGTTTACCTACGTGGAAATAGAATCCTTACTAATATTATAAATGCGAAAGTAACTCTGTCTGTCTGTCGCCCTTTCACGCCAAAACTACTGAACCGATTTAAATGAAATGTGGTACAGAGATAGTCTAGAGCCTAAGAAAGGACATAGGCTACTTTTTATCCCGGGAGTATGTTCCCTAGGGAACACGCGGGCGAAGCCGCTGGCAGAAGCTAGTATCCAATACTTTTTGGAAATCTGACGAACTAATTAAATTTTTTTAGTCAACTACCATTTCAATACAATGCACTAAAAAACAAGTCGCCCAAGAAAGATTTTGCATGCGATAGCAAAACAGTTGCAGAAAATTTATTACACGAACTAATTTTAGATCCTAGTCTATCATTGCAGTTGACATGAAATATTGATCTAGACAAAAGATTTATGGGAAGGTAAGTGGTACGAAGACTGAAATCGATTGCAGTCGAGCTGGTCTATTAAGGTCACGATATGGCCTTCCGTTTTGTTTTGCTGTCTGTACTGTATGTACGGATTGAGGTACCGGGGCCGCAGATTTATAAGGAGATTCTTAATGTCATATTTCTCGAGTTAGACAGAGTGAGCAATTTGAAATTCTATTTGCATAAAAAGTGACTCTTTTTTTGCAAAAGTTCTTAACTAACTTTTTAGATCTTTTTAAATCTTCCGTATGCGTATCAAGTTTTATTTAAATCAGTTCATTCCTTTCCGAGGATAAGGACTTGCCAGCCCTATGAAATAACATATTATTATGTAATAAACGCTCTTAAGACCATAGACTTCTTAAAGGTTTCCCTGTAATCCATAAGTAAAGAACAATAACTGTTTCGAGTAACAGACAGAAAGACTGAGGAGTAATTTCATAAGGGTTTCGTTTTTCCATACTGAGGTTCGGAACCCAAAAACATAAAAAACTTATTGGTCCATTTATTTTGGTTCTGCATCCGTCTTTGGATCACAAAAGATCAAATATGTACCTTTTTTGACCCATATTAGTATATGTTGAAGATTCGGAGCAAACAGATAAACACACGAGTCACCCCTTTTTTTAACGATGGGAAATCATCAAATGACTCCTCCCACTCTGAGTGAAGCAGAAGGGAGTGTCAGACTCTTACTGACTTAAACCCATCCGTATTCCTTCTTATGCCCTTTGGGTTCCAGGGCCGCGGTGACTCTTTCGAACAAATTCCGCAACCCTGGCAGGACGAGTGACCCCGTAAGAGTTCTTTTTTCATCCGAACTCTTAAAACCGACATTATTAGGCATATACTTATATGTATTGTGGTCAGCAAATTATTCACTAACACAGTTTGAAAACTTAACAGAATAGTTTTTCCAACACATTAGCACTTGCAGTCAACACATAATAATGTGCTCTTATCGATTTAGACTTGCAAATACGCATTTCCTTAAACGATTGTATTATAATTTATAATTAAGTCCACTGTTCATGTTGAAAGTAGGTGAGAATTATCATATACCTAGAGAAACCTTCGGGCAACATAACATGGTTATATTATACCTATTTATTCATTTAAATAAAAAATATTTTTATTTAAGTATATAAATTGAAAACCGGTCTCTGGAACAGGGTCCAAGCTGCTGAGTAAGGTACCTCCTAACAGTACGAGCCATGTCCAGAAGTACCGCTTTCTGAATCAAGCCCTTGATCCGGTTGACTAACGAGAGCCTCCTTTAGGCGCCGACTCCACTACGCGCGGTCCGTTCCACGGCCCGTTCCGCGTCCACACACGCGCACACTGCAAGCGGTCTAAAAATCTGGAGTTCAGTAATCTTAAGCAGTGATTACACGTCGCACGCTCTTTTTACTGAAAACCAAATGTCACTCTCAACCAAATGTCTCGCAAATCATAAAGAAAACGTTTTTCTCTCACTAATTAAATAAACATTTCGATTTCGTCGGACATCGTGACCTTCCAGCTTTTGCAAAAAAACTGGAACTCCGACAGAACGTGCGTCCACTTTGACCGTCACGGCCTAACAACTTTTGTGTGTGTAGGATTCTTACCCACCGCATAGATTCCAGTGGACGCGGAACACAGAACTCAGAACTCTGACCGCTAGACCGCGTGCAGTGGGGTCGGCGCCTAAGTGATGGTTGAGACTCCTAAAGTTTTTGTCATGACTCCTATAGTTTTGGCTAGACTCCTCAGATGTTGGTCGTGATTGTTAGCGTTGGTATACTAGAATACGGAAAAGTTTGATAATGTTCTAGAAATAAATTTATTCAAAAGCAGGCAAGCTTCATCGTTGACCACATCATCTCTTACCATCAGGTGTGCCAATGACCAAACGCAAGACCATCAATAATAAATACAGGTTTATTATTTAAATTCAATTAATAGTGTGTTTGACAATTTAATAATAATTTTAATTTTTGAATGACTTTTAACCTATATTTTGTATGCCACAAAGGCCGAACATGACTGATCTTTTTTGTTTATGAACAACTTGCATTTCTTTTATGTATACTCATGTTTCTACAAATAAATGTCTTGTCTTGTCTAAGTGCGAGTCTGACTCGCGCACCGAAGGTTCCCTACAAACTCGTATATTGATGGCTCTTCCATAAAGGGAATTACAACTATGAAAGCACTGATCATTTTTCTGACGAACCGGAACCCTAAAAACGGCAGTTTTATCCATCACTCAATGTCGCCATATGTATATCATATCACGCCCGATAATCGCATAACGTGATATCATTTTAATTAATTCAGCCCATGACTAATACGGCCCCTTCTTCGAAAGTCCCCTACCCTGTACACGACCTGCACTTAAAACAAAACCGTATCGGTTCGGTATCGGGTCGCAATCGACGCGACAGGCACGCCACGGGCACGCCACTAGCACGCGACGTTCCAGAGGCGTGCTGTATCGACTGCATTCAAAACGGACGCTCGCAGAAATTGATTTACGACGGCATGGTAAGGGTTGAGTTGTGCAGTGTGGAGAGAGACTTGGTAAAAAGTGTGTCTAATTATAATGAAACAGTAGGTAATCATTTTATCAGACTTGACTTTCATGAAACAAAACAAACCGGCGAAGAACGGTATTATGAAGGTTAGAAGAAATTGTGCTTCTGGTCCGTAGCGTGAGGTACTTGCATTTAAAATGTAGATATGAGAAAATAAAAAATACCTAAAAATCTAACGAAAACGAATGTTGGAAGAAACGAGTATAGTAGTGGTAGTTAAAGTCAAGCTCAGTAGAGCTTTTTTTTAATACTTTTGAACGCCATTGTTGAAAAAAAACGGCCAAGTGCGAGTCAGACTCGCACACGAAGGGTTCCGTAACATAAACTTTAATTTTTAGGGTTCCGAAAAAAAAGGAACCCTTATAGGATCACTCGGGTGTCTGTCTGTCTGTCTGTCTGTCTGTCTATCTGTCTGTCTGTCCGTCTGTCACAGCCAGTTTTCTCCGGATCCACTGGACCGATTCTGTTGAAATTTGGTACACATATGGACTTCTATGACCCAAACACGGACGCATTACATGATTTATTAAATTTTTAGTATGGGAGTCACTTTTGGGGGTCAAACTAGAAAATTAAAAAAAAAAGTTTTTTTAACAATATCGTGTGACATATCAAATCAAAGGGCTTACTGTAAGGGTTTTAATTATATTTTTTTCATAATTTGAAAATAAATGGTTTTGAAGTTATTCAAGAAATTAGACGAAATAGTAATAAATGAAAAAAAACGAATAGTACTAAATGAAAAAAAAACTAAATGTATAATTTTTTTTTTACCTAATGTTAAAAGTAATGAATGTGACATCATATTGAATGGACAAAAACTGGAATTTATTGATCAGACGGTTTTCCTGGGAATCACTTTAGACGAGAAATTGCAATGGGGACCTCACATAACATCTCTTGCGGCGCGGCTAAGCTCAGCCGCTTATGCTGTTAGAAAGATAAGACAGCTAACAGATATAGAAACCGCGCGTTTGGTCTATTTTAGTTACTTTCACAGCATTATGTCGTATGGTATTTTGCTGTGGGGTCGAGCTGCTGACATTGAATCCATATTTATTCTACAAAAGCGTGCTGTCAGAGCCATTTATAATCTTCGTCGCCGCGATTCTCTTAGGGAACTCTTTAAAAAGATTAATATTATGACAGTCCCTTGTCAATTCATCTATGAAAATATTATGCATGTAAGGAAAAATCGACATCTCTTTAGCAAAATTAGTGATAGACATAATTTTAATACTAGAAATAGAAATAAACTAGATCAACCATTTTTTAGATTATCCAAAGTACGAACATCTTTCATGGGGTACTGTATTAAATGTTACAACAAAATTCCTTCTGAAATATTAGAATTAAATGAAAGAAAATTTAAAACGTGTGTAAAATACAAACTTTGTGAACAAGCATATTACAAATTAGATGATTATATTCAAGATAAGAATGCTTGGAAACATGCTAGTCCTGCTCCATAGGACAATCTAGGGTGTAGTAGACATAGTGAAACTGGTTGATATGTTTGTGTTTATTGTATTAATATTTACTATGTAAACAGGTGTATTTACTGATTTTTGTATTTAATTTAACTCACACACTGATCATATAAATCAATAGTGGCAAAAATTTGTACGTATGTGAGTATTATGTTCCCTTACTAGCAAACTTATTAATTTTACCTCTGCTGGCATTTCTTTATTGTACCTATTAGTAGTATATAAGTGTTTTTTTTGGGAGCATCGTCCTCACATATAATCAACTGATTAATGTATGCAAATATTGTAAAGCTTATTTTTTGAAAAGAGTAACTATGGAGTTTCTTGTCCGTTCTTCTCCATAAGAATCTACCTTTTGCGAACGGACGACTAGAGTCACTATAATATTTTATTTTATTTTAATTTGACGTTCAAAAGTGCCTTTATTGGTCTAGTTGAAATAAATCATTTGACTTTGACTTTTTGACTTTGAAAAATGACCATTCCCCCCCCCCTTATCTCCGAAACTACTGAGCCAAAAATTTTGAAAAAAATGGAGATAATAGATCTTTATCTAAAGATTACAGGAAAACCTATTAGAAGTCTGTAGTGTTAAAATAACATGTTAAAAAAATTAAATTCGTTCGGAACCCTTTGCACGCGAGTCCGACTCGCACTTGGCCAGTTTTGTTATTTGTTGTCAAAGCGGCAATAGAAATACACAATCTATGAAAATTTCAACTGTGTACCTATTACGGTTCTTGAGATACAGCCCGCTGACAGACGGACGTACGGACGGACAGCGGAGGCTTAGTAATAGGGTCCCGTTGGTTACCCATTGGTACGGAACCCTAAAAAGTATGAAAGAATGAAAGCTTACCCTGTACGCCTACGTCACAAATATATAACAAACTACCTGACCCGCCCAACTTCGTCTGCGTCACAATTTTCGTTACTGCTTCGCTCCTATTGGGCTTAGCGTGATAATATATAGCCTTTAGCCTTCCTCAATAAATGAGTTATCTAACACTGAAAGAATTTTTCAAATCGAACCAGTATTTCCTGAGATTAGCGCGTTCAAGCAAACAAACAAACAAACTCTTCAGCGTTATTAATCTATACTAATATATAAAGATGAAGAATTTGTTTTTTCTTTCAGTGTTAGATAGCCCATTTATCGAGGAAGGCTATAGGCTATATATCATCACGCTAAGACTAATAGGAGCGGAGCAGTAATGAAAATTGTGACGCAGTCGAAGTTGCGCGGGTCAGCTAGTCTAATATAATAAAGAGGAAAGATTTGTTTGTTTGTTTGAATTGAATAGGCTCCGAAACTACTGGACCGATTTGAAAAATTCTTTCAGCAATGGATAGCTACATTATCGGGGAGTAACATAGGCTATATTTTATCACCGTACTCCCACGGGAACGAGAACTACGCGGGTGAAACCGCGTGACGTCCACTAGTATATAGATAATACGGTAAATATGTGGCTTGGCTTGACTTCGAGGGTACATCGATGCGTTTAGGCTATCTAAATGATATAGATGGATGCCGGTATGAACACCTATCTGTAATGCTACGAATATGCAGATGTTTAAAGACAGCGGTGAGCTGGTCACTTACCGTTAGGTGCCATTCTGCTGAGTTGGACATTCAGTATCTACTATAAAAAAATGTCCAGAAGCCTACTCCACTCTCCTTACCCAGTAATATCACAAGAATGCCTCGACAACTTGCATTCATATTGTCTTATCTAGTATTGGCGGGAAGTCGCAGACATGACCTTCTAGCCTGGATTTATTGCAGAACTGGTTCCGAGGCTCCACAGAGTTTATAGTCGAAGGTATATCGGCAGATCGAAACCACCCGACGACCAGGACCCTCACCAATGAGGAATATGACGCGAGGAGGGGGGGGGGATATCGGCAGATGTGACGATAGATAAGTATGGCATTTTCAATGTTGCTTTCTGGTTTTATGCATTTTTGTAGTTAATGATAGCAAATGCTTTGATAGCGATGCGAATAAAGTTTTCCTTTGTGATTGGCTTGTGAAAATATCTATTAGGTGTACTAGTTTATATCAGAATTAAAAAGTAATTACTTAACGTATGTAACTAACATGAAAAAGTATCTTATAACCTAGCCCAAACTATGATGTATCCTGCCAAATTCCAAGTTCAGTCTAAATTGTAGAGCCATTTTGACGTCATTGACTGTCGGACATCCAAACATACAGCCCGAGAAATAGTAGTAAAAGTATAATAACAGAGAATCTTTAACTTATTTGGTAACAAATTAAGGCGACGACATACGCCAGCGACCTTGAGGAAACAAAACGCGCATTAGTTTAACACCCGCGCGACCTAAAATTCAGTAGTTTTTTGTACAAGCCTTATTAATCCTAAGACTTTAAAAAAATAGCCGTATATCAAGATAATTGTTTGTCTGTAAGCATTTTTTTTTTCATCCGATTTCTTTAATAAATAAATAAAATTCGTTTATTTCAGGCTATTATAAACCCATAGAAATCAGTCAACACCCACAACATCTTCTGCTTTCCCAATCCACAAAACATATAATGAAATCAAAAATCAAAATTATATTGTATCACATTAAATTGAATTTTACACATATTATTAATTATCCATTGATTATATAAATCCAATAAATAACAAAATTGATATACTAAATTAATTTAAAAAAAAACACCATAATAGTCCATTACAAATTCCATATACTAAATTAAATAAAAAATAAAATAAAAAAATCATCATTATACTCCATTACAAATTCCACTATAATAAAATTCACTATAGCAGTCTCTTATGAGCGACACTATACATAACTTTTCTGTCACAGCAGTGTCGCACATTAGGACAGTCCAACCTGTTTGCTATCATTCTCAGAACGGCATTGGAGCTGGCCCGCACTCGGCGCACAAGAGACGCGCAGCGCTTTCGCATGGTGGCATGGAAACAGTCCGTGCGTGCCATTGCAAACATACCTGAAGAGCTGCAGTAGCGGGGCAGACCCAAAACTGCCCTGAAAGCGTTATTAAACTGGACACGAAGAGTGCTGTAGCTTTTCTGCGTGTAATTAGCCCACAGGCTGCAGGTGTAAACTGAAAAATAAATAATGTTAGAAATGAAAAGAGTTATTTTCACGTCATCTGAACAACGCGCGAACCTGCGGGCCAGCATATTAGCTCGCCTAGATACAGCCCTTCGTTCCCGTTCCATATCAGCATGATCCCTGAGGTCAGTCGTGACTATATGCCCTAAATATTTAAACTGATTAACCCGTACTAAGGGTACATTATTGAGACGTACATGTGGCACATTGTCCGGGCATCTAGCACCACCGGTCTCAAAGACCATGTACTGACTTTTCTTAATGTTGTACACAAGTCCATGTTTTACCAGGCCACAGATCGACGCGCTCAGCAGCACCATGTCGTCCGCATAGCTTAAATTATTGACACTTACGTCATCTATATGACAGCTTTCTTCTTTGCTATTTGATCTTTGTTTTTATTAAATTTAAATTCAAATTGCCAGCTTCAATAGTAATTATTCTAGAGATACTACAGAATTATTATTATTCTTAATGTTATATACCTTTGGAGTAATTGCTACTAAAGTTGGCACTAATCACTAATTATATTTAAAAAATGCTTTAACGATATTATATGGTTAAATTGTCTGTGTTATTGATTGTTCTCTATTGCATGATTTGGTCTCCTATAATTAAGGAAGCACATAGATTTTTGTTCTTGTCCTTTATAACATAGCATGTTAGGTATATTCTTTGTTGGTAATCCTACTAAAATAAAAATAAATAAAATATTAAACTGTCTTTGAGATAGCGTAAATCACATTAAAAGTGCGCGGTTTTGGCACGATTGTAGTTTTTACGTCCGTGTTAGATAACTAACTTTACAAATTAATTACACTTCGTTGTAAGAATAAAACTCAAAATTTTATATATTAAATTAGTATAAAACTATTTTTTTAATATATTAGATTATTAAGAAAATAGCCTAATATAACATACATTTTTTCCAAAATATAATGATTAAATCTGAGACATTTTTCTCCTGAGTTTGTCCAGCAGTGGGATGTCCAGCAATAAGTTTATATGCCTTTCAGCTTTCTACCAGTAGTTGCGTTGTCTGTCAGTCACCAGTTATGGAAGAATTTTATATAAGTACTAGCTTTTGACCGCAACTTCCGTACGCACATATCCCGTTTTTTCCCGTTCCCGTAGGAATGTCGAGAAATCCTCTCTTAGTGCCCCCTACGAAGTGTAGGAAAGCTACATGCCAATTAATGTCAGCTTTCTACGAGCAGTAGTGTCGGCTCTGCGTTGTCTGACAGACAACGCACAGCCGACACTACTGTCAGTAACGGAAGAATTTTATATATATTGATTAGATTAAATGATGAAGTCTTTTGGTCTGCGGCAGACTCAGTCATATTAAGTTTCATGAAGATGGCAAGCCTATAGCCAAATAACCCCTAGAGTGAATCTACCTCATCCAGTACAAACCGTTAAAATCCACTTCCAAAAATCTTAAGAAAATTCGCCAACTATAATTATTCGGGTACAATCAAATTCCCTTCGGAGTATGTAGCACCAATACGACCACCGTCCGTAAGCAGAAGTAACAAATGTTCGGTAGGGGTGCAATATTTATCTACCCCGGGACGGTAGTCAGGTTTTATAGGGACGGGACTGGTCACTTCGGAATTCGCGCTATTTATTTATTGTGTCGTGGCTAGCCTGTGACATATGTTACGGGTATGCGGGGAGAAAAGCCGTTGGAGATTTCTTTTTTAATTGTTTTTATTTATTTTCGGGAAATTGTACTCATTTTCTTATTTTATAAGTTTTTGAGGAACGTAATGTTTTAAGAGCTTGTAATGAAATATTTGACATTAAAAATAATCAATTAAACTGAAAAATAAATAATGTTAGAAATGGTAAGTGAATTACCGATAATCGAGATATATTTATTTAACAGATAACAAAGCAACTCTGTTTTAAAATACTGCAGAAGTGGTTTAATATGTAGCCAACATCATTTCCTAATAATAATCATAATTTACTTATTTTTTTGAAAAATCATCATAACTACGAACGCATTTCTCGTTTCCAATAAACCTCAAAACTTGCCTTTATTTCACCAACTCCTTCCTACATTCCACACTATATTTAAATGCAGACCCAAATTTTACTCTACACTTTTGCTCCCGCCTGTACCCAGGAGTATATTAAACGTCGGAGGAGTCGGCAGAGCTCGCCAACATTTGGTTTTTATACACCAATACTTTGTCGCATTCTTGCCGACTTTTGTATATTGGATGCTGCAGCCTTACTGTTGACTAGACCTGGCAGAATTTCATTGTTTTTAAATCAAATGATCAATTCTGTATTTTTAAGCAACTTTCGAATTTGCGTCTCAGTTGCAGTTTGTCGAAAATGAAGGAAATTGAAGTTTTTAGGGTTCCGAACAAAAAACGGAACCCTTATAGGATCACTCGGGTGTCTATCTGTCTGTCTGTCCGTCTGTCACAGCCAGTTTTCTCCGGATCCACTCGACTGATTCTGTTGAAATTTGGTACACATATGGACTTCTGTGACCCAAACATCGACGCGTTACGAAAATTATTAAATTTTTGGTATGGGGGTCACTTTTGGGGGTCAAACATATTTTATTCATAATTTTAAAATAAATTATTTCGAAGTTATTTAAGAAATCAGACGAAAAATGACCATTCCCCACCCTTATCTCCAAAACTACTGAGCCTAAAATTTTGATAACAATGGAGCTAATAGATCTTTACCTATCGGATCCAGGAAAACTTATATGAAATCCATAGTGTTAAAATAACATGTTAAAAAAAAAATTCGTTCGGAACCCCTTGCACGCGAGTCCGACTCGCACTTGGCCAGTTTTTATTTTGACAGATTACGACTGAGATACAAATGCGAACTTTGGAAATCAGCCCTCGGATATCAGATGGATTACCGTTGGTCCTGCCAGTCCTGTGGAACCAAGAGAGTCGTTTGCGCTGAGCGAGGCTAGGTTAAGGAAGCAATCCTATTGGGTCATAACAAACACATTCCTCCTCGCTACGCATCCTCGCATATCTCTGGTGAAAATGCACTCTTGCTGTATTGTTTCTGTATTTCTGCTGAAGAGTTCGTTTATTAAAAGCTGTCCTTACTTTTAAGTTGTTGCTTCTTCTAGGAAACAGTATTTTTTTTTCTGTGGATAGGCATAAGTTTGACCACTATCTCACCTGATGGTAAGCGATGATGCGGTCGAAGATGGAGCACGTTTGCCTAGAAGCAACCTATTCACTGTTGTCTTAAAGATTCCCAGGTTGTAGCTATCTGGAACCACAGACTCTATCAGGGAATTCCACTCCTTAGCTGTACGCACTATGAATGTGTTCCCAAAACGTTTTGTGCGCGTGGGTGGGATGTCCACCATGTACCGGTGGCGCATCACCGTTCGTCTTGTGGTCCGATGATGGAACGGGCTTGGCGGAATTAAAAGGTACATAGTAGCTTCCTGTTTAAAATCTAGCTTAATTATTATGTTTTGACTTTTGAATTCTTTTATACTTAGTTTTCACCCTGAAACATAGGCGTAATCAAAGTGTATCAAGGCTTAGAAAACTGGTCACTTAATTTTTTATTTTAAATGTTTTTTTTTTTCATGAATGTACTTTCCAAGATGTCACAGCCTGATGGTATTAATAACGGCCTAAATTACCATTATTTTCTTTAGACACTCTGTTATACTGGGTTTTTATCCTGAAAAATAGGCATAATCAAAATGTATCAAGGTCTAGAAAACAAGTCACTTTATTTTTTATTTTAAAGGTTTTTTTTTTCATGAATGTAATTTCCGAGATGTCACAGCCGGTGTTAATAACGGCTTAAATTACCATTATTTTCTTTAAGCAGCTGCTTTTGTTTCGGAATTTGTTCGGAAGTGTTATCCCGACCCTGGAACGCAAAGGGCATTAAGAAGAACACAGGTAGGTTATAGTCAGTAAGACTTACACTTCCTTCCGCTCCGCCCAGAGCGGGAGGAGTCATTTGATGATTTCCCATATTAATTTCTTTTAGTACTCCTCCGCTGTACTTTTCTGATTAAATTCGTTGCAGGATCCAAGACAGTTAAATCGTTTCTCCGGGACTCGTCGGGCTTCATTGGCTCGGCATTTTTCTGGTGGTCGCCACTGTTGATTCTGGCTTTCAGGAGTTGCAGTGGTTGGGAATGTGTGGCGGGCTTGTCTTAATTAAAAAAAATACTGCCGCGTCTAAACACTCCCAAGCCTACATAGTTGAACGCGAATTCGTCCGGCGAACTAATAAGCCCACAGTACTGCAATAAATCTCGCATAATGCCGTCTGCCGGCTTATTGATTCTCGTCATTTAGCTGTTTGTTTACTCCACCGTTATGTGGTTAAGTAAGTATTGATGTATCTTTACGATCAATTCCGCAATATGATTTATGAAATTCTTGAAATAATTATGAATGGTTACTTAATTTTCAGACACGAAACTTTAAGAGCGCTTATTATGAGTTGAGTGAGACAGTCAGAACAATTTTATGTTTTTTACAGTAAACAATTTTATATTTTTGGGGTGGTTTTGGATCTACCTCCTCGCGCTCCACCCTGGGCAACGGCACCACAGGCTTGCCTGTGGTACGGCAGAACGATCCCACTAAAAGCGGTGGTAGGCTCCGCAAAGAGCCGCCTGGCTCGCTACCACCATCCCGCCGAAGTCCGGCGCCAAGCAGCTTGCTGTGTTCCGTCGGTGTGCGGGAGTGCCAGTGCCTCTGGGGGAGAAGGAGACTGTCAGTTGCTCTGCTCAGAACCGGTCTTGGTCACTGGGCTGGGCTTTCTGGGTAACTCATTTTGGAGGGTAGCGGGATCCGAAGCACGGTGCCAGCCGTTGGCCGACCGCAGTTAGTAGGGGCCCAAGTAGCACGTCAGCCACGTGTGAAAGGCTGCCCCACCAACTAGCGAAAAATCCCGGTATGTTCCACCGTGCCAGCCGGCGACTGGATGGGAGGACCCGGTGGCCATATCCGGGGGGGTTCGGGCGTCCCCGCAGTCTCCAAATGAGTTCCCTACAGGTCAGTTTAGCTCTAGTGTTCCACTTGGTTCACTGAGCAGCGCCTCGACAGTTCGACTTTTCTCCCCAACTACTCTCCATGATGACAAAAAATAAAAAGAAAAGCAAGGTAAAACAACGGCTGCACTGCCTCCCGCTAAAAGTGCACCTCACTAATATTAGGGGGTTGCACTCCAATCTCGATCCGGTCCATCACCATCTTGAGACCGAGAAGCCGCACCTGTTTTTCTTAACGGAGACGAAGATAACAACCCCGTCGGACGTGGCGTACCTCAACTACCCGGGCTACTCTCTTGAACACAAGTTCAAGAAGCAGGCTGGGGTCTGTGTGTACGTCCGCGATGACATTTGTTGTCGTCGTCTCCGTTGCTTTGAGAAATCGGGTTTTTCTGCCATATGGCTACTTTTGGACACAAGCGTGGAGAAATTTATTTACATCGGCGTATACCGATCGCACAGCGGTGATCAGGAGACAACAGCGCTGTTTAATTCCCTCGTGGAGTCGGCTGACGTAGCCCAACAACGGTACCCAACAGCGAAGCTCATTTTTCTGGGGGACTTCAACGCCCACCATAAAAAGTGGTTGTTCCCGTACCTGAAAACTGACCATGCCGGGTTAGAGGCGCGCAAGTTTGCTTTAACGCTAGATCTAACCCAGCTGGTGAATGTGGCAACGCGGGTACCGGATGTTGACGCCCATACACCCAATTGCTTGGACCTTCTGCTGACAACTGATCCGGGCAGTCATTCAGCATCGGTCTCAGCTCCGCTGGGAACGTCTGACCACTGCCTGGTGAAATCCGTATTGACCTGCTCTCCTCCAGATAAGAGTCCTAGAGGCACGAGACGAGTATGGCGATACGAGTCAGCAGATTGGGATGAGATGCGGCACTTTTTTGCATCTTATCCATGGCGGCAAGTGTGCTTCTCCTCGGGTGACCCCTCGTGCTGTGCTGACTTGATTGCGGACGTGATTCGGCAGGGGATGGAGTACTTTATTCCATTCTCCGACATCCCGCTCGGTCACAAATCCCGGCCTTGGTATAATGCAGAATGCGCCCACGCTGAGGCCCGTAAAGAGTCTGCATACCAAGCGTGGATCAAGGCCCGCGACCGAAAGGTTAAAGCACGTAGGGTTCGCGCGAGGAAAAGAGCCTTTAATTCTGCCGCTAAGTTCTGCAAGCGGGTTTTACGTAGGGCACGTTTTGACCATGGCGGACATATCGGGGCCAAACTAGCATTGCACCCTCCAGGTAGTAAGCAGCTTTGGTCTCTGTCAAAAGCGGTTGAAACGAATTTCTGTCGACCCACGTTGCCTCCAATGTTGAAACCTGATGGCTCGCTAGCTTACTCTGCAAGTGAGAAAGCAAATTTATTTGCAACTCTCTTTGCAAGCAATTCGCGTCTGGACGCTGGCTCCAAGCAACCACCAACTTTACCTCGTTGTGACTCTTCGATGCCGGAGATCACAGTTCACATTAAAGAGGTCCGAAGAGTATTGTGCAGTCTAGATGTGAATAAGGCCAGCGGGCCTGACGGCATTCCAGCGAGAGTGTTGAGGCAATGTGCACCTGAACTGTCTCCTGTGTTGGCACGCCTGTACCGCCTCTCTCTTGAAAAAAGCTCCCTCCATCGTAGACTTTGTCTCGGTCATCTCTGACCTAGACTAGAGTCAAGAGCAAACCCAGCACATATAAAAAAAAAAAGTGAATAATCATTCTCTCTCTAAATTTTTTTTCGAAAAGATCTTGACTAGCTTTTAAAACCTAGGTATCTTGCGTAGGTATGCCTGTCCAGTTTAATCAAAATTTATTAATTCTACCAAAATTAAGGATTAAACACATGTGACTTGCATTGCAGACTAGAGGGGGCATTCAACTTTTTTTTTTCCCAACCCTAGAATAGAACCTAAGATCCCATGCTCAGCTTTCACACTGGCAGCCATCATCATTTCAGCGGAAAGATGTCCACTGCTGGAACTCCCCCAAGTGTCACCACATCGACTGGTCCTGTGCGACTCGCATCCAGGGGATTCGACTGCGGATCTTCGGCCCACCTAGCCTTACGTCTTCCTTTCGGCCCCATCGACTATCTGTTCTATGAGAAATGTGACCCTTGCCCACCTATTTTTTTTTTAGGATCGGAAATCATCAAATGACTCCTCTCGTTCTGGGTGGAGCAGAGGGGAGTGTCAGACTCTTACTGATTAAAACCCATCCGTGTTCCTTCTAATGCCCGCCGCGTTCCAGGGCTGCGGTGAGTCTTTCGAACAAATTCCGCGACGTGCCCTGCCCACCTGCCGCTTAAGTTTGACGATTCTTCGGGGTTTTTTCAGTAAACTTTGTTGTCTTTTGGATATCGTCACGCAAAGAAAACTCAAGCTCTTTAAATTGCTTTTTAACTTAAAGTCTCCTGATGAGGCCAGCAATCGTTCATAATAATTAAACTTACAATCATTTTAAATCCAATGAGTCTCATAAAAACTAATTTAAATATAGGTAATTCCAGATACAACGTAAATCAACCAACGTTTCATTGGTCATGACATAATTTTGTTAAAAGGCACTACAAAATGCAAACCCAATACTGTCAACATCGCAGTTATTTCAATTCGCTTTTATTATCCACTCCATAAATGACGGAATGACAGAATCATTGTAATGACGTCACCGTGATGACGTTCGGATGGCGTATGAATTCAGTGGCGATGGCTGCAGTGCAATTATAATATTGGTTGAATAATTAACCCGATTGCTGCATCGTTTCGCCACAATTGTTCTGTTATGGCTATCGCTTTAGGGAGGGGATAAGGGATATCGTTTTCGATAAACGAAAATAATTTAAAGTCGCTATTGATCTGATTGTGAAACCCCCAACAGACATTTAGATTGCTAGGCTAGTTTTCAAGGCATAGGCAAAGCTAAAACGTGCTTCTGTCTATTGTTACTCAATTCATTAAACCAAAAGGTATTGACAATTATGATCACTTATTTTAAATGCTCACAACACCACCACTAGACTTGCAACGAAAAAAATTTTACTGAAGGGATGCCAACTGTACGACACTTAAGTTAATTTATGTCGTACTCTTTTCGTAGGTACGCCTAATATTTTATGCATGGTTATGGTGGACCTGGAGTGGCGACCGCGTACCGGAAGGCGTAACGTTGGAAGGCCTCCCACAAGGAGGACCGATGACCAGGTGAAGGTCGCGGGTAGCCGATGGATGCGAGACGCACAGGACCAGTCGTTGTGGCGACGCTTGGGGGAGGCCTATGTCCAGTAGTGGACGTCTTTCGGCTGATATGATGATGATGACGAAGGTGGACCTAATTTGGCAGGGCCTCCTCCCCGGCCTTCCACTACTCCCGATGTTTCACTTTCTCAGGTCAAACTCCAGCAAAATGCTTTAGAAGCGGTCTTTTCAAAAACAGTACGCAACACACTCGGTGTTGCAAATGTCCATCAGCGGCGGGCATCACTGATAATGCATTAACCAGTTAGGCAGTCAGCTTGTTACCACCCAAGTGCGAAAATAAGACACTTTTCATTGCATCATCATCATCATATCAGCCGAAAGACGTCCACTGCTGGACATAGGCCTCCCCCAAGCGTTGCCACAACAACCGGTCCTGCGCGTCTCGCATCCATCGGCTACCCGCGACCTACGCCAGGTCATCGGTCCACCTTGTGGGAAGCCTTCCAACGTTACGTCTTCCGGTACGCGGCCGCCACTCCAGGACTTTTCGGCCCCATCGACCATCTGTTCTGCGAGCAATGTGCCCTGCCCACTGCCACTTTTCATTTGATACAATAATAATAGACTGATGCATTATCCTGCTCATGTTACAAAGGAACAACTCTCCATGATGCTTATACTCACTCCAAAATATCGATAAAACCACTCGATTAATTCAGCCGGCAGTGGTTTAATCGCGTGTAGGCCACCCTTTCGCCTATACAGGTTGTTCCGATACGAGTGGCACATTACCTCCGTCGCCAACACGAATTAATGTTGATTTTATTCCGACCAGTGACCGCCATTTTGGAACTTTACCGACGCCATTGTTTTGTTTCGTTATGTCACTCGTTTGATTGAATGGTCGGCAATCGTTGTGGAATGCGTTTTTGTATTATTGGTTTTGTATTTTTTGTAAAATGTAGTTTTTTTACTTTTTTTATTTGTTTTTAAAACACACCTTTCAATACTATATTTATGTAGTATTGAAAGGTGTTTTAGTAAATAAACGCCTAATTTTGTCCACCATGTATTATTTAAGTTTCATTTGATAAGACGGATATTACACATTAACATTTAAACTGTATACAACTGTGGGCTGTTACTTAAACTGCTATAATTCAATCACAAAATTTCATTTGTATAACAAGGATATAATTAGATTGTCAGGTTTTGCATGTTTATTTAACACTAGTGGACGTCACGCGGTTGCACCAGCGTAGTTCCCGTTCCCGTGGAAGTACGGGGATAATATATAGCCTATATTACTCCCTGTTAATGTAGCTATCCAATGCTAAAAGAATTTTTCAAATCGGTCCATTAGTTTCGGAGCCTATTCAATTCAAACAAACAAATCTTTCTTCTTTATAATATTATAGTATATAGTATAGATATTTAGAAAACGAAACAAATACAATAACAAAAAACTGGCCAAGTGCGAGTCGGACTCGCGTGCAAAGAGTTCCGAACGAATTTAATTTTTTAACATTTTAAACGTCAAGTGGATCCGGATAAAACTGGCTGTGACGGACGAACAGACAGACGCCCGATTGATCCTATAAGGGTTCCATTTTTGTTCGGAACCCTAAAAAAAATCACGTGGTGACGTTGGTACACTTTAACCAAGAGGTGACGTCACAAGCACACATTCCTAAACTTTGTTGTATTTTATCTTTGTCATTTTTTTTTTGATAATTCAACTAAAGGACTAAATGATATTATCAAATTGCATTTTATCCAGGAAAAGTCCTTATTGCAGTCAAAATCGCCACGGGAGGAAGACCTGGAGTCCTGAAATAAAGGGCTGCCCTAGTTTAGGCTCCAGTCCACTCCATTTATTTGAATAATATCTGTACTGCGTTTTTCATTAGTGTGGAAAATAAATGATTTTTTTCTTTTATTTACTTTACTTTACTTAAAATTGCTTATGAGCGAATAACTGTTTTTACCGTTTTATCATTCTGCACACAGTTCACATCTCATATTCCCAAGTCCAAAAACTCTTCGCACAACACAATCAATACCCAAATCCGGCAAAAACACGAAATACATCGCAATAAGGAAAACAGTTCACCACACGCTGGGGGCAGAGCATAATAAAAACTAATAGAAATGGCCGCCATTAGCCGTTGTCGACTATTGGCGATCTGTGTTGAGTACGCTCGGTCAGTATGAGTGCCTAAAGATAGATAGATTTGTAGAAGGAAAAGTATTTTCAACCGACTTCCAAAAAAGGAGGAGGTTCTCAAATCGCTGGGTTTTGTTTTTATGTATGTACACCGATTACTCCGAGATTTCTGATCAGATTTCTGTGATGCTTTTTTAGTTCGATGCAGTATACTTGCCATTTGGTCCCATAAAAATTTGATTTGGTTTAGTTCAGTAATTTTTATTTATAAGCATTTTTGCTTATTTCAATTACTGTGTTGACGAAGACGTCGTCCAAGTATCACCACTTAAAAGTGAAAAATAAAAAACTTTTTACAAAAGAAATATAACCGACTTCCAAACAAAACACTACAATGAATAAAATAACCTTAATTTCGGAAGTCGGTGTTAAAAAACAAAGAAACAAATAAAAAACACCGACTTCCGAAATTAAGGTTATTTTATTCATTGTAGTGTTTTGTTTGGAAGTCGGTTATATATTTTTGTAAAAAGTTTTCTAGTAGCACAACTTGCCTAGGCGCTTACCGAGGTCGGACTGAAGATGGGTGATCATCTTATCAAACCAAGACTCCTCCGTGCCTAGGAAAGCACGTTAAGCCGTTGGTCCTGGTTCCATTTGTATAGGTCTGGTAGGCAACCGCTCCACGTAAGATACTGGTATTCAGCTGAATCCGGTTTGACTGGAAGCCGACCCCAATTTAGTTGGGAAAAGGCTACGCAGATGTTAACGAGCACAACTTAAACAGTATTGCTATTCAGCAAACCGATTCTGTAAATATCTCATAGTGAACTGAATACGAAGTGAGTTGTCAGTCCTTCAGATCAAAGAGGAATGACAGTTCACTTCACTAAAGTTTTGAAAGTTTTTACAGCAGTGCGGTGCGATTCTGTAAACATCTCACGGTATTAACCTAGGTGAAGTGAAGATCGCCGTAAGGTTGCCTGCTTGCCGGTCTTCTACAGATTGTACTTCGGTGAGTGTGCCCAAGGACTCCACAACCTCATCCTACCGGTCCCCTTCTACCATCGGACATCCAGACGCACTGCATCTTACCATCCCTACCTTGTTGCTATTCCACCAATTCGCACTAAGCGTTTCCAAACGTCTTTTATAACGCGCAGAGCAAAGGAGTGGAACTCTCTGCCTGCGTCAACCCTAATCTCTTCAAAGTTAGAGTGAACAGGCTTCTTCTGGGTAAGCTCGCTCCATCGTAGACTTTGTCTCTGTCATCTCTGACCTAGACTAGAGTCAAGAGAAAACCCATCACAAATAAAAAAAAAGAAGATGAAGTAAGTTGTCAATTCCTAGTATCGATTGGAATGACAGTTCACTTCATGCTGTGCAGTTTTACTAAGTAACTGGGATGTGTATCAAGAAAATATATTTTTTTTCGATAAGACTCAAACTTTTGACTATTCGGACTATTGACTGTGAAAATTCTACGGAATACATTATATACAAACAGTGCTCCATTCTTAAATTACCACGCAACTTCATTTTTCAAATCCATGTGAGCACATATGGGCCGGTGGCCCTGCGCATATATAGCAGGGCGCAGCGAAGAGCACATTAGGCGAAATTCTACCCGAGAAAGCGCGCGGATGTGCACGTATGCGCTAGCCTGCGCTTACTCGACACAACATCGTCATTTCTTATGCAATTTTTCCAGCATCCAAACGTGTACGACCAGAACCAGATGCGCGCGGACTAGCGTGCATGCTCGCGCAGTCGCGTTCCTGTGCGCTACCTTGCGCATGTAGTCGCTTTGACGCTATTCAGGAATTTTAATTGTTGTGTTAATTGATTTTAGAAATTATTTCCATGAAGACTATAATGTCGATAATAGTTTGACAGTTAAAATGCTATGCGCTGCGCTCCGCCTTATGTGCATATATGTCACATATAAGGGACACAAAGAAAATCTGCACATTGAATTCCTCCAAAAAAAAAAAACAAACAAAAATGAAAACGTCAGCCATTTCACCAAACACCAGATCCTCGAAAAAGATACGAGATAACCTCATTCTCTTTACATTCATAACTCTTAATCGATGTTATACAAAATGGTGAGCAACTCAGAGCGCCTTATTACGCCGAAAAAAAAGAACTTATATATACTGTAGGTGATCTTGCGGTAAATTAAAAGCGCCTGAGGGCGATCGGGTAATATTCTCTCTCATTACTGAACGGGAACGATTGCCCGTTCCAGGTGTATTGTGTAAAAATTGTGAGAACGGAATACGGACGTGTGGTGCAGATGTTTTGGGGAGTTGCGAGTTGGTGTTCGATTTTCGGGTGCATTTGTTTTAAGTACCGCATTTTTTTTGCTAAAATAGTGTAGACGAACTTAGGCAGAGATTGTAACTTTGGATAATATTTAAGAACCAGGGGGGCTACTCTCTAAACCCGCTGTCCGTAGTTTCGGGCTTAGTTGCAGGCATATTCTACTTTGTATCACCTAACCACTGAGAACTGATGATAACACGATTTGACAGTTACTGTGAAATCGTATTGTCATTCAATCTTACTTCGGGTTCGGGACTAATCTGTAGTGATACAGAGTAGAATACGCCCGCCCGCAACTAAGCCCGAAACTATGGACTTCGGACTTAGAGAGTAGCCCCCCCCAACGCGAGATGCAAAAGTTAAAACAAAATATTAAAATGTATACTTTTAAATACAACGTTTATAACAGAACTAGCTGACCCGCGCAACTTCGTCTATGTCACAATTTTCATTACTGCTCCGCTCCTATTGGTCTTAGCGTGATGATGTATAGCCTTTAGCCTTCCTCGATAAATGGGCTATCTAACAATGAAAGAATTTTTCAAATCGGACCAGTAGTTTCTGGGATTACCGCGTTCAAGCAAACAAACAAACAAACAAACTCTTCAGCTTTATATATTAGTATAGATAAACGCAACACCTCTTAAGGGGACATTTTACTCATCATTATAAACAACTTTTACTATGGGACCAACACTGGAGCAAAAAACCACACCTTGGAAAGCTTTACTTGTGGTCTGTGAGGAACCTTGAAGATCTACCTAATCTTCAAGGAAAATCTTGCCAAGGTCGGTATGTGGATGAATGACCATCTTAACATACCGACTCTTCCGATCCTCAGGAACCACGTTAAGCCGTTGGTCCCGGCTGTCATATATACATCTGTGACAGTTGTTACGAGTAGTTAGAAGCCACTTAGGTTCACTACCGATGACAATTATTTTTTGTAAGAACCGCTGCAGCACGGCTCCTGTGGAGCCCAACACTATACGTGCTGCGAAGCCGAGCACTCCAGTATATATCTCCCGCCTACATTACACCATTAAGGCTGAGGACATCGTGGAGTACGTGCGCCAAAAGATCAAGTACGCGCCGAGAGTGCAGCTGTTGGAATCGCACCGCAACGTTAACTTCAAGGCGTTCGTGGTGCGTGTACCAACGTGTTTTCTGCACCTCGTCATGGAGGATGACTTTTAGTCGCAGGACGTGGTGTTCCGTCGCTTCCGCGGACAGGTGCCACCAGAACGCACAATGGCGTAGTGCTAAGTGAAGTGAAGTACTTTACCAACGTAGGTTTTAAGTTTCTATCTATTAACACAATCTGTATTATTATTTTACCTATATATGTTATTTTGTAAGGTATATATATATGGAAAGTAGCCCGAAAATACAGAGATTTATTTATTTAATTGACCTGATTCTTTATCTACGGTTGGCTCCAAACAAAGCAACTCCTCGACGGTGAACACAAAATTTTTCTTCTACCTAGCCCGTTCTTCTTCTTAGCGTGGCTGTGGTAAATAGTGTGATTAAATTTGTTTTTTGGCACAGTCCTCGCAACGGTAACATCATTCGCTGAGGCAGCCATAAGGTCCGCACATATGCTCGGTGTCACCACTGCGTCGACTGTCAGGAGGACACGGCGTGGCATACGCTGGTAGAGTGTGCCGCTTGGGAGGAGCCGCACCGTGCCCTCATCTCTGTGGTAGGCAGTAACCTCTTGCTGCCGGCCGTCGTCCGTGCTATGGTCGACGGCGAGAAGTCCTGGGACGCGGTGGTCTCCTACTGCGAAACAGTTATCGCGCAGAAGCAGGCTGCGGAAAGGGAGAGGGAGATCTCGACCTCTCTCCCGGCCTGCAGCAGGCACACCGGGCGTCGGAGGAGGGCAGCGTATGCCCTCTTCCGGCCCCCCTAACTGGGTCCAGGGGCGATGGACTTGGGGATGTCCGTCGTCCCCCATTCATCCGGACCCGAGGTGGCGGCGCGTGGTGCTCCCGTGCGCCCCCTTTGACGTCGCAGGGGGAGGTAAACACCTCACTCTCCCCGCTGACCCGAGCCGGGGACCACGGAAGTCGCATAAGTTCCCACGATTCTCGGCGTAGGTGAGAGATGGAACACCGGGGTGGTTTTAGTCAGTAAGAGTCTGACAGACCCCTCTGCCCACCCCAGGGTGGAGAACATCCATGAGGATTTCCCGCCGTTAAAAAATTAAAGGTCCGCACACATACAGGTAACAAGAAAAGCGGAGCAAGAAAAAAGTTGGGCCATGGGCTGTGCCGAGACACCAAACAAACACTGAAGATCGGAACCATTCAAGAAAACCCACCTGAGGAGGTTGTCTTTACTTTTTAGCGAGTTAAAATATATCTACATCTACACTAATATTATAAAGAAGAAAGATTTGTTTGTTTGAAAGAAAAGAAAGAAAGAAAAATGTTTATTCGGAACTCGCACAAAACAGACAGATGTAAAATTAATAAAACTAAAAGTAGTTGAGTTGTTTGTTTGTTTGAATTGAATAGGCTCCGAAACTACTGGACCGATTTGAAAAATTCTTTTAGCATTAAAAAAAAAAAAAATAATAATAAGTGATTTATTTTGGACCAAATACTTAAACATTTCATGTACACCCACCAAACTGCATGGCAGTTTGTCGGCAGGATTAGCGCTCGTCTTAATACATCTGGCTCAAATACATAACAAAAATTACAAAAAAAAAAATGTGTATCATATGATGTAAAAATTTATATTTAGAGGTACTAGAAAGGTTCAGGCAACATAGGCTATATATTATCCCCATACTTCTACGGGAACGGGAACTACGCGGGTGAAATCGCGTGACGTCCACTAGTAATTTATACTTTACAATTTACTAGCTGACCCGTGCCTACTTCGTTGGGCGGAACTTTTTGGGCTAATATATAGCCTATGACGCAAATAACGTGGCTTTCATTTGGTAGAAGAATTTTCAAAATCGGTTCCGTAGATCCATCCAGAGACCCCCTACAACTTCACAAACTCACAAACTTTACTTCTTCATAATATTACTAGTGGACGTCACGCGGTTTCACCCGCGTAGTTCCCGTTCCCGTGGGAGTACGGGGATAAAATATAGCCTATGTTACTCCCTGATAATGTAGCTATCCATTGCTGAAAGAATTTTTCAAATTGGTCCAGTAGTTTCGGAGCCTATTCATTTCAAACAAACAAACAAATCTTTCCTCTTTATAATATTAGTGTAGATATAAATATAAAATATAATAGTATAGATTAGCTGTAAATATTCCTTAAAGTAAATAAAAATCTCTCAGTGAAGCTACGTCTAGTTCATAAGCGTCGGTGCGAGGTTACCTAGAATAAATTCAGGTTCGTTTCTGCGCCATAATGAATGCTAAGATTAAGATTTGTGCGCCGTTGGCTTGCGCTATTGTTTGCATTGTGCTTGAGTGTACCTTTATGTACAGTCGTATGCAAAGGTTGTTATTTTTTTGTAATATGTTGAATTTTCGATTATGGGGGGACAGTTGGATGGGAAAATGTGTTGCAGTATTTTTGAGAGTGTTTTTTTTTTAAATATTAAATAGTATGGTAAAAGATCAACAAGTAACGATTTAAAAATAACGATTCAAATATATCTTGTTCTCTTCTTCCAGTATTTCATTTAATAGTGGTTTTTGGATTTGTTGTGACTCAAATCATTTAGGTTTTCCCTATAATTATTATGATTGGTGACATCTCATTCTGTTTCTAATAGGATCGTCTTCAATTTTAAAATTTTACTATACATTTAATTTTTTCTTGACGCAAAATAATATAAAACTTTCAGCGGCTTTACAATCATCCGCGGGCCAATTCTACTAATTTCATTACAACGGTCCCAATCTTATCTCAGTCGCAATCTCTCAAAAGCCTCAATATCCATATATGTTTGACATAATGCAACGACTGAGGTCATGAGATGCCAATATGAACGTTGTTTAAAAGTTAGTAGAATTGACACTGACATCTCTGCTAATGGCTTTTTAAAATGTAAGAAGCATTTACTTCACAAGCAAATGAACTACAACTACATTCACTATCCAAAAAAAGAATCCGGGAAATGTTTTTTTCATAACCCATAAAAGGTGAACAATTTTTTTCCCGACTGTACCCAGTACCGCTCGGGGCGTAGTTCTTGTAATGCACGTGGGATGACAACGCTTGACAGTCCCCAGGATACACACTTGCGACTCTCTACTTAGACTTGCGACTTTTTTGTCGCATTTGCTTCGGTTTGTGAAAGTTTTTTTAATATTATTGTTGATAAGCTCGAGTTTGACCACAAGCACACCTGACGGAGACCGATGATGTGGTTGACGATGAAGCACGCTTGCCTAGAATTGATTTATTCACCATTGGCTTGAAGACCCCAAGGTTGTAGCTATCAGGAAACTTTAACTCCACTTCTTAGCTGTTCACATAGCGGAAGCTTTTTTTTTTTTTGGGACAAGCCCGCCACACATTCCCAACCACTGCAAATCCTGAAAGTTAGAATCAACAGTGGCGACCACCAGAAAAACGCCGAGCCAATGAAGCCCGACGAGTCCCGGAGAAACGATTTAACTGTCTTGGATCCTGCAACGAATTTAATCAGAAAAGTACAGCGGAGGAGTAGGAAAATAATTATATATATAATTTCCACTTCCCTCCTTTTCAAGCAGGAGACAGAATAGAGCTAGGCCAATAGGCACCAAGGGACATATACAACTGGGTTAAGCCCAGTTGTCAAGCACCACGGATTATATATTAATTAAAAACGAATGGGTCCTAAATTGTGAGCTACTTTTGATTCCAGTAATAGGTATGGCAAAATCGCCTGAAAGCACGGAAATTTGTTCTGGTTTCTACAAGGTCCGTGTAGTAAACAATCCAGATGTAACCTGAATACTATCTAACATAATATTGCGTTCAGTTTGCCAAAGAATACACTCCCATAGATGTGGTGTGCGGATTGTTCGTATTCATAGTCGGCTGTAGAACATTGACATAAAGGCGAGGCCACAAGCCTAAAGGAAAATAATTTACTCTTAAAGTTGCCATGACCTGTGAGAAATTGGGCAACACAATAATCCACCTCCAGCCATGTCCTATCCAGCCGCTCACGAACGGATGGAAGAAACTGGTGGAGGTGTCGGCCTTTAATGGAATTTTCCCACCTACATTGCCATTCGGATAAAAGTTCCTCCCAGACGTCAGTCTGGGGTTTTAGTAATCTACAGATCTTAGCACGGTTGCGTTGCGGTAAAAACTCTGGGTCCGTGATCTTTCTAGCGTAGTAGTACATTGCAGCAACTAGCGGAAATATCGCCTAAACATTTCTGAGAATCTGATAAAGAAGATTTGCTGGTCATTTTAGTAATCAGAGTATTAACTATAAAGTTCCCGTTGTTAGAGGCCTCCTCTGTGTGAGATGAAATGAGCCATTAATACACTTACCAGAGAGCAGACGTGTAGAATAATAAATACAATTTTAAAAAATGATAAAAAAGCCTTTTATTCCATGCATTTACATAATAATTTTACAATATTGAATTTAAATGTGATTTTAAATTCTTGATTTTATTATTAATATTTCGTGACGTGTAGAAACGTAACGTAAAATTTTACTGTAACTAAAATACTCGCTTCGCACATAATATTTATTTGAATTGGATACTATATTCATGGTAGGAGGTCTTTACCCAACAGAGGGGTTGTCAAACAAAATAAACTAAATTAAAAAAATGGTAAAGAAAATTATAAATCAAATTCCTAAATCAAAAATTAATGTAAGTTATTTTTGTAGTATATTTTTTTTTGTTAAATTTAAATTGAATACAATATAATAACTTGCTGCATGGAAATCTAACAATTTGTAAAACTGCATAAAAAAATGAGAAATAATGAAACGCTTATTTATTAACCATTACCATAATATTCATATTTTATTAGGATACTAGCTGATGCCCGCGGCTTCGCCCGCGTGGATGTCGGTTATCGCGACCAAAAGTAATCAGCTCCCAGAAGGCTTATTTTTTTTCGACACTAACCATTGTATACAAAAACTTGGCAAATTAGATACTAAAACCTTCCTCGAGAACCACTCTATTCATTGGTGAAAACAGCATGTAAATCGGTGCAGTTATTTTTATTTTTGAGTTTATCGCAAATCGACAGACAGACAGACAGACGCGGCGGACGACTTTGATTTATATAGTATGTAGTAATGACAAATTGTGTATGTCGCATAAAATTAAACTTAAATACTATGGGGTTGCAGTTTTTTATATTCAAAATTCATTTACGTTAACGATACTGTAACGTTACTTTACGTCAAAACATTCGTGCTAGCCCCTCAGGAGTCCAGAGAGGATAAATAGATATCACCATGTCCTCAAATTTTTAATTTTTTGACTTCTTGGATCCCTCAAGATTTTTTCCTCCGCTATTTTAGACTCAGTCAGTGCAATTTGAGTGCATTATTCTTTTTTATTAGGGTTCCGAACAAAAAACGGAACCCTTATAGGATCACTAGGGTGACTAGGTTGTCTGTCTGTCTGTCCGTCCGTCACAGCCAGTTTTCTCTGGATCAATTGGACTGATTCTGTTGAAATTTACACATATGGAATTATGTAACCCAAACACGTACGCGTTACGAAAATCATTATTTTTTTAGTATGGGGGTCACTTTTGGGGATAAAACTAGAAAATTTAAAAAAAGAAGTTTTTCGAACAATATCGTGTGACATATCAAATGAAAGGGCTTACTGTGAAAGTTTTAAGTATATTTTTTCGTAATTTTAAAATAACTGGTTTTGAAGTTATTCAAGAAAATAGACGAAAAATGACCATTCTTCATCCTTATCTGCGAAAAGACTGAGCCTAAAATTTTGAAAAAAAGTGGAGATAATAGATCTTTACCTAAAGATTACAGGAAAACCTATAAAAAGGCTGTAGTGTTAAAATAACATGTTAAAAAATGAAATTCGTTCGGAATCCTTTGCACGCGAGTCCGATTCACACTTGGCCAGTTTTTTTTATAATTTTACTTATACTTTGTGTATAAGTAAAATTATAAAAAATATATAGAATAATAAAATTATAAAGAATAAATGTGTTTTTTCTTTCTTCAAACTCACTTGATACACATGGTGCTATTTTAGTCTTTTTACAACGGCAGCCCACTTCATCTATCCAATAACTACTACACATTTATTAAAAACTAGTGGACGTCACGCGGTTTCACCCGCGTAGTTCCCGTTCCCGTGAGAGTACAGGGATAAAATATAGCCTATGTTACTCCCTGATAATGTAGCTATTCATTGCTGAAAGAATTTTTCAAATCAGTCCAGTAGTTTCGGAGCCTTTTTCGTTTCAAACAAACAAACAAATCTAAAAATAATTTCTATGAACATTTTAATTATTAAAAAATGAAAATATTATTCATTATCATGATGCACGACGTAGTTTGAAACATCCAGCAGCGAGCGCAGTTAGAGCCTTGTGTTCCAAGGACGGCGTGGAATGGAACAGCGACATTGTTTTGATGCGTAAAAATTATTTAAAGTGTTTCATAATTCTAATGCATTATTTATTTTTATTTTACTATTATCTTAATTAATGATTTTCAAAAAATAATCACGTCTGGATGTGTAGCGGCCTCAATGTCGCCACAAAAAAAAAAGCTGCAAAGCAAATCTACATCGCAACAAAAATAACCGCGACGCGATCCAACTAGCAGCGAACTACTACGTTGAAAACCTGCATCGCGCAAGCAGAGTTTACCGTGCGATTTGAACACATACATCAGCCCGAATATCAACTATCGGACAGTTGTCCACACCAGACACAACAACTGTCCGGTCGGAGGATCCTCCCTTTTCAATTGAGGTGTGCGGGACTTTACTCTCTGTACCGTATACCTCCATATGGGTAGTTTACGTAGGGTACATTAAGTGGACCACTTGTGTAAGAAGACTCAATTGACACCGTATATAGGCCATAATCTCAATTCCTTCCTCTACTCTGGAATCATCTCATATATTTCACTTTATGGGGCCATTCCTCTATAAAAAAGTTAATGACAAAATAAGTTTATTACCTATGACAAATGCAAATCTTGCATCAAAACGTTCCTAAAAAGTCTGGATTATGGTGAAACAGAGAAACTTTTAAATACCTGTAGGTATTAAACCATTCATTACCATCTACCTTGAGCATGTCATATACATTTTTGCAGACATGACATGCGCACAAACACAAAAATATATATATGCACCAACACCACACAACTCTTGCACAGTTTTACTGCAAGACGCCATGTATTTGTAGTTATCATTTTTGTTTTTGTCTAAATTTTCATCTGGTATCCAAAAATATACTTTTTTTGTGTACTGCGTAAACATATTTTTATAACTGTTAGTTTTGCGTATTTTACTACTGTGTCTTGTGCGAGTCCCAAATAAACATTTTTCTTTCTATCTTTCTTTCTTAACCACGGTGAAAGAGACTGGCCTCCACGACACTGGGAATCCTAGTGTGAGAGACCAGTGGAGACCAATGATTTATCAGTTTTAATTGTGTATATTTTTTTTTTCTGAACAATAAAGATTATTATTTTCGGATATATGTTGTTTTTCTCAGCTCTTAGGCTGGTTTCGACCACATTTACGGGACAAGCCAAGTAAATATAGCGTGTGATCTTTAATTTGCTGTGTGATGAGGTCTTACTTCGTTTTCGTCTATCTGCATAAATTTTCTGACAATCCTACATGTATTTAGAATCGCAGCCTTTTGTAGTGTTATGCAGAGGGTTTCTTTCAGATCTAATAACTTTAAACTATGGAGAAGATGAATTGGAATAACGCCTGTGGTGGAAAGCACTATTGGATCTACATATACCTTTTCTTGTCGCCAGATTCTCATAACTTCATCTTTGAGTTCCGAGTATTTACTTATTTTTTCAGTGATAGTCTTCTGTATGTTGTGTGTATTGGGGATTGCGATGTCTATCAAGTAAGTTATTTTATTTATTGTATCTTGTAATGTTATTATTATTTACAGCTCCACCCCTAGTTATCACACAACCCATTAAATCAATACTTTTACACCCCACTTACACGCCATAATGATATCTTAATCCAAATTAGATGACCACCATCAATATACCGTAGCTTTGGACAAGATATAGCCGTAATATTTTTATATGGTTATAAAAATAATGTGCTAGGATTTTATGGGCATAACTCGTAATTATTATGAGGTATAGCTGTCCCTGGTGCGGCGGTGATCGCCTTTATAGTTCCCTTTGATTGGATTGTTGATTTATTTCGTCATTAAGTTTGTTGATTAGTTAGTGCATAGCGTAAGTCAATAAAGTTGGTTATATTTCTGTATTCATGGACAAAAAAAAAACTATTAATTCAAGACCTGTGCTAGATGCAACCTCCTAAAATTAATTCTGCCAGCAGCCATGAAATCAAAATCATAAGAGTTACATATTTGAGCCGTTTGGCGTTGAAACACTAGGCCCATGGGGTCCGAGTGCGCATCGAGTCTTTCGGGACATTAGCAAACAACTTGTCGACTGTTCACGTGACCCAAGAGGGCTGGGCTTTTTTTTGGCCAAAGAATCAGCATTGCCATTCAACGCGGCAATGCTGCCAGTGTTCTGGGCACTTTTGCCATTGACAGCGATGTGGATTATTTTTTTGATGCCCAATGATTTATTTTGTTTTTATACGAGTTTGTACATAATTTTGTGTTAATTAGTGTATATAGTTAATAGGTTATAAATTAAATTAAATCATAAGTAATTTATTCAAATTAGGTTCCAGGCCTTTTAGAACTTCAACGTATTCAAAAAATCATAATCGTTCCATTTGACTTTGTAGTAATTGAGAAACTCCTCCTATTTTGGAAGTCGGTTAAACAAGACAGTCCCCCAAAATGCTAGTCCGTCACCACTTCCTAGTGTTTTAACTGGGAAGGAATGATGCAGCAAACTCCCAGCACTCGGCCGAGTAATAACAGTATGCCGAGTAATTAACATGATCCTATAGACTCTAAATCCCTTGTTCAACTATCCACTTGTTCTTTTTTAACCGAGGTTCTCAATTCGGTTATATTTTTTTATGTATGTTACCTCATAACACCGTCATTTATGAACCAATTTGAAAAAATCTTCTTTCATGTGAAAGATTTTACTTTCCGATAGGTTCCATTTAAATTTCAACAAAATGAATTCAGCAGTTTGGCTTTTAAATCAAAATAGCTGGAATTCGTTTACTTAGATGACGTATTTGGTTAGTCATCTAAGTAAACGACAGTGCGTATTTTGGTTTCCTGCGACATTCCAGTGGTGCTGTTAGGTGTGGGGTACCACTAAAAAGTGAAAAACAAAAAACGTTTTTTCCAAAAAAATACAACCAACTTTCAAATAAAAAACACTAAAATGTATAAAATACTTAACTTTAATTTCGGAAGTTGGTATCAAAAAACGAAAAAACACCGACTCCCAAAATTAAAGTTATTTTACACTTTGCAGTGTTTTTTTATTTGGAAGTCGATTGTATTGTTTTGCAAAAAAGTTTTTTAATAGTCTATGCCAATATTATAAAGAGGAAAGATTTTTTTGTTTGTTTGTACCAAATAGACTCCAAAACTACTGGAACCACTTTTTAACCGATTTTATCATAGACTATAATTTATTAACGAAAAAAATAGAGATTCCTATGAAAATTTGCTATACTAAACCCGCGAAAAACGAAGTTTCGGGCGAAGTGCTAATATGTAATAAAGTAATTAACATGATCCTATAGATTCCAATGGTTTTACAAAAAATTCTTTGTACCCATACTACTAATACAAAAAGAACTGCCCATGGTCGTGTCCAGCTGCCAACAATATAGCCTGATCGATACGTACGGCAGCGCAAATTGCGCGCTACAGTCGAACGCATTTCCTTTTACGATGCCACACCGCTGTTTACGTGTTTCGCGAAGATACGGACGATAGGAGCGATGTCCAAACCTATTGATTTGTTTTGGAGGTGGCAAATCGAGAAATTATAATATTTTCAGTCAGAGAGACGGTATGTTTAGTAAATTGACGGCGAACTTAAATTTTAATGTGCTTGCAAATATTGGCTTTACCTACGAAGTTTTCCCTTTTTTTGCGGCGACTTTGAACTACGATAACTTCGGCTGTACTTGATATTTTGAATTCAAATTACTTTTATATGTAAGCCACATTTATACGATATCCCTAAGTAAGAATGGCTGTCACGATTTCGGACTTCAAAAAATCGGAAATGATAGATCTGCGAATGATAGCCGATGCCAACGGCTTACCCTTATATTCCAAGTCAAGGCTCCCACACCTCTAACCATTAAATTGACAGTACTAGGTGTACCTAGCTAGGTTTTTATCGTTCTGTGTCGAGTTCGAGAACTTTAGTGTGCTTTCTGAGACATGCAGAGGTCTCGGCAAACGTTACTAAACCTCGATGATTTGTTGAAATGAAATACGAATTCTTAAAATGTATATTTATTACAAGACACTTTGTTAGACAAGCCATGCCAGAATTGGCACAAATATAAAACGGAATCATAGAAATGGTTATAAATATAAAAGGTTAGAATTTCAACTTCAACGTGATTGACCAGTGCGCAACATCAGAGGGTCAGTATTCTTCCAATTTTGAGCAAGATTTGCATCTCAGTATCAATATGTCAAGATGTAATGATATTAGAGGTATTTTTGTGACAGATTGCGACTAAGATGCAAATGTGAAATTAGTAGAATTGACCCATATGTGGGCCATCAAACTGTTTTTCTTAAAAAATAAAAACACCGCATCCACTCCCTCTTGCGTCTCAAGTTAATAGCGATCTCGTAATGGCGGTTTGCTAGTTGTTGCCCCATAAAGACATCCCCACCGTTTATTGGCCTCCGCGGCGCACGTACCTACCTACGATTAGTGGTGAAAAATCAATTTGTGCGCCCTTGTGTGGTGTAGACATGCTATGGGACAGTTGTTTTTGTTGGTCACTGTACTTGGAAATCTATACTAATATATAAAGCTGAAGAGTTTGTTTGTTTGTTTATTTGCTTGAACGCGCTAATCTCAGGAACTACTGGTCTGATTTGAACAATTCTTTCAGTGTTAGATAGCCCATTTATCGAGGAAGGCTATAAACCTATATATCATCACGCTAAGACCAATAGAAGCGGAGCAGTAATGAACATTGTGACGCAGGCGAAGTTGCGCGGGTCACTTAGTGTAAACATATGTCCTCCTCCTCCTTGCGTCGTATTCCTCAGTGCTGAGGGTCGTGACCTCCCTTCTGTATCACTTTCACACGTATGATGTTTCTCCACCTGTTTCTGTCCCTGGCGGTGTGGAGGGTGTTGTGAACGGTAGTGCCAATGGCGGTGCGAATCTGGTCAGACCAACGTATTGGACTACGTCCACGAGGTCTTTTTCCATCTACTTTGCCGGTCACGATGAATTTCTCGAGGTTGTCACCTTCCTTTCCTTGCAATTTGACCTTACTGACTAAAACCCATCCGTGTTCCTCCTAATGCCCTTTGCATTCCAGGGCCGCGGTGACTCTTTCGAATAAATCCCGCAACCCCGGCAGGCATTGGCCCTAGCGGACCCCGTCTTTAATGCTGACAGCTCTTTGAGGCGCGCGAGGAACACAGCGCGCCGTCGACTCGGGCCTGGTTCTGACCAGACGGCGAGCCACCCAATGCTCGCCGTCCGCAGGCCCGCGCGTACGGTGGCCGAGAATCGCCCTGCGACTCCCGACGCCACTCAGATGATAGCTGCGAGGAGATTTTCAGTTCTCGCAATATGGATACGTTAGTCCAAAACGCCCTCCAAGGAATACGGAGCATCTTTCTCCAGCACCACATCTCAAACGCGTCAATGCGTTTGCGGTCTGCAGCTCTCAGTGTCCAAGTCTCGGCGCCATACGAAAAGATCGAGAAGACTAGAGTCCGTACCAGTTTAGTTACACATATGTACTGATATTGAATAGTATATGTAGTAACATAAGTCTTAAACACTAACTTAATTCTATGGGAGCAATGGCGATCTTATCGCTGACAGCGATACTTATCTACTAGAGAACCTTTGTATGGAGTTAAAATAAGGGGTTGTCTGTGGTCTACACCACAGACAACCCCTTATTTTAACCTACTACTAGCAATACCTACGTATTGCTAGTAATTTATTTATTAAAAAAACCGGCCAAGTGCGAGTCGGACTCGCACACGAAGGGTCCCGTACTATAAACCTTAATTTTTTTATAGCGGCAATAGAGATACACAGTCTGTGAAATATTTGTAGTGTCTACCTAATACGATTCTTGAGATATAGCCCTCTGACAGACGGACGGACAGACGGACGGACAGTGGAAGCTTATTAATAGGGTTCCGTTGGTTAGCCTTTGGGTACGAAATAGATAAACTGATATTAAAATAGATCTAAGTATATACATGGTGTCGGCCGGTGCCGTAAAAGAATACTACCATCCCATCACTTCCCGTGGGTGTCGTAAGAGGCGACTAAGGGACTCACCAGAGAATGGGCAGCAGCGTTCTCTGCAAAACGCAACACCATACACTGCGATCGCCAACCCGCCTGCCAAGCGTAGCGATTATGGCAACCCCCCCCCCCCCTTTGGGGGAGGCCTATGTCCAGCAGTGGACGTCTTTCGGCTGTTATGATGATGAAGTATGTACATATATACATGGTGCTATTTTAGTGGTCTTACAACGGCAGCGCACTTAATCTATCCATTGAATAGTACATACATTAAAAAAATGATATTTACGAACTCGAATTACTAAAAATATTATTCATTATCATCATCCAGGAGCGAGCTCATTCCGAGCCTTGTATTCCAAGGACAGCGCGGAATGTTTTGGACATTTTTTTAATACGTACATTATTAACAGGGTGTTCTATAATTCTAATGCAATGATTTTCTTTTTTAATAATCACGCCTAGAGGAAGTTTATGTCGGGTACATTAAGCGGCCTTTGTAAGACGACAAAAATGGCAACGTATATAAAATACAATGAATTCAAAATATAAAAATAATGTCTGATAATCGTCCCAGTTCATCTAATGATGATAATTCCAGACAAACGTATGGTTAAACTATGTTTGATGGTGGGTTGTTATACCTATAACAACCCAGTAATTGGGTAACACAGGACCCTTTGACATTAGTGTCAGTTTTTCTGGCTTTTGACTATCCGCAACAACCGAAACAGCTAGTCTATTCTGTAAATAACTATTTCGATATCGAGTTTCACCTGAGTGACAAAACTCACAAAGTGAGCTTTGTTGCACACAACATAAAGGTCTTAATTTGATACTCACCTCGGATTCCGCTATCGAGATACGAAAATGTTGTTACAGAATAGCACTCTAGGTCTATAAACTCATATGACAGCAGAGCCCAACGGTTTAACGTACTCTTCAAGGCATCGAGGAGATCCCAGTCCCATTCAACAGAGTATGTCACGGTCACCCATCGACAGATTGACCTTAGCAACCATTATTATACTACCTTTTTTACGGAAGGAAATCCTCATGGATGTCCACCACCCTGGGGCGGTCGAAGGGATCTGTCAGACTCTTACTGACTTAAATCACCCCGGTGTTCTATCTCTCACCTACGCCGGGGATCGACCTTAACTTAACCTGTAGTTTTCATGCAACCTCAAATGCAACGCCTGTAAAGTCAAAATCTTCCAGAAAATCCCTAATTCCAATTCAAAACAAAATGATTCCTAATTCTAATTCATTGCCATCAAAGTCATGGCTAGTGAAAGTTTAGTAATTACAAATTAACAAACATCAAGTGAGGGTCGTGTTCCGAATATTTTTACTCTCTGTACTAACAATCCGTTGGTGATAAGAAAAGTTGGTGGCGTGGGCCGCTAAAATGTTGCTTAGTGATAGATACTATCGGGCTTAAGCGTTTGCCAATTGTGTTCAGCCCCCACCATTATTGGCAAAGGTTAAAACTGCGGTGTTCGCTGACTTTCAAAAATCAATGATTGACAAATGCGACCACCAATAGATGATTTTAGTGTTCAATCGATTGATATATTTTGTTATTAAACTTGTTTGATATAAACGAGCGTGGCAGTTGAGAGCTTGTCATTCTCACACAAATGTTTTGCTGATGGTAGCGCGTGTATTGGATCATTTGGTTCCATCAAAATGCTAGATGGTACTGATACATGATTCATGTTCGTGAACGGGCGCCGTCAGTTGAGACTGGTCATCTCTTACCTGCCACTGGCTTATTGTAATCTGTACATTTTTAATTGTTTTCTATACTTTCTTGTTATTTGCATTATCCTCACATAATTCTTGGTAACATTTATCTTTGATTACTTCTATATTATAGAAGTAATAGAGTTTTATAAGATTTTATAAGGTTATATAAGATTTTTATAATACATCACAGATTTTAAAAAGTGTCCGTGGAGTTTCTTGTACATTCTTCTCCACAGAGATCTACAATTTGGAACGTGCAAATAGCTTCATGTTTTTGACTGACCGACCTTGACAATTCAAAAGTGCCTGTAAATGGTTTAATGGAAATATATGCTTTGAGTTTGAGTTTGATTGAACTAATAACAGACAATGCTAGGGAAATTGAATAATCTTCCTACCCATTTCTCATCTAAATTAGAGTCGACTTTTAGTCTATTCGGATGCAGCTGAATACCACTTTTTACACAGGTAGAGCCACTGCCTATCTGACCAAGAAACTGAGTAACATTATACCCGTTGGTCAGATTAGTTCTCAGACCTACTAACTGATTTCAAAATCTACAAGCCACGCAGCTGTTATACGATACAATGTGATTTTGCAAATGAGCTGTATTAGGTGCAATCAAGTGAATTCCATTTTCACTTGTGTTTGATTTGAGTCATTACTTAAAATTATTGGTATTCCGTATCAACAGCTCAAAATAATGACTAATTAGCCATATTACGACTTTTTAAGTTAGAAACGTTTTATGTATAATGTTACAACCATCAAAATCTCATTATTTTTACGATCATCACGACTACATTTAGTGGTTTTGTTGTTACCTGTCAGACAACCTTTAACATTCATAAAATTATACGATTAACATATTTAGTCCTCATCTCCTCATCCTCCATCATTTTCTATCCTCATGTTTAGTCTCACACACATCACAATGACCAAATCACCTTTGTCCCGTTTTCCAGAAAGCGCCATTTTACCACCCCTAACGGATGCAACAAGACGACCCTTTGACATCGACTAACGTATTTAAATTCATAGTCTTATGAAGTTAGCCCGGACAGGGGGTGGCGGGGGGTGTGGGGGTAGTCGCGGGGTCGCGGGGGTCGCGGGGGGCGTCAGGCGTGACTGTACACTTTTTGGCTTCGGTTAAGTCGGATCGCCACTAACCGCCGATGGGGAAAAAGGGGTAAGCATATTTTTCTTAATTGTAGTTTTCCCTAGTTTTCCATTTTAGTATTTTAATTTTTTATGCATTTTAGCCATGATACTTGACGCAAATAAACTTTTTCTTCAGATTTGTTAAATAAATTCTGTATTTATTTAACTAATTTGAAAACTTAGAAATACTTCAACTCTTTGACTGTTATAAATGTGTCATATTTTTTTTTATTTTCAATTCTATAAATTCTTAACTAATTGAAACGTAATGGGTAATTTATATTTTGTTAAAAATGCACAGACCGATTCATAGCAAGCACTACCTACCTCTGAACGTGGGGACTTGAGTTTGATCTCCAAGCCTTGAAAAGCGTTATTGGGCAACTGCAGCATGAGGCCCTTAATTAAAACTCAGGTCGAAGAAACTTGTTCAGTTTTTCGATCAGCAATATCTGCAGTAGCCTGGATTTGTGCTTGGTTAAGGGGTATAAGCTCGTCTAAAATACACACTCGAACGTCGGGCTTAAACGTAACACGCGGAAGAAGAATTAAATGCGTCGTAAAACTTTCTTTCTGGTTCAAAACTTCGTATTTTCTTATCCTTACGAATACGTTTGAATGTGAATAGGTTACTATTAAGCAAGCTTTCACCATCGTTGACCGCATCATCGCTCTCCGTCAGGTAAGATTATGGTCAGACGCGAACCTGTCAATAAAAAAATGAAAACAAAAACTCTTCCCTCTACCTGCAAACTGAAACATAAAACCTTAAAAACCAGACTTACCCCACGTTTCCCCTCAGCTACTATCTCCGAAGGAGTTAAAATGCTATAGTTCGTGTTGTGGCATAAATTAACTGTGTAACTCGCAAGAAACCGCGTCGCATATTATCACCATTTTGTTCAAGATTAACGAAATATTCACCCCGTAGCTCGGAGTTTCGATTAGCCGGCTTTGATACCGGATTATAATGGTGATGTATGGTTTACGTGGTTTAAAATTCGGTGGCTTTTGGCTATGGTAGATCATCGATATATTGACCGTTAACATTTGCCAGTCTTCTTCTTATCGTGTGGGCAGTAAGGTCTAACGACCCCACACACCCTAGTGTCAGAGTTTCTAAACCGCCTCAAGGGCCTCTGACATGGTTTGACAAACGCCATTTGGTGACCGGGACCACCAACTTATACGTGCCTTCCGAAGCACGGAATCATCATCATTTGCCGGTGTAGTTCTAAAAAAAAAAGTTATGATGTGATTACGTTAAACAGTTGAGCTCCAAAGTTGAGCTATGCAATAACTGATACGTACCTTTTCTAAAAATGTTCCCTCAAAGATATCAATACAATCATTAACAACCCTCAATACATTCATTACAATGGACTTTTAACCACTAAGGATCCGTGAGTCCGTTTCGGGACAAAATTGCGTGCGCAAACGCGCTGTAGTCCGCTTGTCCCGAAAGGGACTTACGGATTCTTACGGTTGGGGCGTTTTGTCCGAAAGGGACACGGATCATGAGTGGTTTTAAAAAAGACCTTGTCCACTTTGGGAGCATCGTCCTCACATATAATCAATTGATTAATGTATGCAAATATTGTAAAGCTTATTTTTGAAAAGAGTAACTATGGAGTTTCTTGTCCGTTCTTCTCCATAAGAATCTATCTTTTGCGAACGGACGACTAGAGTCACTATGTTTTATTTTCTTTTGACGTTCAAAAGTGCCTTTATTGGGCTAGTTGAAATATATCATTTTTGACATTGACTTTGACTGAGTTTTTTTTTCTGTATTTTGTCTCAGAGTAATAGGAAATTACTAGTTTAAAGTGACGAAAGACGAGTTAGTTATATAACGGCGAGATTTTTTGATCCCTGTTGTTGTCATCTGCCTAGCCTTTTCCCAACTATCTTGGGGTCGGCTTCCAGTCAAACCGGGTTCAGCTGAATACCAGTATTTTACATGAAGCGGCTGCCTACCAGACCTCCACAACCCATTAACTGGGTAACACGGTACTTCTTGGCAAGACTGCAGATACTGGTTTTTATGGTTCCGAACAAAAAACGGAACTCTTATAAGATCACTCAGGTGTCTGTCTGTCCGTCTGTTAGAGCCAGTTTTCTCCGGATCCACTGGACCGAGTCACAAACACTGTCCGAAAAACAAAAGTTTTTTGAACAATATTGTGTGACATATCAAATGAAAAGAGCTACTAAAAGGCCAAAAGCTGCCAAAAGGCTGCTTAAAGGGCTTACTGTCTGGGATTTAATTATATTTTTTTCATAAATTTTAAATAAATAGTTTTGAAGTTATTCAAGAAATTAGATGACAAATGACCATTCCCCCCCTTATCTCCGAAACTACGAGGCTAAAATTTTGAAAAAAATAGAGATAATAATTCTTGATCTATAGATTATAGGAAAACCTATAAGTGGTCCATAGTGTTAAAGTAACATGTTAAAAAAAAATTCGATCCGAACCCTTTGCACGCGAGTCTGACTCGCACTTGGCTAGTTTTTTTTTTTGATCCCTTTTACCATTGGTTAAAAATTTTGAGCACAATATAATACGTTTTTTGACCAATTGTTAGGTATCATTTTATAGTGTTTAATTAAAAGGTAGTTATTCGACCATTTGTCAAGCAAAGAATTTACCGAAAACGCAGATTAACGAAATTTATTTGCGTATAATTACTAACCAAAGAATGACTTCGGATGAAAAATATCGCCCTAAGGGCGAATTTCACCAACGAAACTGATCACGATCAGCATACAATCCACGTTTACGAGCTGTCAGTGTCGTTATTTTCTGTGGAATATTGACACTGACAGCTCTTGAACGCACTTCAGATGTGCTGATCGCGACCAGTTTGAATTGGTGAAAATGGCCCTTAGTGTTATATTTAATCTTTTGAAAGTATATATTATTTTATCAATACTGCCGCAATAATTACCAACCAGGAAGTCAAACACAGAAAAAAAAAGAATCATAATAACTACAAAATAGTTTCGTAATTCAATGAATCGTATAACCATGAGCATTGCTATAATGTCCGCGTAGTAACTCGCTGGCTTCCAATTACAGGGTGCTCGTAAAGTCGAACTGTCGATATAAAACTAGTAGCACCCTATCGGTACAGGATTTAATTGTTTCGCAGGAAATCCCTTCTTTGGGGTCTGGGGAAAATTGGACTTCACGCTTCAAACACAATACTAATGAAGACCGAAAAGGTACAATTTTTATAACTACTGAAACTGATAGATTCGGTGAAATTAGCTTGATAAAGTGACACCGATTACAATGTAACCAAAGTCAGTTCATTATGAGCACTATTTAGGTAATATAACTACATTCTAAGTCTTTTTCTTCATTCAAATCAACCTCGACAAATACTTCAGCAATCGAATTGAAAGTTAAACCTATTGTAGCGGCATAAATGCCGCCACAAGAAAAACCAACGGAGCAAATCTACATCGCAACAAAAGGAACCGCGACGCCATCTATCCAACTAGCAGCGAACTACTACGTCAAAATCCTGCATCGCGCAAGCAGAGTTTACCGTGCGATTTGAACATATACATCAACCCGAATATCAACTATCCGGCAGTTGCCCGCTAGACACTACATCCGTCTGGTCGGAGGATCCTCCCTTTACAATGGAGGTGTGCGGGACTTAACTCTCTGTACCGCTACCTCTATACTATTGATTAGCTGACAAAATCCTCCCGTATACGAAAATTACGTAATTTATGATCAAAACCTTACACAATTCAAGGGAAAAAATTATGTAAGAACACGTCTACAATAAAAGCTTCCGGAGTAAAAAACAACAATTCAAAGAACAAATCTATACTAATATATAAAGCTGAAGAGTTTGTTTGTTTGTTTGTTTGCTTGAACGCGATAATCTCAGGAACTACTGCTCCGATTTGAAATATTCTTCCAATGTTAAATAGCCCATTCATCGAGGAAGGCTATAAGCTATACGGGAATGGAAAATTCCTACGGGAACGGGAAAAAACGGGATATGCACGTACGAAGTCGCGGGCAAAAGCTAGTAATTAAAATAAACCGTGGCAGTTGAGAGATGACCAGTCCCAGCTGAAGGCGCGGTGTTCATTCACGAATATATTCTTGCCCTTATCTATAAAACGTCCCTCAAGCCATTCAACAAATTGATTCCACAACCGCATCCCGAACAAAGCCGTTAACATTATCAGTAGCGCTTCATCAAATGGCACAACACAAACTATCCAGCCATTGTCCAGGGTTCGAGTGCCGACCTTTGGACGCCCCCTAAAGCCAATTGCCCGTAAAATCGGCTAACCAAGTGGAAAATATATCCGACCGGAATTGGGCGATGGTGCCTTTTTCGTTAATACGGCGACCGAAGATCGGTCAGGGTGGCTACTGGGGATGTGGACTTGGGCTCTAAATAAATGACATATCATATCACTGGTATATAATTGAAAAAAGTTAAAAATGTAGTATGATATACTAACGTGTGCGCATTTCAATTACACACGTTTAGATAGTTAGTTTGTCATTTATATCGATGCACGTCTGCGTTGTAGCAATTAGCTATTTTATTTTTATCTCTATTTTGGACATCGTGGGCGAGCTATGTATACTTCGCAGAACGGACTGCGAAACCTAAGCGGTCATAAGTACTTAGTTTTAAAGTTGAGCTGTAAAATTTACAATCATTTGATGGTTTTGCAATAATTGTTGCGTAAATTAAGCGCATTACTTGTCACGACTTTGAATTATTTTATTTGACTAGTCCTATCAAAAATTTTATGATATCTTAAACCGCTGATAGACTTGAGCATTCACTTGTAATGAGCATTCTAGCGTATGTTAAAATAAACAGGAAAGTTTTAGCGAGTATTCTGAAGAATATTTTTAATATTCGTGAAGAATACATTTTTTGACTAGAGCGTTCGCTGGAATAACCGTGAAAATGTTCATAGCGATGTTTGGCTCTATGTTTGACTCTATTCGTGGTTCAGTTCGCCAAATTTAAAAACGGTTAATGCTCGATGTTCTGTTACAAGAAAATACTTAAGTCTATCAGCACCTTTACGTATAACTCCACCCACGACTTGATTCCCTGAAGTATAACAATAAGCATTGGCAATAATATTTGGAACCCAAAATATCATATCTACAGAAATCTGAGTATATAATTTTCCTCGAATCTAAGAATTGTAATTAGAAGTTAGGAACCAGTATTTTGACCAACTGAACTTTTCTCCGGATCCTCATAGGGTGTAACAGAAATCTGAAAACCATAAATTTCCCTAAAAAATGGGCGTTCAAAGCTGCTAGAGCTTTTTGTTAGATTGTAAGCCGACTACAAAATAATTTTATTGATATTTTGCCCGAAAAAATCATTTCCCACAAAAAAAACGAAAGAGGTATCAAGTTCGAACATTTCAGAGTGTAACCAATACTAAGGTCAGCATTGCTCTTTACTGTTATGGAGGTCCTGTCCTTGATGACTGTCCTTTGAATACCACTGAACATAATCATCGCCAATGTTCATGATCACGCTTTTAATAATACTTTTTTAACTTTGTGAAAAGGTGTTTAATAGACTCGTCGTGAATGTGAGTGCGGTGCCCATTTTCAGAACTTGAGCAACATGAGCAAGTGCCCATACATCTGTCATCATTATCATCATATCAGCCGAAAGCCGTCCACTGCTGGGCATAGGCCTCCCCCAAAAGGTTTGCTATAATCGCCACGCTTGGCAGGCGGTTTGGCGATCGCAGTATATGGTGTTGCGTTTTACAGAATAGAATATTACTCTTTATTATGTACACCATATAAGTTACAGAAAAAAATAGATGAAGAAAACATTACATAGGGTGACACAATGGGCGGCCTTATCGCTAAAAGCGATCTTTTAAAGACAACCTTTGGATGGATTTTAAAGAGAGGAGTGACAGTACTGCAGGTAGTCTTAGGTGTACTATTTATATAAACAATAATTACATAATAAATAAATATGTATAAACAATAATAGCAGAGGACCCAAGTAAAGACGATTAAGGAGAAAGATATTGATTTTTTACTATAGTTTTAAAAGTAGACAAAGATTGAGCACGCCTTACCGACACCGGCAAGGCATTCCATAACCGCACCGCCTGAATCGTAAAAGATTTGTCATAGAAGCTGCTGGAATACATCGGCATCTCTAGTCTCAAGTTTTCCGATGACCTTAGATATCTATTATGTGTTTCATGTAGGAACTTGAAACGTTCTTTAAGATAAGAGGGGGGAACAAAAAACGCATACATCTGACAGTACTTTTCCGAATTTAATTAATGCCACCAATGCTGCAATCGATGTGGCCGCCTACTAGGCCCAAGGCAAGCCCTGGGCCCAGAGGGTGGCCAAAGTACTAGGCAACACCCGCTCGTTATTATTTAGTCACAAGTTACAAATACCAGCTGCACGGTTCGATCTTCAAGGTTAAGCAACGCTTGCCAAGGTCAGTCTGCGAATAAGTGACATCTTAACATACCTAGACTCCTCCGTGCCTCGGAAAGCACATTAAGGCATTGATCACAGCTGTTATTTTAAGATCTTAGGCAGTCGTTACGGATTTTCATAATCCAGAGAATCAGTTTTGCCAAGCAGTACCGTGTTACCCAGTTAATGGGTTGTTTAGGTCTCGTAAAATCCTGGCATTGAACTGAATCCGGTTTGACTGGAATCCGACCCCAATATAGTTGAAAAGGGCAGATGTTTACTGACTAACTTACTAAAATGCAAATAAAATAAGCAAGTCAACGAGAATATCATCCCAACATTTCCGCACTATTCGTCACGTCCACTGGTATCAGTCTTTATCTTGTCCCGGGAGAAAAAATTGCGAGACCACCGACCAAGTTCCTGACCATAAATTCATTAGACACCGACGACATTTTTTTTTAAACTCACGTCCGCTTTGTCTATGGTATGGCTAGAAGTGGCATTTTAAAAAATATACCAAATGATTTATTAATGCTTTGAAATAAAATATGTGTTGGAGGATCTCGTAGCTAAATAATAACACGGTCAAACCTCAATGTTAATTAAACAATGCTTGCCGAGGACGGTCTGTAACATAATGAGATATCTCCGTGCCTCGGAAAGCACGTAAGACTGTTGGTCTCGATTGTCATTTGTAGATCTTTGGCAGTAGTTACGGATTATCAGAAGCCAGGAAATCTGCCAGTCGATTCTGTACACATGTGGAAGTGAAGGCTTGGGTGAAGTGATCACAAAGTGAGCTGTTAATCCAAACAATCAAGATGGAATGACAGCTCACTTCGTGATTACTTCACCCAATCTTTGAAAATGATACATTCTCAGTCACTCTTCAACGACAAACAGAAGTGCGATTCTATAAACAAGTCGAAGCGAAGGCTTGGGTGAAGAAGAACATCACGAGGTGAGCTGTCAATCCAAGTAATCAAGATGGAACGGCAGTTCACTTCGTGATCACTACACCCAAGCATGTTCACGGCATCGACCGGCAGATCTCGTTAAAACACAAACCTAATTCAAAATAGTGATTAAATGCCCCTTCTATTGAACCGAACTCTGTGTTCCAACGCGTCGAGCGCTAAAAACTCCCCACTATATCATAATTTATTTATCCTGATGACCTCGCCGAGTGCGGCCCTGTCCCACCTAATATATACATTAATATAATACATTTTAAAAATATAATTTTATCTCACTCCCCTTATTGTTTCTCTCATTTGCAATATGGCGTTTTTTTTTATCTCTTATACTGTTTAATGTCTTTTTTCTGGGGTAATTAAAATTATTATAGGTATTTATTACAGCAGTAGACCATTTCGCGTGTTTATTCGTACTCCTAATCGTTCTGTGTTTACATTAATTAGCAATGCTTTAGGAGTGTTCCCAGCTTTATTGCCGATAATAAATTTTCGACGGTTTGAATTGTTCAGTGTGTTATTTTATATTTTTTTAAACGTTGGAGGAAGCTTCGTTGGGTATTTGTCTAGATTAACAGTAACGTTATTGATGAAGATTATCAGGTATCTTAAATATTGTAATGCTTGAACAAATCTGCCAACTAATCCACTTCAATTTTCATTATCTTATAAAAATAAAGTACGATTCATAATGAACCATGCATCGGTTATGTCAGTTAAGTGAGATGAGTAAAACGAAAGTTCAATTAAACGTAAGCTTGCTACGCCTACAGCGCCTACGAGACTTTCGTAGCAGCCTACGAAATATTCGTAGCTATCGTAGCACGTGGAACGTAGCAGATCACTACGTTTCGTTCGTGATACGAGTTCCAACCCACCTGAGGACCTTCTTGAAAAAAAGAGGACTTTTGACCAAAAAGTAACATATTTCGACGATTCCGAGGACGGCTACGCGACACCACGCAGCGAAACACGATGCCGAAAACGTTATAGTTTTAATTTGGTTTATTAATTTATGTATCAAAAGAGTTGTCATTTCTTTTACTTCAATCTAATCCAATCTAATCCAATCATCAGTAAAATAAAATAGCCTTTTATTTCTTGCTTAAAAATTACAAAAAATAAATAAGTATACATACTGTATGCAATCATTATTAAAACATATTATCATTTTAAGTTCACAAATACAATTTTAATTCAATAAATAATATACAATTCGATTAAATAAATAGTATCAGTTTTAGCATTTTTATAACAAAATCTACTTTAAATCGGCATCAAAAGAAAATTTTTTGGCAAATTAAAAAATATTTCATTATTTTATTAGACTAATTGTTATTAGTTAGATAAATTTGTGATTTACATTTCATTACATTTAATTATCTTATTACATTTACATACATTGCATTACATTACATTTTATTTTTTCATATTTTTAACCTTTCTAGTTTCAACAAGCAAGAACCCCTCTTATTAGAAGGTGAAGGCCTCCTCCAGGGATGACCAGTGGTCTCTATCTTTTGCTGCACTTATCCAGCGAGTTCCAGCGATTTTAATAATATCATCGACCCAGCGAGCCATGGGCCTTCCTCTTTTCTTTTGGCCTGATGGGCCCGTCCATGAGGTGACTCTTGAAGTCCAGCGGTCGTCATTGAGTCTGGCAATGTGTCCAGCCCATCGCCATTTAAGCTTCTGCGAATAGTTAAGAGCATCTATGACTTTCGTTTTGAGTCTCATATCGTGATGGAGTATCTTCTGAATTTTTCTTATTTTCATGACACTTCTTTCCATGCCTCTCCGACATGATGTTATTTCTGTTTTTAGTCGCCTGGTAAACTTCCATGTTTGGCAAGCATAAATCAATCATCAGTAGGTCTACACAAAGTGATAATTTATAAGTGATTATGATTTTCAGAAAGTAAAAAGTGCTCATTCATATTGGACCTTTTGAAAATCATTATTGACATATGCTACTTAAATGGATCCAAGGTTGACCTCGGCATCCATTGCAGTTATTATATTCAGCCACGAGCTACTCAAAACTACTTTTTTGGGTCCAGCCCAAAACATTATTCCCAACCACTGCAACTCCTGAAAACAAGAATCAACAATGACGACCACCATAAAAACGCCGAGTCAATGAAGCTCGATGAATCCTGGAGAAACGATACAACTGTCTTAGTTTCGACATTGAAAAGAATCAGAAAAGACTAGCGGAGGAGCAGGAAAAACCGGTCAAATGCGAAGGAACTCTCAAACGAAGGGTTCCGTACGTTTCTTGTATGGGAGCCCCTTTAATTTTTAATTTAATTTAATTTTTATTATTTGTTCTTGTAGCGACAATAGAAATAAAAATGAAAATTTCAACTGTTCATCTATTACGGTTCTTCAGATACAGCCCGCTGACAAACAGATAGACGGACGAATAGACGGACGGACGAACGGACAGCAGAGGCTTTGGAATAGTGTTCCGTTGGGGGAACACCCAAATACTCCGAGTTTTTTTTCCGAATTTCGATATTCCGATTTTCAAAAGTCCGAATTTCATAATACCTAAGAATTATAATATCTATTATTATAAATCACGAAACTTATTTGACCGAAAGTCATAAATGCGATTTTTTTGCTTTCCGATTTTCATACGTCCCAGGAATCAAATGCTCGATGGGTTTTCGGTCCGAAAAACGACATTCCGATTTTCAATACTTCGAATAAACTGTTAAAATTAAGATTTTGATTTAGGTTCAATCAGTATAATATTCGGTTCACCCTTGTTTGGTATTACAACTTTTGATGTAATATTACTAATTCGAACAACGTTTAAGAAAATAATCAATTTCTATAATATCGATTAACATAATTTTCATTTCATCGAATATTTATTTGCGATAACAACATTTGCGCTATTAATCACAAGGTATAATGTTCATTTGATGAATTGTTCAGGTGGTATAACATGTATTTTATCGAATATTCAATTGGTGTAATGTAATGCAGAAAAGAAAACATTGTAAATATTTGCATTTTTATTTATTTTGAAAAAGAAAGCACAGACTAAAATAATTAAACTATATTCTGTTAGTATTTTTTTTTTATACTGTGACCTCCTACGCTAGAAACGACTAGATAATATAGAAAGAAATATGAAAAAAAAACCTAAAAAAGGCTACTGTTAGTATCATATTCGATACGATCTTTCGACTAAATCGTTATTAGTCTAGTGAAACATTAGTTTAAATAAAATTAGTGCATTTGAAAATTCGGTCAAATGACATTATTTCAAAGAAATAAATATGCTAAATAAAAATCGATCAATTAGTTATTCGGTCAATTGAATAATTATACGAAATTACTTTATTGTAACTAAAATTAGCCGGAGCGATTTTCGACAAAATGTTGTTATACCAAACAACCATAATCTTCAGTCAGTTACGTATTATAATATTTAAAGATATTTTAACTATTTTCGAAATAACTACGGTCAAAAGAACTACTGTTTAATTTACCTAACGAATATTTTTATCATTTTGAACCTTAAATTAAAATATTGTCTTAAACAGTCAATAAGTTTTGCTACAAAAGTAAGTGACAGAAACAAGTCGCTGTAAAACCGACTCCACGTAGTCTTGTCTGCCCTACCCCTAGAGTGTAATTCAAGCCCGCGTAGGCGCGGAGGGGCGAGGCGGCACGCCAGCTAAGGAGCAGGTGCACCGCCGCAGCTTCGGCATGCTGGCCGGCTCCGCCGGCGGAGTGTTAAAACCATCTGCGACGATAAATTTGCGGGGGTCCGCCGGAGCCCCGCAGCATTGGAACCGTGACAGAAATCATGCCTGCTACATGTTGCATGTTCGCTTGCTTGCTTGCATGCTTGCTTATATGCATGCTTGCATGCAGCTTGCATCTCTCATTAGTTTTTTAATTCTACCTCCTCATACTAAACAAAATAATATTCTTTGTTCTGACGAGCAATTGTGTTTATTTGTCTTGCTATTCAGTTTTAAGAGACGTTTTTTATTTCGGATTTCTGATTAATCGGTATTTTAACTATCGGAATTCGTATTTTTGATGTTTCGAATTATCATTAAGTCGGATTTTTTGTTATTCGACCTATTAAAACTCGGTATTTTAAGAATAGTAATTATAAACATTAGGAATATTGATATGTCGGAATTATAAAAAAAGGATGAATGATAAATCGGAGTTGTTATATTAGAAATTTTGAACCATTCGGAATTATGAAAATCGGTATTTTGAAATTCGTATTTGTGACTGTCGGAATAAATCTTTACGTACTAATGTAGTGTACCCTTCCGTTGGTTACATTTTGGGTACGGAACCCTAAAAAAAACCACGTCCCTCCTCATCTAAAAGAAGACAGAACAGAGCTAGGCCAATAGACGCCAAGCCGCTCAAAACTATTATCAGGCGCCTAATTAAAATACAGAAACGGCTCACAACTCCACATACCTCCAAATTGATTCTTACCTTCCAACGCCCTCAATTACCCACGGTATCTTAAGTTAGTTTCGTCCAATATCTTGTAGATACGTCTGAAGTTCGGCAAGGTGGGCCGCTAATTAATAACAGCAATCACTGACCGCCCCTGGGCTGTTATTGGGAGCTATCACAACATTTGGGTCATGAGTCTGCATCCTGACGTATACGCTGATTAACGATTTTGATAGTGGTTGGGTTTGAAACCGATACCATAATTTTTGTCGTGGTCGTTGTGCTAAAAAATAGTGATGGAGTTACGTATTATACCTAGCTATGGTCCTTGTTTGAAATAAATGGCTTTTTTATTATTATTAGTAAAATGCTTTCAAAAGTTTTTCGAATAGCAAAATCTTTCTAATTCTATCATTTGCACGCCAGGTCAAAGCGACAGTTTACAGTTTGTGCAGATTGAATACAAAATCACATACTTTTTAGGGTTCCCTATTATTTAGCCTCCGCTGTCCGTCCGTCCGTCTGTCTGTCAGCGGGCTGTATATCAAGAACTGTTATACGTAGACAGTTGAAATTTTCCCAGAGTGCGCATTTCTATTCCCGGTATAACAACAAATAATAAAAATTAAAGGGGCCTCCCATGCAAGCAACGTGTTTTTTTTTATTTTTAATACTTTGCAGAGACTTCAGGGAAGTATCACACTTCCCTGAAGTCTCTGCCGAAAATACAATCTGAGGTATTACCGCTCAAAAATACAATCTTAGTGCTTACCTTCGTTACAAAAAGTAGTCTCGTCGTGAATGAATGTATTAATTTATTTGAGAATTTTATTTAGCCGCCTCTTTGCTGTACTAATACAGTTATTCAGCTGCATCCGGTATGAATGGAAGCCGACCCCAATATAGTTGGGAAAAGGCTAAGTAGATGATGATTTATCCGCCTCTTGGCTCTTCTTTTCTTGCATCAAGTTTGGCTTACGTCAGACAATTTTGTTGATCACAAGTTGGCGCTTTTTGGGGGAGGCTTACGTTCAGCAGTGGAAGGAAATTTGGCTGAAATGACAAGACAATTTTATTGGCAAAGTATCAAGATCTACCGACCGGCGTACATTCACACGAGTCAGTCGCTAATAGCCGTCGGGTGCAATCACGGACGACCTCCAGTTTTGCAGCTGTTTGCTTACGATGTAGTGCTCGTGGATCAATTACACTGTTCATTTATAATCACAACATTGTGAACCATAGTCTTCATAATGTTGGTTAGATTCTCGTGATTTGATTTTAAGTTGTGGTAAGATGTTATAGCTCGCTTACACCGCAAATTGCTAACGTTAAATATAGTTTAACCCTTTAAAGGACGGCTCATACAAAGTAGCCAGTAAACTGGGCAGTTACTACAAACTTGAACTCAATAAGACATCGATGACTTATAGGTTTTTATTTGAACCCTTATTAACATTTACGACATGCGGTGCGATAAAGGGTTAAAAAATAACGCTTTTATTTACACACATCTTACAACAGTTTAGCACAGTTTTAAAGCAATTGATTCGAAGAAAGAGAAAAAGTATTTGAATTAAGTATTCGCTAAACCTGTGTTAAATAGAGTTTTAACTTGTCTTATAATTTGTCTGCCAATGGTTTGAAGTTGACTAATCAACTTGAAATCATTAATTATCATCTGCCTAAACTTTTCCCAACTATATTGGGGTTGGCTTCCAGTCAAACCAGATTCAGCTGAATACCAATAATTATATTGAAACCATTGGCTGAAAAAAATAAATTATATACCTACCAATAAAAAAAATACCTGTCTTATTAAATTGATTGGACAGTTAATCCGCAAATTAGTCACTAATAAAATTAATTTATTACTGAAAAACTCCAAACCTTGAAGAAGATCGCTAGTATGTAACTGATACCCAAACTTCCCGATAACCTTTTCACCACCAAAAAAACTTTGCACACCAAATTGAATTACAAAAAATCCCCAATACTTATCTCCGATCGAAATTCACCAAAAACGGGGACAATAAATTTTAACTTTTTAAGTTTAACTGACCGAAAATCAAGTCAAACAGAAAAGGGTTTTTAAAAGAAGAAATAATCTTTAATCTGAGCAACCAACCGTGGTTGAGGGTTGGCGAAATACCAAGTGATGCGTATGAAACGATTAAAAATGTTATCTTAGAAAAATGGCTGTCCCCCCCCTCCTCCCCTCGGACGATCGGAGGATTTCATTAATGTTCAAGACTTTATGGGTAAAAGGGGTAGGTCTGTCTGCTACATTTTTTCTTATTAGGTCTCGGATTATTTAATGCTTGGCATAAAATGGTGGTTTTTATGTAAGTTTCTGTCTTTTGGGAAAGGATTTTGAATAGACAATGGTATTGATTTTAAATGTTTATTTATTTATTCACAAAATCCACAGCTCTTTAACAATGTTACTTAAAATAAATAACCGATCTTACAGCCAATTACGGCTAAACTATTATATGCATCAGAAACAAACAGAATGACATGCTAGTACTGTCTAAGCATATGAGAGTGTGTGGTGTGGTGTGAGTGGGTGTGTTGTGTAGGATCGTGTGTGAAGAGTTGAAGTGGTGTGTGGAATACCTTTAACCAACACTAGTTAGAATTCTTAGTCCTTTTAGTTAAATCTTCGCATACAGTAGGTAGTTATTAAAATTTTGCAAACGTGCTCCATTGTCGAATACATCATCGCTTTCCATCAGACGAGATAGTGGACAAACGTAAACCTGTAATTAATTAAAAAGCAACAACCCCCAGCCATGCTAAAAGAATAATTATACAAAATTAAATCTTAATAAGCAGTCGCCCAATCCACCGACAATCCATAACTCGAAAGGGTACAAAAACAAGCATAAGTAATATCAAATTATGAGCACAAGTAAAGACTTCATAATTTAAAATATGCACAAAGAGTGAATTAGCATGTAGACATAAATAAAAATTAAGGGTTACCAGGTAGGGGGTTTACCCTTTACCCCACCTAAATATAATTAAGTATAACCCAATAAGCCTTTTGCCACAAACAAAAGCAAAAACCTACGAAATTTTATTATCATTATTTGCATATTAAAATAATTATAATTATGCGGGACGGATAAGAATGGGGCTGTTTCCCCCGATTTAAATCCGAGGTATAGGATATATAGCTCGCTGAAAGCTGTGAATTTGTTTATTAGTTTGAGTTACGTTCTACTTACCTGCTTCTGCTTGCTACTGAACCCCTTTTTCTTCATTTTCGTACAAGATGCCGATGAGACTTAAGAAACAATAACGATAGTATTTCTTTAAAATAACTTATATCTTACTGTAAAACAGTTTTTTACCCACGAGTATTTTAAAATATCAAACCATTAATTGCAATCCATAATGTACATATTTTTTATTATTATTATTATTAATATTTATTTATATCGAAAACAAAATATTCATATTGTTGCTAGTAACACTTAAAACTATGTTACTAAACATTTTCACCACAATAAAAGAAAAAAAAACTAATTCAGATACGTATAACTATGCCCGCTTCCCGCTGCACCAGACCTGCAGCTATGCATACGGGTCCAGTGCTCCAAGAACGGGCAATCAGGCTTATTCACTATCACCTATATATACAGGTGGTGAATATTTTAATATAGAAACAATTTATGAACCCTGTTGGGTACAGCAAAATGTTTAATAATTATGAGAGAGACTACTGCTCTACTCTTAAACTTGATACTAATTGCACCAACATAACCATGGGTACTACTATCAAATAAGTACACTTATAATACTGCCAACCAACATATTGTAATACCTGCAAGACCGCATTCCACAAAAAACCTATACCTAATATTATAAAGAGCTAAAGTTTGTGAGGTTGTAAGGGGTAATCTCTGGATGTATTAAACCGATTTTGAAAATTATTTGGTGAAAGCCCCGTTATTTGTGAGTGTCATATGAGTGTACTACGTGAGCTCGACAAATGGATGTGCGATTAACGCAACGACAAAATTGTACTGCGACTCACAATAGTTTGAATGCACGCTTGTGCGACACACTGAAGATCGGGAGCCTATTCCTGCGTGGTTTGAAAAAAAATCCGAGTCGGGGCACTCTGAGTCGGAGTGTTGTCGATCTTCAGTGTGTCGCACATGCGTGCATTCGAACTATGGTGACGTACGCAGTACAGTTTTGTCGCATAAGCGTGAATCGCACATCCATTTGTCGAGCTCACGTAGTACACTTGTGTCATCCTTACTAATATTATAAATGCGAAAGTAACTCTGTCTGTCTGTCCGTCTGTCGCGCTTTCACGCCAAAACTACTGCACTGATTTAAATGAAATTTGGTACACAGATAGTCTAGAGCCTGAGAAAGGGCATAGGCTAGTTAGGACGTTGGAGTATGTTCCCTAGGGAACACGCGGGCGAAGCCGCTGGCAGAAGTTAGTATGCTATATATTAACCCGAAAAATACCGCCCAAAGAAGTGAGCACAGGTCAGCTAGTATTTAATATTTAAATATCGAATCAACCCTCACGCTGTCTCAATTTTTTCCTACCTATCCGAAGTTGATATTAACCCTTTAAACGCGGGGGTCGCTTGTAATTTTTCATAATTTCACGCGCACTGCTCACTGCTTGGACACAAAGAACTGAATCAAGTAACAGGACCTGAAAAGGAAGACCCGGGCATAAATTACATTATAATATAAATTAATATGGTCACACTATGAAAGAGGTTAAGGATGAACCGCGATTTTTCTCGTATGGTTCCGTCGTACGCATGATTTATTTCTGGCTGAGATTTTTTTTTAGTCAGTGGGTTTCTCGAATTTGGATTTATTTAATACTAGCTATTTAGTTTTTACTTTAAAGACAATTGTGAAGTTTCTTTAGAGTTTAACTTAACCAATTTAAGGTGATTCTAACTCCACTTTAGTGAATGACAATGAATGAATTAAATACACTTCCGAGAAATTGCCTCATATTTTGTTTTTAAGATCTACATTATTTCAATAAAAGATGTTTCATCATCATCATCATCATCATTATATCAGCCGAAAGACGTCCACTGCTGGACATAGGCCTCCCCAAGCGTCACCACAACGACCGGTCCTGCGCGTTAAAAGATGTTTGTAAAGAAGTAAAAATTAATAAATAATAATGAAATACATTTTTTATATTTTTAATTCACGTCACTCAAATATTTGAAACATAATTTTATATGCTTATTTAAATGAATAAACAGAATAATACTAAAATACCATAATCAACGGTATTATAAATTTACAATTTTTTAAACAAGAAAATGTAAATCTAAAATACCCACACGATGATGATTTACACATTTCCTAGTCGGAGACCGATCTCTAAAAATATATTCTTTGAAACCAACTTTGCATGAATTTGAACGCTATACCACGAGTTTTAAAATTAACTTTCCTTTGACACCTATTTTTATTATAAAACTTGACTCCGGAAAAGTCTATGAATTTCAAAGTCAATTCATGAATGGGTCACGTTTGTAAAAGAGAAGATAATTTATAAAAGGACGTTATATTAATATTAAAATCAATGTTAATATAACGTAAAGCTGAATAGATGCGATTATATATTACGTTATAACAAGATAACGTTAATATATAAAATTCTTCCGTTACTGAGTGAGTGACTGACAGACAACGCACAGCCGAAACTACTGTTCGTAGAAAGCTGAAATTTAGCATGTAGCTTCCCTATACTCCGTAGGAGATTTTGCCGTTGCGAAGTTGCGGCCAAAAGCTAGTTTGTAATATACACTACCGTTAAAAAGTATCTGGCCACACAAAAAAAAATGATTTTGTAAAAAGTTTAAATAAATTAAATTACTTCGTATTAATTTTAATTATTTATTAGTAATTTTAAAGCAGCTTTCTTTGTTCTTATGACGAACTTTTTTTTTTCTAGGCGAAAAAAATTTTTTGTTTGATTAAATAATTTTACCTTTTCCTGACATTAATAATAATATTTTGACATTATAATGTAATATTGCAAAGTTTCTGAATAATTATAATCCTTTTAAGTGTATATTCCAGGTAATCTTTCGATATTCTCTAATTGTTATTTTTTCAATGTAATGGAAATATTTGTACGCCGCTAATTACGGCTAAACATGAGTGTACTTAAACTGTGTAATATCTTGCATGCTCTTGTATGTATACAATGTTTAAACAAATAAAGAAATCTTATCTCATCTTAAATGGGAAATCATCAAATGACTCTGCTCTCTACGGAGTGTATGGGGTGTACGATTATACACGTTTCTAATATATCTCGTTGTTTTCTTGTTATTTCAGTATTGCTCCCGTAATAATTAAAGTGTTTCATTCGTGACACCATACAATTTTTTTCAGTCATTTATCTCCACAGAATGAACCATGTATTTATATTTATTTACTATAAAACGATTCCTATTTCCATACGCCGCAAGAAATGCTTTCACTAAATCTAACTCCTGTATTTCCCTGTCCCCTATTTAGCGTACTTTAGCATAGTTTAGTGCTGCGGGTTCCCCTGTTTCGGCGCAAGTTTATGGGGAATTAGATATGTTTCCTGCGTCTGGCTCGCTGCATCGATTGGCCAGGTCGCAGGTATATAAATTAGTTTTTACCAGTGAAGCCCGTTTCCACTGCCGTTTATTTATTAAGCGTGGTTTTTCTGTTATTTTAACTGTTGATTTAATATTTGTGAAAGCAGGCCTTAGGATTTCTAATCTACACTAATATTACAAAGAAGAAAGATTTGTTTGTTTGTTTGTTTGAATTGAATAGGCTCCAAAACTGCTGGACCGATTTGAAAAATTCTTTTAGCATTGGATAGCTACATTATCAGGGAGTAACATAGGCTACATATTATCCCCGTACTCTCACGGGAACGGCAACTACGCAGGTGAAACCGCGTAACGTCCACTAGTACATCATATTATCATCATATCAGCCGAATGACGTCCACTGCTAAACATGGGCCTCCCCCAAAGGGGGTGTTTGCCATAATCGCCACGCTTGGCAGGCGGGTTGGCGATCGCAGTGTATGGTGTTGAGTTTCACAGAGAACACTGCTGCCCATTCTCTGGCAAGTCCCTTAATCGCCTCTTACGACACCCACGGGAAGTGATGGAAAGGTATTATTCTTTTACGGCACCATACGGCACCGGCCGACACCTTACGGCTTAATAATTTCTAATACATCATCAGCATTTTAGCTTGAAAATTCTGATTCTGCATTCTGATTCTAGCAACTATCGAAACAAGTTATTTGATTAGTGATCAAAATACGGCAGCGCAAGCAAAAATTATTTAGTTTTCGCGCGATATAGGGCTACATAGATCAGTGTGAGCATAGAAATGATGTCACAATGGCTTTCATATCCATTAGATATTTAAATCAGTGTTGAATTTAGATCACCACAATAATTTACAGCCAGTCATAAAATTGTTCTCTATCTCAGCAGCCAAACTTTACACTTCTTCCCAGAAAAAAGGCTACAGAAAACAAATCAAAACACATCCGTACTCCCAAGTCGATCGTTTTACCAAAGGGTAGAGGAGGGTAGTTGGCAATCGGATAATAATATATATATTTTCGCTCCATATTCCGTGGAAGTGCTCAAAATATGATATACTGCGGATAAATCGGTAGCGACTGCCCTCAAGGGGGTGTTTACATCGACAGGGGTAGTTTCAACCCCAGGAAGTTGGGACAAAGTATTTTTCGATAGTTTTCAGTTCGATGTTTTTGTGAAAGTTTTTTTTTTGTTTTGTTTTTGCGTCTTACAGTTTCCTGCTAGTAAATTTGTGTGATGTCATTTTGAATCTCAGTCAATTCGAAAGCAAGCCTTGTTGCTTTAAAAATAAATGAACGGGAATTGAAACCTTCGTAATTAACCTATCGACAAAATATTTTGACGACTTAATCTGTCATATTTTTTTTTTCAAAAAAATCCATGGAAGTATTCTCAGAGCAAACAACAGCAAAAAAAAAACAAACAAAAATAACTATGTCTCCTGACTATCTCAAACCCATTTCAACCAGCAGTCAACTTGACATTTTATCTACAAACAAATAATTCTCAGGTACAATATTCAAATAGCTTCAGTAAAATGACACAATCGTTTTCCTACCCTCCAGCAAAAAGGGTAGCGTACAGATCTGCCAAATAAAGTATAAAATATGATCTCTCAATATCAACCGTACACTGGCTGTCAATAAAATTTGTAACATAAATCACGGTGGTTTATGGGGAGTGATAGAATGATCCCTTTTTCTTGCACGGAAGTGTATGGAATGTATTTTTTTCTTTTTGTATTGTGAGCTACTCTGTCAGTTATTTTCTTGAGTATCGGCTACATTTTTGTATGGATTTTTTTTTAAGAAAGATCTTATTGATTTAGTTTAAAAGATTGGTAATTAAGAGGAATACTTCAATAGATGTTAGTGTCGCTTTCAGCACTGCTATATTTTTCTAAAATAGGTACTGATTGTATTTTTCTGAGATTTTTCTGAAACTAGATAGTGACAATAGCAACTTCGTCAGCGTCACATTTTCCAATAAAGCTTGGCTCCTATTGGCTGTACCGTGATGTTATAAAGCATACAGCTTTCCTCGATAAATTAGCTATCCAACACAGAAATATTTTTTCAATTTGAACCATTAGTTCCTGAGATTAGCGCGTTCGGCCAAACAAACTTACAAACTCTTTGTCGTTATAATATTAGTACAGATAGCTTAGAATAAAACATAGGCTTGTACTTTTTTTACCTTATTAAGAGGCAAGTACTAATTACATGCGTGCCATATGGTGTCGGCCGGTGCCGTAAAAGAATTATACCATCCCATCACTTCCCGTGGGTGTCGTAAGAGGCGACTAAGGGACTCACCAGAGAATAGGCAGCAGCGTTCTCTGTAAAATGCAACACCATTCACTGCGATCGCCAACCCGCCTGCCAAGCGTAGCCATTATGGCAAACCCCCCATTTTGGGGGAGGCCTATGTCCAGCAGTGGACGTCTTTCAGCTGTTGTTTACACGCGGGCAGAACCACGTCTTTTTATAAATCAATTATACCGTGGCATTTTCCTACTTTTCAAATGGCCAATTTATCCTCCCGAGTAGGAAAATCTCTTGTATGAACAAATGTGATTAAAAGACAATCTAAGATCCTTTTAAAACATCAAAGTAGACAAACGTAATAACGCAAACAGAGGCGTTCATTATGTGCTGTTAATAAACAATAACTTGCGTATTACTGGTTGATATTAAATAACTCAATTCGTTTGTAATTTGTCTACAATTGTGCCCGACAAAGGCACGGTTCGAGCGAGTGAGCGCGAGTATGAAGGAAGTCGGTAGCTAGGGGGCGTAGGGGTGGGCGAGACTTGTCGATATAAAAGATAATTTGGAATATTTTGCGGTGATATATTGGTTTTATATGGTGGAGTGGACGATGGTCTTATCAGGCTGGCTGATAGGAACTGGATGAGGGCCACTGAGAATAGATGAAGTGAAAGAATAATAAGGTAGATAGAATATACTTGATTGTACACCAAAAATAGTAACACAAACTTAATTATATGTAAAAATAATAAAAAGTCTATGTAAATTACACCATTGATCCCTTTTTTAACCTGCAGCAGTTTTTTTTTTCTGTTATTCAACTGACTGTGACGAAAATAATAAGCAATTAAAAAATAAAATAAAAAATGCTACATCTAAACTGCTAGGTAACCTTACACTTTTCCATGTTTCAATAACAAACATACGTTTGCTTGATAACTTATTTATATTTTGAAGGCACTTCCTGAAAAATCACATGTTGACAATATTTCGCTCAGGTATGATTAGTAAATATTGATTTTTTTGCTAAAAAATTTCGAACAGAACAGTAATATTATTCTGTTCGTAATAAAAAGTTAAATATATTAAATAATCAAAAGTTAAAAAGGAAATAATATTAGCTATTTTTAAACTGAAATACACTTTTTTCACCACACTGTTAGGTCAATCGTTTAATGGTGATGTGTTTGACGATGGTACAGACTTGCTGCACAGCCGGTCTATTCTGTCAACATCTCCTCGTGTAAACTTAAGTGACAGGAGCATGAAGTGAACTGTCATTCCATGTTATTTGTGTGGATTCACAACTCACTTTTCGTTCACTTCTACTAAGCATACACGATGTGATGCTTACAGAATCGCACTGTAAGTTTCACACGAGATTTGAAAACTAAACAGAAATCCAATAATAAAAACTATCGACAAGTTCCTTGCCCCTCCCTAACTCAACAAAGCAAACGCCATTGCCAGTGGCGTTGTCGGAGCGGTGCGCCGATGCGTTTATAATATTTCATTTATTCGTTATAAATTATAATCGCTATGAAGACGTGGGACTTAATTCTGTTTACGTATAGCGTCTAGCGTTTAGCCGCAAAACTTGTGACTTGTCTTCATTTTAATTAGTAATCTTTGTTTTGTTTCAGTTCGTTTTATACGACACTGAATTTGAGGGACATTTTCTGGAGTCTGAATATTTTTCAGTATGATAGGTATTGGTAGTGAGAATGAGTAAAGGCCTTTGCTTACGGCGTTTTTTAAAGCACCGACAACGTGCAGATGCCGCTCGCTAACGCGCTTTAAGGGGATACCTTTTGAATAAGGCCGTTTTTCGTTTTAACGTATCTTGTTAGGTACCTCGAACAGGGATGTGAGATTACGGTATATGCTTTTTGACTTTATGATCTAGTATTCAACTGAAGGAATACACGATACGAAGAAATTTTCTCGATAGAAAATAATCACAAAGTTCGAGTGCGTCTTGTAGCTAAAAAAAGTAAAAAGCTTTTTTTAGCTACAAGACGCAACGCTTTAGATTGATTCTATGAAAATAACTTTAAAGCATATAAAATAACCTTATCGAGGTTTCAACTGAACAGATTTCGATATAATAATACTTTTATGTTATCAAATCCGAAAATTTATTTTGGCACTTACGTTTTTTTATTCCGAGCTACACTCTTATTATCTTCATCTCATCTTTTGCCTAACACAAGTATTTGCATCTCTCTCATTTGTTCAGTTCTTCAGATGCTCCGTGGAGCTCTTGCAAGCAGGACCTGTATCACTTTTCTGCAAATCGGAGCTGTCAGATCTTCGTAATTTCAATAATTTTTTTTACAGTAAATGCTAATAGTTTAGCCGTCTATAGATAAATTTAGTGTTAAAAAATGTCTACACCATGTGAATGTGTATTTTTATGACCTTGAACAATATAAAACGCAATATTTTTCTATCCACACTATTTTTTGAATTATGTATAAAATTGGTATGAAATAATAGAGCAAAACTAAACAAAGTACAACGTCGTTGGGACTTCCTACCTGAAGGCGACAATGGACTCGTTTACCAGGAAATGAATAGCAACGGCTTGAAGAAAATAAAGTCTCCAAGTCATCACCTTTACTTGTACATACGTACTGTATCCTCCAATGTTCTCATCTCACAAAGCAATATTGGGTAAACATTATGTTTTCTATTTTGGAGTGCCTGTTTATTCAGCGTTATTCTTATATTTTAACTCAAGACACACGCTAAAATAAATGTTTTCATTTTAGGATTGAAATACGTCAAACATCAATGTGTCAAGAATGTGTTAAATGTCAAAGGCAACAAGCCTAGAGAAAATTATAGAGTCGCGTTTGAACTGTGAAAAATGTGTTAAGTAAATACTAGCTTTTTACCCCGACTTTTCTGCGTGGGTTTTAGAAGTACCTTTTTTTTAACCAGAAATAAATGAAAAATATTTAATCCTACTAATGTTATAAATCTAAATCAATATGATGTTGTAATAGTTGTTAGGCCAATTTTAATTTATCATAATTCTGGGCTCTTGATATTTTATGACTCTTTATCCCTCATCATTTCAGCCTTACTTCATCTCGTACCACAGATATATTTTTGTAAAAATAAAATATTAGCAAGTTCAATTTAATTGACAATGACGTAATTTCAAAGCCTTTAGTTAGTTATGACGCATTTTCAACATCTCATTAGATATATCGCCAATAAAACAGAATGTAAATCAAGCCTTCTCATAAAGTCGGCAAAAAAATTATTTTTTAATTTTTGCCGTCCAAATTTGTTTAAAACGCTTACTTTCCTTCGCTTTTACGACAGTAAACATTACAAACATCAGAATAAGGTTAATATTTTTCCGCCATTCCAACCTATCAAAAGTCTTGGTAGGTATAGTTTACGAAGACAAAAACAGTACAATACAATATCAGCGTTTTACCTGAAATAAAACCAACCAATTTAAGAATATCTGTTCTAGGTAAACAACATTTTTAGGCTACCTCGTAGGTTTTTAGTGTAGATTTTCGCCAAGAATTCTTAAGCAGTGATAGTTGTTGAGCGTTCAATGTCTTTATCGCGTCGGACCACCCCCACACTTCCAAACATCGAGGACAATGTTCTCGACCTGCGGTGGTGGTAGTTCCGTCGACGTGTCTATTAGGTATCTCTGTAGGTTTCTCAGAGTTAAAGGAGCTGCGAGCGCTCGGGCTTTGAGATCGGCACGCCAGAATACCCTCTCCCATCGAGGTACTACTAATAGGAATATTTCTATCGACTGTTTTAAGTGAGACAGGACTTTGGGGACTAGGAAAGGTGGTGGGAATATCCATGCGAGCTCGTAATTCCATGGGGCACTGAAGGCATCGTGGAACAGAGCTTGAGGATCTCTCAGATGTAGGGACACGTAATTGTACACTACGTGAGCAGTCGCCGAGGCAAATAGATCTACTATTGGGGTTCCCCATTTTGCAAACACTGTTTCAACACAAGTCGATAGTAAGTGCCATTCTGCAGGTTGGCGAAGGCGCGATAAATGGTCCGCATGATTGTTGTATTTGCCCGGAATGAAGTGTATGTTGAAGTGTATCTGATGTTGGTCTAACAAATTCAGAATTCGATAGGTTATTTCCAACAGGGATAATGTCCTTGTACGTCCTTCCTTTCGTAAGTAGGTGACCGCAGTTCTGTTGTCGCTTTGAATGAGGATCGAACTTTGATGAAGCCATTGAACTTGGTTCTGAAGAGCATATAAAATTGCAAGCATTTCTCTTTCATTGCAATGCGGCGTTTTCTCTTCTTGCGACGAAGTTCCTGACAGAGCTAAATTGTTCGCTTGATCCGACGCATCTGTCGTTAGAAAATTTATTGGAGGAGGGTACTGAAGGGGTGTTGACCTTTGACAATTTTGGGCCCACCAGTTTAGTTCCTCTAAGACACCTTGTGGTAGTGGGTAGGTCTTTGATGGCAGGACTGGCAGCGAATTTACGAACATTAGTAACTGTCGATGATAGAGCCGACCCCGAGGGACAACAAAACTGGCAAAATTTATAAGTCCCATTATTTTATGCAACTCCTTCAAAGTTAACTGCTCTTGTTCGCCTGATTTATCCTGATATCCTGATTTATCTTTGTAATGATGTCCTGAATCTTTTGTTTTGGTATGATTTTTTTATTTTCCCATGGTTTCTATAGTATCCCTAAATAAAATATCTTTTGAGGAGAAACAACAGATTTTTCGAAATTTCTTTTCCACCCCAGTTTTTGTAACATTTGTACAGTTATTTTGACATGCTCGCGAAGCGTGTGAACAAAAATGGCGTGCCACTTTTTTAAGAAAACTAAAAACTACCCGCAAACCCCAGGTGGTGCCACTGAGCCGGAAGTATAGAGGGGATAAAAGTACGAAAACTGGTAAGAAATCGATGGGAAACGGAAATGCCATCTCATATGAAAGCTTCCAGTGACGGTTAAGTAGTTTAATACAAGTATTTTTCCATGATTTGGTATAAGTCTTGAAGATGTTCCGTGGATGAAACAACAATCAGGATGAAACTATTTACTACTTATAGCAATATGGGCCTGAGGATGGAACCAGGGTTATCCTACAGCCCCGGATTTGGAATGCCGCATATAATAGCAGCGGTGCTCATGTATACTTCCGATGGAACTTTACTGAAAGGGTCATTGCATCACATTTAGGGTCTCATATCAACCGAAAGACGTCCACTGATGGACATAGACCTCCCCCAAAGGGGGGGGGGGGTTGCCATGATCGCCACGCTTGGCAGGCGGGTTGGCGATTGCAGTATATGGTTGAGTTTTACAGAGAACGCTGCTGCCCATTCTCTGGCGAGTCCCTTAGTCGCCTCTTACGACACCCATGGGAAGTGATGGGATGGTATTATTCTTTTACGGCACCGGCCGACACCATACGGCATTTAGGGTCTAATACTGATTAACTATGTCCAGCAGTGGACGTCTTTCGGCTGATATGATGATGATGATGACTGGTTAACTAGGTATTGAACTCAACTAATATGATAGAGTTAAAAATATATGTTTTTTTTTATTTGTGATGAGTTTGCTCTTGACTCTAGTCTAGGTCAGAGATGACCGAGACAAAGTCTACGATGGAGCGAGCTTACCCAGAAGGAGCCTGTTCAATCTAACTTTGAAGAGATTAGGGTTGTAAGCGTTTGGAAACACGGACGCAGGCAGAGAGTTCCACTTCTTTGCTGTGCGCATTATAAAAGACGTTTGGAAACGCTTAGTGCGAGTTGGTGGAACAGCAACAAGGTAGGGATGGTAAGATGCAGTGCGTCTGGATGTCCGATGGTAGAAGGGGGCCGGTGGGATGAGGTCGTGGAGTTCTTGGGCACACTCACCGAAGTACAGTCTGTAGAAGACCGACAAGCAGGCAACCTTACGGCGATGAGCCAAGCTATGCAGCTTGGCATCCACCAGTTTTACGTCACCGATGAGCCTCTTAGCTCTGCGTTCCACCGAGTCAAGCGCGGCAAGCTAATACTTAGCTGAGCCATCCCAAAGGTGGCTACAATACTCCATGCAGGATCGGACTTGCGCTTTATATAGGGTTAAAAGCTGTCCAGACCTGAAGTATCGCTTCAGCCTATTTAGGATGCCCAGCTTTTTGGCAGCGGTTTGGGCTTTGCACTCGATGGTGGCGCCGAAGTTGAGACTGGATATCAACTCCATGCCTAGGAGCTCGATGTTTACAGGACGTTCGATTAATTTTCACTGATACAAAACAATCTCCGGAAAATGCACGGTTTCTATGGAAAAGGCTACGTGGGTAAAGCCACGCGAAAAAAAAACAAATTGACTACTTATCTTTTCATTCGTTTTCATAACTTGTGTACATATTTCAATTACGATTAAAATATAACTTTTATACCTACTTCTACTTCATACCTTCCGTATGCTTAAAAGTCTCTAGTACTATCTCTATCGCACAATTATGGCCATGTTCTGAAATAGTCAACTGAATTAGTAGTTTTCACTATAATTTGGGGCCATACAAAACATGATATAATTTACCAACGATTGTAAAAAATGAGTATTAAAACAAATCAATATTTTTCGTCGCTCGATATTTTATTAAATTTTATTTTATCTACGTCTAAAATCACTGTTTATAAGAGTGCTGATTTGTGTTAATATTTTGACAGAAGAAGTTTATGAAGTTTGCGTGCGGGCAACACTGAATCAGTTGGCGGTTTGAATTAATTTCATGTTGTGGCGCTAGGTTCGATATTTCGGACTTTGCACATGGAAGTATGCGGGGACTGCGTGGTGCCAGGAGATGAAATCGGTGCTTTCGAGCTATCATTTATTTCAAAGATACGGCCTTAAACGTAATTCAGACGCAGATAGTAATGCTTTTTTCGTCATCTACAGCGCCATGAGCGCGGTTCGTAAAACGTGCGTTGGTGCGTTAAAATTATGCCCTGTGCATAGAAGTCTTGATAAGAACTATCAAGACTTCAAATCTATGCATGAGAAAAGGTCTTCAGCCAACAGTAGTACATTAATATAACATACTAGCTTTTGCTAGCGAATTCGTACGCGTATATCCCGTTTTTTTCAGTTCCCCGTAACAATTTGGGGAAATCCTTAGTGCTCCCCTACACTCTCCAAGGAATCTACATGCCAAATTTCAGCTTACTATGACCAGCCTCTTACTCAGTAACGATAGAATTTCATATATTAGATGTTGTATTTTTAGCCAATATTCCTGGTTAATTTAATGGAACCAAGGGCGACTGCTGAACGTGGGTTCCTGAGTTCGGTTCCCAACTCAGGCAAAGTGTTATTGAGTTTTTTATTTGGTAGTGGCTCGAAGTCCCTAGGTATATTCGCGGCGTATGGCAATGGGCTCACTCCTTATTACATAAAACTAAAGATAACTGGCGTATTGAAACCTGTAAAACTTGCACTTTTTGTGTCCTTTTCCTGTTATATCTATACTTCTATACTAATATATAAAGCTGAAGAGTTTGTTTGTTTGCTTGAACGCGCTAATCTCAGGAACTACTGGTCCGATTTGAAAAATTCTTTCAGTTTTAGATAGTCCATTTATTGAGGAAGGCTATATGTTATATATCATCACGCTAAGACCAATAGGAGCGGAGCAGTAATGAAAATTGTGACGCAGACAAAGTTGCGCGGGTCAGCTAGTATTTGATATTTATTAGTATATTATTTAGTTTTGTATGTATTTGTTTTGTATTATTATGTATGTTTCTCTATTAATATTATTTATGATGTTTGTACACTGACCGCCCTAAATCTAACTTCTTTAGTTCAGTCCATTCAAAGGTTGTCTGTAAGAGATTGCCCTTTGTGGTAAGACCGCCCATTGTACACTAGTTTTTATAAGCGTTTTTTCTGTGCTTGTTATGAGGTGTAGAATAAAGTATATAATAAATAAATATATAAGCGGTACAAATTCTTTAATAAGGAGAACTTACTTCTCAAAAAGTATTTTTATTGATAATTCAATATATTTAATCATACTTTGTTTTTATTTGTGATGGGTTTGCTCTTGACTCTAGTCTAGGTCAGAGATGACAGAGATAATATATAAAATTCTTCCGTTACAGGTGACTGACTGAGTGATTGAGTGACTGGCTGACTGGCAGATAACGGGCCGACGAAATAACTGGTAAACTACGCGTCTTCGTACGCACATTGCGCGTACCAAGACGCGCACAAAAGCTAGCATCTAATAAAACTTTTAATTGATTTAATATCAGTACACTGCAGACTACTCTCTTTTTTACTTCAAATTATTTCAGTTCATCCAAAAGTGTTTTAGTGTAAAATAATCTATCCATCCATAACCACGGTTAAAGAAGCGATACTTGTTTTATTTCTCCAAAAATATGTTGTATGACAGACACCGATATAACTTCACAAGTGTTCCTTTAAGTAGTATCGTAGCAATATCCCTTTAGAAAAAAAAACGGCCAAGAGCGAGACGGACTCTCTCACGAAGGGTTCCGTATCATAAACCGAAAAAAATACTTTTCTTGTATGGAAACCCCCTTTAATTTCTAATTTAATTTGTTTTTTTTTATATGGCGGCAATAGAAACAACAACTCTGAAAATTTCAATTGTCCATCTATTACGGTTCTTGAGATACAGCCCGCTGACAGACAGACGGACGGGCGAACGGATAGGGTTCCGTTGGTCCTTCGGGGTCTAAAACGGCGCATCTTCAAAATCAACTATCAACCGTACAATAACACCTCTACAAACTAACATGCAAATAAACAATTACCATAATAAACAATACATCACAATTCACAGCACAAAAATCGTCAAACAATACTTGGCAAGACTTATCCGTTTCTGTGGCCATAACTCAAGGAGGCACAAAAGGGACTTGGTTTCTCCAACTTTGGTACAGGTTCCTTGAGACGCTGAGAACAATACTGAGAGTTATTGCTCGCCGTGTCCGGGGGAAGCCGGATGCTCTGGAAAAATGGCCGCGGAACAAAGTAGCGTCGATGCAGCTAGAACTGGTTTGAACCGGTTTGGGTGATGATTGAATAGTAGTTTTTGAGACTGATTTTGGAGAGATATCTGGTAGGTTTTGGCTGGTTTGAACCGGGTTAGGAAATGAAGTTTTTTAATAGTTTTTGGTTTTATTAAAGTAGTTAGTCAAATAGCTCGTTAAGAGGAAATGCTGGCGGCGAGACTTCGTATGTAGAAAGTCATAATTCGAAGTTTGGCTCTCGACAGTTATCTCCTCCAATATTAAACCAATATTTCACAAACTGAATAAGAACGATGTATACTATGTCTCCAAGTTTTCCTTTTTTGATTAATAGTTGCCAAATTTGTACACTAGGGCTCCATTGGCAGCGAGTTATCGGACAATTTTGAGCATTTTGTGAAAGTTCTAGTGCTTATACGGTCAATAAATCATCAAAAAGGAAAACATAGGGACACAGTATATATTCTTCTCATTCAGTTTGTGAAAAATCTCTTAAATCGGTCCAATATTGGAGGAGAAAACAGTCGAGAGCCAAACCCCGAATTATGACTTTTTACATACTAAGTCTCGCCACCAGCATTTCCATTATGTTTAAAAAAAAACTCTATTTAAAAAAAGTTAATTGTGTTTATTTTTCAAAAGATAAATAAAATAATATGTTTTACGGCAAAACTTTATCATTGAGACGACCCAAAATTTTGACAGACTTGCATCGTTTGGAACCAATGTCAAAACTATATTGTCTATACTTTTTTAGGAATTTCAGGAAAATAACCAGCAGATTAAAGTAGTGAAGTATAAGCAAAAGCACCTATTAAACATCAACACCACCATTACGTACCTAATTATTTTAATTAAAATTCCCCCAGTGTGTACTCGTTTTAAAGAATCGTGATAATTGTACAATCTGTACATAGTTAACTTATGAGAGCACAATTAAACTCAAATTACTTCGCATTCTAACGTGTAATGGACATAACATTATTTAGCTGTCATGTTTAATGGCACTTACTGCTTTTTACTTGTACTCGTGTTTAGTCGTAGGTACAATGAAGTATAGGTGCAATAAAAATTCATTTTTTAAAGTGTTATTTTAACACTATAGACTGCTTATAGATTTTCCTGTAATCTATAGATAAAGATCTATTATCCATTTTTTTTTTTTAATTTTAGGGTCAGTAGTTTCGGAGATAAGGGGGGCCTTATCTCCGAAACTTCTGATCATTTTTCATTGTGGTCATTTTTCGTCTTATTTCTTGAATAACTTCAATACTATTTATTTTAAAATTATGAAAAAATAGAATAAAAACCCTTGCAGTTCATTTGATATGTCACACAAAATTGTTCAAAAACCTTTCTTTTTTTTTCATTTTCAAAAACCCTTTTTTTAATTTAATACTTTACGTAATGCGTCCGTGTTTGCGTCACAGAAGTCCATATGTGCACCAAATTTCAACAGAATCGGTCCAGTGGATCCAGAGAAAACTGGCTGTGACAGACGGACAGACAGACAGACAGACAGACAGACAGACAGACACCCGAGTGATCCTATAAGGGTTCCGTTTTTTGTTCGGAACCCTAAAAATACAACCAATTTGAGAATCTCCTTCTTTTTTGAAGTCGGTTAAAAGTTCAATGGTTGTACTTTCAAGGCTAGTGTATAAAAAGAAATCTTAGTGTAATAGGCTAGTTTCCACCATCAATAAATTGCAAATCTATTTAGTCCGTCAGTTAGAGTATAGAAAAATAATGGACACGTATTTTTTGTTTTTGTAAATCAATTATTATTGACAAAGATAATCAAACTCGGTGGTGAGGGCTCGTGACGTCAGAACGCACAAAAAATTGTACCATGGCGTGACGTTTTGAGAATTTTAAAAGCATCGTATCTTCGTCAATTTTGGTTTACGTAACAAAAGAAAAAAAAACGGGTCAAATATTTTTTGATAATCTAACGGACGGACTAATTAGATTTTTTCAGTGTAAAATATTTTTTATAATTTATTGTTGTTTTCACATTATCAAGGTTTTGAATAACGTCATTTATTTGATCGCATGATAAACCGACCACCATTTTGTTTCTAGTGTGTTATTATTTTCAAAATTTTTTTATTTAAAATCCATGAAAAAAATATTATGAGAAGATGTTGATTTTCGTGAACTTTACCGTAACCAGAATTATCACCTTTTTTGAAATCGGTTGAAATACACAAAAATAGGTAAATCTTATTTTCCACAATTGTTGTTATATTTTCCCGCAAATAAGGAACCTAGGTATGATAGGTAAGTTAGTTAGCAAAAATACTTCCACAAAAAAACCAAAAGCACACCTGTACCAATAAATTAATTCCTTTACTTTTTCAGCCAGGTGGGACATTAGTAATGTCCCCTAAATACCGCAAAAAATAATTAATGTGTGGGGACATGCATCACATTGTCTCACCCAGTCACCGTGCACCCTGACATCTTTATGGATGCTTTTTTGTATCTTTATTTTTGGGGTTACTTGGGAAATTTAATAAAACCTTCAATGTAACAAAGCAGTTTTTTTTTTAATTAGGGTTTGCTCTTGACTCCAGTCCTGGTCAAAGGTGACAGAGACAAAGTCGACGATGGATTACGCTTGTTTATTATTTATTTATTCACAAAATCCACAGCTCTTTAACAATTTTACTTAAAATAAATAAACCGATCTTACAGCCAATTACGGATTTACAATCTATTAATTATTATATGCATCAGATACAAACAGAATGACATGCTAGCACCGTCTAAGCATATGAGAGTGTGTGGTGTGAGTGGGTGTGTCGTGTAGGAAGAGTTAAAATAGTGTGTGGTATACCTTTACCCAACACTTGTTAGAATTCTTAGTCCTTTTAGTCAAATCGTCGCATACAGTAATTATTAAAAGTCTCCTAAAAGTACCTTTTTTTTAGGCTTACCCAGAAGAAGCCTGTTCAATCTAACTTTGGAGAGATTAAAGTTGTAAGCGTTCGGAAACACAGACGCGGGCAGAGAGTTCCACTCCTTTGCTGTGCGCATTATAAAAGACGTTTGGAAACGCTTAGTGCGAATTGGTGGAATAGCAACAAGGTAGGAATGGTAACTTACTGCAAGTTACCATTCCTACCTACCATTTCTAGTCTAGATGCCCGATGGTAAAAGTTTGATATTTTTTATTTTTATTAATTTAAATTTTAATTGGTGAAATACTTGGCACAATTATATTTATAGTTAGATGAGAGCCCCACATTTATGCATTTTATCAAGACAACATTGTTTCTTGTTGTACATAAATACTAACATAAACAGCTGTTTTGTATCTAACAACCTCAAATAATAATAATAGTTTGGAAAGTTATTTTATTTTTTATTAAAGTTGAACAGTTTATTTTATTTTAAACGGTTTCTCTGTGAAAACGAACAAACGCGTGAATAGTTTAGAGGCAGGTTGTTTATGAAAAAGTTTAAAGAAGTGTTGCGATTTCTTAAAGGTTTTAATTTGTATTTTATGGTCTTGACAACGTGTTAGTGTTTTCACTTTTCAAGCCGCTGTAAAACCTGAATACATTTTAGTTCACAAAAAAATAATGGAAGTTTACTTATTACTTCAAAAACTTTCACAACTATCAATATTATGCTGATTTTCAAAGAAATTATGAAGTGTGATCATAAACTGTTTTAGAATAAAAATATTTTTTTTTATTCTTCGATAAATATCTTCTCGGAATAATCTTCTGTGACATACATAAAATTACACCTTCCTCCCTGTATATAATTAAATGGACTTAAGTAGAAACTACGGACAGATTCACGCTTTTACGCTCTTCTGTAACAATTAAAATAAAATAAATTCTTAAATCTCATACGGAACCACTCTTCAGACTCTGTGCTCCTACTCTTTGGGCAATAAATACGTCTTCGCAACGTATATATCACTCGTTCACGCCAACAATAAATAATTGTGGACGTATTCGTCTACGCACTTTCATCGTACCACTTACATACGTACAATTAATTTATTTTATACTAGCTTCTGCCAGCGGCTTCGCCCGCATGGTCCCTAGGGAACATACTATCGGGATAAAAAGTAGCGTATGTCCTTTTTCAGGCTCTAGACTCTCCGTATACCAAATTTCATTTAAATCGGTTCAGTAGTTTTGGCGTGATAGCGCTACAGACAGACAGGCTTACTTTCGCATTTATACTATTTGTAAGGATTTCTGTTTGTACAAGAAGTTTTTTGGAAGGAATTGACGTGCAACACGTTAAGCTGCAACGGTGTTATAATAGACATTTATCTAATTTTAAATCTGTCATCAGTTTTTATGTTATTACTTTTTTAACCGACTTCCAAAAAAGGAGGACGTTCTCAATTCGGTGGGTTTTTTTATCTTTCTCGTATAAGTAACTCTGAAAATGTCTATGTCCTACGTATTCTGATGAAATTAAAAAGAAACTAAACAAGTGCGAGTTGGACTCGCCCACCGAGGGTTCCGCAGGTACATATTACTTTAAATAAAGACTACATTTTTAAAGATTTAATTACAAATGTATAGTTTTCATATTTTTCCCTATGTTGTAGTATTGAACGATATTACTTACCCAATTTCAAAGTTCTAGGTCAACGGAAAATACCCTATAAATTTTGACTCACTTGAGAGTGTCGAAATATACATTTTTTGTGGCACAAACGGCTGTATCTTTTTTTACGTTACTTAGAAGTTTGATTTTCTCTCAGCTTCAAGGGACTATCGACCTGAGTATTTTTTTTTAATTTCAACTCGATACCTCTACGCGTTCCCGAGATAAAGGGTCTTGACAGACAGCCGGACGGACAACAAAGTGATCCTGTAAGGGTTCCATTTTTTCCTTTTTAGGTACGGAGCCGGGACGTGTTATTGCTCCTGAGATTTAAAACTTATAACCATGATCCAATAAAAAGCGGAAGAACAAACTCAAAGCATTTATTTCAAACTAGCTGACCCGCGCAACTTCGTATGCGTCACAATTTTCATTACTGCACCGCTCCAATTGGTCTTAGCGTGATGATATATAAAAGCCTAAAGCCTTCCTCGATAAATGGATTATCTACACTGCAAGAATTTTTCAAATCGGACCAATAGTTCCTGAGATTAGCTCGTTCAAGCAACAGACCAAACAAACTCTTCAGATTTATATATTAGTATATAGAAGTATAGATGAACCATTTACAGGTTACTTAGGAATTGTCAAGGTCTGTCAATCAACCAATATATATGAAATTCTTCTGTTACTGACTGATTTTGTGACTGAGTGACTGACAGACAACGCACAATCAAAACCACTGCACTACACAGAATACTGAAATTTGGTATGTACGTTCCTTGGGGAGTGTAGGGGAGCACTAAGAGAGAATTTCCCGAAATTCCTACGGAAACGGGAAAAAACGGGATATGTGTATGAAGTCGCGAGCAAAGGCTAGTCAAAATATAAAGTTACTTGAACGATCCAAAGCGTACTATGGAGAAGATAAATACTTACACAATGATAGTTACAAGTTGTCGTTATTAATGCAAGATTTATTTTTCCAATTATAGGTACCTACGCGTTTGACCACTATCTCACCTGTTGGTAAGCGATGATGTGGTCGAAGATGGAGCACGCTTGCCTAGAAGCAACCTATTCACTCTTGACTTAAGACTCTCAGGTAGAAGCTATCAGGAAACACAGACTCCGGCAGGGAATTCCACTCCTTAGCTGTACGCACTATGAATGTGTTTTCAATTATAAATTTATAATGCTAGTAAGATGCCCTTGACCGATTAGCTAGCTTGCACTACACAATCATTACTATAGAGATTGTATTTTTACAATGCTAGATTTTTTTTATTTGATAATAGCTGGTACCGTTAACTTTGGCGGAACAGCGTAAGTTGACACACAACTTTTATCGATTGGATGATCGGCAAGAAGTACAAGCAAACAAACGAACATTGTTTTTTTTTTTATATTTAAAACAATTTCTTATTTGCTCAATGTTACCTTTCAAATCATTTCAATTCGTTTATTTTTCAGACTAATAATGTCCATAATTGTTAGTAACAGAGGTCTTAAAACTATGTTAGTCAATGTTAAAAATCAAATAGAAACAATTAAAATTAAAAACAAATCATTCATTCCTCATTCCTTTGTATCCTTGATATGAAGAATAGTTTAAGGTGCGATGGCTCTTCTTTATTTTTATTTTCAAGAAATGAAAAAATCCTCAATTTTACAGACAGATACTTGATCATTTGTAAGTTTTTGTTCCATATAAAATTAATTATGGAGGTTGATTCCAGGAAAATAGTTACAGTTTTGTAAGAATTGTATAACGAAATATAATCGCGAACAACAGAAGTTTGTGTGACGCCTAACGCCATCTAGCGTCGAGTAGTAGAATCAAAAATATGTTCAGGTAAAAGTTTTAGGACAGTATTTTATTAAGGTAAGTTTAAATTTCACAGTATTCAAGAACTACAATGCTAAATGATGAATACGATGATTTTTTCAATGATGCTTTTTCAAACGCAGCACAAATAATTCTCATATGATTCTTAAAAAAAGAAACACATTTTCACATAACAATTCCAATAAATAACCGTATAATTATTTTGCATCTACCTTTTTTCCACTGAAAATACTAAAAATGTTACAACTTGATCCGAAACCGTAGAAGCGATGCCGTAGCGAGTGCTACGAGCCTTCGTGCTACGGTGCTACGCGCTACGCCCGTACCTGAGTTTGCAATATTAATTATTGTTATTATTTTTCAAATATTTGTACAATAAAAATTTGCTATAAGCAATTTTATAGTTGAAGACCTGAAAAACGAATGATCATATGAACATTGACTTTCAATAAATTAATGAAAAGCAAGAAGCATAATAAATACTCTAATCGTTTTGCGTTTTAGATACATGTTAGCTACGCGTCAGTATATATTTTGTTTTTTGTTAAAGTTGGTCATTATGGCAAAGATGTTGTAAAAGAAATTAAAATAAACGGACCAAATGTCACTCTCATCATCGACCGCATCATCACTTACCATCAGGTGACATAGAGGTCAAACGAATGCCTGTCAATTGAAAAAAAAAAAGAATCGGTCAACAGAGCTATACCCCACTGAAATGCCACATATATATTTATATATTTGAAGCATAACATATGACAATTTAGTGCAATCATCCTGATTTCAGACTACTGATAAATAATACTAAATTATGGAAATCAATGACATATAAATAGGTGAATGTTAAAATCATAGGTCAGAGTTTTGCTCTCATATATGCTACAGAATGTTTCTAAAGCTGGAAGTGTAATATTTAATCCTTGGTTCCGTTTTCAATGAATCTTAAAAAAAACATAAATTGTTATTAATGGATCTTAAAAATTTCATTAATTACATAAATAATACGCTTTCACCGTCAATTTAATGATTTGAAGAGCAGTCGAATTGGGAGGTTGCCTTGGAATAATAGGGTAAGATTTGTCACAATAAACTGAGGATTCTAAAAAGGCCACTTTAGCAGACTCACAAAGAAGAAGTTCAAAAGAAGAAGAAGACAAAAAGACGAAGTTTAAAATTGTTATTTTGTTTTATTTAATTTTTATTTTTTTGGTATGCGTCATGCTTGGCTTTTTCTTTCTAAAGCACATCACGCTACCCGTCACTGTAAAATTTTTCCAATCATCCTTGAACCTAACGCGTTAGCGATAAAGGTGAAATTTTCGACAGATTGTTGTGTGATTAATATTATATTATGATTCTAAAATGATTCTCCTAAAGTGGCCTTTTTGGCCCCCATTTCTAACGTGTGTATTTTTCCACCCCTTTAAGACCTATGTCCCATGGCACGCTCATTAAGTAATGAGAGAGCCCATAAATATCACTTCCTTACTCATTTCATAGTACACCATTTTCGTTTTAAGCCCACGACGACTCTTCATTGTTATTTATATTAATAACTTTGTTTTAAATTACAACTGTGTGGTTTTATTTAAAGGTGTAATTGGGTTCGTGAGATGGAAGTTGATTTTAATTAATGGTGGAATTAAACGTACTGTGAAGAATTTGAGTTCTTCACATACCTATCACATACTTTTTTAAATTTGTATTAAACTTAATTTTTACGGGTCAATTGTTTACCAAGAATGACAAATCACGAGGAGGTTCGAAGAAATTAGAGTACAATGGGGTCGCAGCAGGTCGTGTTCTGAAGTTCTTGTCTACCCTTACAGACAAAGCTTGAGTTTTGTACTTATGTAAGTAAAACAACAACAAAACTGACATAGACAATGCGGTTTTTTTTATAAATTACGTAAAAAATACATACAATAGCGTGGAAAACCACAGAGAGATGTATTTATGGTTTTTTTTTTACCATGACTGGATTTGCACTGAAAACTGACCCGCAAGCGGTTATGATAAGATTTATGAAGTTTTTTTTCACCAAAACCTTTAACAAACATACTTCTTTTACTATCATCGATAAAAATAACTAGCAATTTTCATAATATCCAGTAGGTATGTTCTCTTGACGCCCCGCCTACCCACGTATTGGTTTCGAGTATCGGTTCGAGTCTGCGCACTGGGCGTATTGGGTTACGATGCTCGCTTACGCCCCGTAGAGCTGGCTGTTTTTATTGCTTGTATGATGCGTGATTTAAAAGGGTTTAGTAGCTAGTGGTTAGTATTAGAAGCCTATGCTATGCAGTGATACAGAAAACAAATGTATATCTCCTCTATTTATAAAATGCTTTGTCCTGACTGATGGACCAACGCACATCCTACACCGCAGGTCGTAGGGACTTGTTTGAAGGACGTATTCTTTATTTAATGTCCGCATAAGCATCCGATAAGAAAGGATTTTTGGAAGTTCGTCTCCTAAGGGGGTGAATTAAGGTAAGAAAGTTTCTGTGGAAAATCTTATTCCTGGGGTCAATATAGGTACTTGAAAATTGACTACCTACTGAAGGAAATCGTTCCTTCATCAGAGCACAAGACGAACGGCGATGCGCCACCGGTACATGGTGGCAAAACGTTTTGGAAACACATTCATAGTGCGTACAGCTAGTCTATTCTGTAAATAACCATTTCGATATCGAGATTCACCTGAGTGGCAAGGCTCACAAAGTGAGCTTTATTGCACACAACATAAGGGTCTTATGTTTACACGAATTTTTGTTTATACTCACCTCGGATTCCGCTGTCGAGACACGAAAATTTTCTTACAGAATAGCACTACAGCTAAGGAGTGGAATTCCCTGCCAGAGTCTGTGTTTCCAGATAGCTACAACCTGGGAGTCTTTAAGTCAAGAGTGAATAGGTTACTTCTAGGCAAGCGTGCTCCATATTCGACCACATCATCGCTTATCATAGTGGTCAACGGAATGCCTATTAATACTAAAAAAAAAAAATTGTTCTTGACAAAGCCGAGGGCAACGACCTAGAAGCGAAAGTCCAAAACACTGGCCAGACCAAGTCCGAACATTATTGAAGCCTTAGAAGCCGCGCATGCCATTGCAAGAGGAAGCAAGTAGAGAAACATTATTAAAGAGAAGGTTTTGAAACCGTGATGTGGTCACGACTCCAAGCAACGAAAAGTTTTTGATCAAGAAGTGACTTACGTTAACGATATTAGTTAGTAGTCTCACATACATAGAGCAGCAAAACCACTAAATTTTATTTCCATATTCTGTTTTCTAAAATGGGTGATAGACGTACAAGCAAGTACGCGTACTTATGGCTCGACGAACTTTTTCACTACGTGGCTTGTTTTTAAATACGCGTACCTAAGGTGACACACGGGCGAAAAAGGTCGTCGCGCCGTAAGTACGCGTACTTGCTCGTATGTCTGTCACCCACTTTACACAAGCGATCCGCTCCGCCTTCGCTAGGCTAAAAATTGTACACACAAACCTTCGTTTGTGACTCCTTCTATTAGTGACAAACATGGTAATAAGTAGAAGAAATAAATGGAGAAACAGAAAGATGTAGACAGGAAGTTTCTTTTGTACAAATAACATATATTTGTACTGTCATCATCATAACAGCCGAAAGACGTCCACTGCTGGACATAGGCCTCCCACAGAAGAGGGGGGGCTTTACCATAATCGCCACGCTTGGCAGGTAGGTTGCCGATATTTGTATTTGTACTGTATCAGAATATTATTATCTGTTTAAATGATAACTGGCTTGCTTCGTAAGTGCATATCCCGTTTTTTTCCGTTCCCGTAGGAATTTCGGCAAAACCTCTTAGTGCTTCCTTACGCTCCCCAAGAACCTTAATTCCTTATTTCAGCCTTCTTCGACGAGTTGGTTCGTCTGTGCGTTGTTTGTCAGTCACTCAGTCAATAACTCATCAGTAACGGAAGTTTTATATGTATTTATGATTAACCCATCGTAGTCTGCAATTTTACATACATAGCTAGTTGTACCAAGATACTAAAATAATGACTGCTCCTCATATGAAATGATATTTATGGAAATACTAAGAACTCCTACGTATTTCCGTATATCGCACTTACTACATATGAGGCTACTGTTTAATGGGCGTGAACACACATTACCGTATCGACAAGCCGTAAGGGCGTGGTGCACCGATATTGATAGCTATCGAAGTATCGAAGGCCACGCCCCATCGAAAAAAATACGCCGATACGCGCATGTCCAGTCTGATCGGTTCGAAGATACGACGAGGCGTCTTCGGATACATGTGTATCTATAGTATCTGAGTATCTTTTTCTCGTCTTGGCCATTGGGGTTTTTTATATGTATATTCTTCTATGTTCTTGGCAGTAAAAATTACATATCTATTGCGAACGTGTGTAGTCATATTTCAGGGTTACGTTTTGTATCTGCGGGTCTAAAGAAGCCACTTTAGCAGAATCGGAAAGCACATCACGCTACCCGTCACTGTCAAGTTTTCCCAATCAACCTTGAACCTAAGGTTCTAGCGATACAGATGAAAATGAAATTTAACAGAGTGTTGATGATTAATATTATGATTCTAACATGATTCTACTAAAGTAGCCTTTTTAGATACGCTGATATAAAGTGAAGAACATACTGGCTTTTTTTCAAAAAACCCTATCTCGAAAAAAACACTTATCAAGCAGTCCCAAGCAGTTAGTGGCATCATATCTGTCACTGAACGTAAGTAAATGCCTCCAAATGTAACAAACTGCAAAAAAAGTAATTTGTTTGGAACTTTTTAGTCGTTTTTTGGTGTTTTTTTGTGTGTTGCTATCATTGATATAAAAAAATCCAAGATTGTCAACTGTCGTCAAAAACTGGCACGTATCAAATGTCATGTGTGAGTTGTGTGTAGTTATACTATGAACATTTTTTTTGCAAATTCAACCTTATACGGATCGCTTAAAGTTGTTTTTACAAAGCAGTGCAGTATGGCGAGTGATGCGCAATTTTTTTTTGCAAATTCAACCTTACACGGATCGCTTAAAGTTGTTTTTACAAAGCAATGCAGTATGGTGAGCGATGCGAGACTATTTGAAACTAGCGCACAATTATACATATTGCGCTTGTTTTTTGCGGACGTTTTTGAGATGATGAGTGTGTATCTTGGGTTTTTTATATATCAATGGTTGCTATGTAGTTTTTCCTTAATCTGTGTCAACTAACCAACATTACCCCTTTTAATGTCTTCTGGAACATCCTTTATAGGGTGTAACAGAAGTAACACAAAACCTAAAACGGAGTCAATGTACTTATCATTATGAACAAGTATTACTATGGAATCAACTATGAAATAAAATAAATGCAACTGCCCCATTGTATCTCTGTACAACTCGACAAAATGTACTGAACAGCTGTTTTTAGATGGACAGACAACGATGTGATATAAGGGGTTAGTTTTTTTTTACTATTGAGGAAAGGAAACCCTAAAAAACATTCTGATCGGGTTTGTTTTCCTAAAAAAAGGTTAAAGATGATGATGTGATGATGTGGTGTGTGATGTGTGTGTGTGTGTGTGTGTGTGTGATGGTGATGGTGATGTTCGTCAGAACGGCCAGGTTCTGGCGTGCGTTTATAATAGTAGATGTTTGAACTTAAACGAAGCATAAATAGCTCTAGAGAAAGTGGTGATCTGTAGTTTCTGTCCTCTCCTATGGTTAGCAAGCCGTTCATAAGTGCCGTTTAAGGTCTTAATTGAAATAAATGTTTTGACTTTGACTTTTGACTTTGGAGTTTATCATTTTGCGCACTAAAATTTAAATTATTTCTGAGCAACGATGTCTGGGAAGAAATGCCGAAACAAATCCTCGTTTATTTTAGTTATTATGCACATAGAAAAAATAGAAGAAGAAAACTTAGGATAGGGTGACACAATAGGCAGTGTTATTGCTACAATAGATCCTTTACAGGCAACCTTTGGATGGATTTAAAAGGTAGAAGTAGAGACAGTACGACAAGGTTGTCTTCGGTCTACTATACTGACCTGCTTTATGCGTAACTGTCGGAACACATTGAAGAAAATCAAAACGGGATATTCTACCTAGCTGTTGATAAAGAGTGTTCGATACAAAATCGGTTATTTTTTTTATTTTTTCTTTACTATATATAGGCATACGTTTGACCACAATCTCACCTGATGGTAAGCGATGATGCGGTCGAAGATGGAGCACGTTTGCCTAGAAGCAACCTATTCACTCTTGTCTTAAAGACTCCCAGGTTGTAGCTATCTGGAAACACAGACTCTGGCAGGGAATTCCACTCCTTAACTGTACGCACTATGAATGTGTTCCCAAAACGTTTTGTGCGTGTGGGTGGGATGTCCACTAATGTGTTCTTTCTTCAATATTTTTTTCTATTTTCTGAAAAATACGAAAACATGCAATTATCCACTTATGAAAGGATGCTCTTCAGTAATGCAGAGATCTCAAATAAAGACGAGAGAAGTGGTAGTGATTTTTAGAGTTCCGTACCACAAAAGGAATAAACGGAACTCTTATAGGATCACTTTGTTATCCGTCCGTCTGTCTGTCAAGACCCTTTGTCTCGGGAACGCGTAGCGGTATCGAGTTGAAATTAAAACCATATGCTCAAATCTACGGTCCCTTAAAGCTGTGAAAAAATCAAAGTTCTAAGTTAACGTAAAAAAGGTAAAGCAAAAAACGTATATTACGACACTCTCAAGGAAATGAAAATGTATACGGTATTTACGGTAACTATGAAAAATGGCAATTAAGTCTCATACTACAAGTATAGGAAAAACTCTGAAAACTATACATTTGAAATTAAATCATTAAAAATAGTCTTTATTTAAAGTAATGTGTACTACAAATTTGTACGGAATCCTCGGTGGGCGAGTCCGACTCGCACTTGGCCAGTTTTGTACCATTTTTTTATTTTTATTTGTGATGGGTTTGCTCTTGACTCTAGTCTAGGTCAGAGATGACAGAGACAAAGTCTACGATGGAGCGAGTCTACCCAGAAGGAGCCTGTTCACTCTAACTTTGAAGAGATTAGGCAAAACACCAAGACATTATAGGATCCCACTGTCCCAGTTTTCCCTCATCACCTTTTCTCAATAAATTTCCTTCTTTCATTCCCTCCCACACGTCACAGGCGTGTGTCCGGGCGTGCCGGGTACGCTCCGGTTGGCTGATCGGAAACCAATCGATAACCGATAACCGCCTCACGCCCGCTTCCGGTCGCCGTAGGGCGGGCGGGATGATGTGGCGGTTTTTATTGAGGCTCTATTTTATGATAATAGCTGGGTTTTCTATGTGGAAGCTGTATTTTGTGTTAGATGGTTTTGTTTCTAGAAGTGGTGAATTTTTGTTAGAGGAAAAATGGAGGAAAATAGCTCGAGTTATTTTGTTTTTTTATAGAAATCTTTTGTTCAATGTTGAAACTTATTGTTTACTCTATTTATAGGAATGAATAAAAAATATTGGATACGTATTATTTTCTTTTTTCGTTAATCCAAACCCACCAAATCAATTTGAAATTGTCAACAATACAACGAAAACCAAAGTTCAGTGATTTGTAATTTCACTCGAAACAAAGCACTGTATCGTTTTCTTTTTTTAGGGTTCCGTACCCAAAAGGTAACCAATGGAACCCTATTACTAAGCCTCCGCTATCCGTTCATTCGTCCGTCCGTCTTTCAGCGGGCTGTATCTCAGGAACCGTAATAGGTGGACGGTTGAAATGATCACAGATTGTGTATTTCTATTGCCGCAATCGCAATAAGGTAGTTTAAAAGAGCCGCCAGTGACGGAAAAGTTAAAAAGAAATCGCTTGTCTTGGTATGGTCATGTTAAGAGGAGGGATGAAACGCATGTAACTAGAATAGTTATGAACATGAATGTGGATGGATGGAGAGAGAGAGGAAGGCCAAAAAAAAGATGGATGGATTGTGTGAGGAGCGATATGAAAGAAAAGGGACTTAGAGATATAGTGACGACTTATAGAACGGAATGGAAGAAAAAAACGTGTTGCGCCAACCCCAAGTAACATGGGATAAGGGCAGGAAGATGATGAAGATGATGATGGTACGGAACCCTTTGTGTGCGAGTGTATCTCACACTTGGCCGGTTTATTGTTTTTTAGGAATTTGGTTTTTCAGTTTCCAACTTTTTTTTTTAATTCAGTATAACCAATCGTATGCTTAGATAATTTTATAAAGAAGCCTGAAGATCTATTAGGATTTAAATTGGTCTTATAACTTACAGTTCTGCTGATCCCTCTTCCATAGACAAGCGCTTCACGTAGGAGCGTGCCCTCAGCATTAATGTTCATTTGTCAGCTTATTATTATTGTCTCTTGGCAAAGAATTGTCTGAAAAGGGTTAATTACTATGGACTAAGAATTGAATTAAAACATACCGTTGTGATATTGTGGACAAGACTTTAAAAAAAATCTTTGATAGTTGACATTTCAAGGGTCTTGAAATGGTTCGGACTGAAAAGCTAGCATAGCATAGTCGGCCTTATAATGTTCCCACTGTTGGGACTCAGGCCTCCTCTCTAGGAGAGGGAATGGGCCGTAATCCACCACGCGGGCCCAATGCGGGTTGGTGAATGTCACATGTCTTCGAATTTTTGGTTCTAGGACATGCCGGTTTCCTCCCGATGTTTTCCTTCACCGTTTTGAGAGCAGTGGTGATGAAATAAATTACACAAAGTAATGTGCCTGACTGATTTTAAACCCGCGACCTACAACTCGTAAGTCGAAGCCATTACCACTCGGCCACCACTGCTCTAAAAAAGCTAGGCCCGCATGAAAGACCAAAATAATCCCATGTGAACGAACTACCGCGATTAAATTAGCCATAATTTAAATCCAGGCTCATGGCACACTGTCTTCCTAATTTTATACAATTCAGTTATTATGCCACTGAGACGTGATTGATTAACAAACATCCAAATTATAGTTACTTATATGGTGTACATAATAAAGAGTATTCTATTCTATTCTATAGTTTCAGTTTTATTGTAGACCTATGTAAGATACATACTTTTTTTCTAAAGTGGTATATTATGATATATGTTTCTTTTGGGTTATCAACATGGAATTGAAGCTGTAAGTGCTTATTCCATTTTGTAGATGGCAATACTTATAATAATCGGAAGAAATTACCCCACTCTTCTATTCTTTATACGTAGAAATTTGTTTAACGGTTACAACAGAAAGAAGAATATAAAGTACTAGTGGACGTCACGCGGTTTCACCCATGTAGTTCCCGTTCCCGTGGGTGTACGGGGATTATATATAGCCTATGTTACTCCCAGATAATGTAGCTATCCAATGCTAAAAGAATTTTTCAAATCGGTCGAGTAGTTTCGGAGCCTATTTCATTCAAACAAACAAATCTTTCCTCTTTATAATATTATTATTAGTGTAGAAAAGTGATTATTATCACAGAACTGCCATGCACACATACACATTATAATTTAAACTAGAATTCCTTAACGATAGTATTAATATTACTTAAAATATGTTATAATAGACAAATTTTACAGATATTTAACTGAAAACAAAAGAAAAAATTAGGTAGGAACAGAAACTAGACCGATGCATGTCTTGTCCGTGGCAACAACGCTCCTACTCAGCATAATGCTAAGCCGTAGTGAAACCCATCGCACGATGCTGATTTTCAGTTTTAACTGCCACTGTGGTCGAGTGGTTGAGGCGTTTGCCTTGTGACCCGGTGGTCGTGGGTTCATTTCCCACGGGAAGCATACTTTGTAAAGTTGTTTCCAGTTTGGCTAGGACATTGCAGGCTTGAGTCACCTGATTGTCTGATAAAAAGATGATTCCGTGCTTCGGAAGGCACGTATAAGCCGGTGGTCTCGGCCGCCAAATGGCGGTCGTCAAATAAACCATTTCAGAGGCCCTTGAGGCGGCTTGGAAACTCTGACACTAGGGTGTGTGGGGTCATTAGACCTTACTGCCCACACGATAAGAAGAAGAAGATTTTCAGTGACCACCAAAGTGTGTTTTAAACTTGTCATTATAATATTTCAAGGGACCTCTGAACGTATCCCCTCTATGCTAACGGGCGGCCAATGGATAACACAATAAGAAGGCGACAGATCGCGTCTCGGGCCAAAGAAAAAGCGAAAAGAGCGAAAAAAAGCGCCTGCTAGGAAATATCTTTCATCTTGTAATTATTTTTATCCTTTAAGCGAAATTAAGATAAAGAAAAAAGACGAACATATAATCAGTTTGTCTAATTCACTCTGTGGACTATTGTCGTTGAGCTATTGTGCTCATTTTTAATGAAAATTCCTTATTGTTTTTGATTTTGCTATCGCGCGTGCTTCTGGCACAAAAGAGGGTGAGTTGGAGCAGACGTTGCTTAAGATTCTTGATCTTGGTTATATATATATTGGCTATATTATGGACTGTATTAAAATAACCTCTAAGTACAGAATCATTGGTTTAAAGGCGATGTAATGCAGTATAACAAATCATTTTGTTCATTATCATTATCAAATCATTTAACAACTTATCCACCAAAAATAATCCGATCCAATATTCAATATCTTTTCGTAGACTAACGAATATAGTTTTTTTTTACTATTTATAGGCACGCGTTTGACCACTATCTCACTTGTTGATAAGCCAAGATGGAGCACGCTTGCCTAGAAGCAACCTATTCACTCTTGACTTAAAGACTCCCAGGTTGTAGCTATCAGGAAACTCAGACTCCGGGAATTCCACTCGTTAGCTGTATGCACTATGAACGTGTTCCCAAAACGTTTTGTGCGTGTGGGTGGGATGTACAGCATGTACCGGTGGCGCTTCGCCGTTCGTCTTATGGTCCGATGATGGAATGGGCTTGGCGGAATTAAATTGTGCAATTCCGTCGCACATTTCCCAAAATGTAACCGGTAGAAAACCGACAGGCTAGCAATTCGTCGTCGATGCTCAAGACTTTGGAGCTTCGACTCGACGAGCCTATCATCGCCAATGATCCTCTTGGCTCGTTTCTAAATTGACTCAAAGGCATCAAGCTGGTATCTGGCAGATCCGTCCCAAAGATGAGAGCAGTACTCCATACACGATCGAACTTGCGCTTGATAGAGTTTGAGCAGCTGTTCCGGCGTGAAGTATCGTCTCACCTTTGCTAGGATTCCCACGTGCGTCGGACACGTATATCTCAGCAGCTACAGATAAACTAACTTATCAATCTACACTAATATTATAAAGAGGAAAGATTTGTTTGTTTGAAATGAATAGGCTCCGAAACTACTGGACCGATATCAAAAATTCTTTCAGAAATGGATAGCTACATTATCAAGGAGTAACAAAGGCTATATTTTATCCCCGTACTCCCACGGGAACGGGAACTACGCGGGTGAAACCGCGTGACGTCCACTAGTATTAAATAACTTTTTGTATTCTATGAGAGACAACTTGTATTACTTTCAAAAACTAGGTGCTGTTATTGCTAGATTGCTGCCTTGTATTTTCATCACTACTCGAACTACAGACAAACAATATTTCAATTTAAGTTCACAGGCAGTAATTTAAACTTAAATATCACACTTAATTTATCCTTAGACAAATTTATAGTCAAATACCACGATTCCATTCACAAAAACCGGCATAAACCACGTCTACACTTGCGGATCTAAAACCGACACATCAAAGGTCCAAGAGTAATTAGCACTTTTATAAAAACCCCTTTTCGAACAAATAGCGGAGTTGCGTTAATCCCGGAGACAGGTAGGCCCGCATTAAACTTGTGTCCTGCCCCTTACTTTCTCTGGTCATTACAGGGAGGCAAAGATTAAGATGTAGATGCGAGATGGGATATGCAGACACGACAGAATGATGAAAATATATTGAAAGCAAGAATTGACTTAACTATTTCAATAGGCATCTGTGTCCCAGGCAAGACCCAACGTTACGGTAACATGTGACGTACTATATCTTTCCAACTTGCATATAACGTATTAGTTTGGTTAATACTCATTTTTTATGCATCCTGCTTGCCGCAATTAGGGTGCCTATCCATTAAAGCGGAGTTAGGCAGCGAGGCAGCGAAGCGGAGAAACGGAGAAATTTTAACCAATATAATTGCATAAAATTTCCTCACCACGTAAGTCACTGACGTTTTGACTGACATGATTTGTTAATATTTTTCCGTTTCTCCGCTCCGCTGCCTGCGCAAATGGACAGCCACCCTTAAACTCTTTTTTTTTTCTTATTCAATTGGGAAATTAAATCATGAAAGTTGTGTTGGAAAACAAAATAGTCTAGTTGTTATTAATACTATGTTATGCTGTAGGGGAAGGCAGAAATGGCCTTTTGTTGGAAAGAAGATATTTAATGAAAACAGCAACATTGATAGGTTCAACTTAGTACATCATTTTGCTTACATGTGTCACTTTGTTTGTACATTAAAGCATAGGTATTTCGACTGCAAATCTATACTAATATATAAAGCTGAAGAGTTTGTTTGTTTGTTTGCTTGAACGCGCTAATCTCAGGAACTACTAGTCCGATTTGATAAATTCTTTCAGTGTTAGATAGCACATTTATTGAGGAAGGCTATAGGCTATATATCATCACGCTGAGTCCAAAAGGAGCGGAGCAGTTATAAAAATTGTGACGAAGACAAAGTTGCGCGTATCAGTTGTTATATAGTTCATAATTTTGATTTCCTTTCCAAGCGATTCTTTCACTGCGTATATAACCAGTTATATACGCAGTGAAAGATTCGCCAGAGATTTGATATCTCTAGAGATATGACAGACTACTTATTACATACCTGTAAGGGTAGATAAAGACTTGCAGATGTCTATATCTTCCCCTCTTACACAGTGAACAGAGTGTTATCTTGCGTTTATTTTGTTTCTTTTTCAATCCCATCTCGATCTTATTACTTTTTAACCCTACCAAAAGCACTGTCCCATCTACATTTTACTCTATAATCGAACCGACCCCACCGGTCATCTTAATCAACCCTTCAAAGGACAATCGGTCCACTTGACCCCTGGGGATGGGGTCCCAAATCGCCAAACTAATTATTGTTATAAGCCATTATTAGTGCATTAACTCGGCTCTATTATTTATGTTTTCATTACGAACCGAATTTTGTGGTGAAGAAGTTTCTTATTGGAGATGCGGTATTGATGGGATTAGGTTACGTTTGATGTTTGGGGTCAAGCAATATTCACTTGCCTTTTTAGTAGTAGTACTACTGTCTACGTACACGTGGATAAATAAATTATAGATTTAAATAGAGTAAACGTCGACCTTCTTCAGCCCATACTTTCCCATTTAGGATGGATATTATGCAATTCAATTAACATTTTATTTTCTTTCAAACATGTCTTCTGAAGAACAAACAGAACATTGGCTATAAAAAAGTACCAATACGAACATTTCCGTAATTATTGCCAACGCTTCGAACGCGAACACTATTTAACTGGCGATTTTCACCTTCTGAAGATGAATTATTTTAAAGATATTTATACTATTTTTGAAAGGCATTTATTATCTTTATAATTAAGTAAATTTCATAATTTTGGTTTGGTAGCACAATTACAAGTTTAATTAATTCTAACTCATATATCTAAATATGGAAATGAGCTTATAGTCCGGTCAAATCAGACATAAAATAATGGTCAAATAACAAAAACTCCGACCGAGCTGAATTTTGTTAGAGATCTTGGTACACCAGTAGAAATAAAGTGCCAAAAGTCCCTATCGATCCCATGTGTGCTAAAAAAGTTATTCAAGGTCAAAGGTCAACATTTTCGGTTTTTTCGGATTATTCTCTTTTCTTTTTTTTTTGTTTGTTTTTATACGTTCAGGCATCAATCGCTGAACTGACTTTATGAATGTTTGATACAGAAATAGATAGGATCCTGGAAACTACTTTTTCTTTCGTTTTTTTACGAAAATTATACTTGAACGTGAGCAAACCTGCGTCCAAAATGTCAAGCAAGACCTTTGTAAACTTAAATAATGTTGATAGCATCAAACATAACATTTAATATCATCTTACCTATAAAGATTATCAAACGATCCTCGGACAATAATTTTCCAGGCCCTGTAAGATTTCGTCCCTACGCCCAGTATATGGTTGCTACAGTACTTAGGGGTACACTTAATGGTTATTTGTAAGGGCCCAGTCTCGGTCGATCGTGAGAGCTCGATTTGTTGCCATACTATTACTGCTGTAGTTTACACTGACCGGTGAGAGTACAGATTAGAAATTTAATAAGTTTATACATTGTGATTTGAAAATGCCCAAGTATGTTTTATTTTTTGTACTAGAATTTAAATCTGTCGTTTATTAAACAAGGTCATGCCTACCCGCGTCATTATACAAGAAACTTTGTAAAATATTTTTAAGTAATAGTTTTATGTTTTATAAATACGTGTACTATTTTATAAATAAAGGGTTTTTATTGCACACAATATTATGAATAACATTGTTATGAGTTTCGGAAAAAAAGTAGATTTTTTTTCCCACTTTTATTTGACGAATATATTTTCAGGGTTTATATTTGATTGATAAATTGTTTTATTTTAATTCGTCTTTATTAACACGAAAATTACACACTGCAGACTAATTAGATCTAATTCTAATTATTTACAACCCTAAGTATAATAAATATAATCTTAATATATATACATCACGCGTCACGTTGTTTGTACCCGATGGACTCCTAAACTACTGAACCGATTTTGATGAAACTTTGTAACTATCTGTTATTTGATCCAACTTAAAAGATAGGATATTTTTTTGGAACGGGAAAAAACGGGATACGGGAAGAAACGGGATATGCGCGTACGAAGTCACGGGCAAAAGCTAGTATAATAAAATTCTGAGGATAACTTACCTTTACAAAAATTAGGCAGATTTTGAATAAATTATTATGATTAATTTGTATTGATAATTGGTAATTTTTAAGTCATCATACAGATACTGCTAAAATTTTTTAGGGCGATTCCCAAAATAGTAGTAGTAAACTCATATGTACGTACATGTCCGAGTGCGTTCTCGTAAACCGGAGGGCGGAGGTCGGAGGGCGGAGTGACCCTTTCGGTTTAGTGTCGCGCCGATATCTTTACGATATCCGACCTCTGATGAACTGACCTACAGAGGGACGGACTGTATCTGACGTTTCATAAGTACCCATTTAGATTTACTACGTGAAATAAAATATTATGAATTGGAATTTGTATGTTACAAGTAGTTTTTGTTAGGTTTAATTTTCCTGCCGACATCAGCCGGTCGATTTTGTAACCATGTCGAAGTGAAGGCTTGGGTGAAGTGAGCTGTCATTCCATCGTGATTACATCGATTGACATCTCACTTCGTGATCACTTCACCCGCCTTCACTTTGTCATGTTTATAGAATCGCACTGCAGATAACTTAGCCTGCCCGCCCACATCAGACTTTTTGTCGGACCGATAATCGGACCGACTTTTCCTAACTAGGTAGAAACTACCGATTCTTTTTTTGTTGGGCTTGTGCTTTATACTATTGCTATCAGTATGTTCCATTTTCAAAAACAAAAAATCCTGCAAAAAGTCTGACGTGGGCGGGCAGCGTTATAATATCTCTGGAGAACAAAGTGACGGTTGCACATAATACTTTATACACACAGCTGTCAAACTACTTATTTAATTCCAGAGACAAAAAATATCTAAAAATTAAAAAAAAAATGGTCCTTGTAAACAGTACAAAAAAAACACGGTTTGAACAACATTTTCATTAAACTTAATAATCATACAGAAGTATGTTAAAACGTTGACAATGGAAAATGTATTTTAATTTATCTATTTATTTTAATTGAATACACTTGAACCATACGACCAATCTGTAACGTCAAAAAAACTGCTGTCTAACCATTGATATATAAAAAACCCAAGATACACACTCAGCATCTCAAAAACGTCCACAAAAAATAAGCGCAATATGTATAATTATGCGCAAGTTTCAAACAAACTCGCATCGCTTCGCCATAGTGCTCTGCTTTGTAAAAACAACTTTAAGCGATCCGTGTAAGGTTGAATTTGCAAAAAAAATTGTTTATAGTATAACTACACACAACTCACACATGACACTTGATACATGTCAGTTTTTGACGACAGTTTCGAGTGTTGCATTTGTTCGAGACTTGGGTTTTTTATATATCTATGTGTCTAACACATTTTATGGTAAGGCTTTTTTGATTTTCGTTCATAACTTCGTTTATTATTTAGCATAGAAAACCAACAGCCATTGATTAAACCTCAGAATACTTCAACCACCACAGAACTCCAAGACGTAGAGTCCATCCCTGTCCACCCAATGGGCCGTGCACGACCGAATTTAATCGTGTTCGGACAACTGGCCGCCCCGAGTCGAAACTGTTTAATGTGAAAACTAGCCAGTGTACACCGCCCCTTAGAATTATGATGATGGACTTAGTGGGGATACGGCTTTTTGCGACGTGTTAGTGACCAATCCGGAACGCATACATCTTGACGTTTTAAATCAACCGTATTCTTCTGAGTAAGCCTTCACCAACATTATTATAGAAAAAAAAACGTTCTAAGAATACTTTCATTGTTCGTACAGCTAAAGAATTTAATTCCCTGTCGTAGTCTGTGTCTTTTGATACCTTGGGTCTTTAAGGCTGCTATCTCGAGAAATGCTTAAAAACAGCGTGCAGATGAAGCAATTTTTCGTCGGAATTTACTGACAAATTACATCTGAAAAAATAGATAGTAATCTACATGAAATGGTACGTACTTTAATATAGCCAGAATTTATGTACCGGTATCACATAATAAGAAAAAAATCACTTCCAAATCGTTGAGATGAAACCATTTTACTCCTTAATTTTTTAACAAAATGTCTAAAAAAAATATCTACTGCTTTGCAATACAAACGAAAATAATTTGGTTTTGTTACTTTTTAAAACATGTGTTCTTGTAAATAAAAAATGCGGGTAGCGGAGTGGCGCGTAGAGGAATAGTTAGATCCGTTTATATGCACAAGGTCATTGGCATGTATACAAGCCTTAAGTCGGAGTGAATAAGCTACTTCAACACAAACGTCGACCACATTACAGCTTTCCATCAGGTGAGATTGGGGTCAAATGATAGCCCACAAAGAAGTAATAGTTGACTTTGCTTACCATCAAGGGACTTCCCAAACGTGAGGAGAAAAAAAATATTAAATCGCGTAGTAGAAAGGAGTGATAGAACTCGACCAGTATGTATGGCCAAGAAACCAATTTCTGTCACCGTATTTCAGATGCATATCATGCTTGGTGTATTAAACTCTTTTTTAGGGTTCCGCACAGAAAACGGAACCCTTATAGGATCACTCGGGTGTCTGTCTGTCTGTCCGTCTGTCACAACCAGTTTTTTCCGGATCCACAGGACCGATTCCATTGAAATTTGATACACATATGGACTTCTACGACCCAAACACGGACGCTTTACGTAAATTGTTAAATTTTTAGTATGGGGGTCAGTTCTGGGGGTCAAACTAGAAAATTTCAAATAAAAGTTTTTTGAGCAATATCGTGTGACATCTATACCTACTAATATTATAAAGAGGAAAGATTTGTTTGTTTGTTTGTTTGAAATGAATAGGCTCCGAAACTACTGGACCGATTTGAAAAATTCTTTCAGCAATGGATAGCTACATTATCAGGGAGTAACTATATTTTATCCCCGCACTCCCACGGGAACGGGAACTACGCGGGTGAAACCGCGTGATGTCCACTAGTATCAAATAAAAGGGCTAACTGTGAGGGTTTTAGTTATATTTTTTTCATAATTTTAAAATAAATCGTTTTGAAGTTATTCAAGAAATTAGACGAAAAATTACCATTCCCCTCCCCCCACCTACTGTGCCTTAAATTTTGTAAAAAATGGAGATAATAGATCATTTCCTATAGATTACAGGGAAATCTATAATAAGTCTATAATTTCAAAATAACATGTTACAAAAAATTAAATTCGTTCGGAACCCTTTGCACGCGAGTCCGACTCGCACTTGACCAGTTTTTTTTTTCTAATTACCTCTAAATGAAAGGCAATGGCCACTTACCTTTAGGTAGACTATAAGATAAAGTAGAATTTCTAAAAATCATTTAAAGATACGTACAACCTATGTCCATGTCCACCCAAAACCTTCGTATCGTTAGCCATTACGAACACGGAATTACAGTGGGAACAAATAAGTCTTGGGGAGGGTCGCAGGTTCGATCACCGTTTGTGTATATGTTGACTCTTGATTGCTTCACTTTAATGGGTGTCGGGGATTGAAGCTCTATTCTTGAGAGGTTTTTCAGTAAACTTCTACCCCACTAGTCACTACCACTGATCGTTTAAGATGTTCCGAACGGGCCGTATGAAAACACGGATCCAATAAGAATAGGATCACCTTTGCGTCTGATCATCGGTCTACCCGTCTGTTACAGCCAATTTGCTCTGAATCTGCAAGACCGACTTAGATGAAATTTGGTACTCATTATTATTAACTTTTGTGATTCAAACATTATTTGTTTCTTTATTTATTTATTTAAATTTAATTACTCTCTGCACTTACAGTAAATGTACCAACACGTACAGAGAGTCAACAATCTAGGTAACGTACTGAAAAAAAAACTGTTTAGTATGTGGTCACTTTTGAGGGACAAATTGAAAACAAAAAAGTTTTTAGCGCCGTGACATTTATTAAATACTAGCTCCACTCGTTAGGCGATATTTTTCGGGTTAATATATAGCTTATGACACTTACAAATAACGTGGCTTTCTATTGGTAAAAGAACTCTCAAAGTCGTTTCAGTAGATCCAGAGATTACCCAACCTCACAAAATATATTAACCTGAAAAATACCGCCCAACACACACACAGTGGGCACAGGTCAGGTAGTAATATTAGTATAGAGGTATAGATTAGTATAGATGGCTTCAAGTGTTTATGGTTATGCAAGAAATTGATGATAATTAACCACCCCTTTATATCCGAAACTATTTTACCCTTTGAGGTAGATTGTGTCCAACCATTACTACACCGAAATTCTTCCGTACCTCGGAGGGCACATTGCTCCCGGCTGTCATTTGAACATCTTTGACAGTTGTCACAAGGTCGACAATCTGGCACCAGTCTTGCCAAGAGTATCATGATACCCCGTTACTGGGTTATGGAGGTGAGATAGCCAGTGGCTTCATGTAAAATACTGGTACTCAGCTGAATTCGGTTAGTCTTGAAGTCGACCTTAACTTTGTTGGGAAAATTCTAGGTAGATATAGCTGCCTGCCAGGGTTGAAGAGTTTGTTCGAGTCGCCGAGGCCCAAAGAGCATTTGGAGGAACACGGATGGGTTTTAGTCAAGAGTGAGTCTGACATTCCCTTCTGCTTCACCCAGGGCGGGCTGACTCATCATTTGATGATTTCCCATTCGGAAAAAAAGACAGATATAGCTGTGTCTGTTGAACGCTTGCCAAGGTTGCAGACGGTGGATGGCTGACCATCTTAACATATCTACTGTCATTCCTCCTTGCCTCGGAATCAATGTTAAACTCAAAGAGAGGCAAACAGAACAGAAACGACAACGATAATTGCACATTCATTATCGGGGCCCACCCAATTTGGGCCCGTTAATCAACAATCCAGTACAAAGAGATCAAAATAAAAAGGGGTTGTTTGTTAAATCAAGTCTTACTGATAAAAAAAGACAATCACGGCTCTTCGTCCCCCTTTGTCCCTTTTTATTTTTTCTTAATTTCAACTTGATCCCAATCAGGAGTAAATTATAATGGTGACTTGACTAGAAGAATGTTCGTTGTATTGTCTCTGGGCCTGCTTTTTTCTTTGGTCTTTGGTTATCATCGGGAATTGTATAGAGTTGGTTTCTTTTTTGAAGTTGAGTTTTTTTTTTAGATGGGTTTTCTCATGACTCTAGTCTAAGTCAAAGGTGACAGAGACAGAATCTACGAGTTAGCGAGCTTACCCAGAAGAAGGAGTTCTTCGGTGTTTTGTTATAATGTCGGAAAATGTCTTTAAAACTAATTTGTAAAGGTTTAATTGGGAAGTGATATTTTCATTCATTCTTAGCCAATATCATAAATACGAAGTTGAGTTTATTAAATTTTCACACCTTAGGTGCCGAATTGATTTTTATGAATTTTTACAGTGCTGGATGGGGCCCTGGACGGTTATTGACTACTTTAATACGAGCAAAGCCGCGGGCAACTGTTAGTAGTAAATTATGATAATTGAACATAAACTGGTTTTTTAGTGATTTATAAAAAATCTGGTACCATAAACTACTTCCTTATAAAACGGTTTTCGAAGTCTATACCTTCAAATCGATTTGTTGATTAATCTTTGAAACGTTCCAACCCAACATTTGGATTCATCTTTTGTATAATAAATTGTCACACCAAAACCATCCAAAAACACACCAAACCAACCACCTGTAAATATAAATAAATATCAAGAAAAAAATTCTTTGCCGCGACTTCGTTTCCTCGCTCGAAGTTAAATTAACTTTTTTTCGTCTTTTTTTGTTTATCGGCAGGCATCTTAACCCCTTCCTTTGCTATATCGGCAACAGAATTGTCAAAGATGAGGGCAATGAACGTCGTTTTTAAATTGAATTTGTTATCGAGATGCCAATTTAGGGTTAACGATTCGATTACGCTCGAAAAAGTGTTATTTTTTTCAAAAGTCGCGCCTCTAATGCTTCGCGTTAAAAACAAGATGGCCGTCATTTTTGGCGGGAATTTCCGTGCTATGTTTGAAATGACAGGTTATGTTTGATGATTTGACGTTTCTTAATTGTAAAGAGTTGTTTTTGTTTTATTTTAACTTGATTCAGCTTGTTTTATTTAGATTTTTAAATGTGGTAACGTTGCTACTAAACAATTTTAAGGAACACTTTTCTCTGTTTGCTTATTACAAAAAAAAAAAACATTTTAGGGAAAAGTATTATAGAAAAATGTTTAGTTGCGATTAATTTTCAATTTATTAACAATACCTACTGAACCATCGCCATGAGTGTCATTTTCATTTAGTTTTATCATGGTTTCGGGACAGAAAACTACGGAACCCTGCGGCGTCCTTGGCCCGATACACATTTTGCCGATTTTTTTTAACCTACGCAATATAAAAATATCCTACTTTAACGCCTCTATCTGCAAGTTGCCAAGTACCAACCATTTGTCATTATCAATATCAGCTTTCAAAAACTAAAAACAAAATATTACTTACATCTTTCAACAGCTCTTGAGCATTAACAGTAAACTAAAAAAATTAGTAGTTAAATTCTTTAAAAAACATTCTATTTTCCGTAAACAATACACTCTGGTTCTCGTATTAATTAGCTGTGGCATACTAGAGGTGCACTCCACTAGAGGGGTGCTAACTGTTCATCTCCTCGCTAATTGAAGTATCCGTGACGAATCGCTGGGCTCTAATACAATACAATAATTGTTACAATATGCACGCTGGCTTGATTTTTTTCCTGTCAGTTTAAAAGGTCGTTTTGTTATTCGTTTCGTTCTAAAACTTCACCTCTTGTGTGTTTTTTTTTTTTATAATTCATGTTATGTATTGTTTAATTCATTTAGTGACTAAGGTCCTGCTAGTCTATTCTGTGAATAACTATTTCGATATCGAGCTTCACCTGAGTGACAAACCTCACAAAGTGAGCTTAATTACACGCAACATAGAGGCCTAATGTCTATACGAATTTGATACTCACCTCGGATCCCGTTGTCGAGACACGAATATGTTCTTACAGAATACCACTACTGGTAATAGATCATGGGCCTGTCTAGAGTAGTCCTTGTTGTTGGAATTTTCCATCCAGCATTTACGCGTACCTACGTGTTCCTGACTTTGATAGACCATTGGATGAAGAAATACAAAAAAAGGGAATTTTGATAAAAAAATACAGGTTAAAGTAAATGTTTCTAATTTAGTTTTTCTATCCTCATGAGTAAAGAATCTTGTTAAACGCATGTATAAAAAGTAATTTTTTTACGTAAGTGCTGTGTACGCCTGTAAGTGACTAATTCACCATAACTCAATGCATATGTTATTTTTATTATGTTAATGTCTCTAGTGAATAGGTCGTTGGTGTGTAGTGGCATCAATGCCTCCACAAGAAAAACCAACAGAGCAAATCTACATCGCAACAAAAAGAACCGCGACGCCATCGATCCAACTAGCAGCGAACTACTACATAGAAATCCTGCATCGCGCAAGCAGAGTTTACCGTGCGATTTGAACATATACATCAGCCCGAAGATTAACTATCGGGCAGTTGCCCGCCATACACAACAACTATCTGGTAGGAGGATCCTTCCTTTACAATGGAGGTGTGCAGGACTTTACTCTCTGTTCCGCATCCCTCTAAAGGTGTACCTATCAAATAAATAAAAATGTATAGGTATATAGTTTTCTCTGAAATCAATTTTTCCTATGCAACTCAGTTTTTGGACCTATTTATCTATAATATCAATTCACCACCGACCCAATACAAAAGCCTACCCCTGATTTACCTACTCGTATCTCCCTATCTCAAATCCACAAAGACGCATAACAGAACAGAAAGATAAAATTCAAAATTTGTCACGCCAAAAATTATACAGAAACATTTGAGCCAGAAAATAGAGGCTTATTACTCAAAAACGCCGATCCCCGATCCAGTTTTTGGAAGACGTCAACTATTCGACCGCTGAGCGTCTTATCCAAGGCGTATTTGAATAATTTTTACATTTAAAATCATTCGCTACGACAACATCCAAAGGGTAACCAGTCTGAATCGCGACCATTGCCACGAGATAAGGACAAAACTCGATGGAGCGGTGCAATTGAGAAGCGTTAGCGGAAACGGAATAGGGACGTCATTGATACCGTGAATGTTATATGAGATCTTTGGTGAGTGAGGACAGACTTTTACGTTATTATGATTGTACCCACAGAAATAGAATAGAAATACTGTTTATAATGTGCACCATTCACAATGGGCCTCATCAGAAGGCTCAAAGTCACTCAAAGGGCAATGGAGAGGGCAATGCTTGGAGTTTGCTTGCGTGATCGAATCAGGAATGATGATATCCGCAAGAGAACCAAGGTTACCGACATAGCCCGAAGGATCGCCAAACTAAAGAGGCAGTGGGCAGGGCACATTGCTCGCAGAACAAATGGTCGATGGGGCCGAAAAGTTCTGGAGTGGCGACCGCGTACCGGAAGATGCAACGTTGGAAGGCCTCCCACAAGGTGAACCGATGACCTGGTGAAGGTCGCGGGTAGCCGATGGATACGAGACGCGCAGGACCGGTCGTTGTTGCGACGCTTGGGGGAGGCCTATGTCCAGCAGTGGACGACTTTCGGCTGATGTGCACCATTAAAGTAACAGAAATTATGGAAGAAAAATATATTACATAGGCTGACACAATGGCCCAGTCGCTAAAAGTGATAATGTAAAGACTACGAACTTTTTGATGTATTTAAAAGAAACGATGGAAGAATGTGGAATGAGGACAAAGACAAAAGTAAGCTATAAAAGATTCATTCTGTAATCACACGAAGTTAATAAATACAAATTGCAAAACACAACAAAACAATAACAATGAAATTGATTTGAAGTTACTGTTTGTTTAAATTTTAAAGATAAAAGTGAGTTGGTTTATAACTTTTTGTAATAAGTAGACACTTTGTTATATAACAGGACTGTATAATTTCTACCTACTTTTTTACATGGGTTATTTCTACCTAATTTTATTTTTAAACATAGGATCCATTCTTAAAAATTGCTTTCCTTTCATCTCTTGCACCGCCTTACAAATAAATTCCGAGTGATTCTTTTAATACGGATTTTAAGCAGATTTTCTGTGGAATAAGTAAAAACGAATCCGTCACTCCGGCTAAAGGTTTAACTCCGCTCTGTGAATATTTATAAGTTTTTCTATTATTTTATATTAAGCGTCTTCGGGGATTCCACCAGCTTTTATTTTAATCGTTCTATAGATTAATTTTAATTTCACTTATTTAAATAAGCCTCTTTTAGAGTATTTCCATTTGTTGTAATGCAATGATTTGGTACGGGTCTTTTTTGTGTTTGACTATATTTTTTATAATGATGTGTACAGTCAACAAAGTCATTCGGTATACATGCAAAAATATTATTTTTTCCACAGCACTGCCAATGTTTATTTCTAATATGTGCATTATAATTTTTTAAGCTTTTGAAATACTTACGAGTGTGTTGTACAATAATTGTCTACTCTGCACACTCACAACATTGTTTAAAAGTATTTATTTATTTAACACTTCAGCACACAAATGTACATAGGCGGACTTAATGCCATAGGCATTCTCTACCAGTCAACCTTTGGGTGATGCAGAGAATAGTGGTAGGTGCAATATGAAGACTTAAAAGTATATTGCAAGTTAGCTGCCTGCATACCCAACAGCTTTGTTGGCTGAACATATAATAATTTACTAAAATGATGAGGATTGGAGATAACACAAAAAAACTACTGCACGAAAACTTCACATGAAGCTTTTTGAAATTGCGGTTTATCGCGAATCGATACGAACACTGATACGTACAACAACTGAAGTTCAATGACATTTGTATGAAGATGATAGCTTTGTTTACGATAAATTATGATAAGTTTGTAAAATCAAGAATAATTTAAAAATACACTATAAATACTTATGTTCATTTTACAACACCACATTTCAGATTTTTTCCAAGTAGAATTAGTGGTGATACAGCTAGACCAATGATTCTTCCATGTCTATCCAGGTATGTACTCTTTGCCCGCACCCCATCTGGAAAGAGCCTTCATGGCACGCATCCATGTCATCTCGCCAACTCTTTATGTACCAATAAAAAGTTTAATACTTTTACTAGCTTTTTCCAGTGACTTCGTTCGCGTATATCCCGTTATTTCCTGTTCCCGTAGGAGTTTCGGGAAATCGTCTCTTAGTGCAGACTGCTCCTTTACACTCCCCAAAGAACCTACATGCCAAAGAGCTTCCTACGACCAGTAGTTTCGGCTGTGCGTTGCCTGTCAGTCACTTACTTAGTCACCACTAACGGAAGAATTTTATACAGGGTTATTTGTAAAACACCACCAACCTCTTAGGCAGTGAAAGTACACATGATTATAAACAACTTTTACTTTGAGAACAACCCCGAAATCTCGAAAAAAATATCAGCTGTTTCGTACAAGTTGTTTATAATCATGTGTACTTTCACTGCCTAAGAGGTTGTTGGTGTTTTACAAATAACCCTGTATATTTGGATTATGTCAATTTTTATCACATACGAAGGTAGTCTAATATTAAAATCAGCTTGTAAATTCTAAAATACAGCAAACGAGGCGACCTAAATCCGCAGACTTACAAATTCAGGTAGTTGCCAGCCTAACAACACATTACAAAATCTAATGAACGAACAAGATAATGTGACAACTAGCGCACTATTTAGTGGCAACACTGCCTCCGCGGGGTTGCCGCTGAAAACCTTTTAATATCAAATGAACTCAAAATTGGTACATGTCAAACGGTATTATTAGGTGGATGTTTTAAGAGAGGATAGTACCTAAGCGTGAAAGGGACATATAAGAGATTTGTGATGTGTTATCTTCGTTCGCGCAAATCCCGTTTCTTCCCGTTCCCGTAAGAATTTCAGGAAATCCTCTCTTAGTGCTCCCCTACACACCCCAAGGAACCTACATTTCAAGTTTCAGCTTTCTACAACCAGTGGTTTCGGCTGTGCGTTGTCTGTCAGTCACTCAATCAGTCAGTAACGGAAGAATTATATATATATTGATTGATTGATGAACTTGATTTTACCCAGTTAATGGGTTTTGGAGGTCTGGGAGGCAGCCGCTTCATGTAAAATACTGATATCCAGCTGAATCTGGTTTAACTGGAAGCCGAACTCAATATAGTTGAGAAAAGGCTAGGTAGTCGGGGGACCATTAAAGAAATGTTACTGAGTACCTACTGTCCCCCGACTGCAATAAAAAAGTTGTTTTTCAGTTTAAAATTTTTGAGCCAATGCTTGTTTTTAATTTTTTAGTTCATTTTTGGACATGGCAGGCGTGTTTTTTAATTTTTTAATTATTTATTTTTTATTTCATACCTTTTAGTGATAAAACGATATTTTGATTGAATAAGTAATGCGAAACCTATGTTACCCGGGATAACGCAACGCTTCTAACGATACCACATACATCGAAATCGGTTAAGGCGTTTAGGAGTTACGATGGAATAAAGAAACTCACAAACATACATACATACATACATGAACCCTGAAAACATAACACTCCTTTTTTTAGGCAGTCGTGTAAAAACAACTCCTAGTTTTTAAATGATTGTCACGTTATATTTAAACTTATTTTATCTTTCTTTTTTTTTCCTTCAATACTTCGGTATCAACAGCTCTATGTGACACCACGACCATCCTACGCTACATAATGATGGTAGCGCGCGTATGATTAGCACAGCGCGACTAGTTTCGTTCGTCGCGCTGCAACATTCATGTATCGACGTGTGTAGCCAGCCTTATGAGCTCGCGTTGTGTTCGTATGATTAGGTTTCGCTAATTTTGCGGGATAGTATGTCCTGTTAGTTAAATTTTTACATTTTATAGCAGACAGTGTTGAGTGCAACTATGACGGTAAAGAAAGGTAGTGTTCTTTCACTCATCTTTTAAAAAACGAAAGAGTTTTGCAATCTCTAAGGTCAGGCGACAGTGAATTCCACAGCCCAAACGCATGGACCGTAAAAGAATAGGAGTAAAACTCAGTAGAGTGGGGAGGGGACTGAAGGAGATTTCTAAGATGCGACCCGCAAGGAGCATCTGAAGGACGGGAATAGGAGAAGCGTTCTCGCAGGAAGGCGTTTTAGGATTGTGAAGGATATTAAATAGCACACGCAGCATCCGAGAGTTCCTGCGAAATCGAATAGATGCGAAGTAGAATTATCTAGATATATTAAAAAATATAATACTAACAGTGAAAAAAGAATCAAATACTGATATTCAGTTGAATCCGGTTTGACGACCCACCAAAACATTCGATATTGTTTTTCAAATTCATGTTGCCAACACATTGGTATATAAAAAACCCAAGATGCACAGTCTCGAACAAATGCAACACTCGAAACTGTCGTCAAAACTGACATGTATCAAGTTTCAATTGTGAGCTGTATACTATGAACATTTTTTTTTGCAATTTCAACCTAACACGGATCGCTTAAAGTTGATTTTACAAAGCAGTGCAGTATGGCGAGTGATGCGCATTTTTTTTGCAAGTTCAACCTTACACGGATCGCTTAAAGTTGTTTTTACAAAGCAGTGCAGTATGGCGAGCGATGCGAGACTGTTTGAAACTAGCGCACAATTATACATTGTGCGCTTATTTTTTGCGGAAGTTTTTGAGATGCTGAGTGTGTATCTTGGGTTTTTTATATATCAATGTGCCAACACCATCTCAATAAAGATACTTCAAAATATTTTTTTCAGTCTTTCCTTCCCATACATCTCCAAAAAACCAAAACAACCCACCATCGAACATTTCTTCCTTCCACAATAAATCCAGTCTCAACCAAAGTAATAATTGCAATTATAATTATACAGCCAACGTGACGGCGCGCCGTAATGCGTTATACAGTTTTAAAAAATAAAATACATTTCTATCTGTTTATAGCTGCAAGAAATAAAGTTACATTAATATTACGAAAAGAACTACTACTACCTGATAAAACGACAACTTTAGGTAAAAAAAAAGTTTTACCACGGATCACCCCACCATGGACCTACATAATATTAGATAGTTTTTCTCGAATTCCGTTTGTCAACACCATATCAATCAATGTCACACTTTATTTCCTTCCTCAATACATCATATTTTAATTCCTTCCTTTCTCATACATCTCCAAAACCCACCATCGAACATTTCTTCCTTCCACAATAAATCCAGTCTCAACCAAAGTAATAATTGCAATTATAATTATACAGCCAACGTGACGGCGCGCCGTAATGCGTTATACAGTTTTGAAAATTTGATAACTTTACAAATTCGTAGGTCGGGAGTACACGTTGGGGAAATCTGGGGGACTCATTATTGTTTCTAGTGAAGCCCTGGGAGGATGCGTTGACGGAACACTAATGCCACCTTTTCGGAGATGAGCTCTGAAGATGTGGATGTGGTTGTGTTATAAATTCGTGTTTCAATTTACTTTTTCATGGTCGAGCGAAGATTTAGCGCTTTTGACTAAGGTGATATTGTGGTCAATAGCCAGCATAAAAATTAAATAACAAGACCGATCAATAAATACATTTATTGGCATAAGCACAATAACAAAATGGGTATACCTTATCTGGATATGGCGATTTTTTTTTTTGCTGTAGTTGATATTTACATGGCTTGAAATATTTTATTTTTATTTGTGATGGGTTTGGTCTTGACTCTAGTCTAGGTAGGTAGGGGTATTATGGTTTATCTCTAAAAATCGTCACGAAAACAATCTTTTCAATTTATTTTTTTAAATAATTGGGTTAAGGATTGATCATTTTCTATAGAAAAGTACAGATCCAATTTATAACTTCTTCCTTTTTTACAAATCAATAGTAGTCGTTCTTTTTCAATCGTTTGAAATGGCAGAGACAGTATGATATTTTACTCAGTTTTAAATAAATTTAATGATTTTTTGTGAAAACGGGCTTTACTCATTTTTTAAATGTTATTGTTAATAAGATCAAATCAATTCAGCAGCACAAGACTTTTAGCCACAAACCCGAGCTCAAGCCCGACTTTCGTACTCGAGCGCAAAGCCGTGCTACGAAAGCTCTACGCCGTAGCCTCGTAGCTTCGTAGATCGTAGCAAGAACGTAGCGAGTGGTCGAGTTAGAAACTGGATAGCCCTTAAGTGTCAAGTTCGAGATGGATTTTTGCTGTAACCGACTGCGCCTAATTGTGTAATGTTATTGAGAGAATATGTGTCAGCTTTCAGCAGTGGCTTCAGGGATATTTAAATTCATTAAGCAACCTTCTTACAGACTTAATGGGGCATTATTGCCCCACAGGACAGATGGTTTCTAAAAGGCCTAGAAACAGAAGTTTGGTCATAATTAGTTGGTTCTGTGTTAATGGGTATGATGCTAGTTGGCTAAGTAGGTTAAAAATTTTAGAGGGTATAGCGAACACCCTCTTAGCTTATACGTATATGTATGTAGTGTTAGTTAGAATGAAGAAATGGTCCAGATATTTGGGTGACTTAACTGTGCGAGTAAGAAACGACCAAGTGAGTGTGGATTTGCTCATGAAGGGTTCCGTACCAAAAACCCAAAACTTTTCTTGTATGGCCCCCTTTAATTTCATTTTATTAACATTATTTGTTATAGCGGCAACAGAAATACACACTCTGTGAAAATTATTGCAACCTTAAAGTGTACACCGCACTATGGTTGTTATTTTCAGATTATTTTTGCCACCACCATAGTACAAATACGAGAAATTATTGTAAATATTTTGATATTTGCGTCAATTTTTTTTCTTTTGAGATTTTGTAGTTGTTTTTGTAAAGTATAAATTTTTGTGTGTTGTATTTTTCGTGTTGTGTTGCGTGGAATAAATATTGTATCTAATCCAATAATAAATAACCATCAATATCATAATTTTTCATCTTACGGTCAGTCGCAGTAAAATCAAAGTAATAATTTTCAAACAGCATCATTCCATTGTTTAAGAGGCCTCCTCATGACTTCCAGCTAATTTAAAATAATACCAATTTCTCAACTCAAAAAATACAGCACTTATCAAACAAACACAATTGCAATAACTGTGACACTCATCCAAACTTCGAAACATAAGTCCATTTAAAAAAACAAAACTCCTCCCAAGAATTGCCATAAAAATTGTGAATTATTATCTAAAGATAAATAATATTGTATTTTATTGCTCTAGTAACACCTTGTGTCTTTTAAAGAGGCGAAGTTTCCAACATTAATAGGTCTTCCCGACTTTGGGGGGATTAATAAAATGCGACTGCCTCACTTCTTAATTAATAGCACTTTCTAAAGAAAACAATATCATTTTATTAGCATAACCTGTTAGGAGTGTTGTTCACTTGTTGAGATTGTGATTGGCGATTTCAGTTGTTAAGGTGCTGAATTTTCGGTATCGGTTGGCTCGACAGCGGCATTCGGTAGAAATGACCGAAATCGCTATCAATGTCGAGACTTCAGACCCAATTTTTGGATGGGAAATTATAATTTTTTTTTTCTTTATTAGTAATATTTATATTCCTAATAATTAATTACGATCTAGCCTAAACGACTAATAAGCAATTTAACTCTAACTTAATATGTTACGTGATAGATTATGTTAAAACTAAGAATAGTGTCCATTTGCACTTTTACACAAGTCCGTAGCACTTTCTTAGAGTCTGATATAATTTATAAAAACACTATGCTCATGTGTCATATATATAGCACTACATTGTTACTATTATTCACTCACTTTGTACTAATTCAAAAGGTTTAAATTATCAAATGATCATCCAATCAATCAATCTAACCTCCGTGTTATTTTTTTTTCTATTAATAGGCATACGTTTGACCACTATCTCACCTGATGGTGTTCCTTTGCATTCCAGAGCCGCAGTAACTCTTTTGAACAAATTCCGAAACACCCTGGACCCCTACTAAGACATCATAAAAACATCATGATTCCGGTATGGAAGGGAGACGGAGCTACTTGTGGTATTCACAAAATTGTATTTAACTTACCATATTACCTACTCGTTGTTAGTCAGTTTATGGATCTTATTTTGCAATTGAATTTTAAATCAGTTATCGATTGAGTTGAAATTTTGCAAACACGTTCAGTTTTGATGACAGTACATGGGTAGCTAAGTATCGTCATTCCAATATATGACGGACTCGCAAAGATGGCGGACCAAATATTTTTATGCAACCCCATGATATCGGTATAAAATGAGTTCGCTGAGAAGAATATGACAAAAATATTGTTTAAGTGTTCTTTTCTATTATAATAATTTGTTATTAATATTTTTACTAACTCGCGAAAAATCAAAGTGTATACAGCCGTTGAATCGTTTGAAGGACTGTCCAAAATGATACAGTATCTTTAGAGGAGCTTTTTACAAATTTCCAGAAGTAAATCTTGACATCATAATTTCTAAACCTTTTCAAAACGCAGCGACTCTCCCCCCAGTGTAAAATCATCTTAACGCCAGCCTTAAATAAAGCCAGTGATGACAAGTAAAACAAAGTGGCGGAGTTGAGCAGTTAACGTAACTTCGCCAAGTTTTTTGTTAACTCGGTGTCTTTCCATTGATACATTACGCTATAACCCGCACTTGCGCTTTGATACCTGTTTATTTTGATTAGCTTCATTTTGTTTGTTTGTTTTCCAGTTAGTGAGACAGGGGCTTGCAAAATATTTAAATAAAAAAGAAAAAACCGACCAAGTGCGACTCGGACTCGCATACAACGGGTTCCGTACCATAAGCCAATTTTTTTATCTGTTGCTATAGCGGCAATAGAAATACACAGTCTGTGAAAATTTCAACTGTCTACCTATAACGGTTCTTGAGATACAGCCCGCTGACAGACAGACGGACGGACAGCGGAAGCTTAGTAATAGGTTCCGTTGGTTACCTTTTGGTAACGGAGTCCTAAAAAACTGGCCAAGTACGAGTCGGACTCGCACACAAAGGGTTCTGTAACATAAACCTTAATTTTTATTATTTGTTGTCATAGCAGCAATAGAAATACACAATTTGTGAAAGCTGCTGTTCTGCTTTTAAATGTAAAATTAAAATTGACAGTAAGAAACAAACCTATTTTTAAAAAATACGGCAGTTATCTACACGAAGGCTTACAATTAGATGTAAAAATTATATCTCTTCTTCAGTCACTCCTTCATTACTGAGGATCGTGGTCACAAAAATTATATGCGTGTAAGTAACTTTGACATGCTTATTTATAATTAATATAATGTGTTTTACACGAGGTTTTTCGACATAGAATTTTTAACTAATCTTATAATTTCGTATAGGTATCTACGCCCTCTTGAAAAATTCACCCTGTACACCACAGGTAAGAGAGAGGGAAACCTCACGCCCCAGCCGCCGCAACAGGAGAAGACGCCCCGGGCGTCGGGAGTCGCAGGGCGATTCTCGGCCACCGTAGGCGCGGGGCTGCGGACGACGAGCATTGGGCGGCTCGCCGTCCGATCAGAACCAGGCCCGAGTCGACGGCGCGCTGTGTTCCACGCGCGCCTCAAAGAGCTGTCAGCATAGAAGACGGGGCCCGCTAGGGCCAGTGCCTGCCGGTGTTGCGGAATCTGTTTGAAAGAGTCACCGCGGCTCTGGAACGCAAAGGGCATTAGGAGGAACACGGATGGGTTTTAGTCAGTAAGAGTCTGACACTCCCTTCTGCTTCACCCAGAGCGGGAGGAGTCATTTGATGATTTCCCATCCTTAAAAAAAAAAAAAAACACCACAGGTAAGTAACATGACCCTCAAATGAAAAAGTTAAACTGCCACAAACAAAACCGAAACAAAATTTAAAATTCACAATAAACCCACAACAAACGGACACAATAACTCAGAAGTATTTAAATTAACGAAATCAAAGTTTAGACGTTGATAACTATAATTTTGTATTAACATAAAACAACACTTAGAATTCTTGGCAGCCCCATCTTCAAGTTTATTAGAAGATATTCCTGCGATAACTCGGGGAAATATAAATAAAATGACAATAGAATAATTGCCTTATACAAACATTTCGAGGGTTGGGGCTTGGCTAACCCTTTTGTTGCTGACGGCTTTCCAACTGGTGACACTGTGTCTTTGTGTGATTGGGATTAATGCATTTTGTTCATTTTTTTCCTCTGGCAAAGGATAAGCATTGCCATACAATGTGGCAAGCAATGCGTCGGAATTTTTTGACGCTATGTTTTTAGTTTTAGTTTGTTGAGTTTTTTTTTTTATTTTGATCAAGACATAAAAATCTGTAGCTATATTTTTAAGGCCTAAATAAAGTAAAATTAATTTTATTTGATTTAATATCAACTGTCATTGAATTGTCATGTGATCTTTTCCAAACATGTTTGACAATCTTGATCGCTAATAGAAACTGTCACGTTGTCTAAACCCTTAGATCAATAGATTTTAGTAAACTTTAGCATCAATGTATACTTCTATCTATACTAATATATAAAGCTGAAGAGTTTGTTTGTTTGTTTGCTTGAACGCGCTAATCTCGGGAACTACTTGTCCGATTTGAAAAATTCTTTCAGTGTTACCATTTATCGAAGAAGGCTATAGGCTATATACCATCACGCTAAGACTAATAGGAGTGGGGCAGACGAAGTTGCGCGGGTCAACTAGTACTTTTATATATAAAGCTGAAGAGTTTGTTTGTTTGTTTGCTCGATTTGAAAAATTATTTTAGTGTTAGATGGCCCATTTATCGAGGAAGGCTATAGGCTAAATCATCACGCTAAGACCAATAGGAGCGGAGCAGACGAAGTTGCGCGGGTCAACTAGTAATTCTCATAATGCGAAAACTATCAAAGTATGTAGTCACATCACGAATAATTGGGTCGCATTTTTTGAAAAAAAAAAAACACAATTTCCTCGCGTTTCACCATAGAAATAATCTTGATATACTGAATACATACCTTCAGTCAATACCCAACCCAACGCTTCCCAAATAAGATTTATTTTAGCATGTAACCTGATTATGAACAATGTTAGGGGTATCTTCAAGGTGGCAATAAAGTCGTGTTATGCAAATAATGATACCGAAGGTATCGCCTTCTTGTAATCAATATTTTAATATCCATAGATACCCCGTAGTGGTTGCATTCTCTTGTTTTATTCAAGAAAATAACTGATACAGATACGATATTGGAGAAAGACAGAAGATACTTGCGGGTTCTGGGGCTGGATTTATCGGTTGCGAAAACTTTTTTTTAAATTTTTCACAGCATTACAGTTTTACATTGTACAGCTAAGTGTGCACATAATAGAAAAAATCCCAAAGGTTCGCCCAAAATTTATTTATATTACCTTCATTTACCTGCTGTAATTTTTTTATTTATTAATTTTATTTTAATAAGTTACGTACTAAATCTATACTAATATATAAAGCTGAAGAGTTTGTTTGTTTGCTTGAACGCGCTAATCTCAGGAACTACTGGTCCGATTTGAAAAATTCTTTCAGTGTTAGATAGCCCATTTATGGAAGTTGCGCGGGTCAGCTAGTAACGAATAAACCTAGCGGACGAATTTTTTTACGCCATATTATAGTTAGGAGTTTTATTTTGTATTTTAAATGTAAATAGTTTGTTATTTAAATAAAAAATTGTTATAAACCTAACTATATAATGAACATACAAAAACAAATATACTTTGCCGCATGGTGTCGGCCGGTGCCATATGATGCCGTAACAGAATAATACCATGCCATCACTTCCCGTGGGTGTCGTTAGAGGCGACTAAGGGACTCACCAGAGAATGGGCAGCAGCGTTCTCTATAAAACGCAACACCATACACTGCGATCGCCAACCCGCCTGCCAAGCGTGGCGATGCGATTATGGCAAACCCCCCCTCCCTTTGGGGGAGGCCTATGTCGTTTTTCAGCTGATATTATGATGATGAATACACTCAGGCGTCCAAGAATTCCTCCGCAACCGAAAACTCAAAAAAAAATATCTGGTGTTTCATACAAAATGCAATATTTAGCCGATAAAAATGATGAAAATGTGTACAACCTGTAACAGAATATACGCAATACCGCAACTCATCATTATGAATAACTTTTACTATGGAACAAACACTGAAATAGCGAAGAAAAATCGCCTGCCCCATACATTTATGTGCGCATAACTCGAAAAAATGTACTGAACAGCTGATTTTTTTTTATGTCCCCTTAAGAGGTATTGCGTTTATTCTGTTACATGTTGTATAAACTATACAGACAATACTACAATATATACTCAGATTAATAAAGGGATTATACGAATATACTTAAACAGTTGATGCAAACAATTATTTGATTTGGGGGACTGTCTTCATGTAAATTTTGACGTTCAAAAAGTGCTGATTTTCAGCCTAGTTTGAATAAATGCCTTTTGATTGATTGATTGAAACAAATAATGAGTAAAAAAATTAGCTCTGCAACGATATTACTGCCAACTTCTTGCGAATGTGCTCGCGAACTTTAACTTTGAAGGTTAATCGGTAGGTTGCCATCATCTCCGCTTAAGGCTGCTCTCTCGAAAAAAGCTTGAAATAGCGTGCAGATGAAGCAGCTTTTTGTCGGCACTAACAGAAAAATTACATCTGAAAAAATTAGTTAGTAATAAGCCAGAATTTGTGTATCGGTATCACATAATAAGAAAAAAAAAACACCAAATCACCTCCAAATCATCGAGATGAAACCATTTTACTCCTTCATACTTTATCAGATGAGTATAAAGTATAAAAAATATTTACTGCTTTGCAATACAAACTTAAATGATTTGGTTTTGTTACTTATTAAAAACATGTATTATTTTTATTATAAAAAAATAAAAATGCGGGTAGCGGAGTGGCGCGTAGAGGGGTATTTAGCTCCATTTATATGCACAAGGTCATTGGCATGAATACAAGCCTTAACCCGTCGGGAAATACATTTCCCCTTGCAATCGAGTATTCAATCTATCAAAAGCTGTTTTCAACGGCGCGGTATTCACAGTGGTCATAAGACCACAGATGGTCATTCCGCGTCTTTCATCGCTGGACAAATGTTGACCAACTCTGAGCGAATACCAATGGAGGAGCTTTTGAATGAGATAGCTGACTTGCCTACATCTTACTATCAGCTGGGGTTTGCTAAAACAACTATGACAACTTGGAATCCAAAGTGAGGACTTTTTTGACAGTATAAAGTGAAATCAGAATATTATCAATCAGTGATATTGAAACAAGTGAAACGTTTTAGGAACACATGCATTGTTCGTACAGCTAAGGAGTAGAATTCCCTGCCAGAGTCTGTGTTTCCTGAAAGCTACAACCTGGGAGTCTTTAAGTCAAGAGTGAATAGGTTACTTCTAGGCATACGTGCTCCATCTTTGACCGCATCGTCGCTTACCATCAGGTGAGAAAGTAGTCAAACGCGTGCCTATGAAATGTAAAAAAAAATCTCGCCATATTTATTATTTTTAGATCTCATGTTTATCTTATGTATTTTTATTGTATGCCTTTCACTATGTGCTAAACAAAAGTATTTTATTTCTATCTTTTGCTACTACGTGAGTGGTAACTATTTTCACTAATTAATACTACTTAACGAAGTCAGAAATCAAAGAAGAAGAAGGGTAGGTAATTTCTTTCAAGACTATGTATGTGTCTATGTCTTTCTTCTAGTCGTCATTTCAACCACATCAGCCAGTTGATACCGTAAACATGTCGCATTGCTGTAACATGGCTTGGGTGAAGTGATCACAAAGTGTGACAACTCACTTTGTGATCTTACCCAAGCCTTTACTTCGACATGTAAACAGAATCGCACTACACTACTATCGGCATGCTGATTCTAGCTTTTTAAAGCCAGTAACTCACCTAAGCAACTGGCCCACTATCCCGTCTAAACGCACTCCACCATCCCAGGCATGTAATGATGTCGTATTGACTTGCCGGTCCGAGCGTGGCATTGAAAGAAACGTCTTCCGGTCAGTGTAAACACCGCCTAATAAGGGTGCATTCATACCATTCAAAGCCGCGATTGCGACTTTTGGTATCACAGTTGGAAAAGGCCTTAGAACTAGTGGACACCGTTTTATGAACTGGGTTTAACATGAATTTTTCGTATTAAAGGGAGTAAAATATTTAAGAAAGGTTTAATTTTTTTTTTAATAATTTAAAGGTTTTGCAATGATCGACTTTAGCAACGCGTTGAAGATTTTTGGTATACGAGGTGGTCAAGCCGATCGATTCTGTAACTCTGTTTGTGTAAGATGGTAACCCATCCATAAACTGACGTCGGGAAGCGTTGCTCAATCAGTTCCGTGAAGTTACTATTGACCATATGTGAACGTTACGCAATGGCCCATGGGCTTAGGTACTATGTTCAGAATAGCGAGCTGTTAGATTTTAAGGCTAGGACTAAAGCCACCCTATTCCTCCGATTACATTGAATGGAACCATCCTACTGCAAGTGTCCAAATTTAAGTACTTGGGTCACTGGGTCAATGAGAAACTAAGTGATATGGACATGGACAGGGAGCGCAGGGCATTGTTGGTAAGGGGTTCTCGCAGGTTTTCACGATGCTCACGTGTCGTTTAAGTCACACTATTCAAAAGCTTTTGCCAAACGTTATACACGTGCAACCTGTGGAGCAATTACACTTAAAAAGCCTGCAGTGCGCTGCGTGTCCAATATAACAACGCGTTTAGGGGTTTGTTGGGGCTCCCATGGCGATGCGGTGCCTCCGGCCTGTCTGTCGAACACTACACTGACGGCGTCCATGCGGTGCTTCGCAAAAGAACGGCCTCACTGTGGTCTCGGGTAAAAGGTAGCATCAACACGCTTCTGAGCGTGGTGTTGGACAGAGTGGACAGTCAAATCCTGAGACAGTGGTCGCTCATACATGTCCAAAAAATATACTATACAAAATATGGACCTGTATTAATTACTGTGTGCTTGGTCTGAAATAAATATTTTAATTTCAATTAACCCTGAAGATTTACCCGTGTCGCTGTTTTTATGAAGCCATGAACTCCTCATCTAATCTAAATGACAATAGCAATCAAAGTCCGCTTAGAGGCGATACTCGCTAGCGGGTGAACCTAGTACCGTTATACAAGCAACAACTAGCTCAATATGAGAGAGATGTAAGTTAGAGTCAATACTACAAACGGCAGATGATGAACTTTGAGGCCCGGAGGTGGTAGTAGATGGAGAGCTAAGCTAATGACGTGCGTACTGTCATGCCATGCAAACTCCGTGCATGATGGCTAAATCGTTCGGTGATATTTTAAAAGGATCATGCATAATAATTTGATAGTAGTTTTTTTTTGTTTTAAAACGTCAGACTGTTAATTGCTGACATACAGTATAATATACAGAGTATTAAGTTATCAAGATTGTGTAACTTTTTTTTTTGGCTGAGCACAAATTAAAATCTCACAAATTAAAGACTCACGTTACGCATATCATAGTCACTTCAGTCGAAAGACGTTATCACACTGCTATGGGCTTCCCCCAAGAGTCGCCAAATCGATCAGACCTGTGCATCCAGCGGATTCTTATAACCTTCAGTTCAGGTCCACCTTATGGAAGGCCTTCCAACGCTCCGTATTCCGTTATGTGTTCACTTCTGTACTATCGAGGAATATATAAGTATAACCTTAAACACTCCATTCGCCAATTATTCCGTGTCCACATTACTTCGCGATGATATAGCCGGGGAAACTTTCCGATACGAAGCTATTGTGGAACACAAATATTGAATCTGAGCCTACGGAGTCGGACCACAGTTATAGTTGAGCAACTGTTGCGCCACGATATTGGAAAGTTGGAAGTCGAGGTAAATATTTACTTACACATGTGTGTGCTGTGCGTACCCATATGTATAATAATGATAAACCATGATTAATATGCGGACAGATTTCAAGACGATGCATAGAGCGTCTAATTTTAAATTGCATGCCCTCTACTTGTGTTTCTTATCAAATAGGTACCCACACTAACTCACTTCTTACAAAGATAGAAATGGAACATGTTAATTTGGCATAAACAGATACACATATCGTCATCATCCTCCGAGATAATAGCGAAAATCCGTTTTTTGCTATTATCTCGGTTTCTATAGCTACATTCAGTCTTAATTGAAAGACCCCCAGGAAACACGGACTCCGGCAGGGCATTTCACTATTTTTTTTAAATCCTCAAATGAGTTATTCCGCTCTGAGTGGAGCGAAAGAGAGTGTTAGACCCTTGCCGACTAAAACTTATCCATGTTCCTTCTAATGCTCTTTGACCGGTTCAGGGGGGCTACTCTCTAAGCCCTAAGTCCGTAGTTTCGGGCTTAGTTGCGATCGTATTCTACTTCGAGTAGCCCCCCTGGGCCGCGGTCACTCTGTCAAACAAATTCCACAACCCTGGAATTACGCGCTCTTGAACATGGTTTTTTTAGAGCACCGTGTGAAAACCGTGTTTTCACGGTTTTTCATACCACCAAAATCCTATTTCTTGTCCAATTCATACATAATCCCTAATTAGCCGGTACTGAAAACTTCTCCAGCCCTGGACATTATTCTTGACTTAGGGCTGCCATCCGTCCAGGTGTTCCCGGATTTGTCCTACTTTGGAGAGCGTCCGAGGAGCGTCCGTGCGGGGTTCTCAAAAAGGGTCCGGGTGAAACCGGACTCAGTATTGTGTCCGGGGAAGACTCGATTGATTGAAACGTGAAAGGTAGAAATAAATTAAAACAAATCTTAGTAAATAATTCATATTTGTAAGCCGCTTATTAGCTTAACTTGACAAAAAAAAATCGAGCTCGCTCCGCTCGCTCTTAGATAATTCTTTATCACTTTTAAGGGTTCCGAACACCCGTAAAAAATCTGTCTGTCTGTCTGTCTGTCTGTCTATCTGTCTGTCCGTCTGTCACAGCCAGTTTTCACTGGATCTACTGAACCGATTCTGTTGAAATTTGGTATGCATATAGACTTTTGTGATCCAAACACGAACGCGTCACGTTAATAAATATTTTTTTAGTATGGGAGTCGCTTTTGCGGGTCAAACAAAAAAATTAAAAACAAAGTTTTTCAAAGTGTATCGTGTAACATAAGACATATCAAATCAAAGCGCTTACTGTGAGGAATTTAATTATATTTTTTTCATAATTTTAAAAGAAATAGTTTTTAAGTTATTCAAGAAATTAGACCAAAAAATAGCATGCCTCCCTTATGAAACTACTGAGCCTAAAATTTAAAAAATATGGAGGTTCTATACCTAAAGATTACAGGAAAACCTATAAGAAGTCTGTAGTGTTAAAATAACATGTTAAAAAAATTAAATTGGGTCGGAACCGTTTGCACGCGAGTCCGACTCGCACTTGGCCAGTGTTTTTTTAGCTTAATTTGAAAAATAAACTTTACTTCTTCTTGTCGTGTGGGCAGTAAGGTCTAACGACCCCACACATCCTAGTGTCAGAGTTCCGCCTCAAGGGCGTACTAGATATGAGTAGTTAATAGAAATTTCCAATCTGATCCCAGACAAGCTACTGAAATTAGCGAGCTCGCTTCGCTCGCCCTCTAATTCGAGTTCGCTTGATTGTAACAGCCTTTCCTCATATGCGCGTTTCTGTGCAAATAGTCAAAAAACCTAAGCTTCTAAAATTTTCTCGCTCGCTTCGCTCGCTGTTATTTTTGTAAAAACACCATTAAACAACTCTGAAACCGTCTAACACGTTGTGACACTGAAATTCTCCCCGCGCAGACAATTGCCCCCCTGCTATTTGCTGCGATATCCGGAATCTGCGTCTGATTACATTCTACATTATACTATTATATTGCTTATTCGATTATTATTGATAGAACAAAAACTTACAATAATAAATTGTTTTGAACTTGATGCCAAAACTACAGTGTTTCACTAGTTATTTTTGTATTTAATTTGTTACGCTGTAGTTTATATCGCAAAGAAATTCAATGATTAAAAAAATATATTTAAAGGGGTGACTTTTTTTATTGCGTCCGGGGAAATAGCTCAATATCACCCAAATGTCCGGGGTTTTTAAAGGTTTTGTCCGGGGTCAGCAAATGATGTGATGGCAGCCTTATCTTGACTGAAAGAACTTCAGGTTATTATTATTGTTTATTTATTTATTTTATTTTTCATAAAGAAGTTTTACAAAAATCTTTGTTTTAACTATGCCCCACAAAACCATTTACACTGAAACCAAAACCATTTATTAGGTTGTAGCTATTAAAAGATACATACTTCGGCAAGGAATTCCACTCCTTAGCTGTAAGCTCTAAAAAAGTCATACTCTTGCCCTCACACAATTTCCCATACCAGCAGAACCCTTAATCTTGTCCAAACACTGGAATTCATACATAATCCCTAATTAGTCGGCACTAGAAACTTCTCCACCCCTGGATTGATTAGAGATCAAACAATAACCCTTGCGGTGCCCCCGTGAGCAACTATGTCCAAGTTGTACATTTTGAGTTTTGGATGTAGAGTGACCATGGTTTCAACGGGTTTATACGTAACTGGCTTCGGTCGTTTTAATTGGGCTACAAAATAATAATATTCTACGCTTATCTATAGGACGCTAAAAAAGACAGCGTTCAAAATGTATTAACGAACGTATTTAAACAGATTTTCAGTGAAAAAAAGCAGGTTACGTATTTTATTTTCCTTTATGTGTATGATACAACTAGCTGACCCGCGCAACTTCATCTGCGTCACAATTTTCATAACTTCTCCGCTCCTATTGGTCTTAGCGTGATGATATATAGCCTTCCTCGATAAATAGGCTGTCTAACACTGATAGAATTTTTCAAATCGGACCAGAAGTTCCTGAGATTAGCGCGTTCAAGCAAACAAACAAACAAACAAACTCTTCAGCTTTATATATTAGTATAGATTGGTACATCAATTTTAAATGGCCCAACACTGCAAGACAGCGTCGGTGGCAGAGCATTGTTCGCTTTTCGCTTTGACTTAAGGTTTTGGGGCTATGTAAGTGAAATATCTTTAATGATACGGCGATGTTAATACATTCCTATGACACCGAAACATTGTGATGCGATGTAAAACGTAACGCTATATGTATGCAGCAAAAAAAAATTGGTGGGAGTTAAATTGCATTTTAACGGAACGGTTACGTTCACAATAGCAATATTTCGAAATTTGCAATACTCCGAAGACATGTATATCCGTTTTGTTATCTATACTTATATTAATACTAGCTGACTCGGCAAACTTTTTTTTTCCATATAAAAAGAAATAACCTACCACCACCACCACCACCACACCACCACACCATGACACGTGATTTTTATATATTAGATTACTAATAATAATAATTGTACCGAATAGGCTCCAAAACTACTTGACCGAATTTAACCATTTATTCACTAATAGAAATCTAAATTATCAGGAATCGAAAAAAAATAGAGATCCCTACGAAAATTGCAGTACTTAACCCGCGCAAATTTTAATTTTCGTCATTACATCCAGGACAATCCCCTCCCCACCTCAATCCACAGACACACTACTCCAAGACACGTCCAAAGGTAGAATATTTGCCGAGCAAGTTCCTGACCGGTGTTGACACTAACGATTTGTGCCCCACCATTGCTTACACGCTGGTTCGAGTTATTAACACTATCTAATTGATGTGTGCTTCAAGTTGAGCCTGTGGTGGAGGTAACAGGGTTATGAACTTCTCGGTGGGTTTAAACGACCCGCGAGTCCGTACACACAGCATAATCAGACTGATGCCACTATGGCGCACAAAATAATTTGTTAGCATTTGGAAACATTGTTGGACCGGCTGAAGATTGTAAAAAAACAATATTTGCATTGTATAGACTCAATTTATTTAGCAATGTATAATTTCATCCATTTTAACGGCACATGTGTGAGTACTGTGTACCTTAAACTTAAGCTATAGCTATCAGTTTTAGGTTTGTTTTTGACTTGAATGTACCCTGGCGGTTGGGAGTATCATGCTCACACAAAAGTCTGGCTGATGGTGGCGTATGCGTTGGATCGTTTGGCTCCCTTCAAAATGGTTGAGCCGAATGGTGCTAGCGCATGCGTCATGTTCGTGAACGGGCGCTGTCAGTTGGGACTGGTCATTTCTCAGTTGCCATGATTTATATGAAATATTTCTTTGAATTGTTCCTTTTTTTCCCGGACGCTTTTATCCTGCTCGTCTTTTACATAGTTCTCACATGTTTGTATAATTTCAACTTGATGTAAACAAAACTTTGTAACAATTTATTATTTTTAAAAGAGTGTCCGTGGAGTGTCTTGCATGTTCTTCTCCATAGAGATCTACGCTTTGGAACGTGCAAATAGCTTCATCTTTTTGGACTTGACCGACCTTGACAATTCAAAAGTGCCTGTAAACGGTTTATTTAAAATATATGATTTGATTCGATGTTTCCACTGCCACGATTTATCCCTTCTTTCTAAGAGTGGGATTGGAATTTAAATTCTTCTCACAGCGACAGCTGCTGTGTGTACAACGCGGATCCAGATAATTGTTACATGTCTATTTATTATATTTGTTAATACAAGTAAAGAAATACACAATGCCTGGAGGTGTACAAATATGGTGTGCAAATCTAGCTGAGGATTACAAAGGAAAATTTACCAAAAAATATTTGAAAACCATGCATAATTACGGTATTGTATTTGAAAATAAATTAAACTACTACATATTACTCCAATTTTATCAGACCTTAATAAAAACCTGGCCAAGTGCGAGTCGGACTCGCGTGCAAAGGCTTCCGAACGAATTTATTTTTTTAACATATTATTTTAACACTACAGACTTCTAATAGGTTTTTCTGTAATTTTTAGGTAAAGATCTATTATCACCATTTTTTTTCAAAATTTTAGACAGTAGTTTCGGAGATAAGTGGCGGGTAATGGTAATTTTTCGTCTAATTACTTGAATAACTTCTAAACCATTTATTTTAAAATTATGAAAAAATATAATTAAGACCCTCACAGTAAGTCCTTTCATTTGATATGCCACACGATATTGTTCAAAAAACTTTATTTTTACATTTTCTAGTTTGACTCCCAAAAGTGACCTCCATACTAAAAATTTAATGATTTACGTAACGCGTCCGTGTTTGGGTCACAGAAGTCCATATGTGTACCAAATTTCAACAAAATCGGTGAAGTGGATCCGGAGAAAACTGGCTGTGACAGACGGACAGACAGACACCCAAGTGATCCTATAAGGGTTCCGTTTAATGTTTGGAACCCTAAAAATACAAAATCTGAATTAACAAACATAACATCATGATGTCGCGGCAATAGATATTTTGTTGCGGAAAATAAACCAATGACGGCCATAATAATAACCAAAAATTAATCAAATAAAAAGCTTTTATATAAATATGGCTACGAATCGCGCGTCTATCAAAATCATTAAAACGAACGCGAGGACAGTCGCGCTCGTATTTCGATGGGTACGCCCAAATTTCCATCAAATATATGACACGGTTTAAGTTATAACAACGAGCGGTTTTTCTATGCCCTACTATAAACTCAGTCGGTCCAGTAGTCTTATCCTTAATCTTTACATTACATTTGATAATTAGTGGACGTGCATTGTAAAATTCAAACGTCACAAATTTTAGATTGTCTCACAGACTGTGGTTCAGTCTGTAAGAAAACAATTTTATTGTGAATGCATCAATTTCCTAAAGTTATTGGTGGTTCCTTACAAATATTTTACTTTAGACAAATTGTCAGTCTCAAAACTTTACCGATTTGACTGTCAAAACAGAACCGATTTGACTGTCAGAACTCATTTTGACCTTTTGGTCAAAGACATTTTTGTAGTTAACGCATGACATTTCCATCACAGACATTTTGGAATTATGGGCAATCTTTATCGTTGATATTTTATTGTTTTTTTATAAATCGGAATCTATTAGGAATAGCGAAAACACTCAAGAGAGTCTCGAACTCGTTTATAATTAAAACCAACACTGCACAAAAGGGGAGGGCAAGAACTCATTGGGCATCGAAATCTCGGTCGCAATGAGAAACGTACCCAAAACACAGGCAACATTACCCCGTTGAGTGACCCTCTTATATCTCGTCCGCTCCCGCTGCCACTCATGCCTTAACCCGGTCATCGCATGCTCGGCGCTCCCACATTCTGGTATAGACTAACACGATATGCAAATATGGGACATAAAGGTAATATTTCGTGATAACGCGCTAAGGTAATTAACAAAATATGTCCTCTCAACTAGTGGGCGAGGATTTGGGCCGTACGTATTAGATTTGATTGTTTTGTCGCATGATTTATTATTATATTGTTGTTGCTGACCTTAATTATTTCATGTTTTCTTTTGTGTGTAATATTGGAGTGGTTTTGCTTTCAATTATGGCAGTTTTTCCACTCGTGGCTAAACTTCGGCCGTACGGACGCATGCCGAGGACAGTCTGTAAATGGGTGACCATCTTAACATACCGAGATTCCTCTGTAGCTCGGAGAGCACGTTAAGCCGTTGGTCCCGGCTGTCACTAGCAAATCTTTAGCAGTCGTTTCGGATTGTCAGAAGCCAGATACCTGACACCAGTCTTGCCAAAAACTACTGTGTTACCCAGTTAATGGGTTGTGGGGGTCTGGTAGGCAGCAGCTCCAAGTAAAATACTGGTATTCAGTTGAATCCGGTTTGAGTGGGAGCCGATCCCAATATAGTTGGGAAAAAGCTAGGCAGATGATGATGATGTAGCAGTTTTTCCACTAAGTGATACTGAGCTGTGACAGCGAGTGTGAGTGTGACAGGCTGTATTCATTGTTATGACAGTTTCTTATTGCGTTAATACTGAAATTGATGATTTAAAATAGTTAAGATTTTTTTATTTGAAGAAGAACACGAAGTACCTGTAATGAAACCTTAAATGTTGATCATTTGCGATTTCGCGTCGATTTCAAGAATAGGGGGTGTTCATAGGTGTGTCTGCCAGGGTTGTAGAATTTGTTCGAAAGAGTCACCGCGGCCCTGGAGCGCTGAGGACATTATGAGAAACACGGGTGGGTTTTATTTAGTTAGTAAGAGTCTGACACTCCCCGCGCCGCCCAGAGCGGGAGGAGGCATTTGATAATTTCCCATTCTTTAAAAAAAACGGACAAGTGCGAGTCGGACTCGCCCCCCTAATTTCCCGTACTTTGTAGGTACAGTCAACAAAGCAATTCGATATACAGGCAAATATATTATTTTTTCTACAGCACTGCCAATGTTTATTTCTAATGTGTGCATTATATTTTTTTAAGCTTTTGACAAACTTACGAGTGTGTTGTACAATAATGGTCTACTCATCACACTCACAACATTGTTGTAAAGTAGTTGCAAGTTAGCTGCTTGCATACCTAATAGCTTTGTTGACTGGTTATATTGTAATAGTTCAGGAATCAAGTCTCGCAGTTTTTCCGCGCTTTTCAAATTCTTCCCTGTACTTGTAGTATAAGACGGCAATACTTGTCGAATTTCATAATTCTAGTCAAAAAAAATATCCTATAAATTTGGTTCCTTGAGAGTGACAAAATATACAAGTTTTGTGGCATAAACGGCCGTATCTTCTTTTACGTATTCTTAGAAGTTTGATTTTTCAGTATATGGTTTTAATTTCAACTCGATACCTCCACGCGTTCCCGAGATAAAGGATCTTGACAGACAGACGGACGGACAACGAAGTGATCCTATTAAGGGTACCGTTTTTTTCCTTCTGAGGTACGGAACCCTAAAAAGGGTGTCCATAGATAAAGCATTCCTTAGGCGTAAGACATGTCCTTACATAAAATTCCATGACATTGATCAAACTATACCAAAACATGAGAATGGAACTCTCGCATGTCCAGTATCAGAAAAAGAATTCCAAGATATCGTTGACAACCCTTAAAACCCCACCCGAAGTCAAGCACATATAATATCTATAATCAAAAAAAGATTTATAATTAAACACAAGGTACAAACGCGGACACTAGTCAATTAACATTAAAATGCCACAGGTACACGCGCCAACAGAAATATATTAGAGTAGTAATATTTATAACGGTTACATTGCATGCGTGTGGGCTATTAGTGGACTTCGGTGACACGTTGTGTTTGATTTAAATATCGAGAGCGTTCTGTTTGTGAGTGTACTTTAGGTTTTACGTGACTAGTTCCTGATCGTGGGTCCGGTTGTTCATAAAGACAAATGTTATAAGACAAATCACTGTCTCGATAAATGCATTTACTTTCTTCTACGGTTAACTGAAAACATAGACAATCATAATATTTTGCATAAACTCAAGTTTAGCAAAAGAAAACGAGGTCATTCAAAAGCGGGCAACACCTGAATGAGTATTAGTCATTTATTCATGAACAATAAATTGTTCCTGAATTCACACATGGTATACAATAAAAAGAACAAAACAAATTAAATAACATAATAAAAAATACAACACATAATATGGTATAAACACTACCTATGTATCTGGGAATTTCGTTATAGATCATCAACAGCTTATAAGCACTTATTCAACAGGACACTCTTAAGTTGCTTTTTGAAAGAGCTTGAGTAGATAGCGCTTTTTATATCTAGAGAAAACTTATCTATACTAATACTTATACTTATCTAATGTATAAAAATCTCGTGTCGCATTGTTTGTTACCGAACTCCTCCGAAACGGCTCGACCTATTTTCATGAAATTTTGTGTGTATATTCGGTAGGTATGAGATTAGGTGGCTATTATTTTTTTTGTTTAAATGGCAAAGTAACGTTTGCCGAGTCAGCTTGTAATATATGAAGCTGAAGAGTTTGTTTGTTTGAACGTGCTAATCTCAGGAACTACTGGTCTTTTTTTTGAAAAATTCTTTCATTGTTAGATAGCCCATTTATCAAGGAAGGCTATAGACGTATGTATCATAACGCTAAGAACAATAAGAGCGGAGCAGACGAAGTTGCGCGGATCAATTAGTAATATATAAAGCTGAAGAGTTTATTTGTTTGCTTGAACGCGCTAATTTTAAGAAGTACTGGTCGGATTTGAAAAATTCTATAGCCCATTTATCGAGAAACGCTATAGGCTATATATCATCACGCTAAGACCAATAGGAGTGGAGCAGACGAAGTTGCGCGGGTCAACTAGTTAAATAATATAACTGACTAGTTGACCCGCGCAACTTCGTTTGCGTCACATTTTTCATTACTACTCCGCTCCTATTGGTCTTAGCGTGATGATATATACTCTATAGCCTTCCTCGATAAATAGGCTAACTAACACTGAAAGAATTTTTAAAATCGAACCAGTAGTTCCCGAGATTAGCGTGTTCAAGCAAACAAACAAACAAACAAACTCTTCAGCTTTATATATTAAGTATAGATTGACATCTGGGACTGTACCTCTCAATATTCAGATTAAGCTGTACCTTGTAACGTAAGTATTATGTCTTGTCCAAGTGTGGCTTCTCTAATCTGAAGTTCTTCTGCCGTCTCATTGTGCTCAAAATTATAAAAAAAAAATCTATGAGACCAACCTCGAAATCGCGAAAAAAAAAATCAGCTGTTTAGTACATTTTGTCAAGTTACGTGCGCATAAATGTATGGGACAAGCCCGCCACACATTCCCAACCACTGCAACTCCTGAAAGCCAGAATCAACAGTGGCGACCACCAGAAAAACGCCGAGCCAATGAAGCCCGACGAGTCCCGGAGAAACGATTTAACTGTCTTGGATCCTGCAACGAATTTAATCAGAAAAGTACAGCGGAGGAGTAGGAAAATAAATATATATATAATTGCACATTACACACATACACACACACACACATTACATTTCAGTGTTGGTCCCATAGTGAAAGTTAAAAAGATAGATAAAAGATAGTTAAAAAAATGCTTCCTCTTTCCTACTTATCTTGCTGTGCCCAACAGGGTCCACATGAACTAAACTTGTTTTTTACCACCTAAGAATACATGTGGAATACAATAAAGATATTGAGTATTGAAGGTTGTTCATAATGATGAATTCAATGACCTCTTAAGAGGTATTGCATTTATTCTGTTATAGGTTGTTTTTCGCACGAAACCAAGAAGTAAAGTTTGAAAAACGGCGAGGTCTATACTCAGCAGTGGGTGATTCTGAGCTGCCATTTTTATTTAAAAGCTTATAGTGTCCCACTGCTGTGCAAAGTCCCCATATCCTTCCAGCCACTCTTCTCCTGCGCCACCTCGAACCAGCCCTGACGGTGTGCGTCCAGGTCACTCCACCACTGCTTTCTGGGCCGGCCTCGGCGACGCCGTCCATCCTCTGGCACCCACTGCGTCAAGATTTTTTCCCAGCGGTCGTCATGTATGCAACTAACGTAACCCGCTCAGTCCCATTGAACCTGGCAGCCTTTTCTCCCACGTCTATGATTAAAGAGGCTAACGATCTGTAATTATGACAACAATTAAGAACTGTTTTAATAAAATAATTCAGTTCAAGTCTTGAATTTGTTTGTATTTTAGCGAATATACATACTTTCTGGAGAAGGTGAGATTAGATCCAGCCAGCAGTGGCACAATATGAAGTGCCTACATGAATAGCAAATCATAATTTTAAGTGTGTATACTTAAATTATTATCTACTACAAGCATTTATAGATATCAAAGTTTTAGAAAACAGTATCGATATCGTCAAGAAAATCCAAACATCTATCACGAAGGTAAGATAATGGCAATTTACCGAAATTTATGCTTTATAGTGACACTAGCTTCTGCCAGCGGCTTCGCCCGCGTGGTCCCTAGGGAACGTACTCCCGGGATGAAAAGTAGCCTATGTCCTTTCTCAGGCTCTAGACTATATCTGTACCAAATTTCATTTAAATCGGTTCAGGAGTTTTGGCGTGAAAGCGCGACAGACAGACAGACAAACAGACAGACCGACAGACAGACAGAATTACTTTCGCATGTATAATATTAGTAAGGAAGTAAGGATTATATTAATGTTAAAATATTTTCAACAAAGCTACTGCTGACTTCCAATACTTCAGGATTATTTATTTAGCTACACACAATGTACTTAAATAGAAAATTGTATACAGAGAAAACAGCACTAAGTTACTGCTGTATTTTTTTTATTAGTTATAGGCGTTTGACGTTTGATGAGTACGACGGGGCGCAGGTTCGTGTTCATGATCTCGTCGTAGTTCTGTAGTAGATTGGGTCGTAGTATATTCGCAAACCTCAAAATCCCAGCGTTGTTGACGAGGACATAGAGTTTCCCGAACTTGTCTACGGTTTTTTGGACGATTGTCTTCGCTTCTTCTTCTTTGGAGACGTCTGCTTTGATGATAAGGGTATTGGCTCCATGCTGTTCACAACGCTCAGCGACTTCTTTTAGTTTTTCTTCGTTTCTTCCTACATTGGCAACAGAAGCCCCCTTTTTAGCGAATAATTCTGCAGTAGCTGCTCCGATGCCGGCACTACCACCCGTGACTGTGACCACTGTTAAATTACTGTACGACACAAAATTTTATGTCTTACTAAACCAAAGTCGTACAAAACTATCGTTATATCCTGCTTCATGATTCAAATCTACGTCTATTTAATATCAGTGATAAGTGATAGATTATTGTGTACTATGGCTATGATTGATAAGGAAGTGATAATGAAAAATCAACAACACTTCTGCTCCTTACAGAGTGGATGGTTTCCAAACTTACTCCTTGATTATGTTTCTCGGCTTGCTAGTTGCTTTATATTGCCGAGCATTTTGCTGAAGATGTTTTTTTACCAACATGTACGGTAACCATGGTATGATCACGACCCTTAGCATTACGGAAACGACGCAACGGAGAGGAAGAATAAAGAATTCAATTAGTCAAAGATAACGAGATAACCTGAAAAAAATAAGAATAAGAAACCGCTTTATGAACCAAAATATTATCCGATTTAAGTGTTAATGGCTGAAGTGAAAATTATTTGTCGTTATCACTTCCTCACGAACCTCTTTGAATGAGTCATATTTTCGTAGAACGTTATTATCTTTAAACTACTTATCTCTGATGATACATTAAATAGACGAAGATATAATTATTTTTGACCGTGATAAAACGATATTTAGAACCACATTGTATTAGTAAGCCATCAAATTTTGTGACATTCAGAAGTCTAACATGTTTGCAAACAAAGTGGTATTAGTGACGGGCGGTAGCTCCGGCATCGGAGCAGCTACTGCAGAGTTATTTGCCAAAGAGGGGGCTTCTGTTGCCATTGTAGGAAGAAACGAAGAAAAACTAAAAGAAGTCGCTAAGCGTTGTGAACAGCATGGGGCCAATACCCTTATCATCAAAGCAGACGTCTCCAAAGAAGAAGAAGCGAAGACAATCGTCCAAAAAACCGTAGACAAGTTCGGGAAACTCGACGTCCTCGTCAACAACGCTGGCATTTTGAGGTTTGCGAGTATACTACGACCCAATCTACTACAGAACTACGACGAAGTCATGAACACGAACCTGCGCCCCGTCGTCCTCATCACCAACCTAGCAGTCCCGCACCTCATAGAAACAAAAGGCAACATCATCAACGTATCAAGTATTGCATCTACGTTAGTTAAGGTACCAGGCATGATGTCTTACAGCGTCTCCAAAGCTGGTATGGATCATTTCACAAGATTTGCAGCTATGGAACTGGGACCTTCTGGAGTAAGAGTAAACTCTGTCAATCCTGGACCAGTTGTAACTGACATTATGACGAGTACTGGTATGCCTCCAGAATTACTGACTGGTGAAAATGCTGTAAGTATGACCGCGTTGGGAAGATCATCGGATGCTGATGAGGTTGGAGACATAATCCTGTACCTAGCCAGTGACAAGGCTAGGAGTGTGACCGGATCGTGTTATGTTATTGATAACGGTTTTTTGTTGAAGTAATTTTTTTTAATGTATTTGATGATTCCCAATTTGTGAACAAATACATTTTATTTTATTTTTTATACCATGTTGTTTTCGTATGTGATCGGATGTCTCCCTGAAGTAAAACTCCGCCATATGGAAACTAGGCGGCAGTTTTTTTTTTTACTATTTATAGGCTCGCGTTTGACCACTATCTCACCTGATGGTAAGCGATGATGCGGTCGAAGATGGAGCACGCTTGCCTAGAAGTAACCTATTCACTCTTGTCTTAAAGACTCCCAGGTTGTAGCTATCAGGAAACACAGACTCCGGCAGGGAATTCCACTCCTTAGCTGTACGCACTATAAAAGTGTTCCCAAAACGTTTAGTGCGTGTGGGTGGGATGTCCACCATGTACCGGTAGCGCATCGCCGTTCGTCTTGTGGTCCGATGATGGAACGGGCTTGGCGGAATCAAATTATGCAATTCCGTCGCACATTCCCCAAAATGCAACCGGTAGAAAACCGACAGGCTAGCGACTCGTCGTCGATGCTCAAGACTTTGGAGCTTCGTCGCGACGAGCCTATCATTGCCGATGATCCTCTTGGCTCGTTTCTCAATTGACTCAAGGGCATCAAGCTGGTATCTCGCAGATCCGTCCCAAAGATGAGAGCAGTACTCCATACACGATCGAACTTGCGCTTGATAGAGTCTGAGCAGCTGTTCCGGCGTGAAGTACCGTCTCACCTTTGCTAGGATCCCCAACTTCTTTGCAGCCACTTGAGCTTTATTCATATTTGCAATATCAGACGCATTTCAGCTGCGTTACTCCTTTCGTACCCGAGCATAGCATGTGTGAGTTATGTCCTGACGAATTCTAGTTTTGTTGGTCAGCACATCAGCCACGTCAGCAATTTTTATTTAAGAGTAAATTGTAAAAAATATAATACTACATAAATGTTTGTGTCACGTAAATAGCCATTATCTTATCTGCTTATATTACGCGGCCATATCTTATTTGCCTATTACTACTAATGACTGTGATTTATTTATTTTGAAATACTTGGCAACATTTGATATGTTCATTTATAATTTTATTTATGAGTATTTGTCGCTCTTTGAAGCCTGATTGTTTAGAGGAGAGTGTATCTCCTATCTCACTCACACACTAGGTACAGTTGCGTTGCAACCGTCCTAAGGTGAGTACCTGAATACGATTGGGGGAGACGTCATGGCAAATTTCCAGTATTATGGAGGCGACCTGGATTCTACAAAATACATAGAGCACGTGCTGTTCAGAATCCAGGAGTGCCCTGCATTGGCTTCTGAGCGGCGGTATCTCTACCAGCAGTAGTGACACCTTTGCTGGTGGAGTCAGAAAACTGAGGAATATTATAATAAAAAAATAAAATAAAAAATTATTTAGTGTCTCATTAAATTTTAAAACGTAGGTGAAGCCCTGAACTCCACACTAGGATTCCCTGTGTTGTGGGGTCCAGTCTCTTTCAAACCATATTCAGATGGTACAGTTACAAAGACAGTAGTTTAGGTAACTCAACTACAAACAGTAGTTTGAGTAGAGTGTGGTGAAGTGATTGTAGTGTGGGAAGTGTAGTGCAGTAGGTGTAGCGAGTGTAGTGTTGTAGCTGTGGGTGTGTGAGTGCATGTGAGAAGGGTAAGAGTGGTTGCAAGTGTTAGTGTGATACTTACTCGTATAGCTATGCGTTTATTGATATTACTATGTTTTGTTTTTTTTTATTGCCTCTTTCGCATCAGCTGACGCAGCTGAGCGGAGTTGTAAGAGGGCCGATTTCACTTAAAGAACAAGGCGTCGTGCAGTTGACTGCTTTGACGCCTAAAACGCCGAAACCCTGCCTATGTAATTCAGTTAGGCGGGACTCCAGGGCCGCGGACGCTCAAAGTGTGTCGCCACATCGACCGGTCCTGTGCGTTTCGCATCCAGCGTATTTCCGCTGCCTTTACCAGGTCACCGGCCTACCTTGTGGGAGGCCTTCCAACGCAGCATCTTCTAGTAGGCAGTTGTCATTCCAAAACCCTGCTACGATTATCTGATTTTTCAGCCAGCAATATGGTTTAGTATAAAGATATCAACAAATTAATTCTTTATTGTATACTGTAGCAACTTATGAAAAAAGTTCATGTTCAAAGGCGAGCGATTCTTGTTTCAGCTCAGAATCACCCATTGCTGGTAATAGGCCTCCCCTTTCTTCAAACATACATCCCAGTTTCATGCGTCCATCATTCACCGAATTTTTAAGTATAGACGTGTAATGCCCGATTTATCAGGAACTTTATCCGTCGTTTATCTGTCCATTAACCACTAACCAACGAATGGCGTCATGACAAATAGCGTTAACGGACTGATAAAGACCGATAAAAACCTCAGTAACTGGGCCTAAAAGAATTTTGTATGATAGGCGTTTTTGCGCCGTACGCTCCTTTTATTTTTGTTCTTGCACACTGTATTGATATTATTATCAATTAGGCACTTAACTAAATCAATTCCTATTCTAGTCTCACGAATTACACCACAGTGTCAAAGTTACTTCTGAATTATTTTTTATCTTGTTTTTAAATCATCATCAGACGCAGTAGAATAAAAAATCTAATTTATAAGAAGTACTAAATTTAACCTCGTCAAGGATGTCTTGTTTAGCAAAGTCGTGTGAATTCTAATTTGGTACAATGGTTACTACCTATTGTTTAGTAAATTCATCATTTTATCACACACTTGCTTTTGCCCGCGACTTCGTACCTACGCGCATATCCCGTTTCCGTAGGAATTTCGGGAAATCGGCTCTTAGTGCTCCTTTGCACTCTCCAAGGAACCTAAATGCCAAATTTCAGTTTTTACAACTAGTAGTTTTGGCTGTGTGCTGTCTGTCAGTCACTAACTCAGTATCGAAAGAATTTTATATATAAGAATATTTATGATTTTATTCAATAACAAACAACAAAAAGCATATAGTAACATTAATATGCAATATAACAATACATACATTTGGTTCCTAACAACATTAACTCTGTTATTATTAAAACATAATCTTATTACGTAAATATTACACTAACAGAGTGCCGTTATCAATTACGTAATTAGAGCCAGTGATACCCTTGGCCTTATCACTGGCTACATACACTATCATATCAGCGATCTCACTAGGCTCCGAAATTCTGTGCAACGCTGTGTTCTTCAACAGCATTTCTCCATTGACTTGCAATCCTTCGAAGATATCAGTACGGACTGGTCCAGGACTGATGGAGTTCACTCTTATCCCATGTGGAGCAAGTTCCAAAGCAAGGCTTCTCGTGAAATGGTTCATTGCAGCTTTAGAAGTCCTGTATGCTATGTTGTTCGGTCTTGTGGTACAGGTTCCAGCGATACTGGACACGTTGATAATGTTTCCTTTAGATTTGATGATGTGAGGAGTAGCAAAGTAACTAATGCGGACAGCACCTCGCATGTTAATATCCATAACTTCATCGTAGGTCTTCAAGAAATTGTCAGAAAGTATACCAGCTTCTCTCAATATTCCAGCGTTGTTGACAAGCACATCAAGTTTCCCGAACTTGTCGATGGTTTTCTTGACGATTTGGTCTGCTTCTTCGTCTTTGGATATGTCTGCTTTGATGGTAAGCGTGTCTGCTCCTAGTTTCTGGCATTTTTCAGCAACTGCTTTTAGTTTAGCTTCATTTCTTCCGACAATGGCTACTGAAGCTCCTTCTTTAGCGAAAGATTCGGCTGTTGAAGCACCGATACCGGCACTACCACCCGTAATAAGGACTACTTTTTTCACAAAACTCATTTTTAAATATTTTTTTCTAGAGTACGTCTGATCTTGTTATACTGACAGAAGCGACTGAAGTGATAAAATTATCACTCAATGTAGACGAAGATAAGTGCGTCATAAAATAAAGTATGCTGCTCATAATGTGCATTGAGATAACATGATTATGTCTGTTTGTTAAATGGAAACTTGTCTATCACTTTTCTTAATTATTGTTGGCAGTATAGAGTATAAAGACCTTTCTGATCTATACTTCTATATTAATATTATAAAGAGAAAATATTTTTTTGTTTGTTTGTACCGAATAGGCTCCGAAACTACTGGACCGATTTTAACCATTTTTTCAAAAGAAAGTTAAATTATCAGCAAGTAAAATAGGTAATAATTTATTTTCGAAAAATATAGAGATCCTTACGAAAACTGCAATACTAAACCCGCGCCAACGATGTCACTGCACCCAATGTTAGTATCCAAGTTGTTGAAAAATTAACTCATTTACTCGAAAAGAAGAAGGATTCAAATATTTTATTGAGTAGGTGACCTAGTCAAATGGTCATTTTTAAATTACAATAGGTTACATAAACAAGTAAAACCGCGGTAAACACAATATTCTTCAATAACAATAATGAGAGAATTTAAAGTGGTTACTCATGATAAGTAATATCATTGTCAAAATTCAAGTTGTAAATAAACAATATTCTTAACGATGTCTCTGGAGTAAATTATCAAGAAATAATAAATGTATTTACTTAGTAATTACTGATACGGTATTGCTTGATAAGGATTACTTCACCTATTTATAATTTCATTGTAAAACACTTATATGAAAGTTTTGAGCACAATATTATAGTAAACTAGTTGACTCGGCAAACGTAGTTTTGCAAAAAAAAGTGCTCTACCACCTATTCTCATACCTACCGAATAAACGCACAAAATTTCATGAAAATCGGTCGAGCTGTTTCGGAGGACTTCGGTAACAAACACCGTGACACGAGATTTTTAAATCTATACTAATATATAAAGCTGAATATAATATACATAAAGACAAAATACAATGTACCTACGGGTTATTTTTTCACCATTTTTACATAAGTTACCTAACACAACTGTGAAAATATAAAACACGATTGAATATTAAAAAAAAAGCGCCTAAATATTATTGCAGTACTGGATTTGACAACGCAACAGTACTTATGCTTTTATTCAAGCGCTTAGTTTTAGTTTAAACATTAATGAAGCTACTTTGAAAATCGCTGTTACTGAGAGGCGCTAGACACAGTGCTAGGGAATGCAAAGAACCGGGATTCCCGGTACTTTCGATACTTTTATATGTATCATCACGCTAAGACCAGCAATGGGATAATATTAGGAGCAGAGCAGTAATGAAAATTGTGACGCAGACGAAGTTGCGCGAGTCAGCTGGTCAATAATATAATAAAGCTAAAGAGTTTGTTTGTTTGTTTGAACGCGCTAATCTCTGGAACTACCCGTCGGATTCGGAAAATTCTGTAGGTTAATGATAGCCACATTCATGAGGAAGGCTATACGGGAATGGAAAAAACGGGATATACGTGTACGAAGTTGCTAAAACTAATAATAAGTAAGCTAGTATAATGGATCTTCAGAAGCCGAAAATACTCTTGGAATAAAAAATAGCAATTAGTTTAGGAACACACACACCTCATCATCATCATCATCATATCAGCCGAAAGACGTCCACTGCTGGACATAGGCCTCCCCCAAGCGTCGCCACAACGACCGGTCCTGCGCGTCTCGCATCCATCACACACACCTACCTACATAGTATTTAAAGATCTTTCTAAACGCTTAGTTGACACTTCGCGTGACCCAAGAGCTGGCTTTTACCTCGGACAGAGGATAAGCATTGCCATACAACGTAGCAATGCCGCCAGTCTTTTGGGCTCACTTCCGGTGGACAGCGATGCGGACGAATTTTTTGACGCCTTATCTTAGTTAGGATATTTTATTTTAAGTGTATATATTTAGTACTTTAATGCTGTACCCGGTTTCCCTGTATTTCTACAGAATAGGTAATCATAAACTATTAATTATTCTTCCATAGTTTCAGAAAGCTATCACTCTATTTGTTCGAAAAATAAAGAATGACATAATATTGTCATAAAACTATGATACCATAACTATTTAATATAACTCTACGAACAACAATGGAGGTCAGCCAATAGTCGGGTGTGGTCAGATTATGGCTAATGTGTGATATAACTGTACAACTTCTGATTGAGCGTTAGGCTGCCAAAATAGTTATTAATTTTTTTTGTACGTAAACGTAACATGACCTTTATTGTAAACATCAAAATGAAAACAAAATTCTAAAATACAAGTAGTGTGTCTTCACGTTTTTAAATGAAAACCATAATATCTTTTGACGATTTTTCCAGGAATAAACTGTCATACATTAAGTTAGTGATGTTTTTTAAACCATCACCAAGCTGGGGCGTGGTGGTGACTGAACGGGTTGCGGAATTTGTTCAAAAGAGTCACCATGGCTCTGGAGCGCACAGGGCATTTGAAGGAACACGGATAGGTTTTAGTCATTTAGTCTAGTATACATGCCGCTGACCTTGTGCATATCAATGGAGCTAACTAATTTTATTTTAAATTTATTATAAAAAATAACACATATTTTAAAAAAGTAACAAAACCAAATTATTTTCTTTTGTATTGCAAAGCAGTAGATATTTTTTTTAGACTTTTGTTAAAAAATGAAATAGTAAAATAGTTTCATCTCAACGATTTGGTGGTGATTTGGTGATTTTTTTCTTATTATGTGATACCGATACACAAATTCTGGCTAAACCAAATTATCAGTTATCATATCATGCAGATTACTACCTATTTTTTTCAGATGTGATTTCTCAGTAAATGTCGACGAAAGTTGCTTCATCTTCACACGCTGTTTTTAAGCATTTCTCGAGAGAGCAGCCTTAAGAGTCTGACACTCCCTTCCGCTCCGCCCAAAGCGGAAAGAAAGAGTAATTTGATGATATCCGATCCCAAACAAAATACCGAACGAAATTCTATAAAACTACTGAATATTGTAAAAGTCTGTGTAGTTTTGGATATTAACTTTTGAATGTCAATCAATCAATAATGCATCAACAGCTGAACGTATCTATCTAAACTTTAATATACAAAGATGAAGAGTTTGTTTGTTTGCTTGAACGCGCTAATTTCAGGAACTACTGGTCCGATTTGAAAAATTCTTTCAGTGTTAGATAGCCCATTTAGCGAGACCTCATGCTAAGACCAATAGGAGCGGAGCAGTAATGAAAATTGTGACGCAGACGACGCGCGCGGGTCAGCTAGTTTTTTATAACGAAACTCAACTAGACCATAGTTTGCAATCGAACATGAGACACTTTTTATCCCGTAGGAATTTTTGTCTAAACTTATACACAGACGAAATGACCGCTAAAAGTCTTTTTACAAATAAACCCAAAATCTCCTAGAGCCGGACTTAAACCAGTCGACTTACACGCACCATACTATATCAGAACATACATTTAAATCTATTAGGAAAATTAAAAAAATCCCCTTTACGTTTGATAACGATCTGTGATTACAATAAAATCCTAGTTATGGACCGCTCCCATACGAACTGTATGATTTCATACAAATTATTTGTAATGGTGACAAACGCTTTGTGTATCATTTGTTTCTATTTCAGTTTCGTTTGTGTTATTAATAAAAAGGGGTACTTTGTTAAGTCATTGTTTTTTGTTAATTATTTTTGGTAACTAATAATTTTGTTTGCTCGTGGGTAAACTATAGCAGCCGCACGGGTCAATCTTCCAGGTTAAGTAAAGCTTGCCGAGGTTATTCTGTGGATGGGTGATCATCTTAACATACAGAGTTTCCTCCGTGCCTCAGAAAGCACGTTAAGCAGTAATTGGTCTCGGATGTCATTTGTAAATATTTGCAGTCGTTACGGATTGTCAGAAGCCAGAAAATCTGACTCCAGTCTTGCCAAGAAGTACTATGTTAATCAGTTACTGGGTTGTGGAGCTCTGGTAGCAGCCGCTCGCTAAAATACTGGTATTCAGTTGAATCAGATTTGACTGGAAACCGACCCCAATATACTTGGGGAAAGGTTAGCCCGCTGACAAAAAGACGGACGGACAGCGGTGGCTTAGTAATACAGTTCCGTTGGTTACCTTTCTGGTACGGAACCCTAAGAATAGATAAAATACGTACCATACAAAACCTATTCAGAAAGCCCAGTAAATATAAACATATCGACGCACGAATATCAGAAATGTTACCCATACGTCTCTCAGACCCCTTACATTAATATTTGACTACCCTATTATGACTCAAAGCGACATACGAAGAAAGAAATCAGTCGACGTCCGCATTTCTGAATATTTCATGTTTCATTACCGACTTTACAAACTAATTTTTGCGGTTCGCCTATAGGATTTTGAACTTTAGGCGCTGGAGATAAGATTGATGGGTTTGGGAAGTGGTGTTGGTTGACTTTGTCGTGATTTGGGGTAGTACTGAAATCTCAATACTGGATGGCTTATTAGCGTTTTATTAGGATGTGTAAGGTTCCAGGGTTGTTATACTCGACTTGTTACCTAAACCGGTTGATTTTGTAAAACTCTTTTGCAAAGAAGTTGGGGATCTTAGCAAAGGTGAGACTGTACTTCACGCCGGAACAGCTGCTCAAACTCTATCAAGCGCAAGTTCGATCATGTATGGAGTACTGCTCTCATCTTTGGGACGGATCTGCCAGATACCAGCTTGATGCCCTTGAGTCAATTGAGAAACGAGCCAAGAGGATCATCGGCGATGATAGGCTCGTCACGACGAAGCTTCAAAGTCTTGAGCATCGACGCCGAGTTGCTAGCCTGTCGGTTTTCTACCGGTTTCATTTTGGGGAATGTGCGACGGAATTGCATAATTTGATTCCGCCAAGCCCGTTCCATCATCGGACCACAAGAAGAACGGCCATGCGCCACCGGTACATGGTGGACATCCCACCCACGCGCACAAAACGTTTTGGGAACACATTCATAATGCGTGCAGCTAAGGAGTGGAATTCCCTGCCGGAGTCTGTGTTTCCAGATAGCTATAACCTGGGAGTATTTAAGTCAAGAGTGAATAGGTTACTTCTAGGCAAGCGTGCTCCATCTTCGACCACATCATCGCTTACCATCAGGTGAGAAAGTGGTCAAACGCGAGCCTAAAAATAGTAAAAAAAAAAAAAAACTCTCACCGCCATGAAAACTCACGTGGAGAGAACGGTCATTCTATTTTGATTAAGAGGAAATGTTGGCGGCGAGACTTTGTATGTTAAAAGTCATAATTCGAGGTTTGGCTCTCAACTGTTTTCTCCTCCAATATTGAACCAGTATAAGAGATATTTCACAAATTGAATAAAAAGGATATATACTGTGTCCCCATGTTTTCCTTTTTGATGATTTACTAGCCGTATAAGAACTAGAACTCTCACAAAATGCTCAAAATTGTCCGATAAATCGCTGTCAACAGTCCTTGTGTACAAATTTGGCCACTATTAATCAAAAAAGAAAACATAGGGACACAGTATATACCCTTTCTATTACAGTTTGTGAAATATCTCTTAAATCGGTCCAATAATGGAGGAGAAAACAGTCGAGAGCCAAACCTCGAATTATGACTTTTTACATACAAAATCTCGCCGCCAGTATTTCATCTTAAGTACATGGATTGACAGTTCACTTCGTGATCGCTTCACCTAAGCTTACACGTTGAGTTCGTTGCAGAATCACACTGCAGTTTACACGGATCAAGTCACTAAATTATTAACATGTTGGTACGAAATCTAGATATCAGAAAAATCTCGTATCTTAGTACAGTATTTTTTTTTTTGCTATAGATAGGCATATGTTTGACCACAGTCTCACCTGATGGTAAGCGATGATGCGATCGAAGATGGAGCACGTTTGCCTAAAAGCAACCTATTCACTCTTGTCTTAAAGACTCCCAGGTTGTAGCTATCTGGAAACACAGACTCCGGCAGGGAATTCCACTCCTTAGCTGTACGCACTATGAATGTGTTCCCAAAACGTTTTGTGCGTGTGGGTGAGATGTCCTCCATGTACCGCGGTGGCGCATCGCCATTCGTATGGCCATCATAAGTACATATTGCGTAAGGCCGCGTTTCCACCTGCAAGCAACTTGCATGCTTATTCCAGTGTTTCTAAATCGTTTGGTCACAGTGAACCATTTCACAGAATGTCTGTTCTGCCACGGGTCACCAACTAGGTAATAATACAGTTAAAGTAATTCATTAAAAAAAAATCTTAAATAAAACACCGCAAAGGTAAAATTTTGCAAAGCAATATTTTTTTTTAAATTTTCCCCAGATTTTAAAGCGGTTTTGTCTTTATTAATTTTTGTATTCATGACTCAGTGCTGCTCAAAAACAAATGCATTGTCATCCAATCGATTTCAGTGATAGTTTTTAAAATAATCAAAAGTGCTTAAATATAGCACTAAAAGATGGCTTCGCGGACCACTTCGGTTGCTACCCGGGACCACCAGTGCTCCGCGGGCCACGGGTTAAGAACCGTTGCTTTTGCATTTTGCTGTTACTTTGCGGGTTTCCGAGGTTCCATCGTGGTATATAAGTAATTTTGCTTGCAAGTTGCTTGCAAATGGAAACAGTTCTAATTTGAGAACTTGTCTAACACTAGCATGAAAATTTTTATTTTGCACTAGCTGACTCGGCAAACGTTGCTTTGCCAAACGAAAAAAAAAAACAAAAATACCCTACCACCTCTTCTCATACCTACCGAGTATACACATAAAATTTCATGAAAATCGGTCGAGCCGTTTCGAAAGAGTTCGGTAACAAACACCGTGACACGAGATTTTTATATATTAGATTAGCTTCTGCCAGCAGCTTCGCCCGCGTGGTCGCTAGGGAGCATAATCCCGGGATAAAAAGTAGCCTATGTTCTATATTCTCAGGCTCTAGACTATCTCTGTACCAAATTTCATTTAAATCGGTTCAGTAGTTTTGGCGTGAAAGCGCGACAGACAGACAGAGTTACTTTCGCATTTATAATATTAGTAAGGATTAGAGCTTGAAAAGTTCCTAACTTCAAACTGTCAAGTCAGAAACTACTTTGAATGTAATATTTGACACCAGTGTTGTTTTCATTCCTTGACACCGGCAGTACGATTCTATAAACATGTAGAAGTGAAGACTTGGGTGAAGTGATCTCGAAGTGAGCTGTCATTCCGTCTTGATTACATGGATCGACAGCTCACTTCGTGACCTTCACTTCGACATGCTTACAGGATCGACCGGCTATATACTATTTATTCATCTTGATTATCTGTCAAACCACAGCGATAGGAGGCAAAACACAGATTTCTGAATTAAGCATTTAAAGTTGAGTATTTGTCAAAATCTATTTTACCCTGAAAGCCATTGATATATAAAAAACCCAAGATACACGCTCAGCATCTCAAAAACGTCCGCAAAAAACAAGCGCAATATGTATAATTATGCGCTAGTTTCAAACAGTCTCGCATCGCTCGCCATACTGCACTGCTTTGTAAAAACAACTTTAAGCGATCCGTGTAAGGTCGAATTTACAAAAAAAAATTGCGCATCACTCGCCATACTGCAATGCTTTGTAAAAACAACTTTAAAAGATCCGTGGAAGGTTGAATTTGCAAAACAAATTGTTTATAGTATAACTACACATAACTCACACATGACACTTGATACATGGCAGTTTTTGACGACAGTTTCGAGTGTTGCATTTGTTCGAGACTGTGCATCGTGGGTTTTTTATATATCAATGCTGAAAGCCTATCCAACTTTGGCAACCAAGTTCAGTTTGACACGATTTGAACTGTAAATCCTCTTCCTTGCGTCGTATTCCTCAGTGCTGAGGGTCGTGACCTCCCTTGTGTATCATTTTCACACGTATGATGTTTCTCCACCTGTTTCTGTCCCTGGCGGTGTGGAGGGCGTTGTGAACGGTAGTGTCAAGGGCGGTGCAAATCTGGTCAGACCAACGTATTGGACTACGTCCACGAGGTCTTTCTCCATCTACTTTGCCGGTCACGATGAGCTTCTCGAGGTTGTCACCTTCTTTCCTTGCAATATGACCGAAGTATTCTAGGACTCTGCGCAGACACTCAGATGACAGCCGTGAGGAGATTCCAAGGAATACGGAGCATCTTTCTCCAGCACCACATCTCAAACGCGTCAATGCGTTTGCGGTCTGCTGCTTTCAGTGTCCAAGTCTCAGCTCCATACGAAAAGATCGAGAAGACTACAGTCCGTACCAGCTTAGTTTTAGTTTTCACGGAAATGTTACGATTTTTCGAAGCTGAGACATGGCGCTCTTAGCCATGCCAATCTCTTGCGCACTTCCTTCTCGCACGACCCATCGTTACTGATGTTGAACCCCATATCGATCTTCCACCATGATCTTGGTCTTAACTGTAAGGCTGGTTTTAGAGTCGCGCTGACCACACGCTGATCGTCCGCGCTGACAGCCGAAGCGTATGAACTTCTAACTAACCGTCAGCGCTGAGCGGTCAGCGCGACTCAAAAACGCTACTTATAACTACATACATATTGATCCATCAGCGCCGATCGTCAGCGTGCGGTCAGCGTGACAGGAAAACCAGCCTTAATAACTACCACAAAAGCCACTAACAAGAGTTGAAGTCTAAATACTCACTTCAGATCATTATCATCTGCCTAGCCTTTTCCCAACTGTATTGAGTTCGGCTTCCAGTCAAACCGAATTTAGCTGAATAATCAATTCAGATACAGGACCGTAATCATTTTATACCATTTTCTCTCAGAAATGAATATTAATAGCTAGGTACTTTAATACTTTTTTTTTTTTTACTTCCTTGCCAAACTATTTGGTCCAGTAATCCAGCATTGAGAGCGGAGAACTCACGGCGTCTGCACATTGACGTTCCGAAGTGATGCTGAGTGCTGATAATGCATACCACATACTGCTAATAAAGATTTATGGCAAGGTTTTTTATTGTTTAAGTTATGGCGGACGGAGACGCTATGTGAAAACAAAATGTTATGCAGATAGGTAAATTGTCTGGCTATAGTGTTGCTCAATTACTATACCTGAGTTTTGACATTTTCAATTCTCGATAGAATGGAATCTTTTGAAAGTTACATGAGTACTGTAAAATCGGCTCTTAATATTAAAATAACTGTACTTTAACACATTAGGTTTCCCCGTTGTGTAAGTTATAAGTGAAATAAAATGAATAAGAAAAAATATGACAATTGCCTGTTTCGATTGACACCAAGTGCTAACTTAACGAATGCCTGAATGTAACTACACTGTGTTATTTTAAACTAGGGAACATACTCCCGGGATAAAAAGTAGCCTATGTCCTTTCTCAGGCTCTAGACTATCTGTGTACCACATTTCATTTAAATCGGTTCAGTAGTTTTGGCGTGAAAGCGCGACCTACAGAGTTACTTTCGCATTTATAATATTAGTAAGGATCACGCGTTGATTAAGACAACCATAATGGTTTTGGCGTCCATGTAGGTAAGTTTTTCATAATGTTACCTCGTGAAAACAAGCATAGGTAAAACGATAGGACAACGGGGTGAAACGGAGTAGTTACTCCGTCAGTCTGCAAGCAAACAAGTTCCTTTCGTCAATACAAAACCCTCAAACTACGTAATCCACGAACATGCTTGACGATGTTCAAGCCCATGTGTCTCATAAGCCTGGTTCGCAGCGGTTTGTATTGAAATTTTTGAATATGCCAACACTCAAGCAGCTTGCTTTTGAGTGTATCCGAAAATATTCGGCGTAATTATACACGGGAGGGTATCTCCCGAATTTAGTTTGCGTGTGTAGGGTTTATCATGCGGGTATGCTTGTCTTTTTATTTTAGATGGGAATGAGGTAGACCTGTGGTTAAGTGGTATAGACGCACGAGTGGGTCTCAAGCAACGATGGCTGAAGTTGGTTCGTAGATTGGTGACCATCCACTACCCAGATTTCTCAGTGCTTCAGCAAAAACCAGCCAAGTGCGAGTCGGACTTTCATACAAAAGGTTCAGTACCAAAAATCGGAAAAAAACGAGTTTTAATTAATTTTGTTTAATTTTTATTATTTGTTGTTATAGCGACAATAGTAATAAACAATCTGTGAATATTTCAACTGTCTACCTATTAGATACAGCCCGCTGACAGACGGACAAACGGACGGACAGCGGAGGCTTTAGTAATAGGGTTCCGTAGGTTGCCTTTTGGGTACGGAACCCTAAAAACGTTAGCCCTAGCTGTCATTTGTATTGTCTTCGACAGTCGTGACACTAGTCAAAACCCATAATCTGACACGGTTGTGCAGGTTGGATTAGCATTCGCTTCATGTAAAACACTATTCAGTTGTATCTGGTTAAATTGGCAGATTGATTGACCTATATTCTGAACTCCACGACCCAGTTACAGTAGTACCCACCCAACTGATATGGCTTACCAATGTACCTGCGCAGAAGATGAATTTTCAAAGCGCGGGAAATGCTATTGACCAATCTGCACGCTCCACGCAACACGCTTCTTTTTCGTGTACCGCTATTGGTCGGCAGCTGCCGCCATGTTAGCGCGCGCCGCATGGCATGCACGTGATATGCGTGCGAGACGGAAGTAAAAGCTGCAGTGTATTATGAACCTTATAGTAGTGATCTATGGTTGATTGTAAGTTTGCTTTCTTTCGTTAATCTTCGGGGCCGTACTTTCTTTTCTGTGGGAACGAAGATTCACGACGCGCCTTATCACTTGGTTACCACTGTACTGGGTAACTCGTCTTCTGACTAAAGTAACGATAGTCAAAGATCTACAAGTGACACTTGGGCTGAACAGCTTAAGAGGAAATGTTGTCGGACAGACTTTGTATGTAAAAAGTCATAATTCGAGGTTTGGCTCTCGACTGTTTCCTTTTCCAATATTGGACTGATTTAAAAGATATTTCACAAACTAAATAAAAATTATATATACTGTGTCCTCATGTTTTTTTTTCTCATTAATAGTTGGCAAATTTGTACACTAGGGCTTTGTTGTCAGCGGTTTATCGGGCCATTTTGAGCATTTTGTGAAGGTCCTAGTGCTTACTTACCCTGTCGTCGTATTATTATAGGGGACCCCGAAAACCAGGTTTTAAAAAAAACACCGGTAGCACTCCGGGAGTGCCGGCAGAAGTGAAAACATGTAAATAATACATCCTTACTGTCGCGGTCACATCATAGACAAACCACCGACAACAAAATAAACAAAAAGACACTGACGTGTGGCCGCGACAGCGACTGTCAGTGACAGATGTCAATCTTGACACAGTTCCTGACATAAACAAAACGAACCATAAAAACAACAAAAAATAACGTTGTGTTTAATTATAAGTACAAAAATACTATCATTTATGAGGTAGAATACAATGTTTATTTATTGCGCTATCGTACACAAATATGACAATTTACATGTTATTATTCATAATATTATATCGTTATTTATTTATATATTACATTAATTTTTATCTCTTAGAAAAATCAACTTTCATCCATAATTTCGTAATTCCGTAATTTCGTATCCTTGGATACGCGTGGCACGCTGTACATAAACACAGACGGACATTCGCGCAAGCGCCCTGTGCCGCCTAAGCGCAGCAGCACACTCAGGCACGGTAGAAAGAGTGGGAGATACTAGTTCCTCTCCCTTCCCCTCGATCTTACGCTTTTTCGCATCACGTGACCCTGACGCGAGTCCGTCTTACGCTTTTTGCGATCAGGTCACGTGACCCTGACGCGAGTTTAAGATTTTATACCCATTACAGAAAAGTGCTCAACGCCGCTAAAGAAGTTTTCACTTCAATAACACTTTTGGTAACACTAAAGAAATAGTTTTAATTAGGGGTTTGACCTCGATACAATTTGGACTTAACTAAATCGGAACTGGCAGATACAACGATATTTACAAAGATGGTACCGGTTCAGCGATTGGAATAAGACTGAAGAGCCGGCGAAAAGCGGGACGCGGTGCTGGCTTTAAACTGATGACAATGCAATTTAGAGAAATCTATGTAGTCAATAATTATTGTTAATTAAGAGTTTTAGCATTGGGAAACCGTAACAGCCCCCCGATTTAGAGTAAACTACACCCTTCAAGGTGAAGTTTGTTTAAGTAAATGAAATATGAGTCAGCCAATTTTAAGAGATGGTCCCGTGTTGACGTTTGAGGGGTTATTATAGCGGTTAATATATCATCAAAAAGTAAAACATAGGGACACAGTATATATTCTTCTTGTTCAGTTTATGAAATATCTCTTAAATCGGTCCAACATTGGAGGAAAACACAGGCGAGAGACAAAACTCTAATTATGGCTATTGGCATACAAAGTCTCTCCGCCCGAGTTTCTTCTTAACGTGCTTTCGGGGGGGATGAAAGTATTTCGCTAAAGAATGCGATTATAACTTCAAATTTATGAACAAAAAAAAGAAAATCAATCATCCACTAAAAGCGCAGAACAATTTCAATTTCTTTGATAGACAAACGTACTTTTTGTGGGTTTTAATGCATGCTATGAGAGTAATCCGCGAAATCCAAGGGGAGGCAGCCTTGTCTAGCCACTCGCTGCTGTAATGTGCATGGTGTGGATCTACGTCCACCCTTGGATGAGGCATCTGGAAAATTTAATTCTTGACATATTTTGGGGGGTCATAGTTAACGAAGTCAGTACTTTATTCTGTAAAAGAAAAAAAAACTGGCCAAGTGCGAGTCGGACTCGCGTGCAAAGGGTTACGAAGGTTTTTTTTTAACATGTTATTTTAACACTACAGACTTCTAATAGGTTTTCCTGTAATCTTTAGGTAAAGATCTATTATCTCCACTTTTTTTTTTTCAAAATTTTAGACAGTAGTTTCGGAGATAAGGGGGGGGGGGAATGGTCATTTGTCGTCTAATTTCCTGAATAACTTCAAAACCGTTTATTTCAAAATTATGAAAAAAATATAATTAAAACCCTCACAGTAAGCCCTTTCATTTGATATGTCACACGATATTGTTCAAAAAACTTTTTTTTTATTTTCTAATTTCACCCCCAAAAGTGACTCCCATACTAAAAATTTTATAATTTACATAACACGTTCGTGTTTGGGTCACAGAAGTCCATATGTGTACCAAATTTCAACAGAATCGGTCCTGTTGATCTGGAGAAAACTGGCTGTGACAGACGGACAGACAGGCAGATAGACACCCGAGTGATCCTATAAGGGTTCTGTTTTTTTTTTTCGGAACCCTAAAAAGAAGAAAATATTTTTTAAACACCAGGTTAAAAAGGCATAATATTTAAAGGCATATACAACACGTTTACAGGACAAACAACGAAAAAAAGCCAAAAAGAGTGTGCCTAACTATTAGATCTTGATTAAAATGCAGTGTTCCTAAAGCGATCGGTCAGAAAATCATTTTTAAGTGGTTCGTTGGGGCCCTAGCTACCCCAAAGCTCCAAAGCAGCAGCCGATATTTTCCGACTCAATGATGATGATAAAAGTGCAGTTATTAAGTATAGAAAAATTTGATTATTCGTTAAAAATACAATTTAACACGAAAAGCGTGACTTGGCACTATTGACAGGTTAGAAAATGTTGCCAATACAAAAAAAAAAGAAAACTACCAATTCCAATCACTGTGTATCCTTTGCTGGATTTAATTTTTAAAAATATGTATGAGACGGTAACCCTCATAGAAGCCAGCTTAAAAAATAAAAGTTGAAGGCATATCCACAGACTTGCGACTCTCTGATCAATTCACATGGTTTTGTTGGCCCAAGTCTCACCCGTCAAGTTATGTAGCATTCGTTTCTTTGCACCAAACTGACATTTCCTCGGGACCAGGTAGCCATGTTGGTTGGACCTGATACTGATGGGGTGCAACGGAATTTATGTTTGATCCCACAAGTGCATTGGAAAGCAGATTATGGTAAGGTAAAATTGACTTTGAATTATATATGTAAGTCATTTATCTGTTACCTGATTTTAGTATTGGGTGTGCAGTGGTCGCAGTGGATGCTGTATTTGAGAATTTTATTGGCGATTTGTAGGGAGGTGATATTCTCAAAGGGAGGGGTTGGAGCAGACATGTTGCGCCGCGAGGATCGTGGAAGGCGCACTAGTTCTCACGATCCCCGGTCCAAGTGTGAGAAGGAACACCGGGGTGGTTTTTAGTCAGTAAGAGTCTGACAGAACCCTTCACCTGCCCCAGGTGAAGGACATCCATGAGGATTTTCCACCCCGGCAACAAAAAAAAATAAAGACATGTTGCGCCGGCCCCAACGATATTGGGATAAGGATAAATGAATAATGACAACCTAACAATCTTTTATAAAATATAACTGGGCCGCGAAACTTCCTCTGCGTCACATTTCCATTACCTAATGCTCCGATTCTATTGGTCGTAGCTTGATGTTATATAGTCTATAGCCTACCTTGATAAATGGGCTATCCAACACTAAAATATTTTTTTCAAATAGAACCAGTTGTTCCTTATATTAGCGCGTTCAACCAAAGAAACAAACAAACTCTTTATAATAATAGTATAGGTGATTACTTCTTAAAACTAAACCCAAGCATCATTTTGAGGATTTTTTTCATAATTACTGCTAAGTTAAACCGTTACTTCTCGCAATTTTGTGAAGGCTATGAAAAGTCGCCCCAAAGGCAAAGATACATATAAGAAACAAACAAATACAATTATTCAATGAATCTACAGAACGACAATAACATCAGACACATTTACTGAGAACCTTATTTGCATATTTTAAAATATTTACAAACATTCCTCGTAAACGAGAGCGCCGCAGTCAAACAAACATAAACTTAACCTAAAAATTTCAAATTCCGTCTTTATTTCTTGAGTACTAGAGTTCACATGAATAGAAAAGGATAATATTGTTTAAAATACCAATACCATTCGTCCCCCGAACCGTATCATGCATTGCAAATGTAAAACATCGCTGATAGATACAGTTTTCGCGCCAACATCGTCCTTACTGTCAAACAATAAGAATTTGAGGTTAGAATTTTCAGCGGCAAAAGTCAAAATGTATTTTGTATTTAAAATTCAAAGAAACAATATCGGGCGTGCATACAGTTCTATTTTCGTCGCATCAGGGTATTTTATGGGCGTAGTGGGAAATACGACAGTTTTCTCTGTCTGAAAAAATGGCTGTCGAGAATTTATTATGCGTCCTCGGGCGCCATTTTTTAATCACGCGTGAGTGTTGCCCGTTCATACAGGTAATTTGTTCTGCATTGTTTTTAATCTTTATTACCGTTGATATTTTATTGGAGAAAGGAGTGGCGAGCCAATTAATTAGAGGGATACGCATATTGTGATGCATGAATATAACCTTTTATGTAAAACTGTAATGTGTGTGCATAACTTACAAAGCCATAGGTGAAACGATTCTTTTTTTACAGTGTCTGTATTACTTGTCCCATAAAATACGAATAGGTACTCATCATCTACCTAGTTTTTTCCCAACTATATAGGGGTCGGCTTCTAACCAAACCGGATTCAGCTGAATACCTATATTTTACGTGGAACGGCTGCCTACGACATAGGTAATCATGACATTAAATGAATCTGCCTAAAGTTTTCTCAACTGTTTTCGTCCAATCCAACCAAATGCAGCTATATTAATTGGACCCACTTTATTTCTGACCTCCACATTTTGCAACCCAGTAACTGGGTAGCAAAATGGCAAGGCTGGTGTCAGAATAACAACGTTCCACAAAAATAAATAACGAAACGCTTTGAATTGGTAAAACACCCCAAAAATAACATTACAACACTTGTATTGAAATAACACAAAAACGGTTCCCTAGGGGTGATTGCAACAACCCGATCTTTGTCCAAATCTTTGGAATGTATTCAATAACAAGCAATAAAGGCTGAATGGGGGACTGACCCTTGCCTCTTGCCGACAATATGGAAAACCAATTGAAGATCCCTATGAACAAATCTTGGAAATTGTGAATTGAATCCGTGTTTAGTGGATTTAAGTAAACATTTATGAGTTTTTTTTTTATTATTAGTGTCGTTTTTCTTGAATTAATATATAGTATGCATGTATACAGTGTTGCAAATGAAAATTTGAAGTAGATAATTGAGTGATTCAACCAATTGCTAAGCATTGTAACGACTCTTTGTTTAATATGTGCTAAATAAAATAACAGTCGAAAAAAAATAATATAGATGGTGGCATGAATAATCATAAGAATGCAACAACTATTGTTTCGTTTTTATTTATTTAAAACTTATGTGGAAAAAGTGGTACATGGGCGGAATGATCCAACAAAACATTATCTACCAGTCAATTATTTAAATCTTTTTCCTCACTGTTTTAAATATTTCTTAAAAATACCCAAAAAAAACTGGTATCGGGAACGGGGGGGCTACTCTCTAAGCCCGAAGCCCGTAGTTTCGGGCTTAGTTGCGGGCGTATTCTACTCCGTATCACCTAACCACTAAGAATTATTATGACAACACTTTTTGACGGTTACTGTTAAATCGTGTTATCATTCATTCTTAATTCGGGTTCGGGACTAATCGTAAGTCCGTAGGTGATACGGAGTAGCATACGCCCGCAACTAAGCCTGAAACTACGGACTTCGGGCTTAGAGAGTAACCCCCCAGGATCCAAGCTACCAGCAGTCAGGACTCCAGAGAGAGGAACCTCCTAACAATATGAGCCGTGACGGGAAGTACTCTTTTTAGGGTTCCGAACAAAAACGGAACCCTTATAAGATCATTCGGGTGTCTGTCTGTCCGTCTGTCACAGCCAGATTTTTCCGGACCCACTGGACCGATTCTGTTGAAAAAATTTGGTACACATATGGACTGCTGTGACCCAAACACGGACGCATTACGTAAATCATAAAATTTTTAGTATAGGGCTCACTTTTGGGGGTCAAACTAGAAAATTAAAAAAGAAAGTTCAAACTGCATCATGTGACATATCAAATGAAAGGGCTTACTGTAAGGGTTTTAATTATATTTTTTCATAATTTTAAAATAAATGGTTTTGAAGTTATTCAAGAAATAAGACGAAAAATGACCGTCCCCCCCTTATCTCCGAAACTACTGAGCCTAAAATTTTGAAAAAAATGGAGATAATAGATCTTTTCCTATATATTACAGAAAAACGGAAAAATAAGAAGTCTATAGTGTTAAAATAACACGTTAAAAAAAATGAAATTCGTTCGGAACCCTTTGCACGCGAGGAGTCCGACTCGCACTTGGCCAGTTTTTTTTAATCAAGCCCTCAGTGATTCAGGTGCCGAATGAGAGCCTTCTAACCTTTTCATTATTATAATCATCATCAGCCTACAGCAGTCCACTGCTGGACACCTCTCCTCTTGCCCTCTTGCACGCCATTCAACTCGATTTCCGGCAACTCTCACCCAGCTGCTACCAGCCACCCTGCGAAGATCGTAGCTTCACCTAGCCTGCGGGAGTCCTACCTTAGGTTTCCCGATTCGCGGTCTCCACTCAAGAACTCGTCTACCCCAACGGCCATCGGTTCTGCGGCTACTATGGACGGCCCATTGCCACTTCATCTTGCTTATCCTGTCAGCTATGTCACTATTATCACTATCACCGTTTTCCTAACTTCACCAAGAAATATTTTACGCGACATTTTACATGTTTATGAAAGCAATCCACTTGCCTATCTACAAAAAGAATCACACATTTAAAACACCATCAGAAATAGCGTTTTATTTTCATTTTTCGAATCGCAACTTTGGTAGTGTTTCTTTTACTCACTTACCAACTTACTATTGCCTTCACACCCTTTCTTATTTGCTGAACAATAAGGTGGCTTTTGCCTTATTTCCTGTTAAAGTTAGCAGAGTATTAACTGCGCTAGATGCAGGGGAATTTGAATGGGTAGTGCCGCTATAGACAGCTGTCGCTATTGTCCGAAGAAACGCGTCGCGCTATATGAGATCTTTTAATGATTGCAGTCGCTAAGCGTTCGACTTAAGTGGTCGAATGACAAATTAAAATGATGTGGGGGGAATGAAATGATGATGGTCGTCCAAACTAAAAAAACTGAAGACGTACTTGGAGTACTAAAAGTAATTGGAGGATGAAATGGTCTGTCAGTCCTAAAACTTACCTGTAACAAAAGTTCCAGTAAACAAATAAAATTAACCCATGTGCGCCGCAACTTGAAAAAAACATGGCGGTGGGGGAGTTATGCCACAATGAGTCTATGCCCTTTATTGGCATTAACAAGAAAACACATCACATTGGTCGTGAAACACTGGTGCCTGTGATAGGTATTTTTTTTTCTTTTTTTAAAATTGTTTCACATAAAATCATTTGTATGATACCAATAATAAAACACAAGATAAGGCAAACGAAATCTACACTAATACTATAAAGAGGAAAGATCTGTTTGTTTGAATTGAATAGGCTCCGAAACTACTAGACCGATTTGAAAAATTCTTTCACCATTAGAATTCTACATTATTACTGATGAACATAGGCTATAGAATATTTTCAAAAAAGTTAAGTATCCGTATGAAAACTTCGACAATGTAAACCAAAGTGTGAAAAAATTACCAAATAAAAATCCTATCGCGTACGCTGCGGAAACTATTGACAATAGAGCAAAGTGATGTACTACAGTTTTATAAAAGACTAGTGGACGTCATGCGGTTTCACCCGCGTAGTTTCCGTTCCCGTGGGAATACGGGGATAATATATAGCCTATGTTACTCCCTGATAATGTAGCTATCCAATGCTAAAAGAATTTTTCAAATCGGTCCAGTAGTTTCGGAGCCTATTCAATTCAAACAAACAAATCTTTCCTCTTTATAATATTAGTGTAGACATCAATATCTATAAAAAAATCTGCAAGGGTTAATATAAATATATAACTATTATGGTTAAGTCACAATGACCACGTTTTGTTCAAATTATTCAATCAAAACCCGGGTGAAATGGAATAGTGGTGATTTTAGTATCATGATATTAATCCTTATCTATTTAAATTATTTCATAATTAAGGTTGGTTCATCATCTGCCTAGCCTTTTCCCAACTACATTGGGGTCGGCTTCCAGTCAAGCCGGATTTAGCTGAATACCAGTATTTTACATGGAGCGGCTGCCTACCAGACCTCCAGAACCCATTAACTGGGTTACACGGTACTTCATGGCAAGACTGGAGTCAGATTTACTGGCTTCTGACTATCCGTAACAACTGCCAAAGATCTACAAATGACAGCCGGGACCAACGCACACGCCAATTAATAAATTATCATTATCAAAATTATAAATTAATTACTAATATTACGATTGTGAAAGTTACACTGTCTGCTTGCTTGTCGGCTAACCAATTTTTAACCAACTTGTTCATTTCTCCGCCAATTGAGGACCATTTAAAAAAATCTTTTTTTTATATGTAGAGATGAATTGGACCTTGGGAAAGTACGTAGGATACTTTTTATCACAGAAGTAATCTTATGTACATGTAAATGACACTTTAAATTATTAAAATCGGACCTTTCGTTTAAAAGTCAGGATGGGTATAAAAGTACTCTAAGTAAGAAATATGTTCCAGTTTGAGTGAACTGCCCTACGTTTAGTCTATTAATAAGTAATTTACACATTACCCTTTAAGAGGAGATGAAGTTTGCGGAGTACCGACTAAACCAGAGTAAAATAGAATAAAAATAAAAAGTTTAGTAAAGTTACAAAGCATATACCGCCCCCAAGTAACGCGTGTCGCGTATGCACCAGTTTTTAAGAGATTATTAGTCTAAATAATCCTAAATTATAAACGTAACTCTCTATCCAGGCAGAATTAAAGTCACCACGAGCCATTTCTACAACAGAATAGAACGAATTATCGAGGGGGCGACACAGAATGCAATTTCCTCGCAGGACCAGCCAATAAGTCTCCAGCGATCCCGGGAAGTGGACAAATGAATAAAAATCAACCGCACACATTCTACAATTTGTTATCGCACACATACAAACAAACTTTACTTAAATACGTATATAAAGGTCTGTGTCCGTGTGACATTTTCTCTGTATATAAAACTAGCTTTTGCCCGCAACTTCGTACGTGCATATTCCGTTTTTGTCGCGTTTCCGTATGAATTTTCTGAAATCCTCTCTTAGTGCTCCTCAAGAAACCTACTTGCCAAATTATAGCTTTCTACGGCCAGTAGTTTCAGCTTTGCGTTGTCTGTCAGTCACTCACTCAGTAATGGAAGAATTTTATATATTAGGACTAGCTTTCGGCCGAGACTTCGTACGCGCATATCCCATTGTTTCCCGTTCCCATAGGAATTTCGAAAAATCCTCTCTTAGTGCTCACCTACACTCCCCAAGGAACCTACATGCCAAATTTCAGCTTTCTACGACCAGTAGTTTCGGCTGTGCGTTGTCTGTCATTCACTCACTCACTCAGTAACGGAATAATTTTATATATTAGAAGGATGTCTAGTTGGTGGACAAGTTATAACAGTGAACTTGTATGTAAGTAAATAACAGCTGCACATCAAATAACGCTTGCCCAGGTACATCTGTAGATGGGTGACCATTCAGGCCGCCCCAGCTGTTATTTATTTGACAGTAGTCGCGAATAAAGTATAAAAGTGTAACAATCTGTGTAATCAATAAACTAGTAACTGTTACAAAGGATGACTGTAAATAGCAGATGTAGTACTTTTTTTTTCGTTCGTATCGTATTCTTGTTTTTTTGTTTAGAATTTTATTATTCATTTTTATTAAAGACTAGTGGACGTCACGCGGTTTCACCCGCGTAGTTCCCGTTCCCGTGGGAGTACGGGGATAAAATATAGCTTATGTTACTCCCTGATAATGTAGCTATCCATTGCTGAAAGAAGTTTTCAAATCGGTCCAGTAGTTTCGGAGCCTATTCATTTCAAACAAACAAACAAATCTTTCCTCTTTATAATATTAGTATAGAAGTATAGACTAGCACTTCACCCGTGACACATCCGCGCTGCAATTTTCTTCCCTATTTTTGTAGACGAATTATATCCTACCTAATAATACCTTCCTCGAGAACCAATCTATCCATTGGTGAAAACAGCATGAAAACGATGCAGCAGTTTTTGAGTTCATCGCGAACAGACAGATCTGTCTGTCTGTCAGACGCGGCGGAGGACTTTGTTTTATAATATGTAGTGATAGTGAAGAAAAGAATATTTCCCCTATAGCACTCATGTTTCAAAATTTTTGCGATCACACTGTGAAAGGTATAAAGGTAAAAATACTCTACCCATGCCACAATTCCTGAAAAAAGCACCTTTATCCAAATCCGTCCTAAAATTAATTATTTCACCGCAGGGTCCGTGTTACGTACACAAGATTAACTCTAAAAGATAACGCACAATGATCAAGTTACGGTCTGCATTGTGCCTTCATAAGTAAAGGCCGGGCCAGATTAAATTTATGCCCCCTAAAATAATTAATTCCCTTTAACTTCATTAAGAAACCCGCATAGGTGTAATTACAATGAGCTAAGGAATCTTAATTGTCGAATAGAGGTAGTGAGATACGGACTGGAAGGATGGCGAGCGTTCACATTCGCTTGTCAGTCGCAGTCTTTCACAAGAGCCTGAATTTCCATACGATTTTGACGGACGTTACTTCTTAAAAATTTGTAGACACTTCGTTCGAAAAGCTCATGAGTTACAGTCGCAAACAAAGAGGGTAAGTGGTTTCCGCCGTTTATAAATATTTGAAATAACAGAAGTGCGATTTTGCAGAGCGATTTTTGAGTTATCTCACCGTATAAGCTAAGGTGAAGCGAATATGAAGTGACCTGCCAATCCATACAATCATGATGACATGACAGCTCTACCTCGACTCGATCTTTCTTCGACATAGAAATGCACACCAAATACACGTAGCGTAGAGTACGCTCGTGAGGAGGTTCCACTAGCACACCCTACACTTACACCCACAGACACGCACTACACTCTCATACAACACTCCCACAAGCACAACATTAAGCACTTACCTATTTTAAGGTTTTATTGTTTTTTTTTTTTGTATTTTAATTGTTTAAATGTTGTTTTTATTTGTTTTTTTCTTTTTTAAACACCTACTGTATTTTAATTTTTGAAATCTGGAACGCTGTCATCTCCCTCTTGGAGGTGGGCGTTACTAGTAATAGCTGCGACACAGTTTTGCAACTAATGCAACTATTTACGTACGCAATCAATTTGTTAAATGTGTTTTTGTTCCAATAAAGATTATAAAGACCGGATTTACACGGTGAGACGTTGACAGAATTGATCGGCTGTAAACATCATGAAAAGGTAGTTGAAGTGAACATGCAGTGTGGTGTCAACCCATACAGTCAAGTTGGATTTACAATTCACGTCACGCTCACTCCACCTAAGTGTATATAATGAGGACGTTGACAGAATTGACGGCTGTAAACATCTCAACATGAAAAGGTAGGTGAAGTGAACATACAGTGCGAAGTACATCCAGCGAAGTTGGATTGACTGTTCACTTCACGCTCACTCCACCTAAGTGTATATAATGAGGACGTTGACAGAATTGACCGGCTGTAAACATCCTATCATGAAAAGATATGTGAAGTGCAGTGTGGTGTCAACCCATCCAGTCATGTTGGATTGACAGTTCACTTCACATTCAGTCCACCTAAGTGTATATAATGAGGACGTTGACAGGATTGACCGGCTGTAAACATCTCATCATCATGAAAAGGTAGGTGAAGTGAACATGCAGTGTGGTGTCAACCCATCCAATCAAGTTGGATAGACAATTCACGTCAAGTTTATACGGTGAGGACGTTGACAGAATTGACCGGCTGTTAACATCACAACGTTATCTTCTTTTCGTGTCGATTGACTCACACTAAGTTTTGTCCGACCAGTATTGATCAACCTGTACAGTTCTATAATTGGCCTCATTCAAATCTTGGATGGTGCAGGTAGTTGAGCATGACGGACAATTGAGGAGGTAATGCATGTCCTGTGAAGAGGCTCCGCACTGCCACTGCGTTGGAACGGGTGACATTATAAGAACGTAGGTGAAGTGAACATGCAGTGTGGTGTCAACCCATCCAGTCAAGTTGGAATTACAGTTCACTTCACGCTCACGTAACTAAATAACCACGGTGAGGTTGTTATCAGAATATATCGGCTGAGTTACCACAAGGGCGTTGCTTACCCTATTTAGCCGACTTTCCCAAAAATATAGCAATGTTTTTGAGAGAATGTATTTTTGTATGTCTATTTCCATCTTAAATTTGTTTGAAGCTGTTCATTTCGCTGGTCCAAAAATGGTATTTAGATACTTTAAGAAGGATCCCATGAAACGCCTTATAACTTTGATTTCATCTAGTATTCTTTGGTTTTTGAAAAAAAACAAAACTAGTTAAGTCATCGTACAACAAAATTCATACAGCGGTATTTACAATAGCAAATAGTCGGTACTAAGTTATTATACCTAATGTATGTTTCTAATCATAAAACATAATAACACAAGAATAATGAGGAAACCGACCATTAGGAAAATTACATATCTTAGATAATGCGTGTTTCTAATCTTTTCATCAAGTGATTAAGTACTTGAACTAAGGTTTTTAACTACATTAGGTAGTCTTTTGCAAGAAGAGCTAAATTGCACTGGTCTGGTATTCTCCCACTGTTTGTATTTTCATATAGAGAAGGAACGAAGGAATGAGGCCCCTATTTATTGCTAGTGAAATTCGCACTGTCTAGAAATAAATAATATTTAAAACAGATAGGAAGGACTGTGCAGATCCTACGTTTTATTGACGCCATAAATTGACACATCTAGACCGAAGCGACGTCGACACGTGGTCGGTAACCTTCGGGAGCGGTCGTGTTCGCGAGATATTAAAATGCCCATGTTAATTCTACGGCCCAATTTAAATCTATGTACAAACGACAAAGCTGTCTAAGTTGCTACGTACTCATCATCATCATATCAGCCGAAAGACGTCCACTGCTGGACATAGGCCTGGGCGCTTGTCACCACAACAACCGGTCCTGAGCGTCTCGAATCCATCGGCTACCCGCAACCCTCACCAGGGGGGCTACTCTTTAACGAAATCCGTAGTTTCAGGCTTAGTTGCGGGCGGGCATTTTCTACTCCGTATCACCTAACCACTGAGAACTAATGATAACACGATTTGACAGTTACTGTGAAATCGTGTTGTTATTCATTCTCAGTTCGGGTTCGGGACTAATCGTAAGTCTGTAGGTGATACGGAGTAGAATACGCCCGCCCGCAACTAAGCCCGAAACTACGGATTTTGTAGAGAGTAGCCCCCCAGATCACCGGTCCATCTTGTGGGAGAGCTCCCAACGCTGCGTTTTTGACGAGGACATAATACGAGTCTTCTCAAGAAAAATAGCTCACCAAACCGTTCCTCCGTATGCCACACAGGGCGCTTTATTGAAGATCACATAATGGGATGAGCATATGGGTTACTGTCGGTCAGGGCGTCATGCCACAAACAATACGCCGTAATATCTCCGTATTGTACCCCGATGATCCCGGTACAATGGCGGTTACACATTCAATAGACAAGTAAACTGTTTGTGAATATGGCCCACTGGGTGGCGGTCGTCTTTAAGGTAATGGTGGGAAGATATCTATTATTTAAGATGAGAAGCTGGACGTATAATCGGATATGTTTCTACCCGACTGCCAAGGAATGGTTATATTTTTCGCGCGTATCTTGTATGTATGTCGTGTTTGTAAATTTCTTCATTACCTCGTACTCGCGCGTATCTCGTACGTAAACGGATGAATGGGTTTCGACTATTAAGGTGTCGTTAGATTCATTTCAAAAACCCAAGTGTCCTTAGACAGGTGTTTAAAAAAAAGCAATATGGCGCATTTTGGGGGCTAAATTGTAAGTCGTCAATATATGTGTATTTTTTCGTTAATCAAAGCTATCGATTTTCGTTAAAAAAAGTGTCCCGGTTGATTTTTTTGCAGTCGGGTTTTTTGATTTCTCTAATTTGCGACTTGTTAGTTATTGTTTGAACCACAGGCCCGAGCTTCCCGGTCGGCAGAGGAGTCAGACAAGGAGACCCCATATCGCCAAACATTTTTATCGCGGTATTAGAATCCATCATAAGCAAACTAGATTGGAAAAATTGTGGCTTAAATATACAGGGTAATTACCTAAACCACTTACGATTTGCGGACGATTTGGTTTTACTGTCAGAATCGAGCCTACAACTACAATATATGTTAGACACTCTACATAAAGCAAGCAGACAAGTGGGTTTAGAAATGAACATCACAAAGACCAAACTAATGACCAACTTCAAAAAATCAAAAATAAAAATCGATAATGACCTATTAGATTATGTAGAGCAATATGTATACTTGGGGAAACAAATCGGATTCAACAGAGATAGTAATGAACTAGAAGTGGAGAGAAGAGTCAAGCGTACCTGGAATAAGTACTGGAGTTGCAAGGAGATATTTAAAAGTGAAATGCCTGTCAAAGCAAAGAAATTAATCATGGACTCTTGTCTCATTCCTTGTTTGACGTACGCATGCCAAACATGGAAGTTTACCAACAAAATAAAAAATAAAATAATCACATGTCAGCGAGGAATGGAACGTAGCATGTTAAATATCAAGAGAGTACAGAGAATAAGGCACACTAAAATAAGATCTAGAACAAAAGCAATAGATGCACTCAGCTACAGCCAAAAATTAAAATGGAAATGGGCCGGCCACATAGCTCGTCTTAAGGATCATAGATGGACAAAAACAGTTACGTTGTGGAAAGGTCCATCGGGCAAGCGCTATAGAGGAAGACCATATACTAGATGGGATGATGATATAAAAAAAACTAGCTGGCCCAAAATGGCAACAAATAGCCCAGGACCGGGAGAAATGGAAAGCTTTGGAGGAGGCCTTCACCTGAGGGGGGTTCCAGTAATATAAATAGAAATAATACAAAATCCTACCTACTAAAGATTGTTTTTATAATAATTATAATTAGATATACGAGTACACTAAGATAGTTTAAATTAAATAGATACTAATTTTTTTTTTTTTATTTTTTTTTATTTTTTAATTTTTTTTTTTTTTTTTTTTTTTTTTTTTTTTTTTTTTTTTTTTTTTTGTTTCTCTCGTGTTAATGTAGTATTAAGGTAGCTAGTATAAGAATCATTTGTAAACTGGAAATATAAGGCTTTTTTATTTTTATTTTTTATTTTATTAGTTATTGTTTAGCTAATTTAACAGATGTTGTCGCGTCGAAATTGGATTTTTAAATAGTAAAAATATTTTAATAGAATAAAAAACAAGGTCCACAACCTATACTCGTGACAATCTAAGAAGTCGGAATTTACAGCTGGGTAGAGAGGGATGGGTGAAAAGCATTTATATTCATGTCTCTTTCATATTTACTACCAAAGGAATGATGTATCCTGCTGTCAAATCCGACGAAATTCTTAGATTGTCACAAAATATATAAATATCCCATCAAACCTGTGCAGTTGTTGAGTTGTATTATAAATATAGGTACATTCAAAGTTCTAAACTTTAAATCATCGTTATGTCTGGCTGCAGACAGAAATATAATTATCATAAAGAAGAAAGAATTGACATTTATTTTCTTTTTAATATGTATATTTAATATTTATATATTTGTGTATCTATTTTAGTATATTGTATTGCTTTTTTTCTAAAAAAAATTGTTAACTTTTATTTGCACCAAGTGCCCCCATTTCGTGTCCAGGCTATCCCTATCCATTCCAGGTAGCCTGGAAGAGATTGCGGAATGCGATAAGGCCGCCAATTGTATATTTTTTAGTTTAAGGTTTCCTTAGTGATTTTTAATTTTGGTGTACAATAAAGTATACATAAATAAATAAATAAAGAAATATAAATAGGACCAGTCCGAGAGATACTCTTTTAGACAGAAAAAGAATAATCCAAATCGGTTGTAACACAGGCTGAGAAAATATGCGTCACATCACATCCATGCAAACGGGCATAGCTCAGCATAACGCTGAGCGTGTGCAAGACAGAGCCTCAGCCCTAGTTTTCAGCGACAGCCGACTCTTAAGGCTGCTCTCTCGAGAAATGCTTAAAACAGCATGCAGATGAAGCAACTTTTCGTCGGCATTTACTGAGGAATTACATCTGAAAAAAATAGGTAGTAATCTGCGTGATATGATACGTAATTTGGTTTAGCCAGAATTTGTGTATCGGTATCACATAATAAGAAAAAAAATCACCAAAACACCTCCAAATCGATGAGATGAAACCATTCTACTCATTCATTTTTTAACAAAAGTCTAAAAAAAAATATCTACTGCTTTGCAATACAAACGAAAATAATTTGATTTTGTTACTTTTTTAAAAATATGTGTTGCTTTTTTTATAATAAATTAAAAATGCGGTTAGCGGAGTGGCGCGTAGAGGAGTAGTTGGCTCCGTTTGTATGCACAAGGTCATTGGCATGTATACAAGCCTTAAGACTTCGACTGAGGTAGCATAAAAACTACCCCAACACACTACGTGTTATGCACTTAACTGCAATTAATTAATACGTAAAAAAATATTATTGTATGGGCTTGTACCACTACCCTAAATACAAGTTATATAACTTAGTAAGGGTGCTGGTTGCAACACATACCTACCTGTTATTTTTATACAAACTAATATTTTATGATTTTTTTTATAATAACATTGTAATTTTATTGGCTGAATAAATTATTATTAAATATTATTATTATTAAACTATAAGTTTCGTTGCAAATAACCTACTTTACCACCAGTAATGTTTGTGACTGACGTCAGTGAATTCTTAAAATCATAAACATTTAAATACAATGATAAATAAATAATACAAAACAGATATCGTAGGCGAATAGCAGCATTCCATTGCAGCGGTCCTTATTAGAAAAAACTTCATCGGAAAGCTGAGAAACTACCAACTTACCTAAAACCCCAACAGCCTCATTCATAACCCTATGACTGAAGATGTAAGGACTATATTACCGGTAGCTCAATAAAACGGACAGAAAAATAAAAAATGGTCCGCTCTCTAGTTAATATTGACTCGTCAACAGTGGATTTCGTTCAAAACTTTTCTCATTTGGAATCCAGTCAAACCGTCCTTTGCTAGACTATAAATGGTAGAATCCGTTTTTTATGTTCTAGACTCTGGATTTAATAAATCGAGACACGATCACATTTAGTGCCAAAAACTCAGCGTATGGGTCGAGCAGTGATTCGTTATGTGCCCACAACCCGTATCTGAGTCGTTGTTTTGAGTAGCTATATGTGACTTGTGTTCATGCGCGGGTTGTGGGCACACGAACGAATTGTTGTTCGGCCTATGTGTTGAGTGCTGCGCACTAAAACTGTAAAAACACTTTTGCACTTGGCACTGAAAGTGTTAAAGAAAGTGGTGGGAAGGAAAAAACGAATTTTGTTTCATTTTAGGGTTGCGGAAAAAAAAACAGAACCCTCATAGGATCACTCGGGTGTCTGTCTGTCTGTCTGCCTGTCCGTCTGTCATAACCAATTTTCTCCGGATCCACTGGACCGATTCTGTTGGAATTTGGTACACATAAGGACTTCTGTGACCCAAACACGGACGTGTTACGTAAATTATTATTTTTTTAGTATGGGGGTCACTTTTGGGAGTCAAACTAGAAAATTAAAAAAAAAAGTTTTTTGAACAATATTGTGTAACATATCAAATAAAAGGGCTTACTGTGAGGGTTTTAATTATATTTTTTTCATAATTTTAAAATAAATGGTTTTGAAGTTATTCAAGAAATTAGATGAAAAATGACCATTCCCCCTCCCCCCTTACCTCCGAAACGACTGAGCCAGAAATTTCGAAAAAAAATGGAGATTACAGGAAAACCTATTAGAAGTCTATGGTGCTAAAATAACATGTTAAAAAAATAAAACTCGTTCGGAACCCTTTGCACGCGACTCCGACTCGCACTTGGCCAGTTTTTTAAAACACATTAACTATCTGCATATACTGCCAGAGGAGCTCGTGGCTAAACTATAACAGTCGCACGGCTCAGTTTTCACCTGCCGAGGTCAATCTGTGGATGGGTGACGATCTTAACATAGCGACATTCCTCCGTACCTCGTTAATCCATTGGTCCCAGTTATTTGAAGATCTTTGGCAGTTGTAACAGACTATCAGAAGCCAGATATATCTGACACCAGTTTTGCCAAGAGTATTGTGATACCCAGTTAATGGGTTGTGGAGGTCTAGTAGGCACCCGCTCCACGTAAAATACTGGTATTCAGCTGAATCCGGTTTGACTGGAAGCCGAACCCAACATAAAAGCAAGAAGGTTAGGCAGATAATGACTGTACACATCTTGGCTAACCGATTCACTCCTTGACGATGAGCTGAGACTGTAAAACCACTGGCAATTTAAAACTGTCCATTTGATACAAGAATCCTATTCATGTAGATACTTCTAAATATACTGTTTTGCTAGCTTTTGCCCACGACTTCGTACGCAACTATCTCGTTTTTTCCCCGTTCCCGTAAGAATTTCGGGAAATCCTCTCTTAGTGCTCCCCTACACTGCCCAAGGAACCTACATGCCAAAATTCAGGTCTCTAAGAGAGTTTCTTGCTGTGCGTTGTTTGCGTTGTCTGCAGCTTTCCTACACTCCGTAGCGGAGCACTAAGAGAGGATTTTCCGAAATTCCTACGGGAACTGGAAAAAACGGGCGATTAGCGTATGTAGTGGCGGGCAAAACCTGGTTAGAATATAAAACTCCGCATTATATTCAATATGTATTGATTACAGTATACAGTTTTAATAAAATTTACTTTCACATAATGCTTACCCCTTCTTTGGAAGCAGGCGCGACGTGTGAATGCATTAAGCTACAATTTATTGATCTTCGTTATACCCGCCCGGGACAAGGGACTTTTGACTATAAATTTAGTGTTCCCGTCACTTGGAGTAATTAAGTGCTACAGCATACTATATTTCATGTATGCTGAGGCAAGAAAGATCGATAATGCTATTTCCTATCGCATTAAAAAAGTTACATAACTCATTCCATGCAATTAAATTATTAAAAATAAGTAATTATACACTAGTGGACGTCACGCGGTTTCACCCGCGTAGTTCCCGTTCCCGTGGGAATACGGGGATAATATATAGCCCATGTTACTCCCTGATAATGTAGCTATCCAATGCTAAAAGAATTTTTCAAATCGATCCAGTAGTTTCGGAGCCTATTCAATTCAAACAAACATACAAACAAACAAACAAATCTTTCCTCTTTATAATATTAGTGTAGACTATTGAATAAAACTGGATATAGCATTATAATGTTTATTTAAAGCTCTTCATAACAAATAAAACAAATTATAGATAAAGCATATTCCATCGTCACAAAATGGTAATTATAAAACATTCTGCCAAATGCAAAGTTTTAAAAAGAATACCAGAAAAAAATGTGAACAAAAATGAAAGGAATAACAAAAATAAAATTAACATACTGACTTTAGACGATACATTTAAACTGAAATTAAAACTAAAGACTCTACTTTAAGTACATACCATTGTCAATAAGATAACACGACCCGGTAATACTCCTACCCTTATCACTGGCCAGGAACAGGATCAAATCTCCAACTTCATCAGCATCCGAATGTCTTCCCAAAGCAGTCAATTTATCAACGACATCCTCCTGAGATATCGGCATCCCAGCATTTGTTCTGATGTCCGTGATAACGGGTCCAGGATTGACAGAGTTCACTCTTATGCCATGAGAAGCTAATTCCGTTGCAGCTCCTCTAGTAAAATGATCCATAGCAGCCTTAGACATGCAGTAAGAGATGGTTCCTGGTAACTTGATCCACGATGACAAAACACTGGACACGTTAACGATGTTCCCCTTCGTGGCAATAAGATGGGGGATGGCCAAGCTGGTGATGAGGATGATTGGACGCAGGTTCGTATTCATGACTTCATCAAAGTTGCCTATTAGATTGGGATCCAATACAGTCGCATATCGTAAGATCCCGGCGTTGTTGACGAGGACGTCAAGTTTTCCGAACTTGTCTACGGTTTTTTGGACGACGGTCTTGGCTTCTTCGTCTTTGGACACATCTGCTTTAATGATGAGAGTTTTGGCTCCGAGGTCTTCACAACGTTTGGCGACTTCCTTTAGTTTGGCTTCGTTTCTTCCGACGAAGGCAACCGAAGCCCCCTCCTTGGCGAATAACTCCACAGTAGCTGCGCCGATACCGGAGCTCCCGCCGGTGACTAAGACCACTTTGTTTGCAAACATTTTGAACTACTGCTCGTCACGGAATATGTTGACGTACTAAGCCAAAGCTGTTTATATACATGGTTTTGTCGTAAAAATAATCGAAATCATCGTCATTGACTGGGCCATATTATGATTAGATACGTGACGACAATGACGTACTATTATGTACGATTCACTTGACTCAGCGTTTATTTATCATTTATCACCTATGAAAACGCATTGCAACCGCACGAAGCGATTAGACAGATCTCAAAAACACTTTAAGTACTTGTAGTCGAACCCCACAATACGAGAGAGAGAGTGGCTCAAAAATACTCCACTTCATTATGTATTTTTCGGGTTAGTACCGAAAAATACCACCTAACGAAGTGGGCACGGGTCAGCTAGTAACTAATGTAATAATGTAATCTATATTCTATATACTAATATATAATGCTGAAGAGTTTGTTTGTTTCTTTGCTTGCTTGAACGCGCTAATCCAAGGAACTACTGTTCCGATTTGAAAAAATCTTTCAGTGTTTGATAGCCCATTTATCGAGGAAGGCTACACGCTATATATCATCACGCTAATACAAATAGGAGCAGAGCAGACGAAGTTGCGCGGGTCAACTAGTAATAATAAGTGTCTCGAGCGTCGCGCAATGATTGTTGATATAACAGTCCGTCATGACGAGAACCTCGTTAAGGCTGAAAAAGATAAAAAACTAAGTACCTACCTTGACTTGGCTCGCGAGGTTGTCGATATGTGGGATGTGAACACAGCAGTCATTGTGCCGATAGTCGTGACGGCCAATGGCATAATTGCCAAGAGCCTCGACCAACATCTGAGGAGGCTCTCGTTGGGCAGCTGGATCAAGGGCTTGATCCAGAAAGCAGTACTCCTGGACACGGCGCACATCGTTAGGTGGTTCCTCTCTCAGGAGCCCTGACCACCGGTTGCTTGGACCCTGTTCCCGATACCGGTGGGTAACTGTTTTTTTTATATTTTAAATGTTTTTTTTTTTTAATTAATTTTTTAATGAAATATTTTGTAACGTAAAAAATATGTTTATAAAATGAATAAAGAGAATAATAATAATATATATAAAGCTGTAAGAGTTTGTTACTTTGTTTGCTTGAACGCCCTCAGGAACTACTGGTCCGATTTGAAAAATTCTTTCAGTGTTAGATAGCCCATTTATCGACGAAGGCAATAGGCTATTTACCATCACGCTAAGACCAGAGCGGAGCAGACGAAGTTGCGCGGATCAACTAGTGTGGAGAGTGGAGTATTTTTGAGCCACTCTCTCGTATCGTGGGTTTCGACTACAAGTGCTTAAATTGTTTTAAGATCTGTCTAATCGCTTAGTGTCCCTAGCGTGACACCTAGCGTGTCCCATGGCCCGGCTTTTGCCTTGGAGAGAGAATACGCATTGCCATAAAATGTGGCAATGCCATCAGTCATTCTGCCTCATTTCGACAACGGTGTGGAGGAATGTTTCGATACCATATTCAATTATTTATTGTTTTAGATACTTAAGAGGCCTATTACAATTTGACTGTGTTTTTAGCATAAAATGACCAAATTTGGCTTTCTAATTCTCAGAAACTGAAATATTTAGATAACTTTGGCTTATTGGGTAGTTGAGAATATTTATTAGTATTGAACATAGTTGCCTCACTTTTCGCATTTTTCTTTTATCCTTTTATAAAAAGCCAAAATTCCGAAGTAAGTTTCTCATGAAAAGCGCGACGGCACTTTTTCGAGCTCGTGGATTCAACTACTGTATTAGCAAAATTAAATGAAAAATATATCATAATATTCCTTGACCGGAGAAGGCACCAGATAAAGTTGGCTGGAAAATTATGGGGAATGCCTTTGCCCAGCACTGGGACAACATAGGCTGATTAAAAAAATAAAATATAATTCCTTATACATATAGTGGTTTCGTGCAAAGCGGCCTCAGAAATTTGAAATAAGAATAGAAAATCCATAAAAAAATCCCATTCAAATCTACAAGAACTACTAAAAACGCTCAGAATTAACTGTAAATTTCTCCTTGCTACATTAATATTATTACGTAAAATGTATACCAAAATATACTACAGTTCATAAGAAATGAGAATTTAATAAATATTGATTAAATAAATTAATAATAAACCCTAAAATAAACGTAATTGCAACTGCCTAATTTCTACATAATGCGATGAGTCAGCAGTTTTGTGAGAAAATTCGCAACTCTATGATAGGGCTTTTAAGAGCATTTGTTGTTTTCAGTACATACTCATAGTTATAGTTAGTTTAATATTTAAAATATCGATATCTTGAAAAGTCATGGAATCAAACACTTCGATAAGATCCGCTTACCTAGTTATCAGTTGGTTGTCAAAGTATTGCTTGTCAACTTATGTTGTTTTTCATAGGTAATAAATATGAGAAAATAACGCTGAGTCAAATGACTCGTACGTAATAGTACACCATTGTCATCACAAATCTAATCATACAATCGCTCCGTCAATACACGATGATTTCGATTATTTTTACGATAAAACAATGTATATAAACAGCTTTGGCTTAGTACGTCAACATATTCCGTGACGAGCAGTAGTTCAAAATGTTTGCAAACAAAGTGGTCTTAGTCACCGGCGGGAGCTCCGGTATCGGCGCAGCTACTGTGGAGTTATTCGCCAAGGAGGGGGCTTCGGTTGCCTTCGTCGGAAGAAACGAAGCCAAACTAAAGGAAGTCGCCAAACGTTGTGAAGACCTCGGAGCCAAAACTCTCATCATTAAAGCCGATGTGTCCAAAGACGAAGAAGCCAAGACCGTCGTCCAAAAAACCGTAGACAAGTTCGGAAAACTCGACGTCCTCGTCAACAACGCCGGGATCTTACGACATGCGACTATATTGGATCCCAATCTAATAGGCAACTTTGACGAAGTCATGAATACGAACCTGCGTCCAATCATCCTCATCACCAGCTTGGCCATCCCCCATCTTATTGCCACGAAGGGGAACATCATAAATGTGTCCAGTGTTTTGTCATCGTGGATCAAGTTGCCAGGAACCATCTCTTACTGCATGTCTAAGGCTGCTATGGATCATTTTACTAGAGGAGCTGCAACGGAATTAGCTTCTTATGGCATAAGAGTGAACTCTGTCAATCCTGGACCCGTTATCACGGACATCAGAACAAATGCTGGGATGCCGATATCTCAGGAGGAAGTCGCTGAAACATTGACTGCTTTGGGAAGAAATTCGGATGCTGATGAAGTTGGAGATTTGATCCTGTTCCTGGCCAGTGATAAGGGTAGGAGTATTACCGGGTCGTGTTATCTTATTGACAATGGTATGTACTTAAAGTAAAGTCTTTCGTTTTAATTTTAATTTAAGTGTTTAGTCTAAAGTCAGTATGTTAATTTTATTTTTGTTATTCCTTTCATTTTTGTTCACATTTTTTACTGTTATCTTTGTAAAACTCTGCATTTGGCAGTATGTTTTATAATCACCATTTTGTGACGATGGAATATGCTTTATCTATAATTTGTTTTATTTGTTACGAAGAGCTTTAAATATACATCTATAATACTATATCCTGTTTTATTTAATAGTGTATAATAAATTATTATTAATAATTTAATTGCATTGAATGAGTTATGTAACTTTTTTAATGCGATAGAAAATAGCATTATCGACCTTTCTTGCCTCACCATACATGAAATATAGTATGCTGTAGCACTTAATTACTCCAAGTGACGGGAACACTAAATTTATAGTCAAAAGTCCCTTGTCCCGGGCGGGTACAGCGAAGATCAATAAATTGTAGCTTAATGCATTCACACGTCGCGCCTGCTTCCAAAGAAGGGGTAAGCATTATGTGAAAGTAAATTTTATTAAAACTGTATACTGTTATCAATACATATTGAATATAATGCGGAGTTTTATGTTCTAACCAGCCGTTGCCCGCCACTACATACGCTAATCTCCCGTTTTTTCCAGTTCCCGTAGGAATTTCGGGAAATCCTTTCTTAGTGCCCCGCTACGGAGTGTAGGAAAGCTGCAGACAATGCAAACAATGCACAGCAAGAAACTCTCTTAGAGACCTGAATTTTGGCATGTAGGTTCCTTGGGCAGTGTCAAACTCAAACTCACTCAAACCTGCTGTCTGCAGCCTTCCTACACTACGGAGTGTAGGAAAGCTGCAGACAATGCAAACAATGCAAAGCAAGAAACTCTTAGAAACCTGAATTTCCTGAGGTTCCTTGGGCAGTGTAGAGAATTACTAAGAGAGGATTTCCCGAAATTCCTACGGCAACGGGAAAAAACGGGATAGCGCGTAGTAAGTCGTGGGCAAAAGCCAGTAAAACAATACATTTAGAAGTATCTACATGAATAGAATTATTGAATCAAATGGACAGTTTTAAATTGCCAGTGGTTTTATAGTCTCAGCTCATCGTCAAGGAGCGAATCAGTTAGCCAAGATGATGTGTACAGTCATCTTCTGCCTAGCCTTCTTCCAATTCTTCTTATATTGGGGTCGGCTTCCAGTCAAACCGGATTCTGCTGCATACCAGTATTTTACGTGGAGCGGCTGCCTACCAGACCTCCACAACCCATTAACTGGGTATCACAATGCTCTTGGCAAAACTGGTGTCAGATATATCTGGCTTCTGATAACTGCCAAAGATCTTCAAATTATAGCCGGGACCAATCGATTAACGAGGTACGGAGGAATATCGCTATGTTAAGATCGTCACCCATCCACAAATCGACCTCGGCAGGTGAAAATTGAGCCGTGCGACTGTATTATAGTTCAGCCACGAGGAGCTGCTCCTCTAGCAGTATACGCAGATAGTTAAAATGTTTTAAAAAATGAAAAATTCTTTCCTTCCCACCAGTTTCTTTTAATCTAGTCTCGATTTATTAAATCCAGAGTCTAGAACATAAAAACTGGCCAAGTGCGAGTCGGACTCGCGTGCAAAGGGTTCCGAACGAATTTATTTTTTTAACATGTTTTATTAACACTACAGACTTCTAATAGGTTTTCCTGTAATCTTTAGGTAAAGATCTATTATCTCCATTTTATTCAAAATTTTAGGCTCAGTAGTTTCGGAGATAAGGGGGGGGAATGGTCATTTTTCGTCTAATTTCTTGAATAACTTCTAAATCATTTATTTTAAAATTATGAAAAAAATATAATTAAAATCCTCACAGTAAGCCCTTTCATTTGATATGTCACACGATATTGTTCAAAAAACTTTTTTTTCAATTTTCTTGTTTGACCCCCAAAAGTGACCCCCATACTAAAAATTTAATAATTTTCGTAACGCATCCGTGTTTGGGTCATAGAAGTCCATATGTGTACAAAATTTCAACAGAATCGGTCCAGTGGATCCGGAGAAAACTGGCTGTGACAGACGGACAGACAGACAGACAGACAGACAGACAGACAGACACCCGAGTGATCCTATAAGGGTTCCTTTTTTTTTCGGAACCCTAAAAACGGATTCTACCATTTATAGTCTAGTAAAGGACGGTTTGACTGGATTCCAAATGAGAAAAGTTGTGAATGAAATCCACTGTTGCGGTCCTTATTAGAAAAAACTTCATCGGAAAGCTGAGAAACTATCATCTTACTTTAAACCCGAACAACCTCTTTCATAACCCCTATGACTTGAGGAGTGGCTAGAGCGGCACCACGGCGTCCTCACCTTCGCCTCGCTTGACGCGGTTACTCTCCGGACATGGTTGTTTCGGGAGTTGCCTGTTTCGAATTCGGCGGGAGGATACGCCCGGGTGTCAACACTGCGAGGATCGCAGTCACGTAAAAAGAGTGTTGTGGGCTGGAACAAGCATGTTTACTCAGCACACAAAGAAGCGCGGTCCCAGTTTCATTTATGACTGTCACTCGGTCGTCCGCGTAGTGGACCAGTGTATGACAGAATGACAGGGTCGCGTCGTATCTGTAAATCTAAACTGAAATGGTGTCAGAATAAGAATAACGCTGATCAGATAAATGGATATTCTAGCCACATAGGACCCCTCTCATGGCTCCAACTATAGGCCCATGTCGCTAGCCACAACTGTAGCAAAAGTACTGGACAGTATGTTGGATAAGCAACATAAGATGCACAGTTCGGCTTCCAAGCGGGAGTGTCCACAGAAACTGCAATATTATGTCTACTGCAATATTATGGCATACTGTCCGGTACTACACGGACAGGAAGACTCCGGTTTATGGATGCTTCCTTGATTTATCGAAAGCTTTCGATTTGGTGTCTTATGAACATCTTTGGGAGAAGCTGAGGGCTGCCTCACACCCTGAGGAGATCATTAATGTTCTTGATTACTATTATAGCAATCAAGTCAATGTTGGAGTGTGGTGTAAGACAGGGTGGTTTAACATCCCTCGACTCTTCAACCTGTACATCAATGAGTTGATTGAGGGGCTGAGTGGCACTGCTATCGGCTGTACTATTGATGGCACTTATATGAACAACTTAAGCTATGCCGATGATATGGTATTGCTGAGTCCTTCAATTAGCGGTTTCCGGAAGCTTGTTAGGAGATGTGAGGAGTACGCCGTGGGCAATGGGCTCAGGTACAATCAGGGCTAATAATAGTGAGTTGGTGGTGTTCCTACCGAGAAACTTTAAAGTGGACACCGTCCCAGCTGTAACACTTAATAGTGTACCACTTAACAGAGCGACACAGGTTAAGTACTTGGGTCATTGGGTCACGGAGGACCTTTCTGATGCCGTGGACGCTGAGAGGGAACGCAGGGCGTTGGCGGTCCGCGGGAACATGCTGGCTCGCAGGTTTAAACGGTACCCTGATGAGGTAAAGCGCACAATGTTCAGGGCATACTGCCAATCGTTCCATACAGCTGCATTCGGCGGACACACAATGCCCTTCGTGTACAATATAATAATACTTTTTGGATGTTTCTGGGGGTGCCGCGATGCTGTAGTGCGTCTGGCATGTTTATGGAGGCACGGGTTGATGGTTTTCAGGCCATCATAAGAAAGCGAGCGGCCTCCATATTGAACCATGTCCGAGCAAGCTCCTACAGCATTCTGAAAGTAATAGCGGACAGTCTTGACGGTCCTTTTCATAAACACTGGGTAGCACTCCATGTGTCTATTGGACTTATTTGCGTTTTGGAACGAAGTTCCTTATCGCGCGTTGCGAAAGGGGGCTAGACGGAAAAAATTAAGACCAAAAGTTGTAACGACACTTTTTGCTATAGTTGTAAGCTGTGCGGCGTGCGCGTGTTTCTCTGTCCGTCTCTCTCTCTCATAGAAAGCAAGCCAGTTATTTTGACAAGCCAATTATTACTAAAATTGAGCCTACTGATTAAGTTTATATTACATTATATTTGTTATCATAAAAAAAATATTATTATAACTTAAAAAAAAATATTACAATTCCTTCACTAATTAATCGAAAGGAACTTCGTTCCATCCGGGTGTCCCTTGACACCTCTCAAGTTTTCTTTTTGTATGTTTGTGGTTTACTAACATAGTTCTTAAGTACTTACTAACACAATATTAAAATTACTGAACCAAACTGAATAAAATTTTTACAGGACTAAATGGCAAGTATACCGCATCACAAGAATCACAGAAATTGGATCAGAAACCTCGGAGTAATTGTTGTATATATACCTGTTTTGGAAGTAGGTTAAGAACAAAAACTCTTAAGTATCTGAATTTCTGAAACAAAAAATAATAGGGAACATGCAATATTTGCATTTTTGCTTTAATTTTAAAGAACTTCATCAAGAATAGACCACCAAATAAATAATTAAAACGCTTTAATTTATTGCCAAAATTAATCTAAAATTGCGTTTTTAAACCGACGGTTTACATTTTCGCGCGAAAACGGATGATGACGTCACTCCTGTCTGCCACTGGTCAAGAACTGTCACGAATCAGTCATAGTGCAAGATCCCAGTGCTCCCAGAACTTACATTTCTCAGAAAAAAATATGTGGAACAGAATAGTGTTAGTCTGTAGGTACTTTGAACATACGCATAACTGCTAGCTTGGGCCACGCGATGGCCAATATGAAGGATCATCATCAAATGCTCGCTATATAACGACTAGATCATTTACACGATTTTTACAAAATATTCTTAAATAAATAGTAATTTAGTAATATTTTAATGACTAATTAGTCATTGTAATAGTGTAAGATCTGATCGCTATCTCTACTGAGAATTGAGATCCTATTCACAACAAGGCTGTAATTTGGACATAGTTTATTTACTAAGTATAAATAAACTGCAAAACTAGCTCCTAGACTTTTGAAATATGTCTTATACCTACATCACTACAAAAATTGCCCGTTGGACCGAGCTAGCAGATATGTATGCGTACGTTGAAATTACACTAGCACTATTCTATCCAAATATTTTGTTATTGCGAAAATAAGTAACGTCTGGGAGCCCTGGGATCTTGGATTAAGGGGATACATTTAGTGTAAGGCACTTGTCTCACCACCGGCAATCAGCCACCAGCGAGTAAAGCTTCAAATTCAAAACAGTTGGCGATCAGCAAGTAGCGAGTGAAAAGTTTCCATAGTTTTGACGCTCGGCTTTCAGCGAGTGCTTTTGTGCGACGGGTTTTTACACGCAATACTCACTCCGGCCCGCACTATAGGTAGAAAATTACCGCTGTTTGGTGAGTTCCGACCGCCAAGCGAGCATCGCCGAGCGAGTGTCGCTGAGCGAGTGCAGTCTTTGATAGCTCTTGTCCCTGCGATTAACTTGAGGTAAGAGCCGCTCGCCGGCAGTAGATATCTACTATAAATGTATGTGTCTCTTTTACTCATACGAGATCTATATCTTTTGTCCATCTCAGCGAGCAAATGGTCGATAGCTATTCGCTTCCTCGCCGGCGGTGAGACCAGTGTCTAAGGCCGTTTTTCGTTTTAGCGTATCTTGTTAGGTACCTGGAACAGGTATGTGAGATAACGGTATATGCTTTTTGACTATATGATCTGGTATTCAACTGAATGAATATACGATACGAAGTTATTAACAGGAGTTACGTCACCAGATGCTGATTGGTGTATTAAAACACTTTTCGTTTCACGTTACTTTTCATTTGTAATTATTGTTAAAAATCAATATTAACTGGAATATGAACGTAGCACTGGCCCTTTTATATGTTTTTTTTTTTATTTTATTCACAAAATATTGATAAATATTGTATCTGCATCTTCCCTATTGAATATTGCCACGTTGTATGGCAATATGTTATTTAATTTAATTTGAGTGTATGATTTATTTGACTTGATACTTTGACTGTGTGTATTAATTTACTTTGTTTGTTTTCTCTATTATTCTGTTCTGTTCAATATTTCTGACATTTTTAATTTAATTTGATTCAATTTATTTTCAATCTGACATTGTAATTTATAATATTTAATTTTAATGATATTTTACGTATCTTTAGTTTACACCTTTTCCTGCAAAAGTGTATAGTAATGTTGTGGTTGTCTCTAAGTGTTGCAGCACTAGAATATTTTTTTTTGTAATGATTATTAGCTTTAAGTACGGTGTATGCAATGTTGACGATCCTAATAAATAAATAAATAAATACGTATCCTCTCTCCTAGGTAAAAGCCGGTCCTTGGGACACGCTAGGTGATACGCTAGGGACACTAAGCGATTAGACAGATCTCAGAAACAATTTAAGCACTCGGAGTCGGACCCCACAATACGAGAGAGAGAGTGGCTCAAAAATAATCCACTACAAGGTTTATTATTACACTAGTTGACCCGCGCAACTTCGTCTGCTCCGCTCTTGTTGGTCTTAGCGTGATGATATATAGCCTATAGCCTTCCTCGATAAATATGCTATCTAACACTGAAAGAATTTTTCAAATCGGACCAGTAGTTCCTGAGATTATCGCGTTCAAGAAAACAAACAAAAAAACTCTTCAGCTTTCTGTATTAGTATATAGAGATTAGTAACAAGCTGACCCGTGCCCACTTCGTTGGGCGAAATTTTTCGGGTTAATTACCGTGGCTTCAGATCGGTTCAGTAGATTTGTGGGTGATTTGGGATCTACCTCCTCGCGGTCCACCCCGGGCAACGGCACCACAGGCTTGCCTGTGGTACGGCAGAACGATCCCACTAAAAGCGGTGGTAGGCTCCGCAAGGAGCCGCCTGCCTCGCTACCACCATCCCGCTGAAGTCCGGCGCCAAGCAGCTTGCTGTGTTCCGTCGGTGTGCGGGAGTGCCAGTGCCTTTGGGGGAGAAGGAGATTGTCAGTTGCTCTGCTCAGAACCGGTCTTGGTCGCTGGGCTAGGCTTTCCGGGTAACTCATTTTGGAGGGTAGCGGGATCCGAAGCACGGTGCCAGCCGTTGGCCGACCGCAGTTAGTAGGAGGCCCAAGTAGCACGCCAGTCACGTGTGAAAGGCTGCCCCGCCAACTAGCGAAAAATCCCGATATGCTCCACCGTGCCAGCCGGCGACTGGATGGGAGGACCCGGTGGCCATATGCGGGGGGGTTCGGGCGTCCCCGCAGTCTGCAAATGAGTTCCCCATAGGTTAGTTTAGCTCTAGTGTTCAACTTGGTTCACTGAGCAGCGCCTCGACAATTCGATTTTTTCCCCAACTACTCTCCAAAAAATGAACAAAGCGAAAAAAATAAGGAGAAACAACGGCTGCACTTCCTCCCTCTAAAAGTGCACCTCACTAATATCAGGGGGTTGCACTCAAATCTTGATCCGGTCCATCACCATCTTGAGACCGAGAAGCCGCACCTGTTTTTCCTAACGGAGACGAACGTGGCGTACCTCAAGTACCCGGGCTACTCTCTGGAACACAAGCTCAAGAAGCAGGCTGGGGGCTGTGTGTACGTCCGCGATGACATTTGTTGTCGTCGTCTCCGTTGCTTTGAGAAATCGGGTTTTTCTGCCATATGGCTACTTGTGGACACTGGCGTGGAGAAATTCATCTACATCGGCGTACCAATCGCACAGCGGTGACCAGGAGACAACAGCGCTGTTTAATTCCCTCGTGAAGTCGACCGACGTAGCCTAGCAACGGTACCCAACATCGAAACTCATTTTTCTGGGGTACTTTAACGCCCACCTTAAAGAGTGATTGTTCACGTACCAGAAAACTGACCATGCCAGGTTAGAGGCGCGCAAGTTTGCTTTAACACTAGATCTAACCCAGCTGGTGAATGTGGCAACGCGGGTACCGGATGTTGACGCCCATACACCCAATTGCTTGGACCTTCTGCTGACAACTGATCCGGGCAGTCATTCAGTATCGGTCTCAGCCCCGCTGGGAACGTCTGACCACTGCCTGTTGAAATCCGTATTGACCTGCTGTCCTTCAGATAAGAGTCCTAGAGGCACGAGACGAGTATGGCGATATGAGTCAGCAGATTGGGATGAGATGCGGCACTTTTTTGCGTCTTATCCATGGCGGCAAGTGTGCTTCTCCTCGGGTGACCCCTCGTGCTGTGTTACCATGATTGCGGACGTGATTCAGCAGGGGATGGAATATTTTATTCCATTCTCCGACATCCCGCTCGGTCACAAATCCCGGCCTTGGTATAATGCAGAATGCGCCCACGCTGAGGCCCGTAAAGAGTCTGCATACCAAGCGTGGATCAAAGCCCGCGACCGAAAGGTTAAAGCACGTAGGGTTCGCGCGAGGAAAAGAGCCTATAATTCTGCCGCTAACTTCTGCAAGCGGGTTTTACGTAGGGCACGTTTTGACCTTGTCGGACGTATCGGGGCCAAACTAGCATTGCACCCTCCAAGGTAGTAAGCAGTTTTGGTCCCTGTCGAAAGCGGTTGAAACGAATTTCTGTCGACCCACTTTGCCTCCAATGTTGAAACCTGATGGCTCGCTGGCTCACTCTGCAAGTGAGAAAGCAAATTTATTTGCAACTCTCTTTGCAAGCAATTCGCGTCTGGACGCTGGCTCCAAGCAACCACCAACTTTACCTCGTTGTGACTCTTCGATGCCGAAGATCACAGTTCACATTAAAGAGGTCCGAAGAGTACTGTGCAGTCTAGACGTGAATAAGGCCAGCGGGCCTGACGGCATTGCAGCGAGAGTGAGGCAATGTGCACCTGAACTGCCTCCTGTGTTAGCACGCCTGTACCGCCTCTCTCTTGAGAAAAGAACGGTGCTGAAATCATGGAAGCTTGCGAATGTGCAACCAGTGCCCAAAAAGGGAGACCGTGCTGACCCTGCACATTACCGTCCGATCGCCATTACCTTCATCCTATGCAAGGTTATGGAAAGGGTTCTTAACAGTAAGCTGCTGACCTACATTGAAGACAATGATCTCCTCAGTGACCGTCAATATAGCTTTCGCCGGGGACGGTCAACTGGCGATCTTCTTGTGTATGTCACGCGCTGCTGGGGCGAGGCCATCGAGAGACACGGCGAAGCACTTGCCGTGTCGCTCGATATCTCGAAGGCCTTTGACAGGGTTTGGCACGCAGGTCTACTCAGCAAGCTTCCTGCTTATGTCATCCCAGTTGGTTTTTGTAGCTGAATATCAGACTTCCTGAGTGAACGGTCGATCCGAGTAGTCGTTGACGGCTGCTCCTCTAACCTCATGGCTATTTATGCCGGAGTTCCTCAGGGGTCCGTTCTCTCTGCAACTCTTTTCCTGCTGCACATCAATGACCTACTTCAGCTTGGTCTTGTTGGGTACGCAGATGACAGTACGGTTTCAGAGAGATACTTGTCCAGCACAACAACCAGCGGGGATGAAGTTCGTTCCTTGAGAGAGGCCATGGTAGAGCGGACAAATTCGACCTTAAGCCTTTTCTCCCAGTGGGGTGATGACAATGTGGTCACTTTTAACGCCACCAAAACACAGGCGTGTCTTTTTACCGCAAAAAGGAGTCGTTTTGAACAAACTCCTACTTTTCGGGGTGCATCTGTTCCTGTGACTGATCGGCTCGAGCTCCTAGGCATGGAGTTGATATCCAGTCTCAACTTCGGCGCCACCATCGAGTACAAAGCCCAAACCGCTGCCAAAAAGCTGGGCATCCTAAATAGGGTGAAGCGATACTTCAAGCCTGGACAGCTTTTACCTCTATATAAAGCGCAAGTCCGATCCTGCATGGAGTATTGTAGCCACCTTTGGGATGGCTCAGCTAAGTATCAGCTTGCCGCGCTTGACTCGGTGGAACGCAGAGCTAAGAGGCTCATCGGTGACGAAAAACTGGTTGATACCAAGCTACATAGCTTGGTTCATCGCCGTAAGGTTGCCTGCTTGTCGGTCTTCTACAGATTGTACTTCGGTGAGTGTGCCCAAGAACTCCACGACCTCATCCCACCGGCCCCCTTCTACCATCGGACATCCAGACGCACTGCATCTTACCATCCCTACCTTGTTACTATTCCACCAATTCGCACTAACTAACGTCTTTTAAAATGCGCACAGCAAAGGAGTGGAACTCTCTGCCTGCGTCTGTGTTTCCAAACGCTTACAACCCTAATCTCTTCAAAGTTAGAGTGAACAGGCTCCTTCTGGGTAAGCTCGCTCCATCGTAGACTTTGTCTCTGTCCTAGAGTCAAGAGCAAACCCATCACAAATATAAAAAAAGCCTAATGAATAAATGGAAGAACATGAGACATTGTTTTTCTTAATTCTTTTTCTAGCAATTTTGAAACACGAATCGTTAAATTCTCCTTTAAAAAAAAGTAAAAAAACGTTTGTTGCACTGACTTTCTGTAACACTGGTAACTTACGTTTAATTGTCAAATCATGACAGTAAATGTCATGATTTGACAATTACCTTACCAAAGTCTTGCAGTAGTCATCAGCAGTTTATTATTTAGTTTTTATTTCTATATCTTTTTATTTTACTTTTACCGTGCATTTTTTCCCACTGAAGGAACGGTGTGCTGTTGAATATTATCACTCATGGTACTTTACAAAATCTTTTAATGGTAACTTAAAGTTCATTGGTTTCTAAATATTGTTTAATATTATCAAACAGAAAGATTAGTGATCATAATATGTATAACGTTTCTATCGTACAAGATATTTAGAGTAATAAATTACTCATTAATACGAGTTTTTACTGGCCAGGTGTTGGAACAATGAGTTTCGCACAAAAAGTGGTTCTAATAACGGGAGCCAGTGCAGGTATCGGAGCTTCTACGGCAGAATTATTTGTTAAAGAATGTGCTACAGTAGCTCTAGTAGACAGAAACGGGGCTAAATTGAATGCTTTTACTCAATGTTTGCAAAAATTAGGAGCACAAGCACTAGCTATAGAGGCAGATGTGTCCAAAGACGAAGAAGCAGACGTAATTGTCAAGAAAACTATAGACAAATTCGGAAAACTAGATGTGCTCGTCAACAATGCTGGAATATTGAGGGAAGCTGGTGTCCTTGCAGACAACTTTTTGAAAACATATGACGAAGTCATGAATGTGAATATGCGAGGTATGGTACGCATCACTTATTTCGCTGCTCCCCATCTTATCAAGACTAAAGGAAATATAGTCAACATATCCAGTATGGCCGGACTTGGTACCACAAGACCTTTGAACACAGCATACAGAACATCAAAGGCTGCAATGAATCATTTTACAAGAAGCATTGCTTTAGAACTGGCTGAACATGGGGTGAGAGCAAATACAGTCAGTCCTGGTCCAGTCCGTACTTCTATTTTCGAAGGAATGCATGTAAATTTGGAAAAAATGGAAAAAAACACGGCTCTGCGGCGTCTATCAGAGCCTGAGGAGATAGCTGATATGATACTGTTTGTAGCTAGTGATAGGGCTAAAAGCATCACAGGCTCAAACTTTCTATTAGACAATGGTTCTTTGTTAAATTACAAACAGAGTTAAATGACAGTTGATTGACAGATAGCTTTCTGAACAGAAATTCACTGAATGCTTCATTATTATCATCAGCCGAAAGACACTCCACTGCTGGACAAAGGTCTCTCAAAATGTCTCGCATCTATCATCTACCCGCGACCTTCACCAAGTCATCAGTCCACCATGTGGGAGGCCTTCCAATGCTGCGACTTCCGGAACGCGGTCGCCACTCCAGAACTTTTCAGCCTCATCGACCATCTGTTCTGCGAGTAAAGTATCCTCCCCATTTCCACTGCAGTTTGTCTGAATAGTTAGCTTTTTATGTTTATATGTTTTGTGAATTGTTAAAAATATACTTACATACATCTTTATCGTCTTTTATTTTGATCTGTGACTAGACAGTTGAGTGCAAAACAAAAGGTGCTAAGCTTCTTTTAAGATTTGCATGGAATCCTGGCTTCGCCCGTATATATTTTTGTAGCATACGTTGTTTCCCACTCCTGAGCCATGGCCTCAACTTTTACCTTCCACACCTCTCTCATTTATTTATTTAAATTTCATGTACAATAGTGGTACATAGGCGGACTTAATGCAACGAGGTATTCTCTACCAGTCAACCTTTGGGTTCTGTTCGATTTCCAGTCACGTCTACATCTATCCTACAAATCTATCGAAATTGTCAGACCACTTTCGCAGTTTCGCTAGGAACTCGGTGACGATGTGGTTGTCTTGCCTAAGCCTACTGAGAGATGGTCTTTACTGATCACTCCTTTATATTCTTACATTATGCATAATCATTGTCTTTTGGTACAAAATTGTCATTTATTATTATCATAATATCTAGCTGACATACGCAACTTCGTCGGCGTAACGTTTTTCTTTAATGCTCGGCTCCTATTGGTCGTAGCGTGATGTCAACAAATTCTTCAGCTTTATAATATTAGTGTAAATAAAGTATAGATAAGCGCGTAGTTTCCCGCTGTTTCCCTCCTTTTTTTCCATTTTAGCCAATTGTTTAGGCTGAAGTCCAGCTACGATATGGGTATGGAACCGGGACAGTGTCGTAATCTATTAAGTGATGTTTCTGTTAGACGGTTTTTTTCATATACAACACGTCAATGTATCTATACTTCCATACTAATATTATAAAGAGTTAGAGTTTGTGAGGTTGTCGGGGGTAATCTCTAGATCTACTGAACCGATTCTGAAAATTCTTTTACCAATAGAAAGCCACGTTATTTGTGAGTGTCATAGGCTATATATTAACCTGAAAAATACCGCCCAACGAAGTGGGCACGGGTCAACTAGTAATATATAACACTAGCACATAGTCCGCGACTTTGTTTATGCTGCAATTTTCTTAAGGATCCCTTATATTTTATGGTAGTAAATATAGCTTATGTACATTAAAAGTAATGTGGCATTCTAATCGTGAAATATATTTTAAATCGGTCCAGTAGTTTCTTAGTTTATTCGTTACAAACATACAGAAATACAAATCTTGTCTTTTTATAATATTTTGTATTATTAATAGTGTAGATATTTAACAAATTGTTGATTGCAGTGCAGAATAATCGGATAAAATATATATCTGTGAGCTTGTTTCAAAAAAGATAAGTCGGCTTACCTAACATTTTCATATCACTATTTTTGTGCTTGATTTAGGTGCTCCAGATACCATCAGATAACATTTATTATTATGTAGGTACTCGTTCAAATAACGACAGTCACTGCTATCAGTTACTTATCAAACGCCTTGTCATTGTTAGTATCTATTTTAAAACCATCTAGGAAATGTCAATAACAAAAACCAGCCAAGTGCGTGTTGGGCTACGGTCAGTGTAGGGGTTGCGGCTCCGGGCGAAGAACACTGCCCCGGGGCCTGATGGTATTCACGGCTGCGTGTTTACCCTCGCCCTGAAGGAGTTGGAGCCCCAACTGAGAGGACTCTACTCAGCGTGGCTGGAGCAGGGCCAGTTTCCCGTTCAGTGGAAATCTGGTCGTTTGGTCCTGCTCAGGAAGGTGGGGCGCCCTGCGGACTCGCCGTCCGCGTACCGGCCCATAGTGCTGCTGGACGAGGTGGGAAAGCTGTTCGAGCGGATAATCGCAGCCCGCCTCGTCAGCCACTTGTGCGGAGAGGGGCCGGACCTGGCCGAATGCCAGTTCGGGTTTCGGCATGGGCGCTCCACCATCACGGCGATATCGCGGGTGAGAGTCCTTGCGGAGGAAGCGGTGTCCCAGGGTGGGGTGATGTTGGCGGTGTCCTTGGACATCTCCAACGCCTTCAACACACTGCCCTGGAGTTGTATTCGGGAGGCACTGCGCTATCATCGAGTGCCTCCCTACCTCCGCCGCGTCATTGGGGCTTATCTTTCGGAGAGGTCAATCACCTATCTGGGACGTGATGGCAGACACCAGCACCCCATGTCGTGCGGTGTTCCACAGGGTTCGGTCGTGGGCCCGCTCCTGTGGAACTTCGGGTACGACTGGGTGTTGAGGGGCGAGCTCCCACCGGGAGTGGACCTGACGTGTTACGCTGACGACACGCTGGTCACTGCCCGGGGGAGCTCGTACAGGGAGGCAGCGTTGCTGGCGACGGCCGCGGTCTCACAGGTGGTGAGCCGTATACGGCGCCTTGGCCTGGAGGTGGCCCTCAACAAGTCGGAGGCCATAGTCTTTCATGGCCCCCGACGGGCGCCGCCGCCGGGATCGCACATAGTTGTTGGGGGGGCCCGTATCGCTGTCGAGTCCACCATGAAGTATTGGTGCTCGACAGCCGTTGGGATTTCGGCCCCCACTTCCAGCAGCTGGCGCCCAAGTTGTTGGGCGCGGCTGGGGCGCTTTCATCGCTGCTTCCCAATCTGGGGGACCCGAGCACCGCCTGGAGGCGGTTGTACGTGGGGATCGTGCGATCGATGGCCCTGTATGGGGCCCCGATCTGGGCGGCTGACCTGACGGCCAGCACCATCTCTGTTCTGCGGAAGCCGCAGAGGGTGATGGCTGTCAGAGTCATCAGGGGTTATCGCACGATCTCCTACGAGGCGGCTTGCGCACTGGCCGGAGCTCCGCCCTGGGACCTGGAGGCAAAAGTCCTCGCGTCACTGCATCGGTGGCGTGAGGACGCGCGGGCGCGCGGCGAGCGACTGATGCAGCGACACATCGAGCTGCGTCGGTCGCAGCTGCGCGAGGTCCTGGTGGCGGAATGGCGGGACAGGCTCTCACGCCCTTCCGCCGGCCTCGTCACTATCGAGGCCATCCGGCCAGTGCTCGACCGGTGGCTCGGGAGAAGGCACGGCTCCCTGTCATTTCGTGTGACGCAGGTCCTCTCGGGGCATGGCTGCTTCGGGAGGTTTCTGTGTCGCATAGGCAGGGAGCCGGACGCTCGGTGTCACCACTGCGTCGACTGTCGGGAGGACACGGCGCGGCATACGCTGGTAGAGTGTGCCGCTTGGGAGGAGCCGCGTCGTGCCCTCATTTCTGTGGTAGGCAGTGACCTTTCGCTGCCAGCCGTAGTCCGTGCTATGGCTGACGGCGAGGAGTCCTGGGACGCGGTGGTCTCCTTCTGCGAAACAGTTATCGCGCAGAAGGAGGCTGCGGAAAGGGAAAGGGAGATCTCGACCTCCCTCCCGGCCCGCAGCAGACGCAATCAAAAAATCGCCACTTTACGTGTAGGGTGTGCCGTAAAAAATTGTTTCATTTTACGACTTTGTCGGCGTGATTTTTCAACTTTCAACTTTCTAGTGCTAAGCATATCTGAGCTAAACCGCGTACAGACAGACAGACACACAGACGGACATGGCGAAGCTATTAGGTTGCCTTGTTGACTACGGAACTCTAAAAATGAATGGGTTGATCTTCAAGGTTAAGCAACGCTTGCCGAGGTCAGGCTGCGTATGGGTGACCATCGTAGCATACCCAGACTCCTCCGTGCCTCGAAAAGCATGGCTGCCTTTTCAACATCTTTGACAGTTGTTACGGATTGTCGCCAGAAAATCTGACACGACCAGTCTTGCCAAGAAGTACCGTGTCACCAAGTTAATGAGTTGTAGGATCTGGGAGATAGCCGCTTCATGTTAAATACTAGTATTCAGGTAACCCTGGTTTGACTAGAAGCCGACCCCAATGTAGCTGGGAATAGGCCAGGCAGATGTAATTGCAAGTACCCAAACCACTGCATTTCTAAACTAAGGCATTCGATATTAGCTATGTGATAAAAATAAAATATTCACAGTTGAACCATTAATAAAAAAATATATTTTGTGAATCGACACAAGAATAAGAAGATTAATCATACAACTTATTTATATTTAATCCGTATTAGACATATTAAAAATAAGAGTTTTTATAATTATTTTCACTAAACAATTTGTGACATGCTCAATAAAAATATGATTATAAAATATGAAAAGAACTCTCAGTTTTAACGCGATACGGTTTTAAATAATAATTATTATTTATCTACATCTACACTAATATTATAAAGAGGAAAGATTTGTTTGTTTGTTTGTTTGAATTGAATAGGCTCCGAAACTACTAGACCGATTTGAAAAATTCTTTTAGCATTGGATAGCTACATTATCAGGGAGTAACATAGGCTATAAATTATCCCCGTACTCCTACGGGAACGGGAACTACGCGGGTGAAACCGCGTGACGTCCACTAGTTAATAAATAAAGTACAGTCAACAAAGCTATTTGGCATGCAGGCAGCTAACTTGCAACTACTTTTAAACTATGTTTTGAGTGTGCTGAGTGGTTACTGTACATCATACTCGTAAGTAAGTCATAAGCCTAAAAGGTTATAATGCACACGTTAGACATAAATATAGGCAGTGCAATGAAAAAAAAATCCTGTATAAAATAGCTTTGCTGAATGTACATACTCACACATGATTCCCGTCACCCTCAAATCGCAGGATCACCATCACGTCACAAAATATAGTTCCGTTTAGCTTATAGTCGTAGGAGATTGGTCCCAGTCATCAGTCATGTCACGACAGTGCGTCTGACTCAATTACATACAATTAGTGACTGATCGGTGACGACGCGAAGGTGACGTTTCTGATGTATGAACCTTTAGGTGAGATAACAGTAAATACCGTACTTATAAGAAAAAAAAATGCACCCACACTGGTAACAATAACAATTTGAAAACCGAGTCTACTTCAGCAAGGTACCGTTATCAATAACATAATTCGACCCGGTAACACTCCTAGCTCTGTCACTGGCTAGATACAGGATTAGATCACCGATCTCTTCAGGATCCGAGGCTCTTCCTAATAAATTGCCTTTCGCAGGGTCAGAAATCTCGAGTAACTCTGGAGGTACATTAGTAGTCGCGCTTTCAGTTGCAACGTGTCCAGGATTGACAGAGTTCACTCGTACCCCAGAAGGTCCCAGTTCCATAGCAGCAAATCTTGTGAAATGATCAATACCAGCATTTGAAATACCGTAAGACATAATTCCTGGTACTTTAGCTGACGTAGATGCAACACTAGACATGTTTATGATGTTGCCTTTTGTCTTTATGAGGTGTGGGGCTGCTAGGTTTGTGAGGAGGACGGCGGGGCGCAGGTTCGTGTTCATGACCTCGTCGTAGTTCCGTAGTAGATTGGGTTCCAATATACTTGCGGTATTCCAAATGCCAGCGTTGTTGACGAGGACGTCGAGTTTCCCGAACTTGTCTACTGTTTTTTGGACGATCGTCTTCGCTTCCTCTTCCTTAGAGATGTCTGCTTTGACAATGAGGGTGTTGGCTCCATGCTGCTCACAACGTTTAGCGACTTGTTTCAGTCTTTCTTCATTTCTTCCGACGATGGCAACAGAAGCCCCCTCCTTGGCAAACATCTCGACAGTAACCGCTCCGATGCCGGAGCTACCGCCTGTCACTATGACCACTTTGTTTGCAAACATGTTGAGCAACTGTACCAAACTGAATTAGTTAGCTTACTAAGCCACTACGGCTTAAATACCTATTTTTATCATGTAAAATAACTGAATCATCGTCATTAAAATCCTCAAAATGCAAATCATGCTGACCAACGTTACGTAACTGATGCAAACAAGTTTTTTCCCCGACGGATGGAAGGAGGTTTATGTGTTTATTAGTGTGTGTTTTTTCTTTTAGTACTAATTCTTACGTCAATGGATTTGTCTTTATTTTAATATGGCGACAAGAAGTCACCACAAAGTAAAAGGGAAAATTTAAAGTCTGCACTCCATTTAACATGGTTCGTTAAATGGCTTTAAATTTTTCCATTGAATATTTATTTTAATATAATTATTTTTCGTTTCCCTTTAACTTAATAGGAAATATGCACGAAAAAAATATCTATTATCTATACAGTTTATCCAAAAATATACACCAACATAATACTAAAAGTGAAAATAGAATCAAAATTGCTCGAAAATCAAACGAGATATAATTATTTTAAACAAATATATCTGTTCCTCTCGCGAAAACGCTGTTTTCTATGGCAGCTGTATACGCGCCAAGAACTTTGACGTCACAATTCATGTCGGACTTCTCTTTCTAATTATAAACTTTGCAGCTTTATAACTTCATCGCTGATGAAGGTATTTAAAAAAAAATTTCATAATTGTTTATTAGAGCTCATAAAAAATCGTATGCATATTCCCTATTGCAGTTGGTTGTATAAAATGTGTGATTAAACTTAAATCACCAGCAATTAAATCAGTCAGCGTAAGATGTGACTTATTAGAAACATTTAAGTCGTTTTTACCCGACTACAAAAACAGGAGGAGGCTCTCAAGTCTGTCTGATTTCTTTTTTGTATGTTTGTTCAGCGATATTTTCGCCAATTATCAACCGATTTTGATGATTATTTTTTTGTTTGGAAGAGTATTTCCCCGGACTAGTTTTAAATTAATTTGGTGAAAATCTGATAAATAACTTCAGAGATACGTAACGGAGCTCCTCAATAAGTAATGGTAGCAAATATCCCGGGATTGCTGATATCGCATGCCTGTTTATTGTTTACACCAATACATTATATAATATCACATTGGTACGCTGTAAAGGGGTAAACAGATGTGTGCAAGTTGGCTATGGTTTTGAGTTTATCTATACATAACTTTATTGTTTATGAATCGATGTTGATGATTCATTATTGCGTTGGGTTTAGTTAAAGCTATCTTGAATTTGCTATGAACGTTGAACTTCAAAGATAAACCAGTGACCTTTTCAACTTAAAATGTAGTCAAGTGAGATATTGTCGGTCAAAAAACGAAGAAACAACCAAAAATACCGATTTCCGAAATTAAAGTTGTTCTATACTTTGTAGTGTTTTATTTCGAAGTCGGTTGTTTTTTTTTTTAAGGGTTTTTTTGTAGTTGAATTTTTTATATAACTCAATTATAAGATACTAGCGGACCCGCGCAACGTCGTCTGCGTCACAATTTTCATTACTGCTCCGCTCCTGTTGGTCTTAGCGTGATGATATATAGCCTATAGCCTTCCTCGATAAATGGGCTATCCAAAACTGAAAGAATTTTTCAAATCCGACCAGTAGTTGCTGAGATTAGCGCGTTCAAGCAAACAAACAAACAAACAAACAAACTCTTCAGCTTTATATATTAGTATAGATAAAGCCAGCGGCTTCGCCCGCGTGGTCCCTAGGGAACATACTCCCGGGGTCAAAAGTAGCCTATGTCCTTTCTCAGGCTCTAGCCTATCTCTATACCAAATTTCATTTAAATCGGTTCAGTACTTTTGGCGTGAAAGCGAGACAGACAGACAGATAGACAGACAGACAGAGTTACTTTCGCATTTATAATATTAATATATAATATATAGTAAGGATACAGATATGAAGACGTAAGGGAGTAACAAACAATCAGACAGATAGACAGACAGAGTCATTTATATCACCGCGGCTTCTGCCAGCGACTTTGCCGGCGTTGTTGTCATAACAAGGAAGCATAATCACGAGATAAAAGTGGAACAGCCTATGTGCTATTGCAGACTATAATCCATCCCTGTTTTAAATTTCATTCAGATATGTTCAACTGTTTCAGCGGGATTGAGCAACAAACATTCATCCATCCATCGAAACTTTCACATGCATAATAGTAGTAAGAAGTCTGGATTTAGACAGAGACTCGCAGATGTCTAAGCTTGTAGTTTAAGGGAAAACACGGACGGAGAGACATTGTATGTAAAAAACCAGCCAAGTGCGAATTGGACTCTCATACGAAGAGTTCCGCACCATAAGCCTTTCTTTTTATAATTTGTTGTTATAGCGGCAATAGAAATACACAATCTGTGATAATTTCAACTGTCTACCTATTACGATTCTTGTGTATCTCAAGAATCGTAATAGGTAGACAGTTGAAATTTCAGTTGAGACAGTTGAAAAAAGTCACAATTTGAGGATTTGCTCTCGCCTGTTTCCTCCTCCAATATTGGAACGATTTACAAGATATTTCATAAACTGAATAAGAAGGATATATAATTACTGTGTCCCTACGTTTTCTTTTTTGATGATATACGAGTTAACCGTATATGCACTAGAACCCTCAAAAAATGTTCAAAATTGTCCAGTAAACCGCTGTCAACAGAGCCCTTGTGTACACATTTGGCAACTATTAATGAAAAAAGAAAAACATATGGACACAGTATGTATCCTTGTTATTCAGTTTATGAGATGTCTTTAAAATCGATCCAATATCGGAGGAGGAAACAGTCGAGAGCCAAACCTAGAATTATGACTTTTTACATACAAAGTATTGCCGCCAGCATTTCCTCTTAAGCCATTGTGTTAAATAGTGTCAGACAGAAAACAGATTGAATGTTGCGTGAAGCCAGCCAGCTTGTTTTTAAGGATGGGAAATCATCAAATGACTCCTCCCACTCTGGGTGAAGCAGAAGGGAGTGTCAGACTCTTACTGACTAAAACCCATCCGTGTTCCTCCTAATGCCCTTTGCGTTCCAGGGCTGCGGTGACTCTTTCGAATATATTCCACAACCCCGGCAGGCACTAGCCCTAGCGGGCCCCGTCTTTTATGCTGACAGCTCTTTGAGGCGCGCGTGGAACATAGCGCGCCGTCGACCCGGGCCTGGTTCTGTCTGATCAGCCGGCGAGCCACCCAATGCTCGCCGCAGTCCCGCGCCTACGGTGGCTGGAAATCGTCCTGCGACTCCGGACGCCCGGGGACGCCAGCCAGCTTCAAACAACGAAATAAAACAGACGCATGCACACATACTTATTATATGTAGACATGTACGACAATCCCAACCAAACAAATGCCAGTTACCAGTGCGCTTGCACTGAAGGTGTGACTTCGTTTGGGTAAGATAACAAAAATAGAAATAATGTGAAGTGGAATTATCTAGAAAGATTTTATACAGATACACACATCAAAAAAAGTTTGCAATCACTTTGAAAAATCGTTTTTTTTTTTGTTACGGTAGAAATCATAATATAACCTATTATGATTTCTTCTTCTTTTTAGATTCTTGATTTGAAAATATAGAATTAGAAAATAAAACAATAAAACAGTTCAATTGTTTTTCCAAATAAAAAGTTTCATTCAAATCGGACCAGTAGTTCCTAAGATTAGCGCGTTCAAGCAAACAAATAAACAAACTCTTCAGCTTTATATATTAGTAAAGATATAGATAAACCTTTTATTAATAAATTCTTGTTTAATTTTGGTTAAACAGTCTTTTTCATTCTATCAAATTCCTGTTACAAATACTTTTTGATTAATTACTCAATTTTTGTTAAGTTATAAAAATAATATTATTTCTTAATTTCAAACAAGGTTTTTCTATTAAAAGAAAACACACAACAAAGAATTTTTCTTGATAACGTTAAATTAAAAAAAATATAACAGCTTATGCTAGTGGTCACAAACTTTTTTTGATGTGTGTACGTATAATGTCAAGGTTGAAATTTGATGAGTAGCAGTGACTTTCATTATTTGAGTAAATAATACACAATTATCTTGCTTCAGATAAGTCCCGATAGATAACATCTAATGCCCAAAAATAGATGATGTAACTTGTATAATTATTATGCAACTTACATCTTTATTTATCATCAATGACAAAAGTGCCCAGAACACTGGCAGCATTGCCATGTTGAATGGCAATGCTTATTCTTTGACCGAAGAGAAGCCTAGCCCTCTGGTCACGTGAACAGTCGACAAGTTGTTTGCTGATGTCCCGAAAGACTCTATGAGCACTCGGACCTCATGGCCTAATATTTCAACCCTAAACGGATCAAATATAGACCTAGTTCCCAATAATTTTGACACCCACGGTCATGACTATGTTAAGAATAAATATGAGAATGGTAGCCTACCAACTTGAATTCGTTATAGACCCTAAATTTTTAATGACATTGAAATGATTTTCGAATACTTATCACACTCCATTTATACCCAACTTTATTTTGAATTTTGGTTACTGTGAGTTTCGCAAGATTAGGGAAAACCGGTAGACGTAAGAGTTATCGAATAAGGCCCACTAGTTTGGTGCCTAGAGCGTCACAAAAGAACAAACAAACTCGTTCATAGGCTGTTAAACACATTAGCCTCCTTCCTTCCGTCGGGTAAAAAAGCTTGTTTGGTAAGCATGATTTACATTTTTAAGGAATTTTTGTGATGATGATTACTGATAAGATATGATAAAAATATATATTTAAACCGTGAGGCTTAGTAAGCTAACTAATTCGATTTCGTACAGTTGCCCAACATGTTTGCAAACAAAGTGGTCATAGTGACGGGCGGTAGCTCCGGCATCGGAGCGGTTACTGTCGAGATGTTCGCCAAGGAGGGGGCTTCTGTTGCCATCGTCGGAAGAAATGAAAAAAGACTGAAGCAAGTCGCTAAACGTTGTGAGCAGCATGGAGCCAACACCCTCATCATCAAAGCAGACATCTCGAAAGAAGAGGAAGCGAAGACGATCGTCCAAAAAACTGTAGACAAGTTCGGGGAACTCGACGTCCTCGTCAACATCGCTGGTATTTCGACATTCGCGAGTATACTGGAACCCAATCTACTACAGAACTACGACGAGGTCATGAACACGAACCTGCGTCCCGCCGTCCTCCTCACCAACCTAGCAGTCCCACACCTCATAAAGACAAAAGGCAACATCATAAACATGTCTAGTGTTGCATCTACGTCAGCTAAAGCACCAGGAATGATGTCTTACGGCGTTTCAAATGCTGGTATGGACCATTTCACAAGATTTGCTGCTATGGAACTGGGACCTTCTGGCGTACGAGTGAACTCTGTCAATCCTGGACCAGTTGCAACTGGCCATGCGACTGATGGCATATCTCCAGACTTACTCGAGTATTTTGACCCTGCAAATAGCACAATATTAGGAAGAGCTTCAGATCCTGTAGAGATCGGTGATCTAATCCTGTACCTAGCCAGTGACAGAGCTAGGAGTGTAACCGGGTCGAATTGTGTAATCGATAACGGTACCTTACTGAAGTAGACTCTGGTTTTTAAATGTAATTGTTACCAGTGTGAATGCGAAGTTTTTATTTTCTTTTAAGTACGGTCATTATCATCTTCCTAGCCTTTTCCCAGCAATATTGGGGTCGGCTTCCAGTCAAACCGGATTCAGCTGAGTACCAGCATTTTACGTACAGTGACTGCCTACCAGACCTCCACAATCCAATATCTGGGTGACGCGTTACTTCTTGGCAAGACTGGGGTCAGTTTACTGGCTTCTGGCAATCCGTAACGACTGCCAAAGATCTACAAATGACAGCCGGACCAACGGTTTAACGTGCTCTCCGAGGCAACTTGGTATGTTAAGATGGTCACCCATCCACAGACCAACCTTGGCAAGCGTTGCTTACAGATCGACCCGTGCGGCTGTTTTTCTTTAGCCACGAGCTCCACGAATCATTTTACATCGAAATTGTTTAATACAACCTGATGTTTTACCACTATCAAAGATTGTTGTGCCCAAGCATTAGGCATCAAAGACAAGATTTATGCAAAAATAAATATAAATACATAGGAAAACTTACCACTCGAAATTTTACAATTATATTATCTAATCGTGATGTAAAATAATTGCAATAATAATCATTTCTAATAAGTACCGTATTTACGGGTTATCTCACCTAAAGGTTCATACCCATACATCAGTAAGGTCACCCGCGCGTCATCACCGATCAGTCACTAATTGTATGTGTCAGACAGACGCACTGTCGTCGCGTGACTGACTGGGACCAATCTCCTACGACTATAAGCTAAACGAAACTATATTTTGTGATGTGACGGTGATCCTGCGACTTCAGGGTGACGGGAATCATGTGTGAGAATTACCACCTTAATTTGTAATAAAACGTTTAAAATAAGAGTTTTTTTTAATCACATTTTATTAAACAAGTCACAAATTGTTTATTTATAATATTAATAAAATTGTATAATTAATCTTTTTCTTCTTGTGACGATTGGCAAAAAATATTTTATTATTAATGTTACCTGTCATTATTAATATCGTGTAATATCGAACCATATTAAGTATAATGTGGTTCGATATTTATGTTAGAAATGCAGTAATTTATGAACTTGCTTACTTGCAATTCGCGCACAATATTTCCAATTTCTTATTATGTTTTCCGAATTTGGACAACATTTATCTAAGTTTCTGTAATATTTTTATTTTTTCATAATAATTACCCAAAATGGCATGTAGGTCCTATGTTGCAGTGCAATTATTTTTCAGCGTTCATATGTTTTGTTTTTATTTTTTCTGTATTAAAAAAAATATTAACATTATAATATTATTTAAACAGAAATGTAGCTTATAATTATTATCGTCTAGTTACAAATAACAGAAAAATAACCAGAAAAACTTTTAGTTATTAATGACTAGCTGACCCGCGCGGCTTCGCTCCCGTCAACTGGCTATTCTACCTACCGACCCTAACCTACCTACTCTACCTACTTACCTATCCTACCTACCATAGCTACCCTGCCTTACCTACCCTACCTACCTACCCTACCTACCTACCTACCTACCCTACCTACCCTACTTACCCTACCTACCCTACCTACCTATCCTACCTACCTACCCTACCTACCTACTCTTTTTCTTGTATTTTTATTCTTATTATGCTATTCCTGACGAAGACTAATCCAAAAACACAAAAACTATGAAAATCGGTCGAGCCGTTCTCGAGTTAGAAAAGTGTTCGAACAAAACCGACTTTGTTTTAAATATATTAAGAAGATTAAGAATTTTGCTATATTGTGAAAGATTCGACCTTTTTCTAGAAGACATTTTTTATATTAGCGAGACAGAAATAAAACGCATTAACTGAAGGAAGACGGACAGTGGACTTATTAAAAAAAGGGTTCCGTTAGCAAACTTGGTACGGAACCCTATAATTTGCCTTGGCTCGCAAATCGAACCGTTTGATACTTAGCACGAATTAAAAACTTAGTTGCGGGCAACCTGGGAGTCTTTAAGACAAAAGTGAATAGGTTGCTTCTAGGCAAACGTGCTCCATCTTCGACCGCATCATCGCTTACCATCAGGTGAGATAGTGGTCAAACGTATGCCTAGCTATTGCAAAAAAAAAAAATATTCCACTCCGTATCACCTAACCAATGAGAACTAATGATAACACGATTTGACAGTTACTGTGAAATCGTGTTGTCATTCATTCTTAGTTCGGGTTCGGGACTAATCGTAAGTCTGTAGGTGATACGGAGTAGAATACGTCCGCAACTAAGCCCGAAACTACGGACTTCGGACTTAGAGAGTAGCCTCCCAAAATCGATCGCTCCCGTCACCGTGACCACCTTTGGTACGATACCTTATTATAAAAAACCAAACTACTAACCTAAACTAAACCTAACTACTAACCAAAAAATGGACTCTGTCTGAAATATAAGATTTTTATTTATATTATTAGCCTTGTTTCGCAAATCGAACCGTTCGTTGCTTCGCTCTAAACGGAATCAATCGCGGAGGCCTAGCAGTAGGGTCCCGTCAGCACAGCACCTTTGGTACGGGACTCTACAGGCCAGGGGGGCTACTCTCTAACGAAATCCGTAGTTTCGGGCTTAGTTTCGGGCGGGCATTTTCTACTTCGTATCACCTAACCACTGAGAACTAATGATAACACGATTTGACAGTTACTGTGAAATCGTGTTGTCATTCATTCTCAGTTCGGGTTCGGGACTAATCGTAAGTCTGTAGGTGATACGGAGTAGAATACGAACGCCCGCAACTAAGCCCGAAACTACGGATTTCGTTAGAGAGTAGCCCCCCTGATCCGCAAGTCGAACCGTCCAGAACTTCGCAAAACTAAATCAGTTTAAGACTCTACGATAAATGCACTTTAAACGAAACCAGCACCAGATATTTAACCAATTATGGTCCCAAACAGTTTAAAACCTTTCAGAGACCAAACCGAAATTTCTTCGAAACACGACTGTGTTTAGACATTGTGTGAGGTCATTCTCCAGCGGAAAATCTTAACACCGCAATTCAGAAAAACGCGTCATCAGTGCAACGCCATCTGTCGACCATGTAAACTGACAAAATATTAGGCAGCGGAAGACGTTAAATAAGAAGCCCGTATGTAACGGTAAATAACGATCATCATCATCTGCCTAGCCTTTTCCCAACTACATTGGGGTCGGCTTCAGGTCAAGCCAGATTTAGCTGAATACCAGTATTTTACATAACGGTAAATAACGATAAGGTATTAAAATGTTTACTTTTATTTTGCTACGTCTACGTATTAAAAGTTTCAAAAATAACTCAATCAATGTCTTTTGGTGTAACATTCATGCTTTCATGCATTTTTCGGTTCCTCAATAGATGGCGCTCTGACTAATCAGAATATATAAGGAAGTTTCTTACTAAACTAAAAATTCAATATATTTTGATTTTGTAGATCGATTGTATCGATCAATAATGAAAAGGTATAAAATGATCACTCTTATTTTGCCACGTATAAAAGTTTCAGAAATGACTCAACAATTTTGAATGCTTTCGTGCATTTTATTTTTCTCAATAGATGGCGCTCTGACTCATCAGAATACATTAGGAAGTTTCTTCCTAAACTTAAAAATTCAATATCTTTTGATTTTATGGGTCGATTTTGATGAAATAAACGCTAAATGTTACTCGGGTTATCACTTAATATTTTTAAGTACTAAGATTTGCAATCTAATCTGTGGTTTAAGCGTGATGCTCCCACAAACGCACATACAAACAGACAAAAACAAAAATTGCATTTTTGTGTTTTACACCTTTTTCCTGAGTTTTCTGTGTAATTTTCATGCAAAAATATTCAATGTACAGACACGGTTAGTCTACGATTTTATTATATGTATAGAAGACTACGTCTACGTATTAAAAGTTTCACAAATAACTCAATCAATGTGTTTTGGTGTAACATTCATGCTGTCATGCATTTTTTGGTTCCTCAATAGATGGCGCTCTGACTAATCAGAATATATAAGGAAGTTTCTTACTAAACTAAAAATTCAATAAGTATATTTTGATTTTGTGGATCGATTGTTTCGATCAATAACGAAAAGGTATAAAAGGATCACTCTTATTTTGCCACGTATTAAAAGTTTCACAAATAACTCAACAATTTTGAATGCTTTCGTGCATTTTATTTTTCTCAATAGATGGCGCTCTGACTCATCAGAATACATTAGGAAGTTTCTTCCTAAACTTAAAAATTCAATATCTTTTGATTTTATTGGTCGATTTTGATGAAATAAACGCTAAATGTTACTCGGGTTATCACTTAATATTTTTAAGTATTTAGATTTGCAATCTAATCTGTGGTTTAAGCGTGATGCTCCCACAAACGCACAGACAAACAGACAAACAGACAAACAGACAAAAATTTCAAAAATTGCATTTTTGTGTTTTATACCTTTTTCCTGAGTTTTCTGTTTAATTTTCATGCAAAAATATTCAATGTACAGACACGGTTAGTCTACGATTTTATTATATGTATAGATATCGCAGAAATATATAAACTGTATTGTGTGACATATCAAATGAAAAGGCTTACTGTTTGGGTTTGAATCTTATTTTGATATAATTTTAAAACAAATAGTTTTAAAGAAAGAAACCAGTTTTATAGTTCAATCACATATTTTATGCCACCAACTATATCAAACTTATGGTCTACATTTTAGTGAGTTACATTTTTGGAATCGTCTCGTCGATGCCACAGTCATGAAGTCAGCTGTATGGTGTCGGCCGGTGCCGTATGGTGCCGTAAAAGAATCACACCATCCCATCACTTCCCGTGGCTATCGTAAGAGGCGACTAAGGGACTCGCCAGAGAATGGGCAGCAGCGTTCTCTGTAAAAACTATCACCATACATTACGATCGCCAACCCGCCTGCCAAGCGTGACTATTATGGCACACCCCTCCCCCTTTTGGGAGAGGCCTATGTCCAGCAGTGGACGTCTTTCGGCTGATATGATGATGATGACAGTCACGAAATATGAGAAGAAAAAACCATTAGAATGGTACCTATAACTAACCAACCTGAAATTGTTACAGACCCTTATTGGATATTGGAAATGAAAAATGTTGATTTTAAATACCTACTTAATGACACACACCCTATTTAACATATTTCCTCGACTTTTTTTTAGAGTTCCGAACATCCTTAAGAAACGGAACTCTTATAGGATCACTCGGGTGTCTGTCTGTCCGTCTGTCACAGCCAGTTTTCTCTGGATCTACTGGACTGATTCTGTTAAAAGTGAGTACACGTATGGACTTCTGTGACCCAAACACGGACGCGTTACGTAAATAAATATTTTTTCATTATAGGGTTAGGGTTGGGTTTTTTTTTTCATTATTTTTATTCGAAATTGAAGTAAGACTGAAGGAAGTCGCTAAACGTTGTAAACAGCATGGAGCCATGACCCTCATCATCAAAGCAGACATCTCTAAAGAAGAGGAAGCGAAGACAATCGTTAAAATAACTGTAGACAAGTTCGGGAACCTCGACGTCCTCGTCAACAACGCTGCCATTTTGCAATTCGCAAGCATACTGAAACCTAATCTACTACAGAACTACGATGAGATCATGAACACGAACCTGCGCCCCGTCATTCACAACACAAACCTCTTTATTTAAATGGCTGCGTTTAAATTGTAACGAACAGATGCATGTGCGTTTTGAAAGTTTCTTATTTTCAGTTCAAAATACGTAGTTACGAAAGGCCAGCTCCATGCAACGAACAAAAACAGTCACACACACACACACACAGACGCAAACGTACGGGGGGGATCTCAAACAAATGCCTGTCGCGAGAGCTGATGCTGATGCTTGCTGTGTCTGTTTCACGTACGTACTGAGTTGGCCTTCAGTTTCCTCTTCCTGCAGGGACTTAGATGAAACTTGCACACCGTTTGACCATGTCTTGGAATAGTAGGACATAAGATCTTCACGGAATTATGTTTCTTTCTGATTATTTGCGATTATCACGCAGGCAAGGCGACTGGCCAAAGCAAGTATGAAATAAGTATTTAAACAATGCAATCACTGAAAATTCGATGAATAATGAAGAAATCCTATAACCTATAAACAAAACAGTTTTTAAAACATCAATTTATCTCATCTTTAATTTATTTTTATACCTAAACTTAACACCTCGGTACACATTTGCATATGAATCTGTTAACGGTTACAATTTAAACACAATCATTTGAATACTGATAAGTTATAGAATGGTTTACTTCAGCAAAAAGCCGTTATCGATAACATAACACGACCCAGTAATACTCCTAGCCTTTTCACTGGCTAGGTACAGGATAATATCACCGATCTCTTCAGGATCTGAAGATTTTCCTAATAATGTAAAGGATGCAGGATCAACATTTGTAGCCGCGTCAACAGCCGCCACAATATCAGTTAGAACTGGTCCAGGATTAACTGCGTTCACTCGCACGCCAGAAGATGCCAGTTCCATAGCAGCAAATCGTGTGAAGTGATCCATACCAGCTTTGGAAACGCTGTAAGACATAACTCCTGGCATCTTGGCTGACGTAGAAAAAACACTGGATACATTTATGATGTTTCCTTTTGTTTGTATGAGGTGCGGGACTGCTAGGTTGGTGATAAGGATGACAGGACGCAAGTTCGTGTTCATGACCTCGTCGTAGTTCTGTAGTAGATTAGGTTCCAGTATACTCGCGAACTTCAAAATGCCCGCATTGTTAACGAGGATGTCGAGTTTCCCGAACTTGTCTACGGTTTTTTGGACGATTGTCTTCGCTTCCTCCTCCTTAGAGATGTCTGCTTTGATGATGAGAGTGTTGGCTCCATGCTGCTCACAACGTTTAGCGACTTCCTTTAGTTTTTCCTCGTTTCTTCCGACGATGGCAACAGAAGCCCCCTCCTTGGCGAACATTTCGACAGTAGCTGCTCCGATGCCGGCGCTACTGCCCGTAACTATGACCACTTTTCTTGCGAACATGGTGAACAACTTTGCGACACTAAATGAGATGGCTTACTAAGCAAAGACCGCTCTAACATATAGTTTTATCGTATAAAATAGCTTAGTCATCGATGTAAGGAAACTTCAAAATGCATTTCATGCTAACCAACGTTAATTTAACTTACCAACATAAACAGGTATTTTTTGTTGAGTTCTAATATTTACCCAAATGATTAGGACCCATGACTTAGAACGTGAGCGTTACTGAATGTGAATGCAAATCACGATGACCTCATACAAGAATAATATTTTATTTCTATTTTTAGTTGTTACCTGTCAATATTATGCAATATTGACATTTAAAGTATGTCATATAATATTGCTCTTATTAGAAATTCTTCCCCACTAGCCGCCTTGCTAGTAGGGCAAGGAAACAGATGACATTTTTGGACTATCCTCTGCCTCTAGGTAATTAATTTTAATACTCTTACATGAAGTCTTAATATATTTTGCCCCATTAGGCGTATGCCTCTAAGTTGCACCAAATGGGAGTCCAGCTCAGCATGTTCCAGGCATATATACTTGATGCTGTTATGCTGCTGGATCTCACTAGCGACATACAGACGTTGAGTAGATGCAGAACAATAAAAACTTTAAATAAAAATATTTTTTGAAATCCGAGTTATAGTTTTTTAAATATGCGCGGACAAACATACAAACGTACATACACTTATGAAATTTAACACACATGTTTAGAAGCTGGTAAAGATTGACATATACAAAAATTGTGCAATTCTGACAATATTACATACCTATGGGTTGAATTGATAACCTCCTTTTTTTTTGAAGTCGGTTAAAAATAAATAGTGATGCGATTGTTAATTAAATATTGTATTTCGTTTTTAGGTACATTCTGAACATATTATTATTTGTCAAACAGTATCGCACTGCAGACACAGAAGGAAACAGACAGGAAAGCTAATAATAGACCAGACAACCTTGACACGGAGTAAGATAAACTTTATTCAAACAGTCATTGTTCCCAAAATAGTTACTGCAGGACGCCTCCGTTTATGATAAGCAAGACATTCACACGCACACACAAACGCACTCCAATCACAGAAGAAAACAGACAGGAGAGCTTATAGTAGACCAGACAACCTTGACATGGAGTAAGATAAACTTTATTCAAACGGTCATTGTTCCCAAAATAGATACTGCAGGATGCCTCCATATGATAAGCAAGACATTCGCATGCACACACAGACGCACACATACGACGATCTCAAACAAGTACCGCACCGTCGCGAGTGCGCTTGCACTCACTGTACGTGAAGCATGTCTATGTGTGCGTGTGTTTTTGCTCCTTACAAGAAGCCAATCTCTTTCCGATTACGCAGTGTAGAAGTTCAAAGACATTAATTTGGATATGTAAATATGTCTTTACTTTCTCAGCGACTTTATCCGTGTTGATTTTTTTTTATTTGTGATGGGTTTGCTCTTGACTCTAGTCTAGGTCAGAGATGACAGACGCAAAATCTACGATGGAGCAAGCTTACCCAGAAGGAGCCTGTTCACTCTAACTTTGAAGAGATTAGGGTTGTAAGTGTTTGGAAACAGACGCAGGCAGAGTTCCACTCCTTTGCTGTGCGCATTATAAAAGACGTTTGGAAACGCTTGGTGCGAATTGGTGGGAAAGCAACAAGGTAGGGATGGTAAGATGCAGTGCGTCTGGATGTCCGATGGTAGAAGGGGGCCGGTGGGATGAGGTCGTAAATTTGTTAAGTAGGGTGTTTTGTTATAATAATAACACTAGTTTACAAAAAAAATTAAAAAAAATGTCCTTGCAGTAAATTACATATTTTTTTAATTAGCTGCAATAACTCAATGCAAACATGTACATTTTTATTTTTTATCACGTCACAGATGGAAAATATCGAGCCCTTTTAGTTTCGACTACCCACAAGTTTGTTCCGAAATAGCTAGTCTTCATTTTGATAAATGTTTGTTTCCAAAAGGTCAAAAAGGTTGGTTAGAGTACATTCTGGCTGTTTTTGGTGAAATTATTGTATCTAAGAAAGAATATTCTATAAAGAAAACACTCAAATATGCCTATCTTTTATTACTTGAAAATTCCGGTCTCTCATCGGGATAAAAGTGGGTAGTAGAGTAGAAGAACGCTAAGCTGCTGGAATGCAAGTTTAAATAGATTGTTGAAATTGCAAGCAAATGATAAAGACCCACCATGCAACCACGAAACTGATTGTTACTCCTATCGCTAAAAGCATTTGGCTTTAATCATAAAACCAAGGGTTAAATTACACGTGCGGATGTCCAAGCAGCTTTTTTAATATTTCAAAGGTGCTAAAAAAAGCATTTGGATTATTAAAAAATATCAAAAACGTCGACACTAATTCATTTTTAGTCTCGTTATCTTTGCAAAAATATATGGGGAGTATTTTCGAAATGTGACGTGTTGGAATTTTTTAATATTTTTTTTCTAAACTTGCAGCACCTCATTAAGTGAGAATAAACACTTTTCCGTTCCAGGACAAAAACCTTGTAAACTAGTGTAATAATTTATTTAATTAACTTGACAACGGTGGTCCAATGGTTAGTACAACAATAACTCCTCAACTAAGAGTTTATTAATATTGAATTTAATTTAATTATGCCATTCAACGCGGCAATGCTGCCAGTGTTCTGGGCACTTATGCGATTGACAGCGATGTGGATTATTTTTTTGATGTCCAATGATTTATTTTGTTTTCATACGCGTTTTTACATAATGTCGTGTTAATGAGTGTATATAGTTAATTAAAAATTCTTTTCATTAACAAGTGTTCCTGACAAGGAGTTTTTTTAAATGTCAACATTTTTGTGAGTTAAAAAAACCCTGTCTCATAGTCAGTTGGATCACGAAGCCACATGATGTGGCACAGAAGTTTTTTTTAAAACGAAAATAGTGTTGCGAGTTATAAGCCAAAGAAACAGTATAAATCTAAATTATCTTTAATTTACTACTTATTTTTATACAAAACTTACACACATTTGAAATGGTATAAGAAAATCAGGAACAGTCTAAATTCCAACACGATATATGTCACCGGAAATTGGCAAACTCCGTAAGATTATAAAATTCCTTGAGAGATTGTAAACCTTCGATAAATTGTCAACTAAACGTATGCGTAAAAAAGTATTCCCAATGAATACTTTTTTACGCATCCAAATTTGATAGTTTATAATTTCTCGAATTCATTCGGCGACCAATCAGAGCACAAGTCTACAGGAAACAGGCTCTCATTGGTCTGTTCAGATGTGACGTCACATGTACGCCATAGAGTTACGATAAAATAGAGTCGTTTTCAATTTCCCAAAATAAAAAGACCCATGACAAAAAATTGGGATTTTTTCGTTTGTTTAGTTTCTTATTAAGTATAATGTTCTTTTGATCCAATTATCATCTTGTACAACTAACATTTGATCCAACCGCTGAACAAAGAGCGGCCGCGCCAGCTCGGGAACTTAGGGCACCCCGACACGGATAGATTAGGTTCGCTCGCTTCGCTCACTCACTCTAGCTCCCGTGATCCCATTCATGTTAGGTTACTTTAAACCCTGCAGGCAGAAATAGGAGCCGTCAACTTGCCCTGGTCACAACCGTAATTTTAGCCAAATGTACATTTATTTAAAAAAATAGTTATACCTAAAATTACACACCTAAAGTAAACTCAACCAACAACATACGAGCGTACATGTGATGTCACATCTGAACAAACCAATGAGAGCCTAGTTTCTTGTAGACTTGTGCTCTGATTGGTCGCCATTTTATTTCAGTTCACAGTTTGTAGGAACGAATTCGAGAATATATAAACTATCAAAATTGGATGCGTGAAAAAGCATTCCAAATGTTCAATTGACAATTTAACGAAAGTTTACATCTCTATTTTATAATCTTACGAAGTTTGCCATTTTCCGATGACACATACATCTGTTAAGGTTTACAATTTAAACACAGCCAATACACACATTATCACCAAGATAAAAGAAGGTTTACTTCAGCAGTGAGCCGTTATCAATAACATAACACGACCCGGTGACACTCCTTGCCTTATCACTGGCTAGGTACAGGATTATTTCACCAATCTCATCAGCATCTGAAAATCTTCCTAACAATGTAAAACTTGCAGGGTCAACAGTTGCAGACGCGTCAACAAGGTTAGTTATAACTGGTCCAGGATTAACTGCGTTCACTCGTACGCCAGAAGGTGCCAGTTCCACCGCAGCAATTCTTGTGAAATGATCCATACCAGCTTTGGAAATGCCGTAAGATATAGTTCTTGGTACCGTAGCTAACGAAGACAAAATACTGGATACATTTATGATATTGCCTTTTGTCTCAATGAGGTGCGGGACTGCTAGGTTCGTGATGAGGATAACGGGACGCAAGTTCGTGTTCATGATCTCGTCGTAGTTCTGTAGGAGATTGGGTTCCAGTATACTTGCGAACCTCGCAATGCCAGCGTTGTTGACGAGGACATCGAGTTTCCCGAACTTGTCTACTGTGTTTTGGACGACTGTCTTTGCTTCCTCTTCTTTAGAGATGTCTGCTTTGATGATGAGGGTGTTGGCTCCATGCTGGTCACAACGTTTAGCGACTTCCTTTAGGTTTTCTTCGTTTCTTCCGACAATAGCAACAGACGCTCCATTCTTAGCGAATAATTCTGCAGCAGCTGCTCCGATGCCGGAGCTACCGCCTGTAACTAAGACCACTTTGTTTGCAAACATGTTGAACCACTGTACGACACCAAATTTCTTACCTGACTAAGCCACTACGGCATTAAATACGTAGTTTTATCAGTAAGATAGCTAGATCATCGTTGATTCATGAAAGTGCCAGTCACTACTATCTTTTTTACTGGTTTAAACCGGTTTGTTTTCTCTGAAAATGGTTTACTAATCCAATTTAGACTACAAGTACATATTAGGAGTCTTTCATTGAATACATTAATTTTATTTATTGGTACTAGATCTGTAGTTCTTCACAACAAAATTAGATTGTATGTGTTTTTAGGCGCTACCCATCGCTGCCCGACAATATTGCATTATATTGTGTAATATTGCACCACATCACGTAATAGCTAACAGTATATGCAACAACTGTGGAATCCGTATCGAATGCTGTTATATAACTCGTAATACTTTTGTTGAAAGTTAAACACAATTGTTTTCGTTTATTTGTTATTTTAAAGAAAACCCGTCCTTAAATATTTAAATTTTGTTGGTCTACGAGTCGTTATCTGTGGTTTTGGATTATTTATTTCTCCATAGAAGATCACGACTAATATTCCTCGGATGTATAGGCAGAAGAGAGTTCATTGAATTTCTGGTTAAGTTTTTTTTTTACTATTAACAGGCACGCGTTGGACCACTATCTCACCTGATGGTAATGGAGCACGCTTGCTTAGAAGTAACCTATTCACTCTTGACCAGAAATAACGAAAATCAATATACCAACAATACTATTGACTGAGAAAAATTATTCAAACAAATCGAACGGAAAAAAAATACACAGCAGTCGCTAATAATTCACAAACAAACACTTCTACGATTTAGATCTAAGAATGTATCTAAAAGAATATGAATATTCCAAGGAAAATCGACGTTACATAATGAATGTTTTTAAATTAAATAAAAAATACAAAGAAAAGACATAATTGACTCTAGATTTCTAAGTCAGATTAAAATATAAAAAAAAAATGGTTATTTTTGTATTTGGAATACTTTACATTTACTTTTTACCAAAAAAAAAATCGAAACACCTCTGAAGTTTGGTTTTGTGAGAGTTTCATGTATTTTTTTTTTACGTTAAGTTAACAAAACAAAATAATGCCAGTTAATTGCGGGTGTTATAAGGTATTGAAAATTATTTTTTAAATTATTAATTAATTAATTAATTAAATATATGTCGGAAATAAGTCAGTCAATAGAACGATCGGGACACCAACGCCATCTAGTGGCGTTCGACGGAGTCTAGGACGGTGTGCTCGACAGAGGCTGAGCTCAGTCTACTAGTGGCGATCGAGCAGTGCAGACGTGGCCACGTCTAGAAACCGCCGCGTGTTCCGAATATTTGTTCAGTGTACCTATTGTGTGAGAATATTGTAAGTGAGACATTCGAGTGTGAATAATAATTTGATTTAAAAGGAACCGGTGTTTCTATTGCGCAATAACCAACACTTCCCAAAGTACGCCCACTGTGGTTCCAATATCCTGGCTGATGTAACCTGAATAGTTGTACCATCGCTGACATATATTATAAAGAAGATTTGTTTGTTTGTTTGAATTGAATAGGCTCCGATACTACTGGACCGATTTGAAAAATTCTTCTAGCATTGGATAGCTACATTATCAGGGAGTGACATAGGCTATACATTATCCCCGTACTCCCACGGGAACGGGTACTACGCGGGTGAAACCGCGTGACGTCCACTAGTTTTAAATAAAACCGGTCAAGTCGAGTCGGACTCTCACACGAAGGGTTCCTTACTATAATGTGAAAAAAAAACACGTTTCTTGTTTGGGAGATCCCTTTAATTTTTAATTTTATTTTTATTATTTATTGATAGAACGGCAAAATTAACACACACTCTGTGAAAATTTCAACTGTCTACCTATTATGGTTCCTGAGATACAGCCCGCTGACAGACAGACAGACGGCCGGAAGGACAGACACACGGCCGGAAACCCAGACACACGACAGGAAGGACGGACGGACTTAGGGACAGCGGAGGCTTAGTAATAGGGTTTCGTTGGTGACTTTTTGGGTACGGAACTCTAAAACTTTAATTTCTTTAGCTATCGTGTTATGTTCAACAGATATGTTTTTACCCTTTTAGAAGAATTTGTAAAATTAATGTAAGAAACAAAGACCTAAAACGAAAAAATGATTTAAAAACTTTATTCAGTATCTCGTATTTCCTTCCTGGGCTTTACTGTCTGCCAAAGCGGTTCCTCATGGAACAGATGAGTGTCGCAATATTGTGTTGTAGGATGCTTTCCCACCATTTTGGTTCGAGCTGGCCAAGCGTCTCTGGAGCAGGATCTCTCGCTGTGAGTCGTCTTATCAACTTATCCCATAGATGTTCTATGGGATTCATGACCGGGGTTCTTGCTAGCTAGCCCATAACCATAATACCGACTTCGCTCAGGTATTCATTTACAATGCCTGAGGTATGAGCCCTGGTATTGTCCGGCATAAAATGATCTCTGCGCCAGTAATGTGCGTAGGGTACACATGAGGCTCCAATCCAATGACGGTAAGTGGAGTCCAGATACGAAAGCAAGTTCGGTTTTTCCATCGACACTTATGTCTTCCCAAACCGTCCAAGAACCGCCACCGTAACTGACCCTTCAATACAGTACTGTGCAAAACGCTCTCCCTCTCTTCGATACACTTTCTTTCTGCCGTCATTACCATACTGCATTATCTGCTATGCTATTATTAGTGCTCACGTGCAAAGTTAAGTCGCCCTCTTCGGTGGACCATCAATTTTGGGCCCTTATCTAGTTTATGTGTTATATATTTCATAGCCATTCTCGAAAACATCATAAACAAGTTGGAGTGGTGCAAAACAGGACTATACATAGAAGGCGCTTACCTAAGCCATCTGAGGTTCGCCGATGACCTGATACTTCTGTCAGAGACAGCCAACGAGATGCAATCAATGATAGAATCCCTACAACAAGCAAGCGCGGAAGTCGGACTAGAAATGAACATAGAGAAGACTAAGATAATGACTAACACACGAATAAGACCTATAACTATCAACAGTAACCCTTTAGAATGTGTAGACAACTACATATACCTAGGAAAAAGAATAAGTTTCGAGAAAAACAGCAACTTTACAGAAATAGAGAGAAGGGTCCAACAAACCTGGAAAAAATATTGGAGCCAAAAAGAAATATTTAAAGGTAACTTTCCAATACCTCTCAAAGCTAAAGTTATGAACTCATGTTTACTACCAAGCTTAACTTATGGGAGCCAGACCTGGAAATTCACGAATCAAGCTATGAATAAAATTAACACATGTCAAAGAGGCTTAGAACGAAGCATGTTAAACATAAAGAAAATTGATAAAATAAGACACACAAAGATAAGAGACATCACTAAAGTTACAAACGCCTTAACCTTTGCTCAAAAACTGAAATGGCGTTGGGCTGGCCATGTGGCGAGAATGTCCGACAGAAGGTGGACCCTGCGAGTTACCCAGTGGAAAGGACCACCAGGCAAGAGGAGAAAGGGGAAACCCTCGGCCCGCTGGGAAGATGATCTGAAAAGATCAGCTGTCCAAAACTGGTGCTCTATAGCACAAGATCGAGAAAAATGAGCATCTTTGGAGGAGGCCTATACCCAAACCGGGGTTCCTGTTAATTTATAAATATTTAAAACATAAGTTCTTAATTTACTAACATAATCTAAGCTATCTTGCTAAGCAAACCTATGTATGTTTTACCGTAATATTGTAACTAACAACAATGTAAAAACAAGAAATAAAATGGCTTATTATTATTATTATTATCTAGTTTATGAGGTTTCAGGCCTCGCTCTGTCAATATTGTTTTTTTTTATTTTTATTGTTAGTATTTATGTATTCCACATTTTAAATTGTTTTATTTTTAGACAAATTATTATATTCATTATTTTATTTGTATATATATCTTAGTGTTGTGTTCCGTATGTGTGTCCGTGACATCACATCAGGCCCTGTCATAACACCAGCGCTGTGATATTTATTTTTTAAATATCGCAGCATATGCTGAGACAGGGACCTTTTTGGCCACGCACAAATTAATTTTAAGACGCCGCTTATATGTATTGACTGATATGTATGTCTTGTGCGAGTCCCAAATAAATATTTTTCTTTCTTCTTTCTTTTCTTTCAATCTTCTTCTAATGGTAGAATCGCTCACAGTCATTCCTCGAACCTCACGGAGCCGCTGCTGCATTCGAATACAATTAAAGTGACGATTTCTTAGAGAAACAAACTAAAGCAATATACCGATCATCTTCCTCAGACATTACTTGATCTACCAGATCCTGGACGGCGAGTAAACATACCTTTCTCTCGATAACGCTGATACACTCTTTTGAGAGCAGAGAGGCTAAGCTGCAATCGTGCAGACACACCACGCTGACTATGCCCTGAATCCAGCAACGCCATGACTTGGGCGGCTTCCGTGGGCGAGATATCCATATCTGTTAGGAAAAAAACCCTTTGGTAGGATGTTCTGTGACATCTTACCAAAGGGTTTTTATTTAACAATCAATATTAAAAAAATATATGCTTTTGGAAAAAAAATGTGATTGAATGCTGAAATTCCGAAGGCAATACACATTGAAAATAATCTCTAATTTCATTTCCTGGATGAAAATTCGAAAATATAAATTCATATTTGGAATTGTGTCAACTGCCAGCTGTTTATTGGCGTATTTTTTTGGGTTCCGTACCTCAAAAAGAAAAAACGGAACCCTTACAGGATCACTTTGCTGTCCGTACATCTGTTTATCTGTCTAGACACTTTTTCGCGGGTACGCGTGGAGATATGGAGTTGAAATTAAAACCATATACTCAAGTCAACAGTCCCTTGAAGCGGTGAAAAAACCAAACTCCTAAGTTTACGTAAAAAAGGTACGGCCGTTTATGCCGCTATGTTTATAAAAAAAATATATTTCGACACTCAAGGGAATCAAAATTTTAAAAATAAATTTTATTTTCATTGATAGGTATATAAAAAAAACCAAGATGCACAATCTCGAACAAATATATTTGCATCACACATGGTATGCAAGCAACACTCGAAACTGTCGTCAAAACTGACATGTATCAAGTATCATGTGTGAGTGTTGTGTAGTTATACTATAAACAATCTTTTTGCAAATTCAACCTAACACGGATCGTTTAAAGTTGTTTTTACAAAGCAGTGTATCAAAAACAAATAAAAATTACGACCGAAGTAATTCAATAGAACAAGGCATGTAATGGAGACGATAATATGTTTTATACTTTTTTTTGATTTGACATTGAGTTGTGTTTTAAGAGTTTGGTAAATTGTGTTCTCAACACATAATTATACTGTTATTTGAGCGTAAATTATGTTTTTTGGGTAGCACATGTCAAGCTTAGGTTTGAGGTTGACATTTAATGAAATTGCTAATTCTACGATATGGTTACGATAGACATATTTTCGTCAAGTTACGCTACGTTCACACGGAGACGGGATTTGTCGTCTCTCGATTTTTACCGTACGTAGACGACAAAACCGAATGCTCTATTCACGCGGCAATCGATTCTGCTTTTCTGAAAAAAAAACCTAATGACTAATCACCGCGTGAATACGCAATTCGGTTTTTTGCAGAAAAGCGCTCTGACACTGCTAACCTCTTGACTTCGATTGCAAAAACAGTTTTTTTTTTATTTGCTTATATCTCGAAAACGGAAAATTAATGAAAAATTTGCCCCTTTAGGATCCCCCTGCCGCGTAATTCTCAACATGTAGGGGGGAAAAAATTAAAATGTTCAAATTTCGCGCCCGCGACTCTACTTGTCGCATCTGATTCTGATTTCTGGCATTCGGTAAAAACCCGCTCGTGTGAACGAATGTATTGAAATGCTACTGCTACCACTAAACCATATTCGCTTTCGTGACGTGTGACCGAATCTGGGGGGCTACTCTCTAAGCCCAAAGTCCGTAGTTTCGGGCTTAGTTGCGGGCGTATTCTACTCCGTATTACCTACGGACTTACGATCAGTTGCGCACAACACAATCGGATCTTAAGTTTTGATTGTTTCGGTTATTTGTCGGATCTTAAAACCGAATGCACGTGTAAACTCATTCATATAAATTGTATTGTGACTAAACCGTATCCTGTAAAAATCAGATCCGGCTAAAAAATTTATGTCGTCGTGTGAACTTAGCGTTACTGCCGCCCACACGTCTTCTCTTTCTCAGCTATTGTCTTTTACAGACATTGCCGGCTGCGTATTCGGTGTTGTATAGAATACATAGGCAAAGTTTAAAATGAATAATATTTCATACATTACCTGAATGTTTTAGGTAAAAACTATATTAGAATACTTGACGCATAAATATTTGTTAAAAACTCAATCCAAAACTGAAAAAAAAAATATGAATAAAAAAATTAGACTCAATAAAAAAATCGACTCCATTAATAAGAACAGGATCATTTGTACGAGTAGTATGCGACTTAAATAAAAGGAGGCTGTAATGCATCGTTCTTACACTGGCAAAGCGGCCATTGAAATTTGCCGTATCATACTTGGACCGTTGAGAGAAGTTTAGAGACAAATGAAATCAAAATCACATGTAGCTTTATATATATATCTTCCTTATTTAATCTTAAAGATTGTAGACTTAACTCAAACTAAACCTAAACCTTAAGTTTATTTATTTACTTATTCATCTATATCTATACATATTGACGGTCTCTACTGTTTTATTATATGTCTATACATATAATAAAACAGTAGAGACCGTGATTTCTGTTATTTAGTTTATTTATTTACTTATTCATCTATATCCAGTGGCGGAGCCTTCATACAAGCCCAAAAGCCCGGCCCAAATGCCTTACTAAAATGCTCGATAGAGAATCAATATCAAACCCAAACTATTTAAAAGTTCGCGCGCTTAATTCTTATCAAAATAACACAAAGTATCTTCCTATGCCACACTACACATCGCGATTGTTCGCGCGCAGAGTTTCGCATTTGCAGAATCTACATATAGCTATCTCGCTTACACGTACCGGCTTTTACCGGGCTTTCAAATACTAGCTCTGTCACTTTCGCACTTATAGCGATGTGCCATATAACGAGTCAGAAACTTTTGCGTCTACAAATCGATCAGTATGAAAGAATTAAGCCCTGCATGCGCATGAAGTTGCCCGCGTATGCGTGACCTTGTCACCTTGCCAACTCTGCAGTGTTGCCGTTTTAGCGACGTTGTGAGATCTTGGAGATTTTTAACGAGTTTGGAGACTTTTTTTAAGATTTAACAACAATAAAAACTAGCGACTTTTTAAAATAACGAAATTAAATATTCAAGCAATATCTTAAAAATAAAAAAATTGCGACATCTAGCTGGATTTTTCATATACCTGGGGACTTTTTTTGCCTAAATGACAACACTGCAACTCTGGTAAGTAGTTTCCGACACCCGAGTGCAACTAACTTCAGTTTCATTCGCTTGAGTGGAAAAGTTATGTTGTTAAAGTTATTTGTGTGTTTTCTTAGATTTTCTTAGTGATACAATTGTTTTAGTGACTTACCTACAACAATGGAGGTAATTGTACCTTGTGAGGATTTAAAATGTGTTCAAGTTTTGATTGGCGAAGATAAGGTTAAATCTTTAAGCTTTGCTCAGAAAAAACAGTTAATTTCTTCATTAAAACCAACGCCTAATCTGTGTATTTCTCAGACTAGTAAATCGCATAAACGAAAATTTAATAGATCAGTGTATAAAACTAGTTGGATTGTTGGCTGTTCGCACACGAATAAGCTGTATTGTTGGTGCTGCATATTTTTTTCGAATGAAGATTCCGTTTGGAATACATCTGGTTATAATGATTTAAATAACATATCTGGCGCCATTAAAAGGCACGCAAATTCCCATAAACACCTGTGTGCAATGGTTTCTTTCGGTAATTTTGGTAAACAACGAATTGAGACATCTATATCACGCCAGTTATCATTATTTGACATTTATGCAAACTATTTCGACAAACAAACATTAAAAAGCCAATTGATTTGCTTGTATTCTAGTCCTGATCTGAAAGACCGTAATGTTTTCGAATTAATTGATTTCATTAATGAGAATAACCTTGAAGATGCCTTTCCCGAGCTGTTAAAATTAGCGTATCTTGTTGTAACTATTCCAGCTACCTACAAGTTCTTCCGCGGAACGTGCTTTTTCGTCTCTTAAACGTATCCATACCTATCTGAGAAATACACAAGGTCAAGAGCGTCTTTCCGAATTATCAATGATAGCTATTGAAAAACAGTTGTTGGTAGAATTAAAACGATCACCAACATTTTACTCTGATGTAATTAAATCATTTCTTAAGAAAGATAGACGATTCCAATTAGAATATAAATAATTTATTTAAATTCCTTATTACATTCTATCTAGCTATTTTTTAACTATCGTTTTGTAACTTTGTTTTTTTTTTTTGTCTGTAACCTGTTAGTCCTGTTACGAAGCAAGCACCTACTTACCATAACTTTGTTCCCTCAAGCAATGAAGCAAACCAAACGGCTTTTTTCAAAGCCACCGGAGGTATGCAATTGCTGATATGTTTATTATATTCAATCTAGCACTAGCATGCCTTCAGTGTGCTTTGGTTAACTCATTCACCGCACGACAAGCAAGAGTGAAATTGAAGAAGAGGAAAGAAGAAGATGGATGAATTCACTTTTAATTTATTGTACCTAACCAGTAGTTTATGAGAAAATTGCGATGATACATACGTAGATACCTATATACTCAGTCGAAAACTGAACTTTCTTTTTTTGAAATCGGTTAAAATTTTATTGGGCTTGCCTTATTTTGAAACCCTAGGCACGCCACTGTCTATATCTATACATCTATATGTATAGATATAGATGAATAAGTAAATATAGATAATAATAAAACAGTAGAGACCGTGATTTCTGTATATTAAACAAAAATACCAAAAATCGAGTAGAGGCGATAAAAAAAGCTATAGAACACAAAAAGAGCATTTTTATTTTTTTTGTCTGTCTGTACACGCTAATCTCCGAAAATACTGAACAGATTTTGTTGGAGTTTTCAAAGTTAGATTAAACAAATTTCTGAGCAACATTTAGTCTTTATTTGATTCAAATTGGTGACCAAAAAAAAAAGTTATGGACATTTAAAGATTTTAAAATTACGTATCAACGTTTTTCGACAAGTTTTGTCTAACTTTCAATTATTCGTTCAGTTTAGCATTAAATTTTCCTTTAAAAACATAACCTTAGAAATTGTTATCATAACGCTATATCTTCGAGGAGATAAGCAGTCAATTACCACAACTTATTAAAACACCGGGTATTTAAATCAAATGTCAACTGGATTCATAGACCTGGCGGTACGATGACTGGCTGCCGAATGATTCGGTGTAAGTTCAAACCTCAGTTGTCGCAACTTTTTTAAATTAATGTTGACTTATTGTTTTACTTTTTTGTATTCCTGCTCTAATAATTTTCGTAGGCCGCGACTTCGTTTGCCTGTACGTTTAAAACTGTGTGAAACTGGATGTGACGAAGTGCTGAAATTCCAGATTAGTAGCATAATTAACAGAACCTATTTTCTGTTTTTCTGTATTCTTATTTTCGGCATCATGATAAAAAGTATAAAACCAAAGTAGATAACTTTTACACATAAACCTGATAGGAATTTGTGGCAATGTTGATGAAATCAACTTACTACCTACGTAAAAAAGATACCTGGAATGCCATCTATTGACCCAAATAGTACTTTCAACGGCATGAGATTACACCAAAACATATTTTTAGGGTTCCAAAAAAAAACGGAACCCTTATAGGATCACTCGTGTGTCTGTCTGTCTGTCTGTCTGTCTGTCTGTCTGTCTGTCTGTCTGTCCGTCTGTCACAGCCAGTTTTCTCCGGATCCACGGGACCGATTCTGTTGAAATTTGGTACACATATGGAATTCTATGACCCAAACACGGACGCGTTACGTAAATTATTAAATTTTTAGTATGGGGGTCACTTTTGGGGGTCAAACTACAAAATTAAAAAAAAAAGTTTTTTGAACAATATCGTGTGACATATCAAATGAAAGGGTTTACTGTAAGAATTGTAATTATATTTTTTTCATAATTTTAAAATAAATGGTTTTCAAGTTATTCAAGAAATTAGACGAAAAATGACCATTCCCCCCCCATTATTTCCGAAACTACTGAGCCTAAAATGTTGAAAAAAATGGAGCTAATAGACCTTTACCTAAAGATTACAGGAAAACCTATTAGAAGTCTGTAGTGTTAAAATAACATGTTAAAAAAAAAAATTCGTTCGGAACCCTTTGCACGCGAGTCCGACTCGCACTTGGCCAGTTTTTTAGTTATTAGTAGTACATTTAAAACGTCTTTACTTACCTTTTGATAGTTCAACTTCATATTCCATAGATGGCGTTATGCATTTGATCTCATTTAGTGCGGTGTTAAGATTACAATATTCGTCAACTTGCGTGCGCTTACATTAATTTACTAAGCTAAAGCTGCTCAATAACACCTGCACTTTGTAGGATTTAATAAATGCCACCGGTTTTGCACCGTAGGTACTACTGGGCCAAAAGAGTTTAACCATCGACTCGAAAAGAAGAAGAATGAACCCTAACAGACCCGAAGCCAGGAGGCATATCATACCACTCGCGAGCAGGTGGCGAAGTCCCATGATAGAGGAGTCGCTAAAACAGTTGAATGAGCTCGGTTAATCGGCTGTCTAACTCTGTTCTAAAAACTTAACATCGTTATGATTTACGTTCGTTCGAAATTAATTAGGAATCAACTTTATTCATAAAGTAGTTTCTTAACTTCGTAGTTTGAAAAATAGCACCATTCATTTAGCGCAATATAATATCAACACGTTAAAGTTCAAATATGCAAACATATGGTCTTCTTTATGGTCCGACGCCATAAAGAAGGCTGTTGGAGGTAGCATTACAGAGCAATCCACACTGCAGAAGACCGAATGGCTTAGAGACGCGACGTATGTGGTCGTGATCCTCGGCTGTGAGGAAACGACGACGAAGAAGAAGAAGGCCACTCAAATGCGCATAATTTTACGAATACTGTTAAAAATTGCTGACGGCGTATACTTACCACAATCAAGAAGGTGATTAGGTTATTTTAGAAGATAGTTTGTGTTGTCCCGTTGTTTCAGCATTAATTCATTTCTTCTGTGTAACCCACCGACCAAGCAGGAACCATCAATTCGCATAATATTGACAAATGTTTGTGGGGAAAATATTTCCAAGAAAACGGGCGTGGATGAAATGGTACACATCATCCTATTAAGTTCTATGATTTTTATTTACATATTAATTTCGATTAAATTTTTCAAAGGAACTCGCCAGAAAGTCACACATATCTAACAAACTGTTATAGTAGCTGAAATAAAAGGAGCAAAGGAGTGGAACTCTCTGCCTGCGTCTGTTTCCAAACGCTTACAACCCTAATCTCTTCAAAGTTAGAGTGAACAGGCTCCTGCTGGGTAAGCTCGCTCCATCGTAGACTTTGTTTCTGTCTTCTCTGACCTAGACTAGAGTCAAGAGCAAACCCATCACAAATTAAAAAAAAAAAGATTTCCCAGAATCCCCGTCATTCCCAATTATTTTCCATTAACTATCTAAACTGTTAAATTCTCAGTATGCCTATGATGGGTACGCGTACGTCATGACCTGCTCAGGGCCAGAAATTATCCGTTGCGGGCTTCACCCTCCAGTGGATCATGGGGAACTGTAGATCCCTTGGCAGTTTTCAAGGTGGTAGTGCTGGACCCATACCCACTCTTCTTGCTACCATTCTCACAGTTTCGTACATGAATTTGCCAGTGATCAACTAAACTTCATGAAAACTAATGGTCACGGGCTACAAATTGCAGGCAGTAAAAAATAGCAATGTCAAGCCTGTACACGCGACTAATTTAGCTACTTCTCAGCCTAAGTAGAAATACCTTCCGCATAAACCTTCCGAATAATAAAAGGTATAATCACGAGTTTTGCATTGCCAGCATTGCCTTTAAAAAAATATTTCTACAACAAAGGCGCCATAGACAGCCCAATTTGCAGAGGTTGCTTCGACGCCGAGAAATCAGTCGCCCACTTCATGGGCTTCATGGAAATGAGGCATTTGCTTCCCGACGTGAACAAATCCTCGGAATGGTGAGGTCGCTCCATGAAACCTGTGGAGCACCCAGGAGGCTTCTGTGCATTTGGGTGGAGCTAGGCTAGCTAACTTAGCCAGAACACTTACGCGCAATGGACCGAATGAGAGTCTAAATGCTGATTACGGAATCTCTACTCCATTCGTTGCGTGGGTAGACTTCTTTTCTGGTTGGTATACCCATGGCCAAAATTATGTAGCTCTATTGCGTGTCAATAACCCTAGCAACTTTCATCAACATCGTGTACAGAGATTTCTCATTACGAATATTACGAAAAATTACTAGGGCTGGACGGCATTTTCAACAGAAGAGAGGATACAGCCAGCGCCTTGCATAAGGCCTTTATCACACGGCACGGATTTCGTAGCGGTGCCCCGCGCAGTAAGGCGGTTTACGTGTGTAAGGCATCATCGGATTTATTAGAGGCCAATGCGACATGAGATCCGCTTCACCGCCGACCGCGGCGGTGCGCCGTGCCGTGTGTTAATCGCCTAACAGTCTTCCTTATTCTAAAAGGGGTCTAGCAATGCTAGATATTGACTGTTTGTATATCTTATTTTTGCGATCTTACATAGTGACAAAATTTTATTTTTCAACATACACGCGAACAAAGTCGTGGGCAACAGCTAGTTGTAGATAATTGCGTAGATTCGTGTTCATTATCTTATAGTAAGTATGAAATATTGTAACATCTAAGATGTTTCCTTCTTTTATAGTGCTTGCAATGTTGACTTAATCCAATGTATTGCAATAATCATCATTCGAGCTGCGTACGTGCACAATCCCTCAAATTATGTCAATCTTGTATCTGATACTGTCTTCATAAAGTTGCATCAGCATGATTGATATATCAATGATCAGCATGTTTAAGTTACGATTCAAATTCGTCATCATCTTCGTGCCCTTATCTCATGTTACTTAGGGTCGGCGCAAAACGTTTTTTGCTCCCATTCTGTCCTGTCAGCCGTCACGCTGTCACTAACTCTCTTTTCTTTCACATCACCTAAAAACTAGTTCCAGAGTTTAGATAGCAGTAGCTCCTTTTAAATTACTGGTATTCTGGCATGCGTTTAGACAGTACCAACCCCATTTTAGTTGTGAAATAATGATGTTTATGGTAAACAATATTTGATCACAATGATGTGATGAAACACGTGCCTAACAATAAATTAATTCTACAGCGCACTAAAACCTTTAGAAAAAAACAGCAATCAAACGCTAATTTGCTCTTTTCAGTACTTTTATCAGGCCCCGCTTTCAGTAGCTTGTTACTAGGACCGTAGGTGCTATTATAGAGGTCTGCGGAACAGCGAATAAAGTCCGGCAAAACTCCGTTGAAAAGGTGGGATCTTCCCCTTTCAACGGACACAACAACCGCTTGTTGTGTCCGGTGGGCAACACCCATGTTCAAATCGCACGGAAAACCCTGATATCGCGATGCAAGATTTCATTAGTAGTTCGCTACTGGTGGTATAGATGGCATTTCGGTTCTTTTTGTTGCCGTTCGCATTCCGCTTCGATAGATTTTCTTGTGGCAGCATTGATGGCGCTACATTATTTAGTCCCCAAGTAATATCAAAGCTGTATGAGTGGAATGTGCCATCTTCTTCAAGCATCACACATCATCACATCTCTGCCATTTTATCTTTACTTATGTGCCCAAGGATGGCTGACTCCGCCGAGGAGGCCTAGGGAGAAGTGGCGAGACGACCTGAATGCCTACAACAAGGCCTGATTAGATGTGGCTCAGAAAAATAATACCTGGAACGATTTGACGGGAAGCCTTTGCCCAGCAGTTGGACTGCTTATAAAAAAAATACACATTTTATGTTATTCTTTTAATCAGAAATTTACAGGACACGTTTAAAAATAAAAATATGACATAACCTTTATGATCTTTAGTAAGTTTGAAGTAGGATCACCTACACATGTTTTCGTTATCATAAAAATTGTCTGTAATTACATGATAAATAACAGGGATACAATAATTTTTACACTAATGCCGTTCCATTATCTATTAAATAACACGCTCCTGTGATACTGGTCGCCTTATCACTGGCCAAATATAAAATAAGATTAGCAACTTCCTTAGGTTTCGATATTTTCTTCAAAGCTGTTATTTTAGCAGATTCTTCCCAACTGCCAGATACCCCTGCATGTTCAAGCAGATTTGTGAGAACAGGCCCTGGATTAACAGCATTCACTCTGACACCTAATGATGCAAGTTCAAATGCAGCCGCACGAGTAAAGGAGTCCACTCCTGCTTTGGACACACAGTAAGCTGGATATAGAGACCCAGCTCTGATTTCTGTACTTCCCACACTTGACATATTAACGATACAACCTTTAGTCTTCGCCAAATGTGGAGCGGCAAAAGACGTCAGAACCACCACAGAGCGTAGATTTGTGTTCATTACCTCATCATAAGTATCAAGTATTGTACCATCTAAGATTTTTCCTTCTTTTACAGTGCCTGCATTGTTGACTAATATATCAAGTCTCCCATAAGCTCCAATTGTTTTTCTGATTATGTCCGCATTGTCTTCTTTTTTTGAGACATCTGCAATGATGACAAGTACTCTGTTGCCGTATTGTTCACATTTTTCTGCAGTGCTGTGGGCTCTTGTTTCGCTGTAATCAACTATCACAACATGGGCTCCTTCCTCAGCGAACAGTACTGCTGCCGCTGCTCCCATACCGGACCCGGAACCCGTAACTACAACCACTTTATTTTTAAAACTCATGTTGGTAACAACGCGTATTGTTTGGCGATGCAAAGTGTACTGACGTGGCGTTTAAATCGACTTTACCTTCGATTGCGATTAATTTATTGTTGCACTTATTATCTCGATTGTTATTATATGTAGTTATGTAACATGATACATTATCATCAATTATAGCAAAGGTATCATTTTTCTGACATTGCGCTTTGCAATTTTATCATTTTGTTTCCGACTATTAGCCATCCTGCAAAGTATTTACAGATTCGTTTAAAAACTTCTTGTTACTATTAAAAAAAAAAACTTTAAAATATACTTCCACAATATTTTGTGACACGTCTGTCAATATATTCAATAATTGCCGATCGTTTGCTAATGACATAAAATATAAATTACACAAAATGTTTTGCCGAAAAATGAATAAAACGCTACAGTTACCGAGCACTTTACTGTCTCCGCTTGGGATAAAGCAGGTTCTATTCTGTTCTAGCCGACAAGATTCAGGCTTATGCTTAAAAGACAAAGTCGTCATAGTCACAGGAGCAGGAACAGGAATTGGAGCTGCTACAGCGATTGCGTATGCCAAGGAGTGCGCAAAGGTAGTCGTCTCAGATATAAACAAAGATAACGTTGCGAAGGTCGCTAAACATTGCCAAGATGATCTGTGTGCCCATACCCTGGGAATGCCTTGCGACGTGTCCGTAGATGCGGAATGCAAGGCACTGGTTGATAAAACAATGTCAACTTTCGGCCAAGTAGACGTACTCGTCAACAACGCAGGAATATTAAATTTCGGAAGTCTCCTCAATGGAGATATAATGGCACCCTATGATAAAACATTGGCTGTTAACCTTCGTGGTTGCGTATATCTCAGTATGTTGGTAGCTCCTCATCTTGTCAAGACTAAAGGTAATATAGTCAATATATCCAGTATACTAGGATGTACGTACTCTGGGAACTCGAAGTATATGCCTTACTGTATCGCGAAGGCTGGTCTTGATCACTTCATGTTCGGCGCCGCCTTGGAACTGGCTCCCTGCGGTGTCAGAGTGAACAATGTCTGTCCAGGACCTGTGAAAACCGAAATATTTGCAAAAGCTGGCGTCAAGGGATCATGGAAGGAAATTGGTGAATCTTTTAAACTTGATGGCATGTCGGAACCAGAAGAGATCGCTGATTTAATTGTATATTTATCGAGTTATAAGGCAAGGAGTATAACTGGAGTAAGATATTATATTGATAAAGGACATCTAATCATGAGTTGAGTATCTGAACTGGTTTAAGCATTTACTCTTAACCACTGATGACCTATGAGCCTGTTTATCTCGATTGTGTGAGTGAGACAGTGTGTATATTTTTTATTTGCTTCCCTGATATTTTTGTTTTAATCTGTCAGCAGTAAATTAGAATGAAGTCATCGCAAATTTTTTTTGAGTAGGAAAATTAATAAAGAATTGAACTATGTCTTCATTGAAATTTACCGCTGACATTAAGATTTTTACGAAAATAATCTAGGTATTTCAACGAGCTTTTAAAGATTTCACGTCTTTAGATATTCAACTTCACCTATTTTACACATTGTTTTATGCTTTTTATACGACTTTTTTTGTTGTATTTTTTATTATTTTTATTTTCGTGTCTAGAAAAATCATTTGATGCGTTTATTTTCTTATAATGTATTTTCGTTTAATAATTACAAGCAAACCATTAGGTTCTTATTACTTACTTTTAAAGTAATTTGTGATTTTTGTATTAATATTAATTTGTTCTTTTTATGGAATATGCTTTTATAATGAATACAGCTTTTTCTTTACAATATGTTTTTTTTTGACGAAGAAACAAGCACCTCAACCTCAGTTTACCCGCTAGAACCATATTATAAAATAGTGAAAATTTACACACCCCGATACACACACATTTTTTATGTCCGTGACCACCACGGGACCACCGACGCCAACCGCTTCCATCTTTGGTAAATAATTAGTACTCAATTGGTACTAATTGGTACTCTTAACAAAAAACTTGTTACCTTCGTAGTTTTCGTGAAAATCTACTTTGAAGGGTGGTCCCGCGGTAGTCACGCTATTTTCAGCAGAACCACCATGAGCGCCGAAAAAGGGGGGCATGCTACAACTATTCTAAGTATACAAATAATTAGTACCCTTAAATGTGATTCATTTCGTAAAATAAAACAGAACCGAAACAATTGTATTTACCGAGAAATCAGCGATGATAACTTTCGTGCGCTCGCTCATCAGGACCACGACTTTGAATATTGATTCCAAGCTTTCTAGCTTTGTAGGAGATGTAGGTACAATCGAGCACATAAATTTATGGATGTCAGAATAGTAATGACAACAGTTCAATATCTATATTTTTAAACGGTTTTAAATACATACCTACTTGTAAATACATATTATTTTAAGTATCTAACCAATATAGTCCAGCTAGGTATGGCCAACTTCGAGAAAGAGTTGGCCATACCTAGCTGGACCGTATTACCGTATTACCGTATTACCGTATTCGACCGTCAACCGTCGAATCCGACTCGGCTGGGCGGCATTCGGGAAGCTGTGTGGTATCTTCTCGTCCCACATACCACTGTGTCTCAAACCGAAAGTCTTTGACCAGTGAGTGTTGCCAGTGATGACATATGAAACTGAAACGTGGTCGCTCACAATGGGCCTCATCAGTGGAGAGGACAATGCTTGGAGTTTCCTTGCGTGATCGAATCAGGAATGATGATATCCGCAAGAGAACCAAGTTTACTGACATAGCCCAAAAGATCGCCAAACTAAAGTGGCAGTGGGCAAGGCACATTGCTCGCAGAACAGATGGTCGAGGGGGCCGAAAAGTTTTGGAGTGGCGAGCGCGTACCGGAAGACGCAATGTTGGAAGGCCTCCCACAAGGTGGACCGATGACCTGATGAAGGTCGCGGGTAGCCGATGGATGCGAGACGTACAGAAACGGTGGACGACTTTCGGCTGATATGATGATGATGAATCAACATAATTACAGTTATAACTTGTACGTTATCTAGGTAAACCTATATATGTTTAGTCAAAAAACATGAGACAGGACGCGTTCAAACGGAGATCCACTGACAATAAGTTATAACTAGCTGACCCGCGCAACTATGTCTGCGCGTCACATTTTTAATTGATGCTTCGCTCCTATTGTTCGTAGATCATGATGTTACATAATATATGCCTATAGCCTTCCTCGATAAATAGGCTATCAAACACTAAAAGAATTCATCAATTCGAACCAGTAGTTCCCGAAATCCTGAGATAAGCGCGTACAACCCAACAAACTCTTCAGCTTCATAATACTGGCCTTATAGACTCACAGAAAGTAATTTTATTGTAAATAGGTATGTTCATAATACAGGGCGCATTTTAAGTTCTAAACAACAACAAAAACCAGCTAACTGATAGATTCAAATGATTTAAAATTTTACTTTATCTTGTCCATGGACCATCCAATACTTTTTAGGGTTCCGTATTGAAAGGGTTAAACTGGGTAAACCCAGGGTTCCGGTGGTTACCCCACCGGAACCCTGGGTATTGTTAAGCCTCCGCTGTCCGTCCGTCCGTGTTTCTGTCAATGGGCCGTAACTCATGAACCGTACCTAATAGGTAGACAGTTGCAATTTACACAGTGTGTAGCTATTGTATTTTTTTAACCAAAAATAATAAAAAATCGGCTTTTGGTACGCAATTCCTTCGTGTGAGAGTCCGACTCGCACTTGGCTGGTTTTTTTACTCGTATATGGTTATTCGTTTATGGTTCGAGATTATTTTTAAGAATCTATATCTATACTAGTGATAAAAATAGTTTAAATAGTGTCTCCTTAAATATTAAGAATTATTATTATTATTTTGTAAGTTTTTGCAGTCTGAATGAGATGAACGTTGTGAAGAATTCGCATGGAGGTATGTAAGATGTCGTTATGGTCCAAGAGAGCATTAGTGTACCAGAGACATTCGTCACCGCCACCGAGGGGATAGTTCCGCTGGATGCATATCACCCGGCGCTTCACATTGAGGTAAGTGTTGATGTAGGCCATTACTCAGACTCAATTGAGCCCAGTAATATCAACGGTGCTAAGGATTGGAACTTCCGCAAGTGCAATTTTGAACAACTTTATTCACTACTCTCTTATAAAAGTATCTGGGAAGAGGTTTTCGAATCTACAGATGTACACATAGCTACTCGGAAGTTTTATGATATTATTTATAATTTTATCGACACTTGCATGCCTAAGAAACGCAGAGGGAAATCAGCGAATAAACGATACCGGGTATGGTTCACAAGCGATATAATCAAGGACCTAAGGCTCAAGCTAAAGCTCCATAAAAATTGGAAGCGTACTAAGTGCGATGACGCGTACTCGTTATTCTCGGACCTCAGGTCAAGTTTAAAGGCCCGAATAGCAGATGCGTATTCCTCATACATGAGAAATATAGAAAACTCAATTAAAGCCAATCCTCGCCAATTCTGGTCACATATATCTGGCCTGCGATCCAAGGGTGGGTTTGAACCGAACATTACATACAGAGGTATAACTTTTTCGGGATCTAAGGCGGCACAGGCTTTCGCCGAGTTTTTCGCTGATGTTTTTCTGCCTGATGTTCCGCGGTTTAATGCTGATCATGTTTGTGTCGCTGGCTATACCAGTAATAGCAATTGCATAACCATACCCCCCTTGTGCCCCGTAGACATTGTAAAAGGCATAAAAAACTTAAACCTAACAGCTCTATCGGCCCCTACAATATTCCCCCCTTCATCGTCAAAGATTTAAGAGATATTCTCAGTGAGCCTCTTTATCACATTTTTAATTTAGCCTTGCAGGCCGTTACATATCACTCTGAGTGGAAAGTTTCTAGAGTAACACCTATTCCTAAAACGCAAAACAAAAGTTCTGTTGAAGATTACCGCAATTTTATCTTCCTCGGCGAAGGTCTTCGAGAACATCCTCCACAACGCTATCTACGAGCAAATTAACAAGTATTTATGCAATGAGCAGCACGGTTTTAGAAGCAAGAGGTCAGTAGATACTAATCTCCTAATTCTGGTTGATTATATCTCTTCCAGCTTGGACCGCGGGCGTCAGGTATACGTACTTTATTTCGACTTCCGAAAGTCATTTGATAGGGTTAACAATGACACGCTGCTGATGAAGCTTAGCAAACTCGGATTCTCCCCGTCTCTTCTCCGCTTCTTCGCAGACTATCTACGCGATCGTCAGCAGTTTGTTAGGCTCAGCATGTACGAATCTGGTGCCTATCACACGCGTTCCGGTGTGAGTCAAGGCTCAATTTTGGGGCCATTACTATTTTTAATAATGGTCAATGATCTCCCTCAAGTTCTTCGTCATGCTAGATGTCTCTTATATGCCGACGACTTGAAACTGTATCTTGAAATAAACTCGGAGGGTGACTGTTTGGCACTGCAGCAAGACATAGACGCGATATACAAGTGGAGCGTTGACAATAAGATGGATTTTAACACCTCTAAGCGCTTCGCTATGACTTTTGGTCGAGTGCGGCACCCAGTGAATTTTGAATACAATTTAAATAATACACCTATCACAAAATCATCAGACATGAAAGATCTGGGAGTCACATTCGATCGAAAGCTCACGTTCCACGACCACATGGCGACCGTAGCTAGACAGTCCTACCAAAGGTTAGGTTTTGTACTGCGTAATTGCCGTGATTTTCGCTCCGCACACGCCATCAAAATAATATTCAACGCGCTTGTGCGCAGCAAGTTAGAATCTGTTATTGTGTGTGGAACCCACACGAAAGTACTTACGCACTTCTATTGGAAAAAGTGCAAAAAGCGTTCCTTAGATTCCTCTACAAGCGGTTACATGGCTATTATCCTTACCTCGATCCGACCAAATTTCTACTGGGTTGCCTCGGATATAACTCGTTAGAGGTAAGGCGAGCACGTGACCAGCTCACCATAACCAGTAAGATGCTCCGTGGTACTATTGACGCGCCTGATCTGCTTGCTGTGCTGGCTCGTTTCTTTGTGCCGGAAAATTACTGCCGGGAAAAAAAGCACAGATTGTTTGCTGTGCCTCCGTGTCGCACCGTTGCGCGTGCTAAGTCCCCAATACCTCGCACTCTGGCGGCACTTAATGATCTCTTGGATTCTAAACCCACGAACGATCTGTTTGCGGATGAATGGACGAAGATTTTATTGGTATGTCAGAAGTACTGTGGGATACATGAAAGAGTTGTTTACCTTTGTTTTATTGTTTTCTGTTTCAATTTTTAAACTCTATCTGTGTTTGTTTTCATTTTTTGTATATTTTTAGTTCTGTGCTTTGTTTTTAGTTACTGTAATTGGTTTTCAACCGTTGTAATTAAATAAATAAATAAATACTCCTATACTAATATATAAAGCTGAAGAGTTTGTTTGTTTGTTTGCTTGAACGCGCTTATCTCAGGAACTACTGGTTATCATCACGCAAAAACCAATAGGAAGAGAGGAAGAGCAAACGAAGTTGCGCGGTTCAACTAGCAATAAATAAATTTATAAGCGATTTCAAAAAGGTCACATGTCTCAACATTCAAAGGTTTCAGAAAACGATAAAACTAATAATGCAGTGTATATTATTCAAATATAAAGGTACCTATTGCTACGTTAGCCTTTTATACTTATGTTATTAGCAATGTATTGTTACCGCATTAAATTAGGTTTCTATAGGTACGTACTAATAAGTAGGAAAAGTAATAAGTAGGAAACTTACAATACTTACAGAAAAATGATATTCAAGTATCACGGCATTTACAAAGGTATCACAGACCATGGGTAACGATTTTGTTTTTTTTTCTTCTTAATATGTACCTAGGTAAGTTAGTACAAAAAATATAGAGGTAGATATTAAACGGTTGTTGTTAGTTTTCCGACATCCATTAATTTATGTGCATGAGTGTATACCTCCCAAACAGCTCAATACCATCGACAACTTAATTTGGCCGGGTTATACGCGGAGATTTAGTATGGAAAGTTATGAAAGCTTTTTCCTCTTAAAATACAACACTTAAAAATCTTCTTTAGAAGTACTAATTTGGGAAGAAATCACATCGTTTTTAATAGGGAAATCTTGAAACGAAATTTTTAGACCGTGACTACGGCCAACCCACCAATGGCATGTTATATCTCGTAAACTACTGGGGTACTAATTTTGGATTTTGGGTACGTACTAATTTTATCTAGCAGGGTACTAATTTTCTATATAGGTTTGAGGAAAGCTACAAACTTCTCAAGCTTGGAATCAACATTCAAAGTCGTGGTCCTGTTGAACGAGCGCGCGAAAGTTATCGTTGATTTCTCGGTAAATATAATATTTCAGTTCTGTTTTTTTTAACGAAGTGAATCACACAAGGGCACTAATTATTTGTATTCTTAGAATAGCTTTAGCATGCCCCCTTTTTCGGCGCTCATGGTGGTCCCGCAGAAAATAGCGTGACTACCGCGGGACCACCTTCAAAGTCGATTTTCTCGAAAACTACGAAGGTACTTACCAATTTTATCGTTAGAGTACCAATTAGTACCAATTGAGTAGTCAAAGCGTTTGGCGTCGGTGGTCCCGTGGTAGTCACGGACATCATATTTTTTACCGCGTGCTTAGATTTAAATACTAGAGAGTAAGTCACTCCGATTCAGCCAAGACCCGGAAAGCAAATACTTAGGTCCTGTATTTATGCTATTTTGTCCATACTTGTTTGTGCACAATATAGAGATAAATACTTATCGGTAAGCACTACTTACCACTTACACAGGGGACCGGTAATTGGGTGCGTTTCTTAAAATGGGTTTTACTACAGCTATTTACATTGATTTTTGACCCCGATAACTTGGGGTCCAAATCGGGTCAGTAACAAAGAAACAAAAAGAGTTTACTTGCGCCAAGCATGAGGCATACCAAAAAAAAAGTGAAATAAAATTACAAAAGTTATGCAAGTTGGGAAGATATGTCTACAACCTGTAACAGAATAAACGCTATACCTCTTAAGGGGTCATTGAACTCATCATTATGAACAACTTTCACTATGGGACCAACACTGAAATCTTCAAAAAAAAAATCGCTTCCCCCATATACACAACACAACAATGAGCCCTTAAGAAGTATTGCCTTTTTTCTGTCACACGTTGTTTTTCACCGGAAATAGTTATTTGTGCAACAAGAGAGCAAAGTCGTTTTTTGCTGCGAGTGCTGATTTGGAATCCTGAGCAAGCGAAGGATTCAATTTGAAGTAGGTTCACCTACAAATTTTTTCGTTATCATAAAAATTATCTGTAAATACATGATAAATAATAGGGATACAATATTTTTTACACTAATGCCATTCCATTATCTATTAAATAACACGCTCCTGTGATACTGGTCGCCTTATCACTGGCCAAATACAAAATAAGATTAACAACTTCCTTAAGGTTTGATACTTTCTTCAAAGCTGTTATTTTAGCAGATTCTTCGCCACTGCCAGATACCCCTGCATGTTCAAGCAGGTGTGTGAGAACAGGCCCTGGATTAACAGCATTCACTCGGACACCTAATGACGCAAGTTCAAATGCAGCCGCACGAGTAAAGGAGTCCACTCCTGCTTTGGACACACAGTAAGCTGGATATAGAGACCCAGCTCTGATTTCTGTACTTCCCACACTTGACATATTAACGATAAAACATTTAGTCTTCGCCAAATGTGAAGCGGCCAAAGACGTCAGAACCACCACAGAGCGTAGATTTGTGTTCACTACCTCATCGTAAGTGTCAACTTGCAGCCCCAGGAAAATCTGCCTCCGGGACGTGATCTGCAGTGGCCTATTTGGAAGGCACTGAACCGTTTGCGTACCCAGGTAGGCCGCTGCAGACACAATCTGGCGAAATGGGGATTCATGGACCCGTCGGATACTCAATGTGAGTGCGGTGCTCCTGTTCAGAACATGAGCCACACGTTGGAGTGCCCCAAGTGCCCATACACCTGTACTTTGGGGGATTTAATGAATGCCACCGACGCTGCAATTAACCACTTTATTTTTAAAACTCATGTTGGTAACAACGCGTATTGTTTGGCGATGCAAAGTGTACTGACGTAGCGTTTAAATCGACTTTACCTTCGATTGCGATTAATTTATTGTTGCACTTATAATCTCGATTGTTCTTATAATAAGTAGTTATGTAACATGATACATTATCATCAATTATAGCAAAGGTATCATTCTTCTGACATTGCGCTTTGCAATTGTATCTTTTTTTCCGACTATTAACCTTCTAGTAACTATAAAACTTCTTGCTACTCTTTAAAAAAAAACATTCATAAATACTTCATTAATATTTTGTGACACATCTGTCAATATATTCAATAATTGCCGATCGTTTGCTAATGACATAAAATATAAATTACACAAAATGTTTTGCCGAAAAATGAATAAAACGCTACAGTTACCGAACACTTTACTGTCTCCGCTTGGGATAAAACAGGTTCTATTCTGTTCTAGCCGACAAGATTCAGGCTTATGCTTAAAAGACAAAGTCGTCATAGTCACAGGAGCAGGAACAGGAATTGGAGCTGCTACAGCGATTGCGTATGCCAAGGAGTGCGCGAAGGTAGTCGTCTCAGATATAAACAAAGATAACGTTGCGAAGGTCGCTAAACATTGCCAAGATGATCTGTGTGCCAATACCCTGGGAATGCCTTGCGACGTGTCCGTAGATGCGGAATGCAAGGCACTGGTTGATAAAACAATGTCAACTTTCGGCCAAGTAGACGTACTCGTCAACAACGCAGGAATATTAACTTTCGGAAGTCTCCTGAATGGAGATATAATGGCACCCTATGATAAAACATTGGGTATTAACCTCCGTGGTTGCGTATATCTCAGTATGTTGGTAGCTCCTCATCTTGTCAAGACTAAAGGTAATATAATCAATATATCCAGTATACTAGGATGTACGTACTCTGGGAACTCGAAGTATATGCCTTACTGTATCTCGAAGGCTGGTCTCGATCACTTCATGTTCGGCGCCGCCTTAGAACTGGCTCCCTGCGGTGTCAGAGTGAACAATGTCTGTCCAGGACCTGTGAAAACTGAAATATTTGCAAAAGCTGGCGTCAAGGGATCATGGAAGGAAATTGGTGAATCTTTTAAACTTGATGGCATGTCGGAACCAGAAGAGGTCGCTGATTTAATTGTATATTTATCGAGTTATAAGGCCAGGAGTATAACTGGAGTAAGACATTATATTGATAAAGGACATCTAATCATGAGTTGAGTATTTGAACTGGTTTAAGCATTTACTCTTAACCACTGATGACCTGTGAGCCTGTTTATCTCGATTGTGTGAGTGAGACAGTGTGTATAATTTTTATTTGCTTCCCTGATATTTTTATTTAATCTGTCGGCAGTAAATTTGAATGAAGTCATAGTTATTTTTTTTTTTGTAGGAAAATTAATAAAGAATTGAACTATGTCTTCATTGAAATTTACCGCTGACATTAAGATTTTTATGAAAATAATCTAGGTATTTCAACGAATTTCTAAAGATTTCACGTCTTTAGATATTCAACTTCACCTATTTTACACATTGTTTTATACTTTATATACGACTTTTTTTTTGTTGTATTTTTATATTATTTTTATTTTCGTGTCTAGATAAACTTTTGATGCGTTTTCTTATAATTTATTTTCGTTTAATAATTACAAGCAAACCATTTGAATTAATGTTAATTTGTTTCTTTTTATGGAACATGCTTTTATAATGAATACAGTTTTTTCTTTAAAATGTGTTTATTTTTTTATTCTTCCTTATAAGCAGCCTATGCCACAGTTTACCCGCTAGAACCATAATGAAAATTCACACACCCCGATACACATATATACTTTTTTTTACTGCCGTCATACATTTAAATTAGTAGAGAGTATAGGAAATCCCACTGGATCCCATCAGGAAACTCATCCGGGCATGTGAAAAAAAGATTACAGGCAGTCATTAGGGCAAGGGGGCACCCACAGAACCTTGCTTAGCCTTCAACTTTGACTTGTGTGGCTGTATTTCGTTCACTTTTTTGTCAAAACATTCTTACCGTTCATGTAGTAACAGGCGCTTGCGTAAAATTAAGAAACACTGAAAATTATTCGTTTAGCAATGTAAGTCACTCCGATTCAGCCAAGACCCGGAAAGCAAATACCTAGGTCCTGTATTAAGCTATTTTGTCCATACTTGTTTGTGCACAATATAGAGATAAATACTTATCGGGAAGCACTCGGGCACACAGTGTTATTGTTTTGTTTTTAAAATTAAGTTTTCTTTTATTGTACCTATCTACATTGTGTGTATTCGTATATGTGCCAAATAAATTAGTTTTTTTCTTTCTTTCTTTAACTACTTACCACTTACACAGGGGACTGGTAATTGGATGCGTTTCTTAAAATAGGTTGTACTACAGCTATTTACATTGATTTTTGACCCCGATAAGTCGGGGTCCAAATCGGGTCAGTAAGAAAGAAACAAAAAGAGTTTATTTGCGCCAAGCATGACGCATACCAAAAAAAAAAGTGAAATAAAATTACAAAAGTTATGCAAGTTGGGAAGATATGTAAACAACCTGTAACAGAATAAACGCTATACCTCTTAAGGGTTCATTGAACTCATCATTATGAACAACTTTCACTATGGGACCAACATTGAAATCGTGAAAAAAAAATCGACTCCCCCATACATTTATGTGCGCATAACTCGACAAAATGTTCTGAACAGCTGATTTTTTTTTCTCGATTTCAGTGTTGTTCCCATAGTGAAAACACAACATAATAATGACCCCTTAAGAGGTATTGCGTTTATTCTGTTACACGTTGTTTATCACCGGAAAAATGTTTTTTCTTACGCCACGGACGTAGTGGGAACTATTGAATTTGGGTGGGATTTATTGTGAACAAAAAGTTTTTTCATAATATATCGAGAAATCATAATCTAAGAAAGATTTATTTCAATACTAGCTGACCCGCGCGGCTTCGCTCCCGTCAACTGGCTACTCTACCTACCGACCCTAACCTACCTACCCTATCTACCTACTTACCTACCATACCAAACTACCATAGCTACCCTACCTCACATACCTTACCTACCTACGCTACCTACCTGCCTACCTTCCCTACCTACCTGTCTACCTACCCTACCTACCTGCCTACCTACCCTACCTACATACTCATTTTTTTTTTGTATTTTAATTCTTATTATGCTATTCCGGACGAAGGAATTAGTCTTCGTCCCGAATAAAACACAAAAACTATGAAAATCGGTCGAGCCGTTCTCGAGTTAGTTAGAATAGTGTTCGAACAAACCCGACTGAGAATTTTGCTATATTGTGAAAGATTCGACCTTTTTCTAGAAGACATTTTTATATCAGCGAGACAGAAATAAAACGAAAAAAACTTTTTTACAAAAAATGTAACCGACTTCCAAAACAAAACACTACAAAGTATAAAATAACTTTAATTTCGGAAGTCGGTGTCAAAAAGCGAAAAAACTAAAAACACCGACTATTTTTTTCTATTATTTTATACTTTGTAGTATTTTGTTTTGGAAGCCGGTTACATTTTTTGTAAAAAAGTTTTTTATTTTTCACTTTTTAGTGGTACCTACGTACCCATTCACAGCGTACTGGCGTGATGTTATGTTATGAAAATAAAACTTACTAAGTGCTTTCGGTGTAAAGGTCTCGTCAATACGAATGAAATAAGCCCAAACACTTGGTAGTTCCTACATACCGATGTGGAGTTCCCTTGACTCTCTGTCGTCTCCATCATCAGGTCTGATCCAAACTTTCATTCTTTTGTATCAGTATCACCCGATATACACACGAATATCAAGTTTTTACCAAATACGTGCCTACAATTTTCGAGAGTTGCCCTCGATTTCTCAGGGTTTCCATCATCAGATCCTGACGTGGTGGCAATGGGACCACACGGGAAGCACCAGCTTTCAAATAAAAAAAGAATCATGAAAATCGATTCATCCAGTCGGTTAATGTGAGGTAACAAACATAAAAAAAAATACAGTCGAATTGATAACCTCCTCCTTTTTTGAAGTCGGTTAATTAATAAACTGAAGGAAGACGGACAGCGGTGGCTTATTAATAAATAGGTTTCCGTTAGCAACCTTGGTACGGAACCCTAAAAATCGACTTGGTTCGCACGAATCAAGATCGTAAGCGAAGGCTTAAATAATAGGGTCCCATTAGCAACTTTGGCACGGAACCCTATAATTTGCCTTGGCTCGCAAATCGAACCGTCTGATACTTAGCACGAATTAAAAACTTAGTTGCGGGCAACCTGGGAGTCTTTAAGACAAAAGTGAATAGGTTGCTTCTAGGCAAACGTGCTCCATCATCAGCCTCATCATCGCTTACCATCAGGTGAGATAGTGGTCAAACGTCTAAATCTATAGTAAAAAAAAAAATCTACTCCGTATCACCTAACCACAGAGAACTAATGATAACTCGATTTGACAGTTACTGTGAAATCGTGTTGTGTGTGTTGAATTCTTAGTTCGGGTTCGGGATTAATCGTAAGTCTGTAGGTGATACGGAGTAGAATACGTCCGCAACTAAGCCCGAAACTACGGACTTCGGACTTAGAGAGTAGCCCCACCAAAATCGATCGCTCCCGTCACCGTGACCACCTTTTGTACGGTACCTTATTATTATTAGCCTTGTTTCGCAAATCGAACCGTTCGTTGCTTCGCTCTAAACGGAATCAATCGCGGAGGCCTTAGAAGTAGGGTCCTGTCAGCACCTTTGGTACGGAACCCTACAGGCCTGATCCGCAAGTCGAACCGTCCAGTACTTTACAAAACTACTGAGTTCTAAATCAGTTTAAGACTCTACAGTAAAAGCACTTAAAACGAAACCAGCACAACTCCGAGATTTAAGCAATTTTGGCTCCTATTCGTTTAAGACCTTCCAGAGACCAAACCGAAATTCCTACAAACTACGACAGTGTATAATAATCGTGTCAGGTCATTCTCCAGCGGAAAATCTTAACACCGCAATTCAGAAAAACGCGTCATCAGTGCAACGCCATCTATCGACCATTTAAACTGACAAATTATTTGGCAGCAGAAGACGTTAAATAAGAAGCCCGTATATAACGATAAATAACTATAAGGTATTAAAATGTTTACTTTTATTTTGCTACGTCTACGTATTAAAAGATTCACAAATAACTCAATGAATGTGTTTTGGTGTAACATTTATGCTTTCATGCATTTTTTGGTTCCTCAATAGATGGCGCTCTGACTGATCAGAACACAGTAGGAAGTTTCTTACTAAACTAAAAATTCAATATATTTTGATTTTGTGGATCGATTGTAACGATAAATAACGAAAAGGTATAAAAATGGTCACTTTTATTTTGCCACGTATTTGCCACGTATTAAAAGTTTCACGAATAACACAACAATTTTGAATGCTTTCGTGCATTTTATTTTTTTCTCAATAGATGGCGCTCTGACTCATCAGAATACATTAGGAAGTTTCTTCCTTAACTTAAAAATTCAATATCTTTTGATTTTGTGGGTCGATTTTGATGAAATAAACGCTAAATGTTACTCGGGTTATCACTTAATATTTTTAAGTACTTAGATTTGCAATCCAATCTGTGGTTTATGCGTGATGCTCCCACAAACGCACAGACAAACAGACAAACAGACAAAAATTTCAAAAATTGCATTTTTGTGTTTTGTACCTTTTTCCTGAGTTTTCTGTGTAATTTTCATGCGAAAATATTCAATGTACAGACACGGTTAGTCTACGATTTTATTATATGTATAGATTACGGAGCCTGCAACTTTCCGGTGACATATACATTCGCTCAAAACGGCCCTCGCTTAGCATAACGCTGGGACTCGTGTGCGAGACAGAGCCACAGCGCTAGTTTTCAGCAAGAGCCGACGCTGACAAAATGGCGTCTGTCGGAGGAGTATTCAAAGTAATTTGTTGTTTTCAAATTATCAACTCCGCAGCAATAAGGCGTGCTTCAGAAAATATGTTTTGTATGTGTGTGGGTGTGTGTATGTGTGTGTGTGTTTGGTGTACATAATAAAGAGAAGAGTATTCTATTCTATTCTATTCTATACGTAGGTACTTATAGGTACCGTGCACGGCGTTGACTATGCCATCTAGTGTCGCAAATTTGAAGTTTTAAGGGTCAGAATACTTGATATTAACGCTTCTGTGCTGCCACCTGTGGTTCCTGCACGCTCAGTTTAGGGGAACGTGCGCGAAGAAGACTGTGCCATCTAGCGTAGCTATTTCGAATTTTATACTTGAAACATACTTGACAGTGACATTTCTGTGTTGCCACCTTTAGTTTCTGCACGCTGCCTATTAAAAAATATTGTTGAGAACAAAAAAGTGTTTGATACCAACTAGAGAAAAAAGTGGGCTTCATTCTAGAAAGCTTTTTGAACAAGGACTGCCTCCTGTTATTTTGTCGAGAAATGCCATACATTTAATTCGAGCCTGTATAACCAAGAGAAGTTTCAATACATTTTCAAAGTCAGAAATGCGGAGCTAGGCTGGCTAACTTAGCCAGAACGCTCACGCACAACGGACCGAATGGGAGTCTCAAGTGCGGAAAAAGGAGTCCCTACTCTACTCTACATAGTTGGAATTTAACGACGCTGCATTTTCACAAGTATGGGCCTTTTTATAATTTATTACTTCAGCAGTCAGAAATATATATATCTACACTAATATTATAAAGAGGAAAGATTTGTTTGTTTGTTTGTTTGAAATGAATAGGCTCCGAAACTTCTGGACCGATTTGAAAAATTCTTTTAGCAATGGATAGCTACATTATCAGGGAGTAACAACACAACACAACACTATATTTTATCCCCGTACTCCTACGGGAACGGGAATACGCGGGTGAAACCGCGTGATGTCCACTAGTTTTTTATAAGCAGAGTTTAGTCGATTTCTCACTATTTGCAGTTTTTGGTCGTGAGGCAGAAAAATTCAAAAAATCTTCGACAACTCGACACCACCTAATTTGATTCTCGGGGTTCGTTACAAATCAGTTCTAGTACAAGCCATGTTAAGTAACGCACTCAGTTACCAGTTATCATGTATTATTGCGTACTGGCTTTTGCCCACAACTTGGTACGCGTACATTCAAAATTTTCCCGTTACCGTAGGATTTTCTTCTCCCCTACATGCCAAATTTCAACTGTCTACGACCAGTAGTTTCGGCTGTGCGTTGTCTGTCAGTCACTCAGTCACGGAAGAATTTTATATATATACTAGCTGACTAGGTAAACGTTGTTTTGCCACAGAAAAAAAAATAGCCTACGACCTATTCTCAGACCTAACAAAATTAAATGTACACAAATAAATTCAACCCGTCTTACCCCTCTTACCTGCGTGAGCGCATTTCTAACGCTCGACCTAGTGACGCTCCGTGCAGATCACACCTTAGATCCCTCCTTAAATCCCATCCTCATAAATCCAGCTACTATTCCTACTCTTTCTCTGTCCATGCAGTTAGACCTGTCGGTTTTCTATCGCTTGCATTTTGGGGAGTGTGCGACGGAATTGCATGATTTAATTCCGCCAAGCCCGTTCCATCATCGGACCACAAGACGAACGGCGATGCGCCACCGGTACATGGTGGACATCCCACCCACACGCACAAAACGTTTTGGGAACACATTCATAGTGCGTACAGCTAAGGAGTGGAATTCCCTGCCAGAGTCTGTGTTTCCAGATAGCTACAACCTGGAAGTCTTTAAGAAAAGAGTGAATAGGTTGCTTCTAGGCAAACGTGCTCCATCTTCGACCACATCGTCGCTTACCATCAGGTGAGATTGTGGTCAAACGTATGCCTATACATAGTAAAAAAAAAAAAAAAAAAAGACTGTGGAACTCACTTCGGCCTAGCATTCGAGACTTGAAAGTCAATTTGTCTTTTTAAGAATCGACTTAAAGAGCACTACCTATCCTCTCTACTGTGATATATATTTATATACTTATTATATCTATATAATTATAGTATTCGGTATATATTTTATAAGTAAGTATATTTTATTATTTTTATTTGTACTATAGTTTTAAGGCTTTACATATTGTTCTTCTCTTCTTCTTATACACTATTGTCTACATTTCTTTTTCATTTCTCCTGTCGCAGGTCTGCTGGAAGAAATTTCGTCAGAAATAAGCAGTTCCTTGTACTCATAAAATTATAATGTTATTTATTACTCTTTTTCTGTGTGTAAATAAATAATGCAATAAATTCATAAAAATCGGTCAAGTCGTTTCGGAGGAGTTCGATAACAAACACCGTAACACGAGATTTTTATATACGAGTATATGTTGATGATTGCATCGTAGCAAAAACATGATTCATAATAAGAAACTAGATGAGGAACAAATTATTCAAGAAGTACCTAGATAGGTAGTTCAAGAGCAATCAGTATAATTATCTGAAGTAATGTCGGTAATTTATTTTGCAAATAACAATATAATATACTAGCTTCTGCCACCGCCTTCGCCCGCGTGGTGCCTAGGGAACAAACTCCCGAGATAAAAAGTAGCCTATGTCCTTTCTCAGGCGCTAGACTATCTGTGTCTATACTATAAACAATTTTTGAGATCGATTCTGTTGAAATTGGACTGCATTGAATACATTGGTTGAAATGTGGACTTCTGTGACCCAAACACGGACGATTTGCGTAAATAAATATTTATTTTTAGTATGGGTGTCACTTTTGGGGGTCAAACTAGAAAATTAACAAAGTTTTTCAAACTGTCTCTGTGTGACATATGAAATGAAAGGGCTTCCTGTGAGGGTATTAATTATTTTTTTCATAATTTTAAAATCAATAGTTTTGAAGTTATTCCAGAAATTAGACCGAAAATGACCATTCCCTCTCTCTCTTATCTCCGAAACTACTGGGCCTTAAAATGCAGATGATTGTTCTATACCTAAAGATTACAGCAAAACCTATAAGAAGTATGTAGTGTCAAAATAACATGTTAAAAAAATTAAATTGATTCGGAACCCTTTGCACGCGAGTCCGACCCTCACTTGGCAAGATTTTTTCAAATTTATTTATTAAAATAAAATAAATTGATTTGAAACTAGTTCTCACAAAAACTATTGTATGAGTAATCATGTCATGTGGGATGGTAGCATCTTTGACAAATGTATGACGCGCAAACCGGTATATCACCACTACATCCGTGTTAACATGAATAAATTATAACCGAAATAAAAATAGATTAAATTTCTTAATCAAACATAAATTGATTTTAAAATTTAAATTTTATAATTTAACACTACACCGTAAGTGATGACAACATTTTAGAACTTCAATAGCACCCCATTGTCTACAACATAATTGGAACCCGTCACACCCTTAGCTTTATCACTGGCCAGAAACATTATCACGTCGGCTACTTCCTCTGGTTCCGAAATTCGCTGCAGAGCTGTAGCACTGGCATTGTCATCCCAGTCCTTATCAGTCACCAAACCCTGTAGCATGTTAGTGCGGACGGGACCTGGACTCACTATGTTCACTCTAACACCAGACGCTGCCAGCTCCAACGCCGCTCCGTGAGTAAACATGTTCAGAGCAGCCTTCGACGTACAATACATCATCAAATGTGGTGTTTGTGCATACGTTTTCGCAAGAATACTTGAAATGTTGATGATGTTGCCCTTAGTCTTCGCCAAATATGGCGCCGCCAAGCTCGTCAAGTGGACCACAGCTCTCAAATTTATACCCAAAACATCATCGTACGTTTGCATCACATCTGGACTTGTCAGCGACGCGTTCTTCAGTATACCAGCGTTATTGACAAGGACGTCGAGTTTTCCAAATTTTTCGACTGTTTTTGCGATGATTGTTTTTGCTTCCGCATCTTTGGTGACGTCGGCTTTAATTATAAGGGTTGGCGCGCCATGTTTCTCGCAGCGTTGGGCCACTGCCTTGAGTCCGGATTCGTTTCTCCCGACGATGGCAACGCTGGCGCCTTCCTTAGCGAATTGTTCAGCGGTGGTTGCTCCGATACCGGCGCTGCCTCCTGTCACTAGAACTACTTTGTTCTTGAAGCTCATCTTACACGAGTGTTTGGTGCGAGGACTGGTAACGGATTGAAGTCTAACGTCGTACCCGTTGATCTAAATACAGTTGTCGTGGAGGAAGGACACACGCGTCGTGTAATTTAAAATGGAGATGTATTCGTGCAGCAGGTTAGTCAGTAAACTTGTTTGATTTTTTTTTTTAAGTACAGTCGCCAGCACATCAAATTCGTTTTGGAAATCTGTCAAATTCGTTTAATAGATTTTCAACTATATCGCTGAAGCGATTAGGTTCAAGATTGATTGGGATAATATGATAGTTTTGGGTAGCTTGATGTGCTGACGCCTGTACATCGTACAAAAAGTGCGCGTACAAAATACCAATTTAGTAAAGGTATAAAAAAATACCTTTATGAAAAAGAGCCTCAAGGCGTTTCCGAAAAACCAATTAGAATATGTTAAATCTTACATAGATCGCCTATCTTGAAGTTTGATCTTCTTGTTCGCGTGTAAATGTGTGCCAGAGACTTTTTTTCCCAGACTTAATAGTACCAAAACAACGGTTTCTACCAATTGACAGGTTTTTCACTTCCATTGGATGCTTATTTCACTGGCTTATAGTATTTTAGCTGGGCTGAAGAATTGACCGAGCAAAAGCATGTTCAAACAAAGTGGTGCTGCTGCTAAATAACCGTAGCGTGACAGTACCGATAAAGGAAATAATTGCTACTCAATTATTGCGTCAATTATGGTTTCATTAAATGCTGTAATTAATCACTAGATTGTATTCAAATACCATTAAACAACATATTATGTTGTTACAAAAACGTAACTGGTTACAGCATGACAGACTCTTGTGGCAATACTTTGAATGTGAGCTGGCACAGCTGGGCTAATTATATAAGTTAAATGAACATACAGTTAGTCGCTGCTGGACCTTTCAATAGAGGCGACCTTGCCCTTACATCATGAGCAGGAAAATAACCGGCGAAAAAATCTCATGGATAAATACCAATAGGTAACAGCCGCACGGTATCTTCGAGGTTAAGCAACGCACGCCGAGATCGGCCCATGGTTGGGTGACCGTACGTTACATGTAAGACTCCTCCGTACCTCAAATAGCACGTTAAACCGTTGGTCCTGGGGTTTGCTCTTGACTCTAGTCATGGTCAGAGGTGACAGAGACAGAGTCTACGATGGAGCGGGCTTAACCATAAGAAGCCTGTCCACTCTGATTTCGAAGAGATTAGGGTTGTATGCGTTCAGAAATACAGACTCAGGCAGAGAGTTCCACTCCTTTGCTGTGCGCATTATAAAAGACGTTTGGAAACGCTTAGTGCGAATTGGTGGAATAACAACAAGGTAGGGATGGTAAGATGCAGTGCGTCTAGATGTCCGATGGTAGAAGGGGGCCGGTTGGTTGAGGTCGTGGAGCTCTTGGGCATACTCACCGAGGTACAATCTGTAGAAGACCGACAAGCAGACAACCTTGCGGCAATGATCCAAGCTGTGTAGCTTCTTCTATCGTGTGGACAGTAAGGTTTAACGACCCCACACACCCTAGTGTCAGAGTTTTTAAACCGGTTTATTTGACGACCGCCATTTAGCGGCCGGGACCACGGCACATACGTGCCTTCCGAAGCACGGAATCATCTTTTTATCAGACAATCAGGTGATTCAAGCCTGCAATGTCCTAGCCAAACTGGAAACAACTGCACAAAGTATGCTTCCCTTGGGAATCCAACCCACGACCCACGACGATCATAAGGCAAATGCCTAAACAGTTGGTATTCAGCTGAGCCATCCTAAAGGTAAAAAGCTGTCTAGGCGTGAAGTAACGCTTCACTCCATTTAGTGTTCGGATTAATACTTCCAGAAATACTTAAAATGTAATTCTTTACTATATAGTGTAGTTTAGTCAGATTAATCCCCGAAACTTCAAACGCATGGTCAATAAATTGACAATAAAATAAATTTAATGGTGAATTTAACTACTTCATTGCACTTTTGTAATATGAGTACTGTAACAATGTTCAATCTGATTACACAAATGAAGCGAAAATGATAAGGTATTTTTTTAATCTACATCTAAACTTATTTATTTTTATATATATATTATTATATTATAAAGAGGAGACTTGTTTTTTTAGTGTCTGTTTGAAATGAATAGGCTCCGAAACTACTGGACCGATTTGAAAAATTCTTTCAGCAATGGATAGCTACCTTATCAGGGAGTAACATAGGCTATATTTTATCCCCTTACTCCCACGGGAACGGGAAGTACGCGAGTGAAACCGCGTGACGTCCGCTAGTATAAGATATTTTATTTACATAAAACATGGTATACACGGTGTTATTAAAAATATTAGGTTATCGAACACGTTTTTCTTAAAACTAATACATATAAGCATGCAAACTTATTTGCTAAAAATACATTATAACATTAAGATAATATTACACTAAATGACCCATGCCCACCTTCGTTCGGCGGTATTTTTCGGGTCAAATTATATATAGCCTTTGACATTCACAAATAACGTGGCTTTCTATTGGTATTACCCCCTACAACCTCACAAACTCACAAACTTTGCCTCTTTATAATATTAGTATAGACTGAATTAAAATTGACACTACACCGTAAGTGATGACAACATTTTAGAACTTCAATAGCACCCCATTGTCTACAACATAATTGGAACCCGTCACACCCTTAGCTTTATCACTGGCCAGAAACATTATCACGTCGGCTACTTCCTCTGGTTCCGAAATTCGCTGCAGAGCTGTAGCACTGGCATTGTCATCCCAGTCCTTATCAGTCACCAAACCCTGTAGCATGTTAGTGCGGACGGGACCTGGACTCACTATGTTCACTCTAACACCAGACGCTGCCAGCTCCAACGCCGCTCCGTGAGTAAACATGTTTAGAGCAGCCTTCGACGTACAATACATCATCAAGTGTGGTGTTTGTCCATACGTTTTCGCAAGAATACTTGAAATGTTGATGATGTTGCCCTTAGTCTTCGCCAAATATGGCGCCGCCAAGCTCGTCAAGTGGACCACAGCTCTCAAATTTATACCCAAAACATCATCGTACGTTTGCATCACATCTGTACTTGTGAGCGACGCGTTCTTCAGTATACCAGCGTTATTGACAAGGACGTCGAGTTTTCCGAATTTTTCGACTGTTTTCGTGATGATTGTTTTTGCTTCCGCATCTTTGGTGACGTCGGCTTTGATTATAAGGGTTGGCGCGCCATGTTTCTCGCAGCGTTGGGCCACTGCCTTGAGTCCGGATTCGTTTCTCCCGACGATGGCAACGCTGGCGCCTTCTTTAGCGAATTGTTCAGCGGTGGTTGCCCCGATGCCGGCGCTTCCTCCCGTCACGAGGACCACTTTGTTCTTGAAGCTCATCTTGCACGAGTGTTTGGTGCGAGGACTGGTAACGGATTGAAGTCTAACATCGTACCCATTGATCTAAATACAGTTGTCGTGGAGGAAGGACACACGCGTCGTGTAATTTAAAATGGAGATGTATTCGTGCAGCAGGTTAGTCAGTAAACTTGTTTGATTTTTTTTTTTAAGTACAGTCGCCAGCACATCAAATTCGTTTCGCAAATCTGTCAAATTCGTTTAATAAATTTTCAACTATATCGCTGAAGCGATTAGGTTCAAGATTGATTGGGATAATTTGATAGTTTTGGGTAGCTTAATGTGCTGACGTCTGTACATCGTCCAAAAAGTGCGCATAAAAAATACCAATTTAGTAAAGGTATAAAAAAATACCTTTATGAAAAAGAGCCTCAAGGCGTTTCCGAAAAACCAATTAGAATATGTTAAATCTTACATAGATCGCCTATCTTGAAGTTTGATCTTCTTGTTCGCGTGTAAATGTGTGACAGAGACTCTTTTCCCAGTCTTTCTACCAAAACAACGGTTTCTACCAATTGACAGGTTTTTCACTTCCATTGGGTGCTTATTTCACTGGCTTATAGTATTTTAGCTGGGCTGAAGAATTGACCGAGCAAAAGCATGTTCAAACAAAGTGGTGCTGCTGCTAAATAACCGTAGCGTGACAGTACCGATAAAGGAAATAATTGCTACTCAATTATTGCGTCAATTATGGTTCCATTAAATGCTGCAATTAATCACTAGATTGTATTCAAATGCCATTAAACAACATATTATGTTGTTACAAAAACGTAACTGGTTACAGCATGACAGACTCTTGTGGCAATACTTTGAATGTGAGCTGGCACAGCTGGGCTAATTATATAAGTTAAATGAACATACAGTTAGACGCTGCTGGACCTCTCAATAGAGGCGACCTTGCCCTTACATCATGAGCAAATAACCGGCGAAAAAATCTCATGGATAAATACCAATAGGTAACAGCCGCACGGTATCTTCGAGGTTAAGCAACGCACGCCGAGATCGGCCCATGGTTGGGTGACCATACGTTACATGCAAGACTCCTCCGTACCTCAAATAGCACGTTAAACCGTTGGTCTTGGGGTTTACTCTTGACTATAGTCATGGTCAGAGGTGACAGAGACAGAGTCTACGATGGAGCGGGCTTAACCAGAAAAAGCCTGTCCACACTGACTTCGAAAAGATTAGGGTTGTATGCGTTCGGAAATACAGACTCAGGCAGAGAGTTCCACTCCTTTGCTGTGCGCATTATAAAAGACGTTTGGAAACGCTTAGTGCGAATTGGTGGAATAACAATGTAACAAAAGTAGGGATGGTAACTTGCAGTGCGTCTGGATGTCCGATGGTAGAAGGGGTCTGTTGGATGAGGTCGTGTAGCTCTTGGGCACACTCACCGAAGTACAATCTTTAAAAGACCGACAAGCAGACAACCTTGCGGCATTGAGGCAATCTGTGTAGCTTCTTCTTATCGTGTGGGCAGTAAGGTCTAACTACCCCACACACCCTAGTGTCAGAGTTTTTAAACCACCTCAACGGCCTCTGACATAGTTTATTTGACGACCGCCATTTACGTGCCTTCCGAAGCACGGAATCATCTTTTTATCAGACAATCAGTTGATTCAAGCCTGCAATGTCCTTGCCATACTGGAAACAACTGCACAAAGTATGCTTCCCTTGGGAATCCATCCCACGACCCACGACGGTCATAAGGCAAATGCCTAAACCGCTCGACCACGGAGGCAGTTGGTATTTAGCTGAGCCATCGCAAAGGTGCATCAAAAAGCTGTCCAGGCGTGAAGTATCGCTTCACTCTATTTAATATTCGGTTTAATACTTCCAGAAATACTTAAAATATAAGTTGAGTTTAGTCTGATTACTTAATCCTCGAAACTTCAAACGCATGGTCAATGAATTGACAATAAAATAAATTTAATGGTGAATTAAACTACTTAATTGCACTTTTGTAATAAATATGAGTACTGTAACAATGGTTAATCTGATTACATAAATGAAGCAAAAATGAGAAGGTATTTTTTAAGATATTTTATTTGCATTAAAAACATGGTATACAAGGTTATTAAAAATATTATTAATTATCGAACGCGTTTTTCTTAAAACTAATAAATATAAGCATGCAAACTTATTTGCTTATTTCTGTGTTTCCAAACGCTTACAACCCTAATCTCTTCAAAGTTAGAGTGAACAGGCTCCTTCTGGGTAAGCTCGCTCCATCGTAGACTTTGTCTCTGTCATCTCTGACCTAGACTAGAGTCAAGAGCAAACCCATCACATATAAAATAAATAAATAAATACATACATTACTAGTGGACGTCACGCGGTTTCACCCGCGTAGTTCCCGTTCTCGTGGGAGTACGGGGATAATAATTATATAGCCTATGTTACTCCCTGATAATGTAGCTATCCAATGCTAAAAGAATTTTTCAAATCGGTCCAGTAGTTTCGGAGCCTATTCAATTCAAACAAACAAATCTTTCCCCTTTATTATATTAGTGTAGATAACATTAAGATATTACACTACCTGACCCATGCCCACTTCGTTCGGCGGTATTTTTCGCGTTAAATTATATATAGCATTCACAAATAACGTGGCTTTCTATTGATAAAAGAATTTTTAAAATGGGTTCAGTAGATCTAGTGATTACCCCCTACAACCTCACAAACTTTACCTCTTTGTAATATTAGTTTAGATTGAATTCAATTAAAGAAATCACTATAGAAATAAATATATTATTATTGAGCCATTTATATAATTGTATTTTAAATAATTTTCTACTTTAACTTTACAGTTTACGAGGGCATGTTCTCTAGATCAGTTTTGTAATTCGTGAGACCAGAATATTGTTATCCCTGTGAACTCTTATTTATTTATTTTTAGGGTGTGAATGCCTGGAAACTCGATTGCCCGAATGTAAATCTAACCAACAACCCATCATACCAGAGACAGTGGGATGAGCCGCTCTGTAGAGAAGTTCAGAGGAACCTATAGCCACTTCTGCTTCTACTTTGGAGCATGCGCGCCTGCTGACTGTGGGTGAGTGGGAGTCGGGCCTCTGGCTTCACGCACTACCGTCGTCGAACTTAGGCACCTTGTTCGACGATACAACTTTCCGCCTCGCTGCTTCCCTTCGCTTAGGCGCATCGTGTTGTTCTCCTCATCGTTGTCACTGTGGCGAAGCTGTCAACAGCCTCGGGCACCACGGCCTCTCATGCAGTCGAAGTGCGGGTCGCTTTGCACGGCACGCAAACATCAACGACATTATCCGACGCGCTCTTGTCGCCGTCGGCGTTCCAGCCGTACTAGAACCCAATGGCCTGGCACGCGACGACGGCAAGCGACCGAACGGTATGTCTTTGTTTCCATGGAAGATGGGTAGGCCTTTAGTGTGGGACGCTACTTGTGTCGATACTCTTGCGCCATCCCATCTTCCTAGCTCGTCGTGCTGTGCTGGTACTGCCGCTGCGGCTGCTGAGAACCTCAAGCAGCGGAAATATAATAACCTTGTTGACAATTATATTTTTGAGCCGTTTGGGGTTGAAACTCTTGGACCGTGGGGTCCGAGTGCTCATGCCTTATTTAAAGATCTTTCTAAACGCTTAGTTGACACTTCGCGTGACCCAAGGGCTGGCTTTTACCTCGGACAGAGGATAAGCATTGCCATACAACGTGGCAATGCCGCCAGTCTTTTGGGCTCACTTCCAGTGGACAGCGATGCGGACGAATTTTTTGACGCCTTATTTTAGTAAGGATATTTTATTTTAAGTGTATATATTTAGTATAGTTTAATCGAATAAAGAAATTTTAGTTTTTTAAGTTTCTTTTTTACTGTATTATGGTGTATTTTTTAAATTAGATTCTGCCTGTATAAACTTGGTCTACGTGAACTTTAGAACTAGCTCCAGAGAGAAATAATCAAATCACATCAAAATGTGTTATTCGACTCACATTATAGGTACATATGAAATTTAAAATACGTCTTAGCAGTAACCCGCGGTTTTACCCGCCTGCGCCATTTATTTTAACTATATATAATTTGAATATTGACCGCTCACTAGTCCCTGAAATACTTCGACACGTTTCTGATCTCCTGGTACTTGCAACGCGTTAGCGCTTAGGTACATTAGGCCCCGGAAATACTTCCACATGTTTTTTATTTATTTTCGTCACGCGTTCATGTTTGGCTCTCAGGAACTTATTTTTGTTCCAAATTAAAATAGATTCGGCTGAGAGAAATGATTTATTTAGGGTCTTGAGGTTGAACAGACTTGTGACCTTCAATAAAATCTTGGCTCAGCCAAATAGCGATGGTGCGAAGTGTCGGTTTAGGTTCATGGCCCAGATTGACTAATTTGTATTTAGGGTACGATGGGACTGACATACGCATTGCGATTATAAATGACCCTAAATAAAAAAAGAAAAAAAAAGAATCGGTCTATTTACTAGACCGATTCTGTTGTGATTAGGAACACGAATCTACTAGACTCTAGTAGATTCGGAGAAAATTGGCTGTGACAGACGTATAAGCAGACAGACAAACCGACAAACCGACCGGCATACAACCGAGTGATGCTATATGAGTTCCGTTTTTTACAGACGTACAGAACCCTAAAAACTGAAATTCATATAAAATTGCATAAAAATCTTCAAAACTGCACTTAGTTCGGCTATTATCCGAACTTGTACAAGACTGTATCGCTTAAGAGCCTCCAATCTTTCTAAGAACGCTTTAGGGTAAGTGGCACTGTTGTCGTCCTTGCTAATAACCGACGTTAATATCGCCAACAGACTTAATATTAAAACGGTGTAAAGTGAACGTTAACTAGATGGCTCTACTGAAAGGTTTGTGTCTTAGGTAATTTTAGCGTTATATCACAAAATATCTGAAAGTTATGAATTCTTGGTAAACTGTGTTACTCACACAGTGTCGGTACTATACGTCATCATCATCATCATCATATCAGCCGAAAGACGTCCACTGCTGGACATAGGCCTCCCCCAAAGGAGGCAGTACAGTAAATACTATATGTATACCTACATTATTAGCAAACTAGCTAACCCGCGCAACTTCGTATGCGTCACAATTTTCATTACTGCTCCGCTTCTATTGGTCTTATCGTGATGATATATATGGCCTATAGCCTTTCTCGATAAATGGGCTATCCAACACTGAAATAATTTTTCAAATCGGACCAGCAGTCCCTGAGATTAGCTCGTTCAAGCAAACAAACAAACTTCAGCTTTATATATTAGTATAGATAAACAATTTCTTTCACAGATTTGCGGTCATCATCAGTCCGCCTAGCCTTTTCCCAACTATATTGGGCTTGGCTTCCAGTCAAACCGGATTCTGCTGAATACCAGTATTTTACGTGGAGCGGCTGCCTACCTGACCTCCATAACCCAGTAACTGGGTGACACGGTACTTCTTTGCAAGACTGGTGTCAGATTATCTTGCTTCTGACAATCCGTAACGACTGCGAGAGATCTACAAATGACAACCATTAAATATAAAAAAATAGTCATCACTATTAATTGTAGGCGTAATAACGATTATTTTATTTTTTAAAGTTTTTTTACCTTTTTTCCCATCTTAAATTGCGATGAACGTTAGTCGACTACAAGGTGACAAGTATTTACATAAGAAATTCTTCAAAAAAGAAAATTCTTCTTCCTAAAGATTGCATTTGTCAATATTATCCAATTTAACTGGTCACTAAGAAGTGTACCCATCCACTAAGCAAGCGAAAAAAAAAGAAGGAATAATCTTGATAGTGAAAGAGGTGTTACTTAACTACTATTTGAAATTAACCCAAAATCGACTAACAAAAAAACCAATATCAACATAAGCAAAATGTACCGAAAAGCACCATAATAATGTAAGAGACGCTTAAGCCAAGGCGATACGAAGACGCGCTCTAAGGAGATAGTGCTCGGGGGTCATCGCAAACAAATGAGGGGTGTAAATCCTACCCTCCACCTCTTACACCCCCTGTCTTGCCCCAACCCCCACAGGTAGCACTTGCTCAACCCTTTCTTGGCTAACATATGGCTGGAACACCTTGAATTACCGAAAGTACTGGATAAGAAGTTTTTTGTTAGAACAACACACATTTTAATATATTAACAATCCTATTGTTATTATAAATGTGATAATCGGGATGTTTGTCAATCACGCCTACACATTTGAACGAGATATGTAGAAAAAGGAGAGGCAAGACCAGCTGTGGAACAAAATAGGCTAGATTGATGTTTTTTTTTAACTTTGCCCCACACTAGGAATTTCTCCTGTTTCGGAGTGCGTTTACAAACATACAATTTCACATACACAAACAGCCAGACCCGGAACAACTATCTGTAGGCCATACAAATATTTGTTCCGTGCGGGAATCGAACCCGCGACACGCCGCGCAGCAGTCGATCGCTCCACCACTGCGCCAACCGGGTCGTCAAAAAATGTACTTAAGTCTCTGTTAATGGCAGAAATTTGCATAAATCAAGAATCTGGTAGTTCAAAAATAGGGAAACACAATTCTGAAACTATTACTCTTTTACAATTTTAAAAGACATAGGTTTGAACCCTTCTATTTTAATGATTATAAATAAGTACCCAAAAACTATATTGTTGGGTTACCCGTATTCTAAAATAGCAACATTAAAATAAGGTAATTCCCGCGACTCTATACCCCGTGCATGTATATATATCTTGCTACTGATTAATATTGATGGAGCAAAAGTGACTAAAGAACTACCTACCTCATATATGTAAACACACGGTAATGTAAGCTATGTAGGTACCTGGGGGGCTACTCTTACTCTGGGGGGCTTAGTTGCGGGCGGGCATTTTCTACTCCGTATCACCTAACCACTGAGAACTAACACCTAACCACTAATAACACGATTTGACAGTTACTGTGAAATCGTGTTGTCATTCATTCTCAGTTCGGGTTCGGGACTAATCGTAAGTCTGTAGGTGATACGGAGTAGAATACGCCCGCCCGCAACTAAGCCCGAAACTACGGATTTCGTTAGAGAGTAGCCCCCCTGAGTAGGAAGTGAATACTAACGTGAAGTAGGTACATACCGAGATTGGCCTACTACATAATCAATTGTGTCATTCTTGTCTTGTAAATAGCTTGGCCAATCTTTGCAATTGAACATGACATACAAAATGTGCTCATGTTGAAGGAGAATAATTTGTCTAAGAAAAAGGGTAAACTGAAGCCTTGAAAGGTACTACAAACTCGTTAAGGCGGGTAACATCGTACTTTAAGGGTTTCATCCCCTCAGCACTAGGACAGAGTTTAGATTATTGTACGATTTCTTATCCAGCTTTATGCAATCCGGTGACACCTCGTAGGGGCACGCGGTTAAGACAGTTGAAGTGTTCGGACGTCCCGTCGGATTTATAGGCGGACTGTATTGGTTCCGTTAGGTTACCCTGTACCTACACTACCCACTACCTCTACCTATGTGGGTAATACCTTTGTAGCCTGTACTTCATGTTCATGTATCGTCAACAAGATGTAGGTAAGTAAACAGCGAATAATGTAACACGTTTGTTTTTATCAAAATCATTTATTTATTTATTTATTTATTTAGTACATGGAGGACTTACAGCTAATAAAGACAAATAAAATAGGAAACCGTAGTCACCAGCAAGCCAATAACAAATCCTCACGTATAAAAACATAATGTAAATTATGGTGTGAGCACAATATAAAAAACGCACCGCTTAAATTAAACTTAGAATTATTTAGTTACATAAATACTTGCTACTTAAAGAATTTGAGGCTTAAACACCTTTTCGCTTAATTTTATTATTTTCACAAAATACAATAGGATAGCTTATGTACAAGGGCCAGATTAACACAACATTGGCTTCTCTTACAGCAAAACTTAGTGCGATCGATTTAGATAAAGATTGCTGTACTTACACATAAATTCACCAGAACAAGTTAAAATTACTCAGTATTTAAATACTAACTTAAATAAACTAAACAAATATGTGAACCGAACACAATACATAAATACATAATCTATAATATCATTATAAAATATTTGTTATCAATCATCAATATATATTTAAAATTGTTCCGTTACTGAGTGATTGAGTGACTGAGTGACTGACAGCCAGTGGCGTGCCTAGGGTTTCAAAATAAGGCAAGCCCAATAAAATTTTAACCGATTTCAAAACAAGAAAGTTCAGTTTTCGACTGAGTATATAGGTACCTACGTATGTATCATCGCAATTTTCTCATAAACTACTGGTTAGGTACAATAAATTAAAAGTGAATTCATCCATCTTCTTCTTTCCTCTTCTTCAATTTCACTCTTGCTTGTCGTGCGGTGAATGAGTTAACCAAAGCACACTGAAGGCATGCTAGTGCTAGATTGAATATAATAAACATATCAGCAATTGCATACCTCCGGTGGCTTTGAAAAAAGCCGTTTGGTTTGCTTCATTGCTTGAGGGAACAAAGTTATGGTAAGTAGGTGCTTGCTTCGTAACAGGACTAACAGGTTACAGACAAAAAAAAAAACAAAGTTACAAAACGAAAGTTAAAAAATAGCTAGATAGAATGTAATAAGGAATTTAAATAAATTATTTATATTCTAATTGGAATCGTCTATCTTTCTTAAGAAATGATTTAATTACATCAGAGTAAAATGTTGGTGATCGTTTTAATTCTACCAACAACTGTTTTTCAATAGCTATCATTGATAATTCGGAAAGACGCTCTTGACCTTGTGTATTTCTCAGATAGGTATGGATACGTTTAAGAGACGAAAAAGCACGTTCCGCGGAAGAACTTGTAGCTGGAATAGTTACAACAAGATACGCTAATTTTAACAGCTCGGGAAAGGCATCTTCAAGGTTATTCTCATTAATGAAATCAATTAATTCGAAAACATTACGGTCTTTCAGATCAGGACTAGAATACAAGCAAATCAATTGGCTTTTTAATGTTTGTTTGTCGAAATAGTTTGCATAAATGTCAAATAATGAATCTAATTCCTCTGTAGGAAAATGTGAGTGATAATTGTCAAATTTTTTGTTGTTGAGCAGTTGGAAAAACTTTAATTTATAAATTTCAGAATATCGGTCAGTAATTTCGGTATTAATGTTATCGATTACTTCTACAAAAAGTCGTCTGTATTCCGTTTTTGCACAGCGTACGTTGCGTCTCAAACGAGGAGCCGAGTTATTTTGCAACGTATTCTCATAAATTTGATCAAATTCGGATTGAAATTCAGCACGTAACCATGCCTGAAATTCCTTTATTTTATTAATACAATAACCGACATCAACTTGTGATTTTTGTAGAATATTGTACAAGCAGTCAGTTTTTTCAAATATCCGATGAAAAATAAAAAGAAAAAAATTGAAATTAAAAGATCTCAAATTGTTTTCAAAATTCTCCGCAGCTAAAATCGTATCCCCGTCCCAGTTCTGTGGATTGTCGCACAGATCAGAAAACAACTCAATAAGTTTACTTTTTTGTTCATAAACCGTGTTTACAACTCGCGACATGTATGTCCAACGAGTTGCGGGAGCATTAGGCAATTTTTTGCTGCAATGAGTATCGTAAAAAGCAGCTCGTTTTGTACTATTACTAAAAAAATTACACAAAGCCTGAAGGGCTGAAAAAAATAAACTAACCTCCTGAATTCTATTGCATAATTTAGACAACACTAAGGCCAAAATATGTGCATTACACCAAATGTAAATTGCTTGTGGACAAACATCTTTAACTTTTTGTTGAACTCCATTTCTTACACCGGACATTACACTAGCACCGTCATAGCTTTGCGCTACTAATTTTGCGATGCAATCATGTCTATTCAATATTTCTAAAATAATATTGGAGAGTGAGTCTGCTGTGCGACTTTCCGACACATTAAGAAAGCCCAAAAAACGGTCATGAATTTCATTTTTATAATAATATCTGAGAATCAAGCACAGTTGTTCTCTATGACTAACATCGGGGGTTTCGTCAATAATAATTGAAACAAATTTTGTTTGCCTAACTTCGTAATCGATGCAAGTTTGCATCACATCGGCTACGGAATAAATAATATCGTTTTGAATTTTGTTAGATAAATAACTCGGCCCCGGTTTGTCACTTTCCTGATGCTGCATATGCTTTTCTAAAACGACATCGTATTTTGAAATTAACGAGACCAGTTCTAAAAAATTGCCTTTATTTAATGAAGTTTTGGACTCATCATGTCCTCTTAAAGGAAGTTCCTGTTGTGCTAAATGACAAACAATATCGACTAATCTTTGAAATACACTACGGTTGTTATCAACGCGCGTGTTATATTTTGAAATTTCCTCAGATAACTGGCGTGATATAGATGTCTCAATTCGTTGTTTACCAAAATTACCGAAAGAAACCATTGCACACAGGTGTTTATGGGAATTTGCGTGCCTTTTAATGGCGCCAGATATGTTATTTAAATCATTATAACCAGATGTATTCCAAACGGAATCTTCATTCGAAAAAAATATGCAGCACCAACAATACAGCTTATTCGTGTGCGAACAGCCAACAATCCAACTAGTTTTATACACTGATCTATTAAATTTTCGTTTATGCGATTTACTAGTCTGAGAAATACACAGATTAGGCGTCGGTTTTAATGAAGAAATTAACTGTTTTTTCTGAGCAAAGCTTAAAGATTTTACCTTATCTTCGCCAATCAAAACTTGAACACATTTTAAATCCTCACAAGGTACAATTACCTCCATTGCTGTAGGTAAGTCACTAAAACAATTGTATCACTAAGAAAATCTAAGAAAACACACAAATAACTTTAACAACATAACTTTTCCACTCAAGCGAATGAAACTGAAGTTAGTTGCACTCGGGTGTCGGAAACTACTTACCAGAGTTGCAGTGTTGTCATTTAGGCAAAAAAAGTCCCCAGGTATATGAAAAATCCAGCTAGATGTCGCAATTTTTTTATTTTTAAGATATTGCTTGAATATTTAATTTCGTTATTTTAAAAAGTCGCTAGTTTTTATTGTTGTTAAATCTTAAAAAAAGTCTCCAAACTCGTTAAAAATCTCCAAGATCTCACAACGTCGCTAAAACGGCAACACTGCAGAGTTGGCAAGGTGACAAGGTCACGCATACGCGGGCAACTTCATACGCAAGCAGGGCTTAATTCTTTCATACTGATCGATTTGTAGACGCAAAAGTTTCTGACTCGTTATATGGCACATCGCTATAAGTGCGAAAGTGACAGAGCTAGTATTTGAAAGCCCGGTAAAAGCCGGTACGTGTAAGCGAGATAGCTATATGTAGATTCTGCAAATGCGAAACTCTGCGCGCGAACAATCGCGATGTGTAGTGTGGCATAGGTAGATACTTTGTGTTATTTTGATAAGAATTAAGCGCGCGAACTTTTAAATAGTTTGGGTTTGATATTGATTCTCTATCGAGCATTTTAGTAAGGCATGCCGGGCTTTTGGGCTTGTATGAAGGCTCCGCCACTGCTGACAGCCGAAAATGCTGGTCGTAGAAAGCTGAAATTAGAAATGGAATGTAGGTTACTTGGGGAGTGTAGGGGAGCACTAATTGAGGATTTTCCTAAATTCCTACGGGAACGGGAAAAAAACGGAATATGCGCGGGCAAAAGCTAGTTTATTGTAAAGCCATTCATGTTTTAACTGTAGAAAAATCTGACTTAATATCAGACATAGCAGTGCGGTTATCATCATGTCTAAACTCGAACCTTCAAAAGACAAATAAATATTTTCCACAAAAAATATAATCGACTTCCAAAAAAAAAAACACTACAAAATATAAATAATTTCGGAAGTCGGTGTTTTTGGTTTTGAATCTTCGTTTTTTAACACCGACTTCCGAAATAAAGGTTATCTTCTACGTTACAGTGTTTTTTTTACTTGGACGACGCCTTCACTTACGCCGAAATTGAAATAAGCAAATATGCTCATAAAATAAAAAAAACTACTTTCCCAAACTAAAACAATTTTTTACGGGACCAAATGGCAAGTATCGATCTAAAAAATAATCACACAAATCGGATGAGATACCTCGGAGTAATCGGTGTACATACATAAAAAAAAAAAAAACAAAAAAATACCCGCCGAATTGAGAACGTCCTACTTTTTTGGAAGTCGGTTAAAAAAAACACATTCCAATAGATTCTATAAACACCCTACAGAAATATTGACGATTCAACTCACATCTAACAACGACTCGTAATCCAATACGGGCAGCAAGATCAATCATAATAATTACTTCACGACGACATTTCCCCAAGAATGGGCGACAAATGTGACAAAAGCGACAGATCCGACAATTTTTTATCATACAACAGTGTCCCAATTCCCAAGCGAAGCCAGGGTAGTAATAGATAGCTGGTGCGAAACAATTCTAACGGTAATTGGGGTAGATGCCTCGTGAGGATCTCTGACACTCTTGACATATGACGATATTGTGTAAATTGTATACCCATATTTTGTACGTGACTGAAACTGGTGATGTCACCCTATTTTAGATTGTTTATACTGGATATGTTTTGTGATTTGTTGTTTTTTTTTAGGGTTCCGAACAAAAAACGGAACCCTTATAGGGTCACTCGGGTGTCTGTCTGTCTCTCTGTCTGTGACAGCCAGTTTTCTCCGAATCCACTGGACCGATTCTGTTGGAATTTTGTACACATATGGATTTCTGTGACACAAATACGAACGCGTTACGTAAATTGTTAAATTTATATTATGGGGGTCACTTTTAGGGGTCAAACTAGAAAAAAAAAAAAAAAATTTGTACAATATTATGTGATATGTAAAAGTAAAAGGTCTTACTGTGAGGGTTGTAATTATATTTTTTTCATAATTTTAAAATAAATGGTTTCGAAGTTTTTCAAAAATTACCATTCCTCCTCCTTATCTCCGAAACTACTGAACCTAAAATTTTGAAGAAAATGGATCTTTACCCGTAGATTACAGGAAAGCCTATAAGAAGTCTATAGTGTTAAAAAAAAATCGTTCGGAATCTTTTGCACGCGAGTCCGACTCGCATTTGGCCAGTTTTTTCAATGATCATATGCCTCGATTCATCCTTAATACCTACTGACTCTTATTCCTACCAAATCATAGGTCACATTATCGTCATTTGCATGTAGAGAGCCACTCAAGAACAATTGAACACTAACTGTCCCAGAAATTAACAGTAATTGAATGAGACTATTAGAGGATTGCATGATTGTGTTCAATGTCTAGGAGGGATCTTTAGCCTTTAGTTGTGGACTGTTTGCTTAGTACGTGGTCGATCTTCAGAATTAAACAACACCAAATGGTCGGTTTGTGGACATCAGAAGTCATGAAATCTGATATCAGTCTTGCTAAAAGATATCGTGTTACTGAAGTACTGGGTTTGAGGGCGGAATTTGTTTCAAAAGTCAAATCAAAATCAAATCAAAAGTCATTTATTCAAATTAGGCTGAGTACCAGCACTTTTTGAACGTCAACGTTTACAAATAGACAGTCCCCCAAAACGCCCGCCCGTCACCACTTCCTAGTGTTTTAGCTGTGGAGAAGAAGTGGCCAACAAACTCCCTAGCAACACATCTGCCTGTTGAGTTAGAAGAACTCGCATTTAAACAATAGTATGCAAAGCTTTATAACAAAGAAAATAACAGACTCTAGGTAACACGTACAACCTAAAAACTAAATCATTTGCCAATTGTAAGCTAGCACACTCGTTTGAAGGAGTCACCGCGACCCTGGAACGCAAAGGGTATTAGGAGGAACACGGATAGGTTTTAGTCAGTAAGAGTCTCCCTTCCACTCCACCCAGAGCGTAAGGATTCAAAGTCAAAGTCAAAGTCAAACGATTTATTTCAACTAGACCAATAAAGGCACTTTTGAACGTCAAATTAAAATAAAATAAAATATTATAGTGACTCTAGTCGTCTAGTCGTCCGTTCGCAAAAGGTAGATTCTTATGGAGAAGAACGGACAAGAAACTCCATAGTTACTCTTTTCAAAAATAAGCTTTACAATATTTGCATACATTAATCAGTTGATTATATGTGAGGACGATGCTCCCAAAAAAACACTTATGTACTACTAGTAGGTACAATAAAGAAATGCCAGCAGAGGTAAAATTAATAAGTTTGCTAGTAAGGGAACATAATACTCACATACGTACAAATTTTTGCAACTATTCAATTCGATTCAAAACCATATTCTTGCAAAAAACATGCGTAAGTACGAATACATGGTCGGTGACAGGATACTTAGTCTATGGTCGGTGATGTGGCTGCTGACATAGGACATGTACCGTAGATGTAACCTACACAGTGCGTAACCTCATTTGTATAATTTTCTTTTTTTTTATCCTTTCACTACATGTATAGTATTTTAGCTACACTGGCGGACAAATTGATGAACCGTTTATCAGGCTCTGGGCTGGTAGGCTGTGCGTGCACATGTGCATGTAGCCAATTAATGTCTATTTTTGTGTATTTTTGTTATTTTGTTTAGGGTTCCGAACAAAAAACGGAACCTTTGTAGGATCACTCGGATGTCTGTCTGTCCGTCTGTCACAGCCAGTTTTCTCCGGATCCACTGGACTGATTCTGTTGAAACTTGGTACACATATGGATTTCTGAGACCCAAACACGGACGCGTTACGGCGTTACGTAAATCATTCAGTTTTTGTTTACTAACATAGGTTAAGTTCATACTAACACTATATGGATCTCTTAATCTGAAATAAAATTTCTAAATTTGAATACACATATATTTTTTTTATGTATTAATATTATATTATAAAACAAAGTCCTCCGCCACGTCTGTCTGTCTTTTCGCGATAAACTCAAAAACTACTAAGTAATTGGATGGAGTGGTTCTCGAGGAAGATTTTAGTATATAATTTGTCCAGAAAATTAGGGATCCTTAAGAGAATTGCAGCGCGGACGAAGTCGCGGGCGAAATACTAGTGAAAAATAAAAACTTCTGAACATGTTGTGAGTTTTGCTTTATGAGTTAATTTAAACAAAAAAAATGTAAATCATGCAAATTAGGTTACACACTGTAAAGGTTACATCTACGCAACAGACATTTAATTTCAAGACTTTTTTATATCATATTAGTTTAATTGTCAATAACTATTACTATACAGGTTGTCCCAAGACATTGCCACATGGAGGGAAAGTACCTTAAATACTGTAGATATTTTTTTTTTAATAAAGACTTCATTTTTATTTTAAAAACAATACCAACTATTGTTAAAGAATTTTAAATAATCGCTTGTCTGAATCGGAAAGTCATTTGATGATTTCCCATCCACAGAAAGGACCTACGGTATCCTAACCAGTTGTAAATATACCTATTAATCAAACAAAAGGTATCCTAAATACTATCAGAAACAACACACGTCCGTCACAGGCTAATGCCCGCGGCATATAGACGCGAATAAATATTGTTTGTTGGTATAATAAATAAAGACCGAGAGCCCAAGACAGACGTCGGGACGCGTCACCTTTTGATACATTTCTACTGTCGTTATTAATGACAAGTCATCGGTGTCCTCCCGAAGGACGAACTCAGGGTTGCCAGGTAAGGAAATAACTACTAATTTAGGAGAATTGAAAAAAAAAATATTTTGCCAAGGTATATATTATATATATTTGCATGGGTAAGTATTAATATAAGTAGATACTTACATTAATACTTACCCATGTAGTTTATTTGTTACTAGCACTTCTCTCACGACTTCACCCGCGCTGCAATTTTTCTTTGGATTTATAGGATTTCCAAATATTTTTGTAGTAATAAATATAGCCTATGTTACTCAAGGATTTTATAGCATTCTAATGGTGATAGAATATTTGAAATCAGTCTAGTTACAAACATACCAAATATAAATCTTTACGCTATATCTTAATCTTAATATATATAAATCACGTGTCACGTTATTTGTCCGCGATGGACTCCTAATTAGGTACTGAACCGATTTTGATGAAAATTTGTAACTATATGTTATTTGATCCAACTTAAAACATAGGATAGTATTTTGGAACGGGAAAAAACGGGATACGGGAATAAACGGGATATGCACGTACAAAGTCGCGGGCAAAAGCTAGTAATATTATGTATATTATATAGTGTAGTAGTGTAGATAAAAGTGCAGTATATAGAAACGTGAAGAAGATATGTATGAAAGTTTTTTTTTTATTCAAAATTAATATTATTGAATCCCATAATCAGAAATGAAAATTTTATTTGTCTGTCATTAAGATTTTTTTAATTACATATGTAAAAATCACATATTATATATGAAATATGTAGACAGACTATATACCTAATGTGAACTTTAGCGATTGTACAAAAATATTTATGAATTAAAACAACCGTTCAGATTCTTTTAATCCACAAATATGTAGTGAGATAATTTTTGTCTGAAGAAAAAAATTAAGTTATGAAGCGTTTCGATTCCTCAGGTCAAAGTTATCTGAATATAGAAAAATCGGCCCTAAATGATTTGGTTTTAAAGTCGCTAATAACACGGAATAGTTCGACGACAACAAAGATAAATTCCGTAAACTACCATATCCTGTAAGTATTAAAAAAAACACAGCGTAACACTCAGCACAGCCCTATTCCGGAGGCCTGCCCAGCATAGTAATAGATCGGAGAGGGGGGCATATCGCACATTCACCACCCTTTAATATCATGTGAGAGTTCTCCTAAATTTATCAATGGCGGTACTCGGCTCTGTATTACTTATTCAGTCTGCGACGGTAACATTGATCTTTGTTTCCATAGGAAATCCTGTAAGTATAGTTCTAAACAAAAACTGGCCAAGTGCGAGTGGTACTCTGACACGAAGGGTTCCGTAGCTACCATAAACCGAAAACGCACTGTGAAAATTGCAACTGTCTACCTATTACGGTTCTTGAGATTGCAGCCCGCTGACGGACAGCGTAGGCTTAGTAATAGGGTGCCGTTGGTTAACTAACCTTTGGGTTTTTTTGGTTTGGGCGAACTAGCGTGCGAGTCAGCCTGCCGAGTAGCTCTAGTGCAGTAACTCGCATCGTATGGACGTATCTTACGAGTTACTGCCACGTGCGAGTTGGACAATAGCTCACATCCGAGTTACTGCCACGTGCGAGTTGGACAGTAGCTCGCATTCGAGTTGCTTTAACATTTTTAGGGTTCCGAACAAAAAACGGAACCCTTATAGGATCAGTCGGGTGTCTGTCTGTCTGTCTGTCTGTCTGTCTGTCGGTCACAGCCAGTTTTCTACGGATCTACTGGACCGATTCTGTTGAAATTTGGTACACATGTGGCCTTCTGTGACCCAATTACGGACGCGTACGTAAATTATTAAATTTTTAGTATGGGGGTCAAACTAGAAAATTTCAAAAAAAAGTTTTTTGAACAATATCGTGTGACTTATCAAATAAAAGGGCTTACTGTAAGGGTTTTAAATATATTTTTTTCATAATTTTAAAATACATGGTTTTGAAGTTATTCAAGAAATTAGACGAAAAATGACCATCCCCCCTTATCTCCGAAACTACTGAGCCTAAAATTTTTCGCGTTCGGCAGTAGCTCGCCAGTGTCAGCCAGGAACTTGCGAGCAGAACCTGTATTTTTTATGGGCTGCACCTCGCAAGAGACTGGGCAGCTACTATCACCATAACAGCCGCACGGGTCGATCTTCAAAGTTGAGCAACGCTTGCCAGGGTGGTCCGTGGATGGGTGACCATGTAATCCAGCGTCCCAACTGAGGTGACCTCGGTGGGAGCTTGTTTTCCATCCGCGAATTGTGTTACAAAATATAAAAACTAGTAATAAAGCATGTTCCATTCATAGTGCGTACAGCTAAGGAGTGGAATTCCCTGCCGGAGTCTGTGTTTCCTGATAGCTACAACCTGGGAGTATTTAAATCAAGAGTGAATAGGTTACTTCTAAGCAAACGTGCTCCATCTTCGATCACATCATCGCTTACCATCAGGTGAGATAATGGTCAAATGCGTGCCTTACAATAGTAAAAAAAAACAAATGTTAGTCAGTTGGTCGCGTCTGTCATTTATAAATCTTTGACAGTCGTAACGAGTAATTAGAAGCCAGTATATCTGACAGCAGTCTTGCCAAGGCGTATTGTGTTACCCATTGAATGGGTTGTAGAGGTCAAATTAAAATAGGTATTGGTACTTTGTTGCATCTGGTTAGTTTGGCAGCAGATTATAATATGTAAGTAAGTAAAAAGTACGAGTAAGTGTATAATGGAATGGTGATATCCGCAAAGGAACCAACGTTACCGATATAGCCCGAAGAATCGCCAAACTGAAGTGGCTGTGGGCAGGGCACATTGCTCGCAGAACAGGATGTGTTCATCATCTCATCTCATCGACCAAAAAGTTCTGGAGTGGCGACCGCGTACCGGAAGACGCAGCGTTGGCGCGGCCTCCCACAATGTGTACCGATGACCTGGTGAGGGACCCCGGTAGCCGATGGATGCAAGACGCATAGGTCTGGTTGTTGTGGCAACACTTGTGAAAGGCCTATGTCCAGCAGTGGACGTCTTTCGGTTGATATGATGACTATGATGATGATGATGAAGTATAGGTATAATGAGTAAAAAAATGTAATATGCATGTTTTCGGGTTCAAATCTTAATTTTTCATATAGTTTGGATCTCATACAATATTTCGGAAATTCTACCTTTGCACTTTTGTAGGCTGTCAGGGCCAATTCTACTAATTAGGGTTCCATACCTCTAAAGGAAAAAACGAAACCCGTATTGGTTCACTTTGTTGTCCATCCTCTGTCTGTCAAGACCGTTTATCTCGGGAACGCGTGGAGGTATCGGGTTGAAATTAAAACCATATACTTACTCAAGTTTATGGCCCCTTGCAGCTACTTTTAGCTTCAATTAATTTTACATCTGTCTGTTTAGTGCGAGTCCCAAATAAAAAATTTTATTTCTTTCTTTCTATGGAAAAATACTAAGTTAACGTAAAAAGATGCGGTCGTTTATGCCACAAAAAACGTTTATTTCGACACTCTCAAGGGAATCAAAATGTAAAGGTCATTTCCCGTTGACCGACAACTATGAAATTTGGCAAGTAATACCGTCTTATTGGGAAATGTCTGAAAACTATACATTTGTAATGAAATAAAGTATAGTCTTTATTTAAAGTAATTTGTAGCTACTAATTTTTACAGAACCCTCGGTGGGCGACTCCAACTCGTACTTGGCTGTTTTTTTACGTTCGCATTTGCATTTCTGTCGTAAACTGTCATAAACTCCTCTCATTTTGCCAGATTGCGACTGAACTGCCACCTATACCTACGAACGTTGCTGCAGACTTACACAGTCGGTAGTCTAAATAACTATACTACTATGCTGCTGTATATGTATCTTTGTAGATGATGACACAGTACCGGACGGTTTCACGCAGATTTTAAGAGGACTCTAATCCCGAGGTATTTGAAAAATATGTATTTGAAGAAACTATTGCTTGGGGGAGGCCTATGTCCAGCTGTGGACGTCTTTCGGCTGATATGATGATGATGATGATTACCGATGCCGTCACGCTACGTCTTATCAAGTAAAGTGCGAAAACAACAACTGCAGCAGACGCTGATTTTACCTATAAAAACCTTGACCAAAAGACGTTTTGTATTCCGCTGTTTTCTTATTCAAAATTGATCTATAAAAAATATGAATCAAAATTTAGAGGAGGACTATATCTATGCTTCTATTATTTTCTATTTTGTAAAAAACTTATTGAATTAATCTGATAGTCGTGTGAACATGGCGGTAAAAACGGGCTGTTTTTTCGGGTTTTTGGATTGTCATAATTCTTTAAGTAATTATTTTTTGAAAAAAAGAAAATGATAGATGCACGTATTAATTTGGTCTAGATTTTTTGGAAAAAAAATCATTGCTCTAGCAGCATTATCGACGAAGAAAACAGCGGAATGCGTTTGTATGGAGAAAAGCCCAAGAGTGACCGACTAGAGTCCCCTCTTAAGCCGCATTCAGCTTTGGCTCTCGAATTGCATGTCTATTATTTGAATGTTTACCAACTATGAATAGTAGGTGTGCTACGGCAAAAGATCTCGTGACTGTGATCTAATGCAGTACCTGAATCCAACGACCCAAAGACCACCAACCCATACAGGGGCTTTTGCAGGGATGGGGAATTATAGATCCACTAGCTTCTGCCAGCGGCTTCACCCGTTCGAATTTGGGAAATTACCCTAGGTAACATACTACCGGGGAAAAGGCTGTGTGCTATTCTATGCCATAATCTATTTCTGCGTGTTCCGGAACAGTTCCGTCGTGATTGAGTTACAAACATCCATGCATCTAAACTTTCCTATTAATTTACGTGGAATATGAAGTTATGGACTCAAAAAGTCAAATTACAGTGTTACTAGCTTCTGCCAGCGGCTTCGCACGCGTGGTCCCTAGGGAACATACTCCCGGAATAAAAAGTAACCTATGTCCTTTCTCAGGCTCTAGACTATCTGTATACCAAATTTCATTTAAATCAGTTCAGTAGTTTTGGCGTGAAAGCGTGACAGATATACAGACAGAGTTACCTACTTTCGCATTTATAATATTAGTAAGGATTTGTTATTGGACTACCGTTTAAGCTCATCAGTAAAATAATACCAAATATCAAAAATTAGTTAAAACGAAGCGAATTCCTAATCGCAATTCGACTAACGGCGCCACTCATTCAATGCCAAGAACAATCTAGAAACCTTTAAACCATACAAAATATTAAATTACAACGAAAATTCACGTACGAAATCTTGTAGAATGGAATTTATTGCCTCCTATATGTTGGTTTATTTATAAGAAAGCATGGGCCGCGCTCAGGGAGATGAAATTACGTGATACCATTGCGAATCAAAGTGATATACAGCTTTGTGTGTGGCACAATCAGTTACCTGAGTGTGCGTTGTTTCATTTGAGCCTGCTCGCTCGATTGACGGCGATACAACAAAAAAAACTGGCCAAGTGTGAGGCGGACTCGCGTGCAAAAAGTTCCGAACGAATTTCAGGTTCTTATAGGTTTTCCTGTAATCTATAGGTAAAGATCTATTATCTACATTTTTTTTCAAAATTTTAGGCTCAGCAGTTTCGGAGATAAGGGGGAGTGGTCATTTTTCGTCTAATTTCTTGAATAACTTCAGAACTATTTATTTTAAAATTACGAAAAAATATATAATTAAAACCCTCACAGTAAGCCCTTTCATTTGATATATCACACTATTGTTCAAAAAACTTTTTTTTTCAATTTTCTAGTTTGGCCCCCAAAAGTACCTAACCCCCATACTAAAAAAAATATAATTTACGTAACGCGTCCGTGTTTGGGTCACAGATAAGATAATTTATTAGAAGAAGATTTTTGATTTTCAGAAGTCCATATGTGTACCAAATTTCAACAGAATCGTTCCAGTGGATCCGGAGAAAACTGACTGTGTCAGACGGACAGACAGACAGACACCCGAGTGATCCTATAAGGGTTCTGTTTCTGTTCGGAACCCTAAATGTATTCGGAATTATATGTGTATTTATTCCGTTAATTCATTTTTAAAGGGATCAGAGTCCATGCTACCGGCGGACAGGGTCCAGAGAGAGGAACCTCCTAACAATGCGAGCCGTGTACAGAAGTACCGCTTTCTGAATCAAGCCCTTGATCCAGCTGCCTAACGCGAGCCTCCTAAGGTGTTGTTCGAGGCGCGTGGCTATTAAGCCATTGGCTGACTCGACTATCAGTATAATGATTGCGGAATCCACACCCCACATGGCGACAAGCTCGCGAGCCAAGTTAATTTGATTTGTTTATCTTTCTCGGCTTTCACGAGGTTCTCGTCTTGCGGGACGGTTATGTCTACAATCTTTGCACGCCTCACAATTCGGTCCACCACCACTATATCAGGCTTATTGGCCTGATATAGTCCTGTCAATGATGATGGACCGATCCCAGTACAATGTGATATTGCCGGTCTATATTTTATTTTCTTCAATGATTAACCAATCATTGAAGAAAATAAAATATAGGTACCTACATACTTTAATCATAATTTTGTAAACATACATAGTGCTATATTAGTCAGTTGTCGATATTATAATCAGTCAACGCACATTATGTAGACAAGCATATTATAAACTGGAAGATTATGTCCTTGATAAAAATGCTTGGCTAAATGCCGGTCCTGCTCCACAGCCACAGCAGCATGGGTCCACTTGTTAGGTTTTCGATAATTGGAAGAAATGCTTACCCTTTTTTTGTTCTCCTATATTATTTATCATTTCTTTGCATTATTGTATTAGCAAAGTATACACAATAGGTAAAGCAGCCTTCTTTTTTTTTTCTTTTCTTAGTTACTTGAAACCATAGTTTTGTATAACGTAGAAGCATATTTTCAATTTTTTGTAAATGTGAGCACTATGGAGCCATTTACATATGTAATTATAGATTTCGTTATTAAATTACTTTGACATGAACGAGCGTGGCAGTTGAGAGCTTGTCATGCTCACACAAATGTTTTGCTGATGGTGGCGCGTGTTTTGGATCATTTGATTCCCTTCAAAATGGTTGAGTTAGATGGTGCTGATGCACGCGTCATGTTCGTGAACGGGCGCCGTCAGTTGAAACTGGTCATCTCTTACCTGCCACTGGCTTATTTTAATCTGTACCTGCATTTTGAATTGTTTATATGTTTTCTTGTTCTTTGCATTGTCCTCACATATAGAAGCAATCAATGTTAATGTTAACAAGATTTTTGTAACACATCACATGGTTTAAAAGAGTGTCCGTGGAGTTTCTTGCCCGTTCTTCTCCATAGAGATCTACGCTTTGGAACGTGCAAATAGCTTCATGTTTTTGACTGACCGACTTTGACAATTCAAAAGTGCCTGTAAATGGTTTATTTGAAATATACGATTTGATTTGATTTGATTTGATTTGAGTCAGAATTATCAGTCTACAACCGGCCAGTCTCGTTAAGCTAAATCCTCCACTACTTTCATTCGGCTGCTACCAAGCACCCTTGCACGTATCGTCGCTCAGCTTAGCCTGAAGGTTCTACCATTTGTTTGTACTAATTTCTCTATATGAAATGAAAACACTTTTAACTCAATAGTTATCGGTTCGTATCATGAACCTAATGTGAGCCACCACCAACAATACCACTAGGTATGATTACTATTTCATGCAGGCAAGGCGAGTAATCACACCATCGACAAACTTCAACAGATGGCCATGAGACATCGTTTGCCATGAAAAATAAAATAAATTGAAACCATATGCGAAAAAATTTTTTTTTAAACATAAATGATCATGTTTTTTTAATTATTCTTGTACCTTCCAGTCTAAACGTGCTAAAATTTAACTTAGTTTGTACAACGAAACGTATTTTGACGAAGAAACAAAACGTAACAAAATACCGCGACAAGAACTGTCAAAAATAACTTGTGAAATTGTCGTTAGCCAAAACAAGAATTTATTTTAATTATTTCACGATGGATAGCAGATTGTACGAAACTAAATTGCCAAGCCATAAAATATTCAAAGAACTAAAGGACAGTTTGAGTGAAAATCCCAGTGGAAAGTTGCGAAATTTGATCCAATTGAAGGATGATGTGTTTTATGTTTGGAACTCGAAAGAGAACTGTTTATTCAGTTTAAATCTGAAGCACTTGGAAGAAAGTGGTGACGAGACTCCTTATCAGGTATTGTAAAACTCATACTGTAGATGTTTTCTTTGTTTTATCTTATTAATTAGTGCCGGCATGATTTTTTGCCAAGAAACATTTTTAGGTTATGTTATCTTGTTATTGACAACTTCAACCACATATTGGTTCGTTTTTCGAAGCAAACGCATTTATCAATAGTATTTATCAAATCTTGGGATGCTTATCTACTGATTTATGTCTTATTTCAACACTTTTGAATGACATGAACAACTTAAAAAATGCAAAGTGATTTCTTACAGCATATTAGTCAATACAACAACGTAAAAACTTAAAAGTTACCGTCTGACTGAAACCATAAGTTCTGTCTAACCTCTTATTCCTTATAATACCGACATAAGCTTCAACCAATTTAATTAATCACAGATTGGTTGAGCTGTACTGCTGTCTATTTTAATATGTATCACGGTAATATTCCACACAAGTTTTCTGCCTATCTTTTAGAGTTACTCGTTATTATCTACAAAAGATGACTGAACAGTAGGGTTGACAACCAAACTCTCAATGCTATATTAGCTAGTTTTTCCCTGCAACTTCGTGTGCGCATTTACCACTTTTTCCTGTTCCCATATGAATTTTGCCAAATCCTCTCTTAGTGCTCCCCTACACTCCCCAAGTAACCTACATACCAATTTCAGTTTTCTACAACCCTATTTTTGGCGGCTGTGTGTTGTCTGTCAGTCACTCAATCTCTCAGTAGCGGAAATATTGTACATACAATGATTTTACTCTTTTTCACTTAGAAATACTAGGTAGGCTGGTTTTGACTTATAAATGCAAAAGTTGGAATGGATGGATATCTAGAGACATCTTATAGACTAGAAAAATGCATAGGCTACCTACTTTTTACCCTGGGAGTATGTTCCTGCGGGATAATTTCCGATATTCACTATGCTTTAAAATCTACAAAAGTAATAGTGTGCTAAAATCATTTTATGATCTATTTGATTCTAATATGAATTCCTGTCATTTTTACTGAGAGTGTTGGTCTTTTAGGCCATAATTGCAAAGAATTATTTCCAAATAACAAAAAGTTCTGTTTTCAAAATAACAATAAAATTTACTTTCATTCTAGTCTGTATTTACCCGGGGCAGGCCCGGCCCTCCCACATGTGGGTCTATTGTCTTTTAATTTTGTGAGACCTGATGGGTTACAGACAAAATTCCATGGCTGGATTATGCCTGTAGAACGGTAATAACAGGGACTACCCTGTTATTGTCTTATGTTTCAATGACTTTGCAGTGTTTTTTTTAAGAAACAATATTTATTTATATATACTTTATTGTACACCAAAATTAAAATACATTAAGGAAACTTTTTTTTTTTTTCTTTCTCTTTCTATTTACAATCAGCCATCCAGCTTTAATTAAATTTGTTAAACATCATAGAAGCAGTTTTTGAGATTTAACACATCCATTGATGTGTCATCTCTTTAATTAGAATAGCTTCAGATTGAAGCGAGTCTTGTCCTTCTCAACCGGAATACGCTATGATCAGTGGTCATGAGTGCTTTCGCCAATTGGTTTTTGTGACGTTTCAGCCTTTGTTTGTAGGCATCGCAAGACCTCTCTATCTACTCCTTCACAGTGGGCATTTCAGAGTATTCATGTACTTCTGTATTCTTTACAAACCATGGGGCACTGATTAATGTCTTTAATGCTTTGTTTTGGAAGCGCTGAAGAATTTCGATATTGGAATGGCTTGCCGATCCCCAGAGTTCGATAGCGTATGTCCAAACTGGTTTGATTATGCTTTTGTAGATCAGAAGTTTATTTTCCAAGCTGAGTCTGGATTGTCTGCCTATGAGCCAGTACAACGTTCTGAGCTTTATGTTTGCTTGATCTCTCTTAGCCTTAATGTGGTCTCTCCATGTGAGTTTCCTGTCCAGATGCATTAAGGAAACTTTAAACTAAAAAATATACAATTAGCGGCCTTATCAATACTATGACACCTTCCCCTTATGAAAACCTTCCCATTACATGGAAAGCTTGAAAAAATGTACTTTTTAAAATTTTTGTTTCACCTAGTTGGCATTTTTAAAGGTGGCTTTTGTCCAGCAGTAAGACTACAAGACTACAAAAATAAATGTTTCATGCAATTTTTACAACTCCGTCAGTTATAATCAGTGTGAAACATAATGTTTATTTGAATCTTTTGTCTCTTTTCAGGTATGTTGTATTAACAGCTGTCATTCTTCCTGTACCTGTATCAACGGTATGTTTTTTTTTTAATTTGCCAGCCTAATACGTTGCCCCTCATACTAACATCTTCAGTGATGACTCGAAAATGTGTTATGGGTAAGTTTTGCATGGCAGAATAAGTTTTTAATGTTCTGTCGGGACACTGGCCTCATTCCATGCTTTGTTTGTAAACATTTGTCAAGTTTAATGTTTTGCTCTGAGGCATACAAATATGAATGTGAACTTTTTTTTAATCAAACTTACTAAAAATGATTCCACAGAGCCAATATGTGGGTTATTAGAGGCCACACATGTTTTTGAAGTTTAATTTCTTAGAAATGCCAATTTCCTTGCAATGTTTTGCATTACCGTTTTGAAATGAAATAAACTACACTTAGTAAAGTTTCATGATTTTATTGAATGGGTAGGTAATCTAGGCTTAATCTCTTCCTCTTTCATCATCATAATTATATCAGCCAAAGGACGTCCACTGCTGGACATAGGCCTCCCCCAAGTGTCGCCACAACAACCGGTCCTGTGCGTCTCGCATCCATCGGCTACCCGCGACCCTCGTCAGGGCATCGGTCCACCTTGTGGGTCCGCGCCAAACACTGCGTCTTCCGGTACGTGTTCGCCACTCCAGTACTTTTCGGTCCCATTGACCATCTGTTCTTTTTCTTTGTTGGCTTAGTATTTATTTAAGGCAGAGAGAAAGAACAGTTTGCACGACATTGTTACACCAATATGACGATTTCATAAGAAAATAGACGTCTATTTTTTTGTAATTGACCTTTTTTAGGGTTCCGTACTTCAAAAGGAAAAAACGGAACCCTTATAAGTTCACTTTGTTGTCCGTCCGTCTTTTTTTTTACTATATATAGGCATACGTTTGACCACAATCTCACCTGATGGTAAGCGATGATGCGGTCGAAGATGGAGCACGTTTGCCTAGAAGCAACCTATTCACTCTTGTCTTAAAGACTCCCAGGTTGCAGCAGGGTCTGTCAAGACCCCTTAATCTCGGGAACGCGTGGAGGTATCAAATTGGAATTAAAACCATTTACTCAGGTCAACAGTCCCTTGAAGCTGTGAAAACATCAAACTTATAAGTTAACGTAAAAAAAAGATACGGCCTAAACGGCCGTATCTTTTTTGCCGCAAAAATCGTATATTTCGACACTCTCAAGGGAATCAAAATGTATAAGGTATTTCCCGTTGACCTAGAACTATGAATTTGGCAATTAATACCGTCTTATACTACAAATATAGGAAAAAGTCTGAAAACTATGCATTTGTAATTGAAATCATAAAAAATATAGTCTTTATTTAAAGTAATATGTACCTATCGTTTTGTACGGAACTCTCGGTGGGCGAGTCCGACTTGGCCGTTTTTTTTTTGGTATGGGAAATCATTGATGTCTTCTTCCGCTCTGAGCGGGGCTGGAGTATCAGACTCTTACTGACTAAAACCCATCCGTGTTCCTCCTAATGCCCTTTACATTCCATGGCCGCGGTGACTCTTTCGGAATATTTTTTTCGGTCTATGGTACCCTTCGTGTGCGAATCAACTCTCGTTACAAAGCAAACACGAGGCGTGCAGAGAAATTAAAACGATATAAATCATGAATTGGTGAGATTTTTGAGACCAAAAGTCTGTGACATTCCTAATATCCTAATCCCCGCACTACTTCGTCTGCTCCGCTCCTATTGGTCTTAGCGTGATGATATATGTATAGCCTATAGCCTTCCTCGATAAATGGGCTATCAAACACTGATCACAATCAACAAATCGGACCAGTAGTTCCTGAGATTAGCGCGTTCAAGCAAAAAAAACAAACAAACGAAATTCTTCAGCTTTATATATTACTAACCTATGTCCTTTCTCAGGCTCTAGACTATCCGTGTACCAAATATCATTTAAATCGGTTCAGTAGTTTGGCGTAAAAGCGCGACAGGCAGAGTTACTTACGCATTTATAATATTAGTAAGGATTAAAGTATTATGTATAAATGTCATTGAAATATTTGAATAAATTATTTTATCATGTAAAGGCATTCTCAACAAACATGTTCACATTCTTCAGTCAATCCCTATTTTTAATTTGACCCTGTTGACCGACTTATCACCAAATTGTTGCAATTGCATTTTGGGGAATGTGCGACGGAATTGCATAATTTAATTCCACCAAGCCCATCATCATAGGACCACAAGACGAACGGCGATTCGCCACCGGTACATGGTGGACATCCCACCCACGCGCACAAAACGTTTTGGGAACACATTCATAGTGCGTACAGCTAAGGAGTGGAATTCCCTGCCGGAGTCTGTGTTTCCTGATAGCTACAACCTGGGAGTCTTTAAGTCAAGAGTGAATAGGTTACTTCTAGGCAAGCGTGCTCCATCTTCGACCACATCATCGCTTACCATCAGGTGAGATAGTGGTCAAACGCGTGCCTACCAATAGTAAAAAAAAAAATGTGGCAAGTATCTTTTAAGTATATACCATACTTGCTAAGAAGCCTTACGACTGCGGGGTCCGATACGCACTTGACCTGTTCATTAATTAGATACTAATCTAGACGTACAATACATTTACAACATACATACAATACAAACAAAATTGAAGTGTCTTTTTTTTAAGGATGGTAAATCATCAAATGACTCCTCCCGCTCTGGGCTTTTACGCCAAAACTACTGAACCGATTTAAATGAAATTTGGTACACATATAGTATAGAGCCTGAGAAAGGACATAGGCTACTTTTTATCCTGGGAGTATGTTCCCTAGGGACCACGCGGGCGAAGCCGCTGGCAGAAGCTAGTTTTATATACACGGTGCTAATTTATTCGTCTTACATCCGCAGCCCACTTCATCTATTCAATGACTGCTGCATCTATCTAATGAATGATGTTTATGAACATTAGAACTGTTAAAAAAAAAACTGGCCAAGTGCGAGTCGGACTCGCGTGCAAAGGGTTTCGAACGAATTAAATTTTTATAACATGTAATTTTAACACTACCGCCTTCTAATAGGTTTTCCTGTAATCTTTAGGTAAAGATTTATTATCTCCATTTTTTTTTTTGAAAATTTTAGGCTCAGTAGTTTCGGAGATAAGGGGGGGGCATGGTCATTTTTCGTCTAATTTCTTGAATAACTTAAAAACCATTTATTTTAAAATTATGAAAAAAATATAATTAAAACCCTCACAGTAAGCCCTTTCATTTGATATGTCACATGATATTGTTCAAAAAACTTTTTTTTAAATTTTCTAGTTTGACCCCTAAAAGTGACCCCCATACTAAAAAATAATAATTTACGTAACGCGTCCGCGTTTGGGTCACAGAAGTCCATATGTGTACCAAATTTCAACAGAATGGGTCCTGTGGATCCAGAGAAAACTGGCTGTGACAGACGGACAGACACAGACAGACAGACACCCGAGTGATCCTATAAGGCTTCCGTTTTTTTTTTTTCGAAACCCTAAAAATGAAAATATGACGCATGACGTAGTTTAAAACCACCAGGAGCGAGCGCAGTTCGAGCCTTGTTTTACAAAGACGGCGCGGGATAGAACGGCGACTTTTTTTTTGATACGTAAACATTATTAACAGGGTGTTTCATAAATCTAATGCATAATTTATTTTTATTGTATATCCATCTCAATGAATTATTAAACAAAAAATTGCACCTAGAGGTAGTTTATGTCGGGTACATTAAGTGTTCCGCCATTGTAAGCAACTAAAATGGTACCGTGTATAATGATTTGAACAAAACAAAACAATATATATATATATTTAAACTAACACTGACAAAAGAATAATACCATCCCATCACTTCCCGTAGGTGTCGTAAGAGGCGACTAAGGGACTCGCCAGAGAATGGGCAGCAGCGTTCTCTGTAAAACTCAACACCATACACTGCGATCGCCAACCCGCCTGCCAAGCGTGGCGATTATGGCAAACCCCCCCATCTTGGGGGAGGCTTATGTCCAGCAGTGGACGTCTTTCGGCTGATATGATGATGATAATGATGACTGACAACTTAGCAGTAAAACAATTTAACATTAACCAGACGCCATTTGCCTATATGGTAAGTAGAAACTAGAATCTATATAACGCTGTGCGCTACGACTCCTTTCTAGGAACTCCTTTTGCTTTGTCTTCTTCTTATCGTGTGGCCAGTAAGGTCTAATGACCCCACACACCCTAGTGTCAGAGTTTCTAAACCGCCTCAAGGGCCTTTGACATGGTTTATTTGACGACCGCCATTTGGCGGCCGGGACCACCGGCTTACCTTCCGAAGCACGGAATCATCTTTTTTTCAGACAATTAGGTGATAATTGCTTTGTAAAGATAGGGTAATAATTATTGTTTACCTACAATTCTCAGCAAATTGAACCTTCACTAAAACTAAAATAAATAATTGTTTACCGACAATTCTCAGTAAGCTGAAACATCACTTGAAATCTAAATAAATAAACATTTCATGACGTAAAATGACAACCAATACGCCCGCCCTTTTTTTTTAGGATCGGAAATCATCAAATGACTCCTCCCGCTCTGGGTGAAGCAGAAGGGAGTGTCAGACTTTTACTGACTAAAACCCATCCGTGTTCCTCCTAGTGCCCTTTGCGTTCCAGGGCCGTAGTTACTCTTTCGAACGAATTCCGCAACCCTGGCAAGCACTGGCCCTAGCAATAATTCTAGATTCATCACCTGCCTAGCCTTTTCCCAACTATTTTGGGCTCGGCTTCCAGTCAAACCGGATTCAGCTGAATACCAGTATTTTACGTGGAGCGGCTGCCTACCAGACCTCCACAACCCATTAACTGGGTAACACGATACTCCTTGGCAAGACTGGAGTCAGATTTACTGCCTTCTGACAGTCTGTAACGACTGCCTAACATCTACAAATCACAGCCGAGACCAACGGCTTAACGTGTTTTCTAAACTCGGTATCTTAAGACGGTTACCCATCTACAAACCAACCTCGGCAAGCGTTGCTTGACCTTAAAGGTCGATCTGAGTGGCTGTTATTATTTAGCCACAAGTAATTCTAGATTACCGTGCCGGAAGACGCAACGTTCGAAGGCCTCCCACAAGGTGGACCGATGACCTGGTGAAGGTCGCGGGTAGCCGATGGATGCGAGACGCACAGGACCGGTCGTTGTGGCGATGCTTGGGGGAGGCCTATTGCCAGCAATGGACGTCTTTCGGCTGATATGATGATGATGATGAATTCTAGATAAAAAAAAATTCGTCACTAAAATGAGAACCTGGTGCTGATATAGCAACTCAATGAAATCTGACAAGCCTTTTAGTTTTGTTGTGATAAGCTTCCAGTCTTCCAGTACCAGTATTTTACATGCAGCGACTGTCTGTCAGAACTCCACAACCCAATAACTGGATAACACGATGCCCCTTGGCAAGACTGGTGTCTGATATTCTGGCTTTTGACTACCCGTAACAAGAAAACTATAAAAGACAGTCAGGATCAATGGTTTGAAATTATTTTCAAGGCATGGAGGAGTCTTGCTATGTAATAGATGATTACCCATCCACAGACCGATCTCGGCAAACGTTGCTTAACCTTGAAGATCGACTCGTGCGGTTCTAGTTACTTAGCCACGAGCTCTTCCTTATAATCTATACTTCTATACTAATATTATACTAAAATAAATAAATAAATAAAAACATAAAAAAAAAACAAAAACATATATAAAAATAATAAAAACATTATGTATATAAAATAAAATATATATATAAAATCTATACTTCTATACTAATATTATAAATGCGAAAGTATGAGAGTCTTGAAGAAATTTGGCACAGAGGTAAATTATAGTCTGGAATAACACATAGGATACATTTATCCCGGTTGTATATTCTCTAGGGACAATTTTACATTCATGAAGGCGGCAGCTATTGACAACTATTTCCCAAAATATAACAATAACACTCTAAAATCTCTTCAACGCCAAAGAGAATCAATTAACCAAATTGATGAATAGCAAAACAAAACAATGAACATGTTACCACTGGCCATTGAAAAGAGCTTTCGATCCGACCGCCATTAATCTCACTTGAAACGGTACCACGGAATTAATTATCCTCTGACCATACGATTTAATGGGCTTCCTGAGGGACTCTGAGGTTTCCGATTAAATCACTACATCTCATTGGCCGATTTATAGTGACCAGAGGGCCTGAGATTTAGTGGGAGCTGGATAAGGCCCATTTGGGAGGAGAAATATTGCTTTGGCTATAATAAATGTTTAAGAATTATAGTAACTATTCAGACTTTTCTGAGGTTGAGGATAGTAATTCTTATATTTTAGATACCCACTGAACTGTGCAGAATCAAAGACATTCTTAATACTTTTTTTAATACTTAAAAAAAGAAGAATAAACAAATTCATCCGCCCGAAATAAATACGTAGATTGTGTAGAGTACTGTGCGTCTACCATGAGTTTTATCAATCTATACTCGCTAGCGACTAGTTAAAACAATGAATGAAAACTTAAAAAAGAAAAACAAGTTTCTAATTTATTTGTTAAAGTTGTTAACTAAAAAGCAAGCAAGTTTCAAGTAAAACTTAGGTAACAACTAAAAAAATAAATTAGAAACTTATTTTTTAAAAGTTTTCATACATTTTTTAACTACAGTCGCTAGCGAGTATAGATTGATAAAACTTAAGGTAGACGTACTGTAGAGGTTTTACTTGTGGTCTTACTAACCAACCTCTGTAGTTTTATCTTAAGAACTGCTGGTTCGAATTAAAAAAATATTTTAGTGTTGGATAGCCCATTTATCGTGGAAGGATATATAATATCACGCTACGACCAATAGGAGCGGAGCATTCACGAAAGAAGTGACACAGACGAAGTTGCGCGGGTCAGCGAGTAAGTCTATATTGTGAAGCAAATTCTTTTCCATTTACAAACAAGCGCTGTTGGTTAACAGGTGTGTAAACAGTTCAATAAACAAAAAAACTATTGTAAATGTCAAAGGAGATGTTCCAAAATGTATGGAGCCTGGGCCAGGTCCTTGGTACACTATACTTAAAAATAGAGAAATACATTTAGAACAGTTCTTAACTGTACAATTTCTTTTAAATGGTTTTGTTTTCTGGTAAAACACAAGAACTTACACTTGAAATTGCAACACAACAAAAACCCGTCATGGCGGTAAACTGTCATTTTGATTGATTAATGACGTTTGACATTTATTTCTGGCATCGTTATTTACCGGCAACGAAACGAAAGTGACTGAAGTGACATTTTAATCATAGCTGACAGTTATTTTTCTATGATCTATGCTTTACTGTCATTGTTTTTATGCACAGACTAACTAAATCGGTGCGACGCCATGTTGAAAATCTATAAAAGTAATTTATAAACATCAAGTACTACCACAACAGTAAACATTCAAATGAATTAACTGTATTTTTCCCGAATTCTACGATTTTTTCTCTTTTTTATGAGGTACTGTACATAAGTCTGGTCCATTTTGAAACATCTCCTTTCGCATTTTCGGTACTTCAGGAACGATATGTTCCTACAGTCCAAGTCTGTCTCTTCGTATAAGTATACGTTAGTGCCCCAACACACACATAGCTAAACCACTATGGTCTTTCCAGCCGGATTTATTGTTTTGGATCCGGTCCTTCGGTCCAAGTAGCCCTTTCCCTGCCCGATTGTTAATCTGAACTTAGGTGTACTTTTCACCTTCAGCGTTTCGAGCCAAGACGGTCTTAAATCGTTGAGAATGTCCAGTTACGGGGTGTTCCATATATGGATTTAACACCGAACTAGATTTTTGTTAGCAGATTATGAATATTGTTATGAATAAAAAAAAACTGGCAAGTGCGAGTCGGACTCGCGTGCAAAGGGTTCCGAACCAATATCATTTTTTTAATGTGTTATTCTAACACTACAGACTTCTTGTAGGTTTTCCTGTAATCTTTAGGTATAGAACTATAATACATATACATTATTTTCAAAATTTTAGGCTCTATAGTTTCGTAGATATGGGGGTAATGGCCATTTTTGGTCTTATCTCTTGAATAACTTCAAAACTATTTATTTTAAAATAATAAAAAAAAACATAATTAAAATCCTCACAGTAAGCCCCTTTCATTTGAAATGTCACACGATTCAGTTTGAAAAACTTTTTTTTTAATATTCTAGTTTGACCCCCAAAAGTGACAAAATAATTACGTAACACGTCCGTGTTTGGGTCACAGAAGTCCATATGTATACCAAATTTCAACAGAATCGGTCCAGTAGAATCCGGAGAAAACTGGCTGTGACAGACGGACAGACACAGACAGACCCAAGTGATCCTATAAGGGTTCTGATTTTTTACGGGCGTTCGAAACCCTAAAAAGGAAATTTTGGAAGTGTTTTCAATGGCATTATGTTGCCTTTTCCTGACTCATTCTTGACATTGTTTACGTAAAAAAAAAGAAACAAAAGAATAACGGTTAATTGTTCTCCGGCTTCAGTTACGCGTAAAACTTTGAAAATTATTATTCATATTATAAACCTTTCTTGAGACGGAGGCCTCTTGGTTGGCTTCTTAAAAACGTGACCAAAGAAAGCCTGAATCACGTGGTATTTTATCCGGCCAATGGAATATCAGAAACAACAAGCATAGACCTAAACCGGGTCCACTTGAAAGTCCAGACAGTATACATCGTGTAACATTTTAATTAAAACCAACTTAAGTGACCCACTTAGACCTTCGATTTAATCAGTTACTCAATAGGTAATTTCGGGGGCACTACACCTGGGCGGAACAATTAACTTGACCCGCCTTCCATACATAAATGTGTAAAGCAAATATTGTCACAATTACGCGATACCATCAGCCTGTAAACACACGGACGAAGAGTGGTACCCTTCGGCGAATATCTCGAGGCCCGGAGGCCCGTGTGGCAATCGAGATACAGGCTTAAGTCTTGAGAAGAAGCGAGGGAAATCTTAGGATCGTTAGTGGAAGTTACTGACGAAACTTGACGAAAACCTTCGTTCAATTTTCTAAAATCTTTGTATTCTTTTTTGTGGCAGATCGTAGCGAAGATTTTTTTTCCATTTTACCCTAGCCGAACCAATATACCACACTAACATTATATTATGAAACCGATGGCGATCTGATACATATTTCATCATCATCCTGCCCTTATACCATGTTGTCGGGGTCGGCACAACACGTTTTTCTCTTCCATTCTATCCTATAAGCCATCACTAACACTAACATAATCTTTATAGCATATAATTGTGGTCCAGACTGTTAGAGCATTAAATCATTTCATTTTTTAGGTTTCCGAACATCCGTAAAAAACGGAACCCTTATAGGATCATTCGGGTGTCTGTCTGTCCGTCTGTCACAGCTAGTTTTCTCGTGTTGCAATTTGGTACACATATGGACTTCTGTGACCCAAACACGGACGCATTACGTAAATAAATAAATTCTTAGTATGGGGGTAACTTTTGGGGGTCATACTAGAAAAAAACTGGCCAAGTGCGAGTCGGACTCGCGTGCAAAGGGTTCCGAACGAATTTTTTTTTTAACATGTTATTTTTACACTACAGACTTCTAATAGGTTTTCCTGTAATCTTTAGGTAAAGATCTATTATCTCTATTTTTTTTTCAAAATTTTAGGCTCATTAGTTTCGGAGATAAAGGGGGGGGAATGGTCATTTTTCGTCTAATTTCTTGAATAACTTCTAAACCATTTATTTTAAAATTATGAAAAAAATATAATTAAAACCCTCACAGTAAGCCCTTTCATTTGATATGTCACACGATATTGTTCAAAAAACTTTTTTTTTTAATTTTCTAGTTTGACCCCCAAAAGTGACCCATACTAAAAATTTAATAATTTACGTAACGCGTCCGTGTTTGGGTCATAGAAGTCCATATGTGTACCACATTTCAACAGGATCGGTCCAGTGGATCCGGAGAAAACAGGCGGTGACAGACGGACAGACAGACAGACAGACAGACAGACACCCGAGTGATCCTATAAGGGTTCCTTTTTTTTTTCGGAACCCTAAAAAAAATCAAACCGTATCGTGTGACATATCAAATGAAAGGGCTCACTGTCAGGGTTTTAATTATGTTTGTTTTCATAATTTTAAAATAAATAGTTTTAAGTTATTCAGGAAATTAGACCAAAAATGAAACGAAACTACCGAGCCTAAAATTTTGAAAAAAACGTACATAATATTTCTATACCTAAAGACTACAGGAAAACCTATAAAAAGTATGTAGGGTTAAAATAACATGTTAAAAAAATACATTACCCTACCTTACCTTACCTTACACCTTTTTATTTTTTATTTCTATGTTCCGTGCGTGTTTCATGAATGTGCTAAATAAATGTTATTCTTTCTTTCTTTCTTTCAAATTGGTTCGGAACCCTTTGCACGCGAGTCCGACTCGCACTTGGCCAGATTTTTTCGTGTGATATACATTAAGTTGTGACTCAATAATTTGCCAAAAAAATTGGTATGCGAATATTATAGATAAACGTATTATAATCGCAGAAGAAGGAACACGTATTTACATAAATCAAATTACTGAGATCATTTCTAAAAGTTTCGTGTTTTTTTAGTTGTTCTCGTTTTTGTTGGGCGTAAAGGATACTTAATTCTAAATCATAATTAAATTTATTCAAATCCAATAAATCTTTTTTTTTTTGCTGCCAGTGTTGACCTTTGAAATTAAATTTCCACCACTCAAACTTTTATCATGAACATATTTTTAACCGACTTCCAAAAAAGGAGGAGGTTCTCAATTCGGTGGGTATTTTTTTACCAAATAATCTTTAAACGGCTATAGCATGAGTAATATGGGTATGGTAACGACTGAAGAAACTATACCCCAAACGTTTAGAAGTTCTGGAATTTAAGTAAGAATAAGGTCAAATGGCAAAAAAAAAATCTTATCAAGCTATTAAGTTACCTAGCATTTAAAAAACCTTGATACCTTATATTTCTTTTGCTAACAAAGGTCATCGTACTCATGCTTCTTCAAACGTGTCGATGACACGACGCTACGGTTTTATATTGGCTTAATAATCATGCTGCGTGAAAAAGATAATAGCGCCAAAAGCCTACAACTTGAAGCTTACACTCTAAGATATTTTCCTCCGTACCTTAAGATCGTTTTATTACCAACCCGGATGGACTTCGGGGATGGATGGTGGGGAATGTAAATTTACTGTACGGAACCGGACGCGAGGAGGTGAGCATCGGATTGTTTTGTTTTTGGTCGGGCCGCATTAAGGATGGCCGTGTTTCACACCGATTCGCAACGCAGACCGAGACTGTCGGAGTCGCCTGGAATTCGTGGTTTGAAGGTGAGGAAAAGTTCCTGACCTCTCTGCCTGCTTTTAATTACCTACGTTTTTTGACGATCAGCATAGTTTCCGTTCAAAACTCTTCATATTGTCTACATTTTATTTAAACGTATCAAGTTATTTAATTTAACTTTATTTAACTTAATGGTACATCACTGTGGTCGGCACTCTCTACCAGTCAACCTTTAGGTTAAAAAGCCTACAGAACTCATCTTTTGGCATACCCTTTATCATTCACCTTACACTTCGGTATAACAGCACCGTCCCACAAGTTCTTAACAATGCACCAACCGATTCTAAACTTAAAGACCGACCATCAAGGTTTAAGTTCACACAAAGGATAAAGGCAAAGATTTGGGAGGTGAACTTAAGACAATCGCGTGTTCGGAAGCATTTCACCGCGGCCTTTGTTTAGACGTGTTAGATCGATGTGCCTAATGTATGTGGATTGAACAGCGTGGGTTTAATTTGCCGCCTGTCCATTTGTTCCGATTGTGGCCTTATTTATTGTGTTCTGAGGATTGGTTTGTAATTAATGGTTTGTGTTGATTTTTGCATCTGTTTACGGTTAGGCTTTCGTAGATTTCAGGAAAGGATTGAATAACGTTCTTAAATTTTGTAGCATGATGCGTTGCAGAGTTTTAAGGAGACGTTAATGTCATATTTTTGACGCGTACTCTTTTCTATGAAATATTGTCAGTTACTCTAAAAGAATTGAGACTTAACTGGTTATAAATAAACATGAGAAAGGTATACCATGTGCGTGAAAAATCCTCGATCAAAGTTCATCAACACTTTCTCATACTTAACAAAGTTATCAGTGTAGCGTTTAATTGAACTAACCAAACTTGTCCAAGCTTCTAAAACCTTACCATCCTAAAACTAATCAAACTAAACCTCACAGAATCTATTAAACATACAGTGCCTATCGATAGTCCTGCACAGATTATACTCAAGTTGCCGGCCCAAGGCACATCGGTTCTTTGTCTAAACCGATTGCTACGGTGTACCCCAAGGAGGTATCTTGGGACAGGTGTGTTCTTGCAAGGATTTTAATTAATAATGTCTCGATAGTGTGTGGTGTTGGGTGGCTGATTTATCGAGGGTACAATAGAAGGGTGGAATGGTAAACTTTGTTTAGTAGCTTGTGATAATGTAAGAGCTTGAACTTAGAAAAACGAGTCGTTGAATTTTTTTGGATTGTTATTTGGGAAGTAAGAATTTGGACTAGGAATCAATATAATTATTTTATGTCTGAAAACGATAAACTGTTCATGAATGAGCTGATGGTCTAAACGTATCCAAGCTTGTAGGTCATACAACCATTTAGTAATTCATGTTAGGAATATAGTTAGCAATTATAAATCTCACAAAACGAGTGACCGTACTTATGAATTAAAAACGTCTGAAGAAAATGTCGAATGGTCAGTTGAATAACCCATACCACATTTCTAACATCGCAAAGTTAATAAAATCTCCCCTCTAGATATGCAATACCACATACTTATAACCACATAACTTTCACTTAAACCATCGCAATATCGACACAATGGTCTTAATAACCCACCAAAAGATAAACAAGTCCCATCGAGACAATATATCTTCGGGCCCTTTACTAACGAACATTCTGGAATTAACTGCACATTGCTGACGTCACAAGATATTAGTTGTATCTCATGTGTATTGTCTGATGTGCCAATACTTGGATTAATTTGTACAGCCAGCGATATTTAGGGGTTTCGGTTAGGGAAAGTTCGGCGATAAGCTGAGGTCAAAGTGGTAACGAAGTCTTTGGGATGTAGGAGCATGATACAATTAGCTTTAGCAAGCCGAAACTATGCTAGCAGTTATAGTTTATTTAGTTAAGCAATTACTGTTATGGTTTTGTGTGACTTTTAAAAGCTTCATTTTCAATGGAATCATTATTGCTTACATGAACAATTGCCTTTAAAAACTAAAACAAGCAAATAGTGCACCTCGGACTATCTACATAAAGTATCTTTCCTCTTTTTCAAATCTCTCCGCAGGTTGTCTATACAAAATCGCTTTTAGCGATTGTTACGCCATTCTAATTTAAATTGTAAGTACCTAAGTTAGCTTTAAAGCTGTTATTGAAATATGTTATTAGTGTAAAATGAAAAGTACTTCAATGCTATTCTATTCTAATGTTCCTGAGAATCATTTTTTTTTAATAATTTCATTTTCATTTCAACTTAAATAAACGCATAGTTCATTTCCAGCTCAAACGTTAAAAATGTAATCTTAAAAACCAAAGCACCAAGCGTACAATTTATTCTCCTTTCCTCACTAGATCTCTATCTAACATATTAATTACTAATAAAACTTTAAAACGTGCACACCCGTGTGAGTGTCTCAGGGCTCTCTAAGACGGCTCGCCTCCCTACCACCCCCTCTCCACTTACCACCCCTCTCTATGTCCGTACATGGTTAGTGTGAATATGTAAGCCCACGGGTGTTCATTAACTCAGCATGTTAAGCCGATGATCGTAGATAGTGTTTGTGGTCGCTCCATCGGGCCCGATTGAGAAAAGACGCTGGGGCGGATCCGAGAACCAGTCTAAATGGACAGTGATTTAGAAATTATAAGATTTACAGGACACAAACGATTTTTGTTAGGATTTTGATTGGTTATAATATTCTTCGACGATTTCTACCAGAATCCAAGACGGCATAAAAAACATGTATTGGACGATGTTTGTCATGTTCAAAACAGTTGGTCCATGCGTCATTTGCTATTACGAATGCTTGTTTTAAGCGATCTACATGACTCCTTGCATACCTTATAAAGGACGAAAAAACCAAAGAACTTAACGGTCCCAAACAAATTGATCCCAGCATTTAATTACACCGCACAAACTATAAATATTTATTTAAAATCCAGCACAGTTGAGCGTAGCGGCGCGTTCACCTTGCCACTCCACATTTACACGAACAAATCTAAAATGGCGTCATGTAAAACGTACATCGCGGTGAGCACTTGAAACTCGTTCTTTTCCCGCCTCGGAGTGTCGTTGCCGACATTAAATCTTAATAAATCCCTTCATGCATCACCATAGCAGGTCCTTTGATTTTTCACTCGGCAAACCACGTCTCGTGCTATCAAAGAAAATCACAACTCTTTTCAATGCACGTCGATATAATTTTCACAAAGACCACCTTAATTGATCCCCCCGCACCCCATTCCACTTTTGAAATACATGAAACCGGTCAGGTGTGAGTTGGACGAACTTTGATGGTTCCAGAGCTATTGAAAAGAAAAAAGTCAGACTGGGGGCGGAATTTCTTTCGTTAATAACTGCATATTGTGGATTGCCTAATAGGTAGTTTTTGTGAACTTCTAATTATTATTTGTGGAAAAGGGACTCGATATTAAAATTGGTCCTTATTGACTTCTTTCAGGAGTTCAGGGCCTATGCAAAAACTAAACTAAAACAGTGGAAATAAATAAACATTTCAACTATTCACGGTACCCAACAAGTAAAGTCAAAGGGAGACGAAGAATGCACTGACGGGGTTCTCAATAGAGTGGACAGTGTACCTTCAATTTACTAATACAAATAAGCGCGACTCGGTCCTTTAGGCCCCCGACAACTGCTATAGGCGACGCTTTTAAAAAGACCTTGCCTATTGTGTTCAACCCTCAATCGCGGTCTCGATTATCGGAAAGAAAACACTCTCATCTATATTTTAAATAATGATCACAGGGTACAAGAGACCCTTGGTCGGGGGAAACAACGGTTGTGATGGATTGTGCGGGATACGGGCCAATAATGCCTTTGTGTAGTTGTCGCCTTGCGACTACAATATGGGTTTGATGTTTTTGAATTATTGGAGGGAATATTGTCACGACATGGACTGATTAATTGGCACACTATTATCAAAGTAATTTGTCGATAGTTTCTTTACGATCTCCTCTTCATAGTTATCTTTTATCTTAATGTGTGCTTCATTAGCTATCCTGTTTCTGTCGTCATTTCCTAAGTCCGCATCATCATTAACATCAGGCCCACAGTTATCTGCGATAAAAAGAATATTATAATCATAACAAACAGCAACTATCATCAGAAAGATAATCTTTCAAAAATTCTAAAAGCATGCGAAACAAAACCGGCCGTGTAATGAACCCCCATACATCATTAACTGGTAGTGTAGAAGCACGAAATAGTTAGATACAGAAGGTCAGGTCTTTGCCACGAGCGAAAACGTACGCACACAGAAACACGCTTCACGTACAGCGAGTGCAAGCGCACTGGCGACCTGCATCTGTTTGAGATCGCTCGTACGTACGCGTCTATATGTGTGTGCTCCTGTTTTCCGAATCGGCCTTCTGTGCTTACCTTTGTTCTGGTAGGAGTGTCACACAAACAATCCCGCTCCAGTTTCGCGAGGGACTGGTTGATAGTACGCAGTAGTGGATTCGTTACAGCGAGAGTCTAGTGGAGACCATTGTGAGTTGAGGACGTCTGCGCTGTTGTGTCCGAGATGTTAGTAATTGCCCCCGCTGCCTACGGTTTGAGGGAAAAAATCTGGATGCGATTGAGAATTTTTAGTATGGTAACTTTTTTTGCTATGATTCATTTAGTTGGGGATGCTAAAGGAACTTGGGTGGGGTTGCGGTAGCTTTAGGAAATGTGCTAGATGGACGGTGTAGTTCGTATTCATGAAATTTTGATGATTGCCTGCAGTGCGATTCTGTAAACCTCTCACCGCGAGCTGTCAATGCTTACAAACACGATAGAATGACAGTTCACTTCATGCTGTAGTGCTATTCTGTAACAACATTTTCGTATCTCGACAGCGGAATTCGAGGTGACTCTCAAATTAAGACCTTTATGCTGTGCGCAATAAAGGTCACTTTGTAAGTTTTGTCACTCAGGTGAAGCTCGATATCGAAATAGTTACTTGCAGAATATACTACCTGATTGCACCTTAGTTTACGCGGTGAGATGTAGACAGAATAGACCGTCTGATAACATCCATGACATGAATAGCTTAGATTTATGTAAAAAATTATATTTCTACAATCATTTATTTTATAAACTAGCTTCTGCCAGCGGCTTCGCCCGCGTGGTCCCTAGGGAACATACTCCCGGGATACAAAGCCTTAGCCTATGTCCTTTATCAGGCTCTAGACTATCTCTGTACCAAATTTCATGCGTGAAAGTGAGACAGACAGACAGAGTTACTTTCGCATTTATAATATTAGTAAGGAAGTAAGGATGTCCATTTTCATTCGTCTAATAGGCTAGTTTCCACCATTACTAAATTGCGAATCTATTTAATCCGTCAGGTAGAGTATTGAAAAATAATGGACACGTAGTTTCACGTAGTAGTTTTTGTTTTTGTAAATCAATGAATAAAGATAAAGATAAAACGCATCAAAACTCGGGGGTGGACGTATTGAGAATTTTACAAGCGTCGTATCTTCGTCAATTTTGGTTTACGTAACAAAAGAAAAAAAACGGGTCAAATATTTTTTGATTTATTAATTAGATTTTTTCAGTTTACGAGCTTATTATGCAAATTTTTTTACAATGACTTATTTTATTAATTTCCTTTTTCATACATCTCTCTAGAATAGGGTGTCTAATGTCTATTGATATAAGGTTCATGATAATACAAATAGGCCAATAATCACTTTTCAATTTAATATCAATTCAAGAGTTATAAACTCATTACCACTTTACGATATGCACTTACACACCAGTTTATTCTCCAAAGGCCTTGAAGGTCATCTAACTTGAAGATATGGGAGGTCCCATTCATTAATTTTACGCCCTAACCCCTTCCAGAAACATAAGGATCCCTTAATAAACCAGGACCGATGTCTCTCTCTGTTTATATGCATATAATAGCGTCCCAAATCTTCTTATTGTTCCGAATATGGTTCACAGCGTCTCATGAACAGGTAATGACATTATTTATTAGCACTAAAGGAGCATCGAGGTTAAAGACAAAGAGTCCGAATAGTTCACAGCCTCTTGTTATGATAGTTAGGGAACTATGTGAGTTATGGCCACCTTCATTGATTCGACCCTCGCTTGTACAGAGGCCAAATTCCAGGGGTTATGCATCTCATCAAAAGAAACTTCAGTTTATAGACGTTTTAGTAAGTTTGGGAATGTCTTTGTTGGTGTGTGGGGTGAGGTCGTAACCTGTAGTTTCAAAGCGTTCACGATTACTTAAGGCCGATTATTAGAGAGTTGAAACGTGCTACATTAAATTAACCACATCTATACCTGACCATAAATACGAACAATCCGCACATCAAATCTTATGGGAGTGTATTCTTTGGCAAACTGAACGCAATATTATGTTAGAAAGTATTCAGGTTTTATCTGGAGTAGTTTACTACACGGACCTTGTAGAAACCAGAAGAAATTTCCGTGCGTTCAAGCGATTTTGCCATACCTATTACAGGAATCAAAAGTAGCTCAAAATTTAAGACCTATTAATTTTAGTGTTAATATATAATCCGTGGTGCTTCGCAACTGAGCTTAACCCAGTTGTATATGTCCCTTGGTGGCTATTGGCCTAGCTTTATTCAGTCGCCTACTTGATAAGGAGGGAAGTGGAAATTATATATATTTTTCCTAGTCCTTCGCTGTACTTTTCTGATTAATTTCGTTGCGGTATCCAAGACAGTTCAATAGTTTCTCCGGGACTTGTCGGGCTTCACTGGCTTGGCGTTTTCCCGGTGGTCGCCACTGTTGATTCTGACTTTCAAGAGTTGCAGTGGTTGAGAATGTGTGGCGGGCTTCTCCCAAAAAAATAACCACATCTATTCTGACATTGTTTATACCAGTTACAAACTGCAATTTTTCTTCGAACTCACAACAGTGCTTACTTTAACCAGTGGCGTGCCTAGGGTTTCAAAATAAGGCAAGCCCAATAAAATTTTAACCGATTTCAAAAAAAGAAAGTTCAGTTTTCGACTGAGTCTGTAGGTACCTTCGTATGTATCATCGCAATTTTCTCATAAACTGATATAGATGTCTCAATTCGTTGTTTACCAAAATTACCGAAAGAAACCATTGCACACAGGTGTTTATGGGAATTTGCGTGCCTTTTAATGGCGCCAGATATGTTATTTAAATCATTATAACCAGATGTATTCCAAACGGAATCTACATTCGAAAAAAATAGGCCACGAACACAACTTATTAGTGTGCGAACAGCCAACAATCCAACTAGTTTTATACACTGATCTATTAAATTTCGTTTATGCGATTTACTAGTCTAGAAAAACACAGATTAGGCGTCGGTTTTAATGAAGAAATTAACTGTTTTTTCTGAGCCAAGTTTAAAGATTTTACCTTATCTTCGCCAATCAAAACTTGAACGCATTTTAAATCCTCCAAGGTACAATTACCTCCATTGTTGTAGGTAAGTCACCAAAACAATTGTATCACTGAGAAAATCTAAGAATACACACAAAAAACTTTAACAACATAACTTTTCAACTCTCAAGCAAATAAAACTGAAGTGAGTTGCACTCCGGTGTCAAGAACTACTTACGCAGAGTTGCAGTGTTGTCATTTAGGCAAAAAATGTCACCAGGTATATGAAAAATCTAGCTAGATGTCGCAATTTTTTTATTTTTAAGATATTGCTTGAGTATTTAATTTCGTTATTTTAAAAAGTCGCTAGTTTTTATTGTTGCTAAATCTTAAAAAAAGTCCCCAAACTCGTTAAAAATCTCCAAGATCTCACAACGTCGCTAAAACGGCAACACTGCAGAGTTGGCAAGGTGACAAGGTCACGCATACGCGTCCAACTTCATACGCAAGCACGGCTTAATCTTCAATACTGATCGATTTGTAGGCGCACAAGGTTTAGAACTCGTTATACGGCACATCGCTATAAGTGCGAAAGTGACGGAGATAGTATTTGAAAGCCCGGTAAAAGCCGGTACGTGTAAGCGAGATAGCTATATGTAGACGCTGCAAATGCGAAACTCTGCGCGCGAACAATCGCGATGTGTAGTTATGTAGTAATGTGGCATAGGTAGCGTACTTTGTGTTATTTTGATAAGAATTAAGCGCGCGAACTTTTAAATAGTTCGGGTTTGATATTGATTCTCTATCGAGCATTTTAGTAAGGCATGCCGGGCTTTTGGGCTTGTATGAAGGAACCGCCACCGACTTTAACCCCTTTTCATTTGGCATCTATGCTACTCCTTCAATCGAATGAATTATGCTCACAGTTCATTCGATATTCGAACTAGTTACAGACTGCGTTTTTTCCTCAATTTCACCAGTTCTTGAACATAACAGTGCTTACTTTACTCCCTTTTCATTTGGAATTTATGCTACTCATTCAATCGAATATCGAATGAACTAAGCCCACAGTTCATTCGATATTCGAACCAGTTAAAGTCTGCGTTTTTTCCCCAAGTTCACCAGTTCTTGAACATAACAGTGCTTACTTTACTCCCTTTTCATTTCGAATTTATGCTGCTCCTTCAATCGAATATCGAATGAACAGGCCCAGCACAATTATTATGAACCTAATAAAATCAAACTGGGAGGAGCGGAGTGGCGTCGGGTTTGACGAGGGCCCGACCATCTTGAAGTCAACAATGACTTTCCGACTTGTTCTTTGCGTTGCACCGTTATTAAAATCTCGTGAAACAATCGACTTGAAAGCGCACTTCCGCGGGCTATGTACAGACTTGTTGACAGGATCGGCAGGATTTCTAGTTAGGTAGGAATTGTTTTGGACTAGCTGTTGGTCCTGGCTTTGCTGCAGTGGTCTTCCCCATAGGAATAGTGCTTTTTATGAATAAAAGATAGCCTGTTACCTATACCTGATACTGTTTGGTCTATACTCTATCTCTATGAAAAAAATCACATGGATTTGCTGCATGAAAAAAGGTCAAACCAACAAACACACTTTTACATTATATATTCCACATTCATTAGAGACAATTGATGGTTTTTCAGTAGTTAAATATTTCTTATATTACTGTGTCGTGTCTAGTCTGTTTTAAGATTTCTTGATTGATTAATTTGGTATATTATAAATAAGTTACTATATTATTAATTATTAATAAATCGTTTCCAAAGGTTCGACCACTATCCAGGTTTTTGCGTTTATTTTTTTCAGTCAATTAATAGAAATTAAAAAAAAAAAACAAGATCGCTACAAAATGTGTACCAACACCAAATGCATGGAGTATTAATACCGGGCCTCACCGATGGTGACTCCGAACGGATCATTAAAGGATAATTATCATGCCACTTCACAGGAAGCTGAAGGGTTCCCACTCGGAAATCTGATTCTTTCTCTATTTCTCCCCATGGGGCGACTTTTTTCTCGGATAATGATTTTGGCAGCCATGCTAATAGGTGCTAAGACATAATTTTGAATGAATACTTACAAATCTGCCTGTAAAAATTCGTTCGTTTTGCATGAATCATAGATATTTTCAAATTTCAGCTCTATATCACTTACCCAGTACAATATATCGGCATTTACTTTCAAAAATCTCAGTCGATGCTTTAGAGAAATCTTAAACACCATGCATGTTACCAACGGCCAATATTTCACACTACCTTCAAAAGCCGATGAATTTAAAATCACTCTAAAACTTACATGACGTAACACCACCATCTAACGCCCGATGCGTCAAACCGAAGGCATCTACCACACTACCCGCCCTTGAAGGTCCGAACCGAAGTGATGCATCATTAATGAACCACCGGCCACATCTATTGTGCACTATTTAACAACTACCCACCCCGACGGGGATTTCGTACCAAATTAAACTCGTCCAACAACGATTGTATAGAAAATAATACTGGGAAAACTCTTTGTCCGAGCACACGGGCGGTCGGTGCAAATAAAACTATTGTTACAAGTAGTATTAATTAATGTGAATGGTAAATTAATCTGTAAGGTTTCGGCTTCTGGACCGATGTGGGTGTATTTGACTTGTCCGTATCGAAAGTGACCCGTGTGAGGATTTAAGGGTTTTTCGCTGGCATTAATAATTAGTTGGTTCCGTGTTTCGGGATTGAATGCGTTAAATTCTGATTCTTATGTATTTCTATTGTCCTTTTTTGTCTTGTAATCCTCGTAGTTGCTCATTGATATGTTGCCTTGTTCAAAAGCGATAACTTTATGGTTCGTATAAATTATAACGAATTCACCAAAAAATCTGTTTGATATATCTCTCTTAGTCCATTAGCATTGTTTATTTGCTTTCAGTTTGAGAAGGTCCCAACAAAAAAGACCGTGAAAGCATTTCCCGTAGCTATAAAAAAACGAAATGCATACAGCCAGTGTTTTCTTTGGCTACACCTCGACTCGTCCCGGGGATATGTACCTACCGACTCTCAGTGAATAAAAGCAGCACCATGTTATCCTTGGATATTTCTCCATAATTAAAAAGTAGGGAATTGCTCGCGACGCTCAGAGTTGGAATCGGGAGATTTTAATTATGTTAGTGAACCGGCGCTTTGTCCTGGCAGCGATAGCTTTTTTGCGATACCCCCAGACTTTTTTCTGAGAAGTAAGCACTAACTAGAGACTTCACAAATAAAACATCAAGTTGTGAAAATGTTGAATGTAACAAAGTTAACGATTCAGCTTTGTGATTTTTGCTGTAATTTGGAGATAGTTATTCGAGCTTTGACAGTTTGGTCGTTATGAAAAATGAATTTTGACGTGATAAAGTCTGAAAAACCAACGTTTAATTGGAAGAAATCATAAAGGACATAAAGGAGATAAAACAGCCATTTGAAACAAAAAATTAAAGCTAGCAATATGAAGAACCAAAGCACTATCCACAATACCATTTCTAAAACATGTTAGTTTCATTGTTCCACATGTTAACAAATAAACACCGTCTGATTTCAGTTTAGCAAACCGTACAAAAGTTGTAACAAAATCTCATTTCGCACGAACAAACATTTGAATTTAACATGAGTAACGTGTATTTGATTGTGAGACTTGTTAGTTTTCATTAACAATCACATGTACCGTTTACAGCATCAAACAAACAACGGATTTTGATTCTGAAACATTTCGTTCTATAATGTACGTGAAAATTTTAGGCATGTCCCGGGGAGAATGTTTGCCATCGTCCGAAGTTCGGACCTCTCGCGCGTAAAATTACTATCACCTACACCTTAGGTAAATATGTTGGCAAGAAATTCGCTTTGAACCCTTTCAGCCCTTTGTTGTTCAACTAAAACTATTCTCAGTTAATCCCTGGATAAACAGTGCTTGTTAATAAATTAACGCGTTATTAATATATGTTACTGTGACCCTATGGTTGGCAGGTGTCCCTTCAGGGTATGTTCTCTATTCTGTTTCATTTTACAACAAAGGTTGTGAGTTAAGAAACAGTAATTTCGGGTCAACTGTAAATATTGTAGCCATTCCGCTTTTTGTGTTGTTAATAAATTACGATATGGTTGGGTGACGTGTTTGTTCTGCGCTCATTATGTGGGGATATATCTTTGTGAAGCATTTCACTCGGTCAAAGACAAATCTGTGGGGGCTTTGAAAATATGGGCTTCCTTTGGACTGACGCGTGACGGCTAGTTCAAATGTGACCCTAAAGTAAAGATCTATTTCTTGAGATGGTTTTCGTATTCCTGTCTTTATCTTCAGCTGTTCAAGCACTCGTAACGTATCAAGAATATTCTTGGCAATGGAGTTTGAATTTATAATTGGGGGATTTGTTTATATCCCAAGTCATGCAACCAATCTCTAATGTTTATAAACAAAGAAACCATCGTCATCAAACTGAGTAATTCATGAACACTTTCAAATCACCAAAACCTTAAACCTTTTCCAACACAAACTGCATACTAAATACACAATACATCTTGGAAACGAAAAACTATCCACCAATAAGAGCGCACCATAATTAACGACATCACAAACCCTCATATTGCATTGCCGAAAAATAATCCCGGCGAATCTCCTTTCATCCTCAAATGTATCCTAAGCTAATAAATAGAAGGAGAAAAACTCGGTCAAGGGGGGAGGGAGATGGGAGATCTAAGTGAGTGCTTTACGTCATATCCGAAATCCCGGTAAAGTGAGTCCGGTAAAGCTTGGCAGTGTTCGATGGTCCGCTCCTCGCGATCTCTGTAATAGCAATAGCTTTGTGTTAAAGCTGCCCGGAGTGAAGTCTCATTGTTTGGTGCAAACATTGGCGAATTTCTTGTAGGTAATTCTCGTACTTTTAAGGAGCAAAATCTATCAAAAACATCACTTCTTTCCCTACATTTCGACAAGTTTTTGACATTGATTGTAGCTGAGATTATTGCGACTTGAATTTGAGCGCTGTTTTAGTACGAGAATTGGCCTTCTTGACGAAGATTTGTTCTCATATTTGGTGATCGTGGGTTGAGAAGTTAGGGTGCCAAAAGTAGTTCTTAACTTAACAACATTGTAAATATTGATTTCCAATAATGGGTTAAGCACAGTTCTCAACAATTCAGTGCCCTATTAAATATGTTGTCTCTCGGCTATATCACAAGTACCTAAAGATAATTCTTCGCTGAAATCTGCAATTTAATTTACTTTTCTGTAACACTAGGTTTACCTCGACCATAACTTGTCTCCAATGAAGTGTAAGTCTCCGCTTATCTCCTATATCTTACGTCGTACCGTTATATCGGCGTGGCTTAGCGCTTTTTCATCAATCCTGCTTTATTACGGCGGATTCGCTTTTGTCTACGGCCGGATGTCGGTCATTTAGCCTGACCGTGCCAGTCTCTATTACACCCATCCGATTTCATTCGTATCTGTCGCCCGGAACCGCCCGGAATTCGTCTTCGGACGTCATCTGCCGTTTACTTTCCGACGAATTCCTTTTTTTCCGACTTTCTTTTTAAGGCACTTGATGTATAACCACCCGCCATTGTCAGTTTGTTTTCTGTTTGGCAATTTTTAACGGGATTACACTCGCCGACCCCTGGTCTGATCACGTCTTTGCAGCTGCCCGTCTATTTATGAGGCAATATTTTATGGAATATTGAGTAAAGTGGCCTTTAATCTACTAATATAATGGGGTTTAGCGGAAATATTACCACGCGTTCAATTGTGTTTCGGTTTTCTATTGTTGTGTCCGAGTCTTGGTATGGTGGCCGCCTTAAGATTATTGTCAACACATACTAGGGGATCGACCGGCTATTAATTTAGAAATATGGATTGTTTTGCTTCATTGTTTTTGTAATAAATAAATTAAGCTTTCAAATTGATGACTATCATTTAGCCAACAACTTCTTTAGTCTTATACGGACCCTACAATCTATAACTTCACACTGATAGTTGAGCCTTATTCAAAATTCCCCTCAAACTAATTCAACCCAAAAAATATTTATTAACTTTCCTACACGAAAAAACACCTATTCAGTCTTTACTATCCTCTCCCCGATAGCTATCCCTGGCAGTATTCCCAATGAAATGGGATTAAATCATGCGACATTAGCGTTGCCTCGTCCACAGCACTAAATAATCTTCCTTTTATTAAACTCGAGATAAATGATTATACAGTCGACTGTCCCTTGTTTGTCCGTAATAGGAAAGTGGAATTTTTCTCAGGAATTAGAGGGTGTATTTCGCGTGTCGATCTTGGGAGAAAAGAATGTCGTGAAGAGAAATGCTGGCATCTAAAGTAGTAAATTGGTCTTGTAATTGATAGCTATTGGGATTGTTTGTCTTATTCCTTATATTGAAAATGCTTTATAACTTTTCTTATTATTATTATTGGATTGGATACCGAGAAATTAAAATATTTGTGTTTTAGAAGTTGGTACGTGTGTATTTTAAGCTACTCAATCAACTTCAGATGTTATTTTTCACATAACCCTTCTACGATCCAAACATACTCCTTTTACTTTTGTCTGCAGTAATTTTAATTTGTCACCAATTATAAAAATCATATCTCCAAATACATCTAAATCATTTTCAATATAGTTATTTACATCAACAATTACACCAACGGTACCACTTCTGTCGTCTCAAGTTATTTCCTGCATTTCGTGTCCATGTCCATTGTCCATTATATCGTGACACGGCTTTAGTTTTGAGTAATTGTGTCCCCGACAGGCAGTAAGACGAAGATCACGTAATATATGGTCCCCGTGATACTTTCCATTCATTGTTCTGTCATTTATCATGGGTTCAATATTTACTTGGTGTGGTTTGGGTGTTGTTGCCAGTTGTGTATAGTTTACGTTTTTATTAAAATTTGCTTGTTGGACATATGACTAATTCGAAGATTCATTGTTCTGTCCTTTGTTAATAAATGATTCTAATTTTATTTTCTGACTCACTGTACATATTTAAAGAAAGCGACATTTTCTAGAATTCCAGTACGTTCTCACGAAGAGGAGACCTGTGCCTCAGCAGAGGGAATGTTATTTATGTTATGTATGACATGTTCAGGTAGAACCTGGATGAGGCTTGCACAGGAATGTGGGTATTGGCACAAGAAAAGAGAGGCCTGTGCTCAGCAGTGGACGAAGTCGGACTTTGGATGATGATCATGATGACATATTCTATTGCCTACTAATTGTTTGCTTGCTTGTAATTTTTAGAAGTTGGGATTGAGGTTCATCATATTATTACTGGTTCGTTTAAAATGAAGACATGATCATTGTTCGTTCATGTAATTTACGAAAATGCGCAATATGTAGTCCGAAATTCCACGCAATAACATTGTTATTTTCCGCCATGATACCTACGCTGTGTTACCAATAGTAATCGAATGTGTCGTCCGTACCACTAATGGTATTAGCCTTATTAATCATTTGCCATTCGCTCCTCGTACAGACGTGAGACAGTGGCACTCAATCTTTTGTTTTTCGTTTCCTTGTTCTAAAGGTTAATCGTATTTACCTAGATGATATAAAACAGTTTGTCAGAAAAAGAACAGCTCATGCATTTAATCAGGCTGCTAAGTAATCACGTGAATGCTTTTATTAGCTTCTAGAGTATTAACTTTCGTCATACAAGCTCTGGACTTCGAGCTTCATAAAGGAACAGTACTGATGATGATTGAACAATAAAATATAAAATGTAACTCTCTTATGTAATGTATGTATAACCCAAACATAATACAAACACACACACAGACCCATACACACACACCCAAACCCACACACACACATACGCATGTATACACGCATACGCACACACACACACACAAACACACACACGCAATAGCAGGCTTCCATTACATTTAGTTTTAAGTGATTTACTGGTTCGATTTATTGCATAAATTGTTAATTCTAAAGAACGGGTGAAGACACTGACTACTGTAACACAGGTCTCACCTAGCTCAGGAGTCAGGGTCTCAAACGAAAATGTATAACCTTTTTTATGTCAATAAAACATTATTATTATTATTAGCTCGACCGCGGAGAAACGCTCTGGATGAGGTCTTCATTAAAAAGAGCGACTCCAAAGTTGCTGTTTGCTCTTGCTATGTAAGCTGACGGATTATAGGTGATAGGGTATACAAATTGACGGAGAGATTAACACTTAGTTTGAAGTTTAGGTAAACGTCTTCTAGTCAACGCCAGCTGTCGCTGAAAACAACGCTGTGGGTCTGTCTCGCACTCGAGCCCCAGCATTATGCTATGTGATGGCCTGTGCGCGGGTGTGTCGCATATTTTCCTAACATAGCCATAGGTTTCAAAATCATTCTGATTTTTGTATGAATCGCGCTTGGCCGTCATAAACAGTTTTTCTGTTTTTCTTTCTCTCGCTGAACCTTTCTCACACAGTGTGAAAAAGTTACTGAAATCCAAATATTGTTTAAAAGTCCAGCCAGTGAAAGAAGCGCGGGCCTGCGGACAGCGAGCATTGGGTGGCTCGCCATCCGATCAGAACCAGGCCCGGGTCGACGACGCGCTGTGTTCCACGCGCGTCTCAAAGAGCTGTCAGCATAGAAGACGGGGCCTGCTAGGGCCAGTCCCTGCCAAGGTTGCGGAATTCGTTCGAAAGAGTCACCGCAGCCCTGGAACGCAAAGGGCATTAGGAGGAACACGGATGGGTTTTAGTCAGTAAGAGTCTGACACTCCCTTCTGCTTCACCCAGAGCGGGAGGAGTCATTTGATGATTTTCCATCCTTCAAAAAATTCAAATCAACATCAAATCTGTTTATTTGCCAGAATGTAGTACAGTGTAGGCAAAGAAACTAAGAAATTGTATTTAAATCCGAATATTTTGTATGTAAAAATAATGCACAGAACTTTGACAAGCACCCCTACGTGTCGCGTATTGTCACCTACTCGGCAGCAGGAAAAGATATTTGATTAGCCTCCGCCGGCCACTAGGGGGCGCCACCGAGGGCGGCTGGACATATGTTATTTATCTAGATGTAACCTCTTATGAGGAAATATCGGTTTCTTACACACAATTTATATCTGTGACTGTTCCAGGGTTTGTGGAGGAATTTGTTGGGCACTTGATAAATCTGTATGATGTTTTGTTTAAAGCTTTACTTTGTTTTGTAATAAGTTGACAGGAATAACACGAAAGTTTATAGCGATTATCCCAATCAAGTTTTGAACCATCCATCGTGAATTTGTGACAATAGATTCACTGACTAAAAAGATATTAAGGATTTATTATTTTTGTTTCTTTTGTGATAACATTCATCCCTTATCAAATGATCATCAGAACTGTTCATACGTGATATCGCTCTGTAACTTTTTAGCTGTATCTAAGTATCAGCTCCATGCTTTTCCATCATCTAAACTATTTAATTCTGTCCACCCCCTGTAAGCAATACTACGCCGTAATAGTAACATTGCGTCCGGGGAAATATGTTTAAATAATTCGATACGCGTTCTATTGAGTTGGGGGAAGAATGTCTCTTGACATTGTCATCAAGGATGATTGAAGATATTAAATTAATAAATAAAATCTTAAGAAAAAATACTTTTGTGGAACAAAATGCATGGATTTCAGAAACTATTTCCCTAGGTACCTGGTACCTTTAGCAACCAGTCCTATTGTATTAGATACATTGAATATTTTTCAAAGTCTTATTTACTCTGAAACCCTCAAACAAAAAAGTAGCTTTTGACACATTTCCTATCACTATCACTACATTTTATAAAACAAAGTCCGCCGCCGCGTTTATATGTCGGTCTGTTCACGATAAACTCAAAAACTACTGCACCGATTTTCATGCTGTTTTCACCAATGGATAGTGTGGTTCTCGAGGAAGGTTTTAATATATAATTTGTCAAGTTTTTGTATACATTGGCTAAAATATAATGATACTAGTTGTCCCGCGCAACTTCGTCTGCTCCGCTCCTATTGGTCTTAGCGTGATGATATACATACAGCCTATAGCCTTCCTCGATAAATGGGCTAACTAACACTGAAATATATTTTCAAATCGGACCAGTAGTTCCTGAAATTAGCACGTTCAAGCAAACAAACAAACTCTTCAGCTTTTATTAAGTACTAGCTGACCCGCGCAACTTCGTTTGCGTCACATTTTTCATTACTGCTCCGCTCCTATTGGTCGTAGCGTAATGATATATATAGCCTTCCACGATAAATGGGCTATCTAACACTGAAAGAATTTTTCAAATCGGATCAGTAGTTCCTGAGATTAGCGCGTTCAAGCAAACAAACAAACAAAAACTCTTCAGCTTTATATATTAGTATAGATATATATTAGTAAGTACTGTACAGTAAGTACCGTACAGATATTAGTAAGTACTAGTCGACCCGCGCAACTTCGTCCGCTCCGCTGCTATTAGTCTTAGCATTAAGATATATAGCTGAAAGAATTTTACAAATCGGACCAGTAGTTCCTGAGATTAGCGCGTTCAAGCAAACAAACAAACAAACTCTTCAGCTTTATACATTAGTATAGATATAGATTTGTTGGAGGTGTCCGAAAAAAATAAGCCGTCTCGGAGCTGATTACTTTTGGTCGCGATAACCGACATCCACGCGGGCGAAGCCGCCGGCATCAGCTAGTTACAAATAAAATCAATTCAGATACCAGCCCTCAAGTTTCACCTTACCTTATCATCTTATTAAACCTTACCTACCGTTTTCAACAAACAAACATAAACGACAATACCTTCATAATACCAGTAATTTAATCGCCCAATCGAACAGGGTGTAGCCTATGATCATCTAATAGTAACTATTCATTTTGTCGACAGCAGCGATGCGATCGGCAATCGTCGTGGGGATTGAACCTTTTATGATATTAGTTATTAAAATGTAAGTGAATTGTATGCCGATGTTTCGTGGTAATACATGGTGTTTGCATGGGTTATTAAGTATTGATGGTTTTTTTAGGGTTCCGAACATTTTAAAACGGAACCCTTATAGGATAACTCGGGTGTGTCTGTCCGTCTGTCACAGCCAGTTTTCTCTAGATCTACTGGACCGATTCTGTTGAAATTTGGTTCACATATGGACTTTTGTGACCTAAACACGGATGCGTTGCGTTATAAATAAATTTTTAAATATGAGGGTCACTTTTGGAGGTCAAACTAGAAAATAAAATAATAAAGTTATTATATAAAAATATTTTTTTTTCATAGTGTTAAAACAAACAGTTTTGAAGTTATTTAAGAAATTAGACCAAAAATGACTATTCTCCCCCTTATCTCTGAAACTATTGGGCCTAAAATTTAAAAAACAATCTGATAATAGTTCTATGCCTAAAGATTACAGGTAAACCTATAATAAATCTGTAATTTTAAAATAACATGTTAAAAAAAATTATATTGGTTCGGATCCCTTTGCACGCGAGTCCGACTCGCACTTGACCAGTTTTTTTTTAATAGGGGTGCACATAGTTCGGGTAATTGAATACCTTTTAGAAGGCACCGAAGAAAATATATTGGTTTTTATTTTAAGACCTGCCAATCAAATCGAGGAGCTCGTGGCTGTCACCCTGATCGCATGGGTGAATGTAGAATTACAGTTATTACGATAGAATTATCGCTTATGGCTATTTGTTGAAAGTTATAGGAGAGTATTGATTTGATGATGATAGGTTGGGTGCTACTGAACTTAATGGAAATTACTGACATTTCGAATCTTTGATTAGCCAATAATAATATTGTATAGGATAGTGCAAATGGTAAAAACAAAGATCATCACGTTCAGGGGGCTACTCTCTAACGAAATCCGTAGTTTCGGGCTTAGTTGCGGGCGGGCATTTTCTACTCCGTATCACCTAACCACTGAGAACTAATGATAACACGATTTGACAGTTACTGTGAAATCGTGTTGTCATTCATTCTCAGTTCGGGTTCGGGACTAATCGTAAGTCTGTAGGTGATACGGAGTAGAATACGCCCGCCCGCAACTAAGCCCGAAACTACGGATTTCGTTAGAGAGTAGCCCCCCAGGTAATCATATAAAATTTGGATTCCGAATAGGCTAGTTTCCACCATCAATAAATTGCAAATCTATTTAGTCCGTTAGTTAGAATATTGAAAAATAATGGACACGTATTTTTTTTTTATTGTAAATCAGTGAATTTTGACAAAGATAAAACGCATCAAAACTCGGGAGAGGGGGCTGGTGACGTCACGTCGCTAGTAAAATTGTACTATCGTAGTGACGTCACGCGAGTTTTCAACGCACTGTATCTTCGTCATTTTTTATTTACGTGAAAAAAGAAAAAGACGTTCCAATATTTTTTGGAAATCTATCTGACGGACTAATTCGTTTTTTTTTTTCAGTAAAAACCCTATTTAAAATAGCATGGAAGTTAGTAGAATAATCTAAAAAGCAGATATTAGTAGCATATTCAGATTCGATTTTGAAATCATGATTAATCTTCATAAACTTATATTGATACTTCACTATGCAATACCATTACTTCTTTGAAAAGGGGGTTCGTCATAATATTGTCTAATTAATTGTAGTCGCTATCCTGTCTCATTTAGAATGTCAGGGTGCACCCTGATCAATGCATGTTAGAATAACAGGCGGTGCTCGTTGGTTATGACGGTCGTTAATTATATCTTCACATATTTTTCCATAGATTTACATTATTATATTACTAGCTTCTGCCAGCGGCTTCGCCGGCGTGGTCCCTAGGGAACATACTCCTGGGATATATATAGCCTTTCTGTAATTCTACCTCTGCCAAATTTCATGACAATCCTTTCAGGCGTTCTGACGTGAAAGAGTAAGAAACATCCATGTATCCGTCCATCCATCCCGCGGGATTGTAAATACACCCAAAATTATTTTCCATTCTCGAAATAGAAAAGTGAAAATTAAAGAAATAAATACCTTAGCGACCAATATACACATCATCTGCCTAGCCTTTTCCCAACCAAATTGGGGTCGGCTTCCAGTCAAACCGGATTCAGCTGAATACCAGTATTCTACGTGGAGCGGCTGCCTACCAGATCTCTACAACCCATTAACTGGGTAAAACGGTAGTTCTTGGCAAGACTGGAGTCAGATATACTGGCTTCTGATAATCCGTAACAACAGCCAAAGATTTACAAATGACAGCCGGGACCAACGGCTTAACGTGCTTTCCGAGGCACGGAGGGAACTCAGCATGTTAAGATAGTCACTCATCCACAGACCAACCTTGGAAAGCGTTCCTGACCTTGAAGATGAACCCGTGAGGCTGTTTATTTTATATAGCCATCGACAAATATACACGTGCCATATTAAAACCACTTACTCATAAACTATATTAGTTCAATACTAGCAATTTAATTAGAAAGCATACCATCAATTACGATGACGCGTTTGAAGCGGAGGCGCGGAGGCGCGGCCATACATCGGCGATATCTAGTAATTAGTGATGGGCCACCTTGTCGCCACTAATTGACGGCGCTGTAACGATGTTTACTGAATTTTTGTCCGGAGGAGCGGTATTGAACGTCATTATGACTGTTATTTGAAACTCTTAAGAGGAAACATAGGCGGCGAGACTTTGTATGTAAAAAGTCATAATTCGATGTTTGAATCTCGACTGTTTTCTCCTCCAATATTGGACCGATTCAAAAGATATGTAACTTCGGAGATAAGGGGGGTAGGGGTCTTATCTCCGAAGTTTGCATAGAGAAAAATCTGAAATTATTCTATGTGATAGAAGTGTATGTAAAGATTACAAGAAAAAATAAAACGTTGTCTCTAAAACGCACACTTTTTCATCATCAAAACTTACATTAGTTCCACTGGTGGTTTTATGGTGGTACAGAACCCTCGGTGCGCGAGTCTGACTCGCTCTAGACCGCTTTTTTTACTATCGATAAGCACACGTTGGACCACTATCTCACCTGATATAAGCGATGATGCGGTCGAAGATGGAGCACGCTTGCCTAAAAGTAACCTATTCACTCTTGACTTAAAGACTCCCAGGTTGCAAATACAAATTATCTACACACGGTCATTTTCATAATAATTAAGTAAGCCCACGATATTAGCAAAATGCATAAGATCCTAATCGCGACTTAATAAAACGTATTCCTATTCATGAAACAATTTCGTTACCAGCCAAAAGTAAGACAACAGTAGTAACTAATTATGATTATTACACCAAAAAACTGCATGCTACATACAAACATCGCACATGATTCCGTTGCATATTAGATTTAATGGCGCGCTCCGAATGTTTTAATCACAATTTAGGATGGGTTCCCGCTGTGAGAGCGGGTGAGCGATGTTCGGGGTTGTGGCGAATGTTCGGCGCTTGTAGGTTGTTACGCTTAGAACCAACATTTTTTTTTCTAGTTGAGTTTTTTTTGTTGCCCCACAAATCACTTGATAGGTATTTTGGTGCTGGTTTTACGGAATTTTAGTATATCTTCCGTGGAAAATTGCCATCTATTTGTGTGGAAAAACTGTAAAAGACCCGATTCTAGGTACAAAAGGAACAGGTATAACAGTTTGGTCGACTTCGCTGATTTAATAAACGCACATTAGTATTTAGCGCTACTTTGTACGCTAAAAATTATTCATTATTGTAACACTATAAGCTTTTAAACGACGTACTATATGTCAATGAACATGAATATTTTTTGTTAGAGCAAAGCTCTATACAAATTCCGGCCATGTCTTTTCAACAACTTACAGCAATGTTTAGCGTTAAATGTATCGCTAAATACAAATTTGTGTAACAAACGGGTCTCAACGCGTAATTACTGGTCCTTAACCAGTTTCACTATTCTAACCTTTGCAATAAATTTACATTAACAAAAAATAAAGCGGTACATCAAGACCACACCTTAATCAGCGCTCTCACTGAGCAAGCGAGGCTCGCTCAAAGCGAATAAAGATATCTATATTCATTAAAATTTAAAACGCGAGTGGGTTATAAGATTCAAAAGGAGGGTGTGGAGGACGCGTGTACACCCTGAATATAGTTTAGATGGTACGCTAATTTATATGTGAGAGCAGAAAAATTACTGTAGGTATATGTTGGAGGAAAAAAAAACAGCAAAAAACCGGGTTGTGGGATAAATAGAGACCTTTGCCCTGAAGTGGGGTAGTATAGGCTAGTCAATTAAGTTCGTTTCGAGAAAAACACACACATAATACCTGCCTATTTATTGTTTAATCTTATTGGTACATCAAAGGCATACTGCGTCATGTCCTATAGGGTCAAAGTCAATCAAGTCAAAAGATTTATGTAATAACTTTTAGATGGCTTACGATGCTGTCATGTGCCTCCCTATTTTCCTTAAAAAAAATGTAGTCCTTTAAGAACACGTAGACACACATAGTACTCGCACAAAGCGGCTTATTTCAAGCAAGTACCGTTGCGAAACTCTTGTGCCGAAGGACACGACAATATCGACTTCCAATATGAAAATAGTAATAGAAGTAACACTATTAAATTCGGCAGCTTAAATTCAAACAGTCTCCCCGCAAACCGTCGGCAATAACAATTACGATCCGGAATCACGCACCCGTCATTACGCGAACATTTTATCTTAAGAAAACGCAGCGCCTCCCAAACCCTTTAACGTCTAATCGTGAATTATATACGGTAATAAAATTCTTTAATCAAAGAAAACAACCGAGGGCCCATTAAGGCGTGAACACGTCGCCACCTCGAGTCGTTACAGCGAATATTTACATACATGTGTCATTACCTTACACCACCCCCCCCACCCCACCACCATAATTAAGAGTATAACGGAATCTTAGCGTCTTATTACGCGAACGTAACGATATCCTTTCAGAAAATTGTAACTGTGTCGTTTTACCCCCCACCTTTCCCCTTTTTAAATGATCGCCTCCGTTTGCCACTCAAAAGTTGGAATATCCTCACAGGGAAGCTAAGAGCACACACGAAACTTAAATGTGAAATATCCTCTAATGAATCAGACAATATTTTAAGGCGTGGGGGCAATAAAAACACCCCGCCACCCGCTAATGTACACCAACACTTTGTCTCAGTTTAGGGATGGGGTGATTTGGGTAAATAAGTGTCGATGTGGACAGGAGATAGCGCTGGGAGGACGCGTTTTATCGATGGTTTGGATTAATTTTAATATTTTAAGACTAATATGTGGCTTCTTTCTGTATTTCCAGTATATTTCTTTAGAAAAAAATGTTTTAGATAAACTTTCTTCAAAAATGAGGCAAAATAAAACTTGAATTAGTTGGTATCATTAATTCTCATTGGCAGTACAATCTAAAATAAATTATGATTGGTATTTTCGCTTTGCCTAAATTGTATTGTAAAACTAATTGTAGAAAACCGCCTTTTAAAAAACGGTCACTTACCATTCAAGAATCTATTTTACACACGTATAACCTAACACTAAAACGTGCTTAAAGAAAAAATTTCATGGCCCATAAAAACTATCGATACTCCCTACATCACTAATGTTTCGGTCATACTCGGTTTTTGCCACAACGGGGGTCGAAATTATGTCAAGATGCCGATGGTGTAACGTCGTCGAACACAATACGTTTCCAACTAAGACACGGAGATTACTGTGTCGCTTACACTTTACCTCAGTTTCATCTTAACGTTGTACACAGACTTTTCTATGTTCTGCGTGAAAGAACTTTAAAAACAGTTGCTACCTAGCACCAATATGTGCAATCCCCTTAATTTTGGCGTGATCATCATGTTTTTTCCTCTATCCAAATTTTTTGGAGTTGGCATGAAACCATATCAATGGCTTGATATGGAAGAAAATTCTTCTGCTACAAACCTTAAATAACGCCATTAACAATTATTTGTCAGGTAGTGAAAATAAAAGCGAAATATTTTACAATGAAGATTCCGGTTTACAGCAACCAGATGATTTTAAGTCTTTAGTTTCCCCATTTTTTTTTAAGGATGGGAAATCGTCAAATGGCTCCTCCCGATCTGGGTAGAGTAAGAGGGAGTGTCAGACTCTTACTGTCTAAAAACCCATCCGTGTTCCTTGAATTGCTAGCAGTAACTCTTTTGAAAATTTTAGTCCTTAAATCCCCTCTAAAAAGAGACAACTGGGAGTGATAATATGGTCGAATCTGGTCAGTACGAAGGACAATACAGAAGTCGGTTGTGTTTTTTTTGTATTTTATTTTTTTATTTTTCACTTTTTAGTGGTACTCCACATCTAACAACACCACTGGAAAGTCGCATTAAAGCAAAATACGCAATTTCGTTTACTTGGATGACAACCAAATGCTAGCTATTTTGGTTTAAAAGCCAAACTGCTAAACCGATTTTGGTGAAATTTAAATGGGACCAATCGGAAAGTATACCCCCCTCTCACATGAAAGAAGAATTTTTCAAATCGGTTCATAAATGACGGAGTTATGAGGTAACACACACCTCCTCCTTTTTTTGAAGTCGGTTAATTAGAACCAAAATTCTCTCCAAAAAAGTCATCTTCGAACATCCAAACACACATACTTGAACAGAAGACGTACAATAAAAACCATGGCACCATGAACGCAGTGTACTACTGTGTGCCATTGTCTACCATTGTGTACAACGTACGAGGCAGTCCCGGGAGGGCGTTTTGTGGTTACACTTGCTACTGACTTAGGCCTACAAGTGTTTGTAGGAAACTTTGTTTCATTAATACATGTGTGGGATACTGGTTGTGGATTTGACGAGCTTTCAGCAACAGTAGCGTCATTTAAATCTTGAGGTTTTTCTTGGAATACTTTCGTTATCATCTCATTTCGTCATCACCGTGTGTAGTCTCATCTTAGTGGTCCTTCGACTCTTGTTAAGTACACTCATTCATTCATACTAACTTTAATAATGTTTGGGCATTTACAACGCTGATATCGAATCAAAAACGTACGTTACTGTAATGCATAAAACCATCGGGTTTTATGCGTTACAGTAACGTACGTTTTTATGTTAAATATGCAATCAAGAGTGTAAAGGACCATACTCATTATTAAGTTCTCAATATTTCATCATCGCATTATTTTATTTATTTATTTTATTTTACTTTTTTTTATCATGAAATAGTGCTGAGATAGGGGCCTTTTTGATCTCACACAGGTTAAATTCATGTTAATAGCTGTTATTAATTAACAATTATTGTCAATGATTAACTTATTTTACTTTTTCGTGTCTTGTGTGAGTCCCAAATAAATATTTATCTTTGTTTTCGTCATTAGGATTGCCTCTGACGATACTTCTATCAATGTACCACGAAAGCTGGACATTTAATCATGCACCTCCTTGCTAACAGCCTAGTACTAATACAATTACTTTTTATGCTGCTCCGATTGACGTCATACTGTCAACTCCTGCTGTCGCTGTAAACCAGCGCTGTGGCTCTGTCTCGCGCACCAGTCTCAGCATTATGCTGAGCGATGGCTGTTTTGCGCGAATGTGACGCATATCGTCCCTAGTTACATAAAATTGTAATTTTGTTTAATTTTATTTATTTTTTTGGTATGCGTCATGCTTGGCGCAAATAAACGCTTTTTTTTTTCATTCTTTCTTTGTTTCTTTTTTACTGTAGATAGGCATACGTTTGACCACTATCTCACCTGATGATAAGCGATGTTGCGATCGAAGATGGAGCACGTTTGCCTAGAAGCAACCTATACACTCTTGTCTTAAAGATTCCCAGGTTGAAGCTATCTGGAAACACAGACTCTGGCAGGGAATTCCACTCCTTAGCTGTATGCACTATGAATGTGTTCCCAAAACGTTTTGTGCGTGTGCGTTTTCATTCTTTCTTTCTTTCTAATACCTCAGCATAAGCTATCTCTCATATTTCACCCCTGTAAATAAAATCTCATATTTAAACTAGTTCCTTCACATAACCATCCGTGTGTATCCAACGAACAACCGCCAACATTTTGAGAAGTGATGATTTATTGATTCTAGCGACCACCCGGGATCGTCGAGTTCACGATTAGATTCGCCCTTTTCATTATCATCTCACTAATTGCATCAGGGAATATATGTGCGTAAAGTTACTGAACTCGGGCGTAAATACGACATATTGAGCTTTAGTAAGACAATGTCAGATTGGAGGACAATGGCGACACTCTACGAAGCCTTGAGCACGAATCAGAAGTTCTGAAATAATGAAAATACTGGTCAAGTGCGAGTCGGACTCGCGTGCAAAGGGTTCCGAACGAATTTTTTTTTTAACATTTTATTTTAACACTACAGACTTGTAATACGTGTTCCTGTAATCTTTAGGTACAGATCTATTATCTCAATTTTTTTCAAAATTTTAGGCTCAGTAGTTTTGGAGATAAGGGGGGGAATGGTCATTTTTCGTCTAATTCCGTGAATAACTTCTATATCATTTATTTTAAAATTATGAAAAAAATATAATTAAAACCCTCTCACTTGCTGATTTATTAACCGTATAAGCATTAGAACTCTCACAAAATGCTCAAAATTGTCGTATAAATCGCTGTCAACAGAGCCCTAGTGTACAAATTTGGCAACTATTAATCAAAAAAGGAAAATATAGAGACACAGTATACATCCTTCTTATTCAGTTTGTGAAATTTCTCTAATATCGGTCCAATATTGGAGGAGAAAACGAATTATGACTTTTTACATACAAAGTCTCGCCGCCAGCATTTCCTCTTAAGTCCTTTTTTTGCGCATGGGAAATCATCAATGACGTCCGGAACGGACGGGAGACTTACCGGCTAAAACCCACCGTGGTCCTTCAAATGCCCTGTCCGTTCCAGGGGGGCTACTCTCTAACGAAATCCGTAGTTTCGGGCTTAGTTGCGGGCGGGCGTATTCTACTCCGTATCGCCGACAGACTTACGATTAGTCCCGAACCCGAACTGAGAATGAATGACAACACGATTTCACAGTAACTGTCAAATCGTGTTATCATTAGTTCTCAGTGGTTAGGTGACACGGAGTAGAAAATGCCCGCCCGCAACTAAGCCCGAAACTACGGATTTCGTTAGAGAGTAGCCCCCCAGAACCGCGGTAACTTTCTAACAATTCCGCAACCCTGGCATTGGCTCTAGCGGGCCAATGCCAGGGTTGCCATCATTAAATCCTACATGTCCTTCATTACAGTTCTTCATGCCTGTTGAATTTATATTCAATTCATCAAAAATATATTTTTATCCTGAGACCTGTTGATTTTCAAAAATAACTTCCCATCCAAAAACAAACCGTACGTATTGAATCAGATGAGCTCAAAAACGCCACCGAACTCAACGTGATTCCTGTCAAAAGCCGGTGCAGAGCGATCAAAGATACCAATTAGGCAGGCGAGAGCGATATGACGCGATCGCTGCCGCTTTTTAACGCGAGCTTACCGCGGATCGTAAACTGCGTTAAGTGTAGTGTATGGCACCTAGGTTCGAGGGAATTTATCGCTTGAATATACTGCTTTCTTTTGTAACTGGCTACTGGGCAAAGGTGTCCCCTATCTATAATTTTCCATTTATCTTTAGCTTTCTCTGGCCAATCATTGATGTTTGCTCTCAAAAATAATTTTATAAATTAGGTATTGTACAAAATATTGTGTGTATTAAGCAACCCATCCTGAGTGACTAATTGCAAATTTTATACGCTGCATCCTGGCCAGTAAAGTCGGCACCGCTAACCGCTACCAAATTACAATGACAGAAACCTATAATAGTGCAACCAAAAAAGATTAAAACTATGAGACCATTATACCATAAAGCAGTGTATTTACTTTTCGGGATTATCGAATACCGGAAGGAGATAGAAACATAGAAGGAAAATCATAAGCCATATTAACTGTGCTCGTTATTCCCTGAAGACATATAATTAATACCTAACGTTACTCTGCTACCCGATCACGTCTTGGTAGATCAATGACTTGATAAAGGTACATCTATAAAATGGTTCCATACTATGGGAGCAAATGTTCCTTATATATACTATATATTTTTTACTAGTACATAACAATCATCAGTATCACTATGATTCATTTTCATACTAATGCAAGATTAATATCTTAGGCTCGATTTGAAAGATGCGTTTGTTCGAAAGACCGCGGCCCTGGAACGCAAAGGGCATTAGGAGAAACACAGATGGGTTTTAGTCAGTAAGAGTCTGACACTCGCTTCCGCTCCGCCCATAGCGGCAGGAGTCATTTGATGATTTCCAAAAGGCAACATCTTGAGTCAACCTGTAAAATTAATTTTCGAAAACAAATTACCTAACTTATCTGTGTAATGCATTTCTGTGGCTTTAAATAATTGTTCTTTTTCTCTATCTTCTTCAAAGAAGCATACAAAAAACTTTTATAAAATTTTTGTCATCTTCAATCTTCCAATATTTTCCCGCATCGTTTTCGAATTTCCAGCTGATTTCATGGCCTCCTATCGCCCTTCGCACTTCAGGTGTCTCATTAGACTGAACAAAAGTATCGGATCAAAGCATAGTCTTTGCATGTGCATGTTTGATTTCACACAGTATTGCTAGGTCATTACAGTGATTGAAGGGTGCAATGATTTTCACCCTTGCGGGTTTTTAAATGGCACTGAAGTGTTTGTGTGCTTTGTAATTTACGTCGATGATTTGCTGCAGTTCATTTAGATTTGATGGAGCAATCATTTCAATCAAATTGCGATCTGTATTCTTTTTGAACTCAATCATCAATATTTGTGTGATATTTCAGAATAAGGGTTCTCCTAGCCAAGGTCTATAAGCTATAATGTAATTTTGTTTGCCTGGATTACTTAAATTGATTGATTTAAATAAATACTAGGCCCAAACGGTATTAGATGCTGCAGGGTCGAGAATTATAAAGTTTTGCACTAAGATAAGCTTTTGATACAATATGCACCTATTTTAAACATAGAAACTTCATCATTCATAGACACCACTAAACTAACACATGTACACTCATTCATGTACCTTATTATTTTTAAGCCCTTATTGTAATGTATTAAGATGTACAATAAAGAGTATATCTATCTATAACATAACACAACATGAGTAAAATATATGAACATTTATTTACATATTTTCTCTCAGCTGTTAACATTGAAAAAAGTTGAAGATGGAGACAGGAACCCGTACTAAGTAAAACTTGTGCTACGGGTCTTCTGGTCTCCTTACCTACATACCTAAAGACATACAATCTAAGAGCAGAGATCTATGTACCTATCATGTAGCTATGTCTTTTGTAATCACATTGACAGTTGACAATGTTCCATCAGCCCACCTCGACACACATACAAAACCTAAAACCAAAAGCACTTACAGAGGGGGTTAGACATTATTAGCGCCACGGAATTTATCGAGCAATATCAGCTAAGTAACAGCGCACAAAATGCCCAATTAAAATATTAATTACACTGAGTTGTGACACTTTGGCGGTCTGCGCCCGTTCTTACGCTTAATAGCAGGGGTGTTCTCCAGGAGGTTCAAACTTTAAGCTTTTATGTACTTATCGCCAGCCGAATATTTTCGACGTAATTTTACGAGAAATATGTTATAGGTGTTTTTTCTTCTTGGAGCGATGTTGCGTATGTAGGCAATTAGTGCAAGGGGAAGTTTGGTAAGTGTTACAGCTGAAGTTTAGTAAACAGGTCGTGGAGAAATTGAATGTCGTGTGTCGTAACTTTTTGATACTGTTAACTTGTACAGAGGAATGAAGTTTCGGCCTCCAAATCGAACCTTTTTTCAAATTACTCCTGCCGCTCTGGGCGCAGCGGAAGGTAGTGTCAGACTCTTATTGACTAAAACCCATCCGTGTTCCTCCTAATGTCCTTTGCGTTACAGGGCCGCGGTGACTCTTTCGAACAAACGCAACTTCCAAATCGAGCCTAAGATATTCAAGATATATATAATCTTGCATTGAAAATGAATCATAGTGATGATTATTATGAACTAGTAAAAAAAAAAACAGATTTTTTCAATTCAGTAAAGATAGGTAGATCTTGCCGGTTTCGTTTTAATCTTGACTTGTAGATTTAAAACTACTAATTCAAAGCAATACAGTTCAAACCTTCTGCTCACACAAAACATACCACCACACATCCCCAAAACAATGGATAACACTAACTAAACACACTTCATCCCCCGCTACTAAATATTAAGTGTTAATAATGCCGGTGACACCCCCTAAGATCAAAAATTCACCGATTCGTTACGCACAACTTGACGCGAGGGGGCGTTCTCGATTTTCAAACCCGTTACTTCTGCCGATCCGATATCGGGACGATATTAATCTTAGACGTTTGCCTTTTGTTGGCAAGTAACGGATTTGAGGATAAATTGAGCAAACTGATTTAAATGTTAACCCCAGTTTGCGATAGCTTTTAACGTGAAATTGATTTGTTGAGTCTTGGTTTTGATCGGAGAGAAGAATTCGTTTGTTTTAGCTGATTGATTTTTGGAGTTGCTTGCAATGGGAGTAAATCTCAATTGCAAATTATGAGGTCGTTTTGAACTTCTAAAGTCCATAATTATCGTCTATCCCAAACATTGCCGTTAACAATTGATTTTGACAAACTTGACAGTAGAGCGAAAAATCTGATTAATTTGTTGTAAGCAATGTTCTGGGTCACTCTGATAACTATTTGAATACTGGCCTAGTTTTGGTTGATCGCCTAAAGTTTCTCTAAAACTTTCAGTTCGATCCGCGACAAAGAGTTCTATCTAATAACATTAAAAAGTCAAAGTCGTCAATTTTCGACTGAAGCGGTATTGTTTATGGTTTTTCGATATGGAAATCTTTGTTTATATTTCTAACAACTTGTCTTTGTTCACAGGTATGTAACATCCATTACTACGGACTGATGTGGACACAAAGGTATGTTCCATCAAACTGTAAGATTAATCTCGAACTGGATAGCATGATTGCCCATGTACGAATTGTAATCTGTTCAGTCTGGACGGTCCATCAAGGTGAATCCGAGGATTAATGTAACAAAGATGTAGTGCATACACATAGGTACGGTATCAGGGAATTGCTTGACACCGTAAATTGGAAAAGTCTTGTAGAGTTTCAAAACCTTGTAGCGCGATGTGTCATATTGACGCTCGTACTGTACATACATATGTTTAACTCACAGAAATTACACCCAACCAATACTCACTTAATCACATACATTTATATTCACCCCCATCTACCTCTGGTAACGAACACAATCAATATATAATGCAATCAAAACACATAATTAAAATTGCTCCCGAGACATTTGCATGTGAAAACCTCTATAATTGATCATTCGTGGGCCCCCACGGGTGAAGACAATGATGGGGGAAGAAGACTAAACAAATTAGGCCTCAGGAAAACAGATAGAAAATAAAGCATCCCGTATTATTATTTGCTAGGCTCACGAAGATGGAGCGGTTTTTATTAACATGGAATAACATAAAGTAATTGCATATTTGGGTTGTATTGAGGAAGGGAATCATCGATACACGGAATTTTTATTATTTGTTGAATTGTCAAAGTACCCAAGATAGTCTTAATTAATCATTGAAGTAAACATCTTGTGCATATTGGGGAGATTCAATTTTATCCAGGTGTACTTTTACTTCATTCAGTTATTTATTTCATGATGACTGCTGATCAAGCTAGATTTGTTAAAAGCCCACACTAAGCCATTGTAAAAAAGTGCCTTGGTCCTAGCCGCTCCTTATGAGTTTGAACATTTAATAAACAAAAATGTGGTCAGTAAGTATGGAAACCATTTTATCTTAAGGGCAAACTTGATTAGTAATAATATATAATTAAGACCAAAATCATACCTACAGAACATAAATGTTAACACGGGATACATTGTGAATGGGAATTCACGGTAAATCCATATTTTGCTCGCATTGCGTTACTATATTTGTGCGTCCTCCGTAACAAGGCTATAAGAGGAGCGATTATAGAGCAAATTGTGGTGAGAACAAAGTATTCATATTAAACATCAGAACGCAAAACCCTTTTCGTAAAGTAGTTAAAGTAAGGAGAGTTCTTTTGATATGGATGAATGTGCTTCTTTTAAATTTCAGTTGTGTCAGCGATCGTCTTTGAATTTTCACAAAACGACTATTAATTCCAAATCTATCTTTGTCCGCATTATTTGTTATTTTGTACAATAATAGTATTTCTATTCTATCAAATTGGACTTCACAGAGTCAGGTTCAATTAGATCACATTTTTTTTTCAACCTTAACTTGTGCTCTGGAAGAGTATAAGTGGACATAATGTCTCATACACTTCCACATATATCTCTGCTACCTTCTCTGTCCAATTGAATCACATCCTAACAATCTTATAATAAACAGCTTCCCATTCCGCTCCGTTCCGCTCTCGCTCCGCTGGTTCCCTAGCTCATCGGCCAGACAGGCGCGTCTACAACACTCGCGACTGTCTGCGACGCCGCCGGCGACGTTTTCAAGAGCACCACTGCACTCGTTGAAAAATTAATATACCGCACGCATCGTCGCTGTGTTGTGTGTGGCTGTGTTTATTTGGTTTGTAGTGTATTTAGTGTATATTTAGGCTTGTAGGGGACGAGATGTAGCTTAATGTTAGTTATGGCCAGGACTTCTGTACCGCGGTTATTAATTTATCGATCAGATTTGATTCAATTTCTTATCTGTACAGTTGCAAAATCTGAGGTCTCTGGAATAGCTTTTAATGCAAGATATTAAACAGTATGGGTTGATAAATATCGCTGGTTGCCAAAACCACAATATCCGTTCCAGTAAATGTCTTTCAGGTGAAACGATGATGACAGGTAAAAGTTGGAAAATACTACATATCATTGATAGTTGATCCCATACTAAAAGTTGTTAATTACACTCCCTTAAATATTATAGAATCTTCCAATCAAGAAAATCAAAGCTCTGGACCCAAAATTAAGGGATAACTATTAACTCCCCATAAATAGCGGCAGGGGCCACCGATAACACCTTATCGAGTTGTTTAAGGGCGATATCGGGCCGATGATTGTGCCCTGCGGGCCACCGCTAGTTAATCAAACCTATTATAGTTCGCCTCAAACATTGCCTTTAGAATTAAGTTATAATGACGACGTGATCTTCATAAATGGGAATTATGATAGGCGATGGTTAACTATTGGGTTGATTAAATGATCAGTAAGTTCATGTTTCCTTCAGGAAGCTTCAGTTTATTTGTTTATCGACTTAATTTTGCGCGATTTTATACTAAATCCAATCTTATAAATGTTTCTAATAACGATTTAGGGATAAAAATGCTTCAGAAACATTCGCATGAATAAAATTTAAATTAACAATATCTTAGCTAAACTTAATACCAAACATAATATTGAGAAATTCGGACATACGAGCACCCAGAATTAATCTAAACAGGTACCAACAATTCGTACCAATATACGGGTGGTGTAACGTTCAACCCTTATCCAAACATCGCCGACGGTGACCAATAAACACGAAACAGAATTTAATATACACCACAACAAACGTACAACACACATACATATTTTCGTCGAAATAATACGACAGTAGTAATTGAATCGGCCTCAGGCATACTCGGGGTGCGTCGTTAACGTTCCTGGGGAGTATTCTGTACTGCTCTACCCTAGATATGCACTAGAATGCTACTACAAAACAAACGGGAGAACGAGACACGAAGATCGGAAGAAAGACTAGAGGGAGCAGGATGTAGATAGGGAAAGTGTTTATTATAAACAAAGGATAGAGTCTTATTGGTAGTAAGGTTTTAATAGACTATTGGACAAACGTGGGTGAAAATTTCACCTCGTATGAAGACACAAATTGTTAGAGGGTCCCTAATGCCGATGTTTAGACGATTTTGCTCTGAGCGTATTTAGATAGCCTTTGATGTTTTGTGGCGTTTGGGTTTGACCGTTAATTAAATGTAGATTGTATCTGCCTGTCCGGTTCAATCGTGTTTTCGGTTGTAGTTATATTCTTTTTGATGTATTGTTATCGGTTGATAGTTAATCCTTTGGATGGGGATCTTAATTAAGTAGAACGTCGACTTCATTAGCTTTGTTTAAATGCCATTACTCTGGTCACGTGTTTCATTGAGCGTAAGCTGCTTGAAAGCATGCGTTGTAGTAATTGCTTATGTATTTTATCGTTCAAACTAATGTGTGCTATGTTCATTCTAAGATCAAGTCTTATTGAGTATGAATGTAGGTATTTCGATTTACATCAATCTCATTCCCATCATAACAATTCGAGGTTCCTACTGTGACACAGAAAATAATGGCCCCAATCGTTCCTTAGCACTCACTCCTTGTCAAAGAGCGATTGTCGACGATTGAGCGATGGACCCGTCAAAAGACCATTCGGTCGGCATACAATCCATCATAATACCCATTTCGCACACCCGACACCATTTCAACAAGACCTTCCATTCCCCTTTACACCTTCCAAATTCTGTACTGCCAAGGGGAATTACTTAGTGAGATGAGGGTCCGAATATGTCGGACAGTTTCCGGATGAAATTATTTTCACTACTGGTCCAGTCTGACGTTTCGATCTGTTCCTAGATGGATTAATTTGATTATATCAGAACAGATGTTTCTTAGATGTATTAAATGCTATGGATTTTGGGGAGTCTGTTATGAGATATTGCTTATTGAGATTGAATTGATCTCTTTAGGTGTTAATATTGTTATTTATTTTTTTGTGAATGGGGAGTAAGACAACATAGGGCAGGTTTCTGAATGGAGTATTTGGAGTTGGACTAGAGAATGACATGTTTTTTTATTTCTTTTTATTTGTGATGGGTTTGCTCTTGACTCTAGTCTAGGTCAGAGATGACAGAGACAAAGTCTACGATAGAACGAGCTTACCCAGAAGGATCCTGTTCACTCTAATTTGGAAGAGATTAGGGTTGTAAGCGTTTGGAAACACACACGCAGGCTCCTTTGCTGTGCGCATATTACTTTTACCATCATAATGAGACAAATTTCTCTGATAAACCCATCGCTGCTTCACAAATCAGAACAAAAGATCTATTAACAATAATAAAATCAGATTCACCTGATATCGCTGTAAGGGTCTGTCGGGAAAAACGGTCGCCCGTAAGGCAAAGCGGACAAATTTAATTATTCTATTCGGAAATGGACTAGAAAATTGAATGGAAGGTTGAAACAGGTATTTGTGGGAGATGTCGGGTGTACCTATGGCATCGACATACCTACACTTGGCTAACTTAATTAGTTGTAGGGAAGTCTTTTTGGAAGGTTGGAGGAGTTCTTGGCTAAATAATAACAGTGGTACGATCTTCGAGGTTAAGCAACGCTTGCCGAGGTCGATCTGTGGATGGGTGAGCATCTTTTAATATCGAGACTCCATGCATCGGAATGCACATTAAGCCGTAGGTCCCAGCTGTAATTTTTGAAACTTTGGCAGTCGTTACTTCAAGCTTTGCTTGGTAACATACGTTACTTTTATTGAAACCACTAATATTATAAAGAGGAAAGATTTGTTTGTTTGTTTGAATTGAATAGGCTCCGAAACTACTGGACTGATTTGAAAAATTCTTTTAGCATTGGATAGCTACATTATCAGGGAGTAACATAGGCTATATATTACCCCCGTACTCCCACGGGAACGGGAACTACGCGGGTGAAACCGCGTGACGTCCACTAGTTGAAACTATAAAATAACTTTATTTTTCCAGCTACTGCCGAGTATAGGTGTTTTTCATGCTTCTTAGATCTATTGACGATATGCAATTGCAACTTGATCATCAATTTTTTCGGTATAGGCACGCTCAGAATAATTTTACTGTATCTTTGTTTGAATGTTATTCTTCGCTTTTTAACCGACTTCAAAAAAAGGAGGAGATTCTCAATTCGACCGCGTATATATATTTTTTTATGTGTTCGCGGATAACTTCGTCGTTTATGAACCGATTTCGATGATCTTTTTTATATAAAGGCATACTGCCGAGGTGGAAGGTGGAGGATCTGATGATGGAAACCCTGAGAAATCGAGGGCAACTCTCGAAAATTGTAGGCACGCATCTGGTAAAAAACTTGATATTCGTGTGTATATCGGGTGATACTACAAAACAATGAAGGTCAAGGGAACTCCACATCGGTATGTAGGAACTACCAAGTTAAGTGTTTGGGCTTATTTCATTCGTATTGACGAGACCTTTACACCGAAAGCACTAAGTAAGTTTTATTATCCTTACTAATGTTATAAATGCGAAAGTAACTCTGTCTGTCTGTCTGTCTGTCGCGCTTTCACGCCAAAACTACTGAACCGATTTAAATGAAATTTGGTACACAGATAGTCAAGAGCCTGAGAAAGGACATAGGCTTCTTTTTAATATGAAAAAAGGGTTGAAAGGGGGGATGAAATGTTGTATGGAAGTATTGTCATTTTTAGAGCTAGAAGCTTGAAACTTATTTTTTAGGCTGTTGATTCGATATAAATCAATTATACATTCAAAGTTTGTAAAAGTTTTACCCTCAAGGGTGTAAAATAATAATAGGGAATGAAAGTAGTGAATGCAAATAGCTCATTAAAGTATTTATACGTATGTGTCTTATTTGTAAAATAATTAGCCTAAATAATTAAAAATGCTATTCCACGCGGACGAAGTCGCGGGCACAGCTAGTCACATATATAATAGGTCATAACATCACGCCGGTACGCTGTGAATGGGTACCACTAAAGTGAAAATATTTTTTTTTTTACAAAAAATATAACCGACTTTCAAAAACCAAAGACTACAAAGTATAAAATAACTTTAATTTCGGAAATCGGTGTCAAAAAACGAAATAACCAAAAACAGCGACTTCCGAAATTATAGTTATTTTATATTTTGTAAAGTTTTTTGTACTATGTATTTGTTGCTGTTGACAAAATGTTTTCTATTCTGCTCATTAACAACCACGTTTGACTATTCCCATAGCCAGCTATTAAACAGGCTAAATCAAGTTTGCCAGCTATTTCTCCGCCGCGCAAATACCAAGCTGTGCAGACAGCCGTGCGATGCGTTTGATTACACCGCTGGCACGAGATTGTAGCCAATTGAGGAATACCAGCCTGATAGTATCGTCTTGTCAATGAGATATGAAGCTATTTCATCTACCTGTTGCGGTTTAGTACTTAGATTTGGAGAAACCATCATTCTCCTGGCTATAGTATCGCCCACTGTGATATAGGACTTGCTAACTGGCAAAATGTGTATGTGATGTAGGTAGGTATACGGTTGCTAACCTTTGGGGTAACCTGCTGTGATGTCAAGTTATGTCAACATCCTCCTGCTAATATACCAATTTCATCATCGGCGATGCGCCACCGGCATAATTTAGTGGACATTTCACCCATGTATGTATGTATGTAAATCGGGCTGGTTTCCGCAACTCCACGACTAAGCGCGGATTTTGCGTGCAGATGGGACAAATGTGTCATTCGATCCACCCCAGCTCCCCAAGGAAGGCCAGCAACACCTTGGTGTTACTATCTCACAGAGACTACCTGTTTCCGAAGTACTTAGCCCTGTAATCCGCGACTACCGGGTAGCTTAGAAGCAGGTGTGCTGCTGTCTCATTCTCCTCCATGCAGGCTCTGCATAGCGGGCTGTCAGTGACTCCTATAGCATAGAGGTGTTTATTAAAAGACCCGTGGCCGGTTGTTACGGCTGTGACTGTACGCAACTGTTGTTTAGTCAGTCTTAGGGCTTGTTTTTAAATCGGCCATCTATAGAGGTAAGTGCCTCTTTGGCCTGCCTACACTCACCATGGTCAACCAATAGCTTGTAATCTTTATCTCCGGTGCGTTTCCTTACCAGATTGCGTTGGTACCCGAAAGGCAGAAATACGATAGGTTCGGGTCCCATCGCTTATTTTTGAAGCAAGCTTATTTTTGAAAAGAGTAACTATGGAGTTTCTTGTCCGTTCTTCTCCATAAGAATCTACCTTTTGCGGACGGACGACTAGAGTCATTATATTTTATTTTCTTTTGACGTTCAAAAGTGCCTTTATTGTTCCAGTTGAAATAAATCATTTGACTTTGACTTTGATCGCTGCCATACTCGAACCCCTTCTGGCGAGTTCATCCGCTGCATCGTTGCCTCGAGATTCGCTGTGTCCCTTGATCCATTGTATGGTTAACACCCACATCGCACCCATAGGCACAAAATGTTTTGGGAATGCTTTCATTGTGCGCACAGATAAGTGGAATTCGCTGCAGGATTTTGGCATCTCCTAATAGCTACAACCTAGGACGGTCTTAAAGTCAATAGTGTATTGGTTACTTCCAGGCAACCCTGCTCCATCGTCGAACATATCATCTTTCATCAGATGAGATTCAGTTGTCAAACGCGAGGTTGAAAATCTAAGTGGACAAAATAGTTTTAAGTGCAACATTAGTTGATGCAAAACACGGTGTCGATAACGGCTCTTGCCTCTGGGCACTTCTTTCTTCAAAGGATTATTTTCTTGATTATATCTAATATATCTATCGACGAATATATAAAAATCTCTTGTCACGGTGTTTGTTACCGAACTCCTTCGAAACGGCTCGACCGATTTTCATGATTTTTTTGTGTATATTCGGTAGGTATGACTAGAGTCAGTATAATATTTTATTTTATTTTAATTTGACGTTCAAAAGTGCCTTTATTGGTCTAGTTGAAATAAATCATTTGACTTTGACTTTGACTTTGACTTTGACTATGAGAATAGGTGATAGGCAATATTTTTTTTGCAAAACAACGTTTACCGAGTCAGCTAGTATCTAATATATCAATCGACTACTATTTCTTCGGAATCAGTTTACTATTCCACCAATTCGCACTAAGCGTTTCCAAACGTCTTTTATAATGCGCACAGCAAAGGAGTGGAACTCTCTGCCTGCGTCTGTGTTTCCAAACGCTTACAACCCTAATCTCTTCAAAGTTAGAGTGCACAGGCTCCTTCTGGGTAAGCTCGCTCCATCGTAGACTTTGTCTCTGTCATCTCTGACCTAGACTAGAGTCAAGAGCAAACCCATCACAAATAAAAAAAATAATTTTCTTAAAGTTATAACAACCACAGTCTTCTATGAAAGACGAACAATTGTGTGGCCTATACTATACGCCACGTCTTTGAAAGCAAACAAAATATATAGTAATATTAATACCTACACTGAATTTTTAATGTGAACCACTGCACACACCGACGCATTTTACATAATGGCGGTCAAAAATTTAAATTATACAAAAGATAGAATGTCTTCTCACTTGCTGGCACTCATTAACTCGCCTTCAAACTATCGCCAAAGTCACACACTTGTTCGCCACAACATCAAACGATCTGTTTACTCCGGTGCCACACTATCGCTTGATCGCTGCTCACAAGAGATTAGGAACTAGAGTTAGATCTTAGTCACAAACTCCTTTAGTTGATACTGAGATAAATTGTCTACACGGAATCTGTTTCTGGCTGGGTTCGTTTTAGTGCCAACGAATTTGTAAGAGTGAAGTGGCTTATAGTGGCTGAATTAAATTGAATATAAGCATTGATATCGTTGATTTTTCACTTGCTATAGCAAAGCTTTAAATTGTTTTTAGCCGACTTCCAAAAAAGGAGGAGGTTTTTTTATGTATGTACACCGATTACTCCGACTCTTCTGATCCGATTTCTGTGATTCTTTTTTACTTCGATGCGATATACTTACCATTTGGTCCCTTAAAAAATTGATTCAGTTTGGTTCAGGGGTTTTTATTTTATGAGCATTTTTGCTTATTCCTATTTCTGCGTAGACGAAGACGTCGTTCTAGTGTCACCAATTAAAAGTGGAAAAGAAAAAACTTTTTACAAAAAAATAAAACCGACCTCCAAACAAAACACTGCACTGTGTTAAAAACAAAGAAACAAAACCAAAATCACCGACTTTCGAAATTAAGGTTATTTTATACTTTGTAGTTATTTGTTTGGAAGTCGGCTATATTTTTTTTGTAAAAAGTTTTTTTATCATATTGTCTCGGTAACTTTACTATGTATTTATGATTGCAATTTTTTTCTCCTTGTTTGTCTTTCCTTTAAGTTGCACTTACCATGTCGTCTCTGCACCACCCTAAGGTCGACTTGTAGAAAATACCTATGACATTAGGTCCACCTTTGTACAGTGTTGTTACAAATGTATAAAGTTTTAATAAATTTATTCTCTTTCAAAAAAGTTCTTAGCCAACTTTTTAGACATAGATATCTTGCATAAACATTATCAAGTTTCATTAAATAGATTCATTAATTTCGGAAACCAAGGATTTGCGAGGTAGCATGAAATACCGCGAAGCCTGACGCTCTAAAATCACATTTTTATCGATAATTACAAATTACCAATGTTTATAAAGAATTTTACTTTTCGTTAAGATATTATGAACTCTGTTTAAAAGTACCTGTGGGAACCATAAAGTTAATATTACAATTTTGTACAAAATCCTCTAGACTCCCCGAAAACTTGGAACAGCGAAGACGCTGACATCTTAATCAAAACTCCACCCCCGACCGAAAAATACAATAAATCAGAAACATGCAAATCCTGCTAATAACATGCACAAAACCGAAAACCATTTCACGGTGCCGAAGCGGGCTGAGCAGTAATCCAGGAATATTTTATACCAGTACGCAATGTGGGGGAGACGGACTCGCGGGTGCTATTTTCATGCTGATGTTTAATAATTGATAATACCCCGCGAAAAACGCACGGGTACCGCACCCCGCGTATGGTTATAGAGTTGCTGTTACCGAGCTGATTTTTGTCAGGGTTCCGTATCTGAAGGGTAGCCAACAGAACCCTATTACTAAGCTCCACTATCCGTCCGTCCGTCTGTCAGCGGTCTGTATCTGAAGAACCGTAATAGTTGACAGTTGAAATTTTCAGAGTGTGTATTTTAACTGCCACTATATCAACAAATACTAAAAAAAGTGTTTTTTGTTTTTCGGTTGGTGGTGCGGAACACTTCGTGTGAGATTCCGACTCGCACTAGGCCATTTTTATTTGTTGAGTTGTGTTAAGAACATAATTCAAAGAAGATGATTAATATTAATGGGCGCACACAGTCTAACAGGTTCCAGTGTAAAAAAACTTTTTCTTAGCAGTGCTGTTTTGTAATGACCTGAGTCCAACAGGTGTGTTGTACTGGGACCTTTATCAATTGAGTATAAGATCAAATCTGATCTGACCCCCAAACCATAATTACATATTTGCTAGGCAATGAGTTAGTCCCACATACCACAGTGTCTCAAGACGAAAGTCTATGATCAGTGCGTGTTGCCAGTGATGGCATACGGAACTGAAACGTTGTCGCTTACAATGGGCCTCATTTGAAGGCTCAAAGTCACTCAAAGGGCAATGCTTGGAGTTTCCTTGCGTGATCAAATCAGGAATGATGATATCCGCAAGAGAACCAAGGTTACCGACATAGCCCGAAGGATCGCCAAACTAAAGTGGCAGTGGGCAGGGTACATTGCTCGCAGAACAGATGGTCGATGGGGCCGAAAAGTTCTGGAGTGGCGACCGCGTACCGGAAGACGTAACGTTGGAAGGCCTCCCACAAAGTGAACCGATGACCTGGTGAAGGTCGCGGGTAGCCGATGGATGCGAGACGCACAGGACCGGTCGTTGTGGCGACGCTTGGAGGAGGCATATGTCCAGCAGCGGACGTCTTTCGGCTGATATGAGTTAGCAAAGCGACAGTTGGTAGTAAAACCAGGGAAAGCTTATTATACAAAATCGTACAGTTGATCACTTTTTTTTCATTATTAACTACTTATAAATGTCTGTCTACTTTAAAAAATGTTAGTCAAAAACACTGCCACACCAAAACCATCAACACACTCTCGACCACTCTATACAAATCTTCGTCTACCTGTTAGATAGCTCCCGGTATCGTATTATCAGCCTCCTCAACTTGTAAACTGAGCATCTCAATCGATAATCATCTGTATACCAACAAAATTTGCAAGAAGAACGCGCCAACATTTATACGTAATATAGTATGTATAATTTAGATTGAAACGTATGATACTTGTAAGGGTGATATGAGAATGGGGATGAATTTTGTATCTTTGTAAAGAATATTATGATTGGCAGTGACTGAGGAAGGGGTGTCAGTGGAGAAATCACAATGTTTTGTTTTATTTTTTTCCGTCATGGAAAAAATGTTTTAAGATTAATATTTTAAATCAACGGATTTTGAATTCAGGTCGCCTCATTATTGGAAGTCTTAAAGCTGATTCAATATTAGGTTTCACTTAGTTTTTCTAAAATGACTTGTAAAATAGACAATGTGTTATAATAAAAAAATGCAAGCAAATCTGCCGAAAATCATCTTAAGCCATCTCGTAAACTTCGAACCGAAATACTTATTTTCCCTGTCAAAGAAAAAAACAAAATATATCCCCCAGCACACATAACTGTCTTCTAATTATATTCCAAAATTCCTCACGTAATTCCAGAGATATTTTGACCTCGGCCTCTCCGAAGGCTTATTATTTTTCCACAGGTAATAAAATAAATGATTTTCCCTTTTTCATCACTAGGCAGTAATCCTGTTGAAGAGACCCGACGCCAGTGTTCCCGTTTTATTTAACACCGTCGTCGGTAATAATTCCATCTGCATATATATCGGCCTTGAGAACGAGCCTAACATAGATTATTTGTTGAGGGATAAGAACGGCAGTACTTTGTCTTGAAACCCGCTTTTTGGGCCTCTCTGTGTTAAATTCGGGGTGAAAGATACGTCTTTTGCTACTCAAGACCTGACAAAAATGTTTGCTAAATTATTTCAGCGGGTATCTTTTTGAATAAGTAAACGTTTTATAGGATTAAGGGACTGTGGTGTAAATAATTCATTGGTGTGATGATAGAACGCCTCGCACAACCTGTAAAAATGATACATCAACGAAATCGTTGATTCAAAGGACCACTAATAAATATTAGTTGCCTTTTAGCAACAAGTCCAATGCAAACCAGATGCACTGCACTGCACATCATGAACGTATACCTAATTATAAGTTTCCCATGAACAAGCACACACAACATCAGATATTTAATCATTCTCTTTCCTTTAAACTGAAAGTCCCAAAGGTTTTTCTTGCAAAATTTCCTTCCGCATCTTCACAGACCCTCTGCGATCTTTGCTACCCGGATAAGCGTGTCTCACCGCAATTGAAATGTTTATAGATACAATAATGCTCCCGGATCAATCCCCTGCCTTCCAAGGTGGTTGTTTAATTTATTTTTCCTAGATACCCTCGTGTTTGTAACACGGCGTCTTATTTGCAAGACCTTATTTGTGTATTTCGTTCCTTGTTTGAAATGCGGGTAGGAATAAATACGTTTTGATGGATCTTGGGTAAACGGGGAAGTGAATTAGGCGTGTACGGTGTTCCAGTTTTGTTAAAGAGGGCCAGTTGGCTTGGTAAGTGTCCGTTTGGAACTGTTTAGGAGGAATTTTAATTATTCCAAATGAAATTTTTACTTGTTGAATGCCTCTTAGATTTTTTTTTACTATTGGTAGGCACGCGATTGACCATTATCTCACCTGATGGTAGGCGATGATGTGGTCGAAGATGGAGCACGCTTGCCTAGAAGTAACCTATTAGATAAACGTAATCCTTATAAAAAGTCTGTTCATTTAAACTTACAATGTTTCAAGTAGTTAAAGACCATGCAAGTTACATAAATCAAGGCATCTAACTAAAAAAAAGATCCATGTACCCTACTAACTTAAAAAAAAAACATATTCAATACCCTCGTACTAGCATGAAACGGCTCGTTAAAAAAATATTGTATATATGTGCAAATTGGCAACGCGCGTTTTCGCTGAAGAGTCCTGATGAATAACTAATGAAGCGACCCTGCCTAATGACGATGCATTTATTCTGGCCGCGGTGAGAATGTTCGACTCTGGAAGTCGGCTTTATAAGTGGTAATTTTATTAGGAGCAGTATTCACTTTAATATGTAGACCACACTTATCTTTGGAGGTGTGCAGGAATTTGCCTGAACCCACGACTAAAATCTAGATATGAGATTAGATCGTTGGGTATATCTGAGACTTTGAAAAATGGTTGGTTCCGTGCCTCTTAACCGACAATGTAAATTGTTATTTTTATAATATCAACAAAAAGTCGTGAACATTTAAATAAAAGCAGAAGCACTAATCATGAAGTGGACTTGAAAGAGGAATAGGAAATCCACGCCAGCCTCCAAGTGTTAACGGCGTCTAAACACGAGAGCCACTCGTCACTTAGACGACACTTCACAAGCGAATCCTAGTACGAAATATTAAATAAACGGCTAATTCTGTAATAGAAAATTAAACGTAAATCCAAATGTGGAAAAACTGTCCAGGTGCAACTATGACACATTTTAAAGCGAGGAACAAAGATCAAAAAAGCAACTACGCGGTTTATACAGACAAAATATAATACTTTTTACTATGTACAACATAAAAGTTATAGAAACGATAGAAGAAGGAAACATTACATAGACTAATACAATGGACAGCCTTGCTATCTTATTTTGGATTCTACTTCGGCTGTAAGTACCTACCTTTCAATATAGCACATGAAAGGACCTCATGAAGAAAGCCCTCTTGCATTTAAAAAATATCCTCTGTAATTTCATTGACTAGATTGAGCTTATTCATAAAATAATTACCACATGTTGGCTTCAGCCTGTTTGTGTGTTGAAAAAAGAAAATTGTAGTATTGATAAACTTCTCACAAAAAAGCAAGCAGCAAATTATGAATCAATACTACACTTTCCTCCAACTAAAAATGCTAACCAAACTTCTACCCATCCCACAGAAACACAAATTCATATTCCTGCGACCCCTTTCATAGCCACTATCACTAACAAATCCTTTGAGTACTCAATCGTTAATACTGCTAATTCAAATCCTCTTACATTGTACTATAAGCAGTGATGCAGACGGGATCCCGGTCAATTATAAGCTTTGATCATAGTTGAGATGCGATGACATGGGTTCGTGGCTGACGGTAGCATGTGAGATCACTAGGTCAGAATATTCTTTGAGATTAACACAGCATTGGATTGGCTTGTTGGAATTTTCAAGGGGCATGCAGGAGATATAAATGTTAATTGGGGTTATGGCTTATCATACGAAAATTAGTTTACAATTAATTGTATTGGTCTAAAGTATTCAGAAATCTCTAATATTGACGGTAGCATGTGAGATCATTAGGTCAGAATATTCTTTGAGAATAACACAGGATTGGATTAGCTTGTTGGAATTTTCAAGGGGCATGCAGGAGATATAAATGTTAATTGGGGTTATGACTTATCATACGAAAATTAGTTTACAATTAATTGTATTGGTCTAAAGTATTCAGAAATCTCTAATATTGACGGTAGCATGTGAGATCATTAGGTCAGAATATTCTTTGAGAATAACACAGGATTGGATTAGCTTGTTGGAATTTTCAAGGGGCATGCAGGAGATATAAATGTTAATTGGGGTTATGACTTATCAGACAAAAATTAGTTTTCAATTAATTGTATTGGACTAAAGTATTCAGAAATCTGTA